>JBAMJR010000175.1:2400000-3620000 GCA_038501785.1 Myoxocephalus aenaeus | reverse complement strand
TGATCCAGGTGCCATAATTCCATAAATGCTAATATTGTGACGAACATCCTGCTATTCCCTCATTTATTAAATCAAATAAACGATGGTATATTTGCTGTAATTAAATAAATAAATAAATAAAAAAGCGTGGCACCTTTTATTATGTTTGAAAATAATGTTCCATTTAATTTGACAGAGTAAGAGACAAAGCTGGTAAATTGTGGTTTGATTATTAAAATGAGTCAGAAGTATACGGGGCTCAGTTCAAAAGTTCCCCACCGCGCTGTGCGCCATGTGGGGTGACTGTGCAGACTTCCAGTACGGCATCTGTGCCGTTGAGCCAAATCTGGAACCAAAACCTTTGGTTTTAATGACGCTGCACCCTTGACAAGATCTTACCAAATGTAATTGCTGCTAAGCCCAGCCCTGCAGGCCGGCGGTGACGGGGGAGGGAGGGGGCTCTTGGCAAGCTGCCTGGCAGAGATGGTGATTTTCCATAAGCTGCCAACAACAGAGTCTGAATGTCTGAACCCCAGCCATCCGAGATAGACGCTTCTCCTGGTCGAGAAATGCAGAATAGAGAGAGAGAGAGAGAGAGTCCAAGTAGTTCAACTCTAGTAAATCACAGTGTCACAAGTTCACACACACACACACACACACACATGTATACACACACACCCCTTTACACCCTCCCCTCACCTCCTCAGGGACCCTTTGTTCGCGCTGCGGTGATATTTTCATCCCGGCTCTCATCGCATGAGCCAATAGCTTAACTACGGCACCTAATATAAACAATGCATGTGTCATGATGTCAGCAAAATGAATGGGATTCACAGGCCGTCTCCATGGCACTAATTGGTTCTGCAGGGTTTCTGTCCGCGCTGCAACACCGGGCAGTCGTCAGGTGCCCCCGGTCCAGACACAGTCCTCAGCGGTTCAGCTGTAAACCATCCGTACACATTCCTTCCTTCCCTGTCTCCAGCCAGCTGAGCAGCTCACACACACACACACACACACACACACACTCACACACGTACGCACACAGGCCAGAATTAAAACTACAGGCAAGTCCAAGGAGGAAACTTCATGATTGGACATCAGTGCAGGCAGAAATTCAAATTGTGGACCAATCAGATTGCGCGTCCCTTCGCTCCCCCCACCACCACACCACCTTATTAGGTGACCTCCCATGTCTCATGTTTCCTGTCCGCTTGGTTGCACCTCGTAAAGAAGTGTCATCAGTACTGTACTGGTTTTGTTGACCATATTAGGTATGGTCATGTATGGCCCCTCCCGTAGTTTAAATTAATAGGATGTTTTAGAAACTGAGGCCTTACTTTTCAAAAGAAAACCACTTTTTTCTTGTATCTTCCAGATGAATCATAGTAGGCGTTTTTTCTTTTGTTTCTTTGTCAGTTGATTTTATCTTATTTCAGGGTTGTAAAATTAGCTTTCAGTGAGAAACTGTACTTCACGCACAGCAAACACTCATTACTGCAAATCCTCCCACTGCAGGACTAATAAAGGAATATCTAATCTAATCATTAAGGATATTTAAACATTAAATAATAACACAGGCTTTTATTTTAAAATGCCATGGATGCATTTTTTGGAAACACTTTGCTACAAATATTATGAAAACAAATTATTTGGTTCAGGAAAAATAAACAAACATTTTCTAAATGTTTAAAGGTTAAAGTTCCCTTTAATACCAATTTAAATATGAGTTAATATCAACAGTCAATGTGGAAGTGTGTATTTTTCAAAATAGAGGATATCTTAGTTTGCAACAAAAATCTTCATACACTTATTGTATTTGCATTAATTTACTGTGAGTGCGTTACATTCTTTTCTGTTCTCAAATATAAAATTAGTTTAATCTAAAAGGCTCAAAAAATGCTTTTAATGCAAAACATGTTCATACTTTCATATAGCCAGTGCAATCTATAATATACAAAATGGTTACAGTAGAAGACAGATTAAATTAAAGCATTTGAATATCTTATTTTCTAGCCTAATTCTATGTAAAGATAAATTAAACATACATTTAAGGCTTTATTATAAAAACATTTATTTGAACATTAAAAAGACAGCTGTTGCTTATAAATATATATGTAAAATAATTGCTTCATCCAATATGACAAATATAATTCATGAAAACCAAACATTACTTTGATCTATTGTAAACTTCTCAGCCTTTAAAAAATAAAAAAAAAGCCGTAATAAAGTTATTACATTAACTTTGCAAATAAAGAATAAACTTGTTTCCATGAAAAAGTGAAACAACTTCAAGATAAATTCAGACAAATGTAGAAATAATAACGAATTAAAGCCGTTCTGCCGTTTTTGGGGCTGTAAAATCTATATATTCTACAGCCAAAAGAACTTATTAAGGCCACAATATAAAAAATCTTGCATCGAATATAAAAAAATAAAAATACAATGTCTTTAGTATATTTGATTATTTTAAAAGTTTTGATTTCCATTCAGAAGCAAAGAATTTCTGTCCAAAAAAAAAACTATTAATTTATATTTAACAATGGCAAATCTAACATGGTATGAAAGTAATCATTTGATCAATTACCTAGATATTGACTGCGTCTTCCAGAAATATGAAGGGTCCTTCATTATGAGGTTTCTTTGCATCCCCACTGCGTTCCCAGAAGAGTTTAGTTCAAATCCAAGAGGCAGATTAAGGCTCCTTTTCCCAGAAAAGGTATATTGGGGAAAATCTGTGTCATTGCTTTGAAAAGAGGCTTTTGTTGCCCGTCAGGGGGGAAAAGGGCAAGACCAGCAGAAAAAGCAAGAATTTGTGAGTCACTGGATTGACCAACTCTGCTTCTTGTTCACACATTCCCAGTGACAATGGGATAAATAACTGGCACTAGATGTGAGACAAACATGCTACAACCAGTTTATCACTTTCATAGAATGAAGAAGTTGAGCCTCCTAAGTCTTTCAGCGTATGCGGCAGGTGAATCCGGTTTATAGCTGAGAGCTTGAAGATATTTATTTTGGCAGGACGGTCATGTATTTATCACAGGACTTCATTTAATTGTGAAACCCAACTTTTTTCATTCAAACATCTAAATAAATAGATATTCCCTTGAACAAGTTGTGAGTAAATGTTTTTCGTGATGGATATACACAAGCAGGCAACTTAAAACCAGAAGAGCTCCTCATCACATCATTTATTTTGGTGAATATAGATGAAGTAGAATTAAAACTGTGTAAATATTTTTGAAAAGTGCATGTTTGGGTATCGGGTTTTAGAGTTTTTAATAATTTAAATTGAAGCAGGGAAACTTGAGAGGATTTAGAAACACAAATTCTAAGATTTAGTAAGTGAAAATCCCTCAATTCACATTTCATCCAAATATACCTATTTTCAGGTTCAAAGCAGTTTGCAAAGCTTTACATCTAATTTCTGAGGATCTAATTATTGTGTTTGTCAACTGTAATATTGCTCAATAATTAATGAAAACCTTTTGGTGGGGCCACATTTACAGGATGTAGAAAAACCTCCAGTTGCAGCTTGCTCTCATTTAAAAAACAAGCTGAGATAATAATCAAAAATAAACTATTCACACATTTTTCGTTTCATTTGGACACCAACATGTTTGTAGATATGAAATAGAAAATAAATTATGTCAGTACACAACAATAATTTCTAAATAAGCTGAAACATCAACATTCAGACACGATGGAGAAACCCTATAAGCAGATATTTGATTATAAGATGTTATCTTAAATTAAGAAATGATCCTCATTGTTTTGTTTGTTTTAATGTGGCATTTGAATGAGCTTCAGAGGTTTCATGAAAAATCATTCCAGCTGGCTACACACACTTATTTTACACACTTCTGTGATATTCCCTCTTCCACAGAAATGCTTAGAAAAACACAGGAAAAAACCTCTTTGCTCTAAATTGCTCTTAAATAAATGTTTCAGGAGCCCAATTTATTATTTCTATCCCAAAAAAATATACGTATCAATCGGAAATCGGACAGAAATGAATTGTGAATTATTTATAATGCGAAATATAAATCCGTAATAATCATTTTAATAAACAGTTTTAAGCTGTCAGACATGATCCAGTATTGATACATTAAAGACAGTGTGATATGTATCTGATAGAAGCTGCAAAACAATAATTAAAATAATAAATTCTGATTATTTTGCAATTAGCTGGGATGTAAAGGTCAGTAAAGCAGATTTGGGATGTCTCCTGTAAATAGAGCGATGTCTAAATGATGCACACGGCATGGGATCAGTCTCAGCTAAACACTTTTCCCCACTTTTCCCCACTTTTCCCCACTTTTGCTCTTTTTCAGGACTTTGCCACCCGAGCAAAAGTAGCAGTGCAGAAACTCATCCAGAGGGTCGGCTTCTTTGGGATTTTAGCCTGTGCTTCTGTGAGTCCAATCACACACACACACACACACACACACACACACACACACACACACACACACACACCTTTTTCTTTATTTATAATATCCTTCATCCCCGCTGTGGCGTTTCAACAGTTTAAATCATTTTGTCATGTTCACAAATCTATTGATGTATTTGACATGTGAGCGTCATTCAAAAGAAAATGACAATGAAGTGTTCATCGTATAAACCAGAGATAGATATGAAATGTGCATGTGACCGTTGGATAACCTCGTGGGATTCTCAGGGACCTTCTGCAGCGCACCTGGAGATCACAGATGGAAGAAACGCCAATACCGTGCTACATTGTTCCATGCACTTTCTCTATGTGGTTTGTTTTGTAGTACCTGGAGTGAATTATTATCATCTCTATTGTTTCCCCCCAGATACCAAATCCCTTGTTTGACCTGGCAGGAATAACATGTGGACATTTCTTGGTGCCCTTCTGGACTTTTTTTGGTGCCACACTTGTTGGGAAAGCAGTCATCAAAATGCACATTCAGGTGAGCTGCAGCTAAACTAATATAAAAAAAAAATGCCAGGAGGGATTCATTTTGTTTTCCAAAAATGGAAATACAGACTTGCATCCATTAAAGCAGTAAAGTTGTGTTTGTCTTGTATCTTTCCGAGAGCAGCTGCTCGCTTCTGCCAAAGTTTGAGATTAGTTTTCTTTAATATTGTCCAGAAGGTGAAGTGTTGTTTTATAATGAATCACATGCGCAGCATCTCTGTCGGCTGGTAGCAAGGAGGCCATTTTGTGCAGCAGAAGTAGGGGGAGTCAACCATTTTGTGATGGAAGCTGCTGCACCCCCACTGCATTGTACAGTAGGCCAGTCCGACTACGGCAGATTGAGAAACTATGGGAAAGTAAAGGATACATCCTCACCCGAACCCTTGAGTAAGAAAGTGCTGTTCGGAGACTTGGCATCCCAAACGTTTCTTCTAATCCTGGAAAATCCTCAATTTGTGTCCAGGAATTCGCAGTATGTCTGTGATTACCGTCAGAGGCTCGGCTTTCTGTTTTCTTAGCAAACGTTGGAGTCTGCTCACTGTGATTCAGAGAGGAAGGGTTAAAAGCATTTGGCGTCATTCCTTCATCATATGCAGAAATCTTTGGCCCGCAACAAACAACAAAGAAACAACAAAGAAAAAGGTGGAGTGGGGGGGACCAACCTAACGCTGATAACCATTGTCTGTGGGAGGTGATGGAGAAAGAAAGAGAGATTTGGGAGGAGGAGAGCGGGGGTTTGCATGCATGGAAGGCACAGTAGCAGATTACACCCAGGGGTCCCAGGGGCCCCCCCCAATGACAGAGGTGTGTCCCTCCCTCGCTCACGGAAAGAAAGACCTCACCCTGCTCTCCGGCATCCCCGTCTCTCCTGTTGCTGCTTGGTTTAATCTTCAAGCTCAGGTTTTTGCTTCTGATGCAAATGCTTCTGCTCTTTACAGCGTGTGGGCAGAAAACAAGAAGTGTGAGAGGAAAGTGCCCTGCAGAGCAGGTGAAGCTGTCCCTCATGGGCCGAGAGGGAACAAAAGGGGATTTTGAGGCATGTAGTGTGTGTGTGGGCGGTAAAACTCTCAATGCTTCAAAGCGTGTGTTTTGTTTAGTTTTTCTGTACCTGTGATTCAGGTGTGGTCTCACTGGTCTCCGAGGAGAGGCCTTTTTTGTTCTGCTCTGCCTCGTCAGCACCTTTGTGACGCTGCCGGTCTCTTGCGGATGAGGACGGGTGACGTCATGGAAAAACTCGTGGGGGCCCTTGAGATAGAAGTCCGTCAGAGGAGAGTGAGACCGAGCAGAGGACATGGATTGTCATGTAGCAGAAAGTGAAATGAGACAAATGTCTTACACCCTCTGACTTGTGAACACGACAGTTTAACGCTGGAGGCACTTCTCTCCATATTACTGTCAATTCACTCAGTGTGTGTGTGTGTGTGTGTGTGTGTGTGTGTGTGTGTGTGTGTGTGTGTGTGTGTGTGTGTGTGTGTGTGTGTGTGTGTGTGTGTGTGTGTGTGTGTGTGTGTGATTGGAATATGCGTAGCTCTTATCAGTATGATCAGTTAACTGAAAGGAGCGAGTCGAGACCATGTCACCGTCAGCTTCTCTGTGTCGGCCATGTTCCCAAGTTGCCATGTTGCCATGTTGCCATGCTGACATGCTGACATGCTGCTCTGTGCCGTTTGACAATATGTGGGTGCATAAAATAAATATTAAGGTGCAAAATGTCTTCCTAAAGTTGGGGTTAAAAATGACTTACTGTACAGTAACATTGTGGCTGCGACTCATTAGTTCTGTCTAACCTCCAACCACACAAATGAAAAGAGGACTAACGGACATGTATGACCTCGACGTCATGTTACATAACATGACAAAGAGCTCCGTAACAAAGCTGATCAAAGAGCGCTGTCACATGACATTAAAGTGGTTATTGTCATCTCCGGCGTGGCCGTGTTGTACTGACGTGGCTGTCACATTTATCCCTCTTCACTCATAGGGTCATTTATCTTACTCTGTATATTTCCTATTCTTTTTTTCCAGTCTACACTTTCATTGTTTTGTTTTTTTAAATGTCATGGAAGTTATTGGTGGTCACTCAAATCCTCCCTATTAGGTCAGTTTACAGCATCTGCACTTTAAAACCTCTAATCAATATATTCAGCACTCAGTAGCCAGTGGAGGTCCATCATGGAGACAGATCTGCATGTCAGAAAGTAGTGTTTTTGATTTCATCAGTATTAGCTTGTTGCAAAATCATCTTTAAAAAAAGGTGAACTAAATAACATTTGACTAATTGTGGTGAGACATCTTTCAACAGCAGAATATATATTTTAATGTGAACCTAACTGAAGCTACATATTTATATTGAGTGAAATTGTTATGGCTCCATCATCACATACAAATGTAGATCTCTCATCTCATATATCACTTTATACACTTTTCCCTGTAATTCGGCGGTATATATTTAGTATCTTTGGAAGCCTTGGGATCTGGACTAGAATTTAAAATAAGGTTCTGTGGGTTTGAACAATCATTTTCTGCACAACATAAGTTTGTAATGATGGACCCGCTAAAAGCTCTCTGGGGTTCAGCCTGTCTAATGGCACGTTGGAGGCAACCTCGATGTTACTGCATCAAACCACATGTTGGTGGTCAAAACGCATGTTTGTTTATAAGAATTCAGGAACCTACAACAACTCAAGAGGACAAGTAAAGGACCTTTTGAAAAATCGGTTCAATTATTGGGTGCGTGCCCCTGCTGCCCGCCTGCAGGAGGACAGAGGGGCTGATATGAGCCTGAATGGCTGCCAGTTGCCTTTCAGGCCCGATGACTAAGCGGGAATCAGAGCGGACAGGAGCCGGCCTCCAGACCCCTCTGAAGCAGTGACACATCTCCTTTGATTCCCTACTCCTCCATCCATCCAATCCTTTACACACACACACACACACACGCTCTCTTCTGGTGTGATATGCTGACCTAGTGTACTCTGTTGGTCGTGTGTCATAGAGTCTAAGCCTTTTATTTCTTGCCCTCCATGACAAAAGGGCGTCTTCATGGCTGCTTTTTTGACCAAACCGCAATGGCGGAACAAGGGCATGGGCTCGGGCATAATGGGCAGTGTGTGTGTGTGTGTTGTATATGTGTGAGGGGGAGTTGAGGAATTACTGATCAAACAAACTATGATGCACGTAGTAATGCCTTGTTCTGCTCCCCGGCAGTGACCTCATGGTTCAGTAACTGACTCGCTCTTTCTGTGTGTTTCTTTGTCATACAGAAACTGTTTGTGATCGTCACCTTCAGCAGGCACATAGTGGAGCAGATGGTCTCCCTCATCGGGTGAGTAGGCCTCAATTTGTGTGTGGGTGTGTGTGTGTGTGTGTGTGTGTACTTGTGGGTGTTTGTTTGCTCACCAAAAGTATCCTTAACATAAAAGAGTTGATGCCAAACTTGACGGTTGAGGGATCTTTTTTTAGTCGGTCGTCGTGTGCCATTCAAGTAATTCATGTCCCTTTTGTGTGAGATCGGCCTCCTCCTCTTTGTGACTCGGATGAAGGTCACGTAGAGGCAGAGGTGGCTTTGAATTAAACATGGTGATTTTCTCTTTTTTGGAAGATGTCTATCCTGCTTGAAATGCCTTGTGCAGCCTTTGAGGTTTTGTCCCATCGTGTTCTCCGTTTGGCCGCCTCACTCTGCTGGTATGGTCTACATTGTGATTAATGGCTGGGCTTTTTCCACTGGATGAGTATGGGCATGAACTTGTTCTAGTTTCTTCACTGGACGGGATGAACTCTTGTCTTTCCTCCCCTGTGCTTTTGCTCCTGTGACACACTGTTGGTCGTTACCTACCTGATCTAAGAGGGAGGAGCTCCAGCCCAACGAGAGGGCCTCTGCTGAGTGTCCAAAGATGGATCTCCTTGATCCAACCTTTTATTCTTTCAATAAAATAACCACTCAGACAGTATCGAGTTTGAGTTACACGGAGGAAACTTATCTGTGCCGGTATTTGTGTGTGCCGAGCTGGAAACAGCAACCGGCGTTGTGTCGAAATTTTCAAACGGCACGAGGTTATTTTGTGAATTAAGATGCCGGTTTCATCACAAAGACATCAGACACAGCAGGCTGGTTTTTGAAGACAAAAATATAAATCAAAAGTCAAACAAAGAGGAACAATCCCCCCCACACACACACACACACACACAGATGCTGGGCTTCTTCAGAAATAAGAGCCCGTTGTAAGCTGAAAGAGCCTTGGTGCTGGGTGTGGGTGCTGATGGGTGCCATGATGGGTGTCCTTGTAGAGATGCCAGGGGTTGCAGCTGGAAACTGCCCTTGACACACCTGCTGGTGGGAGTTTGCTTATCCCACACACACACACACACACACACACACACACACGCACACACTGAAATCAGGCGATGAGATTGCATCAGCTCTCGTCCTTGCCATGTTGTCTTTTTTTGCACATTTGCTTTGTTTCTAAAATACATTTTTGGAAGTCTTTGTCCAGAGATGGAAACTTAAGTAGGTGCTGTTGCTCTTTTCTCCACGTATGTGTTTTATTACACACGTGTCCTGACTGAGGTCTCATCAAGGAGGCAACACTAGCTTAGCTGTGTTGGGTTGTGAAAGTCCTGTCTCTCTTGTCAGTCACTGTTCATTGAGCTGCAGACTCAGAGCGGCAGATCATTGGTTATTGACAGGTTTCAGTCTGACTCGCTTCTTTTCTAAAAGAAGTTTCCCTATTTACAACTTGTCAACCGTCAGCTTCCTTCCTCACTGATGCCTTTCCACCCTGAGCTCTGATTCTCTGTGCCTCGCTCACTCACACATCACCTTATGAATGGGTGACAACCTTTCAATTTTAACCCTTTGGGGCGCAGACCGCAGCGTCAGTGTTAACTGTGCAGGTGCTCGAAAGTAAATTTACACCTTTACACCGACTCTAACGGCGGCACCTGCAGTCAGTTATGCCATACATCTTTTTTTTTCACCTCAGCCACAGGACTTTTCCGTTTTCAGCAAAGCAATTAACACCTGATTAAAACATTTCTTTTTTAATTTTTTTAATTTATCGAGTGTATGGAAACTATTTTCTGTGAAATTCTTATTTGATGGTCTTGCGTAAAAAGATTCCCAAAATGATTACTTTGAGCCATACCTGCATAAAATGTTGGAGGTTTTTGAAAATTCTTGCACAAATTACTAATTTGCTGTGTGGTCTGAGTTTTATAACAGTGGTGTGTGGTCTGAGTTTTTAATTTTCCCATGGGAAATGCTTTAAGATTGTGGAGCATTGGCTTTCGATTTTAGCAGTTTTTGATTATTAAATAAAGACACAACACACACACACATACACACACACACACACACACACACACACAGACACACACACACACACACACGGATGATACAAAGATCAATGTCCGTAATTTCCGAGTGTAATACTTTACTGTCAAATGATCACTCACTGAAAATGTACAAAACACTGAACCGTTACTTTTTCTTATCTTTTATGAAGTTGTTTCACGTGATTTATTTATTTTAAATCGCTAATCATTTAATTGAAATAATGTATCAGCTCCATGACAAAACACACAATAACATCTTTCACTAAGTTCATCAGAACTTAATAATAATTAATAATTTGTCGTTTTCCTGGTTAATTCAATTCAATTAGTATATTTTGTGTATATTTTTTGTGAACAACATAATAGTAGTGATAACTGATTACAACATGTACATGTGTGAGCATGGTGGTGCCTCTTTGCTTTATCTAAACATTTATAGCACATTTATTTTGTATATATATATATATATATATATATATATATATATATATATATATATATGTATACACTGCTGCTGGCTACATGCTGTTTTGTGGTTACGGTAGCACTATAGTTTGGTTATATTTTCATTTGGTAAATATTCCTAGAATCATGATGATGGATATTTCATCACTCAACAGGGCTGGTCCACAAATCTAACAAAGTTTCATTAGGAATATATTTTTTCCACTAAGAATGTGGCAGTAAGAGTTCTGTATCGTGGTGTCGACATATTATTTCTTAATTCATTTAATAAATCATCTTATTTGGCCTTTTTTAGGCATGTTTCTAAAGGCTTTCACTTATTCATCAGCAATTCAAACGAGGATCATGTTTTTTCTCTGAATGGCAAATGGAAAGTGTGTTACTGAAATTCAGCCTCTCAACAGAGCTTTGGATCTCGTCATGAGGCTTTAAAACTGTCAACAGACATTTTTATCACCACTGTTAACAAAAATGACCGACTGGAGTTTTTAGTCTTTTTTTTTTACAGGCTGGAAATAAAATGTAGAGAATATGCAAAATACCTTCTTCTTTTTTTTTTAGAACTTGTTGAACATAAGTTCAACAAGTTTCCATTATACATTCATGACTATGATTTATGAGAGTGAGACCCAAAAAAAGTGCTTGGTGGAAAAAGAAGTTCTGTCCTTTGACAGTTGTTCAATCTTGTTCTTCCATTTTCAACTGTTTTTCTAATTACTGTCTGTTTTGGGGGGAAAAAATGTGTCAGACATTTCAAACTTGATGGTGTGTTTTGTGGAAACAGATTCATATACCTCTGACAGACGAGTTCCACTCTTTTCCTGCCGTGCAAAGCGTTTAAGGTTAAATCTACCACCCTCTGTCAGCAGTAGCAGGATAATAATAAAGATAATTTTTGCTTTGAAGTTCCACAAAGCCACAATAAAACCCTCCTCGGGTGCCTTTTGGACTGATAACAACAAGAACTGATAAGCAGGTCTGATGGAGATGTGTCTGATCGGACTTGTTAGGTTTCCTATGTCCTGTGACTAATGTACAGATGTCTCCTCTTCAAGGACGGCTGTGCGTGTACAGTCATTGTTTAAGTCAGGAAAAAATGTGCAAACTGGCATGAAGCAAGGCTTTGATCCAGATCTGAAGCAGTTGTACGGTCCAGAGGTTTCATGCTTAAGTGTTCATTTAGCAGATTTTTGCATTTAGTCATCAAAAAAACAAAACTGCACACGTTTTCCATCTTTGTCAACAAGTCTTGAGAATTTGTAGCTTTGATAGAAATAAATCAACTGTGTATTCATTTATTTTTGTTAAATGGACTTCTAAATTACATTATATCGGTCATTATAACTCTATGGACCTCTCACTGAACACTTCCCATCCTGAGTCTTATACCACAACATGCTCATTTTCTACACTTACTTGTGTAACTGAGGTCAATACGCTTGGACAGACTACAAAGAGCGAACAAGCCCCTGCTGCTGTGCTCCATATCATTTCAGGGCAACAGATTTATCTTTTTCTGTGCCCAGTCCTCCCTGTCCTCCTTTTTCTTATCTCAGCTGGGGCTTCTTCAGCCGGCGAGGTGGTGATATACAGCAGGAAGAGCTCAAAATCAACCTTTGCAATGCAGTAATGGAACGGGGAGCTTTCCTGTGTTTGACATGATGTCTGGGTCTCCAGTTTGATCTCTCGTGAGTTGCTTTGTTTCAGCTGAATCGCTAGCTCTGATTCATGCCACTTTTTCAGCAGCCATGTGTGATGATACATGAAGAGGGAAGAATATCTGTCTGCAGGAGTCCCTTGTGTTCACGCCACGTCAGCGGTTGACCGTGGTGGGATTGGGTTTAGTTTCTGTCGAGGTCTGGGAGAGATCAACGTGTGAGGTGATTATGTTTGTGAGAATGTGGAAAGGGGAGTAGGTAAGAGAGGAGCAGAGACAACAACAGAGACACAATTACAGTGTAATCCTATTATATCTCATCTTCTGGCTTTGCACCTAAAATGACTGTTCTCAATAATCCATCATCTCGATTGAGTCAGCCGCTCTCCGTGTGCTGTATTGAGCTTGACAAATCCCTCAGACTCGTGTGTCAAGGGAGGCCGATCACCGTCGGGCTCTCGGGGAGGAAGCCATTGAGATGCAGAGAGGAAGAGATGAGGCCTGAAAAGGTTATCCAGTAGAAACCGGTGCACGTCTCCATGAGAATGCACCCATTTACATGCCGGTCCATCTCTAAGGCGAGGGTCCATTACCAGCACAAAGGCTCGCAGATGGCTGTTCCATCCACACAGCGGGAGGCCAGGAGAGAGCCACAGGTCAGGGCAGGGCGGCCTGGGGCAGTATGAGCCGCTCACCGGTCACACGGACACTTGTTCTGAGAGTAACGGCTCAGTTGTTGTAGCTGTGATGGTAGACCACAGCTAGGTACTCAGAGGTTGTAGCTTAATGTGCACTGTTTGTGTATTTCTGTGCTTTGGTTCAGGGATGTTTGTACTACAAAGAACAACTTTGGAAGATATCCACTTGATTTGTGTAACTCAGTCCGTTTAAGCCTCACATTAGCTTCAGACAGTATGACAATGAGGGATTATTACTTAAATTATTAGTTTAAATTGTAAGACAGGCACCTTAAAGACTGGAAAAAGGGTGAACTTATCCTTTAACAAAATATCGTATCATCTTCCGTTCCTGTTTCTTACTAGCGTGGAGGTCGCAACGAATTCTTCTCAACTCGAGTAAAGTTGGGTTACTGGAGAAGTGAAATTGCTGAGAACCATGCGAGCTATTCTGGGCTTTCACAGTAGTGCAGTTATTTGTGTGCGTGTAAAAGTACTGGAGTTAGGGGAGAAACGTCTGTTACTGCTTGTTTCCACTGAAGTTCACCCATCTTGAACACACACCCTGAGCTCATATAGAAACTAGGTTTGTGTGGTTTCATGCTGAATGTGGGGTTGTCTGGCTTGAAGGTAACTGTGGCGTCGCCTTGTAAGAGTTGAAAGCAGGGAGGGATTTTTTTTTTTATGTTCCCTATGTCACCATATATGTGTCTCTGTCTCTGTGAAGCCAGATGCACCTATTTGAGGCGAAGAATGTCCTTGATCAATCAATAGTATCTGTGGAATAAATATACAGGACAAATATGAAGGGGACTGCGGTCTAAGCTCATTAGTTTATTTTACACGCGGTAATGTGCTGAAAAAAATCCAAATGTCTCTTTTTTTAACCATTCACACCTCTGTCACATGACTGATCCTATAAATAGCCTCCTTGAGCCATATGAGCAACGTCTTCCCGTTAACCTAATCTGCCAGAAGGGAGTGTTTTCGATCCTCTTAGTCACCGGGTGCTCCGGTCACCTGAGAAGCGCCCTGACAAAGATGGCATTGATCAGTCCTTCCACGGCCTGCCCTTTTCTCCTCAAACAGTCAGACGCCTCACTTGGGATGACGGGATCAGAGGCAAACATGGCAAGACAGTGGGAGTGAGGGATGGAGCAGCGGGTCGCGGCCGACTCTCTCTTTTTATACGGCGTTGTTAAGTTTAATGCGAGGCCCGGCGGGGCGTCCATTTTCTCATCTCCCCCACTTCCAGTCTGATTACCTTGGCCCACAAGCTCTGACAGAAATACAGAGGCAGTAACAGTCAGGAGGTTTGACTCCGAGCCAAAAGGTCTTACCACAGCCATTTAGAATAATATCCAATCGCTCGAGAAGACTCACGGTTCGGATTGTGTGCTGCCGGCCTGTGTCTGCAGGTAATGGCACCGCGAGGGGATCAAAGGGGCACACAAAGATCTGAATGTAATTGTAGCTTTGGTGAGTAAGTGTCTATGTGTGTGTTTGTGTGAGTGAGAGAAAGACACAAAGAGAGGGAGAGGTCAAATATGTGTTCCAGGTCTGGTGTCATATTATGTGCCTCTCGGGCACAGTGTGTGTCCCAGGACTTTCTGCTCTATTCATCGCTGATTCACTTGTTTTGGGTCCCAGTCTCATCAGATCATTCCTGCACATGCTCGGTCCACGCCGAGGAAATTACGAAAGTATTTTATATTCATCAGGATGGCAGCTGGCTTGTATGTTGTTTTAGGAAACAGTATGCCATTGAATCATTTTTCGAGCAACTCATTCATCAAGACGTCATCCACTGGAGTGTATTGTTTCGTGAATCCCAGGATCGCCGTACCGTGTGCTGTGATTTCAGCAGTTGTCACGAGTACGTGTGTCTTCGTCTGTGTTGTGTGAGAGAGGAGTCATCCCAGACAGGACCTGACTCAGAGGCCGGCCGGCCGGGCGGACCCCTCTCCCTCCCTGCCCTGCCTCCACCACAGCTCAGTCAAAACAGACATGTTGTCCCCCATGAGCCAGATTCACTACAGAGTACTTGAGAGGGAGGAGAGATAGCACGCAGGGTCAATAGGCTCGCTATTGTCCAGTTGTGGATCAGCCTGAACCCGGGCAGCCATTAATCTTGATTATGAGGAGGTTCTGTTTTATTTGTTTTATCCCAGACACATAAATCATTTACTTATTATTTTTATTTTGTGTCAAACTTCAAAGATTTAACAACGTGAACACACTTTTTTTTACCTTGACTAAATCTTAGGACGAGACATCCCATTCACGCAGTATAACTGTTTATAATAAAATAATGTAGTATTCAGCTTTTTGTTCAGTTGTTGTTCCAGCACATGAAGACGTCATCAGGAACTTTCACTTGTCTGCGCTCGGTGGCTGCTAACCACAACCTCTGCAGCACGTCAACTCAAATGCAACCTATACTGCATGTACAACTGACCATTAACTCAATCTGATAGCTATAATCACTTCTGGCAATTTGACAACTTTTTTTTGCTTTTGTGATGTGCAAACTTTGTTGCAAAAAAAAAACAGATTGAATTGACCTTGCTGCTGTCTTAACGTCGAACACTTCCTTGCTGGTTTGTGAAGTCCCTTATAGAGCAGAAGCAGAAGATACAGTTGTGAAGCGGATGCCATACAGGCTTTGTGGCTTTTATATGTAGTAACCTATGTGGTTGTCTGAGCGGCATGTCACAGTGTTGATGAATCACACAGACTGCCGCCAGTCCCACGGTGTACTGTATACTTAAAAAGTACCTTACACACACCTTAGTGCTCACTGGCTAACTGGCCGTGTTGGATTACTCACATGCATACATTGAGTCCACACAAACGGTCTCAAGTTCTGCTTTATTTTAAGAGCCGTATTCCACCCCGTGTGTTCATTCAACTCCTCTTGTCTGTTTCAGTTTTCTGATTTGCTGCAAAGTTTCCCATTTGTCACTAACAAAATGTAAATTGAAGTCGGAATACAGTGGGTGTGGTTATCACCGGGTCATTAGGTGTCCATTTGAAAAGAGGGCTATAGACGTCCCATCGGAAACTATGTCGCCATAGATCCCACACAGCGGCCATTCCTGCAAGCATGACATCACAGGATGGATGGAGACACTGGAGTATCAGCAAGGCCCTACACCTTCTTCTTCTGTTCTTCCTCCTCCTCTATTTCCAGTCTGCCTGTCGCTGCCACTCTCCAAGTAGCAGTATGACTTGTCTGGATGTGTCTCCACTCACATCTGACTCATATGAACAGCCCTTTCTCACCATTGAAAGGGTCAAGGCCTGATTACACAGTGACCCAGCAACCCCACACCCAGACCAGGAGGGCCTGTATGGGCATGCTGACCTGAACCTGTGGGGGGGGAGGGGTCTCCTACGGGTTGGAGGGCTGTTTTATGTGTCTGTCTGGGAAGTGAGAGAAATAATAGACTTCTATAATTGGTGCCCCCTGATTTCCTGGCAGCACTGCGGGCAGCGGAGAGGATAGCATGTATCCGAGCTTGTGCACACGTGTTTGCACGTGTGTGTGTGTGTGTGGGTGTGTGTGTGTGTGTGTGTGTGTGTGTGTGTGTGTGTGTGTGTGTGTGTGTGTGTGTGTGCTGGCTGACACAGATGTCTTTGGAGCGGGGATGTGATAAACACACTGGGCAGGGGATCTCCGTCCAGGAGTGGGCTCCATGCTTAAGTGGTGAAGTCACTGGGAAAAAGTCCGGTTGAACTGGAGGAGGAACACACACACACACACACACACACACACACACACACACACACACACACACACACACACACACACACACACACACACACACAGAGAGAGAGAGAGATATTACCTTACAGCATTTGCACGTGAAACAAAATGTTCCTCACAATAAAGTAAAAGACACTCCTCCTCCCATAATTCCATTATTTAATCATTCTGACACTTAATCAAATCTAATTGGAGCAGTAGTAATGAATCAAGCCATGAGCCGATCAAAAGGAATGAGTTGGAGCGTCGGTGTTTTGCACAGAGATGGTGGAGAGGTCAGAGTTGCAGTACCTCGTGTCAGAGCGCTGCCTAACCACAGTGTGCGTGTGCGTCTTGCGGCGTCTGTGCTGTTGTGTTAGGTGTGAACTGTGGCCCTGTGGAACGTTGGGTAACACGAGCGATTGCCTAAGCAGTTGTTGTGATGGTGTCGTAACCAGTTGGACCTGGCCAGGGTTTGGCTGTCATGTGAGCCCTTGTTCTCTTTCATCCCCTCAGGATGTCAGGGCACGTGTGTGTGTGTGTGTGTGTGTGTGTGTGTGTGTGTGTGTGTGTGTGTGTGTGTGTGTGTGTGTGTGTGTATACATGTGTACGTTTGGGATTTTATTAGCAAAAAAAGAACAAGAAATTGTGACTTGTATGTGTGTGTGTGTGTGTGTGTGTGTGTGTGTTGAAGTGCCAGTGGAGGTGGCAGCCTTCAGAAGAGGCAGACAGGTCATAGGTCTCCTCTGACTCAAGCCCTGTGGAATTTAGTTTTCACGAAACGAACCCAGGACGCCTAAACACGCTCCACGCTGTGTGAACAGCAGCAGGAAGTGATAGTTCATTAAAAAAATGAGAGGCTGACACGGCCCTCACAAATTCACCCTTCACAGTAATAAAATGGCTGCAGGAAGGTGAGAGATGTGGGGATTTCCATCTATATCTCCTTGTTTAGTTAAAGCGTATCTCCCCGTCATTTCTTCCCTGATTATTGAGAAAGATAGCATCTTTTCTGGGTTAACGAGGGGCCTGGTTTATAGAACTGTGCTGTGCTGGGGGGTTTTTGCAGGTAAAGGGTATATGACTTTTTTGTACTCAAGGCAATTTCCATCTATCATTAAACTATGATTGATGGATGTGTAGCTTTTGGTCCCTATTTGTAATTTTTAAAGATGGAAATTTGGAGCAGATGATGCTGTTTGCACCTTTTGGGCCAGCAGCCCTGCAGCAGGCTTTGTACTGTGACTGTTCTTTAAGAAACAGGCTGTTTCTCACTTGTAAGTGTGAAGATATCCTTTGTGTAGTTAACAGAAAATATATATTTTTTCAATTCTCTAGCAGACAGAGGTGATGAAGCCCTTTTGTGTTGATGAAAACAGGGGGACCTGTAGAGGATGCAGGTCTCACAAATCTTCATTAACACCATAACCGTTTATTATTTAGAATGATTTAGTCTTTATTATTCAAAATGATTTTGGTTCTGTATAAATAAATTAAATATTCATACTTTAAACTGTGTTTGTGTGTGTGAAAGCAACAGATCTCCTTGTTCTCCTGAAATACTCTTTCTCTTGTCTAATATAAAGTCCAGAAATGGGCAGCATTGTTGAATTTGACCAAACACACTGATGCAAATTGTCAATCAAACAGTTTTTGTTTGTGTTGCACAAATGTACTGTGTGACTGCACTGATGGTGACTTTGAAGAACAGAAAATTGATGGCATTGTAGGATGGAGAGTGAGAGCTGCTCATTTATTTAATTGTATTTAAAAGAAAAAGAGAACGTGGGTCACTTTGAATCTATTCGGGGATGAAGTGGTATTCCGCCTCTCAACAGTCGTTTTGCATACAAAAGAAAGTTTGTATGGACGGTCGGAAAATTACAATTTGTGTCTATTTTCTGTTTTATTTGAACTGCAGTCTTTTTCCTGCATTAACATGAAATCAAGCAGTTTGAACTGCTCTTCATACGTCACAGACAGTATGATCTGTCATTTTATATTTGTTCATTTCTTTAAATACCTCTGCTATAACTTTTCATTTTAGTTACTATATTAGATGATAACAAGTGTCTTGATAGATTTTAACTCCTATATTTCATACATTCCTACAATAATTTGCTCTTAATATCAACTCTAAATGTTACCTAATTTGATGTTGATTAAAAATATAATTTGAACACACACTGCTTATGTTTCCCACAATGTGCAGGTATATAAAACACACCTATATGTTGATGATATTACACCACATATATTTGCTGGGAATCTTTTTTGTAACCCCGGCACGTAGAGCTGATGATCTTTGCACAACTTCTGGAAGTAATTCAGTCAATTGGAAAACAACTGTCATAAAGTTTGATAGGATCTGCACATGCAGCTTTTATGGTTGTAAAACCACCTACATTTTAAGACTTGTCATTATTGTAATTATTATCCTTTTTAACTATTTGTTTCCTTTAGAAGAAGAGTCACATTTTATAAAACTGTTCGGATCAAATGTTTTTTTTTTACTTTACAATACATTTTTTTGTGTCCATTTATATTTTTGGATACAGACCCAAAAACATTTTATACTCATACGAAATACATTTATTAATGTTAATTATTTTAATTAGTGTACAGTATTGATTCATGTGAAAATCCACCATCATTTTCTGTCCTTTACTGCCTTTATAAATTATGCAAAAAACTGTTCAAATAGAAAAACAATACATTTAATGTAATGTTAGGCACATCAGTTTCAGCTAAATAAATACAATCAAAGGCCATGCGCTTTATTTCAACATGACTCGTATTTTATCAATTTAATTTAGAACTAAACTATTAAATCTGATAAGTTCTTTTTTACGCCTACTTTATATATATATATAATTATTTTAAACCAAATAATGCTCACCATGAATTGAGATATGATCATCTTTTCTTCTAAATTAGTCTTTTTTTTTTGTCAGAAATTTGGCCAGAGCTTGTAAAGATCAGGGTAAAGATCAGACTTTCTGCTTTTTAAAAATGAGTTTAGTTCAAACTGATTAATGTCCCTGTTTCTGGAGGCCACAGTGTTTTAGAGCCCCGCCAATGAAAAAAGATACAAGCGAAGAGTTTTCTTTTAGTCTTTTAGTTTAAAGCACATGATTTTAACAAACCAGTTTTTAATGTTTGCTCAGTAGCTGCAGAGTAAATAGTTCAGGCTTATTGTTTGCCAAATTACATCTTATGGCTGTTGTAAATTTCAGCTTCTAGTTTTTTTTCCTCCCTTGCCTCGACTCAATTTAAAGAGAACTCTGAAAATACTTTTTTAAATGTCCAAACTTTTACTTAACATTTAGATCAGCTTTTATTACAATCACTGTACGTTATCATACTATTTATTACATATATTTAATGCATGCAAATGTTACACAAACCTCTCATTTACTTCCAGTTAGAAGTTAATTTTAGAAAGATAATATTCTGTACTTCTTTAAAGAAGTGCAGCACTACTCACTGGTGGTAAATCATGAACACACTTACAGTAGAAATTCTTAAATCCAACAATTTTCACAACACCCTCTGAAGAAAGTGAAAATATATTCCCAAAAAGCAGAAAATCAGCTGATTTTTAATGGAAAGACCAAGAGACTGTCCTGGCTGTGAGGCATTAAAATGTGTTTTAGACTGCTAGCTTTGAGACTCTTTGTTGGTGGATTTGCCCCGGCTCATGACTCAGTATTGCTCATCGAGTAGGAGATGATTCGCCCGCCATTTCTCAAAACGCTCACTCTTTGTCCTTGCCTGTTTACTTTTATTTGCTGAACTAGTGGATTTCCCCCTTATGTTTTCTGGTCCTTCTCTTTCTTGTGCAAACGCACGTTAAGCTTTTTATCCAGGTTATATCTTTTTTTTAATTAGTTTGGTAAGGTTCTGTTTGTGTAGATGACAGGGATTCTGTGGCGTGGGGGATGGGAATAGGAGAGGCTTTGTTTCCCTCCAAAAAAAAAAAAACCCAGCTTGATTTTTGATACCGTGTGTCCTAACCATTTTCTATTGTGTAATTTAAGCGTGATCCATCTGTTAGACTTCCTGTCTGCTTTGCCCATTCGCTCGTAGGATATCTATTACATTGTATGAAGTTAATCATTACTAAAAGGCTTCCTTCTTATAAACTCAATCATTTAACACAATCTGTTTTTTCCTAAGCATAACATAGGTAGGTGTGTGTGTGTGTGTGTGTGTGTGTGTGTGTGTGTGTGTGTGTGTGTGTGTGTGTAGGGACGGAAATGACTTGCCTCCCTCAGAGAAAGTTATCAGCCATAAACTCAACCGTATGTGACATGACTGCCCCCGCAAACCTGCTTTAAATTCTTTTGATGATGCCTCCCTAACACGAACAAAAGACTCACTGGTGGAACATAAGGAAAGTTTTGAAACAATAGGACACGGGATGTAATTGACTGTATTGTTTTGTATAGCCCCAATAGAGAATAAGTGAAGGTCTTTAGCATGTATTTGTTTAGTGATTAATCACTAACTCCAGCCTAGGGATGGGCCACTGATTCGCTATTCTAGGGCATTCTCTGCGTCTTTTTCTTTTTTCGTTGAGTGTGTGTGTGTGTGTGTGTGTGTGTGTGTGTGTGTGTGTGTGTGTGTGTGTGTGTGTGTGGGGTGGGGGGGTTCAGTAGTATGCTTGTAGTTGGTGGCTAAATCTTGTAAAAGGGTTTCCTAATATGGGCCGTCTTACAAGGAGCGCCCTCCCCTCTGTGGGCCATCCCCCCCAGATCTCTCAGCCAGTGATGACACAGCTCGGTACGACTCACTTCCTCATTAATTGGCTGAAACCAGTTCTTACAGGAACCGCCTGTGATAAATGTGAGAGTTCTGAGAAGTCATTCATTTCTCCTCGCTGCAGAGGCAGAAGAGGCACTGCAGGGGAGTTGAACGAGTTCACCGTTGTGTGTGTGTGTGTGTGTGAGAGAGTGTGAGGGAGAGGAAGCAGAGTATGTGTGTGAGAGAGAGAGAGAGAGAGAGAGAGAGAGAGAGAGAGAAAGTGAGGAGAGCGGAGCTGGAGAATGTGGGTGACTACTGCTGCCGCGGCTGCTGTACGAGGACCGGCCAACTTTATTTATGCCTTCTTTTTATTTTTTTATTATTATTTTGTATTTTCGTTTTACTTTTTGGTTTTGTTTCCCAGCAGCACTGTTTTCTAAAGCCGCGGTACAGGCTGTTCTTCATTCTCTCTGTGTGTTTATGTATCTGTGGGGATGAGCGGTGAAGCGGTGCACCCGTTGCTCTCCCCGTCTTCCTCTCTTCTCAGAGAGAGGAAGCAGGGGAGACCGACACTGTACAGGACACGGGACAGCATGCCTCCCTTTGTTGCTGCCCTTGGGCTGGTGAGTAACAATGATGTGACGTGATTTGTCCCCCCCCTCCCTACCCTCCCTCTCCCCTCCTTCCCCACATGCCTCCCCCGCTCCCTTCCCCTGCCCTTCTCTCTTCTTCCTTCCCTCCTCCTCCTCCTCCCCCATCTCTCTCTGTTGGTGGAGGCAGATCTGTTCCACTGCTGGGTGCGGCACTGCAGAAGCCCTTCAGGGAGTACTTGGAGGCCCAGAAGGCCAAGCTGCACCATCACGCTGGAGAGGGGACCCCGACTGTAAGTACAGGGGCCTCGGCCCCCGGCTCACAGCTTCTATTCATTCACGTGTGTGCACGCCAAGACAAGAATGCAGCCCCCTTACTTTTGCCTCTTTCGCTCCTTCTCCCTCCACTTTTTTTTTTTCCGTTGCCTTCTTCTCTTTATCTTTCCCTGTTATATCTCTTGACCTATTTTCTCTCACCGACATCATTCTGTTTTCAACCTCCTTTTACCTGAACCATGTGCTTTCAGATTTAAAAAAAAATGTAATCAGTTTCATGTATATATTTTTTTCAAACCTTAATTTCATGTTTATAAGAGAAATGTTGACGTTGTAGACTTTACTATAACCTGTAGTGATACAGTAGATTACAGAGGCTTGTTTAGGCCCAGAATGACAGAGTAGGTTAGCGCTGCACTGGGCGGGCTGGAGGGGAGGGAGGCGAGAAGGGGGAGGAGGAGAGGGGCCAGTGTGGGGTCTGGCTCCGCTCGCTGGATTGCACTACTGTAGCGCGGGGCGTGCTGACTCATGCTCCATCTTACCAATAGGGAGTGTGTGTGTGTGTGTGTGAGTGTGGTCACTCCCCAATGTGTCACACACATACACACACTTGCACTCAATGCCCCGCCTGAACCCAGCACTGACTGTAGACCGGGGCGGGGGCCCCCGCTTCGCCAGTGACAATCCATCAAAACCCCCTGTCTAGGACAAAAAGAGCCAGTTGTAGCCGATTTCTCTTTTCAAAGCTTTATTTTTTTTTTCTTCCCCGCTCTATATTTCTCACTCCCTCTTTTTCTCTCTTGCCCTGACTGATTCATTTGAAAAACCGATTTTTCTCCTCTTTTTTTTTTATGCGCAAGAGAAAAAAAAAAGGATAAACCTTTTGAGTTGCACAAGGACAGATTAAGGCATTTCGAGAACAATGTTCCTCTTTTCTTGTAACTTGAGCCTCCTGCAGTTACAGGAGAGAAGCGAGGCAATTTAACTTGGTGGAGGCAGGCTGGGGTCAGTGGGGGCGTTGGGAGGGAGGACGGTGGGGGCTGCCGCGTGTTTTATTACCCCTGATCCCTATCTGTCCTGCACATGGAGCTGGATCCCCACCTAGCCTACAGCACCAGGAGCAGAGGGGAGAGCAGGGTGTGGGGTGAATGGAGGGAGGGAGGGCTTCAACTTACTGACCCGGCTCCTCTATCTCTCTCTCTGTTCTTACTGTGGTTCCTGGCAGGAGGAGAGCTGGCTGCCGTGGCTCTTTGAGAAGGTTGTGGTCATCATGGTATGCTTCTTTGTCTGCTCCATTGTCAACTCCATGGCCCAGAGCTACGGCAAGCGCCAGCAGCAGGACGAGCACTCGGAGGGCAAAGCGGAGTGAAGGCCAGATAGCAATCACAGCCAGCCATCAACTTCAGACGCTCCCGACAAATCCGTACTCATTTCAGCTCTCCCTCCTGGCTGGTAACCCGCCATTGTCTGACGCAAAGTATCGGCCTCCAACTGGTTCCCCCTCTTGTTATTGTAGCAACATGTTTATGTTGAACTTGGACTTCCATTCCATTGACTTGCTTTTTGAAGGCTTTGCATTTGGTAGTGATTTCCGCAATTGTTCTCTGCAAGGTAGGTGCTTGTTGGGACGCGTGTGAGTGCGCTCATCAGCTCCTGAGCACGTGGGAAGAAGCTGCTGGCCATAACTCCCCTTTTAGCGAGGCCTGTTTGTTCCACTAGAAGAGTCCCTTGAATTAACTTTATTTGAATAAGCTAAGATTGTTACGTAAGTTATTTATTCAATAACCTAATTATTCATTCTCTATTTTAGCTTAAGACTGTATTCTGTATTTATCGCTGTACTGTAGAGTTGTTTGGCTGCGTTGTAAGATAAGACATGTAAATGACTTAAGTCAGTCGTTGTAGAGATGTTAATGACGTTTCAAACTGTTGGCGGGCCTTTAGGTGACCACTTCTTTTGTGTGTGCGGCGAAGCTCATCAAGGTACTTTTGGATGAGAAATGATAAATCGGTCATGAATCACCCTGCTGTTCCCTTTGTCTGCCCTTATTGTTCTGCTTCCAGGAAGAGAGCACATGAGTCAGCCCGGGGCTACTTTACCAGATGCAGCCATATATTGAATCAGATCTACGGCTGCATGCGCCTGTGATTGAGACGGGGAGCGAGAGGGACATAGTAGGTTGGGTTTGTGTGACCGCCACATTTGTTGCTCTCCCTTTTTGATCTTTTATGGATTTAAGCAGATTGGCTCCCCTAATAGACTAGGAATGCCTGGAAGTCTTAGTATAGCCGACAGTAGCTGCTCATTTAACTTAGAGGCAGGCTGTGTCATGGTAAGTGTTTTTCTTTGTCTTCACATATCCATTTACCTTCATTTTTTTCATTTTTTTTGTATCCTCTTTTACCTCCGATGAGACGGAAAGCTCATGTTTGCCATTACACGAGCATCTCTCTGCATTTCATAGGATCAGTGTTCTATTTATTTATTTTTTGCTCGGCGGATAACGTCAGCTGGCTCTCGGTATATGCGGTACCTTCTATTTTTTTTCTTCTTCTCATAATTGCTAGAGAAATGTGCTATTTTCTTCTCTCTCTCTCTCTCTGTGCCGCTGCTGCGCTACGCTGGACTGAGCACAGTGGGCGCTAGAGCAAGCAGGGGGAGAGAGAGGGAGGGAGGGAGAGAGAGAGAGGAAAAAAAAGAACCCTCGAGCGCACAGTGAAAAGCGTCTGTGCCGTTACCTCAGCTGAACCTTCGAATGAACTCGTTGCACTGCCTCAGTCACGGAGCCAGGAGACGAATCACTCGAGTAGATTCAAAACAGAGGGGCACTGTTGAGCGGGCTGAACCCTGTGCTCTGCACCAGCTCTAGTCAGAACATTCACGTCTCTTTTATCCTGTCATGGTAAGTCGGATCAGGGATCTTTTTTCTTTTTTTTTCTTCTCATTGTTGTGGTTTCTGTACATGCGTACGTCTCAGGCATGTCCGTCACTCTCTCGGCCTGTCAGATAGCTTATCAGACTGGTGTTGGCTGTTAAGATTGCAAGGCGACAACAGTCTGTAGGCTGTCTGACATTTCGGGCTCTTTCATCTGACCAGCATCCTGTTTTGTCCTCCTTCTGTTATTGCCATCGTCTCCGTTAGCATCAGTTCCCATTTTTAGAGGCGTGTGCTGCGATGTCACTTCCTTTTATCCCAACCGCTTGTGAAACGTCAGTAACATTAGTCTATTGTTTATTTCCTCCTTGCTGACGTCTGTGAGGGTTTTAATGTGGTTTTATGTGGGGAACTGTGTTTTCGCATGTTTGCAAATGCAGATGTAGTGCTGTCAATAGAGTACTTCTTGTATATGCGTACGTGTGTATGTGTATGTGTGTGTATGAGTTGGCTCTGTTCTCTTGAATTTCCAGAGAATCCAGACAGCACACACCTTATTGCAACACAACACATTGTGACACGCAGTCCTAGGTATGGTACACGCAGTGCTCACCCAGCGCTCGCCTTCCCTTTCACACTTCCCTCTTCTCTTTTACTCAGAACTTTCTTCTGTTGCTCAATACGCACTTTTATTTTTAAGGAGGTTGCATTTTATTGGAACAACTCTCTTGAGGGGATGTTTTCCTGAGGGCCACAAATTGGTAATTATACAAAGCTGAAAATTATTGCCTGACCAGCGGATACTTTTGCCGCAAAGCTTGAGTTTTATTTTAGATTGTTTTTTTCTTTCTAAAACAGAGCAAAAGGCTACAACTTTTCCCTGGTCATAAAAGTAAAATCATTGGATAACACAGGAATGGCTCACTGGCGTAGAGAGTGTTTTTCTTGGCAGTTTCAAGATGTCCTGTTCCATAAGGGAGCCCCCTTTTGGCATGCCGGTCTGAATGCGTGTGTGTGTGTGTGCGTGTGTGTGTGCATGTTTGTCTA
This sequence comes from Myoxocephalus aenaeus, assembly GCA_038501785.1. Lineage (NCBI taxonomy): Eukaryota > Metazoa > Chordata > Actinopteri > Perciformes > Cottidae > Myoxocephalus > Myoxocephalus aenaeus. The sequence goes on along the minus strand of JBAMJR010000175.1, from coordinate 3,593,660 downwards.
GAAATTCTGTTTATATTTTGAAGTGTAAGTGCCTCTATTCTTTGTCGAATATACCTGTACCGTGGTTATTTGAAACGTATGTATGTAGTGTTTTCTCATGTGCTTTCACTATAAATAAAGTCCATTGAAAAGAGGATTCTGTTCATTTTGTGATAAGTCTTGACCACACTGGGCCGGTGTTGACCCTCAGGCCTCCAAAGAATCTCACATGTCAGCCGAGAAAGAGGGTCAAGACGCATCCTGAGTCCATCACAACTCCGATTTCCCCCGTCTAATGTTTCACATCCAAAATGGTTATCACATTACTGATTTGCTCTCTCCACGCTGACATCATCTCCATTTCAGATTCCATGTTAAGCCATTACGATGAGCTGTGAATATAGCTCCACTTATGCTCTTGTGACAAATTAAAGTAATATTTCAACACACTATTACCATAAACTAGATAGTGTATTAGCATTAATAAATAATAATGTCAAACAAAAAAAATATTCTACCATTTTAAAATGTGCTTCTTATTTTAAACATTTACTTTGATTTAAATTTGGGGAACGTGCCATGAAATGAATGACAACACAATGATAACTATAAAATAAATACATTCTGTTTTGTTGGTGTTTCACACACATTTGCACAACTTCGTAGATGAATCCTTTAAATACATGTCATACTTTATACACTATATACAGTCCTTCAAATTGATTTTATGATATGATTCAGGTATTTTTTACCTCAGATCTGGTCTCTGTGGGTATGAGGTAATAAGTGTGTGGGGTTACTGTGATTTAGTGTCCTGGGGTCAGTGCGAAGAAGCACCTGTCGGAGGAAGTCCTGTTCCCAGAGCGGCCACGCCCCGAGCACCATGAAGACGACATGTTCTACCCACCCCACCCCACCCGGCCCCGGGGCTCTGGCTGAAAACCCAACATGCAAATCCTGCCTGTCCAAACAGGCTAGGGGACTAGTGTTCAAATAATGCCTCTTCTTTTGTCCTTCCTCTCTTTCTGTCTGGTCTCTCCATATGTGTACATGTACTACAGTTGAAACTGGTGCACACACACACACACACACACACACACACACACACACACACACACACCCCCCACCTCCTTCACTGTCACTCACACTGGTGTTTTCCCCCCTCCCTGTCAGCAGGCTAACCACTGAGGGATGCTGATATATCACTGACTTCATCCACCACCCACAAGCCTACTCTGCATTTGGTTATCCACTTAGTTCCTTTCACACTCTGTCTCATTAAATTATGCTTACCAAGGGATTTTTTTCTTCTTCTTCCCCTTTACTTAAAAATAATAATAAATCAAAATCACATTAAGCTCCTTTGTTTTTGGAAGTAGCAGTCAAAGTCGGTGGGACCACCGTGGAGTGAGATAGATGCTTCTTCCCAGGAAAGTTCCAGTTCACACAGTTTGATGTGTAGATCAAACTGTTGGAAAGTTCATTGTATGATTGCATAAATAATGGAAAAGTCCAACCGAATAAAACTAATGTGATGTAAATGTCAGCTTTGTGTGTGTGTGTGGGTATCTCTTCATACACACACTTGTATATGTGCGCACACACAGACACATAACTGTGGTTACTGTAAAGCCCCGGCTCCAAAAGCCTTTGTTTCCTTTATTGTGGCTTTTGGCATGCCAAGATCAAACAAGCTTATCAGCGACTTCAGGCCCTTCATAATTCACTTCATCTGAGAGGAGATATTATTGCTCTCATTTGAATTAGGTCACTCGGGCGATTCAGAAAGATCGAGTGTCTCACTAAACTTCTTCAGCAGGCGCTTGGCTGGCCTCTGTTGTGTGATTTACAAGGATTGAAATAAATCAGTAAAACTGTCACTATGTAACAAAGTACTTTTTCTCAGATTGAATCTGACACAGTAGAACGCATCTCCCTGCGCTGTGTTGAACTAAATTATGCGTAGGTATTTTAACAGAGCATAGTTGGGCTGGAGCATCTGCTGTTCCTGCCCACACAGTGCCAGCATGGCAGACTGCCTAATGGCTGGTGCCAGGTGGCAATGCCAGGGCACTGTGACACACACACACACACACACACACACACACACACATACACACACACACACACACACACACACACACAAACACACATCTGTAGCTCTTGGGCCTTTCTCAAGGAGTTAAGATCCAACATTGTGTTGTGTATTTGTTGTTGCACTTTCAAAAGGCAGTTGAAGAATTCTACAACAGCGACACAAATCAATAGTTGTCTTTAAGCTTTGATTTAGTTTTAGGGAGTTACCTTCAGAGGGAAATATCCCTCACTTTATCCCACACTTTTTGTTGTCCCAAAACAAAAAGCACAATTTGGTTCTGTGCAACCTTTCCCAAGTGAGCTTTGTGTGGCTGCATGTCACAGCGAGACAGAGGAGTCACAGACCTGCCTAATGGCTTGCCGTGCCTCTCCGTTTCTCCCCTTTGAGTTCTACCAAAGAAACTGCATCATTAAAGTGTGTCATAAAACACACAGGGGGTGTAACTGCTGTAGTAGGACTATAGCAGCAACGGCATGCCTGAGAGTAGAGTGGGCGTAAAATTCTAGCAATGTACCTAACAGTCTAACACACACACACACACGCACACAGAGAGAGTCAGAAGCCTTTGATGTGAGAGGACGTCACTGAGTAAACCTTTGGAATGCGTGAAATCCAACGGTATGGCCTTCACTCTGCAGCTGACTTTATCCTCAGGTGCTGAGTGCAGCTAAAGCACAGCTTTACGTGTCAATGCAGGTTTCTGTGTTATGACACGATGCCATCTCCGAAATATTACACAGGAATGTCTCACACTGCTTTGCAAGCATGCCAATTCTGTGACTGTGTGGTGTGCAATTTCTGTTGAAGATGCAAATTAGGCAACACTTCAAACTGGCATCCCGGATGTGTAAAGAGAACTGGGGTGCAGTGGAGGGGGCGACGCCAATCATTTCTGTGAACAGGAACAAGTTTGACATTTTGGGAAATGTGCCTACTTGCCTTCTTTTCGAGAGTTAAATGATCCTCTGTCTCAGATCGGTGCATCCTTATTTCTTTAAGTCAGAAACCAAGGAAGAAAGAAAAAACATATTTTTAGATGTAGTATTTTGCTCTGACGTTGGAACAAAATACAGACATGAATCAGAAACGTATGACATGACTATTACCAACTGACGCTCTCAGCCTTCATGGCAGTGCAATCAGAGCTAATTTTAGTCTGGTCCACATACTCTGCATGAGGCCTGTTTACCGCATGCAGCGCGGTTGTATGCATCAACATGCTCCAAACAACCACAAAGAGCAAACACAACCTGACGCATCCACGCCACACTACACAGCAAACACACTGTGCGGACTGCTCATCTGGACGGGCTTTTACCTGCACTGATATTCCACCAACGTTTACTGTTGCTGCGTTAACCTCACCTGGGCCACAGTCCCACTTTTTATGTTACATATTTGATTGCTGCCAAACGTCTTTTCTGCGTCTGTGGGAATCGTCATGTCTGTCCTTTACCTCCACCACGGAACCAACATGCTTTGAAGACCAGAAAGGGGAACTTCTTTATCTTCTTCATCCCACACACTAACAGGAATTCTAAGAATAGAAAAAACAGAAACAGGATGTCCTCAATTATTAGTATATCGGTGCTTGACTATATTTCAGAAATTACTGCAAACATTTCAGCGAGACAACATCTTTAATATGACCTTTCCTTTTTCAAGCTCATTCTGTTATTCCAAACTCTAGTGAAGAAACCGATGTCAAAGAGGCTATTTCAACACATCAACATTTATATACATGATTGTTCCTGTGCGCTTTAGTTCCAGTTCTGCTTCACAATGGACTCACCTCTCCTACGTGGAGGCCTTGTGTTGGTTTAGACATTTCAAAGCTGAAATGACGTGTGTACACATCAGTTATGTACACTTCAGTAATAATATATATATATATATATATATATATATATATATATATATATATATATATTATGGCTGAGCCCATGAGACAATTGGCCCTTTGCACAACAAGTACTGTACATATTTCAGGGACTACTTTAAAAACTCCCCACCTATTGTGATAATTTCTGTCAAATACATGCTGCTGTTTCGTTAAAGGAGAACACCTGCCATTTTAAGCGTTTGATATTATATACAGGGCAACTTAGCATCTTAAAAAACAAAAACAGATATGGTAGTGTTTTCTGAAAGTATTGGTACTTTTTGTCCACACGAAGAACATTCCCATTACACAAGTCTTTGTCCCGCAGTAAACACCAGGCAAAGATGAAAGAAAGAAAAAAAACACTGAGACGCTGACAGCTTACACCCTCCATTTAAAATTAATGACCTTCCATATTGACATCGTCCAAACATGAGAAGACAACGCAGTCGATTGATATGCAAAGTGATTTTGAATGATCACAATACAGACCCCAAGTCCTCACACGGACCCACAACAGAGCCCTGGGACTTTCTAACAGTGTCTAGTCTGTCCTTTTTTCAACATAAACAAAGCTAAACAAAACAGAGAACACACACAGAACAACATATTCCCTTACCCAGTGCAGCTGGTTTTGATCACCGGGCAATCAAAGTAAAACAAACTATCGAACTTGAGGCAGCGCTCAAAGTAACGCCGCCCTGCAGGGGGCCCGTCCTGAGCCTCTCGGGACTGGGACCGCCACAACAAAAGAAGCTGTGGTAAAGGTTGACCTTCTAGCTCCTAGACTGAGGACCTAGTGGGAATTTCAACTGTAATCATTGTCACTTTTAATAAATTATGTTGGAGATCAAATACGGTTTAACAATGACTCTTCTAAGAAAAGTTTCATTGATGTGTCTTGCTGCAGCTGGGATGTCCTGCTGACTGCTTTCACGTCAGCTGTATTGAAGGAAAGCAGCAAGAAGGGATTGCTGAAGATTATATTGATTTAATACGCACCTCCAACAAGCTTTCCTGTTTACTCCATTATCATTATGAGTAATCATACCCTTAGATTCGGGAAAACAACTGACCTAAAGAGGGGGACTGTTTCCCCCTTATCATTGTAAAAACCCTACACATGACTTGTGATTCAAGATCATTGTTGTGCTGTCACAGCAAGTCATTTGAGGGGAGTGTGTCCTTTCTGTATTGAATTAACTTCTTAAAATCCCCCTCCACGTAAGAAAAATGTGTTTATGGTTGGAGTTTTTTCCTTCACTTGGATGTTTTACTGCGTAGAGTTTGACACTATAAGGGTGCTTTCCCATTTTCACACTGCCTGTAAACACACAAGTTTGATGATGGACAGGCATTTTGTCAGGAGACTTAAGTGCTACGAATGCAGATATTAGGATGAATGAAAAATGGCTTTCACACCCTGGAAAGGATTCCCTCTTCCTTGCTGCCACCTACTGGTAATGGGAGTTGTAGACAGACCCAGCAGTGGATTTCAGGGACATGACTGGGAAGAACCCACCTCAGCTTTAGACTTAACTTCTTCTATTGTATAATAGCCCAAAAATGGTCTTTATCCTGGCAGACAAGACATTTTGACTTGTCCTAGTAAGCACGGGTGTTACTAATAACATTAATGATGGCTCTGTTCAATTCAAGTGTAAGCCATGATAGTGTGACAGTGAGCCAGCAGGCATAAAAGACCATGAAACTGCCGTCACTAATTTCTTATTAATACTGGTGCCTTTCTTACTGCGACATGTCAAAATGTCCTCTGTGAAATAACCTGTTCTGCATCCTTTTAATCAATTCAGCTGCAAAACATGACCATGAAAATTCTTGCTAAATCAACATTAATATATTTAATTTGAACAAACAAATACCAAAGTTACAATACTTTCTACTACTGCTGCGGTAGTTCTTGCTTTGGCTATCAGTGATCACCAGTGAAATGAACAAAATGAACAGGCAGGATGTCCTTAGCTCCAAAATAATAATAAAGTAGTTATATTTCAGATTCAGCATTGCACAATTTTCCCAATGTATGTAGGTGTGCGATGCTGCAACAAACATAAACGATGTCTGACAGGATTACTTTCTGACATCACAAAGGAAAGTGTTCCAATGTTTGGATCGAGAATTACTCACACACTTGATTAAGAAAACTATGGTAATGCCAGTGGTGGAGGAAGTATTAAAATCCTTTAATTAAGTACCACACTGTTAAAAAATACTCTGTTATAAGTAAAAGTGCTGCATTGGAAATGTGACTTGAGTAAAAGTATGTAGATGAACAGAAAAATGGTCCCTGTGACTGTTATGTATATTATTAGATATTACTCATGCATTAATGTAAAAGCATGACTTTATTCTTGTAGTTGGTTGATGTGGCTATGTTAAAACTATTCTGTGTAGGACTACAACTAATGATGATCTTGTCTATTATGGATTGATCTGCTGCTTATTTTCTTGATTGATTCTTTGGCTTATAAACAATTTGAAAATAGTGACTGTATCAACTAATCTTTTCAGCTGTACTTGCGCATACTGTTGGGAAGATGAATTAATAAGGAAAACCCATATTTCAAAACCTATTTGTATGTCCTGAATGCAAAAAATATATATAGAATGTGTACAATAAAGCGTTCAAATAATTATGGTGAGGTCAAAATTACAATATTTCAGAAGGCTTTAGAAAATACTCAAGTTAAGTAGAAGTACCTCACATTCTTACTGAAGTACTTTACTTAAACTGTACTGGCTCTGGAACGATGCATCTTATTTTCTGCGTGAGTTAAGGCCTCGGTTAATATTGCTAGTTGTCACTTTTCTAGTTGGTCTCCGAGCCCGCCCGGGCCGCGTAGTGCCGGTGGCCGACACTAGAGGCTCCTCCGCCGCCCGGCGCGTCTTGTTTTGGGTTAGCTGGAGGCTAGCCCATGCTGTCTGCTGTAGCCGGTTGTTACGGGGATGGCTCTCCCATGAGGCGGGGGAGCGGGACTGAGTTTTCTGACTAAAACACCGAGCGAAGTGCCGTGGCCATGGCCGGGGTTTTTGACATCGATTTGGATCAACCGGATGAGAATGTCTCTGACGACGACCTCGAGGACGGGGTGAGTTTACGTTAACGCGGAGGCTAACCGCCGCTGTTAGCCGTTAGCACGCCGCGGCTCCGAGGCCTGCGGTGCTAAGTAACGCCGCTGACCAGGCAAGGGAGCCGTTAACGGACATGTCCTCGTTCACCCCGTTCCCGCGGAATCGAGCAGCGCCCCCAAATTAAACGGTGTTGTCGAGATCCCGTTGCGTTTTCCTGAATTTAAAATGATGTCCGAGGCACAGATCAGTTTCACCCCCGTTCCGGTTTAGGACGTCCGCGTAATTAGAAGTGTTGACGGCGGACAAGTTGGTGTTTCACGGCATGTGTTCAGGAAACCACCGCTCGAGCGCACATGACGTTAACCGGCGAGGGCACGGACCCCACTCTGTCAGCAATGTGTTGTAGAGGAGGGGGAAATGGAGAACGACGCCAGAAATAACGCAAGCCGACTAAAATCGGAAAATAAGTGACCTACAACGTCGCGTTTCATTTCACCGGGCGTCGCTCACTCATGATACCTGTCCGACAATGGAGTCAGTGGTCTGTATCAGCTTTAGTCTGCTGTAGAGATACGGGACAGTGTAGTCCGATTAGTGGTTGTTTTTACCACTAACTCACATTAAACATGCGAATACGTGTAATGTAAATGAATTCACAGCAACAACAGGCTGAAATCCTACCAATGCCAGCCGGACTGTAACCAACATGAACACACTGTTTGCTTTGCCCACCAGATAGCGTTACTAACTACTATATATACTATCATTGAACTCTATTAGATACTATCATTGAACTCTACTATATACTATCATTGAACTCTACTATATACTATCATTTAACTCTACTATATATACTATCATTTAACTCTACTATATACTATCATTTAACTCTACTATATACTATCATTTAACTCTATTAGATACTATCATTTAACTCTACTATATACTACCATTTAACTCTACTATATACTATCATTGAACTCTACTATATACTATCATTGAACTCTACTATATACTATCATTGAACTCTACTATATACTACCATTTAACTCTACTATATACTATCATTTAACTATATTAGATACTACCATTTAACTCTACTATATACTATCATTTAACTATATTAGATACTACGATTTAACTCTACTATATACTACCATTTAACTCTACTATATACTACCATTTAACTCTACTATATACTACCATTGAACTCTACTAGATACTATCAAAGAACTCTACTATATACTATCATTGAACTCTACTAGATACTATCAAAGAACTCTACTATATACTACCATTGAACTCTACTATATACTACCATTGAACTCTACTAGATACTATCAAAGAACTCTACTAGATACTATCATTGAACTCTACTAGATACTATCATTGAACTCTACTAGATACTATCAAAGAACTCTACTATATACTATCATTGAACTCTACTATATACTATCATTGAACTCTACTAGATACTATCATTGAACTCTACTAGATACTATCAAAGAACTCTACTAGATACTATCATTGAACTCTACTAGATACTATCATTGAACTCTACTAGATACTATCAAAGAACTCTACTATATACTATCATTGAACTCTACTATATACTATCATTGAACTCTACTAGATACTATCAAAGAACTCTACTAGATACTATCATTGAACTCTACTATATACTATCATTGAACTCTCCTATCATTAAACTCTACTAGATACTATCATTGAACTCTACTATATACTATCATTGAACTCTACTAGATACTATCATTGAACTCTACTAGATACTATCATTGGCTCATTAGCTGGTAGGGACAACACACGTAGGCTGTTTGCTGGTAATCGTTCAGGAGAAGCTGTGTGTCTACTCAACCGGTGACGCTTTAGTCAGCTTGTAGCGTCACCGGTTTACTTAAAGCAAATACACTGACACTAGCTCAAGTATTGAGTAAGGAAATACCCTCATTAACACTAAAAGTAAAAAGCAATGTACCGTCCATAATAAGCTCTACATGTAAGCGCAGGTTGGCCGGTTAATAACCTCCCAGCCCTCCTTAATGTATGCTGACATTGTTCTGTCCTGTGCCTCTTGTTTCCAGGTCCAGCTCAGTGAGTACATGGACCAGTGCAGTGGCTTTGACTTGTAAGTACAACAGAACCATAACACCAGTTATCTGGCTCCCTGGAGGGGCAACACAGTCTGAACATTTCCATCTGGATGACTGGAAGCTGTCCTCAAGGAGTCGTGAATGACCTCTAGTGCTTTGACACCTTCCATATGTTTTTACAGTATAAGTACTAAATAAAAGCCATTAGAGGTGGGTGGGAAAAATAACAGAAGGTGGGATTCAAACCATCACAAGCTATATACTCCATATAGCTGGAGAGTGATGTGTATCAGCGTAGTCTAAAGGGCTCCCATCGATGTTCAACTGGGATGTGTTGTCTGTGCAAGCCATAGCACATGATTCACATCATTTTCATTGAAACCATTCAGGGACCCCCTCTGCCCTGTGAGAAGCAGCTGCATGAGTTTCCTTTCATTTGTCACCCATCCAAATGGAGCCAATAGTTATTTCTTTAATCTAGGATAGAGTCTCTTATGGCTAATAATCCATGTTGGGGTCACTGCAGTAATGTGGCGCTATGTTGAGGCCCAAATACTTGATAGGCACATTGATAATACTGCTGTGTCTTTGAAATTGTAAACGCAATGTTTTGTGATTGTTTTAAACGTGATTTTCTTTTCTTCTTTTTGTTTTGCCAGCAACATGGATGACTGTGAGAAGTTTGAGATTTCAGAGAACAGCGTTAACCAGGGAACAGAGCCGATCAAGCCTGAATGCTTTGAGCTGCTGAAAGTTTTGGGAAAAGGTGGCTATGGAAAGGTGAGGCATCTCTTTGGACAAGCTTCTGAATTTGATGAATTATGATGTAACATGACTTGAAATTTGAAGGTTGGATACATATATTCTATATACAGGTTCCGGGCTGTACAGTTGGGTGTTCTTAATTCTCAGTGATCTTTTCATATTGTGGGTCGTTGAAAAGTTTGGAAAATACCACTTTGTCATTTGAATCAGAATCAGAACCATTTGTTGCCAAGTACGTTTACACATACAAGGAATCTGTCCTGGCGGGAGGTGCAAAACATTTAACAACATTTAACAAAGAACATTTAACGATAAACATGAAACAGAGTGCAATAAAAAGGGAGCATGGGCAGTGTCAGTGCTTTTCCGTTTGTCCCTAATCAATCCCCTGAATGTCCTCACCGTGACAAAGTGCCAGGGTTCCTGTAGGTCAGGAATGTAATTCAGTTTCCTCAAAAACGGACTTGGAACATATAGAAAACTGTTAAATTATATCTTCAAAAGCCACTTTTCCCTCCCAGCTGTAGGCAGTAATGTGAGTTCTTAAATATTTTTTGTATCTGGTTGTTTACTGTCGGGAGAAGTTTGACCCTTTGAAACCAAAGGTGGTTGTAATAGTACATCAGACACGCGGGAGGGTTCTCAACTTTTTAATTCAGTTTAGGTCAGCACCATCAGAACTATAGCAAGCACTGTCACGACTGCAAGCTACATGACCTTTCTCATTCTCCATTTTGGCACTGAACACTGAAATTAACTTCATTTTCTATAAGGTTAATACATCCAACCCCTTTTTGCTGCTTATCCAGGTCCTTGGTTAATTAGTTTTATCATCAGGAATGATGAACTGCTGGGAAGTACTGAAAAAGTGTGATTATGATATAGGTTGTAATCTATGTGGCATTTAAGAATGTCTTAAATGTAACTGGGCTCCCCCCACACCTTCTGCAGACACCTGTGTAAATGTCTGTGGATTCCGCTTGATGTGATGTGCAATTTTCTTTACAGGTGTTTCAGGTTCGGAAGGTATCAGGTTCCACCTCCGGGAAGATATTCGCCATGAAAGTTTTGAAGAAGGTGAGTTACTGGACCGGTTTGGTGAAGGTTTTTATATTTTATTTAGTGAGAATAATCTCATTAATTTTAGGGAGCAACTCAATTGCGTTCATTGTCCACCAAGTAAAGGTGGGCCTACTGCCCCCAGGAGAGAGTGTAGTGTAGTGCAGTGTGAGAGGAATGGCATCTGCATTATCTAATGATCTTCAACCACTGTGCGATGGAGATAGTCAGGTGTGCCGTGGGAAAATGTCCAATTTAACTTAATCAGTCCCAAAAAAATATTATTTAGTTGCCGCAAATACTTTTCCATTGTTGAGCATCTGAGCCTGCAATATAGTGGCTGGCCTAGTAATTAAATACTCTTCCATGCCAGTAGGTAGCGTAATAATGACCTACCATATATGCTGTATTATGTGAGATTTTGTAACTATTTTGGTTGTTGGTGTGTCGCAGGATTTTTTTTATTGTAGAAAATGGTTGAAAAACACTGATCTAATCCACATGGAAGCAAAGACAAGTGGCGTACATCTATGGGGAATGAACACATTAAATACTCCCAGTCTCCTATATGTCACCTTCTCTGGTGACGTACTGGTGGAGGCTGTCTCCCATGAAGCCACAGATCTGCTGCTTCTGTTCAGCTCCCACCTCCTCTCTGCAGCTGACACAGAGCCTTTGCCAGACTTTGCTTAAAAAGCCAGCTCATATTCCCCGAAGCTTGAGGTTTTCTTTGGATAATGACTGTGTTTATTGGCTCCCTGAGACCTGACTAGCTACCAACCCGGTGCGTGATTCTCTGCCTCTGCAGCTGATGTCGAAGCCTTGACACTAGCTAATGGGGTCAAAGTTGTCACGAACAGTTTCACAGCCTGACTCGCTGCGTGCCCTTCTGTCCCCTGCCAGGCCATGATTGTGCGTAATGCAAAGGACACAGCTCACACCAAAGCGGAGAGGAACATTCTAGAGGAGGTGAAGCACCCTTTCATTGTGGACCTCATCTATGCCTTCCAGACCGGGGGAAAGTTGTACCTCATCCTGGAGTATCTGAGCGGTGAGCATCGCTAGCCACGATCAAACACACAGTACAGCACGCGCCCCATACATTCACATTCACATGCTTTTTGAACATTTTTACGAGCATGGAGAAGAAGAAAAGTGTGCACCGGATATTGGATGGCCGTTTTTTTTATTTTCTTGCAATAAAGTGAAAATGTGGGTCTCCTTTTCCATTGTGGTATAAACATGACTTTATGTGTGGTGACTGCAGGTGGGGAGCTGTTTATGCAACTGGAAAGAGAGGGCATCTTCATGGAGGACACCGCCTGGTGAGTTAGCCGCTCTGTCACCAGGAAGGCCTTAACCTTCCGGGGGTAACATTCGCCGTGAGCTGACTAATTTACAGCGTTTCTGTTGGTGAAAGGGAGTTTCCAAATAAACTAATTAAATACAAATATTTTGTTTTTTTTAAACGTCCTTGTTTTGTGGCGGTTTTGTTCAAACAAGTCAAATCTAAATCCCGCTGAACCTTTCATCCCCCTTTCCACTCACTGTGTTTGTTCCCATATTGTTTACAATACAAACCCATTTCCAGATGGCAACATTACGGGCGTCTTAACAAACACCCAGCGTTGCCCGGTCGTCTCTGCAAGGTCTTTTATCGCTGACTCGTGATGTCCAGGCCAGATAAGGTCTCGGTGCCAGTGGGATCCGCCGTCTCGGTCAGACTGATGCTAGCAAACTCGTTGAGGGGGTTCTCAGTGGGAAGCGTTCCGTTTTTTGGAAAAACAAGCAGATGCGTGACACTGTTTCGGAGGCGGTCCCTTTTGGAACGGGGACAAAACGCTTGCAGTATCTGCTGTTTCTGTTTTCATAAATAAACACAGCATGTAGATGAAAACGGTGATTACATGAACCAATAGGGGTGTGTAATAATCCCAGAATAACCTCGATGACATTGAGAATAACACTTAAACTGAGTGGCACGCAGGACAGTCACAGACCTAGATCATCAGTGAGAGACGGATTCTCTTGGTTTGCTGAAAGTGTGACCTGCGTCTGTTGACAGTTTCTACCTGGCCGAGATCTCGATGGCGATGGGTCACCTGCACCAGAAAGGCATCATCTACAGGGACCTGAAGCCTGAGAACATCATGCTCAACGACAACGGTACACAAACCTGAAGGGTTCCTCACAAGATGATTTAAAAAAACTAATTATTTCTACCGGGTAGTTTTTTCTTTTTCTTCTCATGTTCTCCCTTTGGTCCCGTTTCCTTCTAGGACACGTGAAGCTGACCGACTTCGGTCTCTGCAAAGAGTCCATCCACGACGGCACGGTCACCCACACCTTCTGCGGCACTATCGAATACATGTATGTCCACCAACACGCTCACCATGCTGGATTGCGTGGATTCATTATCGCAGACGCATGCACATTCGGGCACATTTCCCGCTTCCTTCACAGTCTGGTGTGTGTCTGCTGTGTGATCGTGGTCATTCCCGTCTTCTTCCCCAGGGCTCCAGAGATCCTGATGAGGAGCGGACATAACCGAGCAGTGGACTGGTGGAGTTTGGGAGCGCTGATGTATGACATGCTGACGGGAGCAGTAAGTGCACACTAATCAGCCCCATAGTCGCATTGCTAAAGTAAAAATGTAATTGTCATTTCGCGTAGGAAGCATTTGCTACTGTTACCAACTGTCGTTTCGGGTCCTGCTACTTTTTCATAGCCGCCGTTCACCGGAGAAAACCGAAAGAAGACGATTGACAAGATCTTGAAATGCAAACTCAGCCTTCCGCCTTACCTCACGCAAGAAGCCAGGGACCTCTTGAAAAAGGTGAGCGGCGTTGGCCTTCCTCCTGCCTCATGCTTCACTGGGACGCGCCGTCTCGGAGCGACAAGGAAACTGAGTCTCCGAGCTTTTCTCTTTCAGCTGCTGAAACGAAACGCCTCGCTGCGTCTCGGGGCCGGACCGGGAGATGCTGCCGAGGTCCAGGTAAATCCATCCGCTGAAGGCAGCGTCAGTCGCAACAGTGTGCATGCAGTGTGTTAACATGTTGATCTGGCTGCTTGTTGGAAAACCTTGTCGTAGACACGAAATAATAAAATCCCTGCTGCCGTCATTGTGTTCCCAAGGCCCACCCGTTCTTCCGTCATATAAATTGGGATGACCTCCTCGCCCGCAAAGTAGAGCCTCCATTCAAACCATCCCTGGTAAGTCTGTATTTCTTTTTACGCTGCAGTGTCCTCCGTGACCAGTATTCTGGCCCTGCTCGATGATGACCCGACTTGCTATTTCTTTTGGCAGCAATCAGCTGATGACGTCAGCCAGTTTGACTCCAAGTTCACCAGCCAGACTCCAGTGGACAGCCCCGACGACTCCACGCTCAGCGAGAGCGCCAATCAAGCCTTCCTGGTGGGTCACTGGTGTGCTGTACCTCCCAGCAAACACTGGGCTTTTTCTGTCCCCCTGGCTCCGTTTCTGGAGTTTCCAGAATTTTTCACAACTTGATATCAAATTCTTTTAAGGAAAAATCCATGATATAATGTACGAAAATCCCACGTGAGTCAAAGCAGATTTGGGATTGAGCATCTAAAGCATTGTTTCTAATAGGACACCGTGGCTTTTACTTTCTATTTCTGTGTTGTCTGCAAACCAAACATACTAACAGAGGCCAGCTCTGGACCCAATGTTTTTTTATTTCCTTGGTAGGTCTTACGAGAATCGGTTAATGCATCCCATCTGGTGTAGTCCTGTTGGCTTTCCTGGAAGCTTCTCTCACTGTTCCACCACATTGCATGATATGGTTAACTCCGGGTTTCATTGCTCATCATCAGCTGTGGGTTGTTTTTGGAAAGATGGTGTTTGAAGAGGTGGACTCAGACCTCTCTGTTTTTGCTTCCCCCCTCCTCCTCCTCCTCTTCAGGGTTTCACATATGTAGCCCCATCTGTGCTGGAAAACAACAAAGAGAAGTTCTCTTTCGAGCCAAAGGTGCGCTCACCACGCAAGTTCCCAGGGAGCCCCAGAACACCTGTGAGGTAACAGCAAGTTGTTTTTTTTGTCTCTGTTTCGTTGAAGCTGTTTTTTACCCACATAGTTCAGACCTGTGTAATGTAACCTTGTAAATGTAAATCGCCTGACCTAAACAAAGCTCCTTTCCAATGGCACAACAGGAATAAGTCGGGGTCAGTGGTGTTAATCTTGAGTTTGAGATAAAAAGAGAACACTTGCTTGTCAGGCAAATACAGAAAATTGATAAGCTTCAGATTGAATATCTAACTATTAGAACAATGGTTCTATTGAAATCATTCCTCGTCTGGGGGTTAAAGAGCAATCTGCCTTTAGCCTCCATATTGTTTCTAGGAATGTTTTGTCACTGAACAGACGCATACAGTATGATTTGCTCTGTGGCCTTCTAAAAATACAGACAATAGTGTCTCACATGTCCATTTTATTCTTTATCCACAGTCCGGTGAAGTTTGTCGGAGGGGACTGCTGGCCCCGGGGCCCCGCGGCCACCGGCCCCACTGTGCAGCAACACATGGAGGTGTCGTCGGTGGAGCAAATGGACACGAGCGGCAGCGGCTCTGAGGCCTCTGCGCCGCTCCCCATCAGGCACCCCTCAGGCATCAATGCGGGACCCTACAAAAAGCAGACCTACCCCATGAACTCCAAGCGGCCAGAGCATCTACGGATGAACCTATGACACTCGGCTCGCCCTACGAACACTAGGACTCTTCTAATTTCTCGTCTTCTTCCTTTTGTTCTTTTTGCTGCTTTCAAAGAGACTTGTAGAATTCTTTCGTTCTTTTTCTTTCTTTCTTTCTTTTTTTATTGACTGACACTGTCAGTGCCGATCACCAGCTCTTCCAGCAGCGCCTTCCCGTCCCTCCTGACTCCACCGGGCCACCTCATCCTGAAGCAGATAATCAGCAGGGAAGTACAGCAGATCAGAGAGTCGGGGGAAGTAGTGTGAGAGAGGTGCTCTTCCATGAAAGTTGACTCTCTTGTTGGTTGGTGTACTCTACTGGCGTTATCATATGATTTACTGGTGCTCTTTTATCCCCCAGTCTGGTGAATGTGAATTCTAGTGTTGACAGCTGATTGCCTACATCACAGTGAGATCATTTGGTTACGGGGCGTTTATTTAACCCTCAACATGCTGGGCAGTCGGCTTGTGAGAACTTGCAGGTTGCCCTCGGTAGCTTGTCAGTAGGTACAATTCCACGATGAACACAGTGTTCCTTCATGTTTGAGGAAAACAATCAAATTGCCTTTGTCACTGGAGCGCGAGTTACGGAAAAGTGAAACTTCAGCTGAAAGCGTCACTTCCACCACAATCGATACAACTAGCTGGCACGCTTTACTTTACTTTGACTGTAGTGCGTTCTGCCGGAGGCCTGTCCAGACCAGATGTTCAGTTTCTTTCTGTTGAATGTAAACCGACTCTGTCTGCCTTTTTTCTTTTCTTCTTTTTTCCCCCCCGTAAATCTCCTGCGCTGCTTCACTCTAATGACCCCTACAGCATTATTATTTCTTAAACTCGTCTATTCATGCAGTCTCATCGTCAACAGGTCGGCCCAAAGTACGCACAGTACAAAGTGATGTCACTGCACTGCCTTGATTCAGTCCGTGTTCATGTCTCTGTGTATGCTTTTCGTGCATTTACAGCATGTGGGCCCGGGTGGTCGGGGTGAAACCCGGTTTGGGCTGAGATGTAGGAACCTGTTCACGTGACGTGAAACTGCTGATGTGAGCCTCTGGAGTCAAAGCCATTCAAATCCTCTCACGCTAAAACTGACCACGCTTGTCGGATGCAGATTCCCCTCCAATGATAACTGAAAATTGAGTGGATGAAAATGAGCTTCGGTTTGAATGGCTCCCCGGTGTTTCTCGTTATCCAAACACTTAAGAGTTGAATGAATTGACCAAACTCACTGTCTCACCGAACCAAATGGTTCCTCGTTTGCCGGGAAGAAAACAAACCTCGGACAACGGCCGTCGAAGTGTCGCTGGGTTGATTCAAGAACCGCGAGGTTCAAAGGTCAAATACGTTTTAGGTCATACTGATATTTGGTCAGACTGACTATTTCCCACAGTGATGTTCCTTGATGTGTAGCTCCGTGTCCGTCTGAGCCGACTGATTTTCTTCTTCTACCATTCCGGTACAACATTTGTGTTCAAGAGCAGTCACTCCACTTAACGTTTTGTTAATTTGTTCCAATATTTATTTTAAGTGCCAATGCTTCCACTGTATTGTTCACACTATGCAAACTATGTATTTATTATGTAGTATTATTTAGGTCAGGCACTAGAGTGGGTCATCATTTAATTTGGCATTCTCATCTGACACTTATTTTGCCATAATAATAATAAGCATGTAAAATATGATTTTTATTTCCACAAAACATGTCTTAGGCATTCTCAGATGCAACTTTTTTTTCCCTCACAAATATTGAGGACGTTACCTAAATGACTTCCAGTATTTATTGTGTGGCTTGGTATCATGTTGAAGGGGGACTGTCGGAAAACATTTTAATCTTAAGACTTGAACTTCAGTTTTGCAGTGCTTAAAGAGAGGGCAGTTATTGTGGGGGAGGGGAACTGATACAAAAACCAAGGGTGTTGATTTGTTTGCTTCACACGTGATCTGAGGGGGATCATTTCTCGTTTGTGTGCGTGTGCGTAGAGGTCGATACTTTTCTCCTGTTGTATTTAAGTATCCTCCACAGAACCATCTTATCAAGCTTACTTCAGGTGAGAAACACCACCTCTGACTAGAGTGTGTGTTGAATAACATTATTCCTGTTGCTCTGTTACCCCTCGATCCGCCCTTTCAGATGGTGAATGTTAATATGCATCACGTATATGATGAAGTAAAAATAAAAAATATTGTCTCTAAGCAGCATAATGTGACAGAACGGATTGTACAAAGTGGCAAAATGTGTTCATCTGAACTGTTTTGTCCGGTTATCTCACGTCACATGATCTCCTGAACTGAAGGGAGGCTCCTCTCAACCTCGACTGTCTCAGATTGTTACTTGAAGGTTTAGCTGCAAATAATTGATTCTCAGTTTGCTACATAAAAATAATCCCAAACATTCAAATGGTAGAGATTTATTTAGATAGTTTATGCATCTAAATGGAAAAAAATAACAGTGAAATGATGTTGTCCATAATAAAATAGATGTTTCTCCCAGTCTTTGGTTTTTACAAAAACAAGATTGACTCCATAGAAAAATAATTTGTGTGTGAATTAGTCTCACACGCTCAGTTGCATCTTTGTTATCAGATGATGAAATGAGAACCAAGAGCCAAACTGTCATTGACAAGGTTCTCCTTTAGCCTGCCGTGGAGACATGCCGACAAAAGGTCAGGTCACTACCGGGCCGCTTGACGTCGCGGTGCACTGGGCTTCCTCAAAGCCTCTGCAGTCCTGTTCAAGCTCAAAAGATGCAGTAAAGCAGAAGTCCTCTTCAACCGTTGATTATTGCAAATAAGAAGTCACTTCCCCAAAAAAAAACGCTGAAACACTGGATAAGAAAAGGTTTGTGTGTTGCATGTTTGTTTAAACATGCGATGGAGGAAAAAAAAAATCATCCATTTAAAATACTTTTTTATATATATTCTCTGATGTTCCCATATTTACAAATAGCGGAAATTGAGAGAACAATTTGCTGCCCAATCAGGAACGTTTATATAAAGAATAAAGTCAACACAAAACTAAAGGGGGAAAAAAACTTAAAATAGAAAAATCACTTGAGGGCATGACAATAATCAACTTTCTCTTGTCTGAGTGTGTAGGTACGAGTAGGGATGTGCTGGTAAATAAGCCAGAACAATGTCTACAGTAGGTGCAATGCGTGTCCTTACTGACCTCGGCCTGCAGGGGGCACAGCCCTGGTGATTCATTAAACAGTGTGTACAACATTACTCGTCAGTGGGGTTTGAGAGCCACAGGAAAAATCACATTACATACAAGCTCATACCAATGCCCTGCTCCCAAAAGCCCCTTGTCGATCAATAAATCTGCAGGTGTGGCGATGTGGCTCCGTCCCGCCATTTGTAAACCTTCTCTGTGATCACGGTGCGGCAGAGAGGGCAGCTCTTCTCCCGGTTAAACCACAGGGCGATGCATTCGTCACAGAATATGTGCTGCACAGCGGAAAAACAACACGTCAGCACGGCCTGCACTGAGCATACATGAGTAGATCTACACAAGTGATGCACTACAGTTCATCTTATTCAGGAAAACAGACCATATATAATATACATGCACTGTATATATAAAGATAAACATGGGTTTATTATTACAGGAGCAAATAAGAGAGAAACTAAATTGCAGGAGTATAAAAGTCAGATTTTAAAAACATAATACAGATTTCAGAATACAATTCTCATGTAATACTGCTCCTGCACAATTCATTTATTAAGTTGTGATCCAAAGCGTGATATTTCCTTAACTGTATGCTGTGATTAAGTTTGATCTAAATCTGTCGATGCCCACAGCTGATCAATAAACGTCACATAAAAAAAAAATACGACCACAATGATCACAAACTTCTTTGGTTTTACCTGACAGATCAGAACCCGGGGCTCCCTGTACTCTCCCTGGCAGATGGGACAGACGTCTCCAGCCTCGCTGCACTGATTCCTAGTGGCCGCTGAGCCTGTATGCTGAGGAACAAAGAACACCTTGAAACAGCGGGTTACTGAATGGGACCATTTATCAAAGAGGTGGTTTACCACTGACCTCGCCTTTTACCAATATCCTCACGGTTTTCAGTAAAGACGTCCATTGTCCGTACAATCCTAAAAGCTGAAAGAGAAAAAAAGTTAAATATATATATATATATATATATATATATATTTTTTTTTTAACATTAATAAGAAAGAAATATTAGTGTTTAGTTCGACTGATCACACCTTCAGTATGAAGTAGAGCAAAGCCAGCAGGACCCCCAGTGTGAGTCCAGGGGTGCCGTCAACCTCCTGGTACGTGACCAGGTAGCGGAACCAAAGAGGGACCGGTGCCGTGGCCTGGTGGACCTGACCCAGCTCCTCACTCAGCATCACCCACCGCCCCTGGAGACATTTAAACGCACAAAATAAGAGCCACTCAACCTGCACTGCCATACATGCATAACATTGATTTTTTTCTTCTTTAACGATCCAAATGAGAAATCCCGACTCTCACCTGGGTTCTGTATTTCACCAGTGAGGATGGCAGCAGCAGAATAAGGCACTTAATCCCCATAAAAATAAACTTTATTATGAAGTTGGTGATGCCGACAGCCCAGAGAACCTCCCAGAAACCCAGCGGCTCAATGGTTGGGCTGAGGAAGATGAGGCTGGAAAGAGGTTGACAAACAGGTTAAATGGCATGTTTTAGCACCGCCATGCCGGGTTTAGGGGTTTACTAAACTGCTGTACAGGTGATCAAAGTCCTGCTGGATGAAAGTAGTAAAGTCACCCAGAGTATAAAGAAATGACCACAGTGTGTTATGGCTGCCTACACACATACTCATTGAGATTAAAAGAACACGTCATTGGTTACAGGAAATAGCCACAGTCTCGTTGTTGTGGCTAACGGATGGGAGGCGATGCATTAACTCATACCAATGGTGAAGGGTCTCAGTGAAAAAGGTGTAGTAAAGCAGCAGGGTGGAAGAGATCAGGAACAGTAGCAGCCACACACACTGCAGCTTTGAGTGACGACCCTAGAGGAGAAACAGACAGAAACATGGTTTAGAAAATCAAACAGCGATAACTTGCACAAGGAATGTGTTCACCTGTTCTCATCTTACCTGAAGAAAGACTTGAGTTTGAATGTTTTTATTCACATATAGAAAAGTTGTGAAGAGGCCAACCCCAACTGCTAGACCTGGTAAATGGAAAGAAAAGCGTATAAATGCAATGTCTTGTGTTCACAGCTGCAGCACTGGCGTTCGCTTCACTCCAACTCACCACTAGCGTGTTGGATGACTAGTTTAGCACACACAATGACGAGGAAAGGAAGACTCTTTTGAAGCCAGCGGAAGAGATGCCGAAGCTCAGACATGGAGGTGCTGGGCTCTCCGGAGTCCAGATCGGAGGAGTCGGGAGGGTCAAACTCGGCCTCCGAATTCGAGTGGTGTGGCACCCGATTGTGTCCGTGTGGCTGAGAATGGGAGTGGCTGTGGGAGTTGACTCTTGACCTCCTGGAGGATGCGCCTCCACTGGACTCCCCGGGCTTGCTGGTCATGTTTACCCGCACCTCATTGCTCTCTGGGTTGGCAGCAGCAGCAGCAGCAGCAGCTGCCGGTGTCCTGGTGAGTTCTGGTTGCAGAGTTGGGGATAAACCATTTCCTGTATGAGCGCCCCGCTCACTTGCATCAGGCTGCATTACAGCAGGAGACTCCCTCAGTTTCAGTGCTTTTCTGGAATCACTCCTTTGACATAAAATACACACCTTTTAAAGTCTCAGTCACAAGGTGTCCAGCACCTGGATTTACAAGTTGGACAATAGTTACTAATGGAGTCGCACAGTTGTCAGTTAATCTACGATATAGACTCTAGAACACCATATTTATCTTGTAACAGAGGGCTGTGATGGCCTAACTACGTTAAAGTGTCTTTAATGGGTGTCAATATTAAGG
Organism: Myoxocephalus aenaeus; assembly: GCA_038501785.1. Taxonomy (NCBI): domain Eukaryota; kingdom Metazoa; phylum Chordata; class Actinopteri; order Perciformes; family Cottidae; genus Myoxocephalus; species Myoxocephalus aenaeus. The sequence continues at coordinate 3,572,034 of JBAMJR010000175.1, read as the reverse complement.
ATTATGTTGAGTTACTTAAACCGCTCTCCAGGGAGCTGTGTTACAATAGCAATATGGATATTTTGTTGCAGCAGTAATAACTTGTAGAGTCTCTAAAAGCTGACAAATGAAGACAGTCTATGTGTGGTTTGAGTAACAGGGATACTCATTTGGTGAACTAGCTAAGTTAAATTGTCAAGCAGTGAGTTTATTAGTCATCCGGAACATCTCACCAGGCTATGAGCGAAAGCTAATTAACGTAAGGTGAACTTTACGTTGGCTACGTCAGTAATTTCCAGGCAATAAACCCCAAAAGTAGTGATAGACAGACAACTGACACAGAGAGCTGCTGCCGTTAGCATTAGCTCGCGGCTAACAGATGTTTTCTATCAGGGCGGAGAGAAACGCTTCAGCTCACCTGTCATTCTGCACCCGGAGTTTCATGATAAGTTATTGGTCTCCATCTAACACAATGTCTACGTCGCCAAACTAAACATAAGCAAAAGTAAATCAAAAACAAAACTAAGCTGTTGCGTTTTAGGCTAAACCATAAGCTGGTCGTTCAGACATCTTGACGTTGTTTACGACAGCAGACGTCGCGCACTTCTTCTGTAGTTTTTTTACGGCGCACCGGATGTTAAATGCTGCAGTGGCTCCACCTGCTGGAACTCTTTCAAATGACACGCAAGAAATTATAACAATTAAGGGAAATTAACATGATTTACACACACACATAGCATTGTTATAACTACCTGTCATGTTTAACTGTAATATGTATTAATACTGTTATAATGCTACACATCCTAATAATTCTTTAATCATTGTTATTACTAGAACTTAATAATTCTAATTTACACTATTAACACAACAATTTATAGTAATTGTCATATTGTTATTACTGTATTATGATGATTTATTGTTTTTTTTATAATTAATAGGCAGGTCCACCGCTTTAATCATCAGCATCAATCAGTCTCTTTCCCATTGAAATTATTAACATATTTTCATCTTTTCTTCTATTGTCTTTTTATTGATGTGGAAAACCCCCTGCTTTGCTGTATTCTCATTTTTCCTCACGTGTGTGAGTGTGTGTGTGTGTGTTTAAAACAGACTGAATTATCTGCAGGTCCTACAACGCTTAAATTTGAGCTGTCAAAGTTACAGATAAGGTGTGCTCAATAAATGAATGTCACTAAAATTCCAACCGTAGCAGCATTTGCAGAGTAGGATAACTTAACTTACACACAACACACTTATACTCATAGAAAAAGAATAACAGGTAGTCAAGGAACTTATTAACGTTATATAATTACGGAGGCTGGGCCACAATTACAAAACCTTTCCGATTAAAGTACATGTGAGCTACTGCTCTTAGCTAAGGAAGGTCATGACCTACTGATGTAAATGTGATAGTGACCGACATGTGACCTGGGGGCACCAATGGCCCTGTTGCTCAGTTTTACAGGAACAGCAAACTACCTCTATTCATATTTTGTTATGTATATAATCAGAATCAGCGTTAAGTGTGTACACATACAATGAATATGACTTATCTAAATGTGTAGACATACGGCTAAAAACAGCCAACAACGTCGAACAATCATCTGCCTACTATAAACCATGTGAGATCACAATGTGAGAGTAGCTGTGCTCTCCATGTTTCAGTCTTATACAATAACTCATATAAACTCCGACCAGTGTTCACACACAACATCGTGCTGTATCATTCTTGAGATCAAAATGCTACATTATGATGATGATTATGAGAACAGAACAGGTTAGATGTTGAATGTTTATGACAGTAACAGTGATGATATAGTAATGAAAGTAAAAATGGAAAGCACAGGTAAGAATAAACCAACTGTCTTCATTATTTATTGCTTCTTGATCACCACATGCTCACTCTTCCATGTAAGAAGGTTTGGTTCTAATGACACACATATAACAAGTAAATGCATGATGTATATATAATAGGTTGCAAAGTAACCATGAACATTTCAAACCGAAAACGAAAAAAACAAACATGGCATTTCAAAAAACATAATTTGAATTTTTTCAACTGCACAAACCACTTGGCCGCTATGTGTCGTTGCTCCTGGCTACCTTGGATGCGGGGGTTCGGGTGTGGTGGCCGCTGAGCCTGACCCTTTGCAGAAGGTTTTCCAGTTGTGATATTAGGACAGGCTGACTGCATTGCGAGACTGGGATCTGGGCAGCGTAGCGAAAGATGAAGGAAGAGTGCAGACCACGGGTCTAGAGAGAAAGGGAGGGGCAATAAAGGATGTGAGAGGGTGAAGTATAATGCACGGATTATTGGTTTCTTGTGTTCACATCTGTTTATTTTGTACTCGAGAGGATTTTGAACAGTGATGGAAGCACTAAGAGAAAATCTTCAGAAATAAATAGCTACATTTACATCTCTGTCACTGACCTCTAGCAGATAGTTGCTCCCACTGAGGCCGCTGCAGGTTGAGGATGACTTTGCGTAACCAGTCAAGGACAGGACAATGTCACGGTTATCATGCAAGCAGAACTCTCCTGGCAGCCAAGAGAGTTGACGACGCTTTGTCTGCGATGTGAGCCATGACGGCGTTGTACAGCTGGATGACGGACACACGGCCGTGGGGAGGAAGACGTGCGTCGCCCCGGTCCTGGCAGTGAGCGTAAATTCTGGGGTAGAACTCACGACTCAGACTGGCCTCTACGAGCTGCACCAGGGTCTGACAGGAGAGCGGGAAGGGTGGTGGAGCCTGGGCCCGTAGCCAACGTGTAGCCTGGCTTAGCTAAAGACACATGACAGGAGCAAACATTTCCTCTATCAAACAATCTACGTCGGGGGAATCCAAACCTTTTTGGATCATGACCCCTCACAGTGGGGGTCTACTCACTTTGGAGTTGATATGGCCGAACAAACAGTTACTCATTAGCACATCCACCCGTATCTTGCTTCCACTTGACCTGTGAATTAGCGTTTACATCGAAAATGTAAGGTGTATTTCAAAGTCAATAAAGTAACTATTTTGTGTGTGTGCTCGTTCTTACTTATCTTATGGTGTCATAATTGCAACTGGACGCTGCAGACATGGGTAGCCTCCATCTCCCAACAGGAAGTACCAGCTGGTGGGTACAGGGCATGTTGGCCTGTGGGCGATCGTCGGAGCATGAGCGCATCGTGCACAGAGCCGGTATTTCCTATGTGCACGTCCAGAAAGGCGCCCTTGGCATCACAGATGCCCTGAAGTAGCACAGAGAGGAATATTTTTCTGTTTATGTAACACATTTTCTGTGGCTCTGCAGGAGGAAGAATTTGCACGTGGCAACCATCGATGGCACCGGCAGCCTAGAGGAATGCTTCATGGCCAGCAAGGCGAACAAAGCCGGCCCCCAGCTCCTCCATCTCCTCTAGTTTCGGGAAATGAATGACCCTGTGGATGGTCATCATCTCCTCCACGACGTTGTGGACGATCCTGCAATCCGTAACCAGTCGCATGGCAAAGATGTCTGCAGTGACCTTGTACGAAGCTCCACAGGCCAGCCAGTAGACTGTCACCAACACCTCCATCACATGACCCCACCCATGATTCTTTTGTCGGGGAAGCATCTGGACCAGCATGTTGATACTGGTCCTGAATAGCCTGAAGGCTGGTCTCAGGTCCGCCTCGGAATAAAACCGGGCCAGGATCACGACATGGTCCTTCAATTGGGCATACCTTCTACTTGGACTTTGGTCCTGTTAAAAAAACAAAAACAGGGTATTTTTTAAACATTGTATAATAATTGTTGCAATATTAATTAATTAGTGTATGTATTTATTTGTGTTTTGACTATTTAATAATAAAAAAAGTCTACCAGAATGAAATGTCCCTCTGAAAGCACAGCTATGCTCCTCTGTCCTGGTTCATGACTAATGACAGATGAGGTTCAGGTACTTCTTGCATTAATGATGAATGATGTTGACAACGATGAGTCAAACTACAGGGACGAAGTGAGCCAACTGGCCACGTGGTGCAGAGGCAACAATCTCTCTCTAAATGTGGAGAAGACGAAGGAGATTGTTGTCGACTTCCGGAGAGCCTCCACCCAGCACCCTCCACTGACCACCAACGGTGCTGCTGTGGAGAGAGTGAGCAGCACCAAGTTCCTGGGTGTGCACCTCACTGAGAACCTCTCCTAGAGCAGCAACATCACAGCACCGGCCAGGAAAGCTCAGCAGCGCCTCTACTTCCTCCGCAGACTGAGAAGAGCCAGAGCACCGGTGCCCATCATGCACACCTTCTACTGTGGAACCACCGAGAGCATCCTGACCAGCTGCATCACTGCGTGGTACGGCGGCTGCACCGTATCCTGCCGGAAAACCCTGCAGTGTATAGTGCGAGCAGCTGAGAGGATCATTGGTGCCCCCTCCCCTCCCTCCAGGACATTTATAACACACGCCTGGCCTGCAAAGCACTCAGCATTGCGGGTGACTCCACCCATCCCAACCACGGCTTCTTCGGCCTCCTGCCTTCTGGGAGGAGAATGAGGAGCCTCCGGGCGAGAACCAGCAGACTAAGGGACAGCTTCATCCACCAAGCCATCAGGATGCTGAACTCCCTCCCAGCACTCCCCCCTTCTTTCTCTGCCCTCTGCCCCCACAAACTCTGGACAAACCTCCCCTGTACCAGCTCAGTAGACCTAGATAGATAATATATTAATATTACAACATCAACAGTGTTAAAATGTAACTGCTCAGGACCCTTTACATTACAAAGTCCTGATTTATAGTCGCATTGGCTTTTAGGTACAGTCGTATCAATACAGCAGAACAGTGGCTGTTGGGTGCAATAAATTATTTCTACATCAATTCAACCTTCAAGTAAATATATTTACTCTGGTTCTTTTTATGCCACGAGAGAAAAAGTGTCCATGTTGGAGTTTTCCTTTCTTTCTGATGCCTGAAAGAGAGTTAACAGTGACAGAATAAAAATTTGAAAAGTGTACACATAAATATCACAGATTATTATTCCTACTAATCACAAGGCAACTTGTAAGATTTCATACAGGTGTGGACTTGCGACAACAAAAAATGTGGTCAGTAAAATAAAGCGCGCCTCAACTCAACTTCTACATGTGCTACATGTGCTCATATAAGGCTGCAATGTAGCAATAGCATAACCTTACCGCGTGGGAATTTAGCCATTCCCATTTCAGCTAACATTAGCATGTTATTACAATACATTTAACCACACTTTTACAGGTTCATTAAGGTAAAGTCACTAAACATAGTCAATAAAACACAAAGTACCTTGTTTCGGTTCCAGCTAAGTGCTTACCCGTTCATAAAGTGACTCTTGTACTTCAGAGAAATACCTTAATAGCACATTTTCCTTCAGTACACGCCGACAATTAACGTATTTTAATGCGATGTCAAGTTACGATATTTGTATCTACTTTCGGTATCACCGGAAAGGCTTCAAAGTAAAGGACCCGACACATACAAAGGTACTTACAAAATAAAGGCTTGCAGGAAAAAGTCACCCTATTGAAAGAACTTTTTCAGAGCCATTTACACTCCCACCAAGCATGAGTAAATAATGTAAATGAATAGAATTTACATTAAGCAAGAATGATTTTAAACTGAAAGTGACCTTCCATAAGTAAGAACTGGCAACGATGCTGGCTGAACTGTATGCTTGATATGTGGCGAGAAATTAGCAAACAACAAAACATTTAATATGTTAAATGTTTTGTTAGTAAAAACGGATCCGTCCTCCTCCGTTTGGACCTAAAAGTCCGGCGTAGCGAGAACGCTCAGTGTAAACGTAGCAAAATATATGGGTTTTAAAATGAATAACCTCACATGGGGAGGACAGGTATCAAACCTGCTACCTTGTGGTTACAGGATGAACACTCTACCACATTAGCCACAAATATTAATAGGACTCATGTTCTGCATAGTTGTGTTTTTAATTGACCTCAATGTAGGCCGACACATGACTGTATTTTCTCTCTCTTCATAAGAGTTTGATAGTTATAACAGGTAAAATAGCAACACAATGTCAAGAATTGTCTTTATTCTTGTTATATAATTTCATAAATACAACAAACTATAGTTTTTGTATATATAATATGACTATATATAAAACTTTATAAGCTGTGATATCAAATAGCTTTTGTAGTCCAGGCAAACTAACTTCTAAAATGGAAAAAATTGCAACAGAATTTATTTTGGCACAGAAGTGTCCTGAATAACATACTAAAAGTCCTAAGAATTTACTGCTGCGGAAATAGGTTAAATATGCAAAAATCCAAGATGGTCGCCATAAATCTATAATGTCTCATATCTCCACTATCACAAGAGATATTTGAATTATTTAAAATCCTATTATACGTTTTTTGGACATAAGGAATCATTTAGAATAGGTTACGACTTGATTGGATGCAATGGTCATGGAAAAAAATCCAATATGGACACCAAAAATGCATATCTTATATATTTGCGTGCGAATCTTCACCAATCACCAGTTTGCTATACTTCGGGTATTTAATACTGAATTATGAATCACAACATTACCTGGTGGGATCTATTTCCTTCAGTGTTGGGCCGTCAGGCTGGCCTAAACAGAATCAACGAGCCAAGAAGCATATTCCTAAAGCAAATGTGACCGATGCAGGCATTGCTGCTGTTGGTCGCATCAACATTCGGTATTTCAAGATCCCTCCAGCACTACCATCTATTATATATCTACCCATTGTATTGTTGGAGGCAGAAGATCCAATAGCACAGCTAGATGTCTTATGGAAGAGCTCACTACTCCTTCATTCTCCAAGACCAGCATGGGCTGGAATGATGCAGATGTTGCATCATGGTCAACACCCAGGAAAGGCCTCAGTGATGTTCTTGCCAATGATTGATCTTGATCCAGGCGATACATCATATATCTACACTGCATTTCGTAACAGCTCAGGCGAAGCGATATGATGTCACTCCAGTCCTGACATTTGACCAGCCCTTATATTGGAAAGCGATGATGATTATCCGGTCTCAGCCCAATGACAGTTATCTGAAGTGTATGGTTCTGAGGCTTTGTGGGTTCCATATGCAGATGAGCTTCTTAGGCAGGATCGGACACCTGATGGCCGATTCAGGACTACAGGAACTCCTCGAGATTGCATATGCTAGTAACATTGTTAGCCACATGTTGACTGGCAAAGCGGTGTCAAGGACAGTCCGTGGTCACCTGCTGGTAGATGCTGCACTCAATACCATTCTTGTGGCCGATACATACAACGTTCCAGTACCAACTAACCAGGAAGCTGATGACTCCGAAGCTGTAGGTGTTCTACAAAATCCGGAACGGTCAGAAGATGATGATGAGACACATGATTTAGACACAGACACCATCACGACTGACTGCAGCTGCAGCTGCAGCTGCGGAACTGTATGACAGAGCAATGTCGTGTACATTCTCTCTGGAAGAGGTGTGTTCATCAGAAGCGTTAGTGCGACTCAAAAGTAAAGTGAATGGGAAGAAGGAAACAATGACTGGGCGCACAGCAACCTTATGGTTACAGTATATGGAGATGGTGGATATCCTGCGAAGGTTTCTCAAAGCAGAACAAATGGGAAACTGGAGATTGCATCTTCAGTCAGTACGTGAAATGCTACCCTACTTTGCAGCAGCTGGACACAAATTATATGCGAAGAGAAATTGGGGAAGATATTCAAGACTCCATGGTCGGGGTATCTGTAGAAGATTATGTGTTCAGGAAAACTGAACAGGCCACAACACTTGGATCAAGATCAATGTAATGGAAATTTAACTTATCAATCTCCTTTAGAGAAAACAAATGCGATGTGAAACACTTAAATGTCTTTAAGCATTTATTAAACAGAAACTTGGAATAATTCAATTGAATGGACAGAGCTCGTCACCACAGATGGTTCGGAGGTCTGACCAGGAAAAATAGTTCAACATGAGTTTTATACATCAACAATTATTATTGAAATGTTTGCCCTTTCCCCCCTCCCCCCCCTGCTCCTCCTCGCAGTGTCCTCCTTCTCACCAGACAAGCCTTGATGCCTGTCTGGAGGATGTTGTTTGGCTGCGGCCCTGAGAGCAAGAGTGAGAGGCACAGAAAGAAAACAAAACGAAAAGAACAAAAACAATACCGAAATCCACCGGTTATCGCTTCACACGGATGGCGCTGATTAGACTGGGTCAAGATGAACTGAACTCCGCTTTCAGAGTTCAGCTACACATTTAAGAATAAAGCACTTATGATAAATTTTCACCACAATCAACAGTGAAGGTCAAAGGAGAATCTGTAACGGTGGAACCACAGTTGATATTTCAGAGGTTGGTAACTATAGAACAGCGTTCAGAAGATGTTTCATCCTTATTCAAGTATGAGCTCTGCACTCATCCACCTGCACTGTTTGAATCAGCTGTACTCCCCCTGCAGGCAAATAAGGCAACACTGGGCGATGTGCTCTGGAAGACTATGAAGGGAGAGCAACGAGAACCCAGTGCAAATGTCCAGTATGTGTTAGATGATGGTGCTCTACTTCATCGCATACCATGGCCAAGAGGATCTACATTTGACAGTGTGTGTCAAATGTACGTTGCCACCAGTGGCGGCTGGTGACATTTTTTTGTTGGGGGGCGCAGTTGGGCGGCGCGGTTTAAATAGCACTCCACAATGAGAAGAAAAGAGGTTTGGAGTAGAATATTCTAAAAAACAAAGCTTTATTTCAAGAAAACACAATGCTCAACACTGTCCAATAACAACTATCAACAAACTAACTTTGGGCATGAGAGGTTCAGAGCAGAATGGTTTAAGAAACATTCAATGTGGTGGCCAGAGCAACTTCAGGGAATACATTGACGTAGCATTCAAACTGGGGGCCCTGCAGTAAGGTGGCACTGGTGAGGTGGTCTTTGAAGGCAAAGCGTTCCCTGGTGTGTCCAAGTATGGTGTCACAAACCTACAGATAAATATATAGAGAGAGACAGAGACAGTAAGATAAGTTGTGGGAAAATATCTACTACAAACAGGCTTCATACTACAGACAAAAAACTATGTTTTGTGTGTCTTGATGGCTCAGCAACATAGACAAAAGGCCAGGAGCCACCTTGATGGCTGTAGCTATCACACACACACACACACACACACACACACACACACACACACACACACACACACACACGTTGGGGGTTGAATTTGTATTTTAGATAAAGTTATAGCCTGATATGACATCCACCCAAATCTAGCAATGTCCAACATGTGTTCTGCTGTGGGAAAGATAAAACATTAAACTCTAACACAGGCATCTGCTGATTTTGACACTCACTTCTGCAGCAATCCTTCAAGCTCATCTTCCTTCACAGCCGGCGCTTCCTCGGCTGCTCAGAGCCACTGCTTTGCTACACACTGAGGCTCCAGCTAGCAGCTCCGGTTAGCATGTAGCTTGGTGCATGTAGCTTCACTGCTTTGCTGCTGAATATTTAAATCCGGACGTTCGGGTCCCAACTCTTTCAGCCTCTTCTTGTCAACATCTGATCGTGGATTGAAAGGTGTTTCGCGGAGAGATACCACAGAGTTTTCAGTCGCCATACTAACATAATCAAAGTCTCTGCTAGCTGTGTTGCTCGCGTAGCTACGTGGGAGCTATATGGGATGTGAGGGAATGATAAAGGTCTCTGATTGGACGAATAGTCCAACCACGTTGCAATAAGAAACGATGTCATTGGCTAGGGCGCAGATTCGTGCGCCCGAAGATTCACGTTTCATCCGCCAATGAGAAGCTGTCCTTGCCGTCACGAGGGTGAAATGTTTGTTAGCTTTCCATAGACACACATTTGGCCGGCGCCCCGAGAGGGGAGGGGCTTTTCTCAGTAATGATGAATGGCGATATATTATATTTAACTTAAGTGGTTGTTGACAGGGGCTTACGGTCTCCCACACACATTTAGCGCGTCAACACGGTATATTTCTTATTTAAATTATTTGATATATAATGTTTTTTGACAGTATATATTATATTTTTTTCTTCTTCTTTTTTTTTTTTCATCGCAAAACTTTAGGAGGGGCGGCGCCCTAGCGCCCTCTATTGACGCACCGCCACTGGTTGCCACACAACTGAGATGAACAGGGGCTTGTGCTGGTGTGACAGTACACTTCGATGGTGACATGATGATTCAATCAAAGAAAGAAGATTTCATGAACAACAAGGCAAACAAGCAGAGCTTCATCCATTATCTGAGCACCAAGCTGGAGAGAGCTGGCTGTAGCATAGACCAGGCAACGCACAACACCGACGTGTTGATTGTTCAAACAGCAGTCGCCTCTGCCCAAACAAAAGACACTGTACTGATCGGGGGTGACACAGACTTGCTGATTCTCCTACTGCACCATGTCGAAATGGACGCACACGATCATGGCACCAGAGCCTAAACAATCCACCAAAAAGAAGAGAGTCTGGTGCATAAAACAATCCAGGGAGTTGCTCGGTCCTAAACTTTGTGATCATCTGTTCTTTGTCCACGCAATTTCAGGCTGTGATACTACCTCTCGCCTGTTTGGTTTAGGGAAGGGCGTGGCAGTCAAGAAAATCGAGAATGACCCTGTGTTCTACAATCAGGCCAAAGTGTTCAGTCAACCTGATCAAGCGAAGGAGGCGATCATTGCAGCAGGAGAGAAGGCATTGGTGTCAATGTATGGTGGAGCCGAAGACGAAGGACTAGACAGCTTACGATACCGGCGGTTCTGTGACAAGGTTTCAAAATACACTGCCGCCGTGGAACCCCAAAGTCTACCACCAACCTCTGGCTCCTCTAAGTATCACAGCCTTCGTGTATACTATCAGGTTATGGAATGGAAAGATGCCTGCATGAGACCAGAGGATTTTGGATGGAACGTTGTTGACGGGAGATATCTGCCAATACAGGCCGACCAACCAGCCGCTCCATCAGAACTACTGGATGTCATCTGTTGTAGCTGTAAAAAGGACTGTACCACCCAGAGGTGCACATGCCGAAATATGGCTTGCCTTGCACAAATGTTTGCAGAGAATGCCGTGGTGTAAGCTGTACCAACTCAGTTACCAGACTTTTCAAATGCATATGATGACGACAGTTGAGTTGGACCCAGTCCAACAGTGTATCAACTACAATAATCAATCACTGTATTGACAATAGTATCATGTTGTGTCACTTTTATGTTATACTCTTTATGTGATGTGTAGAATTATATGTTGATGAGTGTGGTACTTACCTGCCTTGATTATATTAATATACAATTTCATTCAATGAAATGTTGTATATCAGCGCAAATATATGATAATAAATGGATTTTTGGTAGCCATATTGGATCTTTTTCCATGATTATTGCATCCGATCAAGTCGTAACCTATTTGAAATGATTCCTTATGTCCAACAACCATATAATAGCATTTTAAATCATTCAAATGTCTCTTCTGATAGTGGAGATATGAGACATTATATATTTATGGCAGCCATCTTGGATTTTTGCATATTTAACCTATTTCCACAACAGTAATTTCTTAGGACTTTTAGTATGTTATTCAGGACACTTCATAGAAGACTTCTGTGCCGAAATAAATTCTGTTGCAATTTTTTCCATTTTTAATAGTTAAATTGGCTAGATTGCCTGGACTATTGCGGCAAAATGGCTCTTTGGATAGGAATGGTTGCTGACCACTTAGCTAACCTTTGGTAAAGTAAGCTAATGTTAGCTAACGTTCAACACAGAAACCTATAACCTACGTTACCTCGACGATGTTAAAAAAAAAGGAAACACACTCAACTATTAGATAGCTAAGTTAACTTACTCTTGACGTCCAAGGCACAGAACTGCAGAAAACCAAGCCTTCAAATTCAAATGTAGCTAACCGCTAGCTAACGTAACATTAGCTCAACCCCTTACCCGAGAGGTTAACCTAACGCTACCATCACCTGATGTAGACAGCTTAAGGTGTCACTAACGTCAACCATTCAAGAAAGCTTTTACTCTCTGACTAATACATTATGTTGGTATTCTTACCTCAAGAAGAGATGCCATGTTTCCAGGAGTCTGGCTGTTGTTCCTTCGTTTGTAGCGTTCAGAGAAGAAGAAGAGCAGCGCGTAGAATGGCGCTAAAATAGGGTCAAAAGTTCAACCTCAGATCTTTTTTTTTATTTTTGATTGCTATGTTGATTTGCATGTTTGGCACTTTGTTGTCCCTTGTTCAGTCTCGCTGTCCGTCTGGCTCAACTCACTAGACTGTGTGGTTTCCGCACCTGATGGATAAGGTAGCATGTCCACGAGTCCATGAGTGTATCTGTTGACAGAGTCTCTGCAAAAACCAGCTTGCAGATGTTGCGCTTGGTGGGGATGTGAAACACCAGTTGGGGGAAATCACGAGTCAGCCTCTTCTTCAACATATCCTGTCTGCAACACAACAAAACAGTGACAATTAAGAGTCACAGGAGTACCATCAAAAGCAGAGAGTGGTGGTACAAGACATTTCAGGCTAGAACCTATCTGCCATACAGCACATTTAACACCAAAGATGCCCAAGAAAGGCACACAACATCACAAACCACAAACACACACAAACCACACACACATTGAATGTTTACTTTTATAATGTTAAGTTAGTAGCTCCTTGAAATGCAATATAATAAATAACTTACTGTTCTTTCTCTGGTTTTTCAGGCCTCGTCAAAAACCTGGTGTACTGATTGTAACAGCCTTTGTGGTACTGCACCTCCAGAGCCACACAGTCTTTGTCTTTTATATGTATTAATATACTTTGGTCATCCTTCAACTCGGCAGAGCAACTGGCTTGCCAGTGTGTCTGAGATTGGAGTGAGACATGGAGAAAAGCTGAGGTTGTGATCTTCTCAATAAAAGATCTTTGATGTGACGTGTCGAGTCTTGGCCAATCAACGTTAAGATGTCCCCAGCGTCTTCTTTTCCCTCAAACTTGTTTTTAATGGAAGCTAGTCAGCTTGCTATCACGTTAGCTAATGTGTTTGAGTTGTGTATTGTCGTTAAAGTTCCGTTATGTTCCGTTACAGTTCAGTCTTGCTTGTAAAAAACGTAACGTGATGAAACATGGCGTCACCCCCCGGTCTGGTTCAGTTCACGCAGTCACTCGTTAACGTTAAACCGGCACACCGGCGGATCTGGCTGCAGGTTTTACATTTTTTTTACTCAAAGTAGAATGAATCAAATCAAACAACGTGATGTCGTGGTCATAAGAGGCCCAGATATTGATAAGATGATTGAATGAAATAGTTTAAGGAAGAGGACGCTCTATATGCAGCGCAGCTTGATGCAGGGCTGAGATGAAGCGTAGCTGGGCCTGAAGCTGGAGGTGAAAACAGACGTGAGAGGAGCAGTACAGCTTCCCTATGTCCCAGTATTTCATACATATTGATAAAGCAGGGTATGCTAAATGCAGCCTCTGCTCCAAGGAGATCAATTACAGTAATAAAAATTCCATTTTTATTTTATTTAATTTAATTAAGAGCTCAGGGATGTTCAAGGAGCAACTTGTTTGTGCACTTTCTGAAGATGTTTTGCACTGTGAATTTGTACTGTCACTTCTGTTTTTGAATAAAGGGTTGGAAATTACTTTAGTTTTTTCGATTAATCGAAAAAATAATCAACCGATTAATCAATTATTTAAATAATCGTTAGTTGCAGCCCTACTCTCACCCGCAACACTTTCCAGCTCATTCTGGGGGATCCCGAGGCGTTCCAAGGCCAGCCGGGAGATATAATCCCTCCAGCGTGTCCTGGGTCTTCCCCGGGGCCTCCTAGCAGTTGGAAGTGCCTGGAAAACCTCTAATGGCGAATAGCGTGTTTGACGCGGGGCGAACAGAGCGAAGGACGTGGGGCGAAGTGGCGCAAGTTGAAATTTCCCAACTCTGGCGACAAAAACGCGTGAGTCATAGTTGCGTCAGCCAATCAGCGTTGAGAAGCTCCGCCCGTCACCACGTCCGTCTTGTCGTTGCTGAATCAAACTGTTGTTGCACCGCCTGTAGCGCTGGTAGCAGCTGTCATTCAGACACCATGGTGTTTGATGTTCCGACTAAGGTGGAATTTACACAACAAGTATAAAGCAGAACTAGTGGTTATTTCCATGGTGGATGAAGGAAACGGTATCCGTTTTATGGAGATAAGCCAGATGCAGTTCCTGGAGGAGTCGGTGAAATTCAACGAGCTGTTTGCGGTTACGGATGGTGTTATGAACCCAAACACGAGGGCGTTTCATGTTCCGACATGTTTGGGACTTCCACAACAAGTATAACGCAGAAATAATGGTTATTTATTCCATTGTCGATAGCGGAAATTAAAGCTCCTTTCACGGAGAGAAGCGATGGTGATAAGCCACGTCCCCCTTGTCGCGTTTGGTGTGAACACCCTCGTTTCACTCACGTGAGTAAACTGAAGCGGTAAGCGCGACGCGACAAATTGTGTCGCGTTTGGTGTGAACACCGAACGCGACACGATTTTGTCGCGCAACCAGATTACATGCAAAGTCAATGCACAGACGCGACTGACGCGATTTCCGCCGGGCGACGCGACTGACGCGTTTGAGGCGGCGCGAATAGCGCGTTTGACGCAGGGCGAACAGAGCGAAGGCCGAAGTTGAAATTTTTCAATCATAGTTGCGTCAGCCAATCAGCGTTGAGATGTTCCGCTCGTCACTGCTGTCCTGCCGGTGTTGCATCAGCCAAGATGGAGGACACAATTATTGTAGCGGTTTGTGGGCACCCCGAGCTATATAACACGACCTTATATGAATACCGGAACCGGACAACTAAAGATCTAGCTTGGAAAAAGATCAGCGAGGACGTGGGACTACCTGGTAAGTTTTGAATCTATGTATATGCTTTTATTCTAGCTATTTGTTGTACTTTACTATGAATCAACCGCCGGAATATATGTTTTGTCAAAGGAGATATGCCGCTGTAGGTGGAAAGGACTGAGGGACTGTTACCTCAGGGAAAAAAGAAGGGAGAAAGATCAAAAGAGAAGTGGAGCGCAGTCCACAAAAGTGGAAGTACTCTGCGGCCCTGCGCAGTCCACAAAAGTGGAAGTACTCTGCGGTCCTGTCGTTCCTCAACCGCTTTATTCAGTCTGGACCGCAGAGTACGAGGCCAGTCCAGGAGGAAAGAGCAGGGCCATCTCACAGGGCAGGTCAGTCGACAAGTGAAGACGCAACATCACAGTCTGGTTAACTTATAAGGAAGAGATTCATAACACTAGACTAAAGTGTCTGCTAATGTTCATCTGTGATGTCTTGTAAATTAAACACAATTCAGATCACCTTTCTGTTGCTTGTAAAAGCTATGTTTAGTCAAGTGTGTTTTACCATTACAACTTTGTTTTGCTTTAGGTATTTTCTTTTATTTGAGTTTTAACATGGATGTAAAAAAAGACAAGATACTATCATAGTTTCAAAAAAAAATTATCGTATTTGCAGAAACATTACTATGTAATTACAGTGTCACTTTTGGGTTGTAACATTGTTTTATTGTTAATATTTAAAGATAAAACAGATCTCTCATCGGATCACCTAGAGGCAGAGCCTCAAAGTCCTGGTCTTCCTGCTTCTCCTCTTCCTGCTGCTGGTCCCTCCAGCATGACCAAAGTTGGATTGCATTTTTTTGGTATGACTATTATTTATGCATTCATGGTATGTATTTCACTATGACAAATATTAATTTGACAAGCTATTGTAGTGGTGGTGTTTCCATTTCATACAGGAAGAAGGGCCCAGAGAAGGTCCCTTAACTCATCGTCCTGAGGGGAAATGCCGCTCCTCCACCTCCTCCTCCAGGACAAATTATTTTTCAGAAGCCTGCTTCCTTCCATGGAGATATTGTCACCCCAGTAGAAGGAATATGCCAAATTCGAAATTTACAAAGTACTTATGAAGCCAAGAATTTGGAACATTTGAAATAGATCTCTGGGGACAATCTTTCCATGGAAGGAACCAGTGTTTCTATTTTTTTGTAAATACTTTGATACTTTGTAAATATTGTTATTATTATATATATTATTGTATATATTATTATTGTATATTTATATTATTATTATATATATGATTGTGTATTTATATTATTGTATATATATATTATGTTATATATATTATTATTAATATTGTTCTTATTATTATGTGTTAATATAATTGTGTTAAAATAAATGTATACATGTATTCAATGTTACTTATTCCATGTTCTTTATTTCATTTACAAGGAAACTCTTAAACAAAGGAAAGTTTCTTTTAAGTTTCTTTTAAGAGCCAACCACACATTACTATGTGTGGTTGGCTCTTAAAAGAGCCGTTTTGGGTGTGCTTGGGCACGGTGTTACACGTTGTCTTGCCATGGGACGGTTCCTTCAGCAGAGAAGAAGGATGTGAAGGCCTCCCTCACCCTGATGGCCTCTCTCGCTGAGTTATTGGCAGCAATTCTTCCGAGATCTGGCAGTGGCTCCACCTCTCCAACCGGTACGCTCACTGCAGTTCGGGCTGTCCTCCGCAGGAAGTTATGCAGGACACATGTAGCCTTCACACACTTCTCCGCAACTTCTGGTTGGAGCTCAATGGCACACCTGTACATCCTCCACTGAGAGGAAAGGATCCCAAAGGCATTCTCCACAACCAGCCGAGCTCGGGAGAGACGGTAGTTGAAGATCCGGCGCTCCCTCGGAAGGATGGGGCCGGGGAAGGGCCTCAGTGGAAAGGCTTCATCAGCAACCAAGACGTGTGGCTGAAGTCCTCGGTGATCAGCTCCTGGTAGTGGCATGTCAGCAGGCAGTTGGAGGGTGCCAGATGTTAATGCTTGGCCAAAAGCGTTGGAAAAAGTGTTGCGAATATTCGCTTTTCCGCCGGAGTTGAAATATTTCGACTCTGGCTAAAGATTCGCCCGACGTTGAGTTGCGAAAACCAATCAGAGTTGAGAAGCTCCGCCCGTCGTCACCGCCGTCCTGCCGTTACTGAATCAAACTGCTGGTCCGCTGAAGCAGCGCTGGAAGCGGCTTCATTCAGACACTCGTCCTGGAGGAGTCGGAGCTGTGTGCGACTACGGATAATATTATGAACCCAGACACGGGGCGTTTGATGTTCCGACGTTCGTGGGGCTTCCTCAACAAGTATAAAGCAGAAGTGGTTATTTCAATGGTGAATGGTGGAAATAGTAACTGTTTTCACGGAGTAAAGCCACGGAGATACCATTAAAAAATGGTTGTTATTTCTTCCATGGTGGATAGCGGAAATGAAAACTGTTTTACAGAGAAAGCCGCGCCCCCTTTCCGCCGCAAATGGTTGCGAAAAAGCGAATTAACCAGATAAAGTCGAGCGACTAAAGTCAGGTGAAAAAGTGTTGCGAAAATTCGCAGCTCTTTTGGTGTGAACACGGCATCACATTCACAATTTGGTGTAGCAGAGCATTCAGGTTTGGGCTATATAATGTACACAAAGCTCAGGTGAACCCCACAAAAAGGAAGAACAGTCACAGAATGTCAGTGTAACTAAGCAAAGCTATTAAAAGACAACAACTTGATTGATTATGTATGTATATATATATATATATATATATATATATATATATATATATATATATATATATATTTGTATTAATGGGTCTTAAAACTTGATAAACACCAGCGCCCATTGGGGGCAGCGTTCTTCATCAGGAGGTCTTCCTCACTCAAAGTCCTCGTACTCCCATGAATCGATACCAAAGCCACTGACGTGACATAGAAAAAAACCCTGCAAAGCCTTACAAGAGCATATGAGTCCATTTTACATGTTTATAACACAATTCAACCATAAATATTAACATAAACCATAAATATGACTCGAGAGGACTCGAAAGTGACTCGAGAGAGCTCCCCAAGTTATGAAAATATCTATTTTCATATCCCTATAGCTTGTTGCCACACATGATTGGTGCTCACATGATTGGTGCTTGACCTCAAGAATCCGCCAATTGCGCCAAAACCAGTCAGACAAAGCCTCAGCAAGATATCAACCACATTCCAGCCAAAACACTGAAATATGACTTACTTATGATGAAACAATATTCTACACAGCCTTGCTTGGTATGTTTTGGTGCATCTGCTTGAACAAAGCCCCTCTGTTGTGGAACCAGAGGCGTCCAAGGTCCAGGAAGAAAATTAAGGCATTTTTGCTTTCAGAGACCTAAACCTCCGGTACACGAAATGTGCACTTTTCGTTTTTCCCTGTGTTCTATCGTAAACTAGTAAACCAATGACTGTCATTACAGATCTAAAAGGGTTAAACGCCTCCTATGCGGATGGAATATTATTCCTGCAAACGAGAACAGTCTCTCAACCGGATCTGAAGAGGGGAGGATTGTGTTAAATCAAACAAAAAGGAGCTTGATAAGTGAACTGTTTTTTGATTCGTGGAGAAAGTATTTTGAGTATTTTAAATACAAAATTACTCCACTCTAAAGTATTTTGTTACAAATTACGTTAGATTTTTTTATCGGCCCTATCAAATACAAATTACAAAATTTGAAATAGGTATTTCAAATACAAGTAATATAAATACTGACCATCTCTGGTTACGTGGATGTGTTTGTTAGTGAAATCCGACTTTGTAAGGGGTACTTATCACGAGTTTAGTGAAACGCTACGGTCGCCGCAGCGAGTTACGTAAGTACTTAAACTTAGCAGTTGCTTTAAAAAAAAAAGGTATCATCTCACATGGGTGACAGTATTGTAGCAATTTAAATGAAGTTAATAAATGTTGTGGTTGCGGAGATAATTAAGTTTCAAAAAATTTTAAAGAGACTTTTTTTGAGGGGGGGGGGGCTGAGAAAATAAACAGCATTAAATATGTCTGTATCAATAACCTATAAAGACACAGGTAAATATAACTAAATCTATGGTTTAAATACATGGATACTGCTATCTACCGGTAGAAAGGGTAAACACCTTTACTCTGCGTCTCCTCATAAAGACTCTGCTCTGTGTTCACTCAAGAAACAGCCCAATACGGTGGAAAACACTAACAGCAACACAAAAATGACTTTTATTTTGACAGACTAGTATTTCCAGGTCACCTGTCTGTCTTCAAAAGAAAAAACAAAAGGATTTGCCAAAAACTAAATCGGCTTGTTATTTAATAATAATAATAATAATAATAAAAATTGATTTAATTTTTAACGCGCTTTTCTTTCAAAAGAATCTCAGAGTGCCACAGGGCCAATATACGGTATAGTCAAACAAATCAAAACATAGTTAAAGCAACCCATAATAAAAAAATTATAGCTGACAATGATTTAACACAAAGTAAAAAATGCCTTCCTTAATAAAAAGGTTTTTAGGCCAGTCTTAAAAGAGTCCAGTGTCTGTGTTGCCCTTAGGTGGTCAGGAGACGATTGCAGAGGTGTGGCGCTGCCGAGCAAAAGGCCCGGTCACCCATGGTGCGGCGCTTGGTGTTGGAGACCCGGAGGAGCGAGCTGTTTGTAGATCTGAGGGTGTGGGTGGAGGTTTGGGGAGTAATGAGTTCTTGAAGGTAGGGAGGTGCAATGTCCATTTATGCATTTATAGGTGATTAGTAGGACTTTGTAGTCAATCTGGAATGAGACAGGGAGCAATTTGAGTTTGGTTCTCTCGTATTTTCGTTTTTGGGTTCAGACGAAAACCGGTTGTGCTTTTCCATTTTTTTCGTATTTTGGTTTCAAACCGAAAACGGATAAAAACATGGCATTTCTTAATTTTCGTTTTTCGACTAAACAGTTAAACACGACCAGAATGTGCACGGACCACAAAGGACCACTTGGCATCTGTTTATTTTGTACTCGAGAGGATTTTGAACAGTGATGGAAGCATTAAGCGAAAATCTTCAGAAATAAATAGCTACATTTACATCTCTGTCACTGACCTCTAGCAGATAGTTGCTCCCACTGAGGCCGCTGCAGGTTGAGGATGACTGCGTAACCAGTCAAGGACAGGACAATGTCACGGTTATCATGCAAGCAGAAGGAAAGGTGTAGAAGCAAACATTTCCTCTATCAAACAATCTACGTCGGGGAATCCAAACCTTTTTGGATCATGACCCCTCACAGTGGGGGTCTACTCACTTTGGAGTTGATATGGCGAACAAACAGTTACTCATTAGCACATCCACCCGTATCTTGCTTCCACTTGACCTGTGAATTAGCGTTTACATCGAAAATGTAAGGTGTATTTCATGTTGTGCGGTGTGTGGTGTAGCGGACCCAAATGCAACAGCCGCGGCAGTTCTGGTTCAAAAGGCTGACTTTATTCGTCGGTCAAAACAAAATATAGAGTAGTAGATTCCAACTCAAAAACACCGGGGAAGTCCAGCGAGTCGGGAGGGCAACTCTACCACTCTCGTGAGCAAGCTACGCACTTGCAGCTTGCCAGACTGGTAATGGGACGACCTGACGAAGGGCCAGGTCACGCTGTGGACCTTAAATAACCAGCTGGCGATCAAGGCAATGGTCCACAGCTGGGCTGAAGGAGGGGGGCGTGGCAGTGGGTGGAAACCAGGAGGAGAAACTGTAGACTGACATAAAGAAAAACATTAGCACATGGCCCACAACCACAAAACTGACAGGAAGGGGGGAAACAGGGGAGCACACATTAAGAGCGGACCGAGACTCCAACATTTCAAGGTACCAACAGGGCCTGTTGGTACATGGTTGATCGTCGGAGCATGAGCGCATCGTGCACAGAGCCGGTATTTCATTTCCTATGTACACGTCCAGAAAGTAGCCCTTGGCTTTACAGATGCCCTGCAGCAGCACAGAGGGGAATACTTTGACATAACTTGACATCATGCTCCTCATACCTTTCGTCCCGTTGCAATTTCCATTTAAAGTGGTGGTGACGTATCATGGCTGAATCTTTGTTGTCAGGTAAACTAGGTCTACTTTTTAAGGGCAGAGGCATTTCATAGTCGAGAGGAGCGTAGACAAGCTTCTCAACAGTTGGGTTGCGTTTAGATCAGGAGTCGGTAACCCGCGGCTCCGGTCTTTAGCCCCTCTGTTGCGTCTCCCTGAGGCTTTGAAAAAAAAGCCCAGTGGACAATCTTTCAAAGGGAACTCCTCTTCTCTTGGAGTTTGAGGTGATATTGTGTCACTGAAAATAAAATAAAAGGTTTAAATATTTTGTTAACCAAAATGTGCATCACATCTTATTACGTTGCTGTCAAGCCCCTTTCCCTGCAGGTGGCTAATCATGATTTGCAGAGCCCCGCCCTCGCTAAACTATAAACGGATAAATAAATACAAAATAAAAGTCACAGAGAAAAATAGAGTTTAATTCTGCGTGGACGAATTAATTTGCGTTCACTGGCAACGATGCTGGCTGAACTGTATGCTTGATATGTGGCGAGAAATTAGCAAACAACAAAACATTTATTGTTGAAAGACACTTCCAGAACAAGCAACCAGCATTTGCTGAAAAGTATCAGGCTCCAGAGGAGCGAAAAAGAGCGATTTCTCAACTGCTGCAGCAAACTGAGCAAAGTAAATATACTTTCACGAAGTGGATCAAATCTCCAAACTCAACTACTGCTGCTAGTTCTGTGGCAGCTCATGAGACAGTGAGGCGTCCGTTAGTAAAAACGTATCAGTCCTCCTCCGTCCGGTAGTAAGAACGCTCAGTGTAAACGTAGCAAAAGATATGGGTTTTAAAATGGAAACCTCACGTGGGGAGGACAGGTATCAAACCTGCTAACCGCTAGCTAACGTAACCTTAGCTCAACCCCTTACCTGTGATGTTAACCTAACGCTACCATCACCTGATGTAGACAACTTAAGGTGTCACTAACGTCAACCGTTCAAGAAAGCTTTTACTCTCTGACTAATTAATTATGTTGGTATTCTTACCTCAAAAAGAGAAGCCATGTTCCCAGGAGTCCAACTGTTGTTCCTTCAGTAGCGTCTAGAGAAGAAGAAGAGCAGCGCGCAGTGCGTAGGATGGCGCTAAAATAGGGTCAAAAGTTCAACCTCAGATCGTTTTTTTTATTTTTTATTGTTGTGTTGGTTTGATCACTGACTCTCTCTCCATTGATCTCTCTCTCTCGTCTGTCTTCTCTCTATTTACTGAGACAGGCACCTGTTGATCAAAAGAGGAGTGGTGAAAGGGTCATTCAATTCGAAGGCCCAGGTGGAGGAAGAAATTCAGCCAACAACCTTCTCTCGTTCCGAGTGGTCTCGTTGATTTATTTGTCAGGTCACGGTCCGTGTACGATTTGTTCGTTTGATTTATGGTTCATACGAAAATACCTTGGTTTCTTCGTTTTCTGTTTCAAACCAAAAACGGGAAAACGGAAAACCACTTCCGTTTGCCGTTTCTGGCGTCTGAATCCAAAAACGAGAAAACGAGAAAACCAAACTCGAAATACGAGCCGGTTCTTTTCACGTCAAAATAAAAGCCTGTACAAAAAAATCTTATTTACAGTCTTCTATGATGCAATACACATAGAAGGGTAATGTTAGAAGAACATTAATTAATCAATATAAAAAGATAAACCTGGATATGTTAGCAACAGTAGTGACTACAGGCAGTTTAATATGCATGTATATATTATGTACACAGCACGAATCAACTTTTCAATTAATCATTGCATTGTTTAATGCAACACAGTTCGTTATATAGTTTAATCAAAGTCATTTGTGTGTGTAGAGTTGTTACTGTTAGCATCATATCTATATTTCCATCTCATTGTGCTGTTTCTTGAGTGAACACGGACCAAAGCCTGAGGAGACCAGAGTGCAGGTTCACCTTTCTACCAACAGGTGGCAGTATAACTGTATTTCATGTATTTACTTGTTATATTTGTGTCATTTTAGAACCAAACATTCCCACATGGAAGAGTGAGCATGTGTTGATCACGAGGCAATAAATAATGACAATTGAAAAATAAAGAGATAGTTGGTTTATTCTTATTAAACGGACCCTGTTGCCGGAGACAAGAAGTAACATGCAAACAGGATGCAAGACTAAGAGGACCGTAACACCTTGAATATTTACACCATCGAAAGAAAAAGAAAAACGGCGACGAGCTTGTCTGTGGGGGAGGGGCGGAGTGAGCAGATCATTGAGAAACATGATGAAAATTCAAATACATTTCTTACTTTTTAGTTTTTACACAGTGTTTTAAGCCTTTATAACATATAATAATGACAAATACTTGCCAGATTTTTAAAGTTACATTTCTCCTGAAAAAGGAGCAAAATAATTTTGCCAAAAGGACATTTTTTGACATATTTATTGATAAATAAGACAAAAAGGACCAGGCGGACTGTCATCATTACAGATCTAAAAGGGTTGCAGCCTTCAGTGGACCTCTCTTGCACCACCTGTGCTTCACATTTTACCTTCATTAAAACATTACTGTCATCATCAACATCTAACCTGTTCTGTTATGACTCTACTGTCAGTGTCTTAGCCCCTCTGACTAATTCACATGATTTAGCTCTGTGTTGTGTGTGTGAACACTGTTTGAGGAGTTGACTATATGAGTTATTGTATCAGACTGAAACATGGAGAGCACAGCTACTCTCACATTTCTAAGATGTCTCACATAGTTTATAGTAGTCAAATGATTGTTAGGCGTTGTTGCCTGTTTTTAGCCGTATGTCTATATCTCTGCATGTACATTCAGATAAGTGTATGTGTACACACTTAAAGCTGATTCTGATTATATAAATAACAACATATTAATTTCGGTAGTTTGCTGTTCCTGTAAAACTGAGCAACAGGGCCATTGGGTTCCCCATGTCGGTCACTAACACATTTACATCAGCAGGTCAGGGCCTTCCTCAGCTCAGCAGATTAGATTTCCTTTTCTTCAATAAACTGTCACACGTCATAAAAACTATTGTTGAGGTATTCGCCTTAGAAGGCAGATTTGAAGGTCTTTTGGGGGATTTTAACTTTTGACATTTTGTCTTTTCTTTTACTTATTGTATATAATATATTTATATACTTATATTTATCCATTTCTATAAACCTTTGTTCTTCTTATTGTAAAAAAAACGAAATAAAACTGGTCTGTGTTTTGTACATTCCGACCAAAGTCCAGTCTTGCTCATCTCAGAGTGCCTTTGTAGTCTCATAAAGAGAGATCTTCCCCCGGGATATGCTGACAGTTCAAACAGGAGAGACAAGTCAGATGAAGAAAAGATAATTGTTTATTATTAACACATGAAATATGATGATAAAGTCTTGACAGAGTCTTTGGCGCTTGGACTCGACAGGGAGATTTGTAATTGAGGGATTTCTGCCCCGATCAGCAGCACGATAAATCCCCCCGTGGTGTCCAGACCTGGTGGTGGTGGCTGATGAGACTGATAGAATGATGAGTTGATGAAGCTGATGGATCTGTAAAGACTGGGTGGAGATGGGGAGGTGGAGGGGAGCGTAACGGCAACGTGAATGAACTGAAGATAGAGAGTCATATTTAAAAGAGACAGCAGCAAGATGATAGGCTAACCATGTAATTGTTTCTTTGTGCTTATTGGATAGAGACCAGCTGATATCTTGATTGACAGTCCCGAGCAATGACATTATGAGTGAGCTTGCGTGAAAAGTGAATGGCAGATGTATGAAACGTCCTGACTGAACTTCCACTAAAGCTTCATACCTGCTACAAGCTAAGGTTAAAATGGTGTTGAGTATTATGTGATTTACTAACTTGGTTGGCTCAGATTGTTTTTGACGCTCTGCTTGTTTATCATTTATGTTTTTTCCTGCTGTGTGATTATAGTGCTCAGACATTAGCTGTGTTTTTAGTGAAGCAATAAGGGTCAGATTGGCATCTAAATTGAGGGGGCCAGAGTCCTGAAGCTGCCCTTCATAACCACATGGGGTTCCTCCTCCAGTGGTGGACCTTTACAGTGGGTCCAAATCCATTGATTTCAGGCTGTCGGGGAGACCGACATATTAGCCTGAAACAAGTGATACAACGGTGGCTACTGTATTAAGTTATCCTGGCTTTGCCGCCCTAAGCCGGCTGTAACGGTCTTGCGTGTAGATTTTGGGGGGTACGTTTGTTACCTAGCGGTAGGTCAGAGGTCACTGAACAAGCCATCTTCCAGTGCCTTACTCACAATGGCACAGGTCCAGCCTTTCCCATTACAGAATACAAATTACATTTGTGCTAGACTGTGAAGACATCAAGTTTATTATCTTCTTTAAAATAAAACTATACATATTATATTTGAGTGACATATCAAAAAGAAAATGTTTCTCCCAATGTCACGGGATGCTCGGAGAGAGGACCCCAAATGCCGACGCGTGGTGAAAGAAAAGTAACTTTATTCTTTCCAGAAAAGGCAGGATTCTCAAAAACACAAACAGTGTTCCGGCAGAACAGAACAAAAAGCAGGCGCAGAACCACACAGGCACACACACAGTACGATCAGACAAGGGAACAGAAGACACACAGGGCTTAAGTACAAGGGGAAGGTGTGGGTGATTAGACACAGGAGGAAACAATCAGCAGACAATCAATAGACAGGAAGTGCAGAGGAACAGAGGACACACGAGACAGGACTTCAGAATAAAACAGGAACCCAGAAAAACCCAAACCGTGACACCCAAGATGTAAAAAAAGGAGAAAAAAAAGAAAACATCCCATCTGCAACATAAACAACAACACAACAAGACATTTGTCAGTTGAAACAATTAACAGCACACACACAAGAAGAACTCAGACATAAAAATAAAAAAAACATCAGCGTTGACAATGTCTCCTTGTGACGTTGATGAGGCCTTTGAGTCCATCTTTAAAAGGTTGCGGCAGATTATTGACTGCATTGCCCAGCAGTACACCCACATCTGGGCACTGCAGAGCAAATTCCCTCTCTGCAGCTTCCTGGTCCTGGAGTTTGTGGGCTCACTCGTGTCAGTGAGCCCACCTCCTGGTCGTACCGGTCTGCAGCCACTGATGCATCCGGCAAAAGGTGTGTGGACGGCTTCTTTGGGCATCCCTCTCTGGCCAAGTAACTCGGGATCCCCTTCCCTATAATAAGAATTGAATGTTTAACAGTGGCTTTCTCTTTGAAATAAAATAGTTGTAATTATGTGGCCCCTCATGTGCATTCGAGAAGTTGACCTAAATTTGAGGTGGAACTAAAATGAACACAATCAGTGATAACTTAAGGCTGACTATTTCTTTCTAAATGAACTTAAGAGGGCTTATGTTACATTACATAGCTCAATGATGCTTGATGGTCTCAGAACTCACCTGCAGCTCGGAGCTGCAATCACAACCATGCCATTTATTGCAACATGCTTCCTCTCGTGTTTGATTAAACATGTTTCAGAAACATTCAATAGCAAAACATTGTGAAAAAAATTATTCACATTAAAAAAGGCTTGAAAGACAAACCCGAACACATACCTGGAATCCTGTGTGCATTCCATGCTTGCACTGTTCGGTTAACACCGAGCTGGGCCAACTGGCATGTCAAAGATGACACACAGAATCGTGTCATCCTGTCCTCCATGTCCAGCTCCTCCTGATCCACCAGTTGGACCAATGCCCCTTTCAATGGGTAGTAAACCCTGGCCAGATTCTCTCGATTGTATGATTCTGTCATTGCAAAATACAGACATTTTCAGATTCTTACTTCCACAAATGTCAATATCTTCAGTTAACCATTCTGAATAATTAATGAAAGTGCAAATTAATTATTGAATTACATGTTGATTGACTTAATCAGCAAAATTAATCAGCAAAACCATTGCATGTCGATTTTTCCAACTGAATCACCTTTGTCGATGGTGTTTGCCGATATGGTGGCCTTTCGTGTTGTGGCGGTGGTTGGCCAACTTCTCCTGCATGAAAAGAGTAAGGTAGAACTCCTTTCCATGATCCACTCTGACCTAGTCCCACATCCCATATTCCATTACTGCACTTCTGCAAGAAAACACAACATTGCCAGACAGCAGTATAGAAGGTAAGGTTAATGGTGTCAGATACCTTTAGAAAATGGGTAGTAGGTCTTGTGTTGTCAGGTACTGATGAGGTGAGATGAGTTTTTACTTGCTGCTTAAAAAGAGTTTCTGTAGTTTTCAATAAGTTCAATTTAAGTCCTTGTTTAGCCATTATGAATGCATTGTAATACGTTGATTCAAATCCAAACTAGAAAAATGTACATTATGAAGGTTTTCTCATGCGACTAATCCCTTGAAATACTTAAGTTGAGCATTTTCTTCATGTCGGTTTTATTTTGTACTTTTGTTACATTGTGATAAATACAAATGTCTTTTTTAAGAACCCACAGAAACTCTGTGGGGATGATTTTTAATGTTTAGGGTACAAGAACAACAGTGTTTTCAATAACCTGTAAACGTCATTGTAGTTTTGAGACACGCAGCAGCAGAAAGGACGTCACGGAGACTTCTGGCAAAGAGCCAAAAGTCGGCGAGTCGCTATGCGCATGCGCAAGCGTAACCTGTTAACGGCATAACGTAACCATTTACCCGAAAGTACAGGCTTTTCTCCATGTATTTATTAATGACTTAGTTTTCTGTCCGTGTACTTTGTACTCTTGTAATATGTGAAGGCAGCAGCTCATTGTTGGTAGAAGACACGAGCACTTTGGCTCTTTCACCTGGAGCAGGAGAGCTGCTCCGGGTTCAGGAGAGCTGCTCCGGTGCTCCTCACAGGCGAGCTGCTGTTGCCATCTTCACCCTGGGAGCGTTTAAAACGCAGATATAGGTCTGCTTTTCACGCGACATATTTGTTGACGCTCTCTGTCCGCTGCTGTGTGCTCAGCGCTCACCTGTCTGTGCGCGCGCACGTGTCTGTGCGCATCAGGGCGGAACTCCGCTGTGCGCGACGCAGAGCGGAGGAGAAGTGTTAACGCGACCATGTAGAGACCGAAATGACAAGCTGTGTGTGGATAAGATCAATAAAATATGGCCGTTTAGTTTGTTTAATAACAGAACAAGGTGTAGACCTGTTCTATAGGAAAGAGAAACTTAAATGACGACTTGTGATCTGGCGCTGTCGAGAAAATTACAGGGGGGCGCCCCGCCCCCCTATTCTAACGGTGGGGGAAACACTGCGCCTGTGCTACCTAGTCTTCCATACTGTCAAGATGACTCTACAACCTGCAGAGTGGAGTCCAATTCAGTACTTTTTTAAGTACATTGACAACAAAGTATTTGAAGATTGAGCAGCATTCATTCAAAGATGAAGAAATATTTTGTTTTATAATCAAGTTGAATGTATTATTGGTTTAATATCACTCTATAGCCATAATTTGTTAGTTTTTTTATCTTCTATATTTGGCTGTCTTTTCACACGAAAATGGTCCTGTCGTCCGCTACAGTGGACATGCTGTAAAATTAAAATCATTTTCAAAAAGTCTAAATTGTAAGATGTTTTTTTAACTCTTAATAGGTAGGACATCACAAAAAATATGAATTTGGAAGACACTATTTTCCCTCAGGGCAAAGTAAATCTTTCTGTGTGTATTTGTCATTTAAGAGACTGGACTAACCCCATATTTCCCTGTCACATTACTGACGGTCATACAGTCATACAGAATACAATAACTATTACGGAGTTACACCCACACACACACGTATGTATGTGTACATACATACATGTACACATGTATGTATGTACTTCTCTCTACGTGTATATACATGTAGACATGTATATACACACATGTAGAGAGAAGTACAGTACCTCTAAAGAGAGCAGTTTTAACATCTTCTGTACACATGTGACAATTACGTGCCAGCATATTAGCTTGTGCATAAAGTTTGCAACACTGCTGCTGCACATCGTCATCATCACTTAGGTCATTCCTGATGATGTGACCCAAATATCTAGCTTTGTCCACCACATATAGCTCCTGGTCTCCCATAAAATGATATAGAGAGAGATTATATATATATATATATAGATATAGATAGATAGATAGATAGATAGAGAGACTTCAGTCATACTAAAAACTAACATAGAAACACAAGAAAGATATGAAAACTAATCAAGACAAGCATGATTACCTTCACAGGATATAATGCAGGTCTCGGCACACCAGAAGACTCAGTGTTCTGTGGTCCATTCTGTAGAAGAAGTTCAAATTCATATTTCATCAGCTGGTCAGCAGTAAAGTTATTCAATTAAATAGCAATAACCATGAGGTGATACAATATAAAACAGCAAATGAGTGTGCGAGCATTTTTGATCAAACGTGTCATCAATCCGACTCAAAATCATTCATACTTTTGGTCAATTCCAAGTTCTCTGATATCTGTGATTCATATGTTGCTTATGTAAAGCTGAGGTCTGCCAGGAGGGAATTGACCTTTGACTAACAGCAGGTATGACTACAAATATAGAAACTGAGCTCAGGTTGTATGGCACATGTCATATCTAATATATTTTTTATGTTAATGACCAGAAAATATAACATTTGGTCAGTTAAATATGTACATATTATTCCATTTACGTGGACCCCACAACTGAAGGTGACGTGCGTGTCAGTCTGGTATTCTGAACCCCTCCCCCATTGGTCCCCATTATATGACAAAAACTCGACTGTGCCATTTGCGTGACTTTGCATGTAATCTACTTGCACGTGTTCGCTTTTGATGTGAACACGTGCATATTTAAATTATTTATATGTCCCCTTTGCATCCACTTTATTATTTACACCAACTTCATGCACAAAAATCACTAACTGTTTTTGAACAGATAACTCCTCCCTGGAGTCATATTCTTCAGTTTTTAAATTGTATTAAGTTAACTAATGATAAAAACGGAATAAAAAAATAAGCTAACGTGACATAGCAGAACACAGCTCTGTTTTAGACACAACTAGCTACTCCTGTTAATTGCAAGACATGTTACACGTATCGCTACCAAAGCCTTGTGAAAATGCATTTTAATAGCAGCTAATTTCCCTAATGTGCTCAGAGCGCTAGCGTTAGTGCGCTAGCTTAGCGCTAACAGGTCACCGGTCACAGGCCGTCTAAATGGCAACAGCGTTAAGTGTCAGCTTAAAAGCCTCATTTAAATGACAACATATCGGCTCAGCGGACAGAAATACACCGTAACGTAACTACTGCAGTCATTTCTTACCGTGTTTTTAATGCCGGTAGTTAGCGCTAGCTTCGCGCAAGTTTAGCACTAACGGTTTACCGGGCACAGGCTTGAACGGCAACAGCGTTAAGTGTCATCTTAAAAGCCTCATTTAAATGACATCATATCGGCTCAGTGGACAGAAATACGCCGTAACAAAACTACTGCAGTCATTTCTTACACTGCGGTCAGGCCAGCCTCCACTTCGAAAAACACAGTCGGGCCAGCCCACACATAGATTTTCGGGACGCGTTTATACTAGGCATTACGGTACGAGTGTGTACAAACTGACTTCAAAATAAGAGGACTCTTCCGATGAAGGCAATTTCAAAATAAAAGCTCGTTGAAAGGAAATTACACTAATTCCACTTCATGTTAATAGTTGACTATCAATCAAGGCATGTTGATGTTTAATTACAAAATAAAAGCCCTTCAAAATCCCCTCCTTGAGCTGACTATCAATTTATGAGGCAATTTATGTCTACTTTCAGATTAGATATGAAAAGAAATGACTCTTGTTATGAACTAATTCCACTTCTGGGTGATAGTAGACTACCTCAAGATGTCACCCAGAGACAATCAAGGCATGTTGATGTTTAATTACAAAATAAAAGCCCGTTTTTCGAAGTGGAGGCTGGCCTGACCGCAGTTTTCTTACCGTGTTTTTAATCCCGGTCAGAGTGGTTTGTCCTCGGCCAAAAACAGTCGGTGTGCGTCAACCAGGAGTTGAGTCAAGGAGCGCTTGTTTTGGAAGACGGCACGTCCTGTATGCGTAGTCGTATGGTTGCAGTGACTTCTGTGTCCGCCCACCAGGCACGTCCCCGTGAACTCTCCAAGCAACCCAATCCGTTTCTCACAACGCCAACATTTATTCACAAATAGACAAGTATCAATTAATTTTCTTAATATAGATTAAACGTATACTAAATGTACACATGTACGTTTCATTAGTATGCCTATTATTATTTTTGTAATCTTTTTTTTTTCTTCTGTGAAGTAAAGATAATAATCAGCTTGTCTTCTCTTAGTTTTGCTTGCTGCCATGTTGTTTATTGATGTATTACCTTAATATTAATTTTTAGCATTAGCAGCTAATCAAGGCCTAGCAGCTAATCAAGGCCTCAGCCTGAATTGGAGACGCTGCTTGCACATGCGCAGTAGCCAAGTGTGTGTCATGTGTGTGTTCCTGCTCTACCATCTGCGCTCCATAGGGGGGGCTACTGAGTCACTATAGCCAAGCACACCTCAAGCACACACTGTTGGTAAATGTGTATTGTGGGGAAACCTCTAAAAACTTCACAGGGTATATATTTAACCATTTGTTCACTGAACTTGATGTAATAATGGTGGGGTCCAGCCCTTTGGACCCCACAATATGACTGTGCTTCCATGCCTCGGGCCACACACTATAATAAAGACACACACACACACACACACACACACACACACACATATAAGTTAAAGTATAACATACTAACGTTACACACATTTATAGTTTCGTTGTATGTATTTTTTCGTGAAAATAAATGAACTGCACATTACCTCTTTTATTGAATTGAAGACCGCAGCTTCAAGTTGTTGGTCCGTCACTCGCTGTCTTTTTAACCCGTGGTCTTTACAAAACCTCTGAATATTGCTCACGGACGCTCCTCTACTCAAATTCAAATATCAAGTGGTTTTGTATGTCCACATCACTACAGCCACTATGCATCATTTTTTTAACAATATCTAAGTAGGGTAACAGGCTGGAGTCCATATTGCGTGCTTCAGTGCAAAAGGGGAGATGCGCAGATACGGAATAAACTCAGTTACCCAAAATGCCACACTGCGTAGCGTCAACTCCATTTACGTCAAATGCAAAACATTTCAATTAAATTCTAAGTACTGCTTATTTACCGACTGGGAGACCAGAGCACATTGCAGTTTAACAGTTCAACATGGAAGACGAAGTCACACTTTGGAGAGGACCTCGACAGCTGCAGATGCGGAAAATGGACACAACCCTTGACAATGTTGCCCGAATATTTAAGGTTAGTAAAAAACATATACAATCTTGTCAATTTTTTAGGTGCATTGGAAAAACCTAGATATAAATTGCATTAGGGGCCGTTCACACCGGACGCGACTCTCAAAAACGCGTCGCTAGCAAAACCATTGTTTTCCTATGGTACGGCGCGCCTTTCATGCGCGCTTTTTAAATGCCGCGCGACGCGTTTTTCGAGCGTTTTTTTCGGCGCGCTTAAAAGTTGAAATATTCTCAACTTTTAAACGCCTTGCGCGGAGTCGCACAGCTCATCAATGTCACACTCGGCCAAGGCAGCCAATCGGATCAAGCAAGAGGCGGGCTTTATTACTTTACCACTTCTTTCCTGTTTCCGTGTGGTATGAACAGCGGGAATTTCAAAAGAAAATGGCAACGCCGACGAAGGATTCATATTAGCGGTCTTCAACTACGAAGAACTTTATAATTCAAGATCGAAAAACTACTGCAATAGCATACGGCGCTCGTCATCGAGACACAATTCTTGGAATAGATGGTGGTATTCGCCGTACTTTTTCCTTTTTTTTTTTTTATATCGTGAACCCAAAATCTCCGCTTTTTTGGGGCTTTTTCCTCCTCCTCATCCCACAACACAGCAAGGGCAAGAGCGCGACGTCTGCTTGAATCCATTTTGAAGTTTTATTGCCCGGGTGCGCACGCAGGCCCGCTCCACAGGCGCAGCGGGCTGTTTTTATTTTTTTTCCCTGGCGCGTTTTTGCCAAGGCGTTTTTGAAGCGGCTGCGCTTTTAAAAGTCGCGTCCGGTGTGAACGGCCCCTTAGTCTACCATAACATATATATATATATATATATTTTTTTTCATGGGCTGATAAATAGATAGTCATATTGACCCGCTCACTCAAAATCAAGCCAAATGAGTCATAAGGATTTATATTGAAAGTAAACTTTATTCATGTTTATTTATAGTGTTAAGAAATCTAAATTGACCTCAAGATGGTCTTCATCTTCAGACACTCCTCTATTTCACTGTCGTGATCAAGGATGTGCTCCAGAGCCTCCAGGGCCGTCATCCTTTTGTTTCTGTTGCTCATGTTGACCTCCAGGAAGCTGCTGAGTTGTATGTATCTGCAGACTGTAAAGTTGGTAGAACTTTGTATGTTTCACCTCCCCTGCTAAGTGTGGGCGGAGTTTTCCCGCCAAAATAGTATCTGTATTTCTCTCACAGGTGGGGTAGTTAGAAAGAGAGTGTGTGTGCATCTGAGATTGGGATGAAATGTGTGTGTCACTCTCAGTCAGTGTCTCAGTCAGTCTATTAGAAATCCTATAGTACCATATTTATTAGGAGAGACATGAAAGAAACCCTTACTTTGATGTTCCCGGTGTATTTAGGGGGAAAGTGAGAAGATAAGCATTGTTTAGTCTGGAAGGTGTGGTTCACGTGGGGCGATGGACACATGAAGCAGGACAGAGATGGTTCCCATAACAAACACCTGCTTTTTTGTTTGAAGTTTGAAATGTGTACAACTTTATATATGGGGCTGTGAACAGGTGTGTGTGTGTGTGTGTGTGTGTGTGTGTGTGTGTGTTGTGTGTGTGTGTGTGTCTGCGCCCGCGTGGTGCATGTTTGCACCCACACAGCAGAGCAGAAAGGGCACAGAGATGATGACTTGGGGAAATAGTTTTTTCCTGTTGTAGATTAAAAACATTAATTTAAAATGGTAGTGTAAAAATGTTTTACAGTCAAACGGAGCGTCCAAGTTTAATGTAAACTATTGAAGTGTATTTGAAAATTAGATATGTAATACTTGGTTTATAAATTTTTTTGTAAACTAGAAGATTTTTGCTTCAAAATTGCTTGATCCCTGTTTTTGTTTGAAATATTTAGAAATGTAAAAGATTGATAATTTAAGGGTAGAGTAAACAGAGTTTATTTATACAAAATAAAAATATTAGATGTGGGTTTTATTTTTCTGAAACACAAATTTTCACCTATCGTGCAATTCATTTGATTTTTTTCTGTTTACAGATGTCATCAAGAATGTCCAGTACGTGATGTGGAAATGTAAGTTTTGTGCATTCTCCTCTAACGGACATGAAGAATAATCCATCATTATAAACAGCATCATGGACATCATCGGTGGTGTTTAGGCCTTCTCTGTACTCAAGTTAGCATCATACCTTTGGTATTGCATTCATCTCTCTCTCGTCTGTTTTTGTAGGATACAAACCAGAACCGAAGAACAGCTGCCCTGCTTGGTCTTCATGCTACTATCTTTCAGAGGATTCCTCCGACATAATCCGGATGTGTGATGTA
Source organism: Myoxocephalus aenaeus (assembly GCA_038501785.1). Taxonomy (NCBI): domain Eukaryota; kingdom Metazoa; phylum Chordata; class Actinopteri; order Perciformes; family Cottidae; genus Myoxocephalus; species Myoxocephalus aenaeus. The sequence goes on along the minus strand of JBAMJR010000175.1, from coordinate 3,537,623 downwards.
AGACACTGTATTTACACATTTACTACACTCAATTGTTGTGCACTTGGACACAGGAGATCCAGGCGTGCATAGGTTTTAAGAATTGCTTTACAGCACTGAAAGTACAGAAAGACACTCTGATCAGCCACACACTGCATACTGCAGACTATTTTAGTCCACTACTGAATCAAACATGTTCTTATACATACACATATCAGCTTATATTATCACTATAACAACTTAATTCACACTGGCGACATTCTACACATTCACACAACTGTCATTCTCGCAGGCTACAGGTGTAATTACACTACGGTGTTTCCGGTCGCTAGCTAGCTAAGTGATTAATTATATCCCGACACGTCATGACATTCAACTTCCAAACTGACATACATTCATATTTGCCTTCCTAACGGTTATGCCCATGTGTCGCTACTTTTATACCATTTCATCACTTTCATCCACCTGAAAGTACAGAAAGACACTCTGATCAGCCACACACTGCAGGCTATTTTAGTCCACTACTGAATGGCGCGAGCGTTACGTTTTCCCTCGCTTTCTTACCAAAGGACCCCCTGAGCTGACCCAAGTGCCTGCCTGAACTTTAATCCTCGTAACCTCTCAAATCATTCAAACCTCCCTTGCAGATAAACAAACAGATGCCAGGCGAACAAACACAACATTTAACAATCAATAAAAATGTATAAACAAATGAGAATATGGGGGGGGGGGGGGGGGGGGAGGGGTCAATGTCCAGTTCCTATTATCAGAGCAATGTTAATGTGGGCCCCACACGACAATGTAACACATTTTGTGTTCATTAGCTTTATTACCCATAGCCACTCTAATTTTTATAGAGATTTTGTATAATTGCAAAATACCTTTTCAATGGAGTCTCCTTAACCTTTTTTGTTTTAGGGATTTTGAACGAGGACTCTCTAAACATTAAACTAGTACTATTTTGGAGATGTCAGTTAAGATGTGAATGTCTTTATATGTCTTCAGGTTCATGGAGAAACCCTGGATGAATGCAGGTTGGACTGTTGATGGGACACGAAGGCTTTCTGCATGATTCACTTCCTTTGGAAGTCTTCGATGTGGCCGAGGCAGCAGAGAAGATCATCCAACATGAGCGCAGAGACGTGCCCACAGGCTTCATGTTGATGGGCACAATCTACTGCCATGACCTGGAGTAACCCGTAATATGAACGACACCTTCAGTTCCTTCATGAACATTAAACCGGACCGGTGCTCAGCAAGAATCCATGGGCTCAGAAGCAAACTGCTCAGATAAAGGGTAAATGTACTGTACTTGTGTTTCTCTCTTCTAGTCTTCCGACCACTCAGCTGGGGATCGAACCGCCGATCCTCTGATTGAAGGACGTCCCTGTTCTACCGCTGATCCACAGTCGCCCAAGATTATAATAATATAATAATAAATATAGCCAGTAAATCTCAAACACATCTCAAACTTGGTTGAGAAATGGAAAAGGGAAAACCGTAGACTAAAACTCTTCTAAACTGTAGATTGGTTGTTTTATCACGTAAAACCTTTTGTGAGGCTGTTAGAATTATGTTTAAGAAATGTTATAAAAACGAAAGCTTTATTATATGGTTTTATGAAGTTCTCAGTATCTCACATTTTGCCTTGGCACAGCCACACTACCTTATCTCCATCTGTCTCTAATTATATTATTCACCTTTTTTTTAAAGTATCTAATTCAGTCATGTGTCTCAGTTATAGTTTTATTGCTTGCATTTGTTTTTGCTATATCTGTGTTTAGCAGCGCAGCAATCATAGGCAGAGTCAGTTCTGCAGGTTTTAAAGATTTTTAATTAAACAAACACAAAAGAAGAGTCCAGAGCTCTATCAATTCACTACACCAACTAAACTATATCAGCTGGGCTGCTAGACGATTTACCGGCTCAATCTCAGTCACGAGGAGAAGAAGCCTCTCTTCCGTTGTTCACCTCCGTGACGAGGAGATCAGGATCAGGTGTGTCTCTTCACACACCTGATCTCAATGCTCTCCTGACGAGGAGTGGGTGGAGCCTTCTGGCTGGAACGTGGAGGCCAGCCACTCCCCTTCCCCTCAGGCCCTTACACTAGATCAGTGTTTTTCAACCTTTTTTGAGCCGCGGCACATTTTATACAATTTAAAAAATCCCACGGCACACCAACAACCAAAAAAGTTACAAAATGTCACATTGTAGCATAATACAGCATATATGGTAGGTAAGTATTGCACTACCTACTGGCATGGAAGAATATTTAATTACTACGCCAGCCACTATATTGCAGGCTCAGACGCTCAACAATGGAAAATTATTTGCGGCAACTAAATAATATTTTTTTGGACCGATTAAGTGAAATTGGACATTTTCCCACGGCACACCTGACGATCTCTCACAGCACACTGGTGTACCGCGGCACAGTGGTTGAAAATCACTGCACTAGATCATGAAATAATATTGTATTACAACCTTGAACTATTCTGTGAGAAAATATTTTTTAAAGCTTTTAATTAAATCTTTGTTCACTTGGCGCCTTTGGGTTGACGTAAAAATTCAGTCTGCTATGCCATACAAATATAAAAAAATGCCATGCTATATTTTGCCATTTCACAAGTATACAGTAATATAATATAGTATAGTAGGCTATACCAAAAAGCCTACTATATTAGTAGTACTATATGAGTCTGAGTTTGAAAAAATAATCTTTTTTCTTTTGATAAAAAATGAAAACGGGTCCCACAGACCCGAACACCATACACGGGTGAAACGCTTGATGTCGACTAAATGAAGTGAAATTATCTCTGTTTTAACCGCTTGGTATAGAAACTAATAACATTTCTGCCTGCTGTGTTTGTTACTTCTAAATATTAGGCAGATTTCATCATATGCTTTTGAGGGGCCCTTAGATAATAGGCAGGTGTGATAGGCAGAGGCCGTCACATCCTCCCCTTAATGTCGGTGTCCCAGGGGATCAACCGGCATCCTACCAACCCACCGGAGCAACATTACTCAAACAGGAAGAAATAGCAACAATCATATTCGTCCTTCGTACATAATACCCTTCCTGTAGCTCCCCACCACATCAGCAACCACGTTACCTGAGAAGCTAATTAAGAAGATGGACACAATTAGAACAGGAAAATAAATCAACACACCATGGTCAGTGGACTAATCAATGCAGAGGTGCGCGTGATAACGCATCAGCATTAATGTCTGTTCCTTTAATATGTCTAATGTCAAGATCGTAAGCCTGAAGGAACAACGATCACCTCGTCAGCCTCTGGTTTGGGCATCTGATGGAATGCATAAAGGTCAGAGGATTATGATCCGTGTCCACCAAAACCAACCCTCCAGTTCCTCCATACTGAAGTGGAATTCTCCTCGCCGGGATATTCCTCGAGTGTTCAAGAATTGACAGAACGGGTTATAGTACAATAATGATTATTTATTTAGCAATTACATACATGAAATGCATACCTAATACAAGGCCTTGGACTCCGCTCCCCTGTCTGTCTGCCCTTCACACGGTCAGCACGCCTCAGGATGAGTGAGCCCCGAACTCAGAGAGTAAAGGGTTCTTATCCTCGTTCTATCTGACTTTCTCTTTTTTCTGACTCCAATGCTTTCCAAATATTCCCAGTGAAAAACACAACCCAGGTTCCCAGACAATTATTTTTGAAATACTGCTGCTTTCTCCTCAAGGCCGGATACAGGACGAGGGTGCATAGATAAGTTTGCACCTGTTGATACATTTAATGAATAGTTGGAACAAGAACATAAGACTTGTGTGTGAGAAGACTTTTTTGTGTCTGTTCATTAGAAAGATCAAACTACAATTCTCAACTCTTCTGCCTCTGCCCCAGTGACCAAGAGATAACCTTTCCACCACACGTGAAACTGTGACCCCCAGACATTTGTGAGGAAAGAGGAACCTAGTCTTTTAGACAGAAACCAGACTATTCAGACAATGCTATATTAATCATAAACAGAGTATTCAGCTAAAGCTATATAAATCATAAATTCTCTTCAATACCCATTGAAATGTTGCAGGGCCCAAATGAGCGACAAAGCCTCCTTCTCAATAACAGTAGTTTCTGGCCTCACCAGCTCCTGGTCGTCACCCTGAAGCAAGACGGCACCTGCTCCCACCTGACTGGCATCTACCTGGAGCGTGAACACGAGGAGCAGCGAGCAGAACACTCCGAACGTAAAAAAAACAACCTCAAAAGCTAGAAGATGAACACGTCATAGCTCTAAGTTATCTGGACTATTTCTTGGCTGGGCGCTGGGAATTCCTGAAGTCTTGATGCCACTGTAAGGCTTCCCCCATTACTCCCCGTTCAAGCACTAGTCGACCCACCGTAAAACCTCAATCTGTCAAATGTACCGTATTCTGAATGTAAAAAAACTTCCACACACAAAAAGAAGAACATGCAGATGTGTTATTTTGAGCCAAGGGTGAATTTACTTTAATATTTGAATGCGAGGGCAAAAAAACACAATTCAGACAGTAAACCGCCGCTAACTATTGCGCTGCGATTTGTACTGAATGAATGAAGAAATAAAACAGCGTGTCTGTCTCTGTAAGAGGGGGCGAGACAGAGAAACTCCGGGTTTGTTAAAGAAAAACCTGCCAGCGAGCAGTTTAGGTTCACAAAGTCAGTTACCATCTCAGGGTTATCTAATCCGTAGTTTTCACTGAACCGGCTTTCTGACACGGGGCCCTGAAGTTGGGGGAATATGAAGAGATGAGGCTATTTGATGCTCTTCCTGCAGTCGGGCAGAGCGAGCTAACAAACGTAGGGCCTGAACATGTTGTTAGTCTTCCTCTAGGCCCCTGGCCAGCCATCTGTTTTTTCATCCAACAGCCATGGCTGCCTGCTTGTGCTCCCCTGAAGCTTAAAGCCGCTGTTATGATCTCCTACAGTTTAATAAATTGGAAGAATCAAAGCAGAGGAGGGGGGAAACTGATATTGAACTTTCCATAATCTCCTCTGTGACAGACTTAGTTCAGTGACTTATACAGTGCACTTACCTCTTACTCCAGTTCCTCCAGTAGGATTTAGCTTGAAGTAACAAAGGCGCCTTTCATGGCTTGGTGGTGCAAGGGCAAGATTTCATTTTGTCACCTCGCTGAAACAGTTACCGTCACTCATTCTCACTGTTACAGGTCTGAACCATAAGTGTAAGTAAATAATACTTCATTACAAGTATGCGTCCTGTATTCATTTTATATCTGAGTAAAAGTATAGAATAAAAAAAAGTAGCTTCAGCAAAATAAAAATTTAACTTATGACCAATATGTATAGATTTTTTTACACTATTAATTGTTCCTATTGTCGTTGGTTGAGATGTAGCACTTCTAGAACAATCTCCTCTGTGTTGCAAGGGTCGCTTCAGTGGCTATTGAATTCCACATCTAATATTAGCGTCATTTTCTACCAATTAAAGCTTGTGAATAACATCTGGGAAATCAGCAACCGCAGGCTGAAAAATTACTTTTTAAAATTCAACTCAATGCAAGAAGAAGCTTAAAACACTACAATTCAATTGCCAACAAGGAATCATCACATAAATACATCAAATATAACCAGTATCTTTGTTCACACAGAATGGGATCTGAGCCTTGATTGAAGTTTTTTTTTAGCTGTAGTACTTTGACCTGTTTCTGTTAAGGAGGGTTTTTTCCTCTCATGTCTGCCTTGGCATTACCCGGACACTGTATGAGCCTGAAGTCGGCCATGGTGGTGAAAGGAGGTTAATGTACTACGTCTGTGAGAGCTCTACCCCGCGCCCTGTAATTGTGTTATTGCTCTATAGAATTGTCAGTGGAGTTGTGCTGCCCCAGTCAAGGCATCGGAGCCAAGTCTGTGGAGGGAGGTTAACTTGACACATAAATTGCAATCTGCCAAGATGAATGGAGCTCGCCAGTGAGCAGATGAGGAGAGCAGTGACCTGACATTGCTTCTGACAGACTGCATACTTCCCCCGTCATCTTTCTCCCTTCCTTTCTCTGTACACGGTGCCAGCTGCTGCTTCCTCTGATGTCTCACTGAAGCTGCCAAAAATTCAATGGTAGCGCTGTCGTGTCTTGTACAATCCTTCTGTGTGTGTGTGTGTGTGTGTGTGTGTGTGTGTGTGTGTGTGTGCATACACATCAAAGTAATTCACGGTTTTCAACTGGCTCTTCACTTGGGCTATTATTTTGGACATTTACTCTATTAAATAACAATTCAGTAACTGAGTGCATATTGATTTGCTTTCGAGAGCAATTTCCAAAATAGGAAAAAGGTAGAAAAGGAAAGGGGTGGATATCCTAAAATGTCTAATATCACATGCAAGTTTAGTCATGGTTGTTATGCACAAAATGACTATGTTGCCGAGTGTACAGACATGACACCCAGCAGGCTTGTGTTTGTGGTATTTGGCGGATGGAGAGAGGAGGATTGGTTGGTCTTTTAGATCTCATTCATGACAATTGAGACCTTCAGTATCCATAGATGGCTGGTTATTATAGTGTCTAGAACAGGCACGGTAGCTCATAGAGAGATTCTCGACTTTAATACATTACTGATTACACAATGAACAGCGGCACGGCTGTAATCTCTCTGAAACTGGGATGATTTGATAGGACACATGCTATGGCATGCTCTCTCCATCAACATTTGTTTTGTAAAGAGACACGTTGTCCACATTATGTCAATGGTAAAGATATCCTGTGCCGACAATGACTGTGTTGAAAACACAATTTTCTCCTCTGCAGCCTTGATTTATGTCTGTGTATCCCAGAGGAGTCTGCAGTGTGTCAGGTGGCTGTGTGTGTGTTGTGTGCTGGGCTAGAAACCTAATGTGTCTCGCCGGGGTTGGGGGGATTTCATAAGCAATACAATGTGTGAAGATGGTCTCTTAGACAATTACTTTTGACGTAACGCTATTTTCTATTCGAAATCCTCATAATCTCTGCTCTTCCTCAGTGCGACTTTTATACAAGTGTTCATAGGAGAGTTCTCTCATCTTCAGTCAGACATATCAATCTTTTAGGATGTCAAGTGTTTAATAAGTTTATCAGTTTGATTGAGGGTTATGTTGTCAGGATAAGCAACAGAAAGAAAACATATACTTCGAACTACGAACAATGGAGGAAGTTTCATGCAGAGGCATGGTTGCCTCCTTTTGCGTAATATTGAGAGAATAATGATTACATTTTCCATACATAGAATACAGTTCGATGCGCTTTACATCAAATGGTAGGTCTCAGTTATACTCTTGAGAAATCCCTGAAGGCATTGCATTTCGTAGCTCTGTGTTTTAGCCTCCGTGACATACCTTCTGACGTCGCCTCAGACAGAGATCCACATTTCATCTCACAAGTCTGGAAGGCATCTGAGTCTGACCTCCGGTTAGCATCCTCAGGCCAACGGGCAGATGGAGGCAGGACCTGGAGGCAGGACTTGGAATGGCCCCGTTTGATTGTTCCTTGGGTTACTGACCACATCTGTTTCCTGCTCACAAGGATGAAGTAGCTGGTCCCTCAGTTCAGGCCCGTCTCTTCTGCAAAGTTGGTAGTGAAGCCCTGCTCCACCCTGTTCCATCCAGACCGTCACCGGATCCCTGCACCCGGCCACCAGCCTGGTCAGAGAGCTTGGCTTTCTTCTAACGGCATTCGTTTGAAGCCAGACTCTAGAAAAGACTTAAGTTACACTGGTCACTTCCATGAGTCCCAGTTAAAGCCATGTTGATTTATTTATTTATTCAGATCGATTGAAAGTTTGTAATATTATAATTAGATTCATATTTATACCAATTAGGCTATATGTTATGATTAATTGGGAGAAACCAAGCAATTCTATGTAAAATCAGACATTCAGCACCATGGAATTTTTTCCGCCACTGAGATGTATCGACTGCAATAGATTCAGGCTCCTTTGATCAGATAGTCGACTATTAGGGGTCGTCCCTACATGTTTTATTACATACTATACTATGACTATTTTAATTGTCATCTTGTGTATTATGAGGTATAAATGTTAATAAAGTAATGTACTAATTAATCGCAGACTTTATTGTCCCCACAATTATTCTATTTTTTAAATGTGTGCCTATCCTTGAGGTCTAACAAACGGGTTGGATGCATTTTCTTCCTCATAACACATTTCCAAAGATGTTTGTGGTGAACCTTTTTAGACCATGACTGCGGTTCTCCATTTCTGCTGCTGGCTTTGATGTGACGCTTTTGTTGTGTTGGTGTTGTGTGTCCCGCCTGCAGAGGTCTCGCTTCACTGTCTGGAGAGCGTCCCCCGCTGACTGGCACAGGACGCCAAGCCATGTGATGTCTTAACTTCCACTACGCACATATCTGCTTTCATCTATTTATTTTTTTGGCACTTATTTCATTAAAATCAAAAAATGCATACATTCAAGTTTTTTGTATTGTAAAAATGTTCAGACATGCACATTCCTGCTCTTTTAAAAAACTGGGGAAATCTCTCAAAAATACTTTCAAGTGGACCTTGTGTGAATTTTTTGACCCCAAAACAATATTAATTGTATATTGTACTCTCAGAGTAATCAGCCTACTGTACACTATACAATTAATATTGGTCCCAGAAAACGTTATATTTCAAATATTGTTTTTTTGTTCCCTACGTTCCCCTTAACACCATTCAGTGTGTTTTGTTTTACTTCACTGACTAACATCCTGAAAGTCCTGGGTAGTGATGCAATGTCTGAAGTGATAGTTATAACTTCACTGATCATAATTGTCTACAAATATAGACACGGAGAAAAAAAAAATGCTTGGAATATAACTTTTAACACTTTAACAAAAGGGAATAATAACAAAACAAGAGAGGCTGGACTGAAATCCGATGGAATTATTTCCATTCCATCCATCCATCCATCCATCCATCCATCCATTATCAGCCGCTTATCCGGGGTCGGGTCGCGGTGGCAGCAGGTTCAGCAGACCGACCCAGGCTTCCCTCTCACCCGCAACACTTTCCAGCTCATCCTGGGGGATCCCGAGGCGTTCCAAGGCCAGCCGGGAGTGTCCTTGGTCTGTCCTTGGTCTTCCCCGGGGTCTCCTACCAGTTGGACGTGCCTGGAAAACCTCTATTGGGAGGCGTCCAGGAGGCATCCTGATTAGATGCCCGAACCACCTCAGCTGACTCCTTTCGACACGAAGGAGCAGCGACTCGACTCCAAGCTCCCTCCTGATGTCCGAGCTCCTTACCCTATCTCTAAGGCTGAGCCCGGCCACTCTACGGAGGAAGCTCATTTCGGCCACTTGTATCCGAGGAATTATTTCATTTCATTATTTTATTTGTCTGTCTATTGTTTTCAGTTGTCATCAGTTTCCCACTAATTGGTTTTGTGGCAACACTAAACAGCTTGAGACGTAAAAGCTAGATGATTGTAATCCATCTTTACTTTCAGCAGTAGGTTCATGCTTATTCAGGTTGGTCCTGAAACAAAACTGACATGTCCATACGTACACTGATGTGCAAAAGTTTGGAATCACCTGGTATATTGAGGTTTTTATTCTTTCCTTCAATAATAGCTAATTTAACAGAGATAAAACAAAGTATAATTCAGACACCAACTGTATTATTTACATTTCAAATAGTTTTTCCCCCAAAAGGAGGAGAATGAAATGATTCACATTTCAATTTAGTCAATGTCCCCACAGTGTTTTCTGACAGGAGAGAATACTGTAAGAACTAAATGGCTTTAGAGATAAGATGAGAGAAGCTAGAATGATGACTGGGACCCAGGTTCACTCTTTTTCAAGTCCATCCTGAGACAAAACTGGCATACCCAAATATACATTAAATGGACTGTTGGTTGCCCGTATTCTGAATGAAATTCCCTTTCTGTGTGCTTCTACGGACTAAAACGAGTGTGCCTTTGGTTGATACCCACTTGATTTGTGGCTGAACTTTGGAATTTATTTTATTTTGGATTTGATGCCCCATTACTTGACCTCTTTTTGACCAGTATGAACAGGAGATCCAATTACAACAAACAACAACTTTTTCAATGTGCATGCTGCCTTGTGAGTATTGTTTTAAGATACACTTGAAAAAGTGTGAAACTATCCTTTCACCAATAAATGCTTTCCACACATCTCAACCCATTTACAACAGACATTTATGTAGAAACAGTTTTGTCTTACACTGAATAAACTATACATACTAAAAGTGAACTGAGAAGGATTTTATTCTGATTGTACAGTAGAATCCATTCTGTCAAGACGACCCCACAGTTACAGCCGTACACATTCAGCACTATCTGGTGGGCCTACAGTATTGCTCAGCTAAAGGGATTTTTATAGCATTCCATACAAACATAAAAGTCAGTGTCATTGTGTGCAGTGGCATCAGATATTATCTCAGGCCTTCCACTTCTAATGTATGCATCATAAAGACAGAACTGCACAGCATCAAAGACAATGAAGGACAGATTATTTTTCTCCCTCTGATACTGAACACCCGTTTGTTGAGCTTTATTTCCCTGAATCTCCAGCAGGTGGTGCTGTATGATAAGTGATGAGAGGAAGCATAACCTGAGCACTGAGACTCTTTCATACTACACAGCCATTGCTACTCAACATATATTTTAAAGGCTGCTAATTGATACTCTACAAGAGGTGAACTACTCAATGTGCGACGCAAATACAGAGTTTCTTCTTCTAATTATCTATCCTTAATTGGCCATCACAAATCATCTGAATTTACTGGCTTTACTGAGCAAATGAAGAGCATGAGTCCATATTCGCTCCTGATAGAAGTGGAGAGCAGATTAAATGTAGCGCTGTGCTCTTTGCACATCCCCGCGGCACACCGGTGGCCGCCAAGGTGAAAAGAATCGTTCCCCGTGACCTCTGTGTGCCTCTGCTTATCTAAAACATGCCCTACCTCCCCTGTCCTCTTCAGGCCTGGTAGCCACTCACACCAGCTTGTTACAATGCCACTGCTGCGGCTGCACAGTTGTCGTCCTTTCCCCCTTTCATCTTAATAGATGGGCTTCTCCACAGCTGCCACATGAAGAAAAGAAAAAAAAACGCCTTATCGGCCACGACACGGCCTCTCAATTGTCAATCTGATCGATGTGTGCAGCCTGCATCTAGGCCACTGCATTAGTTGTGGAGGCTCTTAGCCGCTCACCATGGATACACATCGCTGCTCACATCTTGTTGCTGTTGTGGTGTTATTGTTTTGTTATGTGGCTCAGGCCGGGTATAACACGATGTCCGTTTAAACGTTGACACAGCACCGGTCTGCTTAATGTTGGTGGCGTGTGTTTCATGTCATCGCGACCGGAGACACAATGGAGGATCCACCTACAAACAAGCTACTGTCAGTTTGTTAAATAGGGTATTAACCATCAGTATACACATGATATTGAGAAGCTAAGATACATTTTTGTTCTGTGTTGGCGTCGGATTCGGTGCTTCATGTCATGTCTTGGCAACCTTTTTTCTTTTCTATTCGGTGAAACCCTTCTTCCACAACCCATTTAACAACCTCCTATGGCTGTCAGTATGAGAGAAGGCATCTCAATGAACTCAAACGCGGGTTAAAAAACTGTTGCGGTCGTTTAAGAGGCCCCATGATGTTTTTGTATTGACGGCATGTAATATCTCCACAGAGGTCCTCCGCTTCCACCACCCTCTCCTGCTCTCTCCCCCTGCTAGCTGGAGGCTAAAAGCCGAGGCCGCCATGCCAGTCCTAATAAATCCTCAGCTGAGAGTGGCGGCGGCAGCAGCAGGACTGCATTCTTCAGGAGCCGGCACTTCCCCTAATCTGCCCTGGAGATGGAGCAACAGTTGGCCTGGCTGCTGGGGAAGGGAGAAGAGAAGGGGAGGGGGCGGCGGGTTCAGCACAGGCCGCCACACAGAGACCAACAGAAAGCATTACCCTACCTGCCACACTTGGTTTTTCTCCACAATGTTCGACACTTTGAGCCCCTCTGGTGTGTTTGTGTGGGAGAAAGCAAAAGCATGAAAAGAGAGGGAGAAGCTCGGAGGCACCGGACTAGGAAATGCCTTGCAGATGTGTGTTGCAATGTTGCCACTTGCGTCAGCCAAGAGATTCTTGTTGGCCCCTCAGCAGAGCATAATTCTACGTCGTAAACGGGTTGAAGGGTTTCATATACAACATGGAATTGCTGAAACTCTTCCCCCCCCTCCCAGTGTATCCCATTAGCTGACAGTGAAGGTGATTACCAGACTGATTGTGTGACAGACCCTGGTCAATAGGCGCAGTTTGGTCCAGTTATACAGCTGACACAGCCTGTGCGGTCTTTATAGAGGAGATCAGGCCCCCGTGAATGAATTCCTCTCTGCTGGTCTCTAGTTTCAATTGATTGCTTTAATTTGGCCCATAATGAGTAGGATGCCTCCTGCCTGCAATTAGTGTGTGTGTGTGTGTGTGTATTCTTGTGGCCTGTGTTTAATTACTGCAGTGGATGGCCTAGGAGGAGCCTAGCGCTTAGCATCCACTGACACCTCAACCCAAAGTGTGTCAGGGCAAGAACTTGACTTAATGGCCTCCTGTCTGAGGGAAGTTGCCAGATTATTTTTGTTACCTCAATGTCATGAATCCCAGTGTTTAACCTGGTGAACTGAGCTCCGATTGACCGGCATCTGAAGTCCGTGACAGTAAATCGTGGCAAAGTGTGTGTTAGTAGAAAGTTCCACGTAACTTTACCTTATGGTATCAAGCAATTTGACCTCAGTAGACAACGATCTGGAATATGTTAATACAAAAAAAAAAAGGTTGAGAATATTTTCTATTGTACTGGTCTTTTACGTTTAATGCTACTTTACACTTTTACTGTCACACATTTCAGAGGGAGACATTGTTTTCACTGCATTACATTTATTTCACTGCTACAGCTATATTTTCCACACACATGATAAGCTTTTATAATACAACACTTTGTTGAAGATTAAACCGGTGGTTTCCAACCTTTTTGGTCTGTGACCATGCAAAGAAGTGTCTAATTAGTCCGCATTGTCACATATCAGATGTCTACGAGTTCTTAGCAGTGAGCATGTATTTAACAAAATAAGAAGAAGAAAAATGAATTCAACTCTTGTGAAGCAGAACTTGTTTTTTCTTCTGTCCTCCCTCATTAATCCTCTCAGTTTGATCTCTTTATCTAGCTAATTATGCATTTATGCTTCAGTATTAACAATCTGAATGTAATGCATAATAATACATAAGTTACAGGGGCCACTTTGACACTGACTATGTTTTGCCAATAATACCACTTATATGTATTTATATGCAGGACTTTTACTTGTAACAGAGTATTTTTTTACATTGTTGCTTTGGTACTTACCTTAAAATACGTTTAACTTACTAAGAGTACTTTTCCCAACAGTCTCATAGATGCATTTGTCATCTCCTTGTCCACCTCCATATTTCCTCCCTGCCTCTATCTCCCTATGACAAAACAAGTTCAATAGAGATCCGGATCTCCAAAAAAGAACAGCGAATGTGTCAGAAAGTAATTGTTCTAAAAGTTGTATGCTGAAGAAAATCATGTAATATTCTGACCTAAAGAAAGTAGAAATACACAAGTAGAAATACATGTTAGGCTGTTTCATCCTTTGGGGACATATACACAATATATACCATTATTGCATTCAGATGTCCACATAAAGATATTGTATCTGTTAATGTAATTGTGTGCTCAGTTTTGAGTGCATGTGACAAAATAAGGGGGACCTGATAGACAAGAGTAATACAATTGTGAAACCGGCATCCAGACATCCAGATGGTTAGCTACCAAAGGAGCGCATGTCCTCGGCATAATGAAAACAAAATTCACCCCCAGACACCCTCCCTCTGTCTCTCATTTGTCTCCCCATCACTCTGTCTTTTTAACATAAAATCATGCTTGCTCATCAGCAGAGGAGGCCGGGCGTCTCCTCTTGCTGCGCGATAGCAGCAGCAGCAGCAGCAGCTCCCTTGGGGCATGATGGTGGTGGTGGGCTTGGTTCGGTGTGTGCCGCCACTGTCGGTCTGTAGTGAATGCAAATGAGGCTTTGCTCTCTCTGATGTAGTCTCTGCGTATACCCGAGCACTAACTCTATCTCTTACTATCACACTCTCTCCCTCGCTGTCTCTCGTCCTATCTATCTCAAGGTCCCGAGGGTGCGCACACCCTCCTCCACCTTTGTTTAAATCATGACGATAAGGTGCACTTAGCTGTCACACACACACAGCCAAAATGGTGGCTTTATTGCACTAGTAGGCATGCAGATTACTATTACAGATTGTGATCATGCAGATCATGAATGGTTTTGCCTGCAAGGTTGCAGTATGGTCCCCAAAACAGGCTTTCCAATAACGTATTATGTCAAATGTACAAGTAATGCATGCCACCTTGTTATTTCATCACTGGTCGCAGGCAGCAGGGCCCTTGGTCCCAGGTTCTAGTTCATCAGGTTGGACTGTCACGTCCACTTAAGATAGCGAAAATGGGACTGTTACCTGGACCGAGTCCTCGGTTGGATTTGAATGCTCATCTGAGCTGAGAGCAAAGTAGACCTCTTAAGCTCGAGCTTGAGATGGGAAATATATTCAAGCTTGCATGGTTGTTTATGCCTCATTAATAAGCGACTGTGATTATTTGTTCACAAATCTCCTATCTCCAGTAGGCCTCACCTCCACCTCAAATTAATTATGTTCGTGCTGTTTCATGCTAATTTGAAGTGTAAAGCATACTTCTTAATGATGTTGTGTGTTTGATCGCTCCGAAGCTCCTCCACCAGTTGGATGGATACCATTTGTTTTTCTCAGTCATTAAGCAGATAATCTTATGTTGATTAGCAAAAGCTAATTACAATAGCCAGGGCTGGAGTTGTCTGTGCAGTATAGAATAAAAGAGTCGGACAGGTAGAGCTGGAGAGCTTTTAGCCGAGCGGCCCTGCTGTTGCACATTATTTTTATGATCCTCATAAATATGACTTCCAGAAGAGAAGGAGACCATATAGCTTTTTTTTTATTCACTGCTGCGCATCAGCAGTGCAGACTTGATTGACCTTGCATCTTAATGTATTATCATAAACTGATCCTACAGGGCCTTAGTGCCAAGGGAAACGGACCTAAGAATCATACAACAACAGTACTGTCAACTAGGTCGGTATAGATTTGTAATATACAATATGACGCAAGGAAAGCATATTGCTGATGAAAAACCAAGTTCTCCCCCAAGCTTCTGGGTATTGAAACCATGCATTATATGCATCAAGAAGTCTTGGTACCGGTCTGTTTATGTGTCTCACTAAAGTGAAACAGATAAATCAGAATAAAAATGTCTGTCTAAAAGGCCCCTAAAAGTCTATATGCTTTTATGCAGAGAACCTTGTAATTTGAGCCTTCAGTCTGAGGCAAAACAGCCTTCATGCTTCACAAGAAGTTGAGTCAGCTCTAAAATCTGATCCTGTCCTTGTACAGAGTGTGTTCCTCCACACCGTCCTCACAGGCCGGCAAAACGAATGTATTAGCAGTGACCTCCAGTCATACCTGGAGCTGCTCCTCGAGAAATATTGTCGCGGCAAATGAAACCCAGGAAAAGAACAGAGGAGGGAGAAGATGCAGCAATGGCCAGCCCTGGTGCATTCAACTCAGTCAAGTTGTAAAGTCAATGAGAGAACATTACCAATGACCGCTGAGTCGGTTCTTTCAAGGCATCAAGAATCTGTTCTTCATTTAATATTTTCGCTGTTGGAGTAGGATAATGCCTTGGATCTTGGTAAAATCATAAGCCAACTAAAATGTGGAGTCATCTTTATTTGTTGTCGCAGATTAAGTAATAGTTTTAATTATATGATGATGACAGTGTTTGAATCTCTTTTTACAGTGGAAAAACACCATCTGTTTCCTGCCATCGTCCTGGAGTGTCTGCGGTCATTTCAGGACATCCGCGTGCAGCCGTTCCCCTCAGGGTAAGTCTTTGTTACTGTACCCACTAAAGACAAGATGCCTCTGTGTCCGCCTCTTTTACATTCTCGATGTGTATGTCATCCATTTATCCCCCTGCTTCAATCCCTCTGTGTCTATACCATCATAATTGCTGTTATTGCCCTTGGCCTCAGCTGTGGTGGCAGATATCTCTGAGATAACAGCTTACTCTATCTCCCCTCCACCGTCCTCAGGGACAAACACAGACTGATGCTCCTGGCCCTGGAAAACACTGGCTAGCAGGATGGTAAACATTCCTGTTAGTGTGGCTTACCTCTGTAACAGATAAAGGCTACTTAGTGTATTTATATAGTAAGATGAATCACACTAACCAGAATGGATTTGGAATACTTCCCAGTATCTACAACATGAGGATAATGCGTCTATGCAGGTGGTTGTGTAAAGGAACGCTGCACTGCTGCACAAATAGAAGTTGAGAGTGTCTGCAAATGAGCCCACACAGCAAAAAATGAGCAAATTAGATTGTGTGTCTGTGTGTCTGTGTGCTTCTGTGAACTTGCACTTGTGCACATGCACAGTCTTTGCACCTGGGTGTGTGTGTGTGTGTGTGTGATTGACTTCTCTCGCCCGGCTGTGTTTGTGTAAGCTGAATGTTGTTGCCTCTGAGACATGGCCCTTCCAGCGCCTCCAGCTGTGGGCCTTAACCCAAGTTGCTGTGGGCTGTGCGGCCCACCACATCAAACACACACACACACACACACACACACACACACACAACACACATCTTAAGCTCTAATTTATGCTATCACTAGTCTCAATTTACATACATTACCATAGATCATACATGTGGAGGCTGCTTGCAAGGTCACTGCTGAAACGCTCCCTCCTGTTTGAATGGGAGGATACCATGTATGCTGCAGTATCAGAATATCCTTTTTTATATTTCAGCAGACTTCAAACACTCTATGGCGCTATATGCTACTTTCCCTTCACGTTCCTGCAGTAACCGCTCAAGTAGATGTAAAATGCATAGACCTCATTACCACATAATTGCTGGGTGCACCAGTGAGGATGTCTCTCTTAACATAAGAGCCCTTAATGCTAGACAATGGGCCCTGTGTTTCCTCTGTGGAGGTATGTAATGGCATGTGAGTTGGTGAAAAGGGGAGTGGGCTGGATCCAGTGATGTCTCCCTCACTCCCCTCTCCCTATCCCTGCCTCCCTCCCTTTCAGCCGGTTAATATGCATTTCATTAGGCGGCCTGCTGTTGGGGAGCCAATGCATTTTTGGCTCGTCTCCTCCACTCGCAGCGTGACTCCCTCCTGAGTCGGATATAGTGATTCTCCGAGATGGCAGCAGGTTCGTGCCCACTTCCCACTTTGCATCCAGCCACAGAGAAAGCTGTGGATAATTCACCCTCTCCTCACTCCCCTGTCTCGAACTGAGATGGATGCAGATGAGCTTTTCTATACCTCTCAGTGTGTGTGTGTGTGTGTGTGTGTGTGTGTGTGTGTGTGTGTGTGTGTACGTGCATGAGTGTGTGTAGGTGGCGGTGTGCCTTAAGCAAGAAATGGATTGGTCTGTGTCTTCAGACTGGGCCCGGTGAGGCAGGCGGAGAGTATAATCTGATTTAAAGCATGTCAAGGATTGTGAATAATTTCCTCATTACCCCCACCCCTCCCGTCATTTTCAGGGCATATTTAATTTAACAAGAAGAGGGCTTGTGTGTGTGTGTGTGTGTGTGTGTGTGCATGTCTCTTTGTGTGTATGTCACGTCTACGCTGAAGACTGTCTCCTATCTTCCCGCTCGAGGAGGAAAGAATTACTCCTTGCATACTCTCTCTCTCTCCGTCTCTCACGTTGCCTCTCTCTCTCTCTCTCCGACCCCCTGAGAGCTACAGCTGTCACAGTGTCACTTTTCCCATCCATAATTGAGGAGTGCGCACTGCACAAAGCCCATGAAACCATGTCAACCACTTCCAGTTGCTCCTGTTAAATAATCAGGCAGAACCAACAGTGCCAGGGGGGAATCTGCCTGTGCAGCTGCCTGTATCACTGGCTCGTGCAATCAGTCCTCAACTTCCCCCTCTTCTATCTTCTCCACCCGACTACACCCTGCACTCACCCACCCACCCTAACACGCACCATACAAACACTCCACTGGCCCAGTTGCCAGAGCCATCCAGTCAAAGTTGGGTCACAGTGTCACGATGGCGCTGAACACCAGCTCTGTTAGGTTGTCAGGAACAGCGGGAGCAGAAGTGGCCCAGAGAGTCCAGGTTAGCCTCGACAAAGCTAAGAGGCTGTCCTCACTGGGGACGTCATTTTTTTTTTTTTATTTCAGAAAACTTGACCCAATGTAATAGTGGTGCACAAGCTGCCTCTAGACACTGCACAACAGGAATACTGTAATACCGGTCAAATTATGTTTTGATTACTAATATTATGTTCGAGTGAGATTTTCATTGACAAAAATGCTAACTAAATTGCTAGCTTAAATGCTAGCTTCAAAATGACATCTTAAAAAGCTTGTAAAATTGCCTAAGTCACATTGTCTTTTGACTTAGGCAAAATAAAATAAAATAAAATAGTCACACTCTTGACATAGGCCATTATACTACAGGGGTAGAATCGCATGATCTGTTCAACTGAGGATGTAGAAGATTTTACCAGAGGTGGCCAGTATCATGAGGAGATGATTTAGGCAAGAAAATCATTTTTGTCAAAAAATGACAACATGCTAACATGCTCTCAATAAAGCTTGAGTGTTGCTTTCAAAATGTGTACCATCTTAGTTTATGAACATTTGCTAAATAACACTAAACACAAAGTACAGCTAATGATGTCTGGAATGTCATTAGTTCTGCAGGTATTTTGTCACAGACCAAAGTATTGAATCAACAGGTATTTTGAACAGAAAGTTTTTAAATGAATCATCTTCTGGGGAATGTCCGTACCAAACTTTCATGGCAATCGATCCAATAGTTGTCAGGATATTTCAATGAAAAACAAAAAGGTCAACCTCATGGCGGCAGTACAAGGAAGAAAAGTCAAGAATTCATCCGCTGGAGAACATGAATGTGTGTTAAATTACAAGGCAATCCATAGTTGTCCCGACGTTTCACTGCTGGTCTTGAACCCATGAATCTCTGTACAAAATGTGGTGCTAATCCATCTATTGTATGTTTTCTATTGTTTATATTTTCCTGTATAAGACAAAGCTGTTGCGAAAAGTCAGATAATTACCAAATGAATTATAATGTATCCTCTAGAGACCTCGAATACCTGTAGCTAATTTCATCTTGATATTTCAAGCTGAACCACAACCAGGCCGCCTGGAACCACACGGTGGCGCTAGAGGAAAATTCAGGGACCTGCCGAAGACATTAGTCCTCATCCTTTAGTGACCCTGAATGTCTGTACAGAATATATATCGTCAGTCTTTCTAATATCTAATATCTCATCCAGTCTGGACCAAAGTGGCGGACCAAACGACTCACAGAAAGACCTTGGCATCCCTCAGGCCATGAAGCCAGCATGGCCGAATATAAGCAAGGGATGCAAACTGTGCACATCGATTGTATTCACTGACACAGCCAATGAACACAAGTTGCTTTTTTGTGCTTCAGACGCAGCTCTCTACAGAGGCGTTTGTCATATTTCAAATTAAGTCTGTGATAATTAGATCACTATTAGCTCTCTGATTAGTGAGCCACAAGATATGCTCTTTCTGTTCCCATCTTCTTCATCTCTCTCTCTCTCTCTCTCTCTCTCTCTCTCTCACACACACACACACCTCGCAGTGTCAGGAATCAAAGCGGGCAGAAAAGCTCCCAGGAAGGCATATGGCGTGCTGTGTAACCCCCCATCTCTTTTCTTGGGTTTCTGTATAATTAAGCATCACCACCTTCACCGTGGAACAGCAATGACTCACACGGCTCACAGATACAGCAGCCATTAGTATAACCCTACCTACCCAGATGAGTATTTGATACACACTTCACTCTCACGGTGAGGTCTCTTATTAGAGTGCGTGTGAAGACAGGTAGAAAGAAGAAAGGGAAAAAGAAACCTGGTTAAGATGTGGTGCCATGCAGCTTGACATGAAAGCAAACATTCAACCACTTCAAAAGTACGAAGCGCAGCTTACATTTAGAAAATAAGCAGCGCTGTCAAGGCAGAAATTGAATGATACATTAGCCTACATACATAAATTGTCCAATGAGTGTCTGCGCCGTGTGATCACAAGAGTTGTCTGGAAATGCACACCCAAGGTAGAGTATCGTGAGGCGTAGCAATAAAAGATCTGTAATTACTGTGTAGTGAACAGCAATGGTAACCTCCCACTCCACAAGCGTTTGACAGCCACACAGCTCTCTCTTTTCTTTATATAACATGGCTCTCTATACTACGCCAGGCTAAGTCGGAAAATAATCAGGGAGTACAAACTGGGTAGGACATCGGACAAGCCCGGTGTACGCCTCTGCATTCCTGGTATTTATCCTGAACAGCTGGTCTAACAGACAGTAAGGCAAAGATGCCTGACACATGTATGGTACTACTTTCTAATAAGACATGCTTTATAAAGAGCTTATAACTACTTACTAAACACAGATTGTATTAATAATTAATAAAAACGTTAGCGATTAGTATCTAAAAAGAACTACAGGTTGCCTGGTTGTGAAAAAAATCCCTTTTTGTCTAAAAGAACAACTCGAATGGACAGTTCAACCCTGCAGAGCAGATCAAAAGTAATTTATTAACCCATTTCAAGAAATGATTATTATTGAAAACTAACTGCATTTTTTCAAACTTTTTTTGATTGACCGTTATGAAGACCTAATTCGAGGATCGATTCACATTATTTCAAGTCTATCTCAATGACATGCACCTTTTGAGAAAGTCTGAGTCACAGCAACCATGACAGGTCATTGAGCATGCAGCCCAAACTGGAGACCGTTATGCAGTTTACTATAGCAGATTCGCCATGGACAGACACAGAGGGGACATAACACACAGACATATGCACAGAAACACACACACACGCGAGCGATCGCATGATTCTCCGAACAAAGATTACAAAAGATTTTGTATGCCAAACATGTTATGAACTTAAATAAGTTATTAGAAAGTGGTGGTGTGTTTTCTGCAGTAAGAAGAAAGACGTTGTGTCAGTATTTGTATGTAACATTTGAAAAACATTGTTTAATGTCTCTGAAAGTTTCAACTAATTGTAACATTTAAATTGTATGCTTCACATGCTTAGTATTTCTTAGTAACATTACCATTGCACTGCACTGCATCAAGGTGTTATTTTGTCCATCAACTGTGCAAACCCACCAGGAAGCCCAGCAGCTCCCCTTGTCGAACGAGTGCCTTCCTTAAATGCACTTGTATTCATTAAGAGAACATGATTATTGACCAAGCCACATTATTCAGCAGGTCTGCAGGGCTGCTGCTGCTCCTCTCTCCAGTAAGGTACAGCTTCAATAACTCCACTATTTTTATATACCTAACATCTCTACCAATGCACTACAGTTCCGGTGCAATGAACTCCTCCATGATCTACTCTAGTATGCAACCTGAATGATGATGTTTTTGGCCACAGTGGCTCTCTGCCAAGCCACTGCTTTGTTGTTATTTGCAGTGACACATGCAGGGACTGGAAAAGGTCAATGGCTTCTCCCATCGAGGGGAATAAGAGATCCTCTGGATCATAACATCTGCATATCTATGGGCCAGCGAGAGTAACTGTGACTCGCCGCCGTGGATTTATTGACTAGCACAAGGATCTAAATGGGGAGTCATAATTGTGTGTCGAGGAAGGAATCCAAGCAGGCTATATTATGTTAATGTGGCGTCTGCTGGATGAAAAGAAAGGACTGTGGAGTAGTATTTGTGTTTTCCTGCCACTCAGAGTCTGCATCTCATGAAAGCAGTCAGCTTCAAGGTTTTCGCTCTCTGTGTGCACTAACCAGAGCTATTCATAGCTTTGATTGCCCCTGAGCAGAGCTTTGTCTTACAAGACTGCGCAAGATGCAATGTCTGAGGAATTGCTGTCTTTGTGTGATTTTTTTGTTTTTTATTTGTGTGCGGGAGAGATTTTTTAATAATTCATTCATTTTAGTCATTCTTTTTAGGAATCAGGAGTGATGGTTATTCAACTCTGCAGGAGCGACAGTTTGTTTTCTACCAAGTGGAGTGAATCTGTACAAGAAGCTGGAGCTGTGGGAGTCTGACCGGAGAATGTTAGCCCTACCTTTCCCGTGCAGACGTTGGGATTGTTGTTCATTTAGCAAAGACTGAAAGGCAGCCGCTGTCTCCAAGCCTGCCAATCCGCATTACTGGCTGAAATGGAGTAAATTGATTGGAAAGATTTTATTTTCTCTTGAGCGAGAGAGCCGACTCCCAGGGAGCTGTTACAGTCTTTGTCTGTTAATACATGTCTGTGTGTGAGGCCTGTATACTGTGTTCTGGCGTGGTGCAGTAACTGGACAAAATAATAAGACCCCATGAGAATGTATTGTTAAATATGAACAAAAGAGCAAACTTCAGGCACTCAAGGAGCAGGAGTGATGTAGTTTTGATTAAGAAGCCTTTATTCGTTGCATGACTTGTTTATGAAACGATATAAAACGTTGGCAGGTCAATCAGGAGACATATCTGGAGTCTGGCCTTTTTAACAGGAGATAATGGGTGTCATTCAGAATTTTCCATTTTTGATTGATAGTTCTTTTTAGAGTTTCTATTCTTTTTCTCCCCATTTATCCAATCAGAACCGGATCAGAACACTCCCCTGGAAGATGCATTCACATAGCAGGCTCAAGTATTTTCTCCTGATTTGAAGATTTGAACCCTCCAGCATCTGTTGAGTGCATCTCAAGATGTACCCACTGAGCACACCACCGTCTTTTTGGAGTTGTCACATTGTTGATTTCGAGGCCGTTGTTAGCTTGCACCTGATGTGATTCTCCACAAACAATGCAGAAGAGGTGGATGAAATATAACAAGGACACCCTCTTTTATTGACCCCCTCTGTCAGGCTGGGATTCCAATCAGGACTCAAAAGCTGAGGTGTCAGTGAGCAGACTTTATTAGAGAAAGCAAAAACCCTCCTAAGAGGTGGAGGCTAAACAATTCTAAACTCACTATGACAAAGAACTGAAAATCTCTCCAAGGAGGCTGTCCAAAACTTGACTAAACTAAGTACTAAGAAACAAAAAGCTAGACTAAGAAAGTTACAACAAAAATCGCTCCTTCGAGGTAGGATAAGACTTACGAAAAGAACTCGGTAGCTGTGAACAAGGCTTTGGCGCTGGTTTAGGTGATCGGACATGAGACGAAACACTTTGGCACAGGACAAAGGGAAGACGCAGACTATAAGCACATGAGGGTAATGGGGAACAGGTGGAACCAATCAGCGATCAGGGGAGACAATCAGACCTGTGACACATGAGGAAGGGCAAGTGACCTGAAACGAGAGGAGAGTTAGGCTTCAAAATAAAACAGGAAGTTACGAGACAAAAACCCAAGACAAGAAAAACCTGTGACACCCTCTAGACGCTCATTACATATTGATGGGTCAAAACCCTGGAACTCCAAACGTGGACCTTGTAACTTGGCCTTCAATCTCAAAACAAAAGACAGGTTTTCACCATGGTACATTGTGTTTGGTCATTGCATAGAAGACTAATGGATGATTAGGAAACCCTTGAAAACCCTTGTGCAATTATGTTAGCACAGCTGAAAACAGTTATGCTGGTTAGAGAAGATATACAACTGGCCTTCCTTTGAGTTAGTTGAGTATCTGGAGCGTCACATTTGTGGGTTCATTTATACTCTCAAAATGGCCAGAAAAAGAGAACTTTCATGTGAAACTCGCCAGTCTGTTCTTGTTCTTAGAAATGAAGGCTATTCCATGCGAGAAATTGCGAAGAAACTGAAAATTTGTCTCGGTGACCCCAAACTTTTGAACGGTAGTGTAGGTGTAGTCTGACCTCAGTAAAAGGCAGATTGGGTTTAATGTCTTATAATGTGATTAAGAGAAACAGATGTGTGTGGTGTGTCACATGCTGCGCAGAACACACATGTATACGCAAACAACTATTCTCCCTCTGTGATTTTCGGGGAAGCCTCTTTACAGTTCTCGTTGCTTCACAGCCAGGCATTAGGCGAGCTACGTCTGGGTGCCATGTGTGGGATTAGATGTGACATGGCGGCGGATGTAGGGGGATGTCATGGTGATTCCTCCTGCGTTGTTTGTGCGTGTGTGTGTGTGTGTGTGTGTGTGTGTGTGTGTGGGTGATCAGTGTGTAGATCGGGAGGCTGCTGATATGTAGGTGTTATTTAGAGGTCAAGTTCTATACCATGAGGGTTACTGCAGGGGCCGTGCACAACATGATGACAAACTGACTCAAGTGTGTGTGACAATATCTGAATATCACATAACGAGTGTTTCCTCTTTTCTTTTCTTTTTTACGGTTTACTCTCTCCTCATCTATTGCCCTCAGGTGAACATTTCTCACCATAACAAGGCAGTTTAGGAGGATTATTTTGCCCCACACAGGGATGCTTTCTTGCCAAGATGTTTGTCAGGATCGTTCTTAATGACTTCCGATAGTTTTCTCAATGGCCCACCAGTCAGCGTGTCCTTGACTCTGTCGGCTGCTTAGCTGCCTGGAGAACATACGGAGAATATGATCCTCTCGGTGTGTGTGACAGATGCGTTTGAGATAGAGAGAAAGTGAGAGCGCTATATGGAGTGTGTATTAATGCTTAGTGTACATGTTTGTCTCTTAATGCCTCGATGCTTGTGTCTCTCTTGTGTGTGCAGGCGGTGCAGCAAGCCCGTCCTCCAGCACAGCACTAGCCCAGGCTCTGCTCTTCAGACATCTTGTGCGTCTCTGGTGAGTAATCAGGTAATTGATCATACAGACAGGTAATTATTCCTGTGCCAAGCTCACTGGCAAATGAAAAGGCTGGCAAAAAGCATCCGTCTCATCCAACACAGCCTGGAGTAAGAGGCTGAACTCTGATGAACAGTTAAACAGACTCTTCATCTGCACTATCTTTTTTGTTTTACTACTGTCTTTAATGTCCTTTTTATATTTTTTATATTTATCTTGTATATTGTGTGTGAAAAAAAGTACGAAGAGCAAGTGAAACCGGAGTCAAATTCCATGTATGTGCAAATTTACATGACCATTAAAGCTGAAGAGGACAAGGGAAGAGTAAAAATGAGGCTCTGGGTGGAAGGAGGGCCAGGAAAAAAAGGCCTTAAATCAGACGTGTTTGAGAGGAGTCTGTTCCAGATGTTCATAACCACACAGATTAAACGGGCGATTTCTTATGGTGATCCAGAAGGGATTTCTATCACTCATACGTTTCAGTTCCTATGGTCACCTTTTAGATCAGGAGTGGCCAGACTTTTTTGACTGTGATTAATATAGAGAAAAAGGTAAGGCCAAACGATAGTAAATGCTGAAAAACAAGTGTTCAGAAAACTCCATGTGTCATAGAAAATGTATTTTCTATCAAAGTCAATGCATGGCCTAAGTTCCCAAGTATTATGATGTGTGTAAATATGTAGATAAGAAATGTTAAAGAGATGTAAAAAACAGAAAAGGCAGAAATGGTAAAATCTTGGTTTCTGACAGAGAAGAAAGAGGTAATTTCATACAAGTTTGTCTACATTTATTGTTTAAACTATGATGTGCAATGTACATACAGTGCAATTTATTAGAAATATGCTCAAGCCATATCCTCTATTATTTTGAATTAATTCACAGCAGGCCATTTAAAAACAGGCAGCCGGCCTGCGTTGGCCCGTGAGCCGCAGTTTTGTCCACCCCAGCTTTAGATGTTTGAACAGAAGCCTGAAACAGTGACGGCAGCAATCCACTTTCAATGGTCGTGTCGTGCGTTTTACTTGGACCTGCACTCTGTGGGTTGTAAAAGGTGAGCTACTGTCGGCGTGACAAAGTGCTTGCAGGCAGAATTTTACCTCCCCCTGCATACATGTGATCTAGATTGCTTGCTTCATTGGTGTCATTTAGGTTTGTTCTGGAGCAGTGAGTAAACCAATCTTCTTACATACACCCCTGTCTGCAGTTTGCCTTGATTTATGAACAGGGAATAACCCAGCCGAACTTGAGGCTCATTTGTCAGCTGTCATTAAGATGTACTGGTAAGGTGTTTTCCTGTTACAAATAGCCCCCTCAGTAGTTGTGCTGCTGCTGCTGCTTGTGTTGTGGAGAGCAGTGGAGGGAGCCGAAGACAAGAGAGGGGCCTCGCTGCCTCTCCAGCTGTGTGTAGCTCACACAGAGAGGACGGGTGTTATGTGTTGTCCGGTTTGTCTGCCGTGATTGCATCGGCCTCTACACCAGAAGATCTCGTTCCCCTCACGGCGATCGCTCATCCTCCTTTTTGTTTTATCTCCTCACCTCCCTTCCTCACGCACCCCTCCACCACGCACTGAAGTGGTTGCGCTCTTGTGGGCTGAAACTCCCACTGGAGACAGACATTTATTTGGCTCCAGGATAATGCTAGATGTGTGCTGAATTGAAATGCTAAGTCTAGCATGAAACTCTGGGGCCATGGGAGACTAATCAGTTGTTGAAAGGCAAATAAATACATAAAGGCACGCTGCAAATTTAATTTATCCCCGATGTATGCTCCTGACTTTTGTGAGCCCCGACTGCTGCTGAAGCATTAGTTGTAAAACACAGGAAGTGCATGACTTCGTTTCTCCTTTTGTTTCAGTAGAGTGCTGGAGGAATGGAGAGAGCAATAGGAAGGGAAGGACATTCGCCCCTGAAAGGTGACATACAGGAGGAGGGAGGCTGGCTGAATGGGGTGAGGTTGAGAGTGGCACAGTTGCAGATTTCTCATTAAATATGTATTTTCTACAGCAGAAATCCCTCTAAATACTCCCTGAACTGACATTCAGTTGGTATCCTCCGAGCTGTACGGAGAGAGAGAGAGACAGACACACAAAGAGAGAGACATGCAGAGAAAGAGAGAGACAGGAGAATCTGTTTGTAATGAGAAACAAAAGCAGGAGAGGCTAAAACAGCTGACAAACCAGTTAATGTTGCTTTTATCAAACACAATAGTGTTGAGTATTAAGAAGGAAAACTGACAGACCTCAAATACGACCGAGAGCAACCAAATGCAACTTCACACCTTCCCGATTTTTCTTTCCAGTGAAAGCTAAAGCTACTGTTCCAGGAGTGAAATAACTGGAGCATGTGTGACAGCTACGATTACACATAGCTGCCCAGCTAATTCTCATTAATATCTGAGCCTAATTATAGCATTCAGAATTAAACTTGTAGGCTTAACAGTCAGTCTATTTCCAGAGAGGCTGCCAGTGTGTTCATTTACCTGTTCACACATCACAGAGGCGCTACGATGACTCGTAACAGAGGCAAACATAAGGGCAAACTTCAAGTGGCTTTTAAAGACATACAGACGTGTTAACAGTTAACAGATTAATGATTAATCCCTCAGACTCAAACAGTTTGGTCCTCCTTCTTGATGCAAAATTATAATTTTGCATCAATATTCAATGGCCTCAGTTGCTCAGAAGGAAGAAAACCTACAAAAGAAAGTTGGCTTTTGAGTAACACTTTTAGACACTGTCTCTCGTTCTCACCGTCGCTCCTGCTCTCTCCACTTTCATGTCAGACAACAGCTGAGAGCCACAGGTTGAAGTTCATTCTCTGGTCGATGATGAAATATAGAAAGTCTCTCTCTGACATATGTTGAAGGAAGTGAATTCACCAAAAACAAAGTTGAACAGGGCGGCTGTAGCTCAGGGGGATGAGTGGTCGTCCC
This sequence comes from Myoxocephalus aenaeus, assembly GCA_038501785.1. Lineage (NCBI taxonomy): Eukaryota > Metazoa > Chordata > Actinopteri > Perciformes > Cottidae > Myoxocephalus > Myoxocephalus aenaeus. The sequence goes on along the minus strand of JBAMJR010000175.1, from coordinate 3,509,853 downwards.
GCAACCACAAGGTAGCCGGTTCGATCCCCAGACCCCCCATAGCTCACATGTTGAAGTGTCCCTGAGCAAGACACTGAACCCTTAACTGCTCCCTGGGTGCCTCACAGGGCTGCCCACTGCTCCTTATCCAGGGGTGGGTCAAATGCAGAGAAGAATTTCCCCAAGGGGATTAATAAAGTGCATGTTTCTTTTTTCTTTTTCGTTTCAAGACAAGTATAAATCCAGTCTGCAGCCATGCTAGCAGCTAAAGGCTTTGAGCTAAATGCGAACGTTAGCATGCTAACATGCTGCGATGGCCTGTTTGTGTTTAGCAGGTACGGTTTGATATAAACCATGTTCACCATTCATAGATTAGCATGTTAGCATGCTAAGATTTGCTAATTGGCACTAATCACAAAGTACAGATGAGGCTGATGAGAAAACTTTTGCAGGCATTTGGTCATAAACCAATGCCGGATCTAGTTCAACTGAAGTTAATATGCATTGATGTTGTCTGCTGCAGCATACGTAACATATCTGCTTTATCAATCACTTATCCTGTGTTCTCCCTTTTGAGACATGAAACCAAAAGACCAAATCTGTCGCAATCTATATTGTATTCTACATCGTATTGGAGAGCAATAGTTACGGCCCACATGACTTCTCATAAAATGTGGCTTCAACTGTATTTGATTTCATGAAATTGCGCTCCCTATACAGTAAATTGCCAGAATGATTACGACCACGAAACCTATTCGATGCCAGTTAATTGGTGCGGAGAAATAAAGTTTTGTTTCTATATTGTTTGTATATGTGGGGGAATACAACCTGAAGGAAATACCAAGAAGCACAATGTTGTTTAATATCTAGGCTATTTACATTAACTGCCAACTGCATTGGTTATTGTTTCTTATTATTTGGAGCAAGCTCTATGGAGTTAATTTATTTCCAAGAGTTATGAGAACTCCATGAACTTTGTTCCAGGTTCACTCCAAAAGGTAGCCTATGTTTACAGTCGTCACTTCAGGTGCAAGCAGGGATTCATTATAATCCTGCAGTGTGCATTGAGTGCAGCCTGACTCACTCGCAGTTATACAAGTAATTGCATGCAAGATTGTCAGAAAATGTCCACTTGTCCTGAAAAAAAAAAAGCTTCGTAGAACGCTAAGAATATTTCCTCTAAATTATTAAGCACTCATTCCGTTCCCTCATCTATTTCTATAGGGAAGTAAAATCTACATTCTGCTGACAGTATAAACCAATATTTAAAATGCATTGCGCCACACACACACACACACACACACACACACACACACACACACACACACACACACACACACACACACACAGTTTTAAAATCCCTGCAGGGAGCTAAGTGTTGTATATCATCCATTAGAAAAACAGATATCTACAACCTTTATTAGAGAGCTGGATTTTGTCATTTAAGTAATGCAGGGATATGTGGTATTGGCTTATTTAAAGTCGTTGAAGGCTGAAGTTAGGTGCTGCTATCCAGGGAATTATGTGACGTCACAAACCTCTACGTACTAACGAGAATGATACCTGGGTAAGTTGTCCCGCCCGAACAGGTGCAACTAAGCTAACGGGAGACATGAGTGAGAAGTCAATCAAGCCCAAAACGTGTGTATGTGTGTGTGTGTGTGTGTGTTAACAGGCAACATAACTGAAAGCACCTGTGTGGGTGCCTTATCAGACTTCCTGTGTCTGCCTTCCAGCAGCCTGATGTTTTCTGCTGCTCCCTTTTAGAATAGAACTTTTGCTCTTCGCTCATGTAGGGTGCAGAGCATATTGTCAACCCTTGCAGAGGCAATGCGCAGCGCCGGTGTAAGTCATCAAAAAGTGTCTACGTCACGTTCAGCTGTTATCTCAATAATGGGGCTTCGAAAGGACAGCGGCAACCAAGATCAAGGTTGAAACCATTTGAGCAGGCCAAGGGTAGCACTGCCTAGTTGGGCACCATTGCTCTCTCCCCATAGGAAAACGACAGAGTGGTCTTACAGCTGATCGTGTGTGGGCGGGTCTAACGCCTCTTACCTTGCAAATCCTTAAGAAGGCTACTGGGCCTTTTTGTTATCTCTCGAAGTGATAGGAGGAAGCAGACAGGCTCTCCCACTGTTCCCCTCAGCTCTGGTACTGGCCTTGTCACTGCGCATCCTGTCAAAAGAGGCTTGATAATGCCAGTGAGAGAGGGTTTTTAAATTCTGTCAGTTCCTGTTCCTGTGAAGGGTTAATCTTGAGCTGAGTGCAGCAAGGCCTCTTGATGAAGGCAGGTGGTGGGCATCCGGTTCGCGTGGCCCCCTGCTGTGACTGATGGTTGGAGAAACATAGAAATTGCATTCACAGGCTCACAGGCAGTTGCCTCACCCTCCCTGTTGGTCGGATCCCACAAGGTCTGCAAACCCCAACTGTTAAGTGCCTAAAATAGCAATTTTTGTTGCTTTCCTCCAATCCTCTCTAAATGTGGGACATAACATGTTGAGGAGCCTGAAGGCTTTCCATTAATGTGTTATATGCTATACTATTGGGGACTAAATTGATGTAGGTGTGACGTATTTTGTACAATTACAACCACATTGTATGCAGCACATGTAGACTGTCAACTCAGAGTGATCCTGCTTTATGCCTATGGGTGGCGCTACAGCAACATGATGCATTTAAATGGCTATAACTCAGAAGCTGTTTGAGTCTGGCTAACTTGAGGTATGCACAGGTAAACCTCGTACACAATGTTCACAGATATATATACAGTATATATGTATTTATTTATTTTAGCTGTAGTTTTAATTTATAATAGCCTTGTTGAGCCTTCCTCTCTGACCACAGCTATGGATCTGGAGAAAACCTACAAAGATTTATTTCATATAATGGTTCAGTTCTGCTTATCTTGAATTAGTTTTTATTCTAAACATCTAATGAATCCGAGAAAGAATGAGTCAGAGAAAAGGCCAGACTGAATGCTGCGTGTGTGTGTGTGTGTGTGTGTGTGTGTGCACTGTATGTGTGTGTGTGTGTGTGTGCGCTCTGTATGTGTGTGTGCAGTGGGTCGAGGTGCCTAGAGTACAATAAAAGGTTTTTAATATGTTCTCAAAACCACATCAACACGGAGCCTCTGTGGCACAGACTGCCGGGCAGATGTTTATCTCTAATCAATATAGACACAAAGAGATTACAGGTCTTATCATCTGTCCTCTATTACAGCCTGGCTCCTGTAAATATGCTGCCGACGTCCGTGCTACCTGTTGTGTGGGGTTAAACCTGCAGCAGAGGACTGACTGAGCCGCTTTGAGCTTCAGCGGCAGTGGTCCAATCAATGCTGCGGTGGGGATGGTGATGAAGTGATCTCAGCCGACTGCGCCCCTCCCAGGCTTAGTAAGTGGTATCATGAAAGCACTCCAACATGTAAGGGCATACCTGATTTGCAAACCAAATGCCCTCAGCCCAAAACGGTCTCTTCCAGTGGAGTATATTAAAGAACCCATTTGACGCTAAATCATATCGCTTTACACTGCGTATACAGGCTTTTTATCTGCTGCCACAAGCTGCAGATAAGATGTCAGAATAATGAGTTAAACGTGTCTATTCGATGAGATCAGGGTGAGGGAAGCTTTAAAAAAAGAGAATATTGCTGCTGTAAACATGCTGTGATTTCCTCGCTCTGCTTTTCGTACATACACTGGGAGCTCCACATGATCAAGGCCGACAATTTGAAAACGTGGATTCTCGGAATTAACTTCTGATACTGATCATTTCTGTTCAAGTAGCGACGCGTGACACCACGACCAAAGCGGGGACCCTTGAGTTTATGTTCAGCAAATCCCATTCAGTGCCGGAAATGGTGGAAGCTGATCACACGCATTACAGTAAGCCAACCATACTGCTCCCCCAGAACAAGACACTCGACACAGTAAATGTAAGACACAGATGCAGACATGCATAATGCATGAGTGTTGAGCAAGTGTTCACATTGCGACGCGAGCGTGTTATGTTGAGAGTATTTATGGCATATTGCAGGCTCAAATACATATGTACGCTCACACACATTTGCATGTACAGCGGCGCTCACGCAGCTGCAGACACACACACACACACACACACACACACACACACACACAGAACAATCGAGTGTCTGCTGCCAGTACAGACGGGTGTCTTCTTGGCAGCTTATAACCCGTATCAAACTACCGGCTTGGCTTGCACCGAGCCAGTAATGACATGCACACTATATTATTGCATGCATTAATAGAAATGTACACTGCAGTCCTCGCCATGACTGCCAGTTCTATTCAGTGTTAATAATGAGAAGTTATTACTATGCTGTTCTTTACATCCAGAACAGATTTAGTGCGCTGCATCTATTGATCACTGAGCCGACAAGGATACTGCATCTGCCGGTGTTCTCTGTGGGGAAGAGGCTGCCCACAGAGGACCTGGCTGCTGCTCTTGGTAAACATATTGACCAGTAAGTAGCATGTTCAAATAAACCCTGCTCATGAATATTGACTGACATCCTATAAAATGTTGACGAGTGGGCTGTGCTGGATCCGTGGTTGTGTGTCTTTGTTTGTTTCCCCGCAGATGCATGGATGGACTTTCAGTGTATTTTAATGAACGTTGCAGTCTGCTGTAGATAGTCAAAACGTAATGCTTTACCGCAAATTAAAAATGAAAACAACAGAGGATAGTTTTATTTTTATTTTTATGATTAGAACTTCAAAGTTGTTTACCAAGCAACAGTATTTGAAAACACTCTGCAAAACCTTAATTTCCATTTAATGGTTCAATGGTTTGTGTTTATTCAGAATGTAATCTTCATTTACAGACCTAATGAATCCTGAAGTATCCCCCGCATATCTGGTGAATTTAATTAATGCAGCAAAGCTTTCACTGAGATCATTGACACTTCAAACATAATGTGACAAAGCAAACTACTACCACAAATACAACTTTAGTGAAGGTCATTCAGCAGCTATTCACTGAAATGTAATTCAACTTTGAGAACTTTTAATTAAGATTACAATCATAAAAATGTATGAATCAGATTTCAGGAACAAAGAGGGAAAAGGATTCTCCCACGAGTGAAAATAAACTAGTTTATAGCATTTTCTAGGCTGTATCTCATAGATACTTCATATACCAATATGTAAGATATAGGAGGATTATTAATATAACTTAAACTGTTATAGTTGGTTTTCACAATGTTAGTTGTTAAGGGATATATGATTTTAGTATTAAAGGATATAAAGAATAAGAATGTATTCAATATATGCTAAATTGATATGTATTTAAAGGTCCATAATACAGGATTGAGAGCATATCTATCGCCTCTCAACGGCTCTCAACGGCTCTCAACGGCTCTCAACATGGCGACAGCTGAGCCGGCGGCTAGAAGCTAACGATGCTAACAGTGCACTCTACAGCGACAGCGCTGACAGCTAACAGTGCTTCCCTGAAGGGGAGCTGGACGTTGGCTGCTACACTTCCGCGATGACGGCAGAGCGGCGGCTGTGAGCTGATGAGTCTTACAAAAGCAAGTGTGGCCGACCCGGCTATGCAAACAAAACATAGAGAAGCTCAGATTACAACACACACACACACACACACACACACACACACACACACACACACACACACACACACACACACACACACACACACACACACACTCTGGTAGACATTACTCCACTATATCTTTACACAGAAAATGCTTGTTTGCTGTTACATTAATGCTCTGAATCCCATATATTAAAACGTTAAGCATAGTTTGTGACATATGCAATAAAGTCACATGACGAAGACTTAGTATGGGGGCTTTGACCTTTTTATGAAACATGTACCAACAGACTCCTCATCAGACTCTAAATGTATGCAATATTTTGACTGGGTTTGACCCCACTTGTTTCACAACCTACTTGTGAGTTGACTTTAACACACATGGAGCTCACACTCTGACATTTATGAGCTGGGAATTAGATTGAGATCTGGACCTGATGAGATAAGTGACTCAAACCAGGGGTTGTTGCGTCTCGCATCTGTTGTTTATTTGAAATGGAGGTCTGGCGGTATCCATCAATCACAGTGCTACTTTAATTTACACATTTCTGCAAGTGTTGCAATTTTTTACCCCAGCATGATCAACTAATGTAATGAGCTTGATGCAGGGAGCGAAGGGGCGAGGTTGGAAGGGGGGGCGGGGTTGCTGATGTGTTGCTGATGGGGCCAATGGAACCTATCATAAGGACTGGAGGCCTACTGGGTGATAAACAGGCCTCTAGATCAATCAGCTGAGGAGGAGAGGAGAACACTGGAGCCTCCTCCATCCCACACACAGCCTCCAATTAAACAATTAGGGGCCGGTGCTGCTCTAATTGGAAACATGGCTAGTCCTGTTGCACAAAGGCCTCCTCTCCATCATCAGCCCCTTTGACCACCCTACTCCAATGCCACTCAGCATGCCCTTGAGTTGAACTCTAACATCCCCATTGCTCTCGCTCTCACTGCCCCCTCCTGCTCCTCCCCTCTCTGTCTGCTCGTCTCTCTGCCTCTGCTTCTCGTTCTGATCTAATTGCAGCAGCCCATATGGATGGTGGGGAAACTGCAGTGTGTGCAAACCTGGGCTGTGTTTCCTGTGGCTGCTGTGTCCTTTATGTACATTATGGCACGGGCTGCTGTAATCCAAAAGTAAGGACTCCAATATCTCCGTGTGTGGCCTCTTGAATTGTCTACTTTTAAATTTAGAAAAAACAATTCTTCCGAGATAGAAACCATCTTAGAAACCATATTCATGTTCCAGAAGAAAAAATAACTCCACATAGAAGCAGACGTTGTAAACCTGAATAATCACGCCACCTTGAAACCCAGTATGAATGCTGCTTCCTCGGATGGGGCCCGTTCCCTCAGTGTCACTGTGAAGAAAATGACAAAGCACCATGTCGCAGAGGAATGCCGGGCATGTTGTAGCCAGTCACCCAGGTCAGCTTCCTGACAGCGGGGCCAGTTTTATGGTTTTGCTGACTACTGCTTTTGATGGTGTAATTGTGACAATGATCTCATTCTCTCCCTCTCCCTGCCTGGTCTTGAGGAGCTCTGTGCTCAGCCTTCTTCCCAGCGGCTGGCAGTCAGAAGGGAGAGGTGGGAGTGCACATTTCATTAGCTTTCAATTCATATTGAATTTATTAATCCCATGCTGGTACTGCAGGGTGGGGGGGTCAGCTCAAGAAGGGGGAAACTATCTTCGATATAGACACCTTTTTCCTCCATCTGCTTGCAATGTGTGCACAAAAGTGTATGAAAGAGAGGAGGGAGGGATGGAAGGGGAGGGGGAGGGAGGGAACCAAGAAGGCGGGAAGGGAGAGGGAGAATAACAACGACAGCCCTAACAACAAGGGCTTGTGAAAAGACTGCAGCATGGGGGGGGGAAATGTGTCAGATCATTTACCAGTGGGGATGCACGACTTCGTCTCTTTAAAAGGCAGCAGCCCTGCAGAAAGGCTCTTGTCTAGTCAGCACTGCAACAAAGGCACAGCTACGGCTTTATTTACGCGCCTGGAATGTTCCTGTGCGCACAGCGGCAGCGCCCGCACAACTAACCCTCGGCTCCATCAAGGGAGGGAACATGGCCGCTAACCTCGGCCAGACCTCACCCCAGATTGAGAGGCAAAGAATTGTTGCAACAACTGAGCTGACACGCACGTCACACTATTTAACCAGAGGAGTGACTCAACAAAGAGCAGCTCTCTGCCTAACTGCCTCTGAATGAGCCTGTTTGACGTCGTTGTGAGGAGACTCGTGTTGTGGCACCAGTGGTCCTGTTTACAGAGCAGGCTGCATGCGTTTGAGCATGGTGTCGGCTGAGAAAGAACTGAAGTTTACACGTCCCTTTGGAGGAGCGTTTACAAGCAGCAACCATTACTTGTTCTTGTTGTAATGCCTTGTTGACCCGCAGAACTGCCAGGAGACGAGTATTTTATTTCTCTTTGTTGGAGCTCTCCTGGTTCACAATCTGCTCGGCCTGACCCCCTCACTCAGCGAGCCTTCACACGCTGCACCCGGCGGCTCAGATGGAGGCCGAGGGCACGGAGCCAGCCTCCTCTGCATCCTCAGCACTCTGCAGCCCTCTCAAGCTAATGACGAGGGCTGCTCCCACTTTGTCATACGGAGAACTCTCAGCGTGCCGTTTCTGCGCTTGAGTCTGTAACGTGGGAGGTTCCAGCTCACGTTTAGGTGGCGACAGACCCTGTTTACAGTGGCTGCAGGATGAGGAACGTGTCATTGTGTCATAAGACCTTTCTTTGCTGCTCACCTCGCCGAGCAGCCGCACCCTAACATACTTGATCTGACAGAGATCAGACCAGCCCAAGAACAGCCACTGCTGTTACCTGCAGCCTCCAGCTCACCAGTGCAGGATATTACATTTCATTCATTAAATTATAGTTCGGTTTTTAGACAGAGTTACTGATGGGGTTTTCTACTTCAAGGTGCACAAGCCATTCCAAAGGAGCAAAGTTTATTCTGCAGGGATCATTAAGAGGAGATGACTGCATCTTTATAAATGTCTTGAATCTTAAAACAATTGAAAATCTGCATTGTGATTTGTATGACTGGCATATTTCTGCGCTTCCTGTGCATATTTCTAACATCTATGTGAGCTAAAATAATAACTGTATTTATGGTGAACACAATGCAATGCCAAAAGACAGACGCAATATTGCCACAATGACACTGATGATTTCCTAAATATATCATGTTCTACAGGAAACCTGTTCACTAAAACATACTATTTTAATACCTCTGAACTTGAGCCAAACCAGAGTGAATTGAATGCTGTGCATGATGTTATATGTTCCCCTCAGGTCACAGGTCAGGTTTTATTTCCCTTGCCTGCGTCATTATGTTTTATGTTCAAGTACAAGATATATTTACTCTACTCTTTCCCACATTAAACTTCTTCAGCAGACTCCAGAACTTCTGCTTTTATTTTCAATTAAATGTGAATTTCCTATTCAAATTAAATAATAAACTATTTCACAGGGAAAAAAAGCAGCATATTTGCAAAGGGGTGGATTGCCATCCTGAGAATATGAACCAAATAGAGTAGATACTTGAATCTCATGCGTTTTTATATTTCATATCAGCCCTGTGGTTCCTAAAACATCATCATTATACTTCAAGCTCAACCTCGGCTCTCAAGATGTTTTTATTCCACATTTTAATAACTTTGCAGTCAGGGCCAAGTGTCATTATTTGAGCAAATGAACAGAACAAGTGCTTGTTCTCATTATTTTTAAAAGCTCTCGTCAATCCATCTCTGCAGACGGTTTGTGCTCAACAAGCAGTGTGTAGTACGTGTTTGTGTGAGTGTGTGTGTGTGTGTAGTACGTGTTTGTGTGAGCGAGAGGAGGAGAGGGCGCAGCAGAGAGCACATATCTCTGTGTGCTCCAACATGGGGGCTGGGAGGAGGGCTGCTTTATTTGAACATGGCACGCTTGTTGACCCTCTTCATAACTATTCCCCCCTCTGCAGAGGCCCGAGAATGGGATATAACCACTTAGCCTCTGTAAACACAAGTTACACTGTTGAACTATGGACCTCGGAGTCGCGCTCTTAACTGCTGGATGCCTCGGCTGTCTGCGCCAGTGAAGGGAAAAACCTCTCCTGTCTGGGTGGTCAATTGTATTGATTTGCAGAAAGCTTTTCAAATAGGTCACGTGATCCTTGTGATCTCTCATTAGCAGCGCTGTTCACCCTGTTTCTAAGGTCAGAGGACATACACAGCTACACATGAACACACACACACACACACACACACACACACACACACACACACACACACACACACACACACACACATACGAGTGGGTGAAGCCTCTGTATTCTCAACTCGAGTATTTGAGCATTTTAAATGAACACGGAGTCGATTTTATTTTTATTTTCTTCTACCTGATCTGATCACAGGCACTCATTAAAGTCAGCCCATGTTCTCTCTCTGGCTAAATCTCAGATTTGTTATTCACTTTCTCATGCAGGATTTAGTCACACAACAGTGGGACGGAGCTCTCTGGCAAATGCTCTTATGGCAGAATGGCAGGGACCACAGAGCATGTCAAATCTGATGTCAAAAGAGCAGTTGGGCCGACTCCAAACTATCTTATACTTTCATTTCCCCAATGTTTCCCCCAGTGCTTCCGGGATAGAATATATTCACGACAGAACGTCTCCGTGGGACTTAGATAAGAGGGAGCCGGAGATAAGTGAGAGAAAACCATCACCAGATATGATAGCAATCTGGGATCCACATTAGTTACCCTGCTATGACAACTGTGCTCAACGGCCGTGCTATTATAGATGTTTTTTTCTTCTTTTTTCTTCTGTTGAGCAATCTTATACAGATGGTATCACACCACAGTTGTTTTTTGTTTTTTTGTTGTATCAAGGAGAGTGGTGATAAAGCGTGGGAAGCACCGAATGTGAGATTATCACTCAATCCTATAGGGAGATTTTAGGTTGAGAAAGCCGCTCGATCCTTTGGGACGAGATAAAGGACACAAAGCTTCAGAGACCTCAGAGGCGAGCACAAAAGTCTTGTTATACATTGTGTTGGTGATTAGTTCAAAGTGATCAAATGATCAGCATATCTATACTGAATCATATCATTTTGATCAGGAATGTTTACTGTGTTCTTCTTCATGTGAGGAGCAAACGCAGTGTGGATGCTATGTTGGCAATGGAAGAGCTGTTCAAGCAGCCACAGTGTTTTCATCCTCTGCAGGTCATGTCGGAGAAGTGTACCCTCATTAAATACTTGGAACCAATTGATCGCATTACTTGTTGCTGTACAGTATTATCACTCTTCAGTCTGGCACACCTTTATGACTCCATCAGCGTTTCAGGAGCAGCCAGCTGTTTTCTGCCCCCAGGACCTGCTGTCATCACCGTCTTTATGGCCTGGTTTTCCCAGCTCTCACTTTCAGTTCTACAAACAGGGAAATGCCACTTATGATTCAAGGTTATTGTATAATTCCGGGAGCAGAAGAAAAGAACTGTCACAGATTGTTGCACGCAGCTCTGATTTATGGAAACACTGCCATATACTGCTTTTACCTTATTTACAAAATTGCAAGGCAGCAATGACTTCATACGAATACATGTTTATGATAATTGAGACGTTTTATAACGCTGGGATTACATGAGAAAAGCAAAGGTATTACTAGTAGAAACTAGAAAATAAGAGTTGCGCTTTAAGGGAGAGCGATTATGCACTATATCACAGGATAACAGAATGAATTAAAAAGAAACTACCTTGACTAAAGACAGCTTATTGTACTATAATTAGAAGGTTTTGCACAATGATGAGACAAGAACTTGTTTAAAAGTCATTAAACCTACAGCACTCACACTAGGAATTAGAGGAAGTAATATTCTGGCTGAGAGTGTGCCCCGAGGTAAAAATGGAAGGAAAGTTATGTTGGCTGAATTTAGTTCAAATTCCTGGGTTGCCTTAATAATAATTGTATAAAACAGACTATTTGACACCAAAATGAATAAATAAGAGGGATAGCGATGGGAGAATGTGTTTAACTATTTTGTATGTGCAATATAATCTTTAATAATATTGTATCCACAGTGAAAGGATTTTTTTTCATTTTGGAAAAGAGCTATAAATGTCAGCTCCAATAGCACTGTAACAATTATTTGCATGCACAGCCCACAGAGGAAAACTACACCCGGTGGTAACGCAAATTCAACTGGACACAGAGGCCCTCTGAAATCAGTTAGCCTTAAGCTTAATGCTGATAATGCTGAAATAAAAACAGGTTTTATTTGGCTTATTTCTCTTACAGTTTGCAGCTGTAATTGAAGCTATTTTGGTTTGGCCCAACACCAGCTTGGATGGCAATTACATGAGATCGGAGATGTAGTTCTTGATTGTGTAATGTTTGGCAATACTTTGGAAACATGATATGTATAATAACTCAGGTCATTCCAGAGCAAATAAAATTGGCTTAAAATGATATACAACTGTCAGGTTGCAGTAAGACGTTATTTGGAAAGAAGAGCTGGCTGCAGACAAAATTTGCCAAAAACAAAAATCCTGATAATTTCCTGTGTGATTGAGCAACAACATGCTGGTTGTGTAGTTGCTGCTCCGAGACAGTGGCAATACAAAAATGAATATTGCGTAAACTTGCCAAAGCTTATGAAGAAAGGTGACCAATAAGTTTGATTAATTTCTGTTGTCCATACGAGTTACACAAAAAGTATGGATGAGTTATAATCTGAAGATTTTTATGTTTCTTCATTTAAATAAGGAGGAGGATACATGTGTGTATGTTAGAAGCACTGAGGTTTTTATGACAAAGTAAAACTGTGTTGAAGTCAATGAAAGGCTGTTGCCTGTTGTGGCACTTACAGAGACATTGACATGTACTGTATATTTGTCTATTTCATATCGTTGCCCATTTATTTTATTCACATTTCTCTGTATTTGATGTAGCGTTGTTTATTGCAAGGCTTTGAAACACACTCGTACGTCTTTTTCTGTAAACGTGTCAGCAAACACATTTTATGCATTCATATGTTGAACTCTGTTTGTCCTCTTGATTCAATTACTGCCTGCATTTGTCTTCAATAATATGCATTTGTTTTATTCCTGCATTTCTGCACTTAATAAATGTTTGATTTCACTGCTTCTTTGTATCTCACTCAAGCCACACTCGTGGGAATTGGGGTCAAGCGAAATGTATTGGATTGAAATTCAACAAAACGAAGGGTGCGTCAATGCATCTTGGTTGCCGATTTCAATTGCAAGTGCAACATCACATGCGCTAGGTGGTGCACTGTGTAAGTGAGCAAGTTTATGTGGTTTGATCATTGGTAACAAAATCTGTTGCTCAGTAGCGCCACTTGCGCTGGCCTAGCGGCAATACCTATCAGTCTTGTGTTATTACAGCCCTCATGACCACGACAGTGTCAAGCTGGCCGTACTACAACACGGAAGCTGCCGTCAGGACTTTCAAAATAAAACGCGCGCAGTTTTATTTTGCATGTAGCAGCAACTTTACATGACGTAAAGTAGTGAAATAAAATCAAATATATGATTTAGTCACTAAATATATTGAACAACTTCAGGTTTCCCTACAGCAATAATCATAGTATTACCCACAATATTAAACAAAACAATGCCCTACCTTTACTTTACCGGAAGTGTTGGCTACTCTCTGACGTGTGTCTGTCTGTCTTCGGTCGCCTTGACAAAGCTTTGACCACGAATGAGCCAATAGGCTGTGGAAGGCAGAGTTGTCCCTGTGGCCGCCATTAAAGAAAGGAATCCATGAATTCAAATGGAAACCAACAGGAACCGAGGCAGAAATTATGACCGAAATAATCGTTAAAATATAGGCCGATGCCACATTTCCAGAGGTTTTTACAGGATGTATTTCGTTTTTAGACTCGTTTTTGCGATGGAGGAGTAAGACAGGACGTCTTTATTTTTTTAAGCACAGACCGTTTTAGGGCTAAGGGGGAGGGGGAGAGTTGCTTCTTTGCTCTCCTTTTCTTTTTGTTTTATGAACATTTCCCCCTGCCTTTTTAATTAGTTTTTGCTGTGTGCTTTTGAGATGGCGACGTGAAGCCCACACGGTCTCTTTTATGCGCTTTTTAGCTCCGGCGGGGGGAACTGCAATCGGAAGGTTGTTGAATTAACTATCCTCCAGCCAAATGTTCCCAAAAAAATATTTCTCGTTGATTAAGCCTTGAACATCTTTTTGAAAACACCAATTCGCCAATTGTTCTTTTATTACCCGGGAAGTGAAACGATGGAGAGTTGGATCTCGCAGTGAAGAAGGATGAGTTCTTGTTATGTACCAAACGGGGCCAGCTTGGAGGATTGCCATTCCAATCTATTCTGTCTGGTAAGAGATTTAAAACTAAAGGAAAGCAGCCATTTTTAACTAGCTGAACGGGGGCTAAGCTAACGTTAGCCGCACGGGCATCAGTTGATAGGAGCTTAGCTAGGCTTACGGCCCTGTCGAGCTGACATCATTTCAGGGCAACAAGGCATCCCAGTTCGCTCACGTTGCCGTGTTGCCACACTTTGTCACGCCACCTGGTTGTAACGGTCTGTCCGTCACACTCTTCTTTCTGACACATTTCCATTCATTTGTTCTTCTTTCTACTCGTAAAACCAAACATTCAAGGTTAACGGCAGTCGCTCGTGAAGCTTCTTTTTAAACTACATTTCTCTGGGTAGAAAACGTCAACATATCGCCGGTTGGGCGCGTAGAATTAAACATGTTGTTGCATTTTACTGCCAAAAAAAAGCCCGACTGTTTCCCAACGACTTGTTGTAGTACTTTCTCCCTCTCACACCTTGTTTATTATTAACTTACTATCTCGTTCTCGTTACATTTCCACTGTTTTTATCAAGCGGTGACCCGCAAAGCAAACACCCCATGCGCTTTAGTTGGCGGCGTGCAGTTGTGTCGCTGAGACCGGGAAACCTCGCAGCATTATCTGTGAGATACTGTCTTGCTTTTGTTGTTGTTTATTTTGCACAACACTGACAACTCCTGGTAGGGACGAGTGTCAATGCTTAACTTGCGCACCTTGTCGATGAAAGCACGCCCCTCACGCTTTGCCCAGAAAGCTCTTTTTGTTGTTGTTGTTGTTGTTGTTGTTGCTGCTGCTGCTGCAACAACAAGCATGCAACACGATCTTTCGAGGCAACAGTATTGGTTTGCAAACGTTAATTATTGATGTAATATCTCATCATCTTGTTTGTCAGCGAGGGCTTAATCTCCTTGGACTTCATTTTCTAGTATTCACACCAACTAGGCCACGGCCCCCAGGCGGATTATATAATCTGTGGCATGCGTTCCTGGACATTACACACATCTAGGTAACTACTTATGAGCTGCACTGTCTATAGAGTGCGATGTAGTGTGTATTCCCCTTTCTCTATCTTCTCATCATATGCCGTCAGTCAGTCATATGTTGACATTAACCTAAATACTTGTGAGATAAGTAGTCCACTGTGTGCTCCACGCTCTCCCCCCCCCCAGCAGCATATGGAAAGGTGTTGCTTGGGTGTGCAGCTCCTCTGGCTGTACAACCGAGAACATGGTGGGAATGTGTTTGTTGTTGCAGTTAATAGGCTTGTCAGCAGGCTTAACCACACTTTGACTCGTAGGTTAGCCGAGGAGTGTAATCCCTACCTGCCCGAGCTCCTCTAAACATCCTGGAGTCGGAAGCTGGAGGTGTGTTTTCTCAAAACGCTAAAATGTCACCCTTCCGAAAAGTATAGTTATTGAATGACACAGGACCACTTTGCGGTACGGTGCCAGAAGTGAAAGGCCACAAAAGTACATTGATCCGAGATTGATTTAATGCGTATACAAAAGGAAGAAAAAAACTGCTGTTAAAAAGTTAAGTGAGCAGGAGAGTAGAACGGTCTCAGTTGTAATGTAGTATAAAAACAACATAGTGAAATACTACACCGCTCATGCCACAAATTGACACCGCTTCCATGCTGTCCGCCCCCTAAAGGTAACATTTTATTGCAGAAAATCCCCACTCTCTCAATACTACTTAGTTGGGTCGATTGTGTGTGCTGAACTCGTAATTACAATGTTTACGACAGCGCATGAAGGCAGCGTTGGCCACAGTGGACAGCAGAGGTAGAGGCTGGTAGTTGTGGTGCTGTGCCTGTCTGGCTGACATTTTCCTGCACACTGAGACTAAGCATAACACCACTGCTGTTATGACTCACCCGCTGAACAGACTCCACTTTGTGGTTTTATGGTGAAAGAATGCGAATACATTGTGAGACTTTTTTCCCTCTTCGCTTTTCAGTGGATAGTCTTCTCTGGAGTATGATACAACTTGTTGCGTACTTTTTTATTTTGTATTTTAAGTGAGCTTATGGGAATTAACTTGTTGTGTGAATTCCGTTTAGTCTGTTTCTGTGTTGTTATGGGCCTATGTCGCTGACATTTATAGTTTTAGCTTGCATCCATTTCAGCCAAGATTGTAAAAAAAAAAAAATCACTCTGCAAAAATGATCTGTTTGGTGATTGAATCGTATGTGGCAATCGTTACCGTAACAAGAGCTCGGTATACATTTACATTAGAATCCTCTAAAAATGCAAACACACACACACTTGTTTAGTTTGATGTTTGCTCAGTGACGGGGTTGAAACTGAGGGAGAGGCGACAGACTGGAAAAGAGTCTTGGTAGAGGAGCGTCTGCAGCATGATTTGAGAGGCTTCACCTGTTGCTTGTCTCATATCGTGAAAGACGGGAAGGCAGCTGTTTGAACACAGCGCTCCCTACTGAGACACAGAACCCTAAGTGGCCAGAGGGAAGGTGAGCAGCTGGCAAAATCAGGGGTCGTAAACCCCCCACCCCCACCCCCTCTCTCGCCTCTCGCCTCCCGCCTTCATTCTCCAAGTACATGTCACCTCAAGGAAAGCACACTTCCTTCCCGTATCCAGCGTCTTTGGCCTTAAATTCCCGCCTAATGCCGCATTTTCATTTTTCTATGGAATACCAAAGATGAAACTTCTCATGACCAATAAGCAGTTGCTCGCATTAATTAAGCGTTTGCTAAGATGCAGGCAGGTGTCAAAAACATTTAAGTTTCATAAAAGAGAAACGTATGTTTGAGTCTCACTCATGCACACACAGCCTGGAAAGCATGAACGTTGTCCGCGGCCAGCCTCTGCGTTTGCACGCAAGACAAGGCAAGTTTATTTGTATAGCACATTTCAACAACAAGTCGATTTTAAAGTGTTTCACATAAAATCATTAAAGGCATCAACACATAAATGCAGAAGAAAACAAGATTTAAGAACATTCATTTTAAAACAGACAGTCAAAAAGCAAAAAAATAGAATAAAAGTTGCAGTGCAGTTACAGAAATAAAATGCAGTCGTGAGATGCAGAAATTGATTAATATCCTTGAATCTGGTTCAAGGCATAAAGGCGGCAGCAAAAAGAAAAGTCTTCAATCTGGATTTAAAGGAGCTGAGGGTCTCAGCAGACCTGCAGCTTTCAGAGACCTTGTTCCAGATATGTGGAGCAGAAAAGCTGAACGCTGCTTCTCCGTGTTTAGCTCTGACTCACAGGCTGCCACTCACTTATTTTGGAAGGACAGACAGAACAACTGCAGAAGACACATTTATCCTTGATAGAGCAGCCTGCCTCGTGGATATTGTTGATGATGAGTACTGAAGTGTCCAGTTGATAAGAGTTCTGTCTCTTTTCTTTCAGGAATATCTAAGGACAGAACAGAAGTTAATTTTATTTGACATCTGTTGTCCATCGGTTTGATACACAATCACAGAGCAGGGGCACCAAACTACAGGCTGTGTGACTTGTTCTGACGTTTTGGAAGGCTATTGAAAATGCAGTGTAACGCCAGTGTAATATAGCCTGCTGTATTGTACACCTGTGCAGCTGGAGAGGTGGCTTCTTTAAAAAATAAGTCTCTTCAAAGACCTCTAAAGTCAAATGTATGTATTTATTGGGATGAAGTTGTAGAAGGTGCATTGTGTAACAAAGCAGATTTGTCTTCGTTTTTCTGATTCAAACCCAGAACGCTGCCACCGAGCGGTGCAACACAAACCGTAACAACTCCTCTCTGTGTCCAGTTGCTAATGTGCGACCGCAAAGACAAAACATTTAGTCTCTTACTAAGGGGGCGCTTGGTTTGATTCTCTTTGTAGAGGTTACGTCGACACATTTTCAGTCTTCATCATTAGTTCCATCCTCTATGAATCAGCAGTGGCTTTTTTTTTCTCCTGTGTAAACAAAACAGTTGGAGAGACCCGTTTCATTGAAAGTGTCTTTAGACATGTTTTGCTGCTTCCCATCCTCACTTTCTCACTGCTCTCAAACGTGCGGTCGCACTGTACACGTGGCGAGAATACCAACTGACCAAAAAAGCTCACAAACAAACGTTCGAGTTGTCGCTGTTAAACTTCAGAGAGTTTCAGTTTTTCCACCTCGTCCGCACACAGTATTGAGCTCAGCGTCTCCTCCGGGATTGTGAGGTAAAACTCGTTGGCCTTTTTTTTTTTTGCTCTCTGGCATCCGAGCAGCGCAGAAGAGAAAAGACTCCTCTGAATGTCAGCGGGCACTTTTTCAGCTCCACACTGCAGCTGGGCAACATCATGCATCGCACAACTTGTCCACGCACCGCAAACAAACGTTTGCAGCGCCGTCTTTTTTCCCTCGGCGCAATTCAGTATCATCGCTGTGATTTCAACACCGAAGCCCCTGAAAAAGAATACTGTTAATTTAAATGTCTCTTTGGCGTAATTGTAATAACCGTGCCGTGTGAGATGCACCTGCAGTGATCAGTAGATGTGACACTTTTAATCATAATCTAGTCATCTAATTTCAGATAATAGACACGACGCGTTCAATAAGCCATTCATTAATAAGGATTTCTTTTTTGACGGTAACGCACCTCTACACCACAGTTGCTGTTAGTGGAGGTTTGCATTGTGCCATATATTCTAAAGGCAAGATTCATAAGGTATTCAATTATCCACTTGGCAGAGAAACTGCAGCACAGATGCATTGCAAACATCCCGATGGTGGCAGAAACAGTCCTGGAAAAAGGTGCCGAATGGAACCGTAATGTAAGATGAATGGTCTAGCCTTCTGCTCTTGTAGACTGTTGTATTTCATCTGCACATTAACGGCAGCGGCGGCGGCATTAATCAGTATTCCAGCTGCTGCTGCTGCTGCTACAGCTGCTAGATCTCGGAGAGCAAGTGGGTCAAAGTCTCTGTGCCCACCGGATGTGGTCAGTTGGCTCGAGTTGCCCCGCAGTTACTGTAGTCGATAACAACACGCATGTTCGTGTTTTTCGCTGACACCTGACACCGGGGCCGACTGTTGTTCACATGCACATAAAGCAGTTTGTTTGCTTGAATTCAGAGATTTCCTTTTTTTTTGTTTTACTCCAGTTAAACCTG
The DNA here is from genome assembly GCA_038501785.1 of Myoxocephalus aenaeus. Classification (NCBI taxonomy): domain Eukaryota; kingdom Metazoa; phylum Chordata; class Actinopteri; order Perciformes; family Cottidae; genus Myoxocephalus; species Myoxocephalus aenaeus. Next base: position 3,490,872 of record JBAMJR010000175.1, on the reverse strand, counting down.
CTTGTCAGCTGGGAAAGTGTGACATTATCAAATGTGTTTTTTTTACTTTGAATAGCACACTAGGGCTAATGTTCATTTGATTGATGATAGTAGTAGATTGTAACTGCTTAATTGTTGCACTCACATTTTATTTGCTTGGAGATTAGATGGAGCACTTTGCCTTGCCCTGTACTCTTTTGTTCTTGTAAATGTAACGTCCACCCGGAAGATGATACAGCAGGAAATGTTTAGGTTGAGTGGCCTCTCAGTTCTTTACTCTCACTCTCTCTATAGGTGTCAAGGCAGTTTGTTACGACTTAATGTTGATGCAAATACAAGCCAGTTCTTCTGTGTGCAGCACATAATCATAGTCAAAGTCTGATACCAAAATGTACGAGGGGGAGAGTCCCATAACAACATCTTCAAGGCACTTCTGAACACAGCCCTAAACACCATTAAACGCACAGCGTACACTGGAGCCCGGTCAGTAAGATGATGATGATGATGGGGGGGGGGGGGGTTCACATCTGGACTGCTTACGGTCTGGTTTCACAGCTAACCGTCATTCCAACCCTCCTTTTTTGCATCGTGTGCACAGATGGTTACTCGAGAGATGCAGGTGCACCGTAGGTTCTTCTCACACTCGAGCAGGAAGGAGCAGCCCAACACGGACCGAGCTCCGCTGTCTGCACCTTGGCGTCTGTCCTCAGCATGTGGGGCAGCGAGAGAGAATTCCTCAGGAGTGTTTCGTCACAGCTCATGATGTTTTGACCAATGCGTCCAGACAACTGCTGTGTGAAAAGGAAATATGTGGATGTCCAATCAAGCGATAACTTCCTCAGTGCGTGCTATATTGACCTATAAAGCAGAGTTGCATCGCTCTGAGCGTCTGACGCCTGAAAAGGTTCCCGCCGGCCGCGTCCTCTTGCACGGCTGATGCCGCCGCGACCTCTGCCTTTTCAGCGGCTGTATACTCTGGCAGCCCGGAGGCGGAGATTAGAATCCAAACTGTAATTGCAGCCTGTAGTTCCTCCTCGCATGCAATACCGTCACCGCTGCGTCGAATGACGGCGCTGGATGCAGGGAAAACAACAGAGTTTTCAGCTGCAAACTCGGGTCAATATAGCGTGCACCGAGGAATGTATTGCTTTGATAAACATCATTCACCATCAACACTGATTGGACATACACATAAGAAAAGTGAAGTTATAATGACTCCTTGCATGCTTGCCCTTCACTTATTCCCTTGAGTGAGTGTTGAAGAACAAATCAAACACATGCTTTCTGTTTTTTTTATGATGCATGCAGTGCATACTTTATACACCAGCTTGCCTGTATGCTGCTGCGGTGTATTATTTGGACATGAGTAGGAGTCATCTCGTCGAATCTATTCTAACATCAGGCTTATTAATGATTTGTCCACCTGTGTGTGTGTGTGTGTGTGTGTGTGTGTGTGCACTCGCTCCATCTTTATTGCTTCCTAACTTGTTGTCGTGATCCAGCTCTGGTCCAGCTGACGCCACACAATGCTGTGTGTTTTGACAGTCCCCCAACCCCCACAACCACCAGCACAACTAACGCCACAAATCTCCCAGCTTATCCGTAGCCAGGCGAAACGCCGCCGCGTCGCCGCGACCACGGGTAATCACTTGTTCGGGCTCGGCGCCTCTGCACTTGAGTTAAGAGATGTCCCCCTGAATTGTAATGGATTAATTGGTTGAATATACAGAGGGACAGTTTGCCAACTCGGCCTGAACGGGATAGGGCTAAACGGCATGAACATGAACAGTCCACGTTTGCACTGATTACTTGAAAATGTCTACAGGGATAGATAGAGGACCAAGACTGCCAGCGGGGAACGGGGGCGTACGCCCAAGGCATCATCGCGCCGCTACATGTTGAGGTAGACGCGGGTCTGTCTGGATGATTAGCAACAGCGCTAGCTAGCAGCGGAGTGTAATGGTTCCTGCTTTAACACTTATTAACCCCCGCCGGTGATTTACTGCCTATGAGGCTTTTTCCTGCGTGTTTTGTTCTCTCTATAAAAGCCAGACAGCGTTTTATAGAAAGGCAAAGCACCCCACCAGCACTCACCAATAATGAGGATTAAGGTGGAGAGACCACATTTACCAGCATTAGTTCTTTCCTATTTGTGTTTTGAACATGTTGTCCGGGGTGATATTGAAGCCACCCAAGGCACAAGTACACAGTTCTTTGCAGGAACAGAAAAAACATCACATTTTTTAAGGGAAATGTATTCCCCCCCCTCTCACACAATAAGGGCTCTGTTTTGTCATTCACTTTGTATCTTTCAATCTTTCCCTTTCGCTCTGTTTTTCTCCCCCTAGCTCTGACGGCCCAGGTGTCTTATTGTCAGAGGTAGTTGGTGGGTGACCTGCCCCATAAAAGAGGATTAATACCTACTCTTTGCACTGTGCTCAGCACATGTTTTACTCCAAGGTGCTGCGTGGATCCTGAAGCAGCGACTCTGTACACTGACTGTCTCTCTCTCTCTCCCTCCCGCTTCTTGCAGGCTGACTTAACAGGGATCAAATGGAAGAGGTTCGTGTGGCAGGGTCCCACCTCCGCGCCCATCCTCTTCCCCGTGACGGAGGAGGACCCCATCCTATGCAGCTTCAGCCGCTGCCTGAAGGCCGACGTGCTAAGCGTATGGCGGCGCAGTCAGCGGCCGGGGCGGAGGGAGCTCTGGCTCTTCTGGTGGGGGGACGACCCCAACTTCGCCGACCTCATCCACCACGAGCTCACAGGTGGGGGGACCCTTGGCACATACACATTAAAGGGCATGTCATTTGGGAAGGAACGATGCGCGTTTTATTAAGCTATATGCTGCTTCCACACTACGTGGGGGGGGTCAGAGGTCAGGTGCTGAACAACACCCAGGGTGCTTGTAGGGATTTAGGGACTGAGTTCAAGGGAACAGGGAGAGGGCTCCTTGACACAGAGGTGGTTCTCCCAGTGAAGGAGCTGGTCGTTGTGGAGGTGGTCAGCCAACTAAGCTTGTAGTTTTTTTTGGCAAATTAGATGATTAAAAGAGAGAGCATGAAAGGACTGCTGTTCCATGTTGTATTCTCTGCTCTAGCAAGAAGAAACCCTCCCCATACCGTTGCACCTTTTTGTTGGATTCATGTAAGGTTATAAAGCTAAAAGAGTGACGGCTGTAAAAGAAAACGGGAAGTGTGGAGGCCTTGGAATTTTTTGTAAGAAAAGCACTTGGAACATCGATCACCCTGTCAAGAAACGTTATTGGTCGCACAATGAAAAATGATACAGGTTCTGCTGCGTGATTGTCAGGTAGGCACAAGGGAGTTACCCTGTAAGTGAGAGCCTCGGGGAAGTGTTCAAATCTGTGTAATCTGATACCCCCACCCCACCCTCCTCTGACTGATGAGCGAGCCAGCCGGTAGCTGGTAGTGCCAACACCTGTCTCGTCATGTGTGTTCGAGTTCTTTTATCATATCTAAATCACTGCTGTCCGACAGCAGATGGGGCAACACCTTGCATTTTATTTTGACCAAAGGAGACTACAGTCAAATGGGGGAATTCCTCCAAAAGATGAAGAGGAAGGTATAAAATGCTGGGCTCAGTTCGGTTTATAACTTGAATGAGAAACGCAGCGTGCGGGAGCCGCCATGCAGAAAACGAGGCAAATGCATCCACCCCCCCCCACTTTCCCCCACTTCAGTAACATTTAGCAGCGGAAGATGGGGAAAGGCCATCTTTATTCATGCTCTCTGCCATGTAAATTGAACTTTGGAGTCTGAGCCAAGCAATGCCCGTCTGTGAACCGCCTTCATTATGGGACATTGTGCCTGAAGTGGACTCAAAGGGGGAACCGAAGGCTTCGATGGTCTGCTCACTCAGCCCTAACGGGTGCTGGTAATTACCTGAAGCATCTGGCTCAGGGCCGCTAATAGAGTGTGCTACATTTCAAGTGGGAGAGGGTGGTATGGGGAATCTATATTTGGAAGTTGTTGGAGTCACTGCTGTGTTCTCAGCCCGGCTTTGGGGAGATTAAACGTGATATTGTTTACGTGGAGATTTGAAATTGCGTAATTGAATATTGACCAGGAAATCTCGGCTGCATTTTCCCTTCCAGCTCTTTGAAAACAAAATGATGAATCATGTTTTGGCAGGTCCTTGTTTTTGATGGGGTGCTCTTTGAATTTTTATGAGAAAACGCTGCATCTAGAGCACATCTATTCCACTGGAGGGTGACGTGGACAGTCACAGGGACATGCACCCCGAGCACCTGATGAGCCTTTTTTCCCACATTCCCCACTCCCCCCCCCCCCCCCCATGTTTGTCAAGTGTTTTGCACCCTGACTCGACAGTGTCTCGGTGCGAATGGTTCCCAGATGGGCGGTATTATCCGTGCTTCCTGTTTTGGAAGCTGCGGCTCCCTTCTCTCTCGTGGAAAGGCGTCTTCCTCCTACCTCTTGAGCCTTTCCCCCTCCTGTAGCTGCTGTGTGTGTGTGTGTGTGTGTAGCTGCTGTGTTGCTTTGTCGGTGAAATGGAGCAGAGCCGCCTCTCTAGATGGATGTAAAGACAGCCAGAGGGCTTCTTTTTCCTCCAACCTCCGCTTTGCAGCTGCCGATCAAGTCTGTTCAGGACGGTGTGTCCCGAGACCCGATAACACAGCTGAGACAGGGATGAAGGAATGTCAGGACCTCTGTCTGGATGGTTGTACCTCTGGGGAGGGGACGCTACTGTCCTCTTCCAGAGCCCTTTGAGGCGCGACTATGCTCAGAGCTGCTTGTTGGATGGCTAAATAGCTCATTGAACCCTCTGTCTGTCAATTTCTGTAGCTTTCCCAAACTGTCAATCTGACATTCACACCCACTTCGCGCCGTGATTGGCCAGCTATGCCGATGAGAGAAAGGAGCCAGGGTTTGAACCTTTCTCATTCTTTGCACACTCCTTTCTGTCACTCCTCCCGAGAACAACACTGAATCCTTTCCAGGAGAGACTGTCTGACAATATGAGCCGCCATCCCTGTATTTAAGCAGCATGTGAGTGGACGGGTGAGCAGTTTGAGCAGTTTGGAACACAGGCCCCCCGGTGAGTGAGGGGTGCAAGCTATCGCGTGGAGCGCTCAGTTCAGTACTTTCCGCAGGAAGGCGTTCAAGCTTTTGCCGCAGCGCTTGTGAGGTGTGCTTACACACAGATGAAAACCTGCAAAGACGGCCACAGCCGTCAAAAAGTTCTGGAACTCTTTTTCCCACGGGGGAAAATAACCAAAACAAGAGGTGGACAGTCTATTGTGTTTGTATACCAGCGAGCGTCGGCCATGCCAACAATGACGGGACCGGCCCAACCCGCACGCTCAACTAAAATGTCACAACTGTTGTTGCCTTTTGAACCACCGCACACTGTATTTTCTACCAGTTCCATGTAGTTTTTTTTCCTGCCTTTTTGTCCTCGTCTTCTTGGGATTAAGACGCTTTTTTTCCTTTTTGCGTTTTCAGCCTCGTTTTAGTCTTATGGCAATGTTGGTGGTAAACATGAAAATCCGCTCTTTTCCTTTCATTTCGGCAAGCCGAAATGGCGCTTACTCATCCCCCCCCCCACCACCACACACACACACACACACACACACACACACACACACGCACACACACACCCCTTCCACCCTCATTAGATTAGCGGCCTGTGAAAGTCTTTTAATTTTGAGCAAGTGCCATTTCTGTATACCAGCGTGCCAGTAATCCCTTCTCTCCAGGGAGACGAGGGGAGAAGGAGTGAGCGGGAGAGATGAGAGTAGCGAAGGGCGGAACAACTTGAGGGATCTTTTAATGTCTGACGCTTAATCACTATTGAAGGAAGGGGAAGGGTAACCACCAAGCCCCCCCCACCCCCCGCTCTACGCTGTTGGACAACCCGCCTCGCTCGCGTAAAACCAATTCTAATCTTCCCCTGGCCGTGCACAGAAATGATTCCCAACAAGTGAGCTGCTGAATTAAACGGCTTGCCTCCCCCTCCCACCGGTTGAGTATAGGCATGCATTCTTATGCAAATGCCATCCGCTCTTCATCTTCATCTCCACTCAGAAGCTGGTGGAATCTCCTGACCCGGAGGTTTTCGAAGTGAAAGTGCCTTTACCTCCCCCTCAGATCTTTTATTTTAAAATTTTTTTGGGGTTAGAAATAAGGAATGGATGTCTGTCTGTGAGGCTAATTGCTCCGTCGTGGTCGAGTCCCAGTCTGGTGCCACGTTTCCCTCTTGGGTCTCTCCCAGTTCACTGTTCCCTCAGCTGCACGGGACTCTAGAGTGATGGGCTTCACGCTGCAGTCGTTCTTTCTCTTTCTAATGAAGTCGAAGGTGGGGGAAAAAACGCAAAAGAACACGGGTGTAGGAGAATTTGGCAAACGTCTGTTTTTGATGGAAGTCATTTTGGTGTTGCTTGCGTGTAAGTGAGCGAAACATCTATCCATGCAAACGGCATCTCCTTGAGCAGCGAGGCCGGGGGTTATTGGTCGCTAATGGGAAAGGTTGAAAGGGAGAGGGCGGTCGTGTGCTGTCCAGCACAGGTTATCAGCGAGCATCTTCCACCGCGGTCCCTGGAGCTCACGCATCTATTCATCACCGGGTGTCGCGTCGGCTCTCCAGAGGACGACAGACAGAGAAACAGTGGGGGATGGAAAGCGCCATTTAAATTGTCTGGCTCCTCCACCCGTGGATGAACACTTTGTTTTGGGACCCATCCAGTGACGGAGGGGAGCGAAGGCTTAATGTAACAGCCCTCTGTGAGCTTGTTTTGCACAATGATCTTCTGACAATTGTTTTTTTGCTGGTATGCAGTAATTCTTGGAATCTGTTCTCTAGCTTTGCCAAGTTCATTGTATTTTCTTTTCTGCTCTTGTTTTAGCACTCTCCTCTGTGCCTTTTTTGAAAACAACGCTGAAATCAAAACAACCCTGCTATGCACCTTGGGGCAGAATATCCAGTTCCAAAGGGCATATTTCAGTAGTCTGCGAGGGTCCTGTTGGCTGAAGGTTTCACTGTTTTTACAAGTCAGACTTTTTTTTTTCTGTCTCTCAACTTGAAAATCATTGAACTGCCTTCATACCTGTGATCCGTCCTCCGTTTGAAGCGCTACCCGCAGAATACAGATGTGTGCTGACAACAGATTTCCATGGCTTTCAAATACCAAAACTATTTAGTTTGTAACTGTAAGCCAGTGTGGTGAAATAATTGATCTACTGTTGATTGTTATGTAAACCAGACTTAAAAGATGTTGATGGTCAGTTCTTTTTACTGGTAAAATAAACATATGGGTGAAACCACACTATTGGCACTCAAGACAAGTAGTTTGTACATCACTGTATTGTTTAAACATGCCCCAATGATGATTCATGTATTGTTTAATTAGAAAATTAATTTGAGGCGGAACATGTTTTTAATGTCGTGTCTTATCTAGCTTTCTATTAGTTTTCAATCAAATTACTTGTCAAATAAACCTCTGCCAAAAAAAACAAACATGTGAATCACTCGACTCGAATCATGTGAATAAAATGAATCAACACCAACTTCTCGTCATCATCTTAATCTTCACTGTCGTCGTACTTCCATTGCGTCATATCTGATACAAAAAGATGATTTTTAGGCATCTGACATTAATAATTGGTCAATGGCAGGAAATACAAAAGTGTTGCAGCACGGCTCAGGCATAGCTTTGTTTTTTCCCTCATAGTCCTGTTACTTTTTCAGGGGACCTTTTTTTTTAAATAGTCACGTTCGTTGCTGGCCCTTAAAGTAGCCCGTATAATGAGGATTTTTTTCAAATTAATTTTTGACTGTAAAGTTTTGTCCGGCAGTCTGCGCTTACCAAAAGCTCTGAGCTTTACAAACCTGTCGCGGCTGAAGCTTCCATTGATCACCAGGGAGCCGGCGCTTCCACACAATCATCACACGGATATTCCTGCCTCCTCGTAGCCGTCACAGCAGACAACGGTCTCTGAATCTAGAATACAACGCGGATGAAACTGCTGCCGAGTTTATGTGACAGTGAACATCAAAATGCATTGTGAAACTCAAACGGATCGTCCTGAGGTGCGATCGGTTTAAAGTTCTGTGAGTACCCGTCTAAAATGACTCTGATTTAGTGGTTGTGTCTCATGCTGTGATCTGTTGCACATACTTCATTCACATCCCTCCCCGGTAATCCTCGTCAAACAGCTGTGACTTTAAAACACCAGTTGTATCCAATTCAATAAATCCTGAAGTTTTCCTGCTGCTTGTTTTCATGAGCCCATCAGTCATAGTCTCTGCTCCCCCGCCACTTGTCTGCATTGATAAACCTGCCTGTGGACTGCGAGCGCTAATCTTTATGACTTGACAACTCTTGACAGTGTGAAAATGTAGGCTCATATTTGTCTATTACAGGGCCGTATTCTTACAGCAAAATGTCAAGCCACCAGTTATGTGGTTGTCTGACTCTGCACTCTCAATCCCGTTTTTAAAAGATCGTAAGAGCATTTCTCTGCTCTCTTGGATAGTGACAGCAGCGATGACACACACACACACACACACACACACATAAATGAGTGTGATACAGAGTCAGTCCCACGGTGATGTAAGGCCCACAGTAACGCTGCAGCCCTGTGGATGCCCCCGGGCAAGGATTCAGAAAGGAGAGACGAGACGCCGCTCACTCTTTAGAATCCCCCAAATATTACTGACTTGGGCAGCCAGAGAGAGTCGACGTGAATTGTGCAATCTCCACGTTTTTTAAACGCTCTAAACATTGGACCGCTAAGTGTCTGTGCCGTGAAATCCTGGCTATGGCTGAAAGCAATTAGAAACTGACTTATAACTCATAATTGGGGCGGAAAACACTGCTTTCTGGAATGACATTTAAAGATCCCGTTAATACCGTGAAAGTAGTTTTTTCTCTTTTTTAGTTCTTCTCTCAGACAAATAGTTATATTTCTATACTATTTGATCACTCGGTTGTCTTGGCGAAGGTTTGTTGGCGTTGGCGTTGGCGGTCACAGAGAGGCCATGGATGTCTATCAAAGATAATTAGTCAGTGATACACATGGTTAACCTTGGCTTAGGAGTTGTGGTGCTTTCTCTCTCGCTCATTTTTTTTTTTTACACTTCAAAGATGGCTCTAAACTTCAGTGTGCGACGGCGAGAATGATGAATAGATAAAACCCAGAGCAGCCCTGAGGAGGGGAAAAAAAAAAGGAGTAGAGGAGGCCGACGGCTTTTGTGCTTGGGGATCAATTTTCCAGGGCTAATCTCCTTCCTGTGAACCACCCTCCGCTTTCCTCTTCCCCTCCTGCTCCAGCTCCCTCTCGCTCTCTTGATAGATCTCCATTGACCGGCACAGCGCAAGAGACCCCACCGCGCACGCCGCTCTGGCCCACGGGTGCAGGCTCCCTCTCCCCTCGCTCGCTCGCTATCCGGCCCTCTTTTCCCCTCTCTTGCTTGAGAAATATTCATTAATTAGTAATGGAGCTTTTTTACAGAGCACCAGTGGTTCCCTCCCTCCCTCTTTCCTTGCAGATAAGGAGGAAGTGGAGGAGAAAACCTTCTGTCCAGGCTGGGTAGAATCCCCCTGAGCTCAGTCGATCACAAGGCATTAATCTTGCTGTTTAATGACCGACTGCTGCTCTAATTGCTTATACACAGGCCAGCAACGGGGGGGGGATCAAGTATTTATTTTCCTTTTGCTTTTACTACATTACACAACTTTGTTGTTAGTTCATACGGACTCTAGAAACACCCTTGTGCCATTTTGTGATATTAGGGTGTGGATAAGCAGAGCACTGATGCTGCTCTGGATCTAGACGTTATAGGAAAGGTGTTGTGCGCCTTTTGTGCCTAAAGGAATTTCCTTTGCTGGAGCTAGGTGTGAGTATTCCCAATAGAGCCGAGCTCTTATCAAAGGGCAGCTCATCTGCACGGGGAGGCAGCCACATGAAAGTGTCCCAGCCGTCAGCCGAGCTCATAAATCTTTGTCCAAATGAGGCCACTCATCTTAACGCCCTGCGCTCCGACCACCGCACGCCAGGTCCCACCCTCCCTTCACAGATCAGTCATCAAGCTTGGATTTCAGGTCACAGATTATTTATATATTAACAATAATACTTTAATTTTATATAGTGCTTTTCTAAGTACATGTATTTTTAAAATGTGTCAGCAATGTTGGGTACCTGGAGTGTTCACTATAGTTTTAGACAACACTTTTAGAATGATTTTGTGGTGATATATATAATCTCAATATCATTTTTGGATTGGTGTGAATGTTGGACGCTCTCATGCTACGTGTCCATTACTTTTAAATTGCGATGAAACCGAATGTAAGAAGCAAAGCAGCTCTAAAAGCGGCTGAACAAATACTTTCTACAGCTACATATGTTCTACATAAAAAGTACTTTACATTTTTCAAGTATTTATTTCACACAGGCGCAAACCAAAACAGGCTTATATAGACTGACTATTTATTATTTACCTGAAGATATGAAATGTCCTCTTTCGGGACAAACGATTAATCGATGACTCAAGCGAATTTGTTCATGATTACTGAAAATATTTGTCAGCTGTCAGATGAGACCGTAAGATGAGGATGTGGTCTGTTATGTTCGTTGAATATTTCTGTGCTACTCTCGTTATTTTACAGCTCTCATCAAGTGACGCACGGCGTTACAAACTATGACTCACTCCTTTTCAACTCGCTATATCTGCTGATTATCTTTAATCTTTCGGTACGTCACATGGTTTTCCCTTCAGTCATAAGAAGCGGACTTTGATGTTTTAGTTTTTTTTTAGAAGAAGTTGCATTACCGGTTATAGTGAGTGAGTGTCACGTTGTTTCCATTGGACTCGCATAGACCCGGACTGCAACATTTACTTTGTCTGTGTCGGTCTGAAGAGGGGAGTGTTGCAGCAGGCGGTGCCTGATGAACGAGAGGCCGTTAGAGCACTTGATGTAAACCAGACGCCTGTTTGAGAGCTGCTTGAGGGAGGAGAAGAGGAGCGGGGAAGGTGTGGTCTTGGCAGAGGAAAGCAGATGGGATTGCCATGGTAGTTGGTGTAAAAGTAGGTGCAGAGAGATTTCTGCCACTTTGACAGAAGAGCCATCATCCACAGAGTGCTGAAGCAGGACTGAAGGTTTAATTGCAAAGTGCAAACGGGGCTGACGTCTCTCCTGCCACAGATTTGAGGCCTGCTGCTCGCCTCATTTTCTCTTGTCTTTCAAACGTTGTCAGTCCCACTGATCGGTCTCTTCAGCCAGCAGTTTGACCCAAATCCTATTTTGTCGTCCCCCCCCCCTCCTCCTGTCTCTTAATCTCCTGTCAGTTCCTCAGTGGTCCTGCTTTCTTTCTTCTTGTTGACTTTTTGCCCTCTTGCCTGCCACGGCTCTCAGGATGGCCAGACCAGCTGCCGGATCACTCGGAGCAAACTTGGGGAGGGAGAACGGCTCAGAGAAAGTTGACTAGCTCCATATTGTTGTTAATTCACTTTTTATTCTGCAGTTGCTGTACATTTTTTTATGGGAAATTGTTGTTTTCCTTCCTTTTTCCTGCCTCTGCCCTGCTTTTCTGTGTTCCTGATCTTATCCCACAATGTGTGTGTGTGTGTGTGCGTGTGAAGCTGACAAATTAGTTTGTTGCTCTCAATATTATCGGGCATGCAGACCTCTTTACTTGGCAGCCAGCCTGGGGGTTGTTTTCCCTTTTTTTTTTTTTTTTTTTTGTTGGATGTAATGTTTTAAAGGCTAGTTGAATGCACACACATTTGCGTCCATGCAGCATTGCCGGCCGTCTGCTCCGACTCAGGAAGACATAACGGCTCTCAGCATCTTCTCGAACCAGCGCTCACAGAACCGCAAGGCTGGCACAGGGCTCACGGTGTGTCTCTTATGTTTTAAGGAAGGAAATCAATGCAATTTCCTCTTTTGATCGCCTCGGAATCATCCACATTTAAGATAACTTTACATCTTCCTTCGCATGACAACAGCAAGCCAAGGGCTCACTTAATAATTGAATAGGTTTCGATTGACTTACTTCTGGGCTGCCAAGCCGACACGATGGGTGGGGTCACACTCGCACACCCGTGTTTTTTTTTTCTTCTATTTATTTGGTCTGCGTTCAGATAGAGGCGGCACACTCGGGGAGATGTTTGCTGGAGACTTGACTGAAAGGAGCTTAAGTGCCGTAGGATGCGAGCGGCGGCCGCTAATGAGATGAGAGCGCCGTTCAGGCCGAGCGCAGACATTTACTCCTCCCGGAAAACAGCTCGGTCCAGGTTCCCAGGTTCGGTGCGCGTCTCGTCCCGGTTCGGCGCGTCACATGAACCGAATAGCTACAGTCCCGTGAGCCTCACGCAGTCTAATTACACTCTGACTCTTGGCAGGCGGGGGGGCAGAAAACTCAGAAGTGCAAGTTCTGCCCGAGTGTTGGCAGTTTGTCACTCTGTCTGTTGGCTAAAACGCTGCTGGTTTTGGCTTCTCTTACGCGTTGTTTTACAACCAGGGAAGGCCATCCCACATCGCTCCTGTGTTTTTGAAAGCATCATGGTTTTCCAATAAATCCGAGCATCCCTGGACAATGACTAGTGCGCTGGGTAATCTACTACTGGAAGTAGCTACATCAAACGTCCCCCCTGTGGTGTTTAAGCAGCGACTCGCTAAAACCGCAACAATGTCAGTGGGAGACACACAATTGCGGAAATGTTACCATAATCGGTTTAGTAGAACAAAATGGTACTCGTGTGCATTGCGGGGCCCAGTCATGATGCAACGTTCCTGCATTGTGCACAATAGCTGATTTACAGCAAAAATAACTCCAATATTGGGTTTCCCCGCTGTACCGGAAACCAAACTACTGAACTGTGAAACTTTACGCTCCTGAACTTGGTGTCAAAACTCGGCGTGCGGCGAGTCAGAAAGCACCGGTTTCACAACGCGGCAGCAGCAGGTTTCCTCCCGTTTGCATTTTTCATCGCCTGTGCACAATCTTTTTTTTCAATCATTCCATTCCCAGATGTCACTTTAGATTTGACTTGCTGTTTTGCATTCCAGGAAATGTGCACTTTCTGTAATCGAGGTGTCCCGCGTTAACCCGGCCACAGGGTGACCGTGTCACCCACTCGCCTTCCGGGTTTGCTGCTGCAAGTGAAAGAAGCGATTCTGAGTTTACCTGCGTGTTTGATCGGGAACATAATCGCTCACAGTTTACAGCTCGTGAATTCAATGAGCGTGTTTTATTCTGTGACATCGGCGTTGGGGAAACTGTGCCATCCACAGGAGCACTGCATTAAAATATACTCTTGAACTTACGATGTAGAGAGTTTGAATTAACGTGCCTTCAAAATGGGTTAAAAGAAAAAGTTTGATGTTTGCTGTTGACACTTAAACGAGGAAAAGCTGAGTGATTTTAAAATAACGTGTATTACTTTTGAAGCTTGATTTTTGGTGATGCAGTGTAACGAGGCAATATGTCTGGTATGAAAGTTGGTGCCTCCACACTTCATCTGGTGAACATTGGATAATCCCTATTGGTGGCTGCTTTATGCTCAGCCAGCAGCACCGCCGCATTAGCAAATGGAGTTTTTGTGCCGTCAAGATTGACACTGTTTGCCCCGGAGAATCCTTCCAGGTTTGTGAAAATGGCACCAAAAACTCTTCAAGCTTTCCACTCCGCTCACATTTGTCTGTCTCTCTCTCTCTTCTTCTTCTTCTTTTCCTCTCCAGCTGAGGATGACGGGCTGTGGGAGAACGGGCTTTCCTACGAGTGTCGCACGCTGCTGTTCAAAGCCATCCACAACCTGCTGGAGCGCTGCCTCATGAACCGCAGCTTCGTTCGCATCGGCAAGTGGTTCGTCAAGCCCTACGAGAAGGACGAGAAGCCCATCAACAAGAGGTACGTCGGCGCCGCTTGTTCTGCTCCCAGTTCGTCCCTCCTTCATGGCAGCGCTCTGCACCTGCACTGTGGGGAGACGGGTATTTCTTTTTATCTTTTTTAGGCACGTTATGTCTCTTGTCCGGTTGTGACGAGGCGCTCCAACAGATGCTGACGTGATGGTTTTTATGTGGAGGCTGTTGAAACCCACACTTCCTGGGTTGGAGGGTTCTGTTCCCACTGGCTACACTGGATCCAAAATATACGTGTTCATACGGACGCTCTGGACAGAGGCGGATATTAAACGGCATATATTGTCCCAGGGATTTCCTGATCCCACGCAGTCTTTATTTGATCACATTCGAGCTGCATAACGCATGCTTAGCGCAGAGTAGGGCCGTCACGATATCAGATTTTTACTAAATGATTATCGTGGGTGAAAAAAATCATAATATTGCGATATATTTTGAAAAATTTGATGGTGAAAAAATTACGATTATATTGCTAAAATTCACCTTTAACCTGGTTTATTGAGTGTTTTGTCCATTTTATTTGTTTTAAGTGTATGGATGGAGAGAGTCCGTAACCATAACTGTACAAAATCGTGATCTATGAGGTGCAGGATTATTTACGCAATATTTATCATCTATGTATCAATATTTCTTTTTGTTTCCTTTGTGTGTCGTCAATGCTGTGACACTTCTAGCCTAGAGCGAGGCTACGTTAACACGAGTAAACGGCTTTGTTTAACAAAGTGCTGCTCTGCGGTGGTTCTTTATCTCCAGCATCAAGGAAATGTGGAAGTTCAAACGGCGTTTGCAACCAGCGGCGTGCGTTTAGAGGTGCAGCTCAACACGACGATCTTGTTTTCATACACAAAGCGGCACAGCTTGCTTTCACATCACCATATCATTAGTTCAGTTAAAACCGCTGGCTGCTGGGTTTTTATTTTCGTGTGCCATCGCTTGCTTGCAGGTTGCTTTGCATCTAGTTTTTTTTTTTTTTGTGGACACTTCTGACAGCTCCTGTACCCAAGGCAAAACAAACGTAGGGTTTTAAACAGACCGGGCTTTACGCAAACAAGAAACAAATGTCTGGCTTGATCGGCGGATAAGCTCAGGACTTCCTTGCATTGTGCGCTCCATTAAAGTTGTGATACGAGTACCTGTCGTGCCAGCAGTGTCTGACTCTATCCTTCCTCTCGCTCTGAGTGTGTCTGTGTACAACTGAGACGTCCTCCACCTCCTCTGTGCTATCTGCTGAGCTGCATTTCTCCCCGGGTGTCTGGGCTTATTGATAAGAGATGGAGACGCAGGGTAGTGAGGAGAAAATGACCGTAGCAGTTTTTAACCTCCACCAAACTCCCAGACTCTCACACATTTTAACACCCTGCTATTGTTTGGTGGCTCAAACTGAGTTTTTTTTTATTTATTTTTTCATCTGGTTTTGAAAAAACTACAACTGTAGTGCGAGGTGTGACTGATTCTGTGCTCGTATGTGTAGCACCTGCAGATGAGGAAGCAGACAGCAGCTGATCCGCTTCATACTCCCAGCGCCGCTATGTGTGTGTGTGCATGTTTCAGAGTTATTGTTTTTGGAGTTGTTTCCAGATTTCCCAGTCAGGTGACCATGGGGGGCCTCGCGGCGACATGATCTTGTCTGTGCACGGACACACACACACACACACACACGCACACATAGCGTGTGTTTGTTTTTGTTTGCGGGCCGGCTGCTCTGTCCAGGATAGAAAGGGCCAGAACTCTGCTCTCTGCTGTCAGCTCGTCTTTATCAGAGTCTTTATGAGAGGTGGCAGATCAGAGTTGCCGGCGTTAACGCGGACTCTTTTGTAAGCCCTGCATTCATCGACAATGACTCTCACCTGTCAGGACAATTGTGATAGATTTCCACTTAACTGGCAGAATAATAGACAAACGCTTTGGACAAAATAATACTGAAGAGTAATTGTAACACAAGCCACTTCTCTTTTTAAGCGCTATTCATGGCTTTTTTGCCTCTTAAACCACAACGCTGATCACAGAGGGCTCCAGTCAAGGGGGGAAAAAAACAAAAAACAATGGTCTTTTCCTCTGCACCGGAATTCACAGGCCACTCTGTCTCTCTCTCTCGCTCTCTCTCACCCCTCCCTCCTCCCTCCTTCCCTTCACCCCCCTCTGCTGTCACAGAGCAGACTGGGCAGGTTATAAATAGTGGCGCAACCACCCTGAATCTTAGTTGTCGTCAAGGATGTTTTTCCTCTCCCTTTGGTGTGTTCCGCTGTGCTCCAGCCACGCTGGGATTTCGACAAACAAAGCATCACAAAACTGTGACGGAAATTTACAAGACTCCTTTTTATTTTTTTACTGCGGCCAGACCAGCTGGTCTGACGGTGAAACATTTCCTGAGCTGTTATTGATGTGGGCCGGTGGTATTTGTAATTTTATAAATCACTCAAGTAATGCTGGTTCTGTGCTCCTCTTCCTTTTTTTTCATGCGTTTTGTCAACATGAAGACGCTCAAGTTTGTCCCATCGAGAACTCGGCGTTCACTCCTTGGAGACTTTTAATGTCGGCGCTCAGATCTCGCATCTGTCTCAATGACTTGCTGATTCCACGGGGGAATGCCGTTGAGCATTTCCAGGGAATTCCCGCTCTTATTGTCCAGTGAACTCGGCTGTGCATCGAGTCACGCCTGTCCATTCTGGGATACATTTCCTTCCTCCCTTAACACAGAAACACACATTAAACAGATTAGTTCGCCATCACCTCATCTGTCTCCTTAAAAAGCATCTTGTTCTCACCTTTCATTGAGAGGAAGGTCAGGCACTAGTTGGTATTGGCTCTTTGTCTCGACCACAAATGGATGAACTGCAAGGGAAATCGACACAAGACCTCGAAATAAATGTATAAGAAAATATATTTGTGTGATTTTTAAATAGTTTCTTGGGAGTATTGCCTGTATGGTCAACAGTAGTTAATAATTTAAGCCGAGGTTGTTGTTTATGTGCAACATCAGGCATGTTAGTTTAGGGGAGAGGATTGATTAGTCCAATTATCTTATCTATAACATTGTAGTAAATATCTTTTTCCAGGTTTTGGACAGTTGCTTAGACAAAACAAGACACTTGATGACATCACATTGGGCTTTAGGTGATTTTTGTCTTCTGAAGCTAACAATAGATCAATAAATTAAATAAGAGCAATCCGATCATTGGACTGGGGAAATCATCGTTAGTTGCAGGCCTATGGAAATAACCAAAAGAGTTGCAGATGTATGTTTTGTCCCTGCAGTGCTTCATAAAGGCACCATTGTGGAGCACGTGCTTTTGGGAAACACTGGCTACCTTTCTGATGGGCGACTCTGCAGCATCCAGAGCCTCCAGCTGGTGGAGGCTGTGGCCGGCTGACGGTGTTCATAACTTCAACCCCAGACCTCAGCCGCTGTTGAAAATGCTTACATCATCTCTCTCACTCACTGCTCTCTGTGTGTGTGTGTGTGTGTGTGTGTGTGTGTGTGTGTGTGTTAAGCAGCAGGCAGCAAACTGAATCCTCAGTGTCTTTGATATTGATAACCTCTATTAGTGCCTCCAGTTGTGCGTATCTCCTTTTCACATCAAAGTTATCAGGAATCTGCCATATTTATCCAGAGACTCACATTTTTGAGGATACATTCTGTCGAGCGTTAAAAGGAAATATAAAAATCGAATGAACTGTTTTTAATACACGTTTAAAAAACAAAACAAATCAATCAATGCACATTGATCGGTTAAAGCCTTTTGTTTTGTTAATGTGAACTGCAAATGCAGCAGTGTGTGTGTGTGTGTGTGTGTTGATTACAGCTGACAGCGATTCTCTTTGTCTGGAGTGCAGGCGGCTCCAAGTTGTGCAGCGTGGATGTTTCTGTGTGAACCTTGTGCTGCGAGGTAGACTGGCTTCAAGAAAAGGGAGAGAGCGGGAGGAGAACACAGGGGAGGGAGGGGGGGGAGGGAGGGAACGAGCGAGGCAGAGCTCCTCTCGGTTGTCATGGCAGCAGGGAAATGCACCATGGGATCGTGTGCGTTTCCAAGGTGAAGCGGGATGCCCACGCTCTATTGGTCAGCTTCAGGCAGACTGAGGCGTTGACGTGCTCCTAATTGGCTGCATTCTCAAAATTCTGAGCAGCGCTAAATCCTGCCGGCTTTGATGTTTCAATTTGATCGGGACAAAAGGGATCATGCTTCTTTTTTTTTTTTTTTATCTGCTCGATAGGCGCTCTGTTTAAAAAAAAAAAAAGGCGTTGAACGTCGGCCCGCTGCGCCGCAATCAGCAGAGCGTTGGATTACTACTCCGCTGTATACTTCGAATGCGTGTCGCCGGCTGTGCATTTAGCCGATGCGGTCTGACAGAAAGCACCATCAACAAATCAAGCTGTTATGAAACGAGGCCACCGTGCAGCAGCTCGCATGGTAATGATTTGAATGCAAAGCATAGTTATACAATAACAAATATGCCTGCGTAAACACATGCGTTCCCCCCCCTTCCCTCCTGCAGGGTTGTGTTGTGTCGCCGAGCACATTCTTCTTCTATTGTGTTGGCTGGATGTTGGGCGGCGAGTGTGTGTGTGTGTGTGTGTGTGTGTGTGTGTGTGTGTGTGTGTGTGTGAGTCCTGGTGCGCTGTGGCAGGCTGAAGCAGAGAGCAGCACTCTGCTAAGTAGGACAGTGCAGGATAAAGGGCCACTGCCTCCAGTCTGGGGCTAAAGCGCTAAATTTATCCCCTCCCTGCTCCCAGCAACAACACAACCGCACAGGGAGACGGCCACACAAACGTGCTCGTCAACAATCGGCGTGCCAGGCGGTCCGTCCGCACAGAGGGGCAGTCGAGGAAGTTGGCACGCCGGCTTTTCGTTTTGGAATTATTGGCGCGAGACGCCGACAAAAAAAATTGCAGCCAGATGAAACGGCGTATCGGACATGTAGTGTGTGTGTGTGTGTGTGTGTGTGTGCGGACTGATACTGCTGATGTAGATGTACAGGATAACTCGGCACATCTCCCATGTTACCCCCGCCACCCAACACTCGACCCCCACCCCCTGGTCTCCCCTAGACTTCATCCGTCTCTCTAGCAGCAGGAACTCCTGGGAGCCTGGGCTGTGGGACCATGTGACCCGGCGCTCTGGATATATCATGTTGCTGGAGAGATCCTGTCCAGAAGATAAATATGGCTCTTAAAGGAAAATACCAGTGTTTTTTCATTGGCATTGATCATTTCCTTAATTGCTGCACAATTATGTTATTAATAGCCCATTGCTTCTCTTTGCTGCTATGATTTAAAGCGAAGCCTTTTGCATCCCTGACCTCCCAAAGACCCTTATATCAGGCTGCCAATATACTTACTAAAACGTCACGCCCCCATTTAAACTGACAGCCTCAAGGCGGACCATATTATTTATGTTGACTGCACTTGTTCAAAAAGTATTCATCCATTATTACTTGACAGAAACAAAGAAGCATTTCTCTCATAAAAATTGGTTCCTCTCAAGTTGACAAGGATGGATTATGTCTTTCTATCACGGTGAACAAGGTCCCGCGTTTCAAAGGCAGGGTTATTATCGTAAACTAACAATAAGCAGTGAGAAGAATGTACGTCAACTGAAACTGAGTAGGGATGATATATTTTTTTTAGAGAAACTAAACTAAAATGATATGGCATGGTTTAAAAACATGGCTGTGACTGACAGCGGTGAATGCAGATGCATCGGCCGGGCCAGTAGCTCCCATGAACTCCGCTACACTTTTGTTTTCATTTGTTTCCTGTTTTGTATCTTTTGTATCTGGAGCACACACGGGCTGGGACAGCGACACACTCATCAACGTCGGAGAGAGAGAAGCGCCGGGATTGGATAACGTGCAGCGGACCTTGAGACAATCGCTGCCCATGGGGCGTCCTCTGACCAGAGAGAGAGACCAGCTGGACCTGGCTGGATGTCCGGTCATAGGAAAGTGGAATGGACGAAATTAGGATTTAAGCTGTTCCAGCCGTGGGAGCTCCCAGACCGCCGTGCCCACCACATCTTGCGGGTAAACCCCGCTCCGCCGCGGCATCCCGGATCGGCGGTTTCCTTTTGCTGACGGGAACGCAGGACTCTGAGCCGTTCAGCTGTGTGCTAATGAAAGAGTAGCCGATTCCACATTTTGAAAACTCTTTTTTGTTGCAAAAATGTTGTGTTCATAAGTAGCACCAAAAAGTTTTTTTTGTAGAGGAAACTGGTGCTTTTGTTAACTTCTGTGGTCGACCCACAAAATACGTCATCCCTGCAGCACTCTGTCACATATCAAGTAGTGTGAGGATGCAAGAGAGCTGTACCGTTTTTCTCACCAATTACCGCCTCTAATGTGAGCTGGAGGCCTCAAGAGAACGAGGATTTCGTCTCTCGTCACTAAAGTGAACTCTTTGTGTGTCGTAGCACGGAGGAAACCCGTATTGTGGAATTCAAGGGTAAGCGGCAGGGACGCGTTTCTCTCTTCGCGAGGGGAAGCCTGTGTCCTTACGTTTCCTCTGCCTCCTCTTTGTTTCCCCCCGTGCTTCACACCGCCGCAGCATTCCTCCCATTCCTCCCATTCCTCCTCTGTATCCCAGAGGCTACGGCAGAGTCGGGGCCGTGCGAACCTCCGAAGAAGAAGAAGAAGAAGAAGAAGAAGTCGTCATAGTTAATCCGTCAGGCGGCCCTCCCTCTCTGTCCTTTTTTCTAAGTAACCGTGATTGCTGTGGGTACTGTCTTTTAATCCAGAGGTTCAGACAGATGGCCACATTTAAAGCTAATCTCTCATGTGGCGTTGGACCTTTCACCTCATCGCTGTCGACTACAAGGTGACTGCATTGTATTAACAGATTTACAGGATCCTCGCCTCCCAGAGAAACCTTGAGATGAAGTTACTCCAAACAGTTTAGATTCTCTGCACCGGCTAATAATGCAACTAAAGAGTCCTTAAGACACACCTGAGGGTTGCAGAATACATAATCCTGATTTAGAGCCGGGGATCAGGGGGCTGTAAGTGGTCTTGTGTTTGTTTCCCCTCACTGTTAACACTGCACAGCCGTCAGCCAAAACAACTCACGATGCGTCCTCTGAGCTCCATTGATTTTAACGTAGGACTCATTCTCAGTGTTTAGAAAAGTGGACCGAGATCGATTCCATTTTCTAGAAATGCATTTGTGTGTGTGTGTGTGTGTGTGTGTGTTTGAAGTTGCTGTAAGAAGTGAATGTCATGCAGTGTCAGTTGAGTGAGGCAACATGTGGAGCGAGGAACACAACTTTGTGGCTTTTGTGACAAACTGATCAGCTGAGTTGAGCTCACTGTACATGTGCTTTCCAGCTTCGTTAATGGAACTTAATACAACAAAAAAACACTGCTGGTAGTTGTTCTGCTGCTGAGCGAGCCGTTTGATTCTGAATCCGTGGTTGTTACCGCTCTGCTACACACTGGTTTCTACTATTTGAGAGTGCGATTAGTGTACCAGATGTTATCAAAACGTCAACAAGTGAACGTCCGCTGCCGTGCACCGAGCACGAGGAACGCCCGCTTTCTCCTCAGAGAGCACGGGACACGCGATTAGTCGCCTTTCTTGTATTGTACTGAGACACACACACACACACACACACACACACACACACACACACACACAGACACACAGACACACACACACAGATGACTGACTTGGAAATAGCTTGCACAGTCTTATCCACTGGCGCTAATGTTACCAGCTAATACTATTGAGAAGTATAAGGGAATATACTGTGTGTCTTATCTCCCTTTTTTTATTTTATTTGGCATAATATATTATAACAAATAATCCGACTACTTATCATCAATTCATGAAATGTTTGCGTGAGCCGCTAAATCTGATATTGACGTCTAATGTCAGTCCACTGAGTGATATTTATCACTCAGATCTGTATTGTGGCCTTTCTGCAGGTTGATTCATTTGTTGAGGGAAAACACAGGGATTACGTCGCCCTGCGAGCCTTTCCTCGTGTCTCTGGGACACAGTTGGGAAGACCCACAAATATGGTCACGGCGTTTTAGTTCCAGTTCTGTGCCACAGCTGGTGGTCCGTCTTTAAAGCGCAGTAACTGCGGTATAACATGATTTACAAAAAGCGTTTCGGCTAATTTAAAAAAGAAAAGGGGGGCCAAAGTAGGCCTCGCCTTTTTTGTGGGTTAACCGCAGAATCCCAGCTTTAATCCAGGATGAGGCTGACTAATTGGTCATGGCTCTGGGTAATGAACCTTTTTATTATTATTACAACTGCACATTTCATATCACTAAGGGCACGATGACCTCGCGTGAACACGGCTTAAAAACCGGCTTAAAACGCCACCTCTCTTCCACGCCGCTGTGCCATGAAAGTAGTTATTCCACTGTCTGGTTTGCAAGGGTGCGTTATGCCGCGCGGTTAAAGATGGTTTTGCAGGTCTGCTGTGTAAATGCACATCTCACTGCAGCGCCGTACTAAGTGCCTCTTTCACGAGAAGCAACAGATGTGGCATCGCAATCACGGAGCGGTTGCAAAGTGATTATGCGAACATGGTAATGAGCAGTGGCGGCTGGTGACATTTTTTTTTTGGGGGGGCGCAGTTGGGCGGCGCGGTTTAAATAGCACTCCACGATGAGAAGAAAAGAGGTTTGGAGTAGAATATTCTAAAAAACAAAGCTTTATTTCAAGAAAACAGTGCTCAACACTGTCCAATAACAACTATCAACAAACTGTAACTTTGGGCATGAGAGGTTCAGAGCAGAATGGTTTAAGAAACATTCAATGTGGTGGCCAGAGCAACTTCAGGGAATACATTGACGTAGCATTCAAACTGGGGGCCCTGCAGTAAGGTGGCACTGGTGAGGTGGTCTTTGAAGGCAAAGCGTTCCCTGGTGTGTCCAAGTATGGTGTCACAAACCTACAGATAAATATATAGAGAGAGACAGAGACAGTAAGATAAGTTGTGGGGAAATATCTACTACAAACAGGCTCCATACTACAGACAAAAAACTATGTTTTGTGTGTCTTGATGGTTGTAGCTATGACGCACACACGCACGCGCACACGCACACACGTTGGGGATTGAATTGGTATTTTAGATAAAGTTATAGCCTGATATGATATCCACCCAAATCTAACAATGTCCAACATGTGTTCTGCTGTGGGAAAGATAAAACATTAAACTTTAACACAGGCATCTGCTGATTTTGACACTCACTTCTGCAGCAATCCTTCAAGCTCATCTTCCTTCACAGCCGGCGCTTCCTCGGCTGCTCAGAGCCACTGCACACTGAGCCTCCAGCTAGCAGCTCCGGTTAGCATGTAGCTTGGTGCATGTAGCTTCACTGCTTTGCTCCACACGGAGCCTCCAGCTAGCAGCTCCGGTTAGCATGTAGCTTGGTGCATGTAGCTTCACTGCTTCACTGCTGAATATTTAAATCCGGACGTTCGGGTCCCAACTCTTTCAGCCTCTTCTTGTCAACATGTGATCGTGGATTGAAAGGTGTTTCGCGTAGAGATACCACAGAGTTTTCAGTCGCCATACTAACATAATCAAAGTCTCTGCTAGCTGTGTTGCTCGCGTAGCTACGTGGGAGCTATATGGGATATGAGGGAATGATAAAGGTCTCTGATTGGACGAATAGTCCAACCACGTTGCAATAAGAAACGATGTAATTGGCTAGGGCGCAGATTCGTGCGCCCGAAGATTCACGTTTCATCCGCCAATGAGAAGCTGTCCTTGCCGTCACGAGGGTGAAATGTTTGTTAGCTTTCCATAGACACACATTTGGCCGGCGCCCCGAGAGGGGAGGGGCTTTTCTCAGTGATGATGAATGGCGATATATTATATTTAACTTAAGTGTTGTTGACAGGGGCTTACGGTCTCCCACACACATTTAGCGCGTCAACACGGTATATTTCTTATTTAAATTATTTGATATATAATGTTTTTTGACAGTATATATTATATATATTTTTTCTTCTTTTTTTTTTTTCATCGCAAAATTTTAGGAGGGGCGGCGCCCTAGCGCCCTCTATTGACGCACCGCCACTGGTAATGAGCATAATTACTGCAAATATTCTTTCAAAGGTATCTGGCTCAGGTTGAGACGGTTGCTTTTTAGCTGACAGCAGGTGTATTAGAGGAACCCTGGTGTGTGTGTGTGTGTGTGTGTGTGTTGTGAGGGAGCTGGAACCTGACCTGTCAGGGTTACCTCCTGTATCTGTGTGTGTGGCTGTGACAGGCTTGCCGAGGATCTGATCTCTCCTCTTTTTCACGCACTCGTCGTTCTATCTCTTTCCATTTCTCTCTCCGTGTTTTAAATCCGACGCTTATAAAAGAGACTCACCCCTTCTTCCGTTTGTGGCAGAGGGAAATCAATTCAAAGTAATAGAGCGCCGGGTGTGCGTAAGTGAATGTGCTGGCCTTAAGAGTTTCGGGTTAGTGTTTTCTCTCGCACTTAAGTCTCCTGTGTGAACCACACGCTGAAGCCGGGTTGGTGCGTCTCACAGGGGTGTGTGTGTGTGTGTGTGTGTGTGTGTGTGTGTGTGTGTGTGTGTGTGGGGGGGTGTTTCACAGCAGACAGTGTTGTTGTTTCCCAGGTGGCCAGACAGTAGGGAAGATATTATCGCCCTGGAACTGTGTCCTCTAATTCAATGCTGTTTACCACCTCCCTCGTTTTCGCGCCTCGCTTATTTGTCTTATCACTCTTGAGTGACACCTCCTTATTTAATGAAACGTACACTTGCCATTTCTATGTCAAGTCCTAATGTGGCTTTTAATATGAAAGTCAAATTTGCACTGCCTTTTTGAAATAATACAGGTTAGCGTACAACGGATCCCAAAATAAAAAGAGGATTGTGGATGAACCTTATTGGCCGATACAGATTGGTTTCGTTTAGTTGTAGCAGCTCCAAACTCCCTTTTTTCCCCCTCCTTTTGTTCTTGATTTTTAATCCGTGTGGATGACAAATTAACTCCGGTCCGTTACATCATTTAAACAATAGCTCCACTTGCCTCCTCGCTCCTTCCAAGAAACCCGTTTGATAACTAACCCACGGCTTCTTGGCAAACCCGTCTACCCCGCTGTCCATCGTCAAAACAATGACTCCCCTGTCCACGTGCGGCGGCTGATTTGTTATTGTAATTCCAGAAACATTGTTTGATGACATTGTGCCAGAAACGGTGCCCGTGCCAGCCCGGCCTCTCGCTGCAGCGGCGCGTGACCGGTCAAAACATGTTGACTTGTCACAACGGGCTGCTGCACATGACGGATATCCATGTTGCCCGACAGGCCAGAGGTGACTGCTGGGTCCGGCGAGGCCAAATGGCCAGAGATGGAGGGGGGGGGAGTGACTCCTCCCAGTGGTCGGGACACTTGCTGCTGCTGCTGCTGTTGTTGTTGTTGTGCTGAGGAAGTGTACACCAGCTAAACGGAAAGCTCAGTTCTGAGAGCGCCGCCGGCCGAGCCCAACAAACATCTGTGGAATGTTACAGCTCCGCAGCCTCTGTCCTGTTTCATGCCTCTGTCTTCATGTCTTTCACATACCGTGCTTTGGCTTTCATTTGACTCACCTTAAATAAACTGTGTGTGTGGCCTTTAAAACCGCAGCAATAAAATGCTGCGGTTTGTTAAACTGTTCATATTTTAGAACAGTTTAACAAACTTTACAGGACTTGGGGAAATAACACCTCAATGAAAATGCCACTTACGCATGAAAAATTGTCAGGAATGAACGTCATAATCGTGCGATCTAAAAGTAAGAGTGTGCATGGCGTTCTGGCAAGCTCAGACCGTGGATGAGTGATTTTGGGATGCCTTGTCCCTGTAGATTTACATGGACAACTGCTTTTTACTGCCATGTGCCGCAACAACAAGCCCACAAACGCATCCGCTGGCAAGCCGGACGGAAACCTCACGGAAGGTAATGAGATGATGTCGCTCAGTCATTGTTGTTATTCAGAAAGAACAATCCTGTTTCCATCCATCATTGCTGTTGTCCACCGTTGTCTAATAATACAACAAAATAAAGAGAAATACATCTTCCAAGAATGAACGTTTGAGTAAATAGTTCAAGTTAATTATTTAAAGTCAATCAACAAGCTTGATAGAAAGTTGCCTTGATTGGTAAATCAATCTATAGAACATTTATTTGCAATGATTTTGGTAATTGATGGCTCAATTATTTATTTATTTTTATAATAAAATGTCTTCTGTTGTGATGATTTGACAACATCTTTGACTCTGCAATGCGATTCTTTAAACTTTAATTTACATTTTATACGTTAATGTCCAGCTAAAGTAGAAATCTGACCCTTGTTTCTTAACACATTATACACGCCAGAAAATAATGAGTCAAATCCCGGCTCGACGCTCCACTGGAGCCCTCCTCCTAACACTACATACATACTAAATACATGTTTACCATTCAGATTTAGCTGGGTGGTTATTAATACATGATCTGCTGTGTTACAAACTCTGAACACATATTTATTTTTTGCTTTACCCGGACTTCAAAAGATTATGGAAATAATCCTCAATTGCCTCCATAGAGTTTCAGATTTGTGGCAAGCAAGCGGCATATATTGTCCGGTGCAATTTCCCCGACGTTCGAGGAAACGTAAATCAATGCAGTCCATTTGTACAGTGAATAAGCCGTCATATAGTTAGTGTACTGCCAAAATACACGTAGTAATGTATCCATCCCTTTTTGTAAACGCACGTGGTATCAAAACTTTGGGGGCCGATTTTAAATGGCCGGTCATCTGTGTGTTTGCTCCACAGCAGACCGCTCATTTGACACTGATGGAGGCTGTCAGTCCCACGCTGCTCCCTCCCTCCCTCCATCCCTCGCTCTCCGCTGGCCTTTGGCACCTCATTTCCATGGCATGCCAGCTGAAGGCAAATGTGCCCACCTGCCCTCCTTTTGTATGTGGGCCACGCTCCAAATCCTCACTGGATTATTTTATTGTCTCCTTACCGAGCCAAAGGCCACCGGCCATTTGCATCCGAGAGGTGGAGCGGGGAGTGCCCTCCGTGGACAATCGCAGTGGCGTGCGAGCGTACGCTGTGTGTGTGTGTGTGTGTGTGTGTGTGTGTGTGTGAGAGAGACCGCGAGGAGAGAAGGAGAGCGGATCAGAGAGCAGCTCGGTCTATTTGCCAGTTAATGGACGGAAGAGCAGAGGAGACGGGAGTGGGAGGAAAGGTGGAGACAGAGAGAGAAAAGATGATTAAAAGATCTTGTGGCTTTTTTCTTCTTCTTTCTTTCCTCGGGCTCCAGAGGTTTCCCCTCCCTCCTTTTCATATTCTCTCTCAACACGACCGAGAGAAGGCGATAACATCGTGTGATGTCACGCATCTCATTAATGAACAGCGTTCTGACAAGCGTCTCGTTGCTTTTTGAAGGCTGTTTAGCTGGGTGTACACCTCATCTCATCTCTCCATTATTAAAATGAAATATTTAATTCCTCCTAAAAATAGAGCAAACAAACAAGAGGAGAGATATTTGTTTGTTTGAAGAGGGATTTCTGCGTCGGCCCATTAGCTCATGCACGGCGTGCCGCTGACAGGTGGTATTTTAATCACACACACGCACAGTTCTCTTTGCTACTCAACAGTAGCCACCAGGTTTTGGCCTTTTTTCTTCTTCTTTTTCTTCTGTTTTTGAAATGTAAGCAGTATCTCGCTGCAGGAGAGACTGCATCCTGAAATCCCCTGGGAACCCGAGTCTGGAGGCAGGTTCGACACACTTTAACAGGCAATGTGTCATGGAGAAGGTTCCCCCTCAGGGGGTCCCTGGGGACCCTTAGGTAGAGCAAGACATAGTTTCCAAATGAAATCCTAATGAAATGATGTTAAGGCAGAGCGGGGCCGCTACAGGGACGCCGCCGCTCATTTTAAAGGAGGAGTTCCACTGTGTCGCTGCGCCCAGGCCAGGACTGGCTGCTCGCTTGTAGCTTCATTATTCACGGCTCAGACGCGACTGCTGACCATCTTCGCATCCCGAGTCCTGCGGCAAGACCGCCTGTCGAGTACGGCTCGGACCGAGATGCCGCAACCCGTTACAACAGTCGCCGTCCTCCCGTCGCCGGAGTTAGCCACGAGTTGGGCTGCGATCGGACGTTAGCCCCGCAGCGGACTGGGGCGCCGGTCTGCGCTCCTCACGGGGAAGTCGACTCCGCTTTCAGGGACTTCATTCCCGGACTTTGACAGAAGAGAACCAGTGACTGACTGTCTACTCCAATCGTTTCTAACTCGCTGCTGTATTGCTTGATATTTCTCACTGCCTGTAGCTGACAAGAATAAAGTTAATAAGCAATGTACACATTTCTGAAAGGATAATAAACTAACTCGGCAAGACCGTGAATGAATATATTACTCAAAATGTTGAGTGGTTCCTTTTTAAGACTTCAATTAACTTGCATAACAAGTGAGCGTATTGCTTAATCACAAACAAAAATAATTATTTTTTTTTTTTTTTTAAATCACAAATAGACGAGTCGGCGTAATACTATAAAAGAAAAATACTTGTTAAATCAGTGTGTTGGCTTCCCCCGTGCCTGCATTTCACCTGATCTCACTCTCACACACGGCATGCCTACCAGCTGTTTGCACATGTTGTGTTACTGTGCGTGTGAGCGTGCACGCGGTCACGCGTGTGGACAGGGGCAGGGAACTCTCCCGTGCACGGACAGCATGACTCATCCGATAGGCCCGCGCTGCCTTTTTTTGTCCGAGCGCAAGCCTCCCCCTAAACCCTAAACCCTAAACCCGGCTGCCTTTTGTGTCGGCGAGAGACGCGGCGGTGAGGAAACGTGTCGCGATGCTGCGGTTTTTGTTGATGTTTTTCGGCGCTCGCTCGGCCGAGTGCTCGCCAAGCACCTGTTGACTTGTGAAGCAATCACTCTGCAACGCAGTGGTTTAAGTGTCCGGCTGTTCAGTCGGTCAATAGTGACTAAAGAAATCACGGCTTACAATGAGACTGGCGTCCAGGATTGGCTCCAGTGTCCCATGTGACCTGAACTGTTAAAGTTGCGTAATGCAAATGATTTGATGTGTCATGCCAGTAGAGGAATTCCGAAGCGTGAGGTGACATTAGGACGTGTAAAGTGATACGCTCACATGGAACACGGCGTCCTCTGACCACGGCAGTAACGCGATCATTTAGCATGTAATGTCAACAGCTTGCACACCCGCTAATCTGCTTAACCAATCAGCTGACACCAACGGTATTGTACCACGTTTTGAATCAATTCTCTACGTGTGTGTGTGTGTGTGTGTGCGTGCGTGCAGGAGAGGGAGAAAGAGAGAGTTGGGTTGTACTACTGTTGCTGAGCCACAGATGGCAGCCCTCCACCTCATGTGTGTGTGTGTGTGTGTGTGTGTGTGCGTACGGTAGACTGCGGATCTGTTGATGTCTGCAGAACACTAGCGACACATTTTGTCTTCCTTTGTTCCTTCGTCTATGAGGCACTTCCTCTTCCTCTCCTCCCCTCACATAATCGTCACATAATCAGACTTGCATGTTCAACTAAGTGATGATATTTTAATTTTAAACTGTCTTTCTTTTGAAACGTAAAATGAGTATTTGTTTCACCGGGACTCTTAACACTATTGTAAGATTTTTAGACCGAGGCCTCAGTCTTTTTACTAGAATTTTCCATGAAAACACTTTGGTATTTGGTAAATGGACCCGTACTTGTATAGCGCTTTTCTAGTCTCCCGACCACTCGAAGCGCTTTAACACTACGTGACATCATTCACCCATTCATGAGAGGAGCTACCATGCAAGGTGCCTCATCAGGATTATCAACCATTCATACTTTGTCACGTGCAGATAATATTTGACAGTCTAACAAGTAATTATATTTTTTGGTAAAACTGAAGGAACATTTCCACTACTCTTCGTGGTACAAATATAATGAATTTGGAGGATTGGATTGTGTTGTAAATTGGCTTTCCTCGCTGAACTCTAATGTTGACGGAGGAAGGGGACGGAGTTTTCCTGTTCTGGCGCAAAAAAAAAAAATCATCTCCGGCTTCAGCAGTCCCGAGCTGAAGGGCGCTCAGACCAAAAGCAGCTCTGTGTTGAGAGAAGGCGTGAGCTGGTGTGTGTGTGTGTGTGTGTGTACCTCCAGGCTGAAAGATGCTAAAACACTGCAGAGCAGTTTATAAAATTACGAGACAGGATTCTTCAACTGTGGCAAATCATCACGGCAGCAGTAACTTTTAGTCTTCCATCGAGCCGATAGCGAGGCAAACGGTAGAAACGCGCCGCTCGTGTTAAGTCATCTACCGGGTTTTTGATCGATCGTCCAGGATGTCACGTCGTGGTGAAAGTCTGGTCTAACCGCTCCGCTGGGCGACGCTGCGTCATGTGACTCTGCACCAACAGAAGTGGACCCGTTCAAATGAACGAGGCGGCTGTGCTTCCTCACGCAGTGCTAATGTCATTCAAATTGACAAACGAAGTTGGTCTTTTTATAGTGTCGCGCTTCCCTCGCTGTAGTCCCTTTTTTAATGTGCAGCTCAGCAAGGAAACACTGTGTGGAAACCCGGAGAGGGACGTTAGCGCTAACAAGACCGTAACTTTGGAAGAATCCCCACTGCAGAAGCCTCGTTCTGGCTTCTGCAAAACCCTGCAGAATGGAGGACTACTTGTACAGGAAGAGGATTGTGGATTTACACGGTCGTCCCAATAGGACAGGACCGCTCCACAGTGTAAACATGAGGAGGGATCACAACGACCAGCAGAGCTTTCGATGCACATATATAGGCATGTCAAATTTTGTATCATGACGAGAAGAACATCTGAACCAATCCTCAAGATTGCCTACTTGCTTCCAGCTGTCCAATTTGAATATCATACATTCATCGGCATTCACTAACTAGCACCACCTCATTTTCACAGGGGGAAAAAACACAAGACATGTAAGAGCAATGTGAGGCTCTGGGGGGGGGGGGGGGGGGGGGGCTTAGGGCATCTCTCCTCTACGTAGGTGGTATTATCTTCTTGAAGTGTGCTCTCTCTTTCTCTCTACATCTGCCTCGCTCTTCCTCTCCCACTCCTCGCTCCTCTCTAATCCTCTGCAGAGTAGGTGTGCCAGAGAGAGAGAGAAGACTGATATTTGCTTAACCAAATCCTCGGAGGAGGCAACCCTCTTTGATCCACTTCCAAATTCACAGCGTTTTACTTTTCTTTTTTTTATTCGCTCGTCCGCTGCTTGCGCCGTCTCTCGCGCTCTTTGCATTTGTGTGTGTGTGTGTGTTCTTCTGCGGGGGTGTGTATGATGGCTGACGGCGGGCTGGAAGAGAGAGAGGAAAGCCTGCAGACAACGGCCTGCATTGTGCCGCTCCGCCCCGCTCTCTTCCGTCTGCCTCGTCCTTGCTTTTCCGTTTCGTCTTCAACCTGTCACTTTTTGTGTCGTGCTGTTTGAGGTCAGACTGGCACAGGCCGCCGTTGTTTAACCAGAGAGAGAGGGAGAGAGGGAGGGAGGGAGGGAGGGAGAGAGAGAGAGGGAGAGGGAGACTACTGTAGTAGCTGAGCATACTGGCTAGAAAGCCAGGGTTAGTCAGGGCTTGCCCCTTTTTGTTTCTCTCACACACACACACACACACACACACACACACACCAGACAGAAGCACTTGCCACCTGCGAGCACCGCTGTGTCTGCTTACTTTTTTTTGTCTCTACACTCAAAGTTCCCACCCACATGTGACATTTATTGAGGGGATTACGCTGGCAAGACTCGCCACTAAAATATTGTCTGCGGCTGTATCAGATCACAGACTTGTCCTGCCATCGGAAAACAATTTGACACCGGCTCACGAGGCGTCTTCGTATCACCGGAGTGCACACATATCGGTAGCGTCTTCTTTTACTCCTTTGTGATTATCTCGGGGCTCAATCTCTCCATCAACAGTCTCTGTTTATGGAGAGACGGAGTGAGAGGAGGCAACGAAAAGTCAGTTCTTTACATCGTGTTTTCTGTCTATACCTCTCCCTGCCAACTCTTTTCTTCTTCTTCTATTTCCCCGTGAGCAGCATCACGAACTAGACTTTCTGATTGGCTCCCTTTGACTCATCTCTTTCCCCTCTCTTGGTCCTCACAGCGAGCACCTCTCCTGCGCCTTCACCTTCTTCCTGCACGGGGAGAGCAACGTGTGCACCAGCGTGGAGATCAACCAGCACCAGCCCGTGTACCATCTGACGGAGGAGCACCTCACTCTGGCTCTGCAAGCGTCCAGTCCCTTCCAAGGTAGGTTCAGATTGACATTTGTTTTAGTGTCGCAGTACACTGCCATTACTTTGTGAGAAGCTCAGAATCCACTGGGGGAAAAGTCCAAATGCACTGATGGAGCTAAAGCAAACATGTTACACGGCAACGGCAACAGCAAACACTGCGTCCTACCGGGAATTACCGCAGGCGCCCCCCCCCCCCCCCCCCCCCCCCTCCTCTTTGGGCCAGTTGGAAAGAAATACAGAATGTAATGTAAACCTCCTATGTAATTATGGCGCCTTGGCTTGTCATATTAAAAAAAAAAGAAAACATAAGCAGAAAGCTTGCTGCTGGTACACATCATGCCCACATGTTTCCTGAAAAGCTGATCAACAGCTCAGTGGCTGGATAAACACACAGACAGTGTTGTGCTATAATGTGTCACTTTGATTTGACCCTCAAGTGGAGCGCCACACAGTTATGGCGAGACACAACATTACCCTCCAAGTATGCGTGTGACAGATGAATAAACAGAGAGGGGGGGGGGGAATAAATACTGCTACTATGTCTTGCTTGTTGTGCTCTCTTTAGCGCTTTGCTTTAAGGCTGCCTCTTCGCTTGTTTCAGTCCAAAGCAAAACAGAATCCAGTAGAAGCCACCTGACATTTGCATGCTTGTGCGCCTTCTTTTTTGTGTGTGTAATTTCCAGTGTGAGCTAAAATGTCGGGTTAGCTGAGGAGGATATTTGACACTGCTAGTAAAAATACATTTTGAGATAAATTACCAACGTTAACATTGATGTATTTTGACAAGCAGAATGGCTCAGTCAGACCCACATTTCCATGCTGGCGCCACAGCAGCGGTCTTGAGTACTATACACTTTTAAAACTTTTGAGAAATCAACGGTGTCTTATCTGACTTTGCCTTCGCTAAAATAAATGTTTTTATGCTAATCAGACACGGGAAGCGAACGCTCTCACGCCGAGTGGACGTGCTGCCGATACGTTTACTTTCAGGAAGCCAAGTTAACTGCAAACAGGAAACCTGAACATGTTTCTGTGCGCACATTACATTACGGCTTGCGATTAATCTGAGAAATGGCATCTTCTAAAACACAAGTTAATCCTCAGGATTCAAGGACCCCACTTTGCTCCGAATAACTTCAGGCTGTTATTTAGCAAAGCACACTGCCTGTTGGCCCAAGGAGATAAGGTGCGATACACTCTAGCAGATAAGAGACTTATGCTTTCGGAAGCATTTTTCTTTAAAAAAATATTGCCTTGTTAACGGTAAATGCTCAGTGTAGGTTTTATTTAATGAATTATATTGGTAAGCTGTGTGTGTTGGGTGCTGTTGCCAAGATAATAATGTATATGCAATCTTCTGTCAGGCTGTCTTTCACTACAGATTGGCATGCAGCCAGTGAAAAGCAAAAAAAACAAACAGAAAAGCAAAGCCTCTGTAGTCACTTTAAATTATGGTGACGTGTAGCTATAAAAATGTGTGGCGCAAATGATATTCCATCATTGGCTCTAAATTCATTACCCCGCCCTAAACCAAACACTATATAATCCCAAAGCCATTGTTTGCTTTCATTTCCCCTCACACAAAGAAATGTTAATGTCATAAACATTTACTTTGTGGAGGGAAGGAAATAGGTAGCTCTCTAAACAACACAATTAGAATACAAATGAAAGTACCACGCACTCACCCTGATTGTATTCGTGACAGAGTGAGCTATGAATATCTCCCTGGTGCATTATTTGGCTGAATATTGCTTACTTTCCCTGATCCTTCCCTCTCCAGCAGATGTCACGTAAATGGACCCTGTCGTTGACTCTAAAGGAACACTTTGTTTGTACATCGGTTACTCACCCTCCGGGTTACCTTGAATTCTTGAAGGAAACTTTGCTTCTCTCGCCAGACGCAAGTTGGTTGAGAGCTCGTGAAACGGATGTTTTCATCTGGTTCTGCAGTCGGTAAGTGCGGCCGCTTCGTTCACTGTGGAGGCATGCGAGAAGAATTCAAGGTAACGCGGTGTGAGTAACTGATGTGCATCCAGTTTTGTGGCCGAAGTATTCCATCATCATCATCAACAACAACAACAACATGCCACCTGAACCAGACTCGAGACAATACACGCATTGTAAAACAAAACCCACATGGTTCCAATTAGAAATGCTGCCAAAGAAGCACCTCACACCACTTTTTTATTTGTCAGACAATGACTAATTCCTTCATTTTCTGTTTCCTAAATTTGGCGACGCTCAAGGCAAAGTTGTCCTCTTTTACCTGCTCCTCTTCAGTGAAATGGACCCGATTTAGCCCTCCCCTCTCCCAACACCCCCTCCAGAGTAATAACAGCGATCTGTTCCTCCACTCGCTGCAGTAATTCCCGTATAGCCCACCCATTAACTGTGTCGAGCTCTCCTGAAGGGAGGTGATAATGTCCCGTCTAGTTACAGACTAGTGCCTGGGATAAAAATAAAACGATTATTGGATCTTGCCGTATGGATCGCTGTAAGGATACTGATGGGGTTCCCTGGTCATTTAGGATGATCAAATAGCTCCCCAGCCGCCAACTAGTTGATGGTTACTTAAGGCTCATTTTTATTAGTCAATGAATGCCCTTTTGCCTTTTTTAAAGTTGTCACGCTCCTCCACACAGACACACACACCTCCTAGTCTAATGTGAGATAACGTTGCTTCTGTAGAATTGCTTGAGAATCTTGAAATTTAACGACTCAAATTACAAAATGCAATAAATTCTCATTTTGATGGGACAAACTGTAAAACCCTGAGGCAGCTCTCTGGAGGGAACCTCCCCCTATGTTGAGACTGAAGCAGACATGCGTCTCTGGTGTGTGTGTGTGTGTGTGTGTGTGTGTGTGTTACAATCAGCCCCGTCTGTGTGTTTTGTCATCGAGGTACGGCGAGTGTCAATACACAGGTGTGTGTTTTCACCGCCGCAGTGCATCTCCTCCTGGCTAACCATGCACAGCGTCGAGGAAGCGCTGCCTTCATCTCCCTCCTCCTCCTCCCCCTCACCTCTGCCGAGCTCGGTTTACTGTGCGGCAGAGCGCTCCGGCAGGCAGACCTCTCCAGGATGTGACCTCATAAAAGGGCGCAGAGTGAATGTAATGAACTCTCAGCCCATTACACTGATCTGAGCACATTTGACATGTCTTCAGGGAGCCACAGATAGGCTCACAGTGAAGAGCGGGAGAGAACCAGAGGGGAGGGTGGGGATGTGATGGGGAAGGGGGGGAAACGGTAAATTATTTCCATAATTGTGCTGAATTTGATCTCTCTTCCACAACTGGCCTCAGGTCTTAGGCGTGTGTGTGTGTGTGTGCGCAGCTAGAAATGCAGAAATGAAAGTTGGGTTGAGTTTAATCAAGGTTAATATGATCGACCATCGATGTTGTTTTGTACCACGACGTAACCTTTTTGTTCTTCCCTCTGCGGCTTCATTTTTGCTGAGGGCAGTATGTTCTGTGGGCTCGGGTGAAAACGTTCCTCTGAGGGGCGTCCAGGATGATTGTGTCAACGTAGTACCTCTCAGTACGCTCCACAGTGCTCTCGCTCCACTACCTTTTATTATTACACCCGCCAGTCACTACCTTAAAACCCCCACAGCTCTTCAATCTCTCTCTTTTTAGATTTTTCTTTTTAAAACCAGCAATTTTCAAACCTTGCCGTTTTCTAAAGTAGTAGCGCTTATGATTGCAGTCTTGGTAAATTTGGTGACACCTGTGGTTACCATGGTAACAAGTGTGGTTTGCTGCTGTCTGAGCAAATCATTTGTGAGGATTACAACAGGAGTGGTTTATTTGTTTCCGACACACTCGATAATGATTGTAATCACATTTCATGCTGCGAGTAGTTTGCAGGGTCAAGGAAAGTTTGTTGGTGACAAGGAAACGCCAGAAATCACACCTCTTTGTGTTTTTATGGAGGCATTTTTGATGCGCGATGATTAATACATTGTTTCACAATAGAAGGAGCCACTCTGTGTTTCGCCAGTTGAATGCTGGAAGCGAAGCAGTGGTGGTAATTGGTAATTCTTCCTAATACGGTTCTGATTTGGTGCTGAGAGATGAATCGTAAACACTGTTTTTATTGAAATACAATTGCGCCGGATTGATCCCCTGTGTGAATCCCTCATGCTCAGGACGGCCATCTGAACCCTGGACTCCGCCGCCACTAATACAAACTACTATATCGAGGAAGTTACCACATTTAAATATATTCAGTGAGTGCGGCAAATACAATTGTGTACCATTTAAAAAATGATCACATTTAGTTTTGTTAGGATCTCGGTGGTAATGCATCTAATTTTCCTTTTACTACTCCTTTTTTTTATTTTTATTTTCCCTCCATTTTCCCATCGTGGAAGCTGTCCTTTGGATCAATACCTGGGGACAGAGGCCATCCAGTCTAGTAATGACACACTCGAAAAGCAGCTCACAGAGGGACCTTAACTAATGCTCTAATGCTCACCTAGCCGCTCTGTCCAACCTCTCCACATTCAAATGCATGATACGGAGAAGAGAATGGATGCAGAACAAGCTGACAGTGTGTATGTATGTGTGTATGCATATATATATATATATATATATATATATATATATATATATATATATATATATATATATATATATATATCTCTATGAATGGTATGCATATGGTTTCCGTGCTCGTATGTATGCATTATGTATGTAGTTTATGGTTCCATCTGCTTTGTCGGATGGATGGATGGTCTGTTCCACAGGCAGACTGATTGGCTCCCTGTGTGCTCTCAGTACGTCTGTGCAGTCAAGTGTGTTTGCAGAGGAGTGGCCCGTTTTTATAAGCTTCTGTTTATGGGCTCTGAGAGGCCACCGCTTGCCAATAATTGGCGTCTGGATTGCTCTCCAAGTATTTGGCGAGTCAGGCGGGACCGTCTGGGTCCAGCGGTGCTCTGGAAAGGTCGCTGCTGATTCGGCCGGAGATGAAAGCATGTGAGGGGGTGGAAGGATGATTAAGATAAGAATTAGATTGTTGCAATAGTGAAAATGGGAAAGAAGAATAAAATATGCAAAGTAAGAAGGTATGAATTGAAGGCTAGAACGTAAGGAAAGGGCATAAGTAAGCACTAATGATAGAAAGGAATTTGGACAAGATAGGAGGATATGGAGAAAGAAAAGAGGGAAATGGTAGACATTAAGTTTGTTGAAGAGGAAACAAAAGAAGGGATGGGGGAGACCGAATGAGGAATGTGGAATGAAAGGTTCTAAATGTGAGCAAACGATGTTGGAGGATTTTCAAAGTAGGAAGTGGTTTTAAGGATGTAGAAAATGTATAAAGCTGGAAGGAGAAGCAACAAAAAGAGGAAAGATTAATGAAAGTAAGGAGAAGAAACGGGAAGTGCAGGCGGCAAAGGATACAGAGTTTAACAAAAGAAGTATCCCAAATTTGGATTAAGAAGAATATCTCTTGTTGTCAGAGTGATGAGTGAGTGAGTTTAGGATGTCCTCACGCTGACTAACGTCCCTCCTTTCTTCTCCTCCTCTCCCTTTCCTTCTCACTAGTGATCCTGAGTCCGTTCGGCCTGAACGGGACGCTGACTGGCCAGTCGTACAAGATGTCAGACCCGCCCACCCAGAAGCTAATTGAGGAGTGGAACCAGTTCTATCCCATCAGCCCCAGCGCCAAGAATGGTCCGTCGGAGGACAAAGCGGAGGACATGGATTGGGAGGATGACTCTCTGGCCTCTGTGGAGGTCCTCGTAGGTCAGTTTTATGCAATATCGTTGAGATGAATCTTTTGTGAGATGACCTGTTTTTTAAATGCTTTTGGTTTTGAACATCTCGCCTCTGCAGGTGGTGTGCGGATGGTGTACCCAGCCTGCCTCGTGCTGGTGCCCCAGTCAGACATCCCCGTTGTGGCCCCTGTGGGGTCCTCCCACTGCACTGCCGTCTACTCGGGTGGCCACCAAGTGCCTGCTTCCCAGCGAGAGCCCGCCATGTCTTTGGTGACCCTCACCCCTCCCACATCGCCTGAGGAGGCACAGACAGGTAGTGATGTAAACACACTGTAAAGACTATATAAAGGCCGAGGGTTGCTTTTTGATTTTTGATCCATCGTTAAGAAGTGTTGTCAAAACGTCTGATTAACCCCGCTCTCTCCCTCCACCAGTGGACTCTCACTCGGCCCAGAAGTGGGTTAAGATGCCTTCGTTGTCTGATGCGTTCAGCGTGGACAAAACAAGTCACCACGGAGGCAAGATTCCACGCCGGCAAGCCAGTCAGGTGGTGGAGCGCGTCTGGCAAGAGTGCAATATCAACCGAGCCCAGAACAAGTAAGTCTGTTTGGGGTTTTTTTCTGGGGAAAGCAGCGCGGATTGATCAGCCACGCTACAAATGAAAGTTGAACCCAAACGATTGTGTATCGATTGTGGCCGCTGTAGATTAAACGGGCTGAGAGAGTTCCCTGTGTCTGGGAAAACATCAGAAAGTGAGCAATGATTGGGAGGTTTGAAAAAAGTAAGTGGAAGGGTTCTGGTTTATGTTTATGTAGCACACAGGCATACATATAAGCTACCCGAATGACCTCCATATGAACTTCCCCTCACCTGTCTTCCTACTTAATTGGTGCACTGTAAAGTCATCAGCAGTATGTTCAAACCATTTGCCGACTCTTTCATCTCGGTAGAGAGAACCAGCCAGCCTCTCCTGAAGGTACTTGATTTTTTTATGAGCACTCACAAGTTATTGGTGTGACAAGCCGAGTAACGAAGAGCGCGCTTCCGCGGCAGCGTTCAAAGTGCTCTTCGAGAGTCGGACATCTCATTTTCAGTTTAAAACAATACAATTAACACAACTACTTGAACTGGTTCACGGTTCAACACGAGCCCAGATGCCATGCCTGGTTAATTAGGTCTAAATGAACTTTGAATGAGGTGTGTGTTTCTCACTGGAGAACATTCCCTGACTTTAGTCGATTTCAACGCTGTTGCCTTTTCGGTGTCATTTTCGGTCAGGCATAACCACATTGACAAGGTCTACTATAATGTTCTATCGTTCATATAAAAATCAGCCAAAAATAGCAACAGAAACCTACATGGAAGTAATAGTCTCTAGTAATTAAAGTAAGCTTGCCGTTTGTTTCGTCACATGGTCTGTTGTTTTATTCACCATCAGTGAATCTGACACATTGGGAGCAACCCGGGATCTGTTGCCCCTTGACCAAGCACAGAACGTCGGCCGGAGTTAGCTGTTGGGCTCGTCAGCCGAAATATTATCGCTGCAAGCAGAGCGATGAAATCAGCCTCAGCACAAAGCTCCACGTACCAAAGGAACATCAGAAAGGGTCGTGCACCTTTTTTTTTAGGATTTTGTCACAATTTTAGGATTCGTGTTTTGGAAAAAAAGAGGCTGAGTCTGTTCGCATGACTAAAGATACTCGCAGACGAAATTAGCTATTAGTAGAATTGTGTTTTGAAAGCTGTTTTTTCTTCTTCTTCTTTCTCTTCCTTTAGGCGAAAGTTTTCAGCCGCAACCAACGGTACCTGTGAGGAAGAGCGGACTGAGAAAGCGGGAGTCTGGGATTTTGTGCAGCATTCACAGAGGTCGTACTGCAGCTGTTCCAGGTCAGTCACTTACCACGTGGATATTGTCCAACATGTGCAGGTGTCGCTCATACGTGTGCTCAAAAGACATTTCAAAGAGGTTAAACAGAGTCTATGGAGCTTTGAACACAGAGGGCCGTAGTCAGCAAAAATATCTGCAAGTTATATCCACGTCTAGACCGACAAGCATATTATTCTTCACATTTTTCAATCCATCACTATTTTGTCTAAGTGACAGCCTGTGTGTTTCTGTAAGTCAGACATTTTTAGTCCCGCACTGATGGGAACAATTTGAGGGAGAAAGAGTAGCTTGACCTCTGATGGAGCACTCGAGGGATCCTGTGGTGTATAAAGGAGCGTGTGTGTGTGTTGCATCATGCTCCCAGCGTTGACAAATTGGCTCAAAACATGTTGAATTATGTTTTAAATGTCAGCGTCTGACAACTTAACGTTGATGATATTCTTCGTTTGTTGTGTGCATGCTTATACATTCACCTCTATTCAGTAGGACTGTTTTCTTAGTCAGCCTCACACTGGCAAAAGCTTGATTTCAGTAGTGTGTTAGTTTTCTTTTTTTAATCGGACAGCAAAGCAACTAACTCACCATTGTTATTGTTGATTAATCTGTAATTATATATAGTTAGTTTTCTCCAGTAATTGATTTGTTGTTCAGTCCTTAAAAGGTGCCTGTACTGTACGCAATCCAATCGATTGAAACACAGTTAGGATTCATGGTTAATGAGCAGGCTCTATCCAAACAGATGTTTGCGTGTGTTTTGATTGGTCGATACCTTGCAAGCGTGGGCATACTTCCATTCGGGAATCCGTTGCACTTGGCTTTTATTTTATTTTTGTCCACTGAGGGAGCGGAGAGAGCCGGCTTGGAGCCGCAGACGAGAGCAGAGTGGATCGGGCCAGTCGGCTGGAGCGCGCTAATTTGTTGGAAGCCACCCAGCAGTTCTGCGACACAGATATGGGAAGCTGTGTGCGTTGCCAGTTTTATTGGCCATTAGCTTTTTGTTTTGTAGATGGAAGCCTGCTTATCGCGACATCTAATTGTCAGCACACGCTAGTGCCCTGGCCATCAAAGAGACAAAGCGTCCTCATCGACACCTTAATGTACAGCAGCAGCGGCGGCGGCGGGCTGAGCGGTGACACAGCGACGCAGAGGCTAAAGGAGCACCGATGTTGAAGCAGGAGGTAGACGGTGGTAGTGTAACAGGAGAGGGGAGCCTGTGTAGTCCACAGGGCCACCAACAGATCCTGATGACCACGGCGAAGCCTTTTTCTAATCGTGTATTCCAATGCATCATCAGAGCAGCCTCATTTGAACAAGCCGAATAGGCAGTAGCGCTGAGAATGAGGTATTTATTTTCTTCTGTCAGCACTTGGGTTAATTTGCGTTATTGATTTTCTTTTTTGGATGTTTTGTGAAGAGGTAATGGATAGGCTTTTAGGAGATGCGATTTGTTCATGTCATGAGTTTGAGTGTGAATGATAAAGAAAACTAAGAACGTGGAATAATTAGTGGATTAGATGTTGCAGACAGCAGTCTCGCACTCGTGCGTCTTAATTGTTGTAGGTGTCGTTGTTTTTTTGCTAAATGATTTGAGATGAATGAGTGGGGCTGCCACGTTTTCAGGTGAGAGGATTGAGTTACTTGTTGTTTTCTAGAAGAAGCAGATGTGAGGGTTTAGAGGGAGATTTGACATAAGCTGCACAAGATCTCTGCGTATCACGACAACGAAACATTCTCATTCAGCATCTTCATGGTTTGATATTTTATCTCTGTTGCTGTTTTGCCCGGTGTCCCCGGTGCCTCATCGTCTCAGCGTTTGTCCTGTTTTGTCGTCTTCTCTGCAGATACAAATCAGTGAAGCAGCGAACAGGCAGCACCCCAGGCCAAACTCCGTCAGCGGGCCAGCCCTCCCAGCCTCCTGCCAAGCACAAAGCTGGGGGAGAGAAGACAGAGAAAGGTGACAAGCTGCAGAAAAGACCCCAGACGCCCTTCCATCATCGCAGCCTGACCAGCGACGACGCTTCAATAGAGGCCGAGGCAACAGCTGGCCAAAGGTTATCCATGAGGGGCCAGGACGGAGGACGATTCCCCAGTATACGCTCCACGGATGTGTCCGGCATCCAAAAAGCCCCCCAGCTCCACAGCGGGGGCATCGGCGCTGGTCCGTCAGAACAGGCCAACTCTCCCCAACCCCCACCACTTAGCCCCCACCCCTGCGAGCGTGGCGAGGAGTCAGGGGAGGGCATGAAGAACCCTTCAACCCCCAACAGCCAACACTTTTACCAGCCGCCCCCGGAGCCCTGCCTGGTCGGGGTGAAGGGGGGCGGCGAGGAACCCGGAGGGCCAGAAGGCCTGAATCAGCACTTCCACTCCCATCACTCCCACCACTCCCACTCCCACCCCGGAGCTTCGGCGTACTCCGATCCCCCGGAGCCCAGCGTGTATTTGGGCACGGCGGTCAACTCGGAGGAGGACGGCTCCCACGCACCGTGGCGGTTATTCAACCTACCCCGCAGGAAAGAAGCCGAGATGCCCACACCACTGCTGCCAGGGGACAAGCTGAGGGACGAGCCCTTTGTATCGCAGGACAACCTGGTGTCGGCCACAGAGTGAGTGTGACGCCTGCCAATTTTTAGATCATAATTTTGATGCCCTTCTGTCACATAAACACACGCACACAGGGCGATAAAGACTTCAGCCCTTCGCAGTTAAGTTTCCAAACCTTCCATTTCCCACCTTTGCCCCTCTTAACAGAGAGGCCCCACTTTAAATAGTCTAGAAAACAGATGTTTTGACAGGGTAATCATGCAAAAGCCTCTGTTTCTCGTTCTCTCGCTTTCAGATTCCCCCGCCTCACTCCCCCTCCCTCGTCCCTCAGCTTCAGCATGTTCGGTATAGCGCGTAGCTGCATACAGCATGTTCATCTCTCACTATGTGCCTTTTTGACATCATACACCAGCACTGCTCATCGATTCCTTCACACACACACACACACAGACTGGACCTTGGAGAGAGAAAGTCTAATGATGGGGTCAGATGAACATGAACCTGCTTTTGTAAACCAGTTAAAGATGTTTGTCAGGCACTGGAGAGAGACTTGCAACCAAGAAGAAGCTGCTAGAAAGGTAGAGGATCACAGACGGACAGAGCAAAGGGGGGCTTGTCCAGTGTGAAAGCAGCAGGCAGAGTGACCAGCAGGCCGTGGAGCGACCCGAGTGGGAATTGTTGGCGGGGTTATTCAATCCCAAGGGGCCAGCCGCTTAGACTGGCTATTCTAGTGAGCTGTAATCCCCCCCAGCCACAGCTCTGAATGGCGGCTAATCTCTGGCCCTGTCCACTGCGCACCATCACCTCACATCAGAGCTGGACAGGCATGACAGAGGACAAGAGGTGCAGGGAAATATGGGAGGGACATGTGAGTTGGGTCAGAGCAGCCAGGAGCTTGCTTCTGTTTCCCCACCGTCCCTGTCCTGTTGCATATAAGGCACATACGAGATTTCAGAGTCAGAGTAACAAGTGAGAAACGTGTCAGTCTGTAAGCGTATGAGCACTCAGGGCTGCAGTCACCACGTCTCCATGAATCTGCTCGAAATGTAATTGTCTGACAGCAAACATGATGCATCCAGTTCTGCTGCCTGACAGCTGTCAGGGTTGTTTGCAACCGCTGCCATTTCTGTTCCTGCAGATAAACATGGTAGCAGCTACGACACATGATAGCCGGCAACACGAGGCCAAAGCAGAGCAGCTGAGGAAATGTTCCTGTTGGCGACTTTAAAGCCAAGAAACATTTTTTTTATTGTTGTTTTTCTGCTTCTATGCACCATTCCAACTCTTTGGTAACCAATCAGAGCGATGTCTGACACCAAGCGATGCACCGACTCCAATTATCTTTCTCTTTAAGAAGTATAATTTAACTTTTCTTTAATCGAAAATGTAACTGTATATTTATACATATCAGAAGAGTTAGATCATAGATATACTGTGTATGTAGGCCTAGGCCAACAAGACTATTTATGATCCAACACTGTAAAGATATTTATGATTCAGTATTTATTTACAAGAATGTGTGTACTGTATTAACTCCCACCTACTGGCCGACGAGTGGGGAGACCCTGCACTGGTGGCAGAAGTAACAGTCACTGTAATCAGCTTGAGCAGCATGCATGGGAATAGATTTGAATAATATATATTTTAATATATTTTATCTTTCTTTTTTAGATAAGTCGCTAAATTTGTCGAAGGTCCT
Source organism: Myoxocephalus aenaeus (assembly GCA_038501785.1). Taxonomy (NCBI): domain Eukaryota; kingdom Metazoa; phylum Chordata; class Actinopteri; order Perciformes; family Cottidae; genus Myoxocephalus; species Myoxocephalus aenaeus. Next base: position 3,446,913 of record JBAMJR010000175.1, on the reverse strand, counting down.
TTTTTTAAGTTGCAAAGTCCTGTGAGAAACGCGGTGTTTGGGTGTGTGTCTGGCCCTGTGTGTGTGCAACATAAATCCATCATGGGGCACGTGTGCAAATGTATCCATAGGAAAAAAAAATTATATATATGAAAGTGATTCTGTTTGGACCGGTGCATTTCTATTTCAATTGATCTGTAATTGCAGTGCAGCCTGTTGAGTGTACATTTGGAATCTGTTGCTTGTGTAATGGTGGTCCAACACTACTGCAGAGTCCTCACACCTCACTGTTTCCTTCTTCCCAGGGTGATGTCCACATCTGAATGTCGCCTTAAGGTGTCTGAAGAACGTGTCCAGATGTATCGAGCCAGGAGGAACCAGTACCTGGCCACCGCCATCGCAGACGGAGATCACGAACCGGAGGTGGACCCCTACGCCTTCGAGGAAGGAGATGTCAAGTTCACGTTCTCCAACAAGAAGGATAAGGCGGGCGGGGAGCGGGAGCCTGGCAAGAAACACAAGGTAAAGCCCAGCAGAGGGATTTCTGACCTGGAGTTTCACTCGTCAAAGCCTTGCCGTATTTAAAATTGTTAAAAGGATCTCTCATGCTTATTGTTGCTTTGGACAAGAGTGACACACACGCTTTCCTACATGTGTATTATCAATTACTTCAAAACCGGTTTTGCCACTTGTGTCCATGAAAACAAGCTGCAGGACAGTATCTTTCTGTATTGGCGAACATTACCTCAGTACAACTCATTTAACTGCATCTCGTACAACACAGGCAGCTCCACACCAACGTTTTGAACATACTCCGATCTTTTATTGCACTCAGGTTTTAAAGCTCCCACATATTTTGAATGTTTAAAGGTGACCTCAAAGATATTTGAGCATCACTTCAGCTGAGCTGAATCGACTAACAGTGTCGTTAGTATTATGGTGGGATATTAACATATTAACACGGCTCTGCCAGCGCTCGCAATGCTGCTGGTTCCTGTCGTAAACTTCAACCTTTCTTTTTTAACACACTGCCATGTCTTTATTGTAACTAGATGACCCGAAAACCAGTTAAACTACGCCACGCACAGCGCCGCTTCCACGTTGGTTGCTTTCAATCCAGTTTGCAGCCATACCCCGTTGGATTTAATTAGAAATAATAATAAAAAGGGGCCGTGGCAGCTTAGCGGTGGCAAGCCTGGCTGAAAAGGCAACATGGAGAGTAACCACTTCATTCACACCTTCCTCACTAGTCGCCCGGGGGGAAAAGGGCACGAGAGGGCCGATTCTAAGATCTGAGAGGAGCCGAGGTAGAAAATCGTCCATCAGCATCCTCTGCAATACCGCACTAAACATAACGGCACGGCCGCCTCCTGCCTTCATCCGCTTTCACTGCCTAAGTCTAACTGTACAGGAAGCTATCGCTGGATCTCTATTGTTAGCTGAGCCCAGAGGAACACCAAATAGTTTGCCTGTCCAATTTCCTTTTAAGTTATGTTTTTCCTCTGCCTCCTTCCTCCTCCTCCTTCCCCTTCCCACCGCCGTCCCCTGCCTCTGGGCCTGTTGGCTCCGGCTCCAGACAGGGACCACCTGTTAACCACGTAACGCCCGCAGCACTCGAAAAGGGAGATTTGATGAATGTGTGGTCGTTCCTCGGCTGCGTGTTTGCGGCGAGCTTCACGGAGCCTGGAGTCCTAACCGCGGCGACAAAACCTGGCTCGCCGAACCATTAAGCTTAAAAAGCGCACTCAAATATTTCCCTTCTCCTCTGTCCCCTCCGGTCTTTGCTGGAATGTAAGGGTGAAGGCAGCTCTCAGTGGAGGAGGGGGGGGGGGGAGGAGGAGGGGGGAGTCCCTGATGAGCAGTCTGTGCAGCGGAGCCTTCCACTGTCTGCTTTATGTAGTGTGTGTGTGTGTGTGTGTGTGTGTGTGTGTGTGTGATTCCTCTCACATTTTACTGAACATACAGGAGAGATACTTAACCTCCTGCCTGGCTGAGGTAGAGTATAAAACTGGAGCACCAAGAGAATTTCCTCTTGATGAATTTAGTATATCAAGGTAAAATGCTTGAGATTTCAGTAATTATTCTGTACCACTTTGTCACTTTTTATTTGCCATTGTGTTTTGAACTCCACATGCCGTTGCTCAGCAGTCTATTCAACCTCTCACTGTCGAGCACAAGGCGCCTAGTGTGAACCGGGCATGAGCATCTTCAGTGATCAGACTATAAAATCCTCAGGCTGGAGAGTTATTAACTCTCGTGCTACGAACCATGGGACACACGTGTTGAGCTGGAGGATCATCACATGCCACTGCACAGAAGCGGTACAGCTATGTCAGCGCCTGCTGAATTAGGAAGTGTAAGACGCGTGCTCGGTTGGGGGAGAAAAACGAGCCTCGGATAAATGAGGGGAAGCAAGTGAGACGGAGGAAATGGGTGATGGGATGCCTTCATGCAGGCAGCCTTGGAGTCACACAAGCTTTTGCAATATGTTAAGGCTCCACACGTGCACACTTTCCCACCCAAGGCCAGGTTATTGATAAGGGGTTAAGGCATCATCACCACCTATAGATTGTGGCCTTGGTGCAGATGTTGTGCGCTGCCGTGGGTTGGTCCTTTTTTTTCCCCCAAGGGAGACAGATTAACGCCTGCGTTACTCAGAGAAAAGCCCCGGAGCGGAATGAAATCAATGGCTGGGACATAACATTCCGGTTCCCCAGCTAGAACTGCTCAGCGCACAGTGTTCACACAACCCATCATAAGAGCACACACACACACACACACACACACACACACACACACACACACACACACACACACACACACACACACACACACACACACACACACACACACACAGACAGACAGAAGGCCAGCCCTCTCAGATATCGATGTCTGGGTAGGAGCCTGAGAGGCCGTTCCTTGGATCATGATTTCACTCTGATCCACACTGGAAACCACATTTGCCACAGCAGAGGCAAGCTGTCCCTTTTTCTGTTCCGGTCCAATTTTCTTTTTACTATGGCTAATATTGATTGCATTATAGTATGTTTGCCTTGATTTGGAGAAAGGGACCCCCTTTCTAAGGTGGCTGCTTGGTATTTTTGTGTTGTTCTGTTTTGTGAGTAATCCCGCCTCAGGTCCAGTCGAGTGTGTTTGTCTGGTTCTTAATCAGTGATGGGCTCAAAGGATTCCCTCTCCCCCCCTCCCCCCCGGCATTTTAACACCGTAATGGAGCAGACTTTGCTCAGCAACGGGTTCTCATTAAGCTCAAGAAAAAGCTTCATCGACATGGGACTGGTGTCATATTATTGTAAACAATGATAAACAATGTGTCTGTCTAGACCGCACATTCTGAGCGAAATCAAATATTCACTGTGTGACGGATCCGTCTGCTCGCACGGCTACGTGTGCTTAAACGTTCGTCACTCCTAACCTTCCCATCTTTCTTTTTGCTCGCAGGGTGAAGATGGAGGAGCTGGTCCAGCAGATGGTAAGCAAGCTGTGATATTATTGTTTTTCTTCTTTCCTGCAATACTAACTATTTTACCAGAGATAAAACATTTGAAATAGTTTTCTCCCAAAAGAATGATTTAATTATTAAATCTATACATTGTTGCATGCCAGGGGAGAATACTGTTGGAGTCTTTTTCATCCCTGAATACCCTTCAAATTAGAATTCATGTTCCAGTCTGAAAAAAAGTATAATTGACACTTGATCATTTGAGCTTTAAATATTTAGGGACACAGTTGTTCTTTGGGCCCTCTGCAGGCTACTCAGTGGTTAGATTGAAGAGGTTCAGACTGTGATTTGTCAGTCCATAAATATGTTCAGCTGATATTGTTCCAATAGCACAAACCCAACACTCGCGTTCTGAATTGTGAAGTTTGAAGAAGCGCTTTGCTAAAGCAACACGTTGCCTGTTAATATTCTAGCTTCTTATAAGCTGCATTGTTGTACCCTTGAAACAGGAAACTGTTCATATTTAAATTCTGCACACACTTGGACGCTGAGCTTTCAGTTTCTTTTACCAATTACTGGTGATTTCTTCTATCCTTATTTAACTATTATAGTACAGTCACACTGCCACCCTCAGAAGACACAGACTGTGTGGCCCAAGGGTGCTCGCTGCCTCTCGGTGTTCATCCAGATCCGGAAACTTTGGTTACACTTTCAATTCAGTCCTTTCAATATGTCAATCAAAATTGCATTCATTCACTGAATAATGAACATTCATTTTTAATTCATTTTATTTTCATTCATTGAATTAATGCCACACGCATTTCAATTATTGAATTGATAACAAGCTACTGCGTTCTAAATTGATTGAATAGAGAGTAAATTGAGACCGACCTGGGTAATAATAAGTAAGCATGAACAATCATAGCTCAAAGCCACCGTTTCATCGAGTTCTCAAGCCCCCGATGTCTACATGTGGACGTCCATATTTAAATGCTAACAGTCGGTGTGCTTGTTTATGCAGAGGCTCAGCGGGCGGCCGCTCACAACCGCATGGCGTCCACCAGCCTGATCCACGAGACGGACCTGGCCGTGTCCATCAACGACCTCGACAACCTCTTCAATTCGGACGAGGATGATCTGGCGGTTAGTAGAGAGAGGCCTGTGCTTTGCAGTGCAATGGATATCTCATGAGCGAGAGAGAGCGTGTTCTGGCACAAGTATGTGTGTGCGTGTCCCCTCTGGCGTGCATGTGCCAGAGCGGTGTCTTCACTCTGCCCATCATCAGCTGACAATTCTCACTACCCACTTACCAGTTGCTCCAAGAAGTTGTCATGTGTGATACTGGCTCGGAGGCCTCACAGGTGTGAGAAACATAACGGGGATGAATTTAGAGCAGCGCTAATAACTGACACTTTGAGTTACCAAAATGGTCCGGTGCTAAAACACTTTTTTCTTTTTTTTCTTTTCTTCTTCTTGTTCGTCCACAGCCTGGTTCCAGGCGACCAGTGAATGGAACGGATGACAAATTTGGCAGCAAGGAACCAAAGTCATCCGCTTTGGACCCTGTGCCCAGCATTAGTATGTATCTCTACATCTGTGTCTACTGATGTCTCTCTCGCTTTTCCCTGAACACTGATGTGCTGTGTCTCCTCCATGTACAAGGATGGATTCAGCTCACATGTCGATCTAGAATCCCATTTGTCATACCCGAAATTTAACAATGGTACACTTGGATTTAGCCAGAAGCCACTTCGGTTTAAGGCGCAGTATTCCCTCTGCTCACAGCTCCAGCTAAGTGAAACTGCATCGTATCCTTTTAATCCACTAAATAAAATGAAGGCTTTTACTACTCAAGCATCATTGGTGCTCACCCTCGTCTTTGCCACCTAGTGGTGGAAAATATGTCTGTAATTAAGTTGACAGTGCATCAGTGTTCAGCTGAGTCTCTCTTTACCTGTCTTGAGCTTTCTGTACCAACGCCACAGTCTCAATGTCCCTCCCTGTTTGTTGACTTCAACCCACCTGAACCAGACATTATTTTCTTTGTTTGTTATTTATTCGTAGGTTGGAGCTTAGGGACGCAAATGTAGAGCTAAAGAGAATTTAAAGTAGTGCTGTCATATTAGCGCGTTATTAACGGCGTTAACGCAAACCAATTTTAACGCCGTCAATTTTGTTAATGGCGTTAACGCATTTTAATTATTTTTTTCGCGAGCACCACGCCGGATGTAGGTCAACCGGAAGCAAAACAATAGGCACGCCGTTTGGGCTTGGAAGCTAGGCTAACGTTACGGTTTGAATGAATGAACGGTGAGCGCGATACGGCAAAATGAATGATATTCAGTGAACTGCGAACAGGTGCGCGTGCCAGAAGGGAGCGCGAGTGAACACATTGAACACAGCAGGAGAGAACGCAACGTTAGCCAGCTAGCTAAAGCTCCGGTGGGAAATGATTAGCTAAAGCGTCCGGTGTGAACACGGCGTAACGCTACCGTTTTTGAGGAGGTAGATTTTGAGGTGAGGGGACTGACAAGGCAGAAGGTAAAGTGGTCCACCGTTCTATCAATAAGCAGACCTGCCAACCTGTACGCAATTTGCGTAGCGGATACGCATTTTGACGTCAAAGTACGCTGGTAAAAATTAGTCTAAAATTAATTTTAGACTAATTGACCAGCACACATTATATGCAATGCAATATAATGCATGACGAGTATTTAATGACTTATCAATATATAGGTTATATATCAAGGTTGGCAGGTCTGAATAAGGCTAAACTAGAAGTTAACACTAATACAAACATTATTTTTGCAGAATGAGTGTGTTAGGGGAGAAGGATGCAGCCATTGTTAAACAGCTGGATTGAAATGCAGCTGGAACTGGTCGTGGCTAAAACTGGAAGGCAAGGTCTCAATAAAAGGGCAAGAGGTGTCCTTTCATCTAGGAGATGTATTCTCCAAAATCAACAGGCAGGGATTCACCAGATGCATTCTCTGCATCAAAGATATAAATGATGCTAACAAAGGCAGCCATGCTCTCCCTTACCACATTGTGCCTCATATACTGTAAATGTTAGACCAGTGACAGGCTGGCATGAAATGGCTTGCATAATACTTAGTAAGGAGGCCATAATCATTTTTGACTCATGGCTGAAGTTAAGTTTCTCCAGCTCTCCCCAGGTTGGCAAAAAAGCATCTCAAAATGCATCAGATTGATGCTTTAAAATATGGAATATTTAAATGTTTCTTACGGGGGAGCATGCCCCCGGACCCTCCTAGAGGGGTAATATCCTTCTCACCTTTTTCACCCCTTACCCGTTTTCATGCCTGGTGCACTCTATAATTTTATTAGTGATTTTATTTTGTACCGCCCTGTTTGGCAGTTGTTTTTCAATAAAATAAAGCAAGCCAATCCACTTTTTCATGTTGATAAGAGCATTAAAATGCAAAAAAAAAATATTGCGATTAATTGCGATTAATCGCGAGTTAACTATGACATAAATGCGATTAATCGCGATTAAATATTTTAATCGCGATTAAATATTTTAATCGCTTGACAGCACTAATTTAAAGACACACTATATTTTACTGCGAGGCAAATTGGTCTCAGATCAACCATTTGGGTTTAGTTTAATGACCAGATGCTGTACGGTCCTGGACTCTGCCCATTTACCATGAAGTGTGTTTGTTCCCAGTCTTGCCGTTCTAATGAGTGGTTTGTGAGTTTGAGGACTTGGATATTCCACACAAAGTCTCAGGCTATCTTTACAGCGAGATGTTCACATCTTAACCAGTAAACGTGTCCCTCTAGTGTCGAGGAGAATTATCTTGTGGAAATGAAAGCAATATATAAAGAAGGCTGCTTCTACCCACATTTCAACTTTGGATAGACAGCTCTGCTGGGTCCTGTAAATACTCTCGCTGATGTATAAAGAAGGGAAAGAAAATAGCAAAGGAACATGCCAGGGCAACTGTGACAAACTCTGTAAACATGTCATCAGTCGTGGGCGAGATGCCTGTCAGACTTAAAGTGTGTCTAATAAGTATTCATCTGTTTAGTATTTACATGGTAGCTGCCTGTAACAACAGCTGCTTGTCATATTATGTGGAGGCAAAACAAGAAAACACACATCAGCATGCATCCCTACTGAAGTCGTAGTAACAAACAGTTTACATTACGTCAAATTGTTATTTTAATAATTAGTTTGTATCACAAAGTGCTGTTTGCAGATATAATATAATCCAATATGTTGTGGACAGACTTTAACTATGTGTATTATTTAATTATCAGCATGTTTAGCAGTGTAAGCTGTGTGTTGGAATAGACTTTTGAAACATCTTTTGCACTTTTCTTCTTCTTCTTCTTTATAATCCATGTCATAACTTGATGGGTCCTTGCTCTTATTTCTCCCACCAGGCTCGGCAGACCTGCACCAGATGTTTCCCACGCCTCCCTCCCTAGAGCAGCACATCATGGGCTACTCGCCCATGAACATGTGCAGCAAGGAGTACGGCAGCATGGAGGCCCACACGGGCATGACGTCGCTGGACGGCACCTCCTCTCTGGGAGGCCACTTCAAGATCGAGGTGGAGGAAGGCTTCTGCAGTCCCAAGCCATCTGAGATTAAGGTGAGTCTCGACTCTGTAAATCTGTCGGGTTTTATTGCAGTGTCAACCGACGGGTCGGATTTACTGCCGAAACCAATAGATGTCAAAGTGAATGAGTTTTTGGCGGATAGGTTTTCTTCACCGGGCTCATTTTGAAGCAGCTTGGTGGCCACATAGTCAGAGGCTGCTCTTCAAACTAGGAATACAGGGTTCAATCCCGCTGTCTGCCACGCTCGACCCCTCCTAGTTCTGTAGTTATTGAGAAGAAGCTGCCACAGATGTTGAGTTCGTGGGAATATAAGGTAGCGATGCCCCTGATGCTGTGCTACATATTTACCTTTATACAGGACGGGAAACCAAGACATCGTTATTCCTCTGCCTTACTAAGTCTTATTCTCTTTCCGTCTTCTAGGACTATTCATTTGTGTACAAGCCAGACCTGTGCCAGCCGTTCGTAGGCTGCTCCATGTTCGCCCCTCTGAAAGCATTACCCAGCCAGTGTCTCCCGCCGGTCAAGATACCAGAGGATTGCATCTACCGCCCCAGCTGGACCATGGGCAGGGAGATGCTCAACCCCGTGCCTGTCATGACCTTCCTCAACAAGGACAGGTATGCTGCCGTGTTGCTTTTCAATGAGGCTTGTAATGTGTGGCTGCTTGGCGTCTTCAGAGAAGTCATCGGGTGTTGCTGTTGTCATTTAACTTGGTTCTTTTTTTTTTTTTTTACTGGCTTTAAATGAGGATGAGGTGGTAGCCGTGCACCGTCCTGGCCCGTGTAGATCGTAGCCAAGTTGTCATAGTCGGTGGTAGTGTCTCTAATGTGAATGTGACATTTTCTGTAGTGGCCCCAGTAATATTTGTTCCTAAAGTGGACTGACGTAGCCATCACATGACGTGTGTGAGACTGGGAGTATGACCACGCATTACTGATGTGCTAATAAGTATCTTGGAAAACAATTTGATGCGACTATATTAAGTCAACGGTATTGATCTGCACACATTTTTTGAAGAACTCGTCAGAGTTTTGTTGAGAGCTGGAGGCGGGATGCAATTTGACAGCCCACGTTATTCTCTATGTAGGAGAAAGCTTGCTTTAATAAGAGAGTACCAACACAGGTGGGTAGCAGTACCGTGCAACAAGTGAAATGTTCCACTCAAATTGCAGCTTAACAGAAGCACACCGAGTGACTCCAGCGGTATCCGTGCTGACACTCGTTTACATGCCATGTTTCTGTGTAATTCCCCTCTGGCTCGTTTCAAAGCTTCCTTATCATTTTATCATGACGATCTGGTTACGGAGGCATTCTAATTTCGACTGGCGGAAAGAAAAGCCGAGGCTGTGCTGGCTGTCGCTGGTTTGCGTTTTTGTGTGCACAGAAGCATGTACTCCTACTCTGCTCCCTCTCTGTCCACACACCCTCTGGTCTCTCCCCGGACACCCCCTCAGCCGGCTGCTCGATTTCCCATGCATGGCTGCCTCAGGCGGAGCAGGGAAATGAGTGTAAAATGCCGTCTTGGTTGGAGATGAGGATTATCACTGGAGTGGTGAGATGGGCCCCCACAGCGGCTCCATGCCTCCTCACTGCTCATGGCAGCTTGGAGTCTCCATTATATCTGTCACCGTTCCTCTTGACTACACACAAGATGCGCCTCTGCTACTTTTCAGGCACACGGGGATTTCTTATCGGTATGTTTATCAGGAAAAATCCACAAACAAACCTGGTTATTTTCTCCGATTTGATTTAGTGCTTTTCTGTAATCAAGGCAGTGTAATTGACTCTTATTACATTTATATTCAAGGATTATTTATCAACGGAACGGAAACGGTGGTGCGGTCCTTTTTTCTTTTTCTTCTTCGCATCAGGAGGAGTGCAAACAGCAGCAACAAAGCAATTCTCTGGGCATATATTTCATATGCCCAGAGAATTGTTTTGTTGCTGCTGTTTGCACTCCTCCTGATGCGAAAAAGGAAAAAAGGACTGCACCACCAACATCTTAACATTCAAAAGTTTGACCTCGAGAAAACGTTGTCCATCAACTATTGACTATGAGCGCCGAGCACCGTTGATGGTAAACCTCCTCCTCCTCCTCTCGTCCCACCGGGGGTCCTGCTCCCTGTGCGGCTTGATCCGGAAAAGCCACGGTGAGCCAGGTCACTTTGAACACTTGAGCACATCAGTCACCGACATAAGCCAGGAGAAGGCTGGGGGGGTGGCGGCGGAGTAGCCTTCAGTCGTAGCGGCGTTAGCTTGGCTTCTGCTCTCGGCTCTCCTCCCTCCATGTGCAGCTGTTCCAACGTTATTCTTGTGTATTTCATTTACCCGGCAGGGAATATGACATTTGTCAGGCTCACCAGTGATCTATATCTAATCTTGCTACTATGAGCAGAAATGATGATTGTGTTGTTCAACACAATGTGTGTTTTTGGGCTGATTTTTCATTGCAATATAAAATGCACTACAAAAGAAAAAAACATTAGATTCTGAACGAACAAACACCAGCCCCGTCTACTAATTACTACTTCTTCAGCCGTGGTCGTGATTGGGAAAATGTTTTGACTTCTGAGAAAGGCCAGACGCGTTGCCCGTGCAGGCGTCTGCACTTGGCGAATGTCCAGAGAGTGGTTGGTAAAGATCCTACGATGTTGTGCTGGAGCTGCCGTCATGTCTGCGGCCCAGGAACGTGGCCCGAGTGCAGGGGAGAGCGGCGTGCTGGGACTTCCATCTAATGGGTCTGTGCCAGTTGTTGTTCCCCGCGTACAGCTAGGGACACGATGTGCTCACCCTCCCTCCCTCTCCTGCACTTGCACGCTCTCTCTCTCTCTCTCTCTCTCTCTCTCTCTCTCCGTCGCTCTCCCTGCTTCCTCACTGTTGCTTGCCAGACCTAAAATAACCCTTACCTCAGTTAACTCGTTGAAATGTTCATTAAATGTCTTTCTCCCTACCTCTGCTGCTTCTTTTTCGTGTCTCTCTCTCTCTCTCTCTCTCTCTCTCTCTCTCTCTCTCTCCCCCTGCATTGTTGTTCTCTCATGTGTTAACATGTGCAGTCTAAGCTCCCTCTGCTCGTGTAGTGAAGGCTGTCTGCCCGACTGCCTTATTACTCAAACTGTCCTCACAAATGCTGTGAGACAGTTGGATAACGGTATTTTGTTTTGTTTGAAGCAATGTACTGAACATCGCTGTCCTGTTTTTTTTTTATTTATTTTTTAAAAGACCCGGGTAAACAAGTATGTTCTGTGTACTAGTGCTTCCATTTTCATGCCACAATTAGATGTTCTGGTACATTTTTACGAGATTTTCCTTCTCTTTTTTTCTATATTTTTTTATTACCGTGAAATGAATAGTGTTGACATTTGAAGCTGTGATTAGAAGAGTTCTACTTATTCCTTTGTCTAATAGGGATCATTTAAATTCTATCTTTGTTTGGTGTCACAGGAGGAGATTTACAAACCCTCAACTGTGCCACTGACTTTCTTTTAAGTCTATCTCCGTTTCTAATTCCTGTCCTTTTTGTCTTTCTGCCCTCAGTAACATCCCCAGTGTTGGCAGCACCATGGACCAGGACTACAGCCAGAGCTACACCCCTCAGACCCACACGCCTTTCATGTCCAACAGTGCTCCGCCGAGTAACAGCGGCGCTGGCATCCTGCCTTCTCCTGCGACCCCACGTTTCTCTGCCCCCACCCCACGAACGCCCCGCACCCCACGCACGCCTCGGGGCCCCTCCACCTCCGACCTGTACTCGCCGGCGTCCACCCCCTCCACCTGCCGACCGCTCAACTCGGTCGAGCCGGCCACCGTGCCCTCCATCCCCGAAGCCCACAGCCTCTACGTCACCCTCATCCTCTCCGAGTCGGTCATGAACCTCTTCAAGGACTGCAACTTCGACAGCTGCGGCATCTGCGTGTGCAACATGAACATAAAAGGCGCCGATGTGGGCGTGTACCTGAGCGACCCCGTCGGCGAGGCTCAGGAACCCTGCAGCTGCGGCTTCAGCGCCGTGGTCAATCGGCGTTACGGCAACGGCTCGGGCCTCTTCCTGGAGGACGAGCTGGACATCATCGGCCGCGGCTCGGACGTCAGCAGGGAGGCGGAGAAGCGCTTCGAGGCGCTGCGGCTGTCCTCGCTGGAAAGGACTGGAGTAGGGAGGGGTGACCGTGTCCCAGATGAGGTTATTCTCCTCCTACAGGACCAGTGCACCAACCCCTTTTCACCCATTTCCATCCTAGAGCACGACATAGTGACACGGGGGCCAAGCGGGGCCCCCGTGCCACCCTGTGTGAGAGTAGAGGAGAAGGACTACCACAGCGACTGTTACATGGCCCTGGAGCACGGCAGGCAGTTCATGGACAACATGTCGGGCGGCAAGGTGGACGAGGCGCTGGTCAAGAGCACCTGCCTGCACCACTGGGCCAAACAAAACGGTGAGAGATGTGGCCGTCTATACGTTTATGCTCATGGTTCAGTCGGACACCAAATTGTGTTTTCTCAGGCCGCTTAGTTTTTTTTCACCCGTTTAACGATAAAAAAAGTTGAAAGAGGCCTTCTGCAAGTAAGCATTAATCCAAATAATGTATTCAACAACTGAAAATATTCTTCAAACTAATGATACGGCACAAATCTCACTAAATTCACATCTGTTATCCAACTAAATGTAACTACATTTAGAATACATTCAGTATCAGTAAAGTCAAACTCTCTTTTATGAAGAGTTTATTATCATGCTGTGATTAATCTCGAGCTTTACTCGTCCGTTCTCCAGCGGTGGACGTGAGTGCGCTGTGCTCTCAGGATGTGCTGCGGGTGCTGATGTCCCTCCAACCCGTACTCCAGGACGCGATCCAGAAGAAGAGGACAGTGAGGTCGTGGGGCGTTCAGGGTCCCCTCACCTGGCAGCAGTTCCACAAGATGGCTGGACGGGGCTCTTACGGTAAAGCTGGTGATGTTTATCCACTGATAGCACAGTTCTCCCTGATGCGTTGCTACCATCAAGTGTAGTTGTGTAAAAGTGAGTGAATCAGGGTTTTCCACCGCACATGCAATGGAGGTTTCAGACTATTCTGCCAAAAATAAGGCTCTTAGGGAAACTGTGAGGGTGATAACAGCAGTTGGTGTTTGTGTGTGTGTGTGACATTTTGGAATGTGTGTGTCTTGGGGTAGAAAAGCTCTAGCTTTTCTCAGGTCAATAATCAGTGTGGTCCAGATGTCAGCTCTGTTGGGAGGAGCCGTCAGATGGCGACATCACATTCCAATGCAGAGTGAAAAGAGGAGGGAGAGGGAGGCTGACACCTCACCCGTAAACGGCACTCGCTCACTGTTCTTTCTTTTGTGTTTCTCTCTACCTCCTTCCACGCTTTTTCCCTTCTTTGGCCTCTCGCCCCCCACAGGCACAGACGAGTCCCCAGAGCCGCTGCCCATCCCTACCTTCCTGGTGGGTTACGAGTACGACTTTGTGGTGCTGTCTCCGTTCGGTCTGCCCTACTGGGAGAAACTGCTGCTGGATCCCTTCGGCTCCCAGCGGGACATTGGGTACCTGGTGGTTTGTCCCGACAACGAGGCCTTGCTCAGCGGCGCCAAGGGCTTCTTCCGAGACCTCACCGCTGTCTACGAGGTAGGGACTCTGAAGACGGGTGCAAAACAAGTGACCTCGCAGTTAATGAGTATTTATCCAGATTCTATTGGAAACATGTAAAGTAACCTAATCAATGAAAAAGCTTCCTGCTTTAGATTCATGTACCAGTTCATACACTCATGTTCTTTTCCCACTTTTTTTTTCGACAGTCATGTCGGCTGGGCCAGCACCGACCCATTTCCAAAGGCTACCCCGATGGCATTGTCCTCGTCGGCGGCAATGGGGCCAAGAACCTGGTGGATCAGCCAGTCAGCGACTGGTTCCTCAAGGCTGCCAGCAGCAACAGCGACGCCTTCACTAAGCTCAAACTCTATGCACAAGTGTGCCGCCACAACCTCGGTACGTTCTATTTCCAACCTGCAGGCTTACCGCTGTATTTTTGATTCTACATGGCCGCTCGGCTGTGTTGCTGGATTTCCACCTTCGACACCACTCGGCGGATTTATAAAAAAAGACTAGCTGGAGTGCAAGAAAGAGAGCTTGAAGTCTGTGAAGGAGGAGGTCAAGTTGGAATGGAGTAAATGTAATGGTGATTGATGTTGTTATTAAAGGAAGTCCAATGCTGTGCTTTCTCCCTTTTAGCCCCATACCTCGCATCACAGCCATTGGACAGCTCCCTCCTCACACAGCCCAGTCTCCCGCCATCGTCCAGCCAGTCACCATCCACACAACTGTCTAGCTCCACCTCCAGCTCAGTCGGCCAGCAGGGCTCACTGAACGCTGCGGGCTCCTCCGTTCCCATCATCATCAACAACAACAACAACAGCAGCAGCAGCAGCAGCAGCAACAGTGGGTCCGGAAACGGCTCGGCGTCATCCAACAGTCTGGTGACATCCTCGGGGCAGCCTGGCGGCGGGGTACCGTCTGCCAAGCCCGGCTCTTTCCCCCCCTTTGGGACCATGGGCTCCCAGGGCCAGGGAGGTGGCCCCCAGAGTGGACAGCTGGGGCAGCAGGCTGGTACCCAGAATACTGGCACCTCGGGGGACAACTCCAGCAGCCAGGCCCAGGGGCCCTCAGAGCCTCTTGAAAGGTACGGCAGCACACACACACACACGCCTGCACACCGTCAACTCTAAAAGGCAGAATGTATTTAACCAGTAGGTGACAGACAGTCCCAAGAAGCGCTGATTGACGAAGAACTTGAGGCGATGACGAGATTTGGTTTAATAATACTTTCTTTCCTCAGCACTTTGGAACGAGAGAAGATAGGCGTGCCCACGGACGGGGAGTCCCACGCCATCTCGTATCCCCCCGCCATAGTCGTTTACATCGTGGACCCCTTCAGCTACGAGGAGGCCGACGGCGGCCCGGGGCCGGTGCCCGCCCACTCCAGTGTGTGGACGCTGGGTTTGCTACGCTGCTACCTTGAGATGCTTCAGTTCCTGCCCCCACACATCCGCAACTCTGTTTCTGTACAGGTAAGCGAAGTTCCCAGGAGAGCCACATCTTTTTTTTATTGCTGACCATTTTGTGTTTCATTATCATGAAGGCGTAAGTGGAAATGGATTAATTGTGTATTCAATGTCAGCGTGTCAATGCCTCCTTAATGTTTAACAGATTATGCTCAGTGGCATCATTGCTGACATACCCCATCATCATCAGAAGCAGTAAATTGTCCATGATTACCATCAATACCCCGAGTGTGAAAAATAGAAACGGCTTAACAATGTAATACTACCAAACTTGTTCCAAAGTTTGGATATAGATATCCATGGTATGTTTTTAAGGCTAAGCTCCATGGTTGTATTTTGGGAGTGTTGCATTTGACTGCATTATATTTAAAGTTGTTTCTTGTTTGTATTTTTTATAGTATTGAACAGACCCAGAAAATGTAGGAAAGACAGACTCCCCTCTTGCCATTGCCACATACAAAGTTATCTTCAGATGGCTTCTTCCAACTACAAAAGAAATGTACCAACTCCTGTGTTTCCCCTATATTTATTCTGCAGCGGCGCACCACTATTTAACATCTCTCTGTGGGCTAAACCTCTCCGCTCACAGAGGAGAGACGAGTGGAGAAGACGTTGTCTGTGCAGTTACAAACCGGCTCGGTAGTGAACGACACGCTAACGTGCTAACGGGTTTGGCGCCTGTGTTTTTAGCTGGACCAGATTCGGTTGTGTCGTAATGTAACCCTGTTGTGGGCACTGCATTAAAAAAGAAAAAAATTAAATGCTGCATTGCTTTTCAGACACTGCTCGTATAAAAACTTAGGAAGCAATTTGTGTATAATTGGGCATGCAGTTAACACACCAGTCAAAATGTTGTTTTCATAAGAACTCACTCCATGGTATTCGCTCCTAGTGATCTTCACCACTAGTGTGTGTGTGTGTGTTGTGTGTGTTGTGTTTGTTGTGTTTTAAAAGTGTTGTGTGGTGGATCTAATTTATGAGGTTGTGAAAAGTGGTTAATGTGGGCTTAAAAAAGTAACTTTTTCAAGAACCCTTAAAGGGTCAAATTTGAGTTCAGTGTCAATGGTCCTCTACAAAACAAAAATCGATAAATTATTCTATTCATTCTACTATTCTATTGACCATAAGTATTTATCCAACCAAGTCTAGGAGTGCTTTTTGCATTACCGAATGTTTTGAGGGGAGCACATTTATCATGTGTTTTTGGTTCCTGCTTTTTCATATCAATTGATACTTACGTACTTTCTTTTCTTTTTTTATACCCTGTATTATTTCTTCACCAATACACCTTACCTGTAGTTATGAGAAACATATTATTTACCGCCTCCTCTCAGTCATTGAAGAGCAACTGCCTCCCAGCACACTAAACTGGACTAGCCTGGCGTTTTGATGCCTGCGTTCATCATCTGTGACGAGAGAACCGCACACGAAACCGAAAGACGTCCCACTGCTCTGCGTCACTGCCTCCGTTTCCATCACTCCTCTCGGTTTTACGTCCCCGTTGGTTTTGAAGTTGGGGTTGTTTTTTTGTAAAGGTTCACAGCCTGTCGTTCTGTTATTCTGCTTTTACTCTGTGCAATGACGCAGCGATTAAACAAAAAGGGCAGAGCTTCGACTGACGGGATGAGGTTCAACTCATTCAAATTCTGGACTGATTATTCAACTCATCAACATTTAGGGGGCCGGCCTAATGTAGTTGTACAGGAGTTCATTGTGGTGTACAGATTGAGTCACTTGGTGAACGTTTATGACAACTGAACATTAGACATATTGCATTAATAGAAGCATTGTCTAACCACTTCTTCTTTTCACCTCAGATCGTCCCCTGCCAGTACCTGCTGCAGCCAGTACGAGGCGAAGACCGCCACATCTACGCCCAGCACCTCAAGTCTCTTGCCTTCTCCGTGTTCGCTCAGTGCAGACGGCCGCTGCCCACCTCCACCAACGTCAAGTCACTGACGGGCTTCGGCCCGGGCCTGGCCATCGACACCGCACTGAAGAGCCCAGAGGTAAATGCAACACGTGGTCAAATTGTAGCAGTTAGGGTTATTCTTTTTTTGACATAATCCATCAGTCGAGCTCTGCAGCTGATCAGTAACACCGTTCCGTCGGCCGTGTGCTCTGATCGATAGGCAAGTAAACAGAGGCTGACACTGTGGCCCTGGCAGCAGCTTTTCAGTGGATTTGAGCTCTTGAACCAATAAAGAACCTGACCTGATATGACCCGGCCTTTTGCCCCGGCTGTGTTCAGTTTACCACTGAAAGGAAGGAAGGCAATGAGATAGTTTTTAGTGCTAACCATCCTCACAGTTTTTTTCTTCTGGAACAGGACTAAGGGAACTTGTAACCCCTCTGCTACTCCAGAGTTTTCTTTCCATTATCTGCTTGGCTAGCTCCCTGAGACCTCCATAATGGGATATCAACTCCAGGTTTAGACAAAGGGGACTTCCTTCCTTCCAGCCAGCGCTGCCCTTGCCCTTTGACACACTGGCAAACCTTGAGCTGTCTGGCTGGGAGGACTGCGATATGGATAAGACAATTCAAGTGTTGCAAGGGGCATTTTATGGTTTGGCTCAGCCTGGCTGTGACGAGCAGAAATTAGGATGGAAAGAGAGGATGTCCTGCTCCTGTGAAAGTCCGGCAGCCCAAAACTTATTACACCTGGAGCATGTCTGGGTTGTCCTGTATTTGTTTTAGAAGGGCTGAAAATTGATGCTAATATCCTTTTTATCCTGACATCTTCACCTCCCAATCTGCAGAGGCCGGAGTGTCTGCGTCTCTACACGCCCCCGTTCATTCTAGCACCGGTGAAGGACAAGCAGACGGAGCTCGGGGAGACATTTGGGGAGGCATCGCAGAAATACAACGTGCTGTTTGTCGGATACTGTCTGTCCCACGACCAGCGCTGGATCCTGGCTACATGCACTGACCTGTATGGGGAACTCCTAGAGACCTGCATCATCAACATCGATGTACCCAACAGGTACGACTGCCACCCGCCACCTGCATGATAATAAAACTGAAAGCCACATTTATTTACGATCGTTTACTTCTAGCAGCAGAAAATTATATTGTGTCCGTTACAAGGTTGTGACACAACAAAGAGTCTAATTTATAGCTGTCATGTAACAAAGTGTCAGCTGACAGAAAACATGTCACGCCAGTTTTTTTTGTTTAAAGTGCAGCTGTTGTGAAAGTATTTTTAACAATCTGGTCCATCTTTGTCCAAGTAGCCTGTAGCACTCACACTTTTTTTTTTTAAAGCCACTCGCCGCCGCCCTCCTCCACATTCTCGACCGCTTCATTTTTCTCTGTGAATACCCTTCGTTCGGTCACAGCTGCACAACAGATGTGTGTGTGTGTGTGACCTTACAATAGGTTCACGCCAGCTGTCGCCGACAATTAAAATGTGTCTGTGTGAAATCAAAACTGTGTTTTTTTTGCATCAGTTATGTCATGCCAGCTGCTACATGACACTTTTCACTCAAGTGTAAAGTAGGCTCGAGAGTGAAAGCACACAGCTGTCAGTCAAGAATGGTCTCTGCACAGGAACCACACATTCCAGAGGTTCACCTTCACCTGCCTCAAGCGCTTGAGCGCACAGAAATGTTAAACCAGTGGCTAAGCACGCCGTTTGTACACTTGACTTCCTGCCTTGCACGTCTGTAGATGTTTTGTTCTCCAGACTTATGAAAAGTGTTTTTGACATGTGAGTCAATGCATGTCTCGCAGGGCACGGAGGAAAAAGGGCTCTGTTCGGCGGCTCGGCCTGCAGAAGCTGTGGGATTGGTGCTTGGGGCTGGTGCAGATGACATCAGTCCCCTGGAGGGTGGTGATTGGCCGACTGGGCAGAATAGGACACGGAGAGTTAAAAGGTAAGGAGAACGAGTTAAATGATACTAAAATGCTTTTTCATGACCAAACCCCCCCCCCCCCTCTAGCATTCAAGACATTCAGATGTTGTTG
Source organism: Myoxocephalus aenaeus (assembly GCA_038501785.1). Classification (NCBI taxonomy): domain Eukaryota; kingdom Metazoa; phylum Chordata; class Actinopteri; order Perciformes; family Cottidae; genus Myoxocephalus; species Myoxocephalus aenaeus. The sequence continues at coordinate 3,427,862 of JBAMJR010000175.1, read as the reverse complement.
TTTTTTACCAGCGTGTCACATGTTCATTCATCCCTGTTGCTCTCCTCTCTTGATGTCCCAGACTGGAGTATTCTGCTGAGCAGGAGAAATCTCCAGTCATTGAGTCGCCGTCTGAAGGAAATGTGTCGAATGTGTGGCATCTCCGCCTCAGATACTCCCAGCATCCTCAGCGTGTGCTTGGTCGCCATGGAGCCCCAGGGATCATTTATCATCATGCCAGGTGCAGTGTGTGTGCAAATGCGAAAGATTATCAGTACACTATCTGTATTAACATGCACTTCTCATCTTCGTCGCATTACTCCACCAAGAAAGGTGTGTTAGTGTGTGTGTGTGTGTGTGTGAGTGTGTGTGGCGTGATGGATGGCAGCAGCATATCACAATGCGTGTCCCCTCCTTGTCCAGAGCAGATTGATGGCAGCGAAGATCATGTACCTTTTTGCTCATAAAGCACTACCTCTCGGATGCCCATTGATCTCAATGCGGTGTGATGGAGAGCCAGATCAATGGGTTTATTTTGGGAAACGAGTGGGGGATTGTCAGTGCATCATGCAGGATTGTGTTGAGCGATGCTGGGCCGAGGACATCTCCTTTTCTAAAACGCTTTTTAAGCTGAAAGAGATTAGCAAGGCTCTGTTAGTGACGAGGGGGGTTGTACATCACTAACGTGGAACATAAATTTAAGAGAGTTGTCGGCTCTAGACGTAACAGCTGTTCTGCCTTTTCTCATCTAGTTTCTGCTATAATCATGAAATGCATTATGCGGAAACCTACATTTGTGAATAAAACTAAGACATTAATACTTCAACAGTCGTTGAAATGTGACGCTGTAGTTAAAACAATACTTTATTTTAATCACATTTGCAAAGTTGGTGCTCGGCTGAAGATGGTACTTGTATATTTTTTTAAGGAGATGTACGTAAAGTTCTGAACAATATTTTAAGCAGCAAGCCTATTTGCTATGTATAGATCTAGTGGGGTAACATTTGAGTGATTTCTCTGGCAGCAGGCTTGTTATATTGCTTTGTGAGTTGTGTGACGCTCGGACCTCACCGGTTTAACGATCCGACCGCACTAAGCAAAAGGGTTTTGACAAGCATTCTTATTTTACTTTCAGTCTTCTTAGCCGCACTGTTTGTTGTTTATTGACCTGTCGCTCTCTCCTGCCTCCTCTCCCGTTAGACTCTGTGTCGACGGGCTCAGTGTTTGGCCGCAGCACCACCTTGAACATGCAGACGTCCCAGCTGAACACCCCACAGGACACCTCCTGCACCCACATCCTGGTCTTCCCCACGTCCGCCTTCGTCCAAGTGGCCAGCTCCAATTACACCAACATTGACCCAAACATCGACATTCTAAACGCCACCACCGGTCAGTGGGGCTCCCTCATTGGTCTTGGAGTCGTTCGTTGTTTAATTCTCTGTGGCACAGCTTATTTGCTGGACCCTAAGCAAAGCCTCAGATGTTAAAGGGAAATGCAGCCATTACTGTGTTTCCCCTTTTTGAATCTGTACTGTTATTTTTCCCATATCCTTCCTGTTTACTTATCCAGTCTATGAAGAGTCTGTTTTGAAGTAGTGTGTGCTTTACATACTTAGTGCATCTACAGCACCCTCAAGCGTCTTAAGCTTATCTCATTCGTGCAAATGTATTTATGAAGCATGTCTCTCACATTCCATATTCAGTAATTAAGTGAGAATGTCCAAATAATATTTTCTGAAATGTATACACCGTATATTGCCACAGAAAGATACATATTTTTGACATTTATTTCGATTGCTCTGAGTTTTAAAATGATCTTGCCGCTTCATCCCTTGCAGACCGGTTGAATTATTCTCCTGTTGTCCTCAGATGGGTCCGACGCTATCGGGATCTTTGACCTGCTGGACCAGGAGAACGAGTTGGTGGACCCGGACATCATCAACATCTCGCCCAACACCTCGCCAGTACACTCCCCTGGCTCTCACTACCACCACGGAGGGGATGGCAGTAAGGTGAGTCGACCCGTGGTGTGTTCCATGTACTCGTATGTTGCAATATTGAAAGTAACCTTGGATTGACTTCGCACCGCATGTCTCCCATTCCTCTGCATGTTGTTAAATGAGTCAGAATATAACGGCGTTATATTGTCTGCAGTGCAACTTGTGATATGACACTAACCTTGAGTTTGTCCCTTGCTGCAGGGCCAGAGTGCTGACCGTATGGAGTCTCATGAAGAGGTTCCTAACCTCCTGCAGCAGCCTCTGGCACTTGGCTACTTTGTCTCCACGGCGAAAGCCGGCCCACTACCTGACTGGTTCTGGTCAGCCTGTCCGCAGGCGCAGAACCAGTGTCCACTCTTCCTCAAGGTAGCAGGCTCCTCCCTTCTCACGTCTCTATTTAATGGGCTTCTTGTAGCGCTGCCTATTTACACAGGGAAAAATATGACAAGCTAAAGAAAACTGAATGGGAACATTAACGTAGGTCACGGTGCACTACAAAACAATAAAAAACTAACTGTAGGGATATTCATTACTTTTATGGAATAGTTTGTCATTTTGGTAAATATGCTTTCTTGCTGAGTGATACCACTGTCATGTCTATGCATTAAACATAAAGCTAGTACACACAGCTAGTATCTGATTAGCTTAGCATAAAGACTGGAAAAGGGGGAAGCAGCTAGCTTGTTTGTGTTATAGCTTGTTTGTTTATTTTCTATAAAAACAGTAGTGTAAAAATGGCACACGTGGTTTTATGAGGGATTATATGGGAAGGTTCCTGGTCTCTCCGCTGATTGCTGGGAAACCTCACCGGGACAACGAGACTCCAGGAAGCTACGGATCCCATCCAAGAAATAGTCCAGGACGCAACTCCCCATTAAACCACAACAGTCATGTAAAAAAAATGCAGTTATTAATATGCAAGCCATAAATTAACTTATTTAACCAAAAATATCCGATACAAGAGGACGAGAGAGTTTGGATTAGCACTGATATCCTTTCCTTCTAGAACGAGCTCTAAACCCGCTGCTGCTGCCACCGCTCTGTGAAAAGAACTGTAATTATTTGTATGAGATGTAATAAAAGGTTAATGACTTTGTTCTGATGCCATTGACACCACCTCTTTTCCCCTTGCTCCTCTCTCAGGCCTCTTTGCACCTCCATGTGTCTTCAGTGCAATCAGATGAACTACTGCACAGCAAACACTCCCATCCCCTCGACTCCAATCAGACCTCAGATGTACTCAGGTAAACGACACTGAACTCACAAAATACTATTAACCCGCCGAATGTGTTTTCGGGGGGGGTTGTATTGCAGATTGTATTCAGACTAAAGTTTTATTTATATATATATATATATATATATATACACACACACACACAGACAAATGATGACTAATTGAGGATATTAATGAGCATTGATGTCACTTTTAAGCTTAGCATGCTTTATGTGCACTTAGTTTCTTATGCATTGGGTTAATAATACCCCAGGGTAGATCATTTAAAAAAAATAAAGGCTTATTCCATGTATTACTCTTTTTAAACTCGGTGTGTCACCCTATAAATAACTCCAAATGAAAGAGTAACTGCATGTCTTTTGTATGCCTGAACAGATATGTGCTGGAGCAGTACAACGCCCTCTCCTGGCTGACGTGTGACCCGGCTACACAGGACCGACGATCGTGTCTACCCATTCACTTTGTGGTGCTCAACCAGATGTACAACTTCATCATGAACATGTTGTAGCCAACAGCTCCCTTACTGGCACGGATGTAGGGGAAACATTTCAAAGAAAAAGGAAAAGCAACAACTCCAGAGGGGGGTTTCATCAAGACTGAAGCAAACTGCAAGAACCAGACCGGCGCACGGAGCTGGATCCGGCGCCAAGATGGGATTAGACGGCTGTTACTGGTTGAGACAGTCCAGTCCGTGTGAATCAAAGACGTGCACATAGAGACAAGGGAATAAAGATGAGGGGAGGGGGGAAACCAGAAATTAAGTCGCAAATTAATGAACGTGAGAGAATGACAGATTGGTTGTCATGGTATGTAGCGTGGCATCACAGTCACTGGCCAGTGTGTATTGGAGAGACAAATCTATTTGTAAAGTTATTGGAAGAAAAGGGACATATTTGATCGTGGAAATGGATCTTTGGTTTTAAGACCTGAAATTCCTTTTGGAAATGCCTGCATCTATCTTATTTATTGTAAGTTTTTAAATGTATAATTTGTCTTATTTCTTAACCTCTTTTATATATAAAAAATGGAGAAGGTTTATATCACCTTCTTGCTTTAAAGCAATTGGTCTAAGATATATGTAATCGTCTTAATTAAAAAAACAACCAGGAAAGGAAAAATCCCATAAAAATTAAATAAAGTCCTAGTAGGTTGCTTTTAGAGTATTATTTTTTGTAACGGAGACAGAATATTTGTATTGTCACAATGTACAGAAAAATGAGAGTGGAGAATTATGTTCCATGCCTTTGAGCATGGACGACTTACAGCAAAGCTGTAGCTACAGAGGACTTGTACAGCAATGAACTTCACTGTGTTCAAATAAAGAGGTACATTGTTGTATATAGTATTTTATACCACACATTTAGACACAAAAACCAAACGGCAATATATATATAAATAATTATATATGAATGCCATGCCAGCAGTTGGTGGTGTGGCTTCTGTTTTAGGAATAAAGTGCGTCAACTTATTTACCTGTGCTTGTGTTTATTGCTTTTGGGGAGGGGAGGGGGACGATGATGTGCAATTGGACAAGGACACCAATAGTTGGGTGGAAGGAGAATATTGTCATTTCTTAGAGGTGGCTGACCTCAGGTTTGACCTTTTGTTACTTAGGTGAGAGAGAAAATGAGACCGTAAGAAGAGTTGCCTTAATGGCAGACATGCAGTGTCCTTTTCAGCACATCCCTTATAGTATACCACACCTCTCCTTTGCTCTGATTGGCTGGCTCTTTTGGCACCACTTCTGATTGGTTATGGATACATTTAGACCAGTTTACTTCAGTGTGAAAGTAAATGTGTGGTGTAAATGAACTTGAACCAGCTATGGATGGCTGCCCATTGGACATGCAGTGTTTGTGCACTGAGGAGCATTTACTGTCTGGATTTCTACCGGTCAGAGGTTAAGCTGTGCTTTGATTATTGGGAGAAAAAAAATCCCTTGCAAATAAATAACCTTGCATATTTGCCAATAATTGTTGGCTTGAGATATTTCACCATCAAAATGTATGTGGTCTTCTTTTGAGTGTAGAAAATACATTCAATATTAAATAAAACCCTGAAAATGATTTTTTTTAGATGCCATGTTTCCTTTTTGAGAAATCATGGTTGTTTGCAGTCAACATTTTCTTCTACTCTACAGTGACAAGCTTGTTACCACACTCACTTTTGTATTCACGAGTGGGAAAGGCAGCGGAATAACCCTGCATAACAAATAGTCGGATATCTTACATGTGAATTGCCCCGAGGTTGTGTTGTAGCAGCTGGCAATTCCTTCTTTTGAGAATTTGCACCAGTTTTCTTTGCTGTCAGCGACCTTTAAATACACAGAGGTCCTGCTCTGCTTGCCTCCATCCCTGAACAACTGCTGTCAATGTGCCCTTGACAAATGTAGTGTAATTTACCCTGACAGAATATAAGAGAGAAATGTAATCGGTCAAAAATGAACTTTGAATAATTATTTAGCCTCTCATATCTGTAAAACAAAGAATTCCACGTCACATTAAAATATCTCATAATTAAGATAAGGTATTTTAATGCAACACATTCTCAATGACCTTTCAATTAAATTATAATATATTAATAACTGCACCATAACCAGATATATAGATATCAGGCCAGTCAGCCACAAGAGCTTGGGGGGCAAGATAAGACACGTCACGTGTATATCCACATTGTCTATTTTCCGTATTAATGGTGCAGCAGGAGGAGGTATGTTTGCATTATTCGAGGAGACGAACAACTTAAAACATTTTGCTGTGAAATACGTTTTTTCTCTCGCTCGTATAACGTAAATATTGGCCAGCCCATCGCACCCCTCCTGCGGCCAGGGAGGACCGGAGCGCTGAGACGTTACTGCTGTCAGTCAGCGCTGCTCCACGATGCCCTCACTGTCACACTGACACGGTCACCATTGTAGCTACAGATGAGAGCCAAGTGGATATGCGGACACCATAATAGACAGAGCGTTGCAAAATACAAAGACATTTCCATAAAACTACCGGAACAGCCAGGACGAGCTTCTCTCCCGGTCGTTGGCTTTGGACTCCCCAATAACATAAGAGGCTGACGGGACACAACAGAGCCCGAGGTCTGAAGGCCTCGATGGTGAAGTTTATTATTGTTAAGTCTTAAGTATCATCCTAAGAATTGAGGTAAGATCATTCTTGTATTACTGTATTTACCTTGAATATATTTACACGGCAGAGACCAGACGGCACATGCGGGTGTTATCACCCGACCAGCTAGCCTAGCTTAGCTTAGCCTAGCCTAGCCTAGCTTAGCTGTTAGCCGGCTAGTAGCAGGCTCCGCTCAAACAGCAGCTGATACGTGAACGAGTGTTAGCGAGCTGCTGCCAGTTAGCGGTGAGCTGTAATAGTTGGAGTTGGCTGTATCTTGCGGTGTTGCTTGTTTCTTTTAAAATACACATTGAACGCGTCCAGGTGCGACGCGTGACTCGGACTGATGTGTTGACTTGGGAAAGGCCAACTTGCTCGTCAGTTGAAGCGGTATCTTCCCAGTGTTGGTGAGCAAAGGCACCGTTACCTTCGGCGTTAGTTAGCCGCGAGAGCAGCCTTCAGCTTGTTTAGTTAGCAACCGCAGTGATAGTAACAACCAGGAACACAAAAGCTAACTACACATTACGTATCATCCGGATATTCACGAACCTTAGTAAAATGGGAAATGAATGCATTGGCACTAACAAAGTTAACTCCGCTTCTCCTGTCAGATGAACTCTGAAGTTTATACAGTGGTTGGTAAACCCTGCTATGTGTGCATATGTCCACTTCATTAGCTTCATATGACATCAGATGCCGGCCTTTTTTAAATTGTCCGCCTTTCCTGTTCCCTCAAGGTTAATCTGCAGAGACATGGCAGACAATGCAGGGCTGCAGTTTGTCAGCTCCTACGCCTTTGAAGCCATGCAGAAGGTGGATGTGGCGCGCCTGGCCGCCCTGAGTGACCCTGAGCTGAGGCTGCTGCTGCCCTGCCTGGTGAGGATGGCTCTGTGTGCCCCAGCTGATCAGAGCCAGTCCTGGGCACAAGACAAGAAGCTCATCCTCCGCCTGCTCTCCGGTGTGGAAGCTGTCAACTCCATTGTAGCACTTTTGTCTGTGGACTTTCATGCCTTGGAGCAGGATGCACGAAAGGAGCAACAGCTTAGGTATATATATGTGACATACACCTCATGATACCAGTATTACTGCAGTCTTGTAATGATGAGAATGAATTGCCTCTGTTGTTGTTCATGCATAAAAGAAAGTCAGTGCAACTGTACAACTATACACAATGTGCTGTCTTTTCCACCAGGCACAAGGCCGGTGGCTCGAATGGAGAAAGCATCCTGGTGTCACAGCTACAGCACGGCCTGACCCTGGAGTTTGAACACAGCGATCCCCTCAGGAGACTCCGTCTAACCCTCAGTGAACTGTTGGCTATCATGAATAAGGTACGGTACGAGGTGTCCCCCACATGATTCAGTAAATCAGAGGACATTGAAAACATGAGTGAAGTCGGCTTGAATGGTAAACAAATTAACATAATGGTAAAAGTATTTTTCTAATGAAGTGAATACCCAAATCATGATTGGAAAAGTCAAAGACATGTGCTAAATTATTCTGAATTAAATTTGGTCAAATTAAATATATAGAGAAATGGGTCAATTTGTTGTTTTTTGCCGTCTGAGCAGTTGCCTTTTTTATAATATAAAGATTTGGAGGAGACGTCTTTCATGCTTGAATATAGAGACAGACAGAGTTGTCTAAATATACGGAAATTAAAGCGTGAATGATTTAGTGCAAAAATACTGAATGACCTGAAAATACGCTACTTGTTGAGATGGGTCTTGGATGAAGGGAACCAAATTGCACAGCTTCCTTTACTGGTTTGTCAAAGCTTAAGTTTTGCATCAGAAATGATTTCCAAATGTATGGCAGCTGCTCTCACACTGACTGGCAAATTACATGTTTCTTTGTACTGCAATTGCCTTTCAACGCTTGTTTCGTCACCTAATAGGATGACTTGGATGATTGATCTACGCCATATTTCCCTTATCCCTTGTTATTTTTCAGGTGGTAGACTCAAATGGAGAGTTTTTCCTAAAGTCCTCTGAACTATTTGAAAGCCCCGTTTACTTGGACGAGGTCGCTGATGTCCTCTGCATTTTGCAAGCAGGTACCCGACTCCTTTTATCTTCTTAATAGTTTTACCTTAAGGTGCTGTGGCGGTGGGATGGTGCTGAATAAAATTGCTTCTGTACACACATCCATAAGCAAACATTAACTGCATCATTAGCTGTATATTAGGAAAAACTACCTAATGATAAAGCCAGCCTGACAATAACCCACCTCAGTGATTTTCTCCTCTGCAGTTGACAAATCGATGTCTAGAATGCATGTTTCTCTTTTCTTTCCTTTTCTTAGAGCTGCCTTCCTTGCTCCCCATTGTGGACGTGGCAGAGGCTTTGCTGCATGTCCGCAATGGAGACTGGTTTCTGTGTCTGTTGGTTGCCAACGTCCCTGACAGCTTCAATGAAGGTACAGTGATTCATCCGTCTCACAACACTGCACATCCTGTCTGCTGATAATGTGAGTCTGAGTGGCTGTTATAATTGCCAGTACGAGCTTCATATTGTTAGTGAGTGTACCTGCTGTGGCAGCGGTCCGGCTTCACCTAACATCACCTTTTTTAGAAGCTTTCCGTGATGGCTTCATTGGAGTTATCGGCAGATCGCTATTTGAATTGCAACCACATGTTTTCTTTCCCAGTTTAGCTGTTTCCCCTCTAATTGTAGACATTCCACTGGTATTAGGGTGTGTGCATTTGTCTTTGATTGATGGACATTATTGTCTTCCTCTGGCACACAGAGTGTGCGCTTTGAGAGACCGATTTATAAGAAATCGCCCGCCGTCTCCAGTGCTTCCGTAACACAAAGAGGGTCAGATCGAAGTCAGTAGCGGTTGTGCGTGTTACATAGCAGTCAACGTCCTTTTGGCTCCGTCACAGCAAAATACTTTGTTTCACTGAATTGAAAGTGAAATGAGTTGATCTCAGGGTGAAGTGTGGGAAATGGCTCTGTCTGGAAGCATCAAGGGTTTGTCATGTTGAACAAGAGCTGGTTACCAGATCTAACTCCGCTGGCTCCTCTGTGGCATATGCCATAATCCAGAAGTGTCAGAGATGGGAACTAATATCACTTCAGTGCATGTCATAGTCCAACCAACTATGAACAGTTTGCCCTTTTTTAAACTGTTCAGATGTGAAAAAGTAAAAGGAGAAATGAGATGTGAGATAAGGCTCTGAAATATGCTGTCTTGTGACGTTAAATCTTTTTTTACAGACAACTGAGTCATGATTCCACGGTTCAGGGTATTTATGGAGGAACATGACTTGGCCATGACATTGGAGGAATGATACAGTCTTACAGCCTTTAAGCAAGGATCACATTATAAAGCAATCATAACATTGTAAATTGATTGTACAGTATGTCCTTTTACTTTCTGGGAAAAATCAGTAAGCATGTTGTTAATGGGCAAATGACCTGATGGAGCACCCTTGAATTTCTACATTTTCATACTCCCTATGCTGCTTGTTTACTTAAATGTTCATGTCTGTCTTTGCAGTTTGTCGAGGTTTGATAAAGAACGGAGAGCGTCAGGATGAGGAGAGTGTGGGTGGTCGACGCAGGACTGAAGCCCTCAGGCAGCTCTGTCAGATGAACCCCTCACAGGCCCTCAACATCAGAGCCATGGTGGTAAGTCACATTATTAATATCATCTCAAATTTAACACCAGCGTCCCACTTTATCCATAACCTACTCCCAAATCCATCCAAGCTGCTTGAGATGCATTTGTGCTGAATTTCTTCTGCTATTCTGTTTAGTTTTTTTACATTTATTAGGCATGTAAACTCAAATGAATCCTTGTGAAGACAGTTTTGAGCATTGCATCACTTTGTGTGATTAATTTTAATGTTACAGGATGTTTGTTTTGAAAATTATCAATTATTTGCAAAAACATGGTTGCATAAAAATTATCTCGACACAAGTATTTACTGCAACTACATGTTTTTTATTTTCTTGATTTTTGTAGCTTCGCTTAAGGCCCAAAGACGTTTACGTCAGCATTCCAGCCGTACCTCCCCATTTATGTCTCCGCAAAAGTGCCACGGTCGTGAATTTTTAAATGCTGAACATAATGGCTTTTATGGGACTATAATTGATATTTTTATGATAACAATGTTCCAAATTGAAATGTAAAAACCTGTGTCAGTGTGAGCGGGTCACTCATAGTTCTGAACAGGGAATTATTCTCCAACACTACCTGCTCGGCACCAGACGGAGACTGTGACCATAGTGGAACATTTGGCAGCTAAAGAGCCAGATATTTCCCATTAGCTTTTTAGATTGCTAAAAATGTTGGTCCGTTGGCCGCAAACACAACGTCAACGAATGATAATGTTGCCAGATGAACTTAAACAATTATCATATGTCAGTGTTTTCCCCCGAAGTGGCCAAAAAAAAAAAAGATTTGACATGCGTAGTGTCATGAACCTGATCTTCTTAATGTTAGAATCAATATATATTCTGTACAATAATTAAACGCCATGTGTCAAGAAGGATTTGTTAACAAATACATGTTGTTTTTTCAGAACACACAGACTATTTTTCACACCAAATAGAGCTGAATATATTAGTTGATTAATTCATAAAAAAAATGAATAGACAATAAGGGTTTCAGCTTTTTTTTTAAGCAAGACTGTCAAAGTTTCTCTGGTTGTTGCATCTTAATTGTGAGGATTTGCTCATTTTATTTGTTAGTAGGATAACACAACAAACACGTTGGGCTTCATGAAATCCAGATAAGCATATGTTACAATTTACTGACATTTCAAAGAGCAAACAACTAATCGATTTATCAAGAAAATAATAAGCGCATGAACTGCATAGTGATGGGGCTCGGTTTTGCCAGAAACATTAAATTCTGTAGTTATTTCACACAAACACGGGTTGGAAAGACTCTTCACTGCTAGATGTTGTGATACACTTTGTAATCTAAGCCTAGAGGGAGACATTTGTCCCCCTCCCCCTGCTCTCAGGGAGGTTACAGCAGAAGGTCAGTTATCGAACGAGGCCCCAGGAGGTAGTAGGAATTCATTGCCTTCCTGAATAATCCATCAGCAGGACTTATACTCTGCCCAGAACTGTCCCCGAGAACGGTTTAAAGAGCAGATAACCTGCGGGGACAAGTGGCGAAGGATGCTGAAGATGTGTATTCAAGCAGCTATTTTGATGATCAATTCATTATTTGAGTAATTATTTCAAGCAAAAATGCCAAGTACTGGCTTCTCTCCATTTTAAACCTGTACTCTTAGGAGTTTCTGTTTTAGTAACTCAAACAGGATGTATTACTTTGCTTGTGGCGTACACAAGAAGATAAACAAGTGAGAGTGGGTTGTAAAACAAAACGCATAGACAACACTTTTCAGTGTTTGTTTTTTTAACATAAACATATGCCATCAGAATAATCAGATTTTCCGTGTTGTTTATTCTGTGTCTTCCCAGGTCGAGGAGTGTCACCTGCCGGGTCTGGGGGTGGCTCTGACTCTGGACCACAGACCAGACACAGCCGACGAGGCCGTCAGTCCCCTCGTCTCCTACGTCAGCGGTCTACTGCTGGGCACCAATAGCAAAGTCCGCACCTGGTTCAGCATGTTCATTCGCAATGGGCAACAGGTGAGGGGCCAGGCTTTGCTCTGTACTCTGTTTTTTATTGTTTAATTAGGCACACACACACGCGCTCCAGTTCATTCAAGTAGACACCAAACTTGTACAAGCAGAAGTTTGGTAAATTAGCATAGAGGAGATTGCAACGCAGTAACATCCACTTCCCCGTCTCGGAAAAAGTCTGATCATTTAGTTTCAGCATGTTGAGCAGAGGCCAAAGTGTCCGTGTGAGGAGACGGGACACGATGTCGTGGTGCGCGTTACAAGAGTCTCGCCGTGTGAGAGCGGACACCTCATCAGAGTCTACTGGATGTAATGGGGTTAAGTTAAACTAGTTCATGTTTACATGATTTATGATCTGACTTTAAGATATTACAAATGAGGTCTTCCTGTTCCGTGTATGTAGCAGTAGGAGAAGCATCACCTCAGTCAGGATTAAGCTGGGGCTTTTAATGTGTATGTCATGTAATCCTACTGAGTGTAATGACACATTCTCCAACGTGTAGGTTTCTCTTTTCTATTTTATTCTATTCTAGACCCTAATAATGCATTCGCTTGCCCATTGTGGGACTCTTTTTGTCTTTGACACCCCAATTTACTGTCTTTCTCAATTTTCATATCTTGACTTGACTAGTCCTACATTTATGCTAATGTTCAAATTCATGCATATTTCCATCTGCTGGCAGTTCATGGAGACGGAGAGACACTTTTCACAATCAGCCTTTCGCTGCAAATGCCATCATTTGTTTGTTTGTTTCTCTTGTTGTTGTTTTATTTCTTTTTCGACAATAAGACTCTCCCTCAGCTCTGTAGAAAAGCCTCGCTGCAGCACTGAGGAAATGTATTGAAACGTTGTCCACATTCTGCCTTTTCTGTTTTGTAATTGACAACTTGCATCCAAGCTGGTGTTCAGACTTTTTTTTTTAGCGATCAACAGAAAGTGAATTGTTGACAATCTTAGTTTAATCTGTCGTTTTGTCATTTAGCATAAACGAAGCCCAACAGCCACTGGTTGGAGCCAAAGTGTAAGCACTGGTGGGGGAAGCACAGCAGCTAACTGATGTCATTGTCTTTGTGCTGCCAGCGAAAGAGAGAAAGCAGCTCGGTGCTGTGGCAGATGCGCAGACAGCTGCTGCTGGAGCTCGTCGCCATCCTGCCGCGCTCGCGCAGCACCCACGTGCCCAATGACGGCGACATGCAAGAGGAGGTCAGCTCGGGGTACTCTGGCCTCAGAGAGGAGCACGTGGTGAAGGCCAGCGCGCTGCTGCGGCTCTACTGCGCCCTCATGGGCATCGCCGGCCTCAGGTGGGTCAAAGAGGATGCCGAAGCTCTCCTGATATTTGATCTGGGATTCTGAAACTCGGGGTTTTGATTTTTTGTTTGTTTTATTAGGAATGGTCCACAGTCAGACATTTGTTTTAAAGTATTAGTTCTAACACATTCATGTCTTAAAGATAGGATGCTAAATATGATCCCTCTGCAGACCCACAGATGAAGAGGGAGAGCAGCTCTTGCAGCTGATGACCAGCCGGCCCCCGGCCACTCCTGCCGGCGTCCGCTTTGTCTCTTTGTCCTTCTGCAAGCTGCTGGCCTTCCCTACGCTGGTCAGGTACATGAAGCGAGACGGTCTTATTGAAGTCTTTGTTTTATTCAGCAAACGCATTAGGTGGGGATCACAAACCCTATTCAATTAACAGTGGTCTTGAGTTTTGATGTTCTGCCAGTGCCGGCTGCCTGCCAGAAGTCTTCTGTGTTGCTTTTGGACTTGAACACTGTCGCTTTGTTTCATGAAGTGTGAGCATTATTATCTGTGTCCAGCACCCCGGAGCAGGAACAGCTGATGGTCATGTGGCTCAGCTGGATGATCAAAGAGGAGGAATACTTTGAGAGGTAAGGAGAATCTCTTCTCAGTTTTTATGAAAGTCATTATAAACGTACATTACTGTCTGGAGAAACTATAGTCTTAGTTTGCGTGTTCAAATGAATCGTATATACAATTTGTACATATATCTAATCTATTAACACTGAGATTATATAGCGCTCACCTGTGGTACAATTAATTAGCATTTCTCAAAAAGCAGTGTCTTTATCATTTAATAATTGATTGGATGGTGTCTCTGGGTTTTGCATAAGTTTCAATAGTCGGCCAACTAAAAATCATAAAACACCGCTGGTTAACACTTTACTGAACAATCAGTGACTTATAATGCAGCATTACGCAAATTTTGATCGAATTTTCTTAATATGTTGAGGAAATGATTTGTATTTCTGACAGACGTGCTCATTTTGACAAAGCTCCTCATATTATTTGTTTAACACTTTCAGTTTACTCGTCTAATATTTTAAATAGTTTGATCATGTTGGCATTGTGATGTTGTCTTCAGCAAAAGTCTGATTATAGGATTCAGAGAGAGTCCACTATACTTAACTTACTACAATGGCATGGTCTTAGTCACTGGTTTTCTGCTCCAGATTCAGAGTTTATTGATTCAGAGATTCGGTTTATTGAATCTTAATTCAATAAAGATTCAGAGTGTATTGAAACTTAACAAATGAGGGATGAAACAATAATACTCAGAGAATAAACAAGCAACAGTAGAAGTTAAATGCGGAGTTGAATGTGGTAAATCATGTATGAATGTGTGTTTTCTTTGTTTGGGTCCACTATTTTGAGGCATTGGATGTTCCCTTGAAAATAGTTTGTTCTTCGACGAAATAGGCAACAATAAATTCAGCAAAGCTATTGTTTGTATGTTAAAATGAAGTTAATATGGCCCTGTCTTAACAATGACCTATAACTGCAGCAGTGCATATGAATGCGTGTTGGTGTGTGGCTCCATAAATCATCAGTCTTAAGTGACTTTAGGGGCGCTTAAAGGGACGCCGGCCGATAGAAGAAGGCGGGATGTGTTGATGCAAACAGCTTAATCAGTTTATTAAAATTCTGTCCTGTAAAATGCCGGATTAACGACAAGCCGAAGTGTCTTTTCTCACTCGCCTCCCGTGCTTATGTGTGTCCTCCTCCTCCTTACAGCGCTGCAGGCGTCTCCGCTTCTTTCGGAGAGATGCTATTACTGGTTGCCATGTATTTCCATAGCAACCAGCTCAGCTCCATTATCGAGTTGGTGTGCTCTACTTTGGGGATGAAGGTAAGGTGGTAGGTGGGAGGGAGGCAGTGATCAATACAGCAGTCTGGCTGACCAGCTACCGGCCCACTCCTCCACTGCAGCAGTGAAGCGTAGAAAACCCATATCACTGCCGAACACTTGCAGCATACACATATCTACCAAAACACTCTATACCCCGTGGCCAATTTGCTGTTTTATTACTTATTAAGTGCACTATTGTTTCCTGCCGGTGTGCTAAGTAGTTTTCCTGTCTCAGTGTGTTTTCCTCTAAGATGTGTAATGTAATTGGATTTGGAGCCTGTTTGTTTCCACCCCAAGGGCAATCCTCTCAATTCGATGTTGCGCCTGCCATGTAGAATTTTTCTTATGAAATATGGAAGGAGGGAATTACAAAATACCAGCACTGTTGCCTGCAGGTGGTTTTCACTCGCAGTAAACCTACCATTGTTGATTATATATTTTTATTTATTTATTTATTTATTTATTTATTTATTTATTAAAATGTTCAACTTTCTACAGATTGCCATCAAGCCCAGCTCTCTAAGCAAGATGAAGACTATCTTCACACAGGAGATCTTCACAGAACAGGTACTTAAATTGTCCTTTATGCACATTTTCTCCCCGCTAATTCCAATGTTCAATGGTTTATTTGTGATTTTTTTTTTTTTAGTTCTGAAATTAGAAAAATTATCGTCACCCCAAAAAGATTTTTAAAGATGAAAGAAATAGTAACTTCGGAAAATTATCCCAGGAAGACCGTTTCAAAGATGTAAAAATAAAATGAGGTAAATGTTAGGAAAATTCACTCGACACCACGGAGTAAAATCATTAAATCAAGAACGAAGGAGGAGCAGAGTCAGAATCACAACATGGTATACAAATTGTACTTCCTAGACTGCTCGTAGAATGAGCGAAGGACGACCTTCTTAAATACACATGGTCATCAATACACAGAGGCCCACATGACGTCTTCATGGCTCTATCGTGAGCGCGTCCCCGTCAACTGATCATTTGTCCTGTCGTGGCCAAAGTCACAAGACTACAAGCATCTACACGTTCCCAGACAGAGACATACTGATACTTCTGTCTCGTGTCTTTTAACATGAGAGCCAGAGTTCAATGAAAAGTCACTGGCCTCTTTAATAATACATATAACGACTGAACCTTCTATATGATTCTGAAGGTAACATTAAAACAGTACTAAATCAAGAGTAAATACGTTTTTCTTCCAACAGTAAATAAATATGAAACTTTGCAAAACCTTTTTTTTCAACTGCATCATAATCGCAGGATAAAAACAAAAAAACTAATGCCAGACTTCTTCTCTCAGGGCTTTTGGACTTTTATTCTCATCAAATGCTCAATTATTTTGCGTAATTGAGAGCTACTGTAAACTCAAGAATGTAGAAAGTTTTGATTTAATAACTTGTACAATTAAATAGATCCCCTTCTTCATGTACATTATTTAACACTACACAGCAGTTTGGGGTAAAATGCCTCAGTATAACAAAGTCTGGTGATGACATCACATTCTAAGTGCATATTCTCAGTAAAAAATGACATTGAACTGTAAAGTATTTGTGGCTGTGCTTTGTCTATTTTTAAATAACTATTTTTTTTTATTTCTGGTGTTCAGGTGGTGACGGCACATGCGGTGAGGGTTGCAGTGACCAACAACTTAAGTGCCACCATCACAGGATTCCTTCCAATTCACTGTATCTACCAGCTGCTCCGGAGCAGATCCTTCACCAAGCACAAAGTGTCCATCAAGGTAGGAGGCGTGCACTCGATGGCTCAATGACCACTAGATGTCTATTTTTATTTAAAATAAATAAATTTTGCCATCCGGTGCTGTCCTTGTGTGCATCTTTCAGGATTGGATCTATCGCCAGCTCTGTGAGACGACCACCCCCATCCACACCCAACTGATTCCCCTAATTGACGTCTATATCAACTCCATCCTCACTCCGGCATCCAAGGCCAACCCAGAGGCCACCAACCAGCCCATCACGGAGCAGGAGATCCTCAATGTCTTCCAGAGCTCTGCTGGGGTGAGTCTGCCTCACAGAAACTGCAACAAAACAACTAAAACTGCACCACACCGTTAATTACGTGTTTGTTTGTTTTTTTCAGTGGTGAGTTCTTTATCCTTCCTTTGCTATTTAGAAGGCAACTTTTTCCTTTCCCAGAATTAACAGAGTTGGTTATCCCTTTTCAGAGTTAATCAGTCACCTCCATCTGCACCATTTGCCGTCTTTTTTATATTTATCTTGTTGTTGTATATTGTGTATAAATACGTAGAGCGAAGTGAAACTGGAGTTAAATTCCATGTATGCGTAAACACACATGGCCAATAAAGCTGATTCTGATTCTCTTTACAGAATGTTGCCTTTAATATCAGATTCTTTTTTTTCTTCTTTTTCTTACAACTTTTTTATTTAAAAACAAGTCTTGTTTGTTGCTCCAAGCATTCCAGATAAAATTCCAAGCCTTCATTCACTGACGATGCAGAGCCCTGACCTGTAGCTGTTGTTTTGCTTCTCTTTTGCTCTTGGTTAGCAAGGGGAGGGTAGTCGAGGAGGACGGCAACGCTACTCCATCACCACCCAACTCCTTATCCTCTACTACATCCTGTCTTATGAGGAGAACCTGTTGGCGAGCACCAAACAACTGGGTATGTACAAGACGCTTCCTATGTCCCATATACCACTGCACTGTGCCAGACTTCCCTCTGTGCAGTCGGCTCACTTCCTCTCCCGTTCTTATTCTCTCCTCTTCTGCCTGTCTGAAGTGCATCCATTGTCATCTCCTCCACTAAAGGAGGCATTGTATTTGAGATGGATGGAATTTGTCAGGCAGTGAGAGGAGAAAGGCAGCTTTTGTCCTCTGTTAAGTTGTAGGAGATGCTCTCGCTCTGGATGTGCAGTCATTCATCCTTTTCTCTCTTGGCATTGAATGTTGGCCGCTTCATAGAGAATAAATGGAGGACTGACAAAGAGCCAAGTACAATGGCTGCGGGAACTGAGCTAACTAGGACAGCTGTAGGTTGGATGGAGCATTAGCAGTTAGCCTAGTCAGTGTTTATTCTCTCCCATGACGAGCTCTCCTCTTGCCCTTCATTAGGACAGATTTATGTGAGAGTTTATGCCCATCTCTTTAATTGCTGTGTTTACCCAAGTGCTCCCGCAGCCTTCAAGGAAGGAGTAATGAAGCCCATCAGCAGTGGTAATGAACCCACGTCAATGAAAAATCACCTCCGCTCCTCTTAACGCGTCGGCACAGTGGCTCTGGCGTCCTTACACTGCCAAATAAAACACTTATGCTCCGTCTTGTCCTTTACTTGCTTTATGCCATCACCCTCTGTTTTCTGTCATATAATTTCTTTGCTTCATTCAACGTTTTCTTCTATTTTCTTTCCCCAAGCCCTGATGCAGAGGAAGCCGAAGTCGTACTCGGCAGCCTTGATGGACCAGATCCCCATTAAGTACTTGGTTACGCAGGCCCAGGGACTGCAGCAGGAGCTAGGGGGTGAGACAATGGACCTAAATAAAAAAAAATATTTTACCATTATGGTATTACATACTTGGGAGCACACGGGTTACAAACCAAGACTGCAGTGATAACCCTGCATTACATGTCAGAGTAAATATCACAATTGTGTTAACTGTAATTGCTGTGTTTTGTGGACGGTGATAAAGAATGTGAACGATGATCCCTTGTTGGAAACAAATAAGACTTTTATGTTTGGGAAAAGAAAAGTAAAATTGACAAAAAATAGTGGGTCTAATATAATTCTCTGTCCCTGTTCCCAGGTCTGCACTCTGCCCTGCTGAGACTGCTGGCCACCAACTACCCCCATCTATGTCTCGTGGAGGACTGGGTGTGTGAGGAGGAGGTGACCGGTACCCTGCCCCTGCTGAGGAGGATGATGCTCCCCAGCAACACCTGCAGATACACTCAGAGCCAGCTCCACCAGGGTGAGGAGGATGGGATTATGGGATGAAAGAAAAAGGATTCAGGCTGGTAGTTCTCAGCCCCCATGCCTTTGATTATATTTCTCCGATTTCTAAAAACATGGCTATTTTAGCAAAGTCTTTCAGCAACCAGTTATAGATGCAACTGAGATTGTTTAGATGGAAAAGTAAAGCCAGTCAAACGGTAGTGATGGTAACTGAGGAGCCAGGGTTGTGTATGTAAGGGTAGTGTTTGAGTGTAACGGGGAAGAGACGCTTAATATTGTATAATAAATACATCTACAGGTGCAAGCCATTATCAAACTGAGATCTTATCTCAATGGTTAATCCGTCAAGGTTTAGAGGATTATGCTGTAATTGGCTTTTCTTTGAGAGATCCTTGAAAAAATGCAAACGTGTGATGGATAATCAGTTTCATACACCATTGTATGTGTGCGCGCGCGTTTTTTACGTTTATAAATTGATATTTTATGTTCATATGCAACTCTGCACTGTGTATTGACACTTTTTTTTTTTTATGGATAAAGGTTAACATCACTGTAGTTTTATTTTATTCACACCACCATTACATCTTAAAAACAATTGTTTTCCAGATGTTGTTTATTTATCTCCGTGTGCACATTGACTCCCCCTCAGCCTTCCAGAAATTACCATGCAGCAGTCCCAGGCTGATGCGCATCCTGGAGCATCTAACGCTGCTTTCACCTGGAGACCTGATCCCTTATGCGGAGGCCCTCACAGCCAGCATGGCTCTGCTGCTGGAGCCCGCCGTGCCGCGCCGAATACTGCAGACGCTTAACAAGCTCTGGATGGGCCTCAACACTGTGATGCCCCGCAGGTACGCGCTCTGGACGTGATTCAGTGTTGTGACAAAGGATAGACAATGTTACTGTGACAGCCTGGGAATAATAATGCGTCGTGGTAATTGGAAAATGTAAATTGTTGACCTTAAATTTCACATAAGATCCAGATGATTGATGTGCTTTGTGGTTATAGTTTATGTTCGGCCTTGAGGATCAAATTGACTAATGCTTCACATTAATGTCATCACTTGAGTATTAGGGCTCAAAATCAATCAATAGTCAAAATTAGTATCTTGTCTTCATACCTTTTTGCATTCGAGACATTTTGCTCAACATAATATGAAAAAAAAAAAAAGGCAAAGAAAAATCTAAATATCTAATCCATGAATTAAGTGATATTTTTGCCTACTGGTTAGATTTATAGTTGTAGGTATTTTCCGTTAAAGGTTAACAGTAGCACTTGACTGGCATCTCTCTCAAGGCTGTGTAAAGGTGCTGTGAGACGAGGTAAATGGATTACAGGGGGACCTGTGGAACAAGAGGTGTTGCCCTTACCCCCAGGCTGCCTGCCTGCTCACTGATTATTGTGTGAATAGATCAGAGGTATTGAGCCAAACAACTCTGTCAGCCTGCGCCAACTCTCTGGACAGAAAAGGGGTGACCCTCACTGCGCCCGGGGCCCACAGGAGCACAGTTACCAAAGCTCCGAGCAGACATCCCATCGACCCAAAGCTGTTCTGTAACCAGGAGAGCTCAGGGCAGGGAAACTGAGGGAGATGTAAGGGGATTGCTTCCCCCTCCGCTCTTCTCTTCCTCACTCCCTCTCGTAGTATTGAATGCTGCAGAGCGCTGGGCTCTGGTTTACCCAGCAGGAAGGGAGCAGTGTCAAATTTCACACAGATCCACTGATTGATGCCAGTGCGCGAGCTGCAGGAAGGCTCTGCGCGCCAAGAGCGCCCTGCTGTTCATAGTTTAGCATCGGTCTGATAAGAGCGAGCGAGGGAGGGTGAAAAGCTGCCACGGGCTAATTTGTGAGTAACTGAACTAAACCCCAACTGAAATGAGTCTCATATTTTAGTAGCATCTGATTATATTTCGCCCAAAAAATAAGTCAGCATCTTTTTTAAAAGTGCAATAATGTCTCTTTATGAGCTGGCAGTTTTTTTTCAAATGTTAGACTGACCCAATGTTCGACATCTTAATTTGAAAGGAAATCCTTTGTTATTCCATAGCGCTGGGCCACAAAAAAAAACAGCAAACGAGTGATAGGTGAAAGGTTAAACTGGTGTCTTTTTGCAGGTTGTGGGTGATGACGGTAAACGCCCTCCAACCTTCAGCGAAGCTGCTCCGGCAGCAGCAATACACGCAGAACGACCTGATGGTGGACCCTCTCATTGTGCTGCGCTGTGATCAACGGGTGTACAGGTAACCACTGGACCTATTCTAAAGGGCCTTACATGGACCCATACAGCACACCGAGGCACTTCTGTTGTAGGCTACATTGGCTGTCGGCATACACAGACCTGTTCACGTGCTGCTTACATCCTTTTTGGGCAGATGTTTTGGGCTGCATGTGTACAGTCAGCAAAGACATGGGCAGACGACGAAATGTCTACCACATGGACCCACACCAATGACTTGCATTTATTTTCATTATATATAAAATGTCTTTTAAAGTAGCTTGAACAAAATGGTTAAACTTTAAAATGATGCAGTTTTTTATTTATCTTTTGTGTTTTAGATGTTGTCATCATCTACAAGACAAACAGAATTGACAAAGGTTGTGTTTTTTTTCTTTGTTGCTAGGTGTCCTCCGTTGATGGACATTGTGCTTCACATGCTGAATGGCTACCTGCTGGCCTCGAAAGCCTACCTCCACTGCCACCTGAAGGAGACGGCTGACTTCGATCGGCAGAGCCAGACGGTCTCTAACTTGGGCGTTCCCGGACAGCCAGACGCACCCGAGGTCACCAGGGAGGAGCTGAAAAACGCCCTTCTATCTGCGCAGGTATTTCAACCACCAACTGGCCCTTTGTCTCTCTCACTTCACTTTTAAAACAATTAAGAGGACTCTTGTTTATAATTGCATGTCTTAGGGTTTTGGTGACGCATGGTGCAGAAATAATATGGCATGAAATTACACCAACAAAATATCTAAGAGATGACCTTTCACATTTGAACCTGTTTCTATTTAACCAAAGGACAGCGCAGCAGTCCAGATTCTCCTGGAAGTGTGTCTGCCAACCTCCGAAGAGCAGCAGCAGCTGGGGTCCAACACAGAGAGCCTGCTGAGTAGCATTAGGGGCCCGATGCCAGGGAAATCGAAACGGGGAAGCCTGGGGCCGAGAGCCAGAGGGGGCGTGGAGGACGGCGAGCCAGAGGGAGGCCTACTCAGCGACTTGAGGGAGGTGCAATGTCTCATCTGCTGTCTGCTGCATCAGATGTTCATTGCCGACCCCAACATTGCCAAGTTGGTCCACTTTCAGGTAACATGAAGACGATGAAGTGGACTCTACACTTGATCTTTTTGGTTTTACTGTGACAGTGGGAAGGCCGGCAGGTTTACAGAGTCACACCCATAACAGAAAGCGATCTTCCATAAAAGATCATGGTTGCATAGACATAACCCCACATTTATAATAGATCAAACAAATACCTATACTTACCTCAGTTTATGAATTAGGTCCACTGGAAACTTCTCCTCAACTCAAAGAGAAAGCAAAAAGGGCTTTTTATGCCATCAAGCGTTCCGTTCAAATCCAAATTCCA
This sequence comes from Myoxocephalus aenaeus, assembly GCA_038501785.1. Taxonomy (NCBI): domain Eukaryota; kingdom Metazoa; phylum Chordata; class Actinopteri; order Perciformes; family Cottidae; genus Myoxocephalus; species Myoxocephalus aenaeus. The sequence continues at coordinate 3,405,253 of JBAMJR010000175.1, read as the reverse complement.
ACTAGGACATGGCTCAAAATATTTCAATCAGTCATAGAATCGATTGCATTGTATGACAGTGAAGTATGGGATCTCTTACGCCAAAATGATTGTGCAAAACGGGACAACAATTCAGTTGAAATCCTGCATGCAGAGTTCTGCAAAAGTATTTTCTTGGTGCAAAGAAAACCCGAAACCCTTTAGGGCTGAATCAGGCTGATATTCTGTACTTCTAACTATTCAATGAAGAACTATTGAATTCTGGAGACATGTTAATGAGTTACCCGGCTTGTTAACATGATAAAGTAGGAATTCTTCACGATATTCTTCAAGAATATCCCCAGTTTCCAAAGTCTGGCAGAACGGGACAAATTACCCCTTTTTTTCTTTCACGGTCTGTTTTGCTTTTGTTTGTTAGTCATTGTATTTCATAATCGTAATTGTGCTTTGGCAGCACATTTCCTGTCATGCTGTTAAAGCCGACTGAATTGATAAGTGCGTGTTGTGACAGGTCATCATAAGCGAACGGGGGCATGTGTTGTTCAGGCAGTCCGGCTTCATAAGGACATTACTTACATGCTTAGATTTGCTTGCTCCCCTCTACATTTAGAAATGAATGTTATCATGCAAATACACTTTTGTGCGAGTCGCTGAGTGGATTGTGCCATATTACTGAAAATACCTCCCAGTCATGTTGACCCCATTAGTCATCACATTCTGCCGTGGCATTAGTGGTAAGTGACTGCAGCGCTCCCAAAAGTAGCAGACAGCCATATGGTGGACTTCATCAATCCAATCCCCCTCTGTCACTAATCCACTCCACCCACACTGCCAAGCAGAAGCTGCCACACACACACACACACAAGTACTTGTGTGCCTAAATGACTACTTGATTGAATTTACTGTGTATTCCCTTATTCCTCCATTCTTCATTCTAAGATTTATGTTCCCCGCTTTCTCCGTCTTCTGTGCCTCTCTCTCTGTCAGGGTTACCCTCAAGCTCTGCTGCCTCTAACTGTGGCAGGCATCCCCTCCATCCATATCTGTCTGGACTTCATCCCGGAGCTGCTGGCCCAGCCCCAGCTGGAAAAGCAGGTGAGCCCTCTCCTCTTTTTCCTGGCTTTTTAAATCCCTGACTTTGCCCTGGGCTTGTGCCAGAGCCTCTCTTTACACATACTTTTTTTTTTTTTTTTTAAAGCAGCTCTATTGGGCACTCTCTGTTTGCATATTTGCTCCATAAATATGTGAAGAATGTGTAGCCGTTCTGAACGTGTGTGTATATATGTGTCCACACAGATATTTGCAATCCAGTTGCTGTCGTACTTGTGCACCCAGTACGCGCTGCCCAAGTCTCTCAGTGTGGCCAGGTTGGCCATCAGTGTCATGGGCACCCTCCTCACAGGTCGGTGAACTCAACTGTTTGTCTTTACAGCTCATACGTTCATGCTTTTGGGTGTGGCCTCTTCTAATCGCCATACTTTCATCTACTTTTGTGTCTCCATCATTGAATTTGCTCCCGTAGCTCACAATGCCGCCTGTGCACATTATATCAGCTGTTGTGATACAGTATGTCTTCATAATTTGATCCCTATATTTGCCTGCCACCATCTGGCCTTCGGCTGTTAGTGCAGCATTCTCCCTCCATTACATAAGTGCACACTGTGGCCCAGCCTGCCAGCCGCTGCTTTTTGTTGTTCACGCAGTTCTTTTGTGTACCTTTTGCGTTCCGTCTTTTTAGTGCTGACTCGTGCCAAGCGTTTCTCCTTCTTCATGCCCATCCTGCCATGCCTGGTGGGCTTCTGCCAGGCCTTCCCTCCGCTCTATGATGAAGTCGCAGGTCTGCTGGTACAGGTGGGCCAGGTCTGTGCCTCCGACGTCGCCACCAAAGCCAGGGACGTCGACCCTCTGATCGCACGTAAGTACAGTTGGTCACTGGAGTGGCTTTTCGTCAGTATACAATTTGTAACAATTCCTTTTTCACGGTTGTGACCGGCAGTGTAGGAACAGTGTTTGTACAGTGTGTAGTATACTTCTTTGAGCGTAGCAAGTCTTATCGCTGAACACAGACTCAGCAGCCGCTGTCCTGGAGACATTAATTCATATTAGACACTGAGAGATCATTCAACATGAATAAGCTCAAATGTCGCCATTGACGCACAAAGAGACTGCCACGAAGTAATATTGGTTGACCTTTTTCTGTAATTAGCTGTGACCTTTACCGACACATGGGGCTAGACCCAATAAAACTGATAAGAATGTCCCGATTTTATTAAAAAATAAATAAAAGAAACGATCCAATAGTAAGTAATTACGACTTAATGTATCAGCACACTTTACCTCAAGTAGGCCAACCTTCCATTTGATAAGGTAATCTTGTCAAATTGATCAATATTTCTGACGGATGAATATTTCTTAATTAAGAAAATGCATCCTTGTGCCAGATCACATGCAATTTAAAAATAACAAAAAACCTAGCCTAGATTAGCCATAAATACTGATCTTGCAGATTGACTCGGGGCAACTCCAATTATAGATAATATGTATGGCGAAGGGATAAAGTCCATTTATTCAGAAGCTCTACATGGTATTTACATTGTGCATGTGATGTTTCCACATCTTCTGTCCGTACTGTACTCATATTTCTAGACATACTTGCATACTAGGAACTGTAAATCAGTCAGGATCATAAAAATGTGATGAGGACATGTGACGAAGAGTATAGTATAAAAGATGTAGCAGTGTTTAAGTAAAAACATTCATAGGAAGTCTGTCGTTTTCCTGCCTCAGGCCTGCATTACCTGAAGGAGAAGCCTCAGGGGCCGGCGGCTCCAGGAGGTTCCTCCAAGCTGTCTTTACCCCAGAGGACCGCAGAGGAGCACGGGGGAGCTGACCCTGATGTCCAGCTCTGCTACTGTGTGGAGGCCACATTCATGGACATCATCAGCTCCACCCTGCATGGACTATAGACGGAGGAAGAGCAGGGGACTGGACTTAAACCAACAACTCTGAACACTGCCTCTGAAAGACATTCGTATTCCTGAGTCGGCCGTTGTCAACACGCATCCCATCATCTGGAACACAAGGACTGACGTCCCCTTTGCCTCTGGCTTTCAGACAATGTATGGCTGTTGTATGGACACCATGTTCAGGCTGGACTGAAAAATCTCATTTGACACTGTAAATACATCATGATTTGCAATTTATTTAGAAATGTATGTCCATGTGCTCTGCCAGTTTGTAGAAAGTTGAATACAAAAAATAATGAAAGGGCCATTTTATTGACCTTTTTTATAGGCATATTTTTCTAAGCTGTAAGTGACCTTTTCTCAGCAACTGAAAAATGGAAGACGTTGAAATGGTATCAAGAGCTTTTGTACTGTGTTTGTAATAAAACAAAAACCCTTTCATTGATGGTTTATACTCATCCCATTTACAAACTCGAACAAAGGCGTTACCAAATGTATTGTGCATCACACTGCCATGGCTGCTACATTTAATACAACGCGAATGAAACCATCGTTAATTAGTACCACCTGTGCTTTTCCTATTATGTCAAGTCATAACGTCTGCTGGGTTTATTGTGTAACTCCTATTACTATTAACAAAACTTCAATCCTGCTGAATATTCATTTCGTATTATCTCTCGTGTGTGTGTGTGTGTGTGTGTGTGTGAGAATTGCAGGATTACAGCAGCAGCAAGAGACTCATAGTAAAATTAAAAACGCAAGTAATATAAGCAAACGGTAATAAAAACGGATTAACTTGTATAGGGAAGAAAATAATTGAAGGTGTATTCTTTTTCCAATTTATTTCCTAACCTGGCATTCTAAAAGCTGCTTCAGGGATTTCTTGTTCAAGCTGGAATAAAATGCAGTTAGAGAAATACTTCATTTAATTTATTTATATGTTGCAGTCCAAAACTACTGGAATAATCCAATTAAGTACTAAATTGCGAAAATTCCCAGAAGAAACCTTGGAGCCTTAAAGTTAGCTGTGGCCCTGATTGTGTGCACCTGTGTGTGAAAGAGAGGGGGAAGTCTGGAGAGATTATTTTAATATTCTGAAGTTGATTCATTTCAGTGGACGTGGACCATCTGGGAAACTGGTGGACCAGAAGGGGACGTCGAGTGCAACCAGTTAGGCCAAGTGCAGTCCGTCATCTGGGACTTCCTGGAGTGGTCGTGTCAGATGGCAGTCCTTGCTGCATGCTCACTATAATTCTGAGGATCAGGAGAATTTGTTGAGAAGTTGAGCTGCGTTAGCAAATATTGAGTTACAGGCTGCTCCATATTTTTGGAGCAAACTGCTCCACTGGGGATGTCCCATGCTGCACATTTACAGACAGTAGATTTTCTGAGGTTGAATAACGCTTAACCCTTGAATAACTACAATATTTAATGGACACTGTTAACGGCTGGGTCCTGTATGCCTGTGGACCATTCTGAAACTTGGAGCTGGTGCAGCCTCCAGTCCTGCTCGTAACAGGCTTTCACTGGTTTGGCTCGTTGTCATATTCAGGAGCTAGAATAGTTTTCTCTGTCTGTACATCTTCCACACAAAGACTCACAGAACAGAATTGTTGCAGCACCGAATTAAACATCTTGAAATACAGAATCTCTGTTTGTCTTATCTTTGTGGTTCACAGCGTAAAAGCATCCTATTGTACATTTTTTTATTTTATTGCAGTTTGTCTCTCACATATAACACTGCCTCTGAAGATATCTTATAAATGTGGCTGATACTGTACTTGGTGAGATTGTTAAAGGGCGCAAAGTCTTTTTGAGTTTAACATTTAATACCCACGGACACGGTCAATGATACAGAGGGTTACTATAACCGAAATAGACTGTTTACAGGCTGTTATAGAGCCTTATTTAGGCGACGGCCTTCTTTTCTTTCATACCACTCACTCACTGCACTTTTTACACCACATATGAATCCATATTATCCCAGCTGTGCCACCATATCCTAATAGACATATTGTGGTAATTCACCAGAGGGCAGTCTTGCCACACTAAAAACATCAGATCCATCCTGTCAGACTAAACCCGTTAATTAAATAAACCTTCAACAGTCACCAGTGAAGAACCTGAGCAGAGTTTTCAAGGTTTGCACACATTATGCTGAAATATATAACCATCCCTGTTATAGAAGCTACAGTGTAAGATGGCCTATCATTTACAGTGGTAATGAACTGTAATATTATAAAGGTAGTTCCCTGCCTCTAGACACAGCCATTCACTCCTGTATGTGCAACAACAATGATCTTGTCCATAATAAATAATTACCAAGGAATGACATAAATGACACAGGAAGATTTACATTTGATCAATATTCTAAAGATATTACATAGCATGCAAATTGGTAGATAATATATACTATGTTTTGTACTATGTTATGTCCAGAGGAGTGAGTGACTTGTATCCACGAAGCCAAGCTCCTCATCTCTGTCTCATTTATGAAGCGCTCTGCAGTAGTTTGTTGTGTTGCTGCAGTTTCCCAATGCTGTGAGAGCCGCCTGAAGCAAGTGGGGGTGAAATCACAGAGCAGTTTTGTTTTCACCGCTGTGCCTCCTTCCAACACCTCGCACACACACAGAATACGACCCTTTGCAAACTGCAGAAAAAAAAAAGGGTGGTGATGGAGGAGACGGGAGGAAGTGAGAGAGATGTTGTATTCATTCTCTGCTCAGCATGGAGTTCAGGACAAGAAGGGAGAACTCTGTTTGTCCAGTCAACGCAACACAAGCTTGTTGTGTGAAGGCGACGATCCTTATCTGCCTCGGGAAGACCCGCTGATGACTCTCCTTTTGTAATTAGACACAAGCTCTCACGCTGCAGTCCATTACCGAGTTGATTGCATTCCAACACGTCAAACAGACCGTGCTGATTACGACGTGAACGCGAGACAGAACACGGCCGCTCCGCTCAGCCGTGCAATGTAAACAGCAGATCCATCTATAGACACAGAGCATCCTGCAGGTTTTACACAAAAGCGTGACATCCAGCCAGACACATGACTCACTAATCAGGCTGCGAGTTCATGTCGACAAAGGATTCGTTGAATCTAAGAGGATCACAGCTAACGAGGAGGCTTTTCATCCCCCTTTTAGGCGTATTAAAATAATATATCATGTCAGATCACTGGCGGCAGCTATTTTGTTTACAACACCACACGGTCTGATTAGAGTCCCAATCTTCTTAGAGGAAGTGTAACTGACAAAGACACTGTGCTGATGATGTGCTTAAATATTCTACAGGGATACAGAGCATGTCTGGGATGATCAAAGGGTGACTTAACATTTGTTGTCAGTCATTATAAAAACACTGAATTGTGTTATTTGGGGATCATAGAGCTAACCGGGCGCTTCTTGTTCAGAAGTCTCTGTAGACGCGTGGTGGTAATTGGGATTCAGGGCGAGGGGGAGTCTGTGGACTCTGAGCTGAATCTCTTATTTGTGTACTCTAGTTCAGGCCTTGCACTTAAGCCAAGGAAGTGTAAACACGAACTTTATTGGGAAAAAAAAAACACACAATAAAACAGTTTCTCAACAATGCCTCTACCTCTTTAGAAATCTCCCCCTGAGCACCAGAGGGAGGCTCTTAAATTGTGTTCTTAATGCACTTAGCTAGGTATACACTACCTCCAGCTTTTCTAATTCACGTCACACTCCAGGTCTATTTGCTGCTGTTTACTTGCCGGTAAGAAAGGACAGGCTCTTGAGAGGCAGCGGATCCCACTTCAGCTTGTTACAAGAGCCATCGAGGTTCCCCGCAGGCCTCAGTGGCTCTTCAGGTATAATGCAGTAAAACACCCACGCACTGCTGTGACGGCGGCGGAGCCATCCACAAGGTCCCTCTAGTGCTCTTGGGCTATTTTACTTTTCAAACTTGCTCTTTGCATTTGGAAAGAAGGTCCCTCATACAGTACAATATGTCTTTATGATGCTGAGAGTAAAGCGCCAGATGTCTCATCCGTTTCTTTTCCAACTTCTTAACTGTGCTTTTGTGTTTCGTGCTGGATAGCATTAACATGCAAACACGCTAAACTAAGATAGTGAGCATGGCTAGCATTATGCCTGCTTATCATCACCATGTTATCCTTATTATTGTGAGTGCGCATTTAGCTCAAAGCTATGCCTAGGGAATGCCTCTGAGAGCCTCAGTAGATTCTTAGGGCCCTGTTTTAATTGTTCTAAGGCGACGACAAATAGCGGGACGTCTCAGTGATTTAACAAATACGTCACATCACTGGTCTCATTGCTGAGGAACAGCTGAACCGATCACAGCGATGCATAACGGCTCCACAAGTGAAGGATTGGCCTCCCCAGGAAACCACGTTGTTGTCTGCATGTGGTAAAGCAGCAGCCAGAGGCAGAGGCAGATGGTGGTAACAGTTAATTAGTACATTTATTGACAGAGTCACATCGTGAAAAGTAGTTTGTTGAAGCGATTTGCGTGATCGCATCAATCCTGCTATTCTGTACTGTATTTCAAGATGAAAATGCATACACCGTGTGTTAAAGTGTGACACAGCAGGGTTTGTGTCACAAGAAGGATATGTGACATCTGTCCCGCTGCCACATGCCGGGTTTCTTTACTGTGAGGGATTTACAGTTTTGGAAATCCATTCATCTTATTTTAGTGCTAAATTACAGAAACTCCATCATCATCATCATCATCATCATCATCATCATCATCATCATCATCATCATCATCATCATCATCATCATCATCATCGCAGCGTGCAGGTTTTGGTTGCTCAGTAACGGCAGGTGAAGAGGACAAGAGCACAAGAGGGTTAACACATACTGTAAGAATCACCTATTTCATTTTATAGATCATGCAGCCGTCTGCAGATCAACGTCGCCCGCTTTACCCCTGTGCCGGCTTACACCTCTACTATTAGCGCAAAGCTTCAAGCACATCTTCCTCCTTCAGCAACTGATTTTGCTCTTCCTCACCTGAAGGAACCTGTGCACCGTGCGCTCTGCACTGGACACCAAAGTACCACACAAACTGCATCTTCTGTGTATTTGTTCTTCTTTCTCTGCACTTCTGCCACAGCTGGATCTGACTGAAAGAAAACCAACATTGACTGCGTTGGCTGCCAACTCTTTATTAGTTTGCAGTGAGATACACACGACTTTGACGTGGTCACAGTCTGGGTCATCTTCAACATGATTACATTTGGCGGCCCTGGACAGGTACAAGCGCTGGTGAACGTATCGCTGACCATCACCTGGTATTTCAAACCCTGCTATTATTCTGACTGCTTCATTCAGAGACTTTTGTTTATGTTCTGGTCGATGTACAATTATTGTGCTGATATTTTAGCCTGGGCACACATTAATAGAGACTATTCAGGTCAAACAAATCAAAAATATTGGTTACCATATGGATGTGTTGATTAAACAAATGCTGAGACAGTAGGAGAGGTTGCTGTTGGACTTCCAACACTGTGTAGTGTGTCTGTGTGTGACGCTGTATGCTGGAGACACAATATAATTAAAGGTACCATTATCCTCATTATGTATCAATGCTTTTACGGGATTAAAAACATGAACAGGTAGGTGGAATGCTCGCTGATCTTACAGCGATCACAGACTAAAGGTCGATAATTACTGACTGTTTAATTACCGACTACATAAGCAAGTGAATGAATATGTGTCGTGCTCAGATAAGGTGGTTTTCTCTTTATCTACATTTCTTGGATGTGAAAAGAAACTTGTTCCGCCTGATCAAAGAACAAGGGGGAGACAAGTGAGACGGTGGTTTCTCTCAGATCTTCCCTCCGCCCTGTCTTCTTCGGCTGGTAGAAGCTGACAGGATTGATTACACGTAGCAGGAGCACTTTGTCAGGCCTGGATGCATTTTTCACAATGTGTCACGAGGAACAAAGGGACACTATTAAAGCCTTCGTAACACCCTCTAAAACTTTTGATTCTCCCCTCGGTTGAGCAGAAAACGTCAGGAAGACGGTGATTTAAAATTAATTGGCAGCGTGTCAGCGGCGTATTTACATTTTGTTCTTTTAAAGATGCAATTAATTACAAGAGATGAAGAAATCTGCAGAGAGATGAGATGCGTTGCGTTGGCTGCCTCCCCCCGGCAGACTGTCTCCTGCTCTCAGCGAGTGTAGGCAGGCTTGCCAATTAACTGCAGACTAAAAGAGACCCAAAGCTCCCGTGTTTCAGCAGGTAAAAAGGCCCAAATTTAAAGTGCCTGGCAGGAAATGTAACAGACAGACAGAAGAATGCGCTTTGCATACTTGTGTGCTTCAAGCTAGAATAGGAAGATGTAACAAAATGTTCTCTTTCAAGAGTTTTGTAACTCCAGGAAACTATAGCAAATTGGGTGCAGGGTAAGTGTTGTATGGAATAAGTTAAAGGGCCCAATTCTTCTGCTTTTATCATAAAATGTGCTTTTCTTCAATGTACAGCTAACAGGACTCAACCAGGGAAATGTGATTTAAGTCTGTCTGGCATTCATCATCGAGGGAGCCGTTACATCGTCATCCCACAGTCTTCCCGGTCTAGACTCCTGGACTATGCATATCTCTGGAATTATTGAAACACAGTACACATTCATAAAGAAATGAGGCAATGAGGCATCTCTGTCTGGCAAAATGTCCTCGTTGATGTTTTGATTTAATTGAGGGCATGCTTCTGTTCTTATTTAAGTTAAATGTGACTCCACTTTTTCCCTTCCCCTTGGGACGCCCCTCATAACCCTCATGCCCGTGCCTCCAGCCGCTGGCCTCCCCAGACTTTCTCAGAGAGACCCATGTCACAACAAAGCAAGGTTTGGCTCGCTCAGTCCTTTAATGCCAAAACACAAAGTGAAGCTGTCAGAAATACCCCGAGGCAAAAAAAGTATTTCTGTCCCTCCCCCCCAACCCCCCAGCGACCACAAACACAGCGACAGCATGCAGGAGTTGCTGCAGAGCTTCTTTAAAAGCAACATATGCTTTTGTACTGGAAATACATTAGTCATAAGGGTAAGGCAGCAGAGGGAGGGAGCGGGGCAATTGAAGTATTTTTGCAATAACATCTCAAATGCCCCACATTTCCACTCTGGCAGTAAGTACGGAAAAGTTTGAGAAGAAAGAGAAAGTTTGATGTAAGAACATAAAAAGGAATAATGCTAGATACCTCGGGAGCTTGCTCGCTTCGCACATTCCTGTGAACACCAAAGAGGGCCCTTTTAAAAAGCTTGTATAATTGATTCCACCCAGAGGTAACCCAAGGCAATCACCTACCCCACCAAAAGCGAACACTAAAGCCCTGTGTAAAGAGCGCCTGTTTTTGTGCCATGCTATTGCTCTCTAGTCTCTGCCATCTTTTTTTTCCTCCTTTCTTTTTGGAGCTTTCATCTGCGAGTGTGAATAACTGCGAAGCTGAATAAACATTGTCTGAACAGGTGATTGATGGATCAATTTAGGCCCCTCGTTTCCTAGCACTGGTGGCGGCATTCACATTGATTATGTTGCCTGTGATCGCTGGCCAAAATGCAGTCCTTGAAATGAGTGTGTCTGTTGGAAAACGTCCAGCGCCGCCTCAGCCAAACAGATGGCTCCCAATGCTGCAGTCATATCCATATTAATGGCGTGATTACAATGCATTACAATCCAGAGATCTTGTCATTAGCGTTGTGATTCAAAAAGCAATTATGGTTTTGATTATCCGCCGCCGCAGCTATAAGGTGTGTGTTTGTGTGAGTGTGTGTGTTGCTTCGCCGGTGGGCCCGGAGAGATGGCAGATTGATTCCTCAGCTGAGGACTGTGTTTAGCCTCCTGACTGACACCTAATGAGCCTCATCTGCATAACGATGAGCGGCAGCAGCATCCAAGGATGAATGCAGAATGTGAAAATGCTCGAAAGTGCATTATTGTTGGTGAGGATGGATGTTCAGGTATGTGTGTTTGTGTTTCTTCGCTTGAGGTCATCAGATGACATACGTCATCTAACGCTGATATCCAGTTATTATTGGTATCTGTACTTGAAAACGTCTCTAACTGACGGTACAGACTGTTGTTACATCTGTAAATTGTTTCAGTTGTTTTTCTTGCCCCACACTGATGTAAAAATACATTTGCCAATGATTATTATATACCGCATATGACTCCAGTGATGAAATCAATTCATCTCATAACCATTTTAGGTTTGAAGTAAAGTACTGATTGTTCAGTTCAGGGAAAGGGATTAAAGTAATGTAGCAATCCTTATGAATGTGAGGTATCAGGCATCAAAAGGATTTTAGGATTATATTGTTACATTTGTTTGTTTTTCAGAGAATATGATCAGAATTTTTATTTTTTATTTTGGGGTAAATTAAATGTTATCTTGAATTGTAAACTTTAGAATAATCGCTAAATTAATCGTTAAATTAATCGACTAATCGCGGAAAAAAATGATAATTAGATTGATTGAAAGATAATCGTTGGAAGCAGTCCTTTCGTACAGGGAGGACCCCGTTGTGATAGAGGCAGAGATACGATAGCCTCAGTAGACCATGCTATGCAGCAACGAGATGTGTTTTAACGGACACCCCCACTTTGTTTCAGGCTGAAAAACCCCCTTGGTGGTAATTTTCAGAACAATATCGCTGATGATCAGTTCATCTATGTGACAAAGAGCAGATGAAACCAATAAGCTACAGGCTTCACTGGTTATTAAAAGGAGAAGAATGTCTATGATTAAAAAACATCCCGAAATCCAAACACATTCCACTCAGTCATGAGGGTCACATGAAGATCTCCTCTTGTGCCGCGTGATCTCAGCAGATGAATAAAGGCTAAGGGGAGAAAAATGAGCACAAGTGGAGTTAAGTGAATGTAAGACACGGTGTTGCTCTTTTAAAGCGTGTGCTATTTTAAGACCTTGCAAAGGGCAACGCCGTCTCCCCTGATGAAGAGAAACAGACGGGTAGCAGTTTAAAAACGTGATCCCGTCTTCTACTCCGCTCTGCTATCACCTCAGGTGTGAAATCCTTTTCCGCTCATGCCGGAGAACCAAGCGGGCGTGCTCAGCTGTGAAATTGTATATTTTCTGCTCCCTCCGCCCCGTCCCACCAGCTCCCTCCCTTGTCCTCCGACAGGATGGCAAAAAAGCCTTTTAATTTGGCTTTAAACAAGAAAAGGCTTCCTGTAGTGAGGTGAAGCCGCTCTGCTCCACAGCTCAACGACCACGTGGCTGCTCCTGTGGTTCTGCAGAACGAAGGGATCAGAAGCCCCTCGACGCCGCAGAACAACGGCTGAGTCGAGGTGGCTGACTTCTCACGTTAGCAGACGCCTGCGCTCATGTCGTCTCGTAAAGAGCACTCGGAGGACATGAATCAAACGCAGAGCTGAAGAGCTCCATCTGGGGACGTTTGAATTGAGACGTAATGAAAGCATGGCACAAAAAAAAGGCGCCATCTGGTAACGTTACAAGGTAATTTGAGCACATTTTTAAATGAAGTCTGAGGTGTTTAGCTGGTGCAGGCAGGCAGCTTGAGGCCTGCTTGCCTAATCCTACCTGGATCCTCTCTGCCTTGACAGCGATGCCCTATTTCCTCTCATGGCTTCCCCTGTGAGAGCAGATAGCTCTTCCACACCTCTCAGCGCTGCCAGGGGGCCAGACAGCAGCACTTTGCTGGAGGTTTATGGCTCATCCAGGGCTGGGATAACTCCTCCTCACGTGCCAGAGACCTAATTTGCTTTCACTCATTCACAATACAATGGCTCAGTGATTCATAGGAATTTGTCACAAGGTCAGGTTAAAGTTATCATTGTTAAGATTTCAGTTGATTTGGTGACCCCCGTGGTTACTGGTGGAAACAGCAAGTGTGATTTAATACCCCAGGTGCCAGGTTCTGGGGTAAGCTCCGGCACCAGCTGTGTGCTGTGTAGCTGGTTACAGTGCAGCCAAACAAACACATTATATTCATTAAGAAAAGTAAATAATCAGCTACAGATCAACTTTTCCACTGGTAGTACTGGTGCCACCAACTTAATGGTATTAATCAGTGATGGAAAAATATTGTTACATTTACTCATCGTTGACGTTGATGCTACTTTTGAAGGAAATATTGTACTTTTTACTTCACTATTTTTTTATAATGAGTAAATGAAATACAATGCATTGTTATACAGTAAATTAAACAACTCAAAAGTATAACAATTGAATACAATTAGCTATATTGCATCCAGCTACAACATCTAATTACATTTGACATGTTACTGCATCTATATATATATATATAAATATCTAATATTCTAATCTATAATATACTACAGAGCCTAATTGGATGCAAGGTGAGTTTCTACTTCAAGTACATTTCTTTGATATACTTACTTTGAATGCAGGACTTTTATTTAGTAAGGAGTTTTTTTTAATTGTGGTGTTAGTACTTTTACTGAGGTGATTACTGAAGTAAAAGTACTTCTTCCACTACTGTGTGGAGCAGACATGCAGCTGCTCAGTCCTCTCACCTGTTGAGAGACTTTGGAGGAGGAGATGAACAGACTGTGGCTGATGTCTCTGCTCCATAATGATCGTGAGGCACTCGCATGAATGCGAGCATGTGGAATTGTAACTTGGCCGCAGGTTTGAACCCTGCTTTTCAATCATGTCATGAGCCACCACGATTGTATTTCATGCTTTTCACACATTCGCCGTGCGTTGTTAAAGGATTTGTATCCCTAACAGAGAAGTTGGAGGTTTGCAGCCCTGCATCCCACAACTCACTGTGGCTGTTCCACGACTCCCTGAAATATTTAAAATATATTTTTGTTGTAGATGCATTTTGATGAACAATTATTGTCAGTATTTGTGACAAATACTTTGCTTTTTGTAAGACATTAAAAGCCTTCCTGTATTTTGTCGGTTGAATTGTATTGTATTGCCATATGAGGCAGGAGTAGGACATGTTTAATTTCCATTAGTAACTTAACCCTCCTGTTATGTTCCGGGTATATCATGTATTTGTAACCCCCCCCCCCTGCAGGTTTATATTACAGAGACGATGTTTGGGTCAATTTGACCCGGCAGTGAAAGTGGAGGCTATAAGGGGTCAGAAGGGTCAAGTTTAGACCATTTCTTTCTTTGAAAATGTGAGACAGTCTTTCTTACTCCCTCCTACCATGTTTCATCACATTTCTCACACACACACACCTGTTCACAGCCCCATATATAAAATTGTACACATTTCAAACTTCAAACAAAAAAGCAGGTGTTTGTTATGGGAACCATCTCTGTCCTGCTTCATGTGTCCATCGCCCCACGTGAACCACACCTTCCAGACTAAACAATGCTTATCTTCTCACTTTCCCCCTAAATACACCAGGAACATCAAAGTAAGGGTTTCTTTCATGTCTCTCCTAATAAATATGGTACTATAGGATTTCTAATAGACTGACTGAGACACTGACTGAGAGTGACACACACACACATTTCATCCCAATCTCAGACGCACACACACATCTCTTTCTAACTACCCCACCTGTGAGAGAAATACAGATACTATTTTGACAGGAACCTTTTTTTTTTCCCGCGGGAAAACTCCGCCCACACTTAGCAGGGGAGGTGAAACATACAAAGTTCTACCAACTTTACAGTCTGCAGATACATACAACTCAGCAGCTTCCTGTAGGGCAACATGAGCAACAGAAACAAAAGGATGGCGGCCCTGGAGGCTCTGGAGCACATCCTTGATCACGACAGTGAAATAGAGGAGTAAGTGTCTGAAGATGAAGACCATCTTGAGGTCAATTCAGATTTCTTAACACTATAAATAAACATAAATAAAGTTTACTTTCAAAATAAATCCTTATGACTCATTTGGCTTGATTTTGAGTGAGCGGGTCAATATGAGCCTGAACAGCAGAGGAGTACCATCTCTATTTATCAGCCCATGAAAAAAGAAATATTCAAAATGCAAATAAAATGTAGGAAAAAATATATGTTATGGTAGACTAATGCAATTCATATCTACCTAAAAAATAGTTTGAACATGTATTTTTTATTAAAACGAGTGAGTTAGCCTAATTGAACTCTGATCTATGGAGGGGTGAATAACTCCATTCCACTAAAAACTCAAATTGACCCGGGAACATCATTGCTGTACATAAGAAACGAGCATAACAGGAGGGTTAATGCAGCAGCGATATGGCGGTAGGAGATTAAACAGTGAGGCTGATATCAATGAGATACTATTGGATTATATGATGCATCGTATCCTGTTAAGCACTCTTGCGTGTAAGGCAAATTGGATGGAAAGATGCAAAGATGGAGCCAAAATAGGTCATTACAGAGTGTTACATTGAGTGGCTGTTGCTGTTGTTTGCGTTAATGCTGACAGTTAACATCTAATATAGAAGCAGAATTTACATTAATAATAACCAAATTGAAATCCATACTTAATTGTGCATCATAAGAATTAAAAAAAACTATACGTTTACACATGCACCCATACATTTATACTCGTACATAGACAAAAACAAATAAAACCATACACTTACATTGAAAAAAAAGTGTCCTAAAGAAAATCAAAGAACACACCTCCAGAACGTCTGCTGCCGTCTTTTGTTCCATTCCGTCTGCACTGCAGTCTGACTGCTCCAGGCCGGGCTGCTGCTTTCAATTAGTTCTGCACAAGACGTGACATCAGAGGTCAAATAAAACACACAAACGCTGAATACATTGAACAGACACAGCTGTGAAGTCATCTTTTTCTGCGCTGATAGTTCACCAGCACGGAAACCGAGGTTCAAAGTCAAGCATGGATCATTATTATGGCTGGTCTGATTTACCACCTGGAATGATTTTCAAAGTGTGAGCTCAGCCCACCGCTGTGTCTTTCTCCTGTGATTTACTTCCTCTGCAGCACAACATGTTGGTGAGACATACGGCCTGCTGTAAATCCTTTCCCCATGAAAATGTTTCCGAGGGTCGGTCCCGCAAGTGAAACATAATATTCTAGCCTTTTAAAAAATGTGGTAATAACACCAGCAAGTGCATTTTTATGTGATTATTGGAGCAAGAGTAACTCATTGCGTACAGGTTGAGTACTGCGGGCTGCACTCAAATGTAAAATGCTCATAATGCCAGTAAAAAGAAGAGAGTTACATCAATTAGTAAATGTTAACAGAAAGATAAAATGTTAAATTGGAACATATTGGAATGCACCTCTGACCAAACACAGGGGCTGTATTCAAAACCGCCTCCTCGATACTACTGCAGTATACAGTATACAGGTACTACTGCACTATGCAGTATACAGGTACTACTGCACTATGCAGTATACAGATACTACTGCACTATGCAGTATACAGATACTACTGCACTATGCAGTATACAGGTACTATTGCAGTATACAGATACTACTGCACTATGCAGTATACAGGTACTATTGCAGTATACAGGTACTACTGCACTATGCAGTATACAGTTACTACTGCACTATGCAGTATACAGGTACTATTGCAGTATACAGATACTACTGCACTATGCAGTATACAGGTACTATTGCAGTATACAGGTACTACTGCACTATGCAGTATACAGATACTACTGCACTATGCAGTATACAGGTACTATTGCAGTATACAGATACTACTGCACTATGCAGTATACAGGTACTACTGCACTATGCAGTATACAGGTACTATTGCAGTATACAGATACTACTGCACTATGCAGTATACAGATACTATTGCACTATACAGTATACAGATACTACTGCAGTATACAGTTACTACTGCACTATGCAGTATACAGATACTACTGCACTATGCAGTATACAGGTACTATTGCAGTATACAGATACTACTGCACTATGCAGTATACAGGTACTATTGCAGTATACAGGTACTACTGCACTATGCAGTATACAGTTACTACTGCACTATGCAGTATACAGTTACTACTGCACTATGCAGTATACAGGTACTACTGCACTATGCAGTATACAGATACTACTGCACTATGCAGTATACAGGTACTACTGCACTATGCAGTATACAGTTACTACTGCACTATGCAGTATACAGATACTACTGCACTATGCAGTATACAGGTACTATTGCAGTATACAGATACTACTGCACTATGCAGTATAC
Source organism: Myoxocephalus aenaeus (assembly GCA_038501785.1). Taxonomy (NCBI): domain Eukaryota; kingdom Metazoa; phylum Chordata; class Actinopteri; order Perciformes; family Cottidae; genus Myoxocephalus; species Myoxocephalus aenaeus. The sequence goes on along the minus strand of JBAMJR010000175.1, from coordinate 3,388,174 downwards.
AGATACTATTGCACTATACAGTATACAGATACTACTGCAGTATACAGTTACTACTGCACTATGCAGTATACAGGTACTACTGCACTATGCAGTATACAGTTACTACTGCACTATGCAGTATACAGATACTACTGCACTATGCAGTATACAGGTACTATTGCAGTATACAGATACTACTGCACTATGCAGTATACAGATACTATTGCACTATACAGTATACAGATACTACTGCAGTATACAGTTACTACTGCACTATGCAGTATACAGTTACTACTGCACTATGTAGTATACAGTTACTACTGCACTATGTAGTATACAGATACTACTGCACTATGTAGTATACAGATACTACTGCACTATGCAGTATACAGATACTACTGCACCATGCAGTATACATATACTACTGTACTATGCAGTATACATATACTACTGCACTATGCAGTATACAGTTACTACTGCACTATGTAGTATACAGTTACTACTGCACTATGTAGTATACAGATACTACTGCACCATGCAGTATACATATACTACTGTACTATGCAGTATACATATACTACTGCAGTATACAGATACTACTGCACTATGCAGTATACAGATACTACTGCACTATGCAGTATACAGTGTACACTGCATACCGCATACTGTGTTTATCAGTATTATGTTTAACTTTTAGAGCACTGGACAAAACAAACTCATACCATTATTGTAATTTTATCCCATAATACAATTTATTAAGCTTTTAATTTGTTTTATTTATAACCAATTTGAATTTTTGGCATATAAGATACTTTATGGTTTTGTGGCCACTGTTATGATCATAGACTTGCGGTTCTAGCGCTTTGCATTGTGGGATACAGTAGGTGAGGTAGACCGGTCTGACGCATACTGGAACATTCTCCCAAATTGACCCGGGAACATCATTGCTGTACATAAGAAACGAGCATAACAGGAGGGTTAATACAGCAGTGATATGGCGGTAGGAGATTAAACAGTGAGGCTGATATCAATGAGATACTATTGGATTATATGATGCATCGTATCCTGTTACTGGAACATTCTCCCAAATAGGTACGACATCCTGGTGTTTTTGGCATACTGCGTACTACATGCTACTTTCTGGCCTCATCACTATGCACTGATAGTACAGTATACAGTTTTGAATACAGCCGTAGCATGGCTGAAACTAGTCATGGTATAAATTCACATATTTTGATATACTAGCGCACCTTCGCTAAAAACTATATCTTTGGAAGCCTTTCAACAGGCAACATGATCTCCAAACTCGCTATGACAAAACAGTGTTTCCCCTCCTGCAGATCTCAGTGGAGTGGGACTGACATCGGGAATGCCGGCAGAATAATTCAACAGGACTGTGGGGAGAGCCAGAGAAAAGACAAAGCCCTCCAATATGATCCCTGAGGACCCCGCGGCAATCCACTGTTCTCCTCCCGCCATCGCCATTACTGACACTATTGATTACGGCCCTGGGAGTGATGATAGCGTTCGGCTCTCCCCCTCCAGCGGAAGCCACAATCACGCCGGCGTGTTTCCCAAATGATAGACTGTCTCGGAAATGAAAGAGGAGGTGAGGGCTGGAGAGAGAGAGATAAGGGTGATTGAGAGAGATAGGAGAGGGAGGCGGTGGGATTGGAGGCTGGTGGGAGGGGGAGTATTAATATGGCTCGGTTAGTTTTTCATAGCAGCTGAGGAATGTAATGTTCCTGTCGGCCGTATTAAAACACGGGGGCACGGTGTCAGAGTTGGGTCGGAGACAGCGGGGCCTCTGTGGATACATGAAAATGGCGTAATTGCCTCTTTGGCTGTTTGAATTGCTAACAAGGGAGCCTGACATTTTCAAATGGTCCTGATTGCGTGGAGCTCAGGACACCCAGGCAGCTGATGTACTTATGTTATCGGTTGCTTTTAAATGAGACAAGAGGCAGCGTGCTTTTGCACACGGAGAGAATTAGAAAAAAAAAAATGATACATCATCTTGAACATCTACATAAAAAGGATTGGGGAGTTTTCATCTCTGTTAGGACACACACACTGCACGTCACACGCCAGGTGGCTCCTTGATTTAATTAGCACAGTGGAGCAATTAGCTGCAATAATAAATCAGATAGTGCTTTTTAACATGGCACCGAGCTGATAGAGCCAGTATGTCTCCTCCAGGGAAGACAGTGGATCACAGTCTGCCTTGAGTCCAGGCTTATAGAGTGATTATAAGTAGACTTTACTTCTTCAAACCACTTCTGTATCTGGGTCTTTCTCTTTGACCTGCAGCAAAGAGACTGCCTGTCAGGGACAGCGACCGGGAGTGTTTAGATAAATCACCTCTGGATGGTAGCTCTAGGTTAGGTTTGCAGCTGTGACTCGGATGCTATATTCTGTATATTTTCTGCCATGATAGTCAAGATAAAAAGAATAAAGCACACAGAATTTTTGAGGATGCATGGTCTTCAGTGCTGCATTGTTTTATGTTTGCACAGAAGCAAAGTATTTTTTGTAGGCCAACCATGGAACTAAGCTTCGCACTGGCACCCCCACAAAAAAAGGTAATGGGATTTTTCCATTGGATTCTGGATTATTGCAGCAATTAGGCTCAGTGGCAAGCACAGGTTACTCATACTTGGGTCTACAAATTTTGTTCAGCAAGATGATCCTCACTAATGATTTATGAAGCGGGAATGCAATCACAAGAAGTAAAAAGCTAAAGCTAATGAGGCTATAAACAAACTACACCGCAATCATATGAGGGCAAGGACACACAACTATCAGTGTGATGACATGTTGTAGTCTCATTTAGCCACCTGTTAGCAACCGCTTTTTTAAGACAAGTAAAAGCGGGGTATTTTTATTTATTTTTTAAATATGTAACTGCAGACCTTATTTCAAACATCTAACCAAAAACCCATTCAAAGAATCCATTAAACAGAAGTGCAAAAATGCGCTGACTCATTTCCAGCTTTTAGGACTCGTTACTGCAGCACTTTGAAGTCTAGTATAGTCTAGTATTCTACCTGTGTATGCTTCTTTACTGTAATATGTGTTATCTCTGTTGCTGCTGTCTCGTCTGACAGTCTCAGAAGAGTCTCAAAATAAAATCTAACCTGACCTTCATCCCCACCACCTCTCACGCCGCTGCAAACCGGCCTCGAGCGCGACGAAGCCAGCAGGTATACGTCATCAGCAAAGATAAAAGACACGATCCTTGTTCCGCCAAACTCTACGCTCTCTATTCCTTTGCTGCACCTCAAGATGCTGCCATTGATCACTGATCACTAGAAGACATTTCAAGGTTTCCCATGTGATTGCCATTATAAACATTACTCTGTCAATGAGGGGTTATTCCCTCAAGCAAGGTCTGCAGGATTAAAGCATTCATAAAGGGCTCAGCATGTCTGTAAGAGAGCGCTCATGCACAATGCTAGGCCATCGTGGACTGAAAGGAAAGACTTTTGAAAGAAGACTCTGGTATTTGACCTAAGTGCCTTGCTCAAGAGCACTTTGTTGATGTTTTTCCCCAAATTTTTCCCTGCCTGTCTTGATTTAAACGACAACTCCTTTGACTGGAATGCAGCCGTAGGACAGACGGGTAAGTCTGAGATAGAGCTGAGACTGGAGTCCCCACAGCATGAGACTTGACTGTCAGTCCAGATAAGGTTTGAGTGACAGCTCAGTGTGTTGTGGAGTAGCTTTGGAGACATGTCTGACAGACACACACACACACACACACACACACACACACACACACACACACACACACACACACACACACACACACACACTGTAACTGTTTTCCCAGAAAAATCAGCCATGGCAAGGTTTCCACACCTGATTGAGTTGCCAGCACCCTAGGAGCTTGTGTGTGTGTGTGTGTATGTGTGTGTGTGTGTGTGTGTGTGTGTGTGCGTGCTTGTCTGCGTGTGCCGCTAATTGAATTCAGGGACCTTGGCACAATCAGACGGTGTTCACTGTCTCGGTAACCTTGCGCTGCGTTTATCGTTATGAATCAGGCCAGCGTGTAATTGCTATTTTGACACAGATGCCGTGGCACCGGCTTTCTCTGATTCTCTTCCTCCACACTTATTTTGTTCATATTTTCATACCTCAGGGCCTGTAGTTCTGATGAGGAATAACAAAATGGGTAGGGGAAACACACTGTAATTTGCCAAATGTGACCTTTACAAACATCTATTTGCGTACTTGTCCCCTTTGAAATGCTGTGACAGCAGAGCTTTGAGCAGATTGTATTATTATGGAGCTGTGTAGCAATGATGTGTTACTCAGGTAAGGCAAAGGTCCCCTGACATGTACATTTGCTTGTTTATATCAGAATATATTATGTATCTGTATGTACATACAAGGACTTTGACTCCAGTTTTTCATAGCTTTCAATGTACTTGTAGGGATATAGACTATGGCATCTGCACAGGTATAAAATAAACATTTAACTACCACACACAGTTGAATAAATACATATATTTAAAAAGGTAAACATAAAACAATGAATGAACATAGAAAATAGAATGCTGTATAGACATGAGGTAGGTGGATATGACAGTAGATTTATATTTGACAATGATGATATGTTCATGTTAAAAAGAGTGTTTTTAATCTATACAATGTATGATATGTAGGTACACTGGATGCTCAGTGTTACAGGGTTATTGCACAGAGATTGTTTCTGTGATTATGTAGTAGATGTTGACTATGATCAGCGTGATGGTGAGTGGGAAGAAATATATTCCAAAAAACACACACAGGTGGGTACTAAAGTCAATAGGATTTATTCTCTGGGGACCTTGAACATCCAAGGGAACTTTCCTCGAAATCTGGCCATTAGTTTTCAAGATACGTCTCAAAGACACGGCCATATGCATGACGTGTGTGTCCTCTGCACCTTCTCATCACAGCTGCAGAGCCAGCGAGGCCCATCAAAGGACGAGATGAAAGGCTGACCCAGAGAGCGCAGCTCAGCTGACATATGCTGCCGCAACCACGCTGAAGACCAAGCAGATGGAGAACGGCCTGGAAAGGTAGCGTCCACCGAGGTGTGTGTGTGTGTGTGGGAGGCACAGTCGAGGCTTGATCTTGAGGACTTCAGTATGACTTAAATCTCTCTGTGTTTTATATGTGCATTTTCATATGCACCTGTCGCGCTGAGCCAGCCGAGCGGCTGTGGGTTCCCAGATGTTCTGCTTTGCATGTGTGCAACACTCTAATGAGGACCGCTGCAGTGTTCCTACACATGTATGACAGGGTGAGGGAATGAAGTGGTGGCTGTCCCACTACCAGTCACAAATAACTTAACAGTCAAAAGAACAAATACATCATTTAACTCCTTGAGAAGGTGCAGTATCAGAACTTATTTTCTACATAACTGATGAGGAAAGTGTGTGTGAATCCTACTTTTCATGGCCTACAGCAGGGGTGTCAAACTCAAATACACAGTGGGCCAAAATAAAAAAAAATGTACAAGTCGAGGGCCGGACTGGTTCAATGTTCATTGCAAAACTTATTGAAATTAACTTATTGCACATATTGAACCTGGAACTAACAAAGCTTAAGTTATAGCTTTTCCAGAGTCATTTCTAATGAAGACATTTTTCCACAGGCCAACAGCCGAAACATAATTTCCTCCAAAGAAAAACCAAACATGCCCTGTGGTTCAAGAAAAAAAGTGCAAAAAGGAAACATACATTAAAGCTCAGTTTGCTGCTCTGTGATGCTCACTAGTCTAAGCCAGATACTTGGCATCTCATCTTGGATGCAAGTTCATCAATGTTTGGGGTCAGGCTCTGAGCTGAAGAAATCCTCAGGATTGAGTGAAGGTGTTCATCAGACGACTCTCCTGTGAGATGTTTTGTTGATCTTCATCAAGGAGAACAGTTTCACACTATTTTTTTTCCGAGTAAACACATTGATTCATTGACGGCGCCGGCCAACTAATCAGCGGCGTCGTCAGCGAGCCGTGCATAACCGTTACAAAGGCAGCAAGATTTATTTTTCACAGGTCAACACTGACAGGGCAGCAGTCGGAGCTACTTATGTGTCATAATTATAAGTTTAGTCATGGTTATAACTTTAGTTCTGGTTTTAACTTTATAACAACAATTGATAAGCCACAACTAACGCTCTTTAACAGGGTTAAACACCACGACACAACACTTTGTGACACATAAACAATCTGTAACACTAATAATTGTACATTTATAAAATTACACCGCCGGAACTGTATGCTGGGTAAAGCTCGCGCACAAAAAACAGGGAGAGACAGACTGGAAGACACGCCACACAAACAGCTGTTCGCCGCCCAACTTCCTGCAACTGTCCCAGCATGCAGCAGCATGCATTTTCACAGCTTTAGCTCAAGGTGGAGCGGGTGGAGCTACTTACTGTATGTGCCAGGGGTAAGAGCTTCAGTCAAGGTTTCACATTTATAAATGTACACCGTTGAATTGCATGCTGGGTCGTCCTGTCAAACTCCATTGCACAGGAGACTTCTTCATGATAAGTGGGCGAGAGGATTTGGCCCGCATGCCTTGAGTTTGACATACAGTATATGGCCTACAGTCAAGTTTGATAGATTTCTTTCGTTCAATGTTTTGGTGTTAATCAAACTCAATTCACCAGTCCTACAATATAATTGACAGAATAAGTCTTTTGCAGCACTTCAAGCTTCTTCAGATTTTTCTCTGCAACCAGTATTGAGAAAGTCTGGGGGCAGTCTGAAGTCTGAAGTGTAAGCATACTGTAGGCAAGGTTAGGTTTTATCAAACAACTAAATGCTGAGGTTTTTCTTGTGAGGGTCGTCCCAAATTCCACTTTCAACCTTTGTTTTTAATATAAAAGATGTTGGAAAAGTTTTTATGACATTTCCAAAAACCAAAAGAAATCTAAAATGTTAATGACTAAATGAGCACCAGTCAGGTTGTAAAAAGTGATGTGATTTCTCGGATAATACACATTAATATGAATGATGGTTGGTCAGTGCCATTAAATGTCCATCTGACAGGAGAGGGTGGGAGGAAATGGAAGATGTGAGGAGATTAGATGGAGTGAAAAATGGGCCGTTATGAGCAATACTGTTACTATGTAAAGTAGTGGATTGACAAAGATGGATTTCCCATAGTTCCCTGCTGTCCAATATATCACCAGGGGCGGGCTTTGTCCTTCACTGTAAACCTGGATAAGTAGCGTCTACCTCAAAGAGTTTAGCAATGTCACTCAACTCACATTGTCTGCCATGACAAATATCCATTCAGTTCATTCAAGGAGTTCAACGTTTCTGGATTTATTTATTTTATATGTTTTTCTTTGTCTTGCATATCCTGGTTCTGAGTTTTAAAAAGCTGTTTTCCGTTATTGCCCCAGTTTCAGCTGAATCGTACCCAGCTTTGAAGGAAGGCCTGTTTTCCATTTGCTTCCCAAAACCCATATTTAGACAGATTTATTCCCATAAAAGCAATTTGTCTGTGACCAAATGATACGTTCACTGGACATTGTTTTATTCTTTGGCGGCTGTGTGAGTGATCTGGCACAATCATTATATGTGTGTGGCATCCAACCATGGTGTGCTTTTGTTCGCTTTATTATCAACCTGTTGGCTTTCTCAAATTCATGGAATCCACTTTTGCATTCATTAACATTGGGTCAGGCGTTCAGTTTTTTTCTTCATCTGTTCAATTCTGTTGCTTTGTTGCAAAGGTTATGCTTTCAGGGACAAGTTTTAGATCAAAGAGGCATTTGCATCATGATAACTAATTTATCTTGATTAAAAAGGGACTGGGACTGTTTGTCTGAGAGTGGCAGCCACCCTGTGAGTTGTCCTCCTATCTTCACATCCCCAGTAACTTCTCTACTAATGTAATCTCATTAAAACCAGACTGCTGGCTTCCACCCAGCTGAGTCTGCCTGTGTTCCAGGCATATAAAGATGAAGGATTCTAGATCACAACAGCTGAACACACCGAGGCAAAAAAAAAAGTCGAGACGAACAGACAAGGCTGGGATAATCACATCTGTGGCGACTTCTGTTTACTTTCCGATCCATCTCTGACAGCAGAACGGCAGCTTTGTTTTGACCAGAAGGAGTGGAAAAGCTTCTCTATCAAACACAACAGTTGCTCTCTAAACACAACCAATTAGGATGACGGATGACTTGCGCCTCGGCGAGCATCCCACGAGAGACAGGAACATACAACTCGAATAACAACACAAACAAAGAAAAACAAAGAACAACATCAGAGAGCAAAGTGGAATATTTTTCTTTCTGGGAATTTCGGTGCTTTGATTCCCTCCCCTTGGTCGATTGTTCTTTATCACGCCTGACACTGTTCTATTTGAGGAGATTTGTTGCGTGTTTTTTTTTTATGCATAATGGATGGGGGCTGACTCGGAGCAGTGCCTTGTGGGAAGACGGAGGAGAGCTGATGAGGGCGTGCCGCTGCTGCTGATTACTTCTTATTGAGCACAAGCGCCCCATCTTTATGAAGCGCTCAGCATGCAACAGCACCGTGATCAATTTATGTCATGCCTCGTGCTATGACCTACATGAGTTACACGCAGTACATCAACACTTACCGTGTGTCCAAGAAGAGCTCCTTCCCTTGATTTACAATTCAGTAATGCACCATTATCGCTCCCTAAACTTCCCCATCTTCCCTGGAGAGTGAAGGTCTCCTTGAAGAAATAAACCGAGCTGTAAACCACGTCAAGATGAGCTCCAGGAAACCAAACGTGGTCTCGCTGAGAGTGTTCTGCAAATCTGTTAAGAAAACTCATTACTCAGAACTACGGAGCATTACTGGGGAGAAATCTGTTTAATGAGCAGTGTTTACCCCGAGGACAGAGTGGGAGAAGAATCCATTGTTTCAGTGATTCTATATTTGTAGATTCAGACTCCAGGGTTCCTATAGAGGTTGTTCAGGATGTATCGCCTCACAGGCATTTCATCATCAACATTCACTTTATTGTTTCTATTAAACTAATAATGTCAGATCTGTTCCAGTATTATCAGCCTGCCTTTGCCATCCCTCCAGTTGTTTCCTTTCTCATTTCTTTATCTCGCTCCTGTCCACTTCAATTTGACCACACGCTGGTATCTCTGTCGGAGCTGCCTCAGCCCACACAAATGGGTTTTGCGGCCTGGCTCTCCTAAAGAAGGGAGTTATGTTCAGTGATGACAAGCATTGATTTCCAATTTCCTCAACAATGACTGCATCATTTCCAGCGACTCAGGCAATTTGGCCAACATTACCGGAGCTGCCGGCGGCTGTAGATCAGGGTGACAGCTGTCTTCACCTTAGGGCCCCGCTCTCTAAGATCAGAGAGGGAGAGAGAGACGTTCCTCTGATGCAGCCTCCATCAGAAATGGTTCCTGTCTTTCAGAGAATTCAACATTTCAACCCTTTCAGTGGAGAAATGTGCTTTTGTGTTTTATTGTGGCCTTCTTGAATACATATGAGAAGGTTTTATTTTACGTTTGACATTTATTTGTATACCTGACAAGGCCTGCCAGCGGTAGTCACTTAACTGGCTTATTGAGAGGAAAGAAGCTGGAAAACTAGCCTGCCAAGGTCTACAGATGGAATAAACGCCTCCAGACAAGTTAAAAGCTTTCAGTGCAACTCAGCTGCTAACATTGTTTGGGGACACCTTATGATCCAGTGTGGGTTTGGTAATATTTCTACTGAATTTATTCTGCGTTCCAGAGAGGAGACTGTGTCACGTTTAAGGACCAATACAAACTCATCCTAAATCAGATGGAAGTATATACTATGTAAATAGTTGGACCATTGTGCAGATCCTGCAGATATCTCCAAAATGTTGACAATGATTAAAACAATGAGTTTAACAGCAACAGATATACATGACTTTGGACTTTTATATTCTGAGAAAAAGTTGACAAAGACACCAACGTCTTAATCACGAGGCCATCTTATCGCTGGCTTACAAACATACGACAAAAAAAGCTGCTCATATGGGTTTAAGCACTTTGATTGGCAATGGACTTGCAGTTGTTGCGGAGCCAAAGGTGTTGTTCAAGCACTGCTTTCCATTGCCCTTCTCAATGTTTTATCCAGTTTAAAAATAAAATGTTTGAAAACTGAACCAGGATGTTGTGTTTGTTGGTCAAGATGTGTGTAATGGGAATGGGTCCCTCAACAGAGTTTTGGTGTTTTTAGAGTTTGTGATTGTTAAAAGTGTTGCTTCGCCCCCCTCTGTACTTGAGCGAGTGATGGGCATATCCTGTGTGGCTGGAGGTGATTGTGTGCATGTGTGTGTGTGTGTGTGTGTGTGTGCATTTAAATATTGTTTGGATGGAGTGGTTGTGGCGATCAACTACTCTTCAACGATCAGCCTCCAGCTGCCAGCTCTCTACCAGCCTCCTCCACTTTCCTGGCAAATGTGCAAATGCCAAACTGTGTGGAAAAGACGTTGTATCAATACACAGAAAACATCCACTGCATGGGTTTTCTTTATTTGTGTTTTTGCATCAGTGACAAATGGAAAGGAATCCATCCTGGTTCATACTGTAGCCACCCAAAGGTTAGAGTATGATGGACCAGATCATTTGCTAGAAGCAACCAATCCTACACAAAAACAGCAAACAGGCCACAGAGATTATCACAGGGCCAGGGTGTCTGAGCGGCTATTAGAAAGCTATCGCTCACTTTACACCTCACTCACATGTTAAATTGGGGTTCTATAAGGTGACAGTGGCTCCTATTAGACGTGGTGTGGGGATGGAGCTTTATCATGGTGCCGCTGTAGAGGTATAAGTGGGAGGCCATTTGTCAGCCGGGATACATTGCTCAGAGCAGTAATCAAAGAGCACTTTGTCCTTTTGACGAATGGTCCGGTAGAGGGTTGTTCAGCACTAACATGCTTTGTGGCGGTGTTCGATGGCAGTATGGAATTAAGCTTCAGTCACAGTAGTTATGCCTGTGAGGGTTGTTGTTTTGGATTACTCATTATTTCATAACGACACGACACAAAGTGCTGCAGTGTATCAGAGGTCCTTCTCCTGGATAAAAAAAAAGCTAACTATTTTTTTATTCAAGGCTTAAGATATGTCCAGAAAACATTTTGAATAAGTTGTGTGGGCCTACAGTCATGAAACATGTTATTCTTGCATTCTAGTGATACATTAAAATCTTCATTTCAAGCAAAAGCATAAACATCACTACCGGTGTGCAGTTTTTAGCTGAAGTATCTATATGTGCTCGTTTCAGTATTTTGAGTATGACAGCGAACTTGCTCTTCCGTGTCCCCTCGGATCTCTGATTCTCCTCAAGGAATTTTTAGTTTTTGTCCATTTAAAGGCTTCACATGGATTTATAATGAGATGAGAGATCCCTGATGGCTCACAAAAAGAATGTGGTATAATTAAACTAATCCCATGATGGCTGTAGCCCTTTATAGGAAAATTCATTACCTCTTATTCAACTGGCAACGGGTTTACAAGTCATTTTAGTGGAAATTACGGAGATGCTTTTAATGCTCAAGACATTTCTTGTGTTGCGGCAGGTGCGCTTCTTTCCCTTTAGTACCACAGCAGTTTAACAAGAGCACTACGCATTGGACAGAAATACACATTTCATACTCTCGGTCAGAGCCTCAATTCAGAGCCAGACTGCTTTGGCATGAAATAAGACTGAAGTGCTTAGAAAAGAAACATAGTTTGATCTAACGAAAGAGATGAGAGCCATGTAAAAGCAGAACTGGCTTATCAAAGCATTTCCTCTCCTGCTCCCTCAAAGACACCGGGCTCTCCATTAAGTCCTCAGCCATCCATGTAATATTCCAAATAGCTGAAAAATCTCTAATACTATTGACTAATGAGTTGGCTAACCCGAAGCATGCGGTGAATCAATGTCTTGGATGAATGAGACGCGCTGCTCATCGTGTCTGGGTGCTTTCTGGTGGCCCGGCCTGTGATTAAACTGAGGGAGGCGAGGAGGGGAAAGAAAAAATCAATACTTTAATTCATCTCCAAAATCACAGGAATGTATTAGCGTTGTTAAACACATTCCACTTAACGCAGCAAATGAGCGCTTTTCAGGCCCATAAAATGAGTCATCTTTTCAACCGTCTGTTGGAAGTGTGTCTCCACCGGCCATTAAACGCTGCCAGAGCCTCATTAAGCCGCGTCTCATTTCTCGTCAAATGGTCGCGTCGATGGCACTGATTCATAGACGGCAGACGTCTCAAAGGCTCTCAGCTGATGGGAAAGCACCAAAGGGTCTCATCAACTTAAAGTTAGGTGTGAGTTGTCCTTAACTTCCTCTGCCCCCTCACACGCACACACAGACGACCGCCCAGTCACCTGCACACACTAAAACTGTAGTCTAGAGCACATTAGAATGAGCATTATATACAGAGAGCGTGCTCTAGCTGAGGTCCTATGCGGCAACATTTAGGGAATGATCTCATATTCTACCTAATGTGATCTTAAACAGTAACATCACACACCGTTAATACAGGGATGCAGTGCGAGGGAACCACTCTTTGGAGGGTAATTTACACACCCAGTCCTCGGCCACAGGGTGGTGATGTTTGTCCATGAATAATCTCTGTGATTGCACATGATACCGGTCTGCTCAGGTGTGTCATTACCTTTTTATAGAGAGACATTCTAACTTGAGACCCAAAGAGGCTCTCATCATGGCTGGAGGGGTCCCCGGACATACGCTTATTGGTCCCTCGTGATCTAACAGTCTGTAGGTGGTGAAGTCATTCCTGATTAAAAAAAAGAAACAGACTGTCATGCCCGTTTATGATTTCATAGTTCAGCTTGATCATAAATCTGCTGCGGCCTCATCAGGATATTTTTTTCTCGCATTTCTGCCAATTTAATTTAACATGCAGGTGGGACAATATTGGAAGGCGCTACAGAGCACTGTACGCCAAAACAACCAGACACAGAAACAGCTTCTTCCCACTGGCCGTCACTCTAATGAACAGTTAAACAGACTCTTCATCTGCACTATCTGCACATTTTTGTTGTTTTACTACTGTCTTTAATGTCCTTTTCATATTTTTTATATTTATCTTGTATATTGTGTGTGAAAAAAGTACGAAGAGCAAGTGAAACCGGAGTCAAATTCCATGTATGTGCAAATTTACATGGCCATTAAAGCTGATTCTGATTCTGATTCTGATATGAGAAACAGTTGCAGGAAGGCACTGAGTAGCATTTGTTTAGCAAGCATGTATATGTTGTTCTGCAGTGTTGACCAGAGCCATATTTCTGGCTAACTTTGGTGAGCCTATGTAGCATTTTTAATGCTCTGCTGGTGACAGGGATTTTCCAGTAAGGTTTACTTGACCTTCTTGTGACATTTCAGATGGTTGAATACATTTGCGGCGTTACTTTTGCTTGAACAGTAATAAGGGAGCTTTCGGCTGTCATCAGCACTTGTAACTGGTTCCACACAGCAGACTGCACAAGCGTTTAAGGTACAAGTACAGCGTTTAAGTCAGGAATGGGGGTGAAAAAATGCGTTTGTTCTTCCTAACCATCGCTGGGTTTCATTTAAGACGATGATATTTCTATTATCCGTGAAAACCTGAACCCGGGTCCACAGAGTTCTGGGGCCTCTGAGACTCATTCGATTTTACGTTTTAGCAGCGCTGCTGATCCTGATTCTTGTTCCTTAAAAAGCAGAAACATTTATGTGACGCTCCAGTCATTCAGTGACTGTGCAGTTATTTCATACTTGACCTATCAAAATGTGCTTTGCCACCCAGACACTGATGAACAATAGAAAATTGAAGCTCTCCCCATTTCTCTCCCATCCCTCCACTCAGCCGTCTCTCTGTGTTGCTGTCACGCACACGCCAACCCAAGCTCTAAAAGCTTCAACCGAGCCCTCCGCCCTCCGCCCTGCAGTCGGCAGCTACACCACTCTCAGGGAAAACGTCTTGATTGGCTCTTTTCTTGTGTGGCGATCAGCCCCTGTGCTCATAAGTCTTAAGCAAAGAGGGTTTCCTGAAGCTCTTCTCAAAGAAGTGTCACTGATCTTTCCCAGGGTTCAGTTCAAAGGAACTGTCGGTGCCGGCCAGATGTGTGCAAGAGAAGGCCGGGCCTGCCAAGTGGCTTCTCTCAACCATCTGCACACAAACACACATGCACACACACACACACACACACACACACACACACACACACACACACACACACACACACACACACACACACACACACACACACACACACACACACACACACACACACACACTCTGCCCTGACACAGTCATTGTACTGTAACTCAGATCACTAGTTAAAGTCAACCTTTTAAAGTACTGGCTTCATGAGAACAGATGTGACCCAGGGCCGTAGTGATACAAAGATAGTATTTTATCCATTAGAGACACTATCATAAACCATAGTGTGCAATTTCAAAGACAGGAAACCAGATGAGAGGCAGAGGGAGAAAAAAGAAAGTTATGGCTGTAAAATAGTAGAAATGGGACTAGGAGAAGTCTTAAATCAAGCGGACTTCATTTCTAGGGAAATGGGATTGAATCTGTCTGCAACGCCATGTATTCACAAACTCTCTGTTCTGACTGAAGTTTCCATCCAGACGGATCAATACACACAACGCTACCGGGCTTTTGGCACTAGTCACGAATTCAACAAAACACAATATCCTGTTTCCCACTGTTGATTGGATAAGATCAATATGTCCTGTTTTCTTCTTCTAGACAATTGTGTTCTGATATTCTACGTCTTTTCTTCACAATCGTAAAGTCTATAACGACAACTTACTGGAACGTGAGTAGAGATTTGGTGAGGCATCGTAAACAAGTGCTTCGTTACAACAGATGCTTGGTTTTCAAAGATGTCAGGTTGGCTCCATCACCAATCAGGTGGAGTGGGATACATTTCTCTATATGCCCCCCTCTTCTTCGACATGAATCTCCTGCACACAGTACAACATTGTACAGTATGCACCTGCTCGCTGTGTCTGCATTTATCTCACAGAAAGCTGAACCAATCCACCATGGCGTTACCTCTCCTTTAATATGGAGCATGTTTTAAGGTGTTTCATTGATTTCTTTAATGTTTTTTTGTTATTTTTTACAGTTACTGCTGCTTACTGCTGCAGAAAGAGGAGTTCTTAGTTGTCTAAATTCTCCACCATTGCATTTATCCTTGTGGCTATATTCAATACGTTCATCCATTTATATTAAAGACTGTTTAAGGGAAGCCACATTACTTTCAATGAAGTCCCCTAGGCATTTACAGCCGAAAACTATTCTCAGCTGCAGCCACAGTGAGGTCCCTTTCCCACGCGAATGACAGGAGACCGTTCACTTCCCTTTCTTCGGTTTCATTTTGTGCAGCAAAAACGCTAACTAAATACACAAATAATAAACTCTATCACGGTCAAAACGATCATACGATAAAACAACGATGTGCTCCCATGACTAATGCAACGCCATGACGTCATTAAATCACCTAGAGCGAGCGTCAGTCATTACCATAAACATCTTTCAATATATTTTACATATAGCTCCTACACCGTGAGAATAATTCTGAATATTAAATTATACTCCTGAAATTTCAATTGACCAAAAACACACTTGGCCGGATAGACTCTCCATAGTATCAGTATTCTAATCTTATCCGCTGTAATCCGATAACAAGGTTAGCAAGGTTATTGGGACTGGTGTCCTTAATGGATATCGTGTCACCTAGCTGGTGAGCAGACAGAAGGTCTTTTTGTTTCTTTGTGAGTTCTAGCGTTAAATTCTGATTGAGAAGAACTTGCACACATTTCAGCACTCGGTTACGTAAGGAAAAGTGTAGATGAGTACAAAATGGAACCGAATAAAAGTAACTGAATGGCTCACGGGGCAGAAGCCCAGCAAGAGACGTTCGCTCCGCTAGAGAGCATCACGTGACCCCAGGCTGCCAGTCTTATGGGCAATCCTTTTGTTTATTTACACTAACTCCTCTGTTGCCTCAAAATGATTGGGTAATGATTTATTGATGTTCTAAAATGTTGCACACACCGTGGCAGCCCAGCAGGCAGCGAGGCAGAGGAGAAGCAAGGCAGGAGTGAAGGGCTTTACAAGCAGCGGAGGTTTCAACATCCTAATTAGAACCTGCTGTTGGGCCTCTGCTCATTAATGCAGCTTTCCTTCCTTTAAGGGAAACGGGGCTTCCTCTCTCTCCATGCGCTCTCATCCTCTCTGTCTCTGCCGTGCTGCGTCAGGAAGATGTAGCAGCCGAGCGAGACTTATAGCGACGGGCAAGGATGTTGACACAGTCGGTTATCAAACGAAGTCACGTTGATTAGGCACAAACATGCCACCTTGTGAGGCATTACACTATTTATTTGAAGCCTGTCTTTCTGTTAGAGTAAGTAAAACAGTCACTACCTGAATAATAGATGAACAGGGGGTACGGCGGGATGCTGCAAGCGTTGTTCCAAAAAGGATTTTTTAAGCCCCACACTGTTGATAACGTGGAGGATTGAAGCGCTCTTCAAGAAGTGGAGGCATTTTGGGGAATTGGAGTTTTTGGAGCGATTTCACAATTTTATAATTGCAGAGAAGAGATGAATATGAATGGGAATTCTGGAAAGACATAGGTCCCTCTGTTGTTTCTGTTAGCTGTTGTGCTATTTATCAATCCAGATAATCCAGATAATCCACAGACCTTGTTGTAAACCGTGTGTAAATATTTTTTTGTAAAAGCCCCAATGGCTGACCCTACAATATTGTCACAATATCCATAGATTTTGCTTTAAATCCGTCATTATCAATATCAATGACAAGACTGGGAAAGAACAAAAACCTAACATTTGGTACCGTCCTACAATGCCTTCACAGTTTCTGGCACACATTGCGGCAGATACTAATGCTAATATATTCAGTTAATACTCATCAAGGTTCAATATACAGCTGTGCCCACATGAAGAGACAATGGGAATGTCTTTTTACCTTGTTGCTGCTGAACTGAAGTTGCTAACAACATTTTGTTGTACCTTTTTATGATGACAATAAACATCCTTATCCTTATCCTTATCCTGAACATGAGTCTAATTTTAGTTTTCCCGCAGTGATTAATATATTTTTGCTCCACAAAATGAAATGCAGTGTGTGCCTGCATGTTTGTGTGGATGCTTTGTACGAGCTACAGTGTGCCAAGCAAGCAGATGTATACTATATATATATATATATATATATATATATATATATATATATATATATATATATATATATATATATATATATATATATATATGTATCAGAACCAATGTACAGACAAATTAACTCGCAGACTTGTAGTGGTGCTTATATTCTCTCCTCTCCAGATTTTGTAGCGGTTGATTTATGGAGACGTGGAGGAGACGAGTGCTCAGATATCATAACGTTATATTGCTGATTGATGGGGACTCTAACCCCGTCAGTTCTTCCTGCCGGCTTGTTTTCCGGTTTAGGTCAGCAGCAGACAGCAGAGGGAGGTGATGGGTGTCGGGCTTCTGACAGACCGACTTCTGCGGTTTCCCTGAAAGCAACTGTCTCCCTTACCTATTCTGATTGAGGATGACATTACAGGATACGTGTGATATTAGATTGTCAGTGGAGTGTTTAAAGTAATCTATAAGCCGAGCGAAACCCGATTCTGTGGCTTATTTATAACACTTATCAAGGCATGTATAACCTCAGCAGAATTCACCTCTCTAACGGGATAAATGGAAATATAGACAGCTTTTAGACTTCTTGAGAGCGAGTACAGGAGCTCCCAGCTCCCACAAATTGATTGTACTCCGGCTGGACCTCAGGTCTATGCAGAGAAGGAATCTATAATCTCTGTGTGAATGCTGCAAACGTTAGTTCATAGTCAAGGTTGAATATGTGTAAAAGCCTCAATGACTTGCATTTTGAAATAAATGGAATCAGCTCAGAATACATATAACAAAATCTATGTTCCTTCATGAGGATTATTTATACTTTGTTTATACTTTTGTGATAATGGGTATCACAATTACAGTGGCGGGCAGTGGATTTTCTACCTGGGCCTTCTGTACCGTCTGATATAGTTTACATAAATATGCGCATGACGGGATGCGGCGTCATTAACGGACAATGCATGTTGTCCACATCAACAAGAACCAGTCACATTTAGTTATAACAAAACATGACAAAACAATCCAACAAAACTGCGGCACTAAAACACTGCACTCAAGAGAACGAGCCAGAAGGAACGATATTAACTACCGTAAAATTCTCCACCACGCTCACCCGAGGAGGCGTAATGGAAAACAGGCCGTTTGTCCGATACATTATGGAGGTTTATGTCCAATTATTATTATATTCCCATTATCTTCTTATTAAAAATGTGTAGCATGCTAACATGCTCTGCTAATGTAAACATTGTAACTACTACAGTCCATTTTACCTGATGTAGTCTCACACGTTTCTGTAGCTGCCTTCTACCTCATGGCGGGCAGCAGTGTGTGACACAGTGAGTGTTTGGGAGCTGCCGATCAGATCTGTCATTCACTGTTCAGCTCAGTGCCTGTCATCATCTTCAGCCTAATCATTTCCCCTGGCAGCTGATTGCTTTTCATTACATGCAGCACACTAATAATCCAGGGGAGAGCCTCCACCCACACCACACACAGCATATCAAAGAAAGATGTCTGTTGACGTCTGACAGCTGTGTTCCACTCAGGATCACTCCACCATGTTGAGCTTCTGCCAGAGGAAACGGAGAGAAAGCGTTTGATTTCTCATGCAGCGTGGAGAGGAAGGGAGGGTGGAGAGGGACAGCAGTAAAATTCATTAATTCCAGCGATTTGCCAGTCAAAGCTTCTTCTTGTTTTTTCAACCAGACCGAACATAAACAAACACAATCATGTGCAAATGAGTCCAAATTAGATGTGACAGTTCTATTGGGTTTAATTTATTAGCAGTGATTATGCAGGCCCGCTTTCCAGGAGCACGCCTGGGCGTAAATAAAAGAAATCAGCAGCTTTATGAAAAGTGGATATTATTAATAGTGATGGCTAAAGCTGCTGGCATGATGAGATTCATTTAACTGATATACTCAGCCTTTATGAAAGGAATTGTATTTTTTCGCTTCACTAGCACTCAATCCATACTAGAAATGAGCTTTTCATGCCTCGCTCCAGGCACTATTGTCACAGCAGGGCTTAAACAGGACTCTATGAATTTTTAATGCAATAAGTTGTTCCGATGGCACGCAGTGTGAAGTAAGCTTGCTGGCAGGTTGGCAAAAAGATTGTAACGTAAAGATCGTTTGTGCTAGACACGAATGACCTAAAGACAATAATCAGGAAGCTTTACAATTCTACCCTCTCAGCTTGTTTTCCTAAAGTACGCACATTTGTCACAAAACAGTATGAACAACCACAATATACGGGCGACTAAAGACGTACAGGTAGCTACTGTATATGAAACAGCGTTAGTCAGCAGTGGCAATGAGGGGGGAAACCGGTAATAGCTCACAATAGGCTATACAACAGAAAAGCATCTCTTCGTCCATGTGATCTCACATCTCTATTCACATGGCAACCTTGGAGCAACAGGGACACACTGGGAACCTGGAGGCGGCTCTTCTAGCTTCATTTGCACTTGCCTTAGTGGGACTCACTCGCTCGCCATGTGCTTGTGCTAAATGTTGCTAACAGCGTACGGCTAGAGGTTTTCCGGTGGATCCACATCACGTTCATACTCTCCATATCCTGTATTCTGCATGTGACCCCCGTACAGTGATGTTCTGCTAGGGTGACCAGACGTCCTCTTTTTCCCGGATATGTCCTCTTTTCGAGACCTAAAAAAAGCGTCCGGCAGGGATTCCAAAAACGTCCGGGATTTTGCTACGTCGGGGAAAATAGTTATTACCCCCTTACAAGTTTTGGAAATGGTATCTCCCTCACGTTCCACCTTCTTGCGCAAGCTCTGACTGTAGAGAGAACTGTCATTGGTCGACCGATCTCAACATAAATGTAAGTTCACGGCATGCTATACACTACTGCTACGCCCCCCGCGACGAAGTGTCCTCCTCCTCTCTCTCCTCCTCCACCCCGACTTGCGGGATGGTTTGTATTCATTTGACTGTAAATCAAGAGACTAGCCTTGTAAGACTTGTGCATATTCAGTACATGTAACACTAACTATATTATACAAAGTGATTTAAATCTACAGTTCTGCATGGCTCGACACATTTGTCTCAATCTTCTTTGTCCTCGGGTTATGAACGCCTCTCCCTGTAATCTAATGATATGCATTTGGGTTTACTGTAAATTCGAAATGAAGACAGACAGCCAAAGAAAAAGAGGGCGAGGTGCGAGGCATCGATTTCACACTGAGATTACACTGCGCTGACAGCTCGCCGTTCATCATCTTTGCTGGCGTGGAGGAGCAGATTTAATACAGCATGAGCATGTAGCGCTCTCACCTGTCACCTAGAAAACCAAATTCCCCAACATCCCTCTGATCGATAATCCGGGCGGCCGTGACTCTGCCGGCCACTGGGACTCGTTTCATTAACCCGGTGGCTGAAGCTCTGCAGGGGATCAAGCTCATTTCCCAAAAGACTACCTGCACAGGGGTCATAGGTTGCTGGGCCTGTGTGGGAATAATGTGAAAGAGAGCATATAGCGCTGCGTTTGGACCAGCAATCATAATACATTTGATCAGCCCAATACAATTGACTAATGGATGGTGCTAAACATGAAGCGCAGAGTTAAAAACGTCTCTTCCCTTCATCATCATCCCACAGTCATATAGTTATCTCAAATAATTGTCTCTTATCTGCGCAGCTTTGTTTGACAATGTGTTTAATTTGCCAGATTAGCATAATTTGCATGTTAGACGTGAGAACAAAAACAACAGCCAGTACAACGGTTGAAGAGCCTCAATTAGGCGGGTGAAGTTGCTCCATAATTGCTGTAGCTCTGTCGTTACAGTGAGCAGAGTGTGTGTGCGCCTGTGTATGTGTGTGTGTATATGTGTACACCACTGTTGAAGCTGCACACTTTCAGATAGATTATGGTGCCATTCAAGAGGTTGAACTATCGTAGATTACATTTTTCTTTCTGAAGGAACATTACATTATTTCTTCTGAAGGAAGAGATTTTATTAGTTTAAACATGACCACATTTTGTTACAATGCATTTTGTGGTTATATCCCTTCATTTTCCTGAACAAAAAACTGTGACTTCACATTTGACATGGTCATATAGCATCCTGAGCAGGATTACATAAATATATTCCAGCAAACCTCTCAAGGAAAACATTTAATTTCTGAGAGTTTATAAATGAGGACAATTTCAAAGCGTCCACTGTGCTTATGGCAGCATTGTGGAAACTGTCCATCAAACTAGGACTTCTTCGCTGGTGGTTTTATTTGGTACCTAGCATATGAGAAATTATTTCTTTGTCCTTTTCAGGCAAAGTGAGTCTGAGTTGGCGGCCCTGATTACGTGTACCTGGTGCATGTAGAGCTGAGAGTTACGTGCACGGCTCAAATGTGCACGTGCACATGGTATTTCGAGCCCTGGTCAGGGTCACCTGACACGAGCCTTGGCTCTAAGAGGCACTCCACACATTTTGGCACAAAGCATTGAGTTAACTTTCCTAAAGGAGTGCTGCTCACAGAATAATGTCTGCTGTGGCTCTACAGTATAGGGAGCTTTCCAGAGCTTACGAAAATCATCCTGACGATGTCATCGGTGTTATTCCTTGGATCCATACTGGACATACTTTATAAGGAAAACAATGTACATGTGAATTTATGTTGTTACATATAAATCTAGAAATGAAATTCATGACTGAGGCATTTTTATAAGGGGAAGTTTCATGTCGATGTTCCTTTAAAATGGGAGATAGAAATGTCCCTCTATGTGTCTGGTACAGCTGTCGTTGTCCAACGCACCAGTGACTCCAGTCCTCTAGAGCAAACCAGACAAATGTGTCCATACCTCCCAGAGCGTACTGTGACAGTAGGTGGAAGCTCTGCATGTTGAAGGCTGTTCGGTGCAGTTTGCCAATGATTACCTTTTTGGAGCCATTCACAGTTGTTGAGTGATGAGCCTGTAGCCGAGGCCTTAAAACCCATTACATGTTCTGATTGTGTCAATCTAATGCGCTAATTGAATGCCATCCCTCAGCCACTTTTCATCAGTGAAGAGCCCATGCTGCTGAACTGATTTGGATATAATTTGCACTGCGAGAGCTTCAATCACAAGAGACAAACATTTTCCCTCTCATTAAAGAGCACATTAAAGATTATCTTCTCTAGTTGCCACAGCGACTCTATCTAATACGATTTGCTGGAAGTGCGCGGAGAACAATTTTCTTATGTGATCCAGAGAGACTCGAATTTTCTCCCCTCTCTTCTCTCGCCTCCTCTGCAGTAAGTGAGTCTAAAGAGACCTCTTTGATCTTGTCTCATTGCTCTCAATACTCCAGACTGAATTTAAATCACAAGGCTGACTATTTTAGGAACAAAGCTGCCGTCATGCTGAACAAGGGAAAAGGGGAGCTCACTTTTATTTCTCACACTGTCCTGTCAGAAGGAAATCTGCTCGTCGGCAGTGGAAGCGGTGCTTATTAGTGTGTGTCATTTGAATCCATCACACGACCACATGAGAAATGGGCCTTGCGGGCATATAATGTGCCGGCGTTAGTTATGTGCAGTGCAATAAGCTGTTGTGATGAACTTTGTAGTGCGTTTGAGACTCATTTCAAAGATGTATCCGCATGTAGCGCTTCGACTTTCTACATCTGAAGAGAATAATTTATGACCAACCCCTGTCGTCAAAAGTTTATTTTATGGGTTTAGAATGTTTTCATGAGCTCTACACTTTGCAGAATGTTTTACAATCATTTAACTGACTTCACATTTTGAAGATCAAAACACCATTTTTACACATTTTTCTGTAGTTGCGTTTATGAAATATGTTCGTACCACCCTTTTTTTTTTCCGTTGCAGCGGCTTATGGAAACGGAAGATTAAAATCCCAGGCCAGCATGGGAGGATCTTTGATATCCTCATAGAGGAGTTATTTAGGCTTATGTCTGATACTACTTCTTGAACAGTTTATAGCTGCAGTCTCCATGTCCATGCTGAGGCTCCACTCTCTGATGCCATGTTTTTTTTAGGGGTCTTAAACGGGGGAAGTTTCTGCCATCTAAACACTTTGCTTTGAAATCTGTATAATATAGTGTATCAATTTAAATATCCTTGTTTGAGAATGGAAATATATCTATATTTGTTGCAGGGTTGTAGGTCACCTTTTGATTGTGTTGGCCTGTTTGCGTAATGGCCTTTCTGTGTCACTGAACAGTCAGTATCAGTGTAGTAATCAGCTCTAAATGCATTACAAACAGGCTTCCCCCTCTGTGTTTATTGCCTGTTTGCAAAGGCTTGCTCCTATTTCTCATGGCTGCCCTTTTCAAAAAAAGCCAGCAAACATGTCACGAGAAAGGTCAGCTGGATCTGTATAACATTAAAGATCTTCACAGCCTCGTCTCTACCATCCAAAAATACCTCCATCTATTCTCCTCCTCCACAGGTATCTCTTAAGGGAGAACAACAGTCTTCAGCCCAGTTCTACTGTAAACTGCAGTGGTTGTCTCTCCTCCCTCACACCACCATGGCAGGTTCTTGGCATCTCTATTGCTTTTATTTTACTGACTGACATGAAATCTGCTGGCAGAGGGTCCCTCGCCGTAAACAAGGAGGCGGGGAATGTGTCAAAGGCGGGAGAGATGCGGATTTAAGCTTGACAAGGGATCTAGGCTGAAAGCCACATAAAGCCTTCCTCATAAAAGGGCAGCAGGGTGTAGCAGGTGTCGAACAAGGAAGATTCATGTCGTGGCTCTTTGCTGAGAGACAGACGCAGGAGAGAAGAGCTTCAATATCCCAGCCAACCATCTAGTCTTCTCACATGGGGGCAGTGTTGCACCACCTGTCACACTTCCTTCTTCCATTCCCATCGTGTCCTTCCTCCTCTGACGTAAAGGTAGATGAAGAACCCAGCAGTCAGAGGCATGCTGAAGGCATCATCCATTCTAGGTCTCCTCATTTCCTCGTGATACAAGACGGCCACAGAAAAGGCAACCAGAACACACAGCTGTCATAACCCGGCTCTTCCAATACATAGAGTTATCCAGTTTACACATGAGATTTGAGCCCTATACATTCACTTATCTTCAGATACAAATGGCTCACTTTCTAAGATTTATAATGAAGCAATATTGATATTTATGATTTTAAATGAGAACATGCAGGCTATTTAGGAATCATCACAATCTGTTGGTGGAAATATCACAAATTATTTTTTATAATAAACAGGTACCAATACTAGCCACGGCTACCGGATAGTTTTCTTTGTCAGAACATATAAACTCTGAATTGATGTCCGACATAATGAGAACAAATGTAACAAAACAATGTTTATCTAAACTGCATTACCTACCGTAGCTTTAAAATAACTTAATCCAGGATTAACAAATAAATTCTCAAACTGTGTTCAAAGAACCGATCTAGTTGGATGAGAATAAAAAGGGTGCTTTTAGCCTGAAAACAACACGTTAGTCTGAATTAGTGAAGCCACATTTGAAGAACAGGGCCCTGCTGTGAAAAGCATCGACAGATGCCGACAATGCCGATTTGTATTGATTAACCCCCCTGTTATGTTCCGGGTCAACTTGACCCGTTTCAAAGTTTGAACATCTAGGAAAAATATTTGAAAGTACTTTTTCTGTATGAAACTTCTTCTGCTTGCCTTAATTGGTGTAATCAACATTAAAAAAAAATAATAATAAATAAATAAATAAATAAATATATATATATATATATATATATATATATATATATATATATATATATATATATATATTTAAGCAATAAGGTACGAGAGGCAGTACTGTGTCGTGCAATAATGTACTGTTCAAGGGAGTTGTTAGGCCCGACGCGCAGCGGAGGGCCGGCAAACCCTTGAACTGTACATTATTGTAGACACAGTACTGCCTCGAGTACCTTATTGCTTTTATAATACGGGTACCTGCGACTTTATAAATAGTAATGTAAGCTGCCTTTCAGCACAAAATAGTTGTAGCCGGCAAAACGTTGTGTATCGCATTTCAGCGGCAGAGAAAATAGTCCCGGGACGCACGGGACGCACATACGGGACTATAAAACGGACGAGCTGGTCAGTAAATCTGCGATTTACTGACCAGCCCGGTTGAAAGCAGGGTGGAGGATGACGCTCAGCCACCGATGTAAAGAAGTGCTCTCGCTGCTTCTGTCCGTCTTTTCTCCGTCATTCTTCTCCTCCATGATGTTTAGAGAACTTGCCTCGCGTCGGGAAATTACCGACGTAATTATCTCTCACTGGAAATTATCAGGATGTTGTGATCAAACCCTTTTCATTGCTCATCTTTAGGTTAGGGAGGAAGTGACGTGTGTGTTGTCGTTCATTATGCTAGTGTGGGGGACGCTACGTGAGCTTGTTAGCTGTTCCGTTTGAGCTAACTTACTGTTAGCGAAGAGCCCCGTTGCAATGCTGTGAACACTCAAGCAATAAACCTGCAAGTTAAGGAAACCAACGTCTGCGAGTTGTTACTGGACGTGACAATATCAAAGTTTACACCAAACATGTTTTTAACTGTCAAGCTTGAAACGGCAACTAACTGTTAGGAGTGTGTGGTGTAGCGGACCCAAACGCAACACACGCAGCAGTACAGTTCCACGGGCGGACTTTATTTAAAGTAAACAAGACACCACAAACAGATACAAACGAATGCTACCGGTCAGGTCCAGCGAACACAGGAGATCCACCTCTCCTGCTCCAGAGTCGGGAGGGCAACTCAACCGCTCGTGTGACCAATTCTTACAAAGTAACAACCCGACAATAAGCCGGGTCACGCTGTGGACCTTTAATCACCTGCCGGTGATCAAGGCAACGGCCAACAGCTGGGATGAAGGAGCCCCCCTCCTTCATCGTGGCAGTGGGCGGAAACCAGGAGGAGAAACTGTAGACTAAAGAGCGGACCGAGAATCCAACACTAACGGTCGCGCAATTTAAATCTACCTGTTATTTTAAGTGCGCACTGATATGGAACGCTCTAAATGTAAACAGGCTGTACAGTACTTTATGGCTGAATAAAGTACACCCCGTGACTCACTCTCAACCAATCAGAATGCTTGATTTGATCTACCCGTATTATAATTAAGCAATAAGGTACGAGAGGCAGTACTGTGTCGTGCAATAATGTACTGTTCAAGGGAGTTGTTAGGCCCGACGCGCAGCGGAGGGCCGGCAAACCCTTGAACTGTACATTATTGTAGACACAGTACTGCCTCGAGTACCTTATTGCTTTTATAATACGGGTACCTGCGACTTTATAAATAGTAATGTAAGCTGCCCTTCAGCACAAAATAGTTGTAGCCGGCAAAACGTTGTGTATCGCATTTCAGCGGCAGAGAAAATAGTCCCGGGACGCACGGGACGCACATACGGGACTATAAAACGGACGAGCTGGTCAGTAAATCACAGATTTACTGACCAGCCCGGTTGAAAGCAGGGTGGAGGATGACGCTCAGCCACCGATGTAAAGAAGTGCTCTCGCTGCTTCTGTCCGTCTTTTCTCCGTCATTCTTCTCCTCCATGATGTTTAGAGAACTTGCCTCGCGTCGGGAAATTACCGACGTAATTATCTCTCACTGGAAATTATCACGATTTTGTGATCAAACCCTTTTCATTGCTCATCTTTAGGTTAGGGAGGAAGTGACGTGTGTGTTGTCGTTCGTTATGCTAGTGTGGGGGATGCTAAGTGAGCTTGTTAGCTGTTCCGTTTGAGCTAACTTACTGTCAGCGAAGAGCCCCGTTGCAATACTGTGAACACTCAAGCAATAAACCTGCAAGTTAAGGAAACCAACGTCTGCGAGTCGTTACTGCGGACGTGACAATATAAAAGTTTACACCAAACATGTTTTTAACTGTCAAGCTTGAAACGGCAACTAACTGTTAGGAGTGTGTGGTGTAGCGGACCCAAACGCAACACACGCAGCAGTACAGTTCCACGGGCGGACTTTATTTAAAGTAAACAAGACACCACAAACAGATACAAACGAATGCTACCGGTCAGGTCCAGCGAACACAGGAGATCCACCTCTCCTGCTCCAGAGTCGGGAGGGCAACTCAACCGCTCGTGTGACCAATTCTTACAAAGTAACAACCCGACAATAAGCCGGGTCACGCTGTGGACCTTTAATCACCTGCCGGTGATCAAGGCAACGGCCAACAGCTGGGATGAAGGAGCCCCCCTCCTTCATCGTGGCAGTGGGCGGAAACCAGGAGGAGAAACTGTAGACTAAAGAGCGGACCGAGAATCCAACACTAACGGTCGCGCAATTTAAATCTACCTGTTATTTTAAGTGCGCACTGATATGGAACGCTCTAAATGTAAACAGGCTGTACAGTACTTTATGGCTGAATAAAGTACACCCCGTGACTCACTCTCAACCAATCAGAATGCTTGATTTGATCTACCCGTATTATAAATATATATAATGTATTGTATTGCCATATGAGGCAGGAGTAGGACATGTTTAATTTGCATTAGTAACTTAACCCTCCTGTTATGTTCCGGGTATATCATGTATTTGTAACCCCCCCCCCTGCAGGTTTATATTACAGAGATGATGTTCGGGTCAATTTGACCCGGCAGTGAAAGTGGAGGCTATAAGGGGTCAGAAGGGTCAAGTTTAGACAATTTCTTTCTTTAAAAATGTGAAAGACAGTCTTTCTTACTCCCTCCTACCATGTTTCACCATGTTTCACCATGTTTCACCACTTTTCTCACACACACACACACACACACACACACACACACACACACACACACACACACACACACACACACACACATATATATATAAAGTTGTACACATTTCAAACTTCAAACAAAAAAGCAGGTGTTTGTTATGGGAACCATCTCTGTCCTGCTTCATGTGTCCATCGCCCCACGTGAACCACACCTTCCAGACTAAACAATGCTTATCTTCTCACTTTCCCCCTAAATACACCGGGAACATCAAAGTAAGGGTTTCTTTCATGTCTCTCCTAATAAATATGGTACTATAGGAGTTCTAATAGACTGACTGAGACACTGACTGAGAGTGACACACACACACATTTCATCCCAATCTCAGACGCACGCACACTCTCTTTCTAACTACATTGATCAGCCCATGAAAAAAAATGCAAAATGCAAATACAATTTTGGAAAAAATACATGTTATGGTAGACTAATGCAATTTATATCTAGGTTTTTCCAATGTACCTAACAAATAGTTTGAACATGTATTTTTCATTAAAACGAGTGAGTTAGCCTAATTGAACTCTGATCTATGGAGGGGTGAATAACTCCATTCCACTAAAAACTGATTGAATTGTTAGTAGTGGTGTTGGTGATGAGGTATAAACTCTATTTATTAAGATTTTTTTGGTTTCTGACAACTTTGATGATTCAACACGCACCGGGTCAAATTGACCCGGGAACATCATCGTTGTACCTAAGATACGAACACAACAGGAGGGTTAAAGCAGCTCATAACTTTGCGCCTATGTTTTTTTATTTGTATATATTCTTATCCATGCGATGACACTAATGACAAACAATGCAGTCTTCATTACTTCTGCCATAAAGTCAAGTTTAGCATAAATACAGTATGTTGTAAATGTGGAAAGCCCAGACTAGAAAATACAAATTCTGTTTGTAACAAACATTTTTTGCCAGATACCACAGGACGAACAAACTTTTCTGTGCTTCCATCGACTTCTCTCCTCTCACCGTGTCCCCTGCCTTCTTTCCTCACTCTAGCCTTCATTATGACGTTAGTTATGGCTGTGATCGAGGCCAGATTGTCTGAAATCCTCCCCCATCCATTGCAGAATCACCCCATGCAGTGTCCCCTTACCCAGCTCTGTTCCACAGGTGGGAGAAACAGAGTGCAGTCTGGTTCTGTGTATCGCAGCGGGCTACTTTTCTCCTCCGCTCACAATGCCCACTGATTTGTGAGCGGATGCTGCACTGTTCCCTAGGCAGTCCGAGGCATCTCTGCACGCTATTTCTTTCCTTGCTTACTCACCCCCAGCATGGCAGAAGTCATCCGGGGACAACTGCAGCAACACACTGCCGCTGGGCGGGGTGTTGTTTGTTTCATTAAACATGACCTCAGTGCGCTGTGGAAGAGGCAGTTCATGCTGACAGCACGTACATTTATCTTGCCGCTGCTGCAGGGAAAGAGATGCAAATAAATTGATTTGGAAGAAGCTTTAACAGCTGTGCATCTGGAGCCTAATGAGAAAGTGGGTGTTTGCTAAATAAACTCTGCAGGAAATATTTCTTCCCAAATATCTCTTGTAAGTCATGTAGCCTGGGATGAATTTCCTCTGTATCACATGGTCATAATTTACATTTAACTCATGAAATGTTTCTACGTTCTGGGGTTGTCTTGGATTCATGACTCCGTGATATGCACTGCAGTTAACTTGTGTCCGTCTTGGCTCGAATGCAACGCGACCTTTAACGTCTCTCAAAGACATTCCAGAGGAAGAAAAGTCATTACAGGGCAGGATATTGAAACAGACTGCTTCCAGTGGGCTCAGATGAAACCGATTACACCTAAACCACATTTTATACATATTCTCATTTGGACAAACGTTTGCTGATCTGTATTGTTTTCATCTTCTGATCCAAAGAGTCGCCTCCTTTTGTTCGTTCACGCTATCAATCCTTTCATCTGTAACAGCCCGGCTCGGGCCGCTGGCTCACCAGGATGGATGGAGGGATTTAAAGATAGGCCGACTCAAGGAAAGCCGAGATCAGGGAACCGGGGCTGAAATGAGGGCTTGGTTTAAAGGCTGGATATCCCCTCTGACAGAAAAGAAGTGTGAAACTGATAACCATAGCGTCTTGCTCTTTCCCCCTTGCTCTCATCTCTGTCTTCCTGCCACCAGTTCTTAATTCTTCTCTTTGGGTACCCCAACATTCCTGTGGCGGAAACTCACTGCTGGATCCTATTTCCTCCTAGTCTCCGCTGAGAGCACTCAGAGACACATGGAGATTGTTACTTACTCAAGAGGCTGTGTAATCCAACCAGTTTCCTTGTCTTTTTTTTCTTCCCTGACTGTAAAACATGGTGTATTTCAATCAAGGTTCAGGTTGCTCAGAACGGGAGGCCTGAGAGTTTGTCTCATGGTCTGTGCTGGACAGATGATGATGGATAGCTGTACGCTCAAGTTCTCCACACTACAGGATCACATTTCGTTGGAGTTGAGGGGGCGGTGCAGTTTATGATGACCTGTTGAAGTTTCTTTGAGGAAGTTTCTTTGAGGAAGACATTTAACCCGTGGCCTGTGCACATACCTGGGGCGCGATGCCAAAATAGTTGAGATATGGGGGTAACAGAGCCCATTTTCATACTGTCTCTCCTGGGAGGCATTCATAGTGTTGTCCACATGACAGCTATAGTCGGCTAAATTCAGAGAAGTTCAAACCCCGTTTACTATTTCACCTCCACACAGCTGGCCAGTCACTGTGTGGGGTATGTGTGCCTAAAAAAAACCACAAGATCTACGGAATACTTTGTTTGGAAACAATTTAAAGATATTTCATCGTCGTGATCGAAGCAATTATAAAGGAAAAGGTCATATTGGTGGCAGTGATGGGCGCTCACAGGAGAAGCTATTTACTTTGAACGCAAGGGTTAATGTGTGAGTGAGTGAGTGGCGGCCATTTGCAGGACAAATGAAGTGTTGTTCTATAATGTTTTGAGAACTGTAACCGCGTCTCAGAAAATGTAGTCATGGATAATCTGGCTTTGGTTATATACTGTAAGATAAAACGTGTTTTGAAAAACTATCCTGATCCTCAAACAGAGCTAATACTATGATGCACTTACATTCTCTCAAAATACAAAACTTTTTGTGTTTTGCATTCCTAGTTTTGAAAATGATTCTTTCATTTCTTTCATTTCATCTTTCGTGCAGAGGAATATATTTTAGTTTCTGGCCCCAGGGTCAGGCAGCAGATACACATTTGGCTGTGCTTCAGTCATGTGTACATATATATGGCAGATACAGCCATTTAGTTGCATTCATATGCAGACACACATATGAATGTGCTTTCACAGTATTATCTTAAACTCCAGTGAAAAACGTGCGATTGTTATTACCCTGTTCAGTGTTTGATCAGCTGCTCGGGTCACTTACTGCTCACTTAATCCTCTCTAATTAAAGTATTAGTGGGTGAAATGAAAACTAACAGACCTTTCCCTCCTTCAGGACAAGAGAAGTCCATCTGTTCCATAAAACACACCCCATATAAAAGCACAAAAAGTCCTTATCGCCGCCGCAGCTCAAAGCCCATTATTTTCGTTCCGCTCTCCCCCATGTAATATCTAACACCTGTTGTTTTGACACCTCCTATTTGGTGTGGGGTTCTGTAATTAGTCGAATAACATTGTCGTATGACACTTAGTTGTGCTTTGATCAACACAATCAGTTGTCTGTTCATGTACAGGTGAGAAATGTTGAGTACAGGTGTGTCTGCATGTGAGGAATGGATGATGTGATGCAGAGACTCCTTAAAGCAGCTTATTGCGCTGCATATTTCTCCAATATCATCATTCATTACACTCCTCTCTTTTCCAATAATAGGCAGGCAGGCAGGCATCACAAGATGTTTACACTGCATAAAATATTCATTTTAACTAGTCATTTAATCTCATATTGGCTCTCATAAATTAATTTTTGAACAACGAGTAAACCAAAATCTGCCAATGGAGTGTGATAATTACTCCTATTTCCAATGGAGTATAAATTGCTTCAAGGATTTTGAAAATCTTGAGTTGCGGCTCTTTTCAGATTAATATCACTTGACCCAAGAACATTCTTGAAATGACTGATTTGCTTTGGAATAAAGTGGAATTATGTCGCCCACTGGCCGTATCCTACTTGTTTTCATGGAAAATACGATTTTAATACCCAACGCCAGTGAAAATGAGTTGTTAGGATAGACATTTCCTGCTGTGAAACAAACAGCGGTGACTGTTTGTTTGTCTCTATTTCCTCTCGGGATGTTGCCCTTGCACTTAATTCTTCCTATCTCTCTCTCTGCACAGTGTTTTGTCCAGAAAGCCAATTTTCTCCAGGATTTAAGTGGCTTCAGGAGACCAAAGGAAAGTTTTCCCAAACCTAATATCTCACTCCTACAGGGACCCCGAGTTTACATGTGGAAGCACCTCAATCGGACAAACTCCCTGCAGGCTCTCGTTGGATCTCTCTAAGCCAGCACAACACAATCATGGCGCCCACACATCCTCACCTGCACACCCCCTTCATGCATTTCAAAGTGTTATGGATTGAGCGATATTAACTTTCTTGGTGGTGTGAGGGGAGGAGGGGACAGAGATGCTGGTGAAGTAATGAGCGACTGGTGTCCAGTGTGGATTCACCGGGTGAGGAGTTCATCTGGGTTATAATCTTTGCCTCCTCTGCAGTAAACTACAGCCTCATGAATAGACTCTTGTGAATGTTGTCAGAGATACCAATCAGTGTCTCCAAGTACACTTTGTCCTTTCTAACGGTTCTCATGGTCCTTTGACTACAGGGCATTGATGCCTCATTGCCTAAAGGACACAGGCTCCCTGGTGGTGTCACTGTAGAGACCAATTAGACTGCCCACAGCACTGTTTTCTTGTGTCATTGAGACTCTAAAGTACTTTCTGTCAAATGTCACACATCCAATGTGAGAAAATAAAAAAACCTCAAGCAAGACTTTATTTTGGCAATAAACTGAGACCATATAAAGAATCTCAAACAGATTCAAGGCTTTTTGTAAGGTACATATAAAAGCCTTGGAGCATGAATGGTATAGCACTCTCAATGACGGTAAAGAAAGGAATATCTGTCTGTCTGTGTGTTCTTCGTATATCTTGAGATCTGCTCATCCGATCTATTTCACACTTGCTGGGGACCCCATGGAGTGCTTTGGACCCCATATGGTGCAATTTGGAAACAATTGTTCAATAATGCTAAACTTTGATTAAACAAGCAAACAGTGAGCTTTAGGGCTCTGTGGACTTGTATCGACCGCAGCGAGGCTTAACAGGCCGCGGCTCATTGACTGCGGTTGACTTTTGCTTCTGGACGCTGGATATACTAATGTTACAACTCTTCTTCACTTAACTGCAGCTCATTTGGGACCAGGAACCATGCAATCGACACACTCAGAAAAGGCTCACATTCTAAACGGCCATGTGCAACTAACGGCCATGTGATACAAACGTCAATGTGCAACAAACATCCATAAGCAACAAACAGCCATGTGCAACAAACGTCCATGTGCAACAAACGTCCATGTGCAACAAACAGCCATGTGCAACAAACAGCCATGTGCAACAAAAGCCCATAAGCAACAAACAGGCTGTGCAACAAACAGCCATGTGCAACAAAAGCCCATAAGCAACAAACAGGCTGTGCAACAAACAGCCATGTGCAACAAACGCCCATAAGCAACAAACAGGCTGTGCAACAAACGGCCATGTGCAACAAACGGCCATGTGCAACAAACGCCCATGTGCAACAAACGACCATGTGCAACAAACGGCCATGTGCAACAAACGTCCATGTGCAACAAACGCCCATGTGCAACAAACGCCCATGTGCAACAAACGGCCATGTGCAACAAACGCCCATGTGCAACAAACGGCCATGTGCAACAAACGTCCATGTGCAACAAACGCCCATGTGCAACAAACGGCCATGTGCAACAAACGCCCATGTGCAACAAACGACCATGTGCAACAAACGGCCTTGTGCAACAAACGTCCATGTGCAACAAACGGCCATGTGCAACAAACGTCCATGTGCAACAAACGTCCATAAGCAACAAACGACCATGTGCAACAAACGGCCATGTGCAACAAACAGCCATGTGCAACAAACGCCCATGTGCAACAAACGACCATGTGCAACAAACGGCCATGTGCAACAAACGGCCATGTGCAACAAACGTCCATGTGCAACAAACGTCCATGTGCAACAAACGGCCATGTGCAACAAACGTCCATGTGCAACAAACGTCCATAAGCAACAAACAGCCATGTGCAACAAACGCCCGTGAGCAACAAATGGCCATGTGCAACTAACGCCCATGTGCAACAAACGGCCATGTGCAACAAACGCCCATGAGCAACAAACGGCCATGTGCAACAAACGGCCATGTGCAACAAACAACCATGTGCAACAAACAGGCTGTGCAACAAATGCCCATGTGCAACAAACGCCCATGTGCAACAAACGCCCATGCTGTCATATACAATAATATATTTTTCACTTTACCAAAAGGAAATAATAAGCACTTATAGTGACTCATAGACATTTTCTAATTTATTATATATGCCTATAGGGATTTCATTACTTCATTTAAAGCACCCATGACAACTGACAGTAATTAATAAACAAATTATATTGGCATTAAGTGGGTGACCAGCAGGTATGAAGTGTTATGATTCTTGACTTTATAGATATATATATATAAAGTACTTAATAATGCGTTAATAATATTTCTGAGTGCTTATAAGTATACCATGTTATAAGAAGATTATATTGCATTATATTATGAGAATGCTTGGAATACATAATAGGCATGGCCTTCATAGAAAGTGTTTCCGCATAAATTGGCTGTTTTTATCTAACATCTTCTCACTTTTCACTGGAGAAGCACCACTTCAGACATATTTAGTGCTGCAAGTTACTAAATCAGCACTTCAGTCATAGATTTAGAGCTGGCTAGAGTTCATCTTTTCTGCGCTAACATCTCAGAGGAATCACTTCTTTATGAATGGTACTTTAGAATATAAAGGCAAGGCCAACCTTTGGAAATATTTATTGTTTCCATCTGCCTTCAACATTGACTCAAGATATTCACGCATTTGTAATATAAACTATTTAATAATTTGCAGCTTGCGCTAACAAGATATGTAATGAATTGAATGTACAGATAATTAAGTTAAGACTGAGAAGAACATCAAGAGATGCTTTACTAGAGCACACACTGACTATCCTGTGATATATATATATATATATATATATATATATATATATATATATATATATATATATATATATATATCACTGGATAGTTTCTTG
Source organism: Myoxocephalus aenaeus (assembly GCA_038501785.1). Lineage (NCBI taxonomy): Eukaryota > Metazoa > Chordata > Actinopteri > Perciformes > Cottidae > Myoxocephalus > Myoxocephalus aenaeus. Next base: position 3,352,947 of record JBAMJR010000175.1, on the reverse strand, counting down.
CTGAGGAAGAAACTCCCTTTGAGTTGCTGCAATAAACAGTATTAAACAGTATTTTACTCACCAGATCAGTCTATTTCATAGACTGATCTGGTGAACTTATTGATTTTAACTGTTAAACCCACGTCAGAGTTGAAGGTGAAGATAGTTTTTATTTCAGCCTTGAGCCATGGAAACATGCAAAGCTTTGTGCACTGCAGTTTAATAAAAAGTGGTTAAATGCAGCAATCTTCTAGACACAACATCCAATTTCCTTACAAATAAAGTAGGCAGCTAGTGTAACACAATTGCATTTCCATTTGAACAGTGGGTAGTAAATCATCAGGAGAATTTTCCATGGCAACCATGCTGGTTAATGGTTTTGCTTCAGCTTAATGATATGCTGGTGAGAGAAAGTGAGAGAGGGAGAGAGATGATAGTAGGGAATTCGTATAAATAATCATTGGATTAATGTCATACACATCAACTGCGTGTCAATAAGTGTGAAATTAAACTTGACGTTTCTTTTACCAGCCATTAACAGCCGATCCAATTAACCAATTGGACAGGGAAATGTCTCATTCTTTAATTTGTTCGATTGCAAATCAATCTAATTAGAAATTGGATGATGAAAGATGGGTGCATCAGGCAGTACCTGCTGTTGTGTCATCGCCACAGCAGTAATGATGTGGTATTAGCGTCACTGTGTGTGTGTGTGTATGTGTGTGTGTGTGTGTGTGGGGTGTGTGTGTGTGTGTGTGTGGACTGTTTCTGTGTGCGCTAAGTACAAACAGCATCTTCAGGTGTAGATGGTAGACATGGAGTGACAAGCAGTGATGCAGGAAATACTCATATCCTCTACTTAAGTAAAAGTATGAATACCACATTGTGAACTATTCTGTTAAAAGTAAAAGTCCTTGGTATTAAAAGAAAACTGTCCTAGCTGTTGGTACTATTTTATAGTCAAGGGGCAAAAGAAAATGGTATTAATATGATGATATATAATGATATATTTAAGCAATAAGGTACGAGAGGCAGTACTGTGTCGTGCAATAATGTACTGTTCAAGGGAGTTGTTAGGCCCGACGCGCAGCGGAGGGCCGGCAAACCCTTGAACTGTACATTATTGTAGACACAGTACTGCCTCGAGTACCTTATTGCTTTTATAATACGGGTACCTGCGACTTTATAAATAGTAATGTAAGCTGCCTTTCAGCACAAAATAGTTGTAGCCGGCAAAACGTTGTGTATCGCATTTCAGCGGCAGAGAAAATAGTCCCGGGACGCACGGGACGCACATACGGGGCTATAAAACGGACGAGCTGGTCAGTAAATCGCAGATTTACTGACCAGCCCGGTTGAAAGCAGGGTGGAGGATGACGCTCAGCCACCGATGTAAAGAAGTGCTCTCGCTGCTTCTGTCCGTCTTTTCTCCGTCATTTTTCTCCTCCATGATGTTTAGAGAACTTGCCTCGCGTCGGGAAATTACCGACGTAATTATCTCTCACTGGAAATTATCAGGATTTTGTGATCAAACCCTTTTCATTCCTCATCTTTAGGTTAGGGAGGAAGTGACGTGTGTGTTGTCGTTCGTTATGCTAGTGTGGGGGATGCTAAGTGAGCTCGTTAGCTGTTCCGTTTGAGCTAACTTACTGTCAGCGAAGAGCCCCGTTGTAATCCTGTGAACACTCAAGCAATAAACCTGCAAGTTAAGGAAACCAACGTCTGCGAGTCGTTACTGCGGACGTGACAATATCAAAGTTTACACCAAACATGTTTGGTAACTGTCAAGCTTGAAATGACAACTAACGGTCGCGCAATTTAAATCTACCTGTTATTTTAAGTGCGCACTGATATGGAACGCTCTAAATGTAAACAGGCTGTACAGTACTTTATGGCTGAATAAAGTACACCCCGTGACTCACTCTCAACCAATCAGAATGCTTGATTTGATCTACCCGTATTATAATACTAAGTAAAGTATAGCCTAATTATTATGTATTTAAAGTTGTTCAAATTAGCTCCACCGATGCCAGCTGCAACATTACAGTGATGAACACAACCAGGTTCCAGTCAAAATAGTATCTGTATTTCTCTCACAGGTGGGGTAGTTAGAAAGATTGGGATGAAATGTGTGTGTGTGTCACTCTCAGTCAGTGTCTCAGTCAGTCTATTAGAACTCCTATAGTAGCATATTTATTAGGAGAGACATGAAAGAAACCCTTACTTTGATGTTCCCGGTGTATTTAGGGGGAAAGTGAGAAGATAAGCATTGTTTAGTCTGGAAGGTGTGGTTCACGTGGGGCGATGGGCACATGAAGCAGGATAGAGATGGTTCCCATAACAAACACCTGCTTTTTTGTTTGAAGTTTGAAATGTGTACAACTTTATATATGGGGCTGTGAACAGGTGTGTGTGTGTGTGTGTGTGTGTGTGTGTGTGTGTGTGTGTGTGTGTGTGTGTGTGTGTGTGAGAGAGAGAGAGAAAAGTGGTGAAACATGGTAGGAGGGAGTAAGAAAGACTGTCTCTCACATTTTCAAAGAAATAAATGGTCTAAACGTCTGACCCCTTAAAGCCTTCACTTTCACTGCCGGGTCAAATTGACCTGAACATCTCTGTAATATAAACCTGCAGAGGGGGGGGGGTTACAAATACATGATATATATATATATATATATATATATATATATATATATATATATATATATATATATTCTAAGTTGATTACACCAATTAAGGCAAGCAGAAGAAGTTTCATACAGAAAAGTACTTTTTCTGTATGAAACTAGATGTTTAAACTTTGAAACGGGTCAATTTGACCCGGAACATAACAGGAGGGTTAACATATATTTTGATGCGTATACTTTTGCACTTTTACCCAGCCAGCATGTCCATGTGGGGCCCATAAGGTTTAAATTTGGGCTGCAGATAAGGGTCCCAAGTGGGTTTGTCCGCAGTTTCCACGGTGGCCTCACCTGTGTTTGCCCATACTGTTTTCAAGTTGGTGCGGACTGGGTTTATTCACCGAAACCCATAATGTTGCCTATTTGGGTCCCACTTAAAGCCCAGTCAGATCCCTCTTAAAGTCGGTGAGTAAACCGGTGAATAAACCCAGTTCGCACTAACTTGAAAACCGTATGGGCAAACACAGGTGAGGCCACCGTGGAAACTGCGGACAAACCCACTTGGGACCCTTATCTGCAGCCCAAATTTAAACCTTATGGGCCTCACATGGACATGCTGGCTGGGTACTAAAGTAACATTTTGAATGCAGGACTTATTTTTACACTGTGCTCTAGTAAATAATTGAATCATAAACACATTGATTGTAGAAATATGAATGGTAATGACACACTTTTACAAAGCATGGTAAACAAGATGGGGTCCTCTGCAAACTGTAGCTGTCATAGTACCAATCACCTGCTCTCCATCACTCTCTCTATTTCTGTCTCATGACTGCACTTAGGTTTTGAATTTCTCGTTTTTTCTCTGCACCTCTGTTTCACCGACACGTAGTAGAACACCCAGCCAGTTTCACGCACGTCACGTCTGATTGGAGTCACTCTGCTCAAATAGAGGTGACAAATGAGACTGTTGTTATAATCCAGTGATAATGCCCAGCCCAGTGCATCAGTGCTATCCATGAGAACTTGCTGTGGTGACTGAAATCATATTGATTGGGTGAGGTGAATGTATTTGATTAGATGTTTGTAGAGAAAGGAATTCCCAGGAGAAGTGACTGCTTTCTGTTCATGGATCCACAAACTTGTAAGGAAGGTGCTGCGGTCTCCACTGGATACTGTGGAGGTGGTACAGGAGGATGATGCTAAACTATCATCCCTGATGAACCACGCCTCCCACCCCATGCAGGACACTCTGGCAGCGCTGCACAGCTCCTTCAGCCACCGGCTGATTCACCCCCGGTGTCTGAGGGAGAGGTACGGAAAGTCCTTCCTTCCCGCTGCTGTCAGGCTGCACAACAAGCTGAGCTCACAGTAGACCACAAACACTTAGAACACTTTAATCACTCTGGCCACTTTAATTCATTCATCTGGTGCAATATAAATACATGTAAGTACTTATATACTTTTTTATTCCGCATGTATATTTAATATTGCTACTGTATCTTTCTTTACTTTTCTTATTACTGTTTTTATTACTGTTTTACTGTTTATTTATATTACTTGATTTTTTATTTACCATGTGTCCCTTGTGTGCACTACTGCTGTAATCCTGCAATTTCCCCACTACAGGACTAATAAAGGATTATCTTATTTTATCTTATTTTATCTTATACATTGCAGACACTGAATTGATTTTGTTAATCTAATCTAATAATTGTTAGTCTGAGATCAGTTTAGTCCTAAACAAATATAAAGTACATAAAAAATACAACTCACCATTACGCTGAATTATCATCACATATTATGCAGAGAGGGCGCGTGAGAATCACCTGTAGCGGTAAACCCATATCTTAAGTAGGACTCCTGATATTGTCTTTTAAATGCAGCTTCCTTTTCAATTTCTCAATATAAAACATCGTTCAGACCTTGATAATCAATAATACACAAAAATGTCATTCATTCTTTCTGAGCCGGTGGTTGGGGACCGCTGGCTTAGTCTGTTTAATATTTGATGGCTCTGCTCTTATATTTCATTTTTCATGTTTGAACAGCTTCACTATCTGTTGCCACGGTTGCTGTCATGATAAACAGCGTGTTTTAGCACTTGCTTAATCTCATCTCACTTGTCGCTCTCTTACACGCACACACACACACACACACACACACACACACACAGCTGTAAAGGAACATGTAGTACTGTATGTGTGAGTTTGGGTGAGAGCACTTATAGACGTGCTGACACTGATGCCTGAGTTAACATTTCAGCACAGCAGAAATAATCACTGGAGTAAAATGTTCTCCAAAATGTGGCGATACATTTCATTACAGCTGAAACTATTAGTCGATTGACAGAAATATAATGTGTAACAACTTTGGTCGTTTAAATTCCAGCACAAATTTGAACCTTCTCAAATGTAAAGATTTGCTTCTTTTCTTCGTCTTATTAAGTCACAAACGTGATATATTTATCATAAAGTAAGCTATGGTGGCCAAATAGTTGGGACGCTGGCCGCATCCCTCTCTTCCGCTCACCCTTGTTTGGTTACTAAAAATCATAACAGTTACAGGTCAAAGTTGATCAAAGTTGTTATCAATAACACAAACCAAACAATTATTCAATAAACTCACTGTATTCTCAGTGGTGCAAGAATTACTGAGATATATTTACTGACGTAAACGTATAAGTACCACACATGCAGAATATCCCATTTCAGAACAATTCTTAATATTTTATTGGATTATAATTATTGGCTGCATTAATGTGCACACCACTTAATTACGCTGCAGTCCATAAAGATGGGGCTAATTTTAATTACTTTATGCTGGGTTAGCTTGTGAATTTCCCCCTGGGGATCAGACACAAGTGAATGTGGCTCTTTCATATTTTGGTGGTGTCACTTCATCGACTTCCTCCTCAGGAAGTCAAAACACAAGGATCCATTTTAACGAGCTCATAAGCACATGTTTCCTTAGTGATATGTGTGCACAAAGTGCATGAACACTTAGTAGAATACATTGAGTTAAAGTGCACAGGTTGAGTCTATAAGCTTATGTCGCTCTCTCTATTAGCAGTCACTCTCTTACTTGTAAGTGTCTCTAGAAGAGAGCGCACAACTGGGAGTCAGCAGTCCTGCAGACCCTCATTTGCACGCCCTCCCTCGCTTGCTGAGCGAGGTCAAAGGTCAAACAACTTATACGCCAAGTCAACAAGTGCTGCCATCTGCCTGTTCATTAGCGCTGCTGACCTTTCTCCAGTTAAGTGGGGTCGTTGAGGAGCAGAGTCCGTTCAGTGTATCAACACTTAATGGCCTCGCTGTGTGGGCTGCATTATTTTATATGTCTCAGCTCTGTCATAACATTTAAAGCATGAAAAAGTTATACTTTTGTGGTAACCCCTATCACTTGATTCTGATGACATGTATATACACATATACACACACACACATATATATATATATATATATATATATATATATATATATATATATATATATATATATTCGGTGTGTAGAAAAATGAAACAACCCCAGTCAAATTAAATGCAGACATTTGTAAAACAGTACATCCCAATACCATCAAGAAATACTTTTTGCAGTTGTTTCCACCATTTGGATAAAAAAATCATAAATAACATATACTATTGAACAATTATAATTATTTCCTAACGTTATCGCTATTGCATTTATTCATCTGCTCTGAAAATCTGTCACCTGCATAGTCATACACACAGAGAAAGATCTCTCTTCCCATGAACATAGTGTACCTACCATGCATCATCTATCTAGTACCCACAGACCACACACACACACACACACACACACACACACACACACACACACACACACACACACACACACACACACAACTTACACCACTTTTGGGTCATTACATAGACTAACTGCAGAAATACCATCACTACTACTTACTACGCCCTAACCCTTCCCCTAACCTTAACCGCTTAATCAAAAGCACATTTTTACAAATTGGGGACATGGCTTTTGTCCCCAATTGCACAAGCCATCCAATTCACTGGGATGCAGCATGAAGTATGTATGTTACGTGTCCCTGAAGGTAGTCTAAGTCAAGACGCAAACACACACAGAGTAGCTGTTACACTGGAAGGGATGGGGATTTGGCTGACAACAATTTACTGCTGATAGGAAGGAGGAGGGAGGGCAGTTTGAGGAGTTGGCCCAGCGTAATGGCCTTCACCCAACAACCTGGCCTATTTTACAGAGTCATGCGGAGGTGATAGAGAAAGTGTGCGCTTGCGAGAGAGAGAAAGAGAAAGAGAGAGAGAGAGAGAGAGAGAGAGAGACCAAGTGATATTTCCCGGCCTGGCCAGACATGAGTGATAGGAGATGAAGATAGCGCTGATAGAGGGTAATGATTGTGATCTCTCTTTTTCTCACTTTCGCGGGGCCCATGTCTGAGTTAATGGGAGTCGGGTCATGGGGATCCGGGGCCTCAGTGCGATGGTCATCTGGTCATCTGGACTGACTCATTTTGGAACGAATGGATGCTGATAGTGTGGTCACATACATCACTCTCCGAGGTGCAGGTGTCTGGCCAGAACACAGAGGGGAGGGGAGTCGGGGGTGTTGCAGTTGCCTTGAAATTCTATACAATTCGCAGCCATCATTTAGGTGCAGTGAATCATTGTATGTGCACACATGATGTATCACAGAGATAAAAAAGAAAAAGCAAGGCTAAAGACACATTTACGCCCATCGCCAACATTGTGTACTTGCACTCATCTGTGCTCCAACGGGCATGTTGCTCTTAAAAAGGAGGTGCGGTCCGACGTGTTGTTTGCCGCGTTGCTATCTTGAGGCAATCAGAAAGTGATTGCTCCATTGACCAACAAAAGCCTGCTCTGAAGTCAGTGGTGCAGTATGTTCTTGCTCTTTAAAGAGCACATCATTCAGATAGTAAGATGTGCCTCCACTGCTTATTGCACATACAGGAACGCGCAGCAGCTCTCCGCCTCAGTTGACAGTGGAGGCAGACTCATTAATACAAGACTGTTCTAAGGCTGTACCGAATAGTTGGAAGCTTTCACTCCAATTCTAAATCAACATTTGCATGCCGTTTCTTTTTTTCTCTAAAGAAATAATCATTTGAAGGACTAAATTGATCGTAGACCGAGCTGAAGACAGTTAGCTTAAGTTGTTTGAAATCCATTACAAGGTAAAATACAAAGTCTGAACATTTGGAATCTGTGCTTGAGAACACAAACGAGTCCTTATCACCCTGTGTAGTTCCCAACTCGCATACACTTTCATCTTGCTTGTGAACAGTGCTGCTGCATTACTTTTACCATCATTTGACAAATATTACATTTTACGAAAATCCACTCATTAGATGTTGAGATAATTCAGACTGCAGCAAAATGGTGGACCGACAAATTATTACTGGCACTAGTGAGGCTAAAAGTAAACTTGCAAATATACAGTAGGTAGAAATACAGTAAAAGTGAAAATTGTCATACGGTACCAACACAGACAGAGAAAGTATGACGTGATTGTAAGATCGATTGACGTAATATAGGAAGGAAAATGAATTAACTTGGCAGTCCTCCACTACATCTGCAGATTCAGTTAGAGAGCATATAATCTACTCTGCTACACATCCACTGCAGGGAATTTGCATTTATTTCTCTGTAATAGTATTGTCAGGAAATAAAAGGTCTTCACACTCTGAGGGAGCACAGGCGTAAATGCAGTTAGCTCTTGGTTACACTGGTTCCCAACCAGAAAATCAGCCCTCATTCTCGCTGAACTAAGCTCAGAGGCCGTAGTACTTCTACGCCTGTTCCACGGCAGCATGTTGAGCATTCCTCTCCTGTCGTTTGTCGTTAGGAAAACAATTACTCTGCCGCCCATACCGCATCTGGGCTCACGGGCAGCAGTCACAGCTCGCCAAACGGTGTCGCTGAATACTGTATATCACCAACACGTTGATGTTATTCTGCAAGTATGTTATCCTCCATTCCTGTACTCTCATTTTACAACAAGGAAGTTGACTTAGGATGCATTACAAATGGCTGCAGGGACAATGCTTTGTAAGCCTCTTGTTTTATTGTATGCCATCGGGATCTTATACGGCAAACTGTAGTAAGAATGGCACAGAGATGAAACAAAAAACTGAGGCAATTGAGATGTAAAAGCATTACCACACAGCGTGCCGGGTTCCCGTCGGGGAAAACCATCTAATAAAGTAGAGGAAATTCACCTCAATGTTCTGCTGCTGTCCCCACTGACAGTGTTTGCAGCCACTTAATTTCCCCTGTTTAAAGCCACTAAGACCACAGAGTGTATACGAGCTATGAGACCTGTACGGTTGTCAAGGCACACTATTTCACTTCTAATACCATAATGTAAAGCGTCGCTTTAAATGGCTTACGCTCTGTGTTTTCTTATGTGTCCTAGCCAATGTGAGTTAGATATTCTTAATGAAACACGATGCTTAGCAGAGGATGCTTTGTTGTTCATGCTGCTGTCGTCTGCGTCCTGATTAATTTTAGCCCATGATATTATTACAGATGAAAAATGGCACAGGATCAATAATTTGAATTCCTGTTGTGCTGCCATTCTCATGCTGGGAAAACTGAACTGGATTCCATCCATAGTTCACACACTTGGCTAAAATACAAGATTGACTGTTTTTTATCAAGTGAATTCACCGTATTTTTTTGCCAATAACAATGGTCTGGAGACTGTTTTGAGAAGATGTAACATTTGAATACATTAACCCGGAGCTTGGCATTCTTGGATTCAACCTAAAAAAATCGTATTCATCCCGTGAGGCAAAGTTCCAAAAACTGTCAGAAGAAAATCAATGCACAATACACTGTAGTAGTTGCTTTATTAACTCTGCAGATGAGGAAAGAACAAAGAGTGTGCCCTTGCAATGCAACCATTTGTATGTTTTCTTGATATTCATTTTGCACTTCAAAAAGCACCATTTTAAAGTAAAAACTAAAGTGCTTGCCAGAACCTGACTCACAATGATGTGTTATGCCAAACTGAATAAGAACACCCACAGCCGAGGTGGAGAACTCTGCCTACTGCTTGTGGGATTCCCAGAGAGGAAGTGAGTGTGCAGGTGTCAAAAAGCATCTTGCTCACATCACTAGCATGAAATGTCACTTAAGTCTCCATCTGAGACAGAGTGAGGCCTGAAATAGCGCTCAGCAAAACTCTGAAAGGAGAGCTGAAGTTTACTGTCTGGTGATCAGGAAAGTAACGTCTGTATAACAGTGTCTTTCCTCCAACACTCACCATGGGTACAAAAGTCCGTTTTTTATTGATGTGAGAGAAACATGCCATCAACCAAACAATCTAGCTTTCGTGTACACAAGTATGAATCCAGTATCGCAGTATTCTGGAAGGTTTATCCTGGATAGGTATGTTTGGGTCATTAGAAGCATCTTGAACATCTCTAGTAAGTAGGCCAGTCCTTCTGGCCACACAGCACATCCAGGAAGAGGGCCACAAGGCCACTGTCCTTTTTAACCTCCACTTTCAGCTCCAAAATGCAGATGCCAGTGAACTCCCCTTTGCTCTGAAAGTTCCTTTCTTGATTAAATCCACCGCCCTCACAACCGAATCCGCTCCTGTTGGCTTGTGTATGCAGAACACGATGTGTGACCAGGCCTGATTTGTGCCCCGTCATGCTTTTATGCCAGTTAGTGCATAAAACGTCTTGGGTTTATTAAAATCGTATCTCTTCTCTGTCATTGTGTCAAGTTTTGGAATCTAAGCCATTCATCAATTATTTTTGGTGTGTTGCCACCAAAACATTTGTTTGGCACTGTCACCAGCGTCATCTGAAAGAGGGACTGCAGTAATTGCGCTTGCTGCCTCCGTGCCAAGCCTTTTTGGAGTCTTGATCAGCTGCTCTTCATTGAAGTGAAGTTTCTTTGCATTGGCAATGCTGCAGCTTTTCTCACTAGAATGCCTTCAGGCGGCTCAAATTCAAAGGGAGGAGGACAGATACAGCTTCAGCACAGTTGAGTTCCAGAGACAGACACATCAGACTCACTGCAGCTTTTCCTCAGTCTAACTCTGGCTCACAACTATTCTTTTTATTTTAGTCACATTCAGGGGCAAATTCACAAAAGGGTTTTGCAGCCACTAAAGCTGCACAAATAAGACAAATAGAAACTAGGCTTTTTGAATGTCAAAGATCAGCACTAATAGCCGCACACAATTACAGTGAAATACCAGGCGAAGGCAGGGCTTCCATCATGATGAATGAATGAATAGAAATGAAAAAACAAAAACAAAGAAAACAAAGACGAATGACAAAGAAAACAAAGACGAATGAAACAACTAATAAAAAGGTCATTACTAAAACGAACAAACAAATTATTACAACAACCGTTTTTCATTCAATTGTATGTTTACACCTGTGCCTTTCCTACTGTGTCATGTAAAAATGTCTGCTGTTAAACAGCCCTATGGGTAAAGTGACCACGTACTATTCTTTTCTTTGTTTTATATCATAGTTAACTGAATATGTTTGGGCTTTAGACAGACAAAATAAACAATCTGAAGATTGCGGGCATTGGGACTACATGCCCGCAATCACCGCACTTCATGGGACATCAAATGATTATGTTTTTAGGGTTATTCAATTAATCATTCCGTTTTTAAAATGTAAAACTGTTGAAAGTTACTATTTTGTTGGTATAAAGACTTTGGTGACTTCACGTACATCTCTGCAGCTACAGCTACAGCTCATGTGGCATGTCAGAAAAAAACTCTCTTGCTAACGGTGCAATCATGTTGCATCGGTAGACTTCGTAGAGGAAGAACAGTGCTTGCGTGGCGGTCTGCAGGGTGCTGCTTTGGACCACAAACCCCTCTTCAACTTGGAAGCTGGGCTTTTCTGTCTGTGCTGTTGGAGGCCTGGGACCACAGCATCCACTATCGCACTGCTTCACTGCACCAAGGTAGGATAACTCTTGTGTGTCTTGGTTCAGTTCAGTTGTACCAGCCGATTGCGCTCCTTCACTTCTGCTTGCAATTAATGTTTTGCAAATGCTGTCTGCTACTTTCTCCTTCTATGCTGCTGCTATCAACCTATGTGCAGTATTGTCGTTAATTGTGAATCGACATTTTGTAGAAGGTACAACTGTATCGAAACATGCATGAAGCAAATTCACATAATTATTTCCCGCTAATAATGGCTAGATAGAAAGTCAACATGCCTTTTGTCATACACACAGGACAAACATTCACATTCCTCATATTTCTCATTCATCCACAGGGCTGTATGTTAAGTTGTTTTGCACATAGCACTGGGGCTGCAGAGGTTCTGTGTTGTGTTGTGGAGCATGCAAAAATACAGTTTAAAAAAAGTCCCTTCCCATGAGCGTCCGCCTAACATTGTGTCTGGTTAGAAAATCGCCGTATCTTCACTGCTCTGCATTTTTATGCTTCCACGCCGGCGTGGCCGGACGCATCATGTAAACACAGAAAACACAGTACCTCCAGAACGCCTGCAGGGAATTTCTTCAAAATTGGCACGTTCACCTCTACCTCACAGTTAACTAGTTTTATCAGGTTTATTCTCAGCAATGGCTGGAGGTGTTTTCTCTGGAAATGAGAACTTGTCTGCTTGCACAGATCTGCATTCAGGAGGAGTATGTCTATGTGAAAGGACGTCGTCAGACAAAAAGTATCAACTCTGTTCATGCTCTGTATTCACAAACCTGTTCCAGATTGTTGGCTGAATAAAACAAAGCTTCTTGGATCACAGCTGGAATAGTTATTTTAGTCACCCCCTACCTTTTCATGAAGAGGGACTATATGGATGACCTCCATTGTAGCAGAGAGAATATCCAAATTAAAGATAAAGGGTAGAGGTTTTAACAATCAGATGTGGAGATATTTTCACCAGGTCAAGGACAATTGTTATCAGATTTGTTTCTAAATCAGCTGCACATTATACAGTATACATATAGTGTTGGGGCTTACATGCCCTTCTAAGATGATTAAGTAATGGAGAACAACCTTATTTTGATAAAAACACAATATACACTGACAATAATTGCAATCCTGATATTCTGTAGATGACATTATTCAGAGTTTTTTTTATTGGGTGTAATCAGACCTAATTTTTATTTTATTGTATTATTATTATGATTTTTGTATTATTTATTGTATTAATTACCATTAACAACTCACATAAGTGCTATACTTCTTATTCTCTTCTTATTTTCCATGCATGAGCCTGATTGAGGAAAATATAAATCCAAAATACTGTAGACTAGCATGAAGAGAACATCTATTAATCATAAATATACAGCATATATATATATATATATATATATATATATATATATATATATATATATATATTAATTATAATACAATCATAATACATTGGTGTTCTGTTAGCTCAGTAAACCACATATGCACTGATCCCACAGACCTTAAAATGCATTTAAGTGTGAAATCTTTTTTAACTTTGAAATTCATCTTAACATTTAAAACTCACAACCTTGAAAGTAAAATAGATTTTAATTGGAACTCCACTCTCAAAGTCATCATGCCACAGATCTATTTTTACTGGCTTTGGATCGCTTTGAGGATCAGCAGTTTCTAAACTTAGAGAACCCGAGGATTAGATAGACATTTGTATTAATTAATGATTTCTTGACATGGTCATTGGAATCAAATGAGGCTTCATTTTGACTAATTATATGGTGATGAGAGATCGTGGGATTTTAGCGTCACCGCCCTCAAACAGACAACAGTGTTCATCCAGGGCTCACCTGAAGAGGGCCAAGTACAGTCCCAAGCTTGAGGATTGAGGAGCCCTTTTTAAGGGTTCACACACTCTGGAAAACAGTTGGCCATTTTTTCAGTCATTAAAAGCACATGGAAAATTAGAGGAAAATGTCCTGAAAAACTTGTTTTTGGAAAGCGATTCTCTCTCTCTCTCTTCCAGATTCTAACTTCTTCCTAATGAGTGGCACTGAGGCGATACCACCTGGCAAAATTAAGCGTCTGTGTAGTGTTTGACGAGAACCAAGGACAGTTGGTAGAGATCCATGTATTGAGAGTCAAGGGATCAGAAAGCACCAGCTGGGCTCAGCAGCCCACTGGCTCCCCTGCGACTGGCAGTGTAATAGTGAAGCCAGTTAGCTTTCTCTCCTGGCTGGATCCTCCGGTCCCACTGGATTTGTTCCAATGGGAGAGGACTGGAGGGAGAGTGAGTGTGAGCAAGGGAATGAAGAAGAAGGAGTAGAGTTTTCAGAGTCATTATAGATCAGACCTCCTCTCATCTCGGGGTCTGGAGGAATGCTTCTGATTAGCAGGGAATAGAGCTTACTCTCTCCGGGTTCCACTGTGTGCTCGGTATGCAGGGGAGGCTGTCGCCCATTGAACTCCAGTTTACAGATGGCTGGCCCTGATCGCACTGCTGGGTCCTGGAGCTCCCTTTAACTGTGCTAGTTAATGAGTGGTCCTGTGGCCCCCGGTAATGTGCTGACCCAAGAACAAAGTTGATGGTAATTGGCTGACTCTGGAGTGCTTGCGTGCAAAATAGGATTTGATTCATATGTTGGCCTTTTGAAAATCGACTTAACGGAAGTTTGTTTACAGGATTGCACAAATTAAGCCGAAGGTTTTCTTGGTTTTTAAACTAACTATATTTGCAAAATAGGTCCAGATGAAGTATCATTAGCTGTAATAAAAATATCCCATTGCCACTTAGTTTTAGCTGAGCTCTCAAGAATCCAATTCCCCACAGCACAAATTAAATATTGAGTAACGCTTTCAACTCAATTATGAGCAGCGTGCAACTGTATCCCACAAGATTTTGGTAGCCTGACTTTAAGTCCCGCCATCAGCTTCACTGAAGAGAGCCATCCCACCTTGTTCTTGCCTCATTTTGACAGTAATGCCTGTCAGCGCCGGTTTCTACCCAAATCGCCTGTCATACGGGGTCGACTCTGACCTTGGAGCTGGGAGGATCTCTCCCTCTGCCAAGCATCGTGGAGAGAGAGCCTCACTATTATCCTCCAAAGGCTCATCAGATAAGAAGTGTGGAAAGGCACCAGAGAGTCTCTCCCAAGAGGGAAAGGATTTCAGTTTCTTTGTGCACTCTTTTCCTCTGCTGTCTTTTTTTCCACTTCTCCTTTTCTTCTGTGTGTCTCTCCAGCTGACTGAGGGAGAATCCTATCCTCCCAGGGGTCTATGATGGAAGGAAATCTCAGTAGATCAGAGTATAAACAGTCGCTTGTTAACATTTGAGGCTGTGGGGGGGTTGGAGCTCAATGCACTGTATGCACAGGAAATGGTTCCTAGCTAAACACTGTGTTCTCAACACACACTGATCAGGGTTTCATGATATTAGCGTGATTTCAAATAGTTGTGAATTGCTTCACTGAAGGAGCCGTTTGCGGTCCCAACAGTGAGCTACTTACCATAAATAACACCTGGGCTGAGCATGCGTTGGAGTGTTAGTTGTTTTGTTTTAGAGCAGATATGATTTACACTGACACATCTTCTACAAGCTTTTACACGTGTTAGTTCCACCATGTGGAGCTTTCACTGCAACAGCCAAGTGTTTACTATTTTTTTCAAATGTTTCTCTACCTTATGCAATAGTTTGAGAGTTACATCAGATCCCACCTACTGGTAACTGTATCATCCCAAGGTGTCTGCTGGTTTTTATTTATTTATATATTTTGGAAAAGGGTAACTGTTAGCTCGTTAGATCCTAGTTGAAACAGACAGCTTGGAAAGACCAGGATAAATAGTCCCCATTGGGATGTCACAGGGAGGAAAAATAGCCCTGGAGTCTGCAACTGCAGTGGTGAAAAATGATGTTGAACCAGACAACAGCATTGCCGCAATTACTAATGGGATGAGTTCCGACCAGGAAGCTAGCAGGTAGTGGGGGGAAGAAGCTCCAGGTCCTCTCCCGGGGATCATTAAAAGGATCCGCTGGAAGGAGGCTAAAACATCCACCTGATAAAGAAACGCTTGACAGCGACCATACAGGGGACATTGCATTGATTGCCTCTTGATTCAAGTCATGTCAGATCTATTGTGTTCATAGAGAACATTTAACAAAACTGCACTACTGGGAAAAAGATTGAAGATTTGAACAAAAAGAGTTGTATAGTGTCGAGAATGAGTCTGGAGTGGAGAGTAAGTTGTTGGCAGTGTTGAAAAAGTTGGCCGTGATACTGTGACGGTGTCTGATTCAGTGTTTAGACAGAATGGAGTGACATAAAGTGGAAAGTACTGGCAGACTTGTGAGCATGTTCAGTTAGAGCATAGATACTGAAATACAAGAAGTATGTCTCCCACAAGTTAAGGCAGGCATTATCCACATTGTACAGGTGTCAGCTGAGGATACACTTAAAAAAGGGTATTTATTGTAGATAAATCATGCATATGGACACTTGCAGGAAAGGTGACTCGGGGCTTAATACTTAAGAGTGAAAGCAAACTAAGTAGTGCAGTCAGGTGCAAGAGGAGGGAACACAAACGCCCGCTATCTAGAACATGGCAGGAGCAGGACAGACTTAGATTGTACAACAGAAACACTGTTTGTCTTCCACGTGTCTCCGGAAGGTAAAATATTTTTTTTCTCAGTTTGGTAGCAGACAGGACAACACACTACTCAAAAGAAGATACTATTGCAGCTGTCATGTCTTTGCTAAAGGCAGACACACTGGTGGTCTGCAGCTGCCTAGAATACACAAGTAACAAAATCCACTTTTTGTTACAGGTCAGAAAAGACATTTTCATTTTTAGACATTATATATTTTTCTCTAAACAGAAATGTTTCCAGACACGGAAACCAGCTAATATGTGATACATCACAGTTTACACCAATTTAGGATGTCAGGATGTAGAGTGTCTCTCTTTCCATTAGCTATGCTATTAGCCATTTATCCTAAATAAATAAAGCAATCACTGTGGTCATTGAGAGATTAAAAAGTGTTGGGTTGTCTAGTAGAGTAGGCTTTGTTTTTCCTCAATTGGGTTGTACATGGATGACATATTGAGTAAAGACATATCTTTTGCAAAACAGCTGAATGCTAAACATAATGAATACATACAGGGATGGAAGTAAAGCCATGCACTTCAGGAATAGCTTTTAAGGAAGTGTTTATTGTCAATAGTTTTTTTTTACAATCATAAAGATTAAATCTCAACAGTAACTGAAAAGAAAAGTTGAAGTGAGGCAATACCAAAGATTAGTGCAAGATTGATTGTACAGACATTTTAGAAAAAGTAAAGTTCATTACACAAATGTAAATAAAGTACATCAAATAAAACTCACATTCAGGTCCCCGGAGTCCTGACAGCAGTCGTGTGAAACACACAAAATGTGAGCAAAGTTTTAGTTTGTAGGCCCAAGCTGGAGAGAGTCTAAACAGATGAGTGGCCAACCACAGCAGGCTGGAGGACTTGGTGCCAGAGCAACCTGGGAGTCTCTGCTCCATCTGCTCAGATCAGTCTCATTAAGTTGAACAAGTGGCCCACTGCTCCTCCACTCAGTGCACTCTCTCTATCTCTCATAGCCGACTGCTGTCCTGGGGCAATGATTACATGAAGCCTAACCTTGTAGAAAATGACATTAGAGAATGCAAAACTATGGTAATGACTCGGCCACACGGCCCACTGGCTGTCAGTCAACCCCTTATGAAAGCTAATGCTAATGTATGCTTTTAATGGCAGCGACTTAATGCTTTCCGCAACTTTTACTTCTTCATGTGTTGATCGTGCATGCATTGTCAGACTTAGTGCATGTGTACCTTTGCCTGTTCAAAAGTAATTGGCTCATCATACAGTATGACCTCTTAGGTGGTCAGGGCTACTGGACCTTGACACTTGAGTCCGTGGGTGGAGTCCTTAGTACTGCATTTGGTTAGGTGTAGGCACGAAAACCAAGGTGAGGGAAAGATGGTGGTTTTAGGAACATATCAATTGTAAATGAAGCTCAAGCAGAAGTTCAGTAAGGAAGACACTCTTTACACTCTGGTTCATTCATTCAAATTGCGTGTACGTTAAATTAACCAATCGGAGTCAGTGCAGTTTCATTAAGCCAATCACAGCGTTGTTGTCAAACTTTTGAAATAGGTTCTCCTCTCTGCTGCTGTCAGTTGTCATTTCAGCTCAAACAGATGCGACCCTCCTCCATCCCAGGCTCCACCAGTCAGCATGCAGTCCTGATCATCGTTCATCATCGGGTTGCAGCAACTCCCTTCTTCACCACCACCACCAGTATCTGGACTCCAGGGGGATTCTGCTTTCGCAGATATCAGCATCACTACCCCGTGCTTATCCTAATTCAGGATGGAGTCCAATCGCCAAAGACTTTGCACTATTCAAATATATGTAATACATTATTGTTAAACTCTAAACAAGTCTCTCCTGATTGAAGTGCTGTAAGTCACTTTTTAATTGTGCTTTTGCTAACCATGAGTGTCTAAATATGACCAAACTAATGGTATTCCTCTATTGCTACAAGTGTATTATTATTACATTGCAAGAGCTGATATTGCAGGGGGAAAAATGCAATATGGTGTTAGTGAACATTTTTGGACATATATCTTCATTAAAAACATTTCCACATAATGTCGATAAAATAATTTCCTTCCCGCAAATTAGTCGTGCGGTTCATAAATCTAATTTCTAGTACATACGGTTGGATGTGCTTATGGAACAAAACCAAGTTGTGTGAAAGATGGAGCTCTTCACAATGCAGGAAGCAGGACAACAGAGTCTAGGAACAGATGTTTGATTGGAGACAAAGTCAAACATCAGCTCAGGCTGTCTGTGTATGATAAAGAGAGTGTTTGAAGAGGTCAGCTGCTGGCAGTGATGTGGATGACGTGACTCCTCTGGGAACCCTTAGTGAACTCTGAATAACAGCAGAGGTGAGGAGCGATTGCACCAGGAGTTTGTTTTTTACCATTTTCTTTCCACCATTGAAAACTGAAGGCAGTGTGTTGCAGGAATGGCAATAAGAAAAGCTATGTACCTTTCTTCACAGCAGAG
Organism: Myoxocephalus aenaeus; assembly: GCA_038501785.1. Lineage (NCBI taxonomy): Eukaryota > Metazoa > Chordata > Actinopteri > Perciformes > Cottidae > Myoxocephalus > Myoxocephalus aenaeus. The sequence goes on along the minus strand of JBAMJR010000175.1, from coordinate 3,334,310 downwards.
GATGGAGTCACTATTCTGAGCCCAGGCATGATGCTATTACTGTCATCTTCAGACCATTTATTTCCACTGATATAACGATAATTTAATAACATAATGCAATTAATTCATTTGAATTGACATTTGAAATGGAATTTGAGAAAATGTTAATATACAATTGTACTCCTGCAGAGGTTTAAGTGTGACTAAGTGCCTCTTATACTATATATATTTAGTGTAGAAGAGAGTTGATGTTGGACATTTGATCTTCGCCATATATTGATTATGTATTGCCTTATTTAAGAAGACATGGATATTTGCATGAGGCTGACAGTAGACAGTTCAGTGCCACTGTGTTGCTGTGTTTTTATGACCAGTGTATTACGAGAACACCACCTGCACATTCCAGGGCACCGTCTGTCCCCGGCCTCACACTTCCTCCTGTCGTGTCTGCGGTAGAGCAATTTTCTAATCAAGGTTTAATTAGAAAGGGGAAGTTCAGCATCTCCCCTCTTAATGATCGACAAAGCAGCTAAATTGTCCAGCCTGTGGAGTCTCTAATGGGAAAAGTTGAGGGGTCCTGTGTGGCAATGCAGCCAATGAAAGGACAGCATTGAAAGAAAGATCATGAATCTTCACTATGAAGCAATTACAAAAGCTGCTGAAAGGACATTCTCGAACCATTCGTTATTTCATCTATCTTCATGGTGAACAGTTTTCATAGGCGCTCGCACCTCCTTGAAATGTGAAGTGGAAAATTCAGGAGAGATAGGTTATAGATGGAAAGAAAGGACGCGGTGGCGATCATTTACTTTTTGCTCGAGGAGCCACATGAAACAATGTGACAGATGTGGCAAGAGTGGGGCTAATATCGGCTGAATGCCATGCTCTGTGGGTAATGCAAAGTAGCCTGACATTTAAGGAGCAGAGGCTGCGTGTAATTGGAGCTGTGGCCTCTCGGTGGCTACCCTTCTCCCACTCTGACTCAGGACAAAGCCAACAACTGTGAAAAATACTGAGCCGCCCACTAAATGAACAACTGAAAGCCAAGTCAGGGCAAATTGGTCACATCCACTCCCTGTTTTCTTTTTTTTAATGAAAGGAGAAACAGGAGACTCTGCTGAAAACAATTTGCATTGGCAGTTCTATTTGAAGTAGAATTAAGTACAGTTTAAACATCTCATGTGTGGAGATTGGGAATCTGTGAAGTTCATGGAGGTCTAAACATGGAGCGACAACTCATTCCTGATGGTTAGCCCTGCGAAAGACCTCTGTCTTAAAACTTGACTTAGCCCTGTCCTTTTTAATTTGTCACTCCCAAAAGTCAGAAAAAAAGTAATTCTAATGGTATCATAAAACGGCAATAAACTGACATTAAACGGCATATTCATATGTGATCCTGCTCATAAAACTATGCAGATTAATTGCCCCTGTCTTTGAGATGAAAGGGTAAGGGGTAAGAGAGGATTTGCTGCCTTAACTACCAAAGTGACATAACACTGCCTGTAGGTCATTTCTTGAGAAGATGTACTGCGCCAAGTTAGCAAATGAAGGATAAGGATAGAACACTTTTTTTAAAGCCATATTTTATGATAGTATCCCTAAAATATTTAGAATTGGATGATGAGGCAACATTGAATTGTTATTTGATGTTAAAACATCTTCATCAGCGAAGATAGCTGCCAATACACCATTTAACTCAACATGTAAAATGTCCAATGAGAAACTATAATTATGCTCGCAAAAAGGCTGTTGACCAGAAAGTCTGCAAAATATGTTCACTACACTTACCTGAAACACTCTATAATGTATGTTTATATTTTCTGCAGTGTTGTATTCATAGCTCAACTTGTTTCTAGGATAGAAGGCCTCCATGTTCAGTGTGAAATACGTGGTCTGCATGGCTCTACTGTACATCAGAAAGCTTCAGTTCCCATGGATGCACAGGAGCAGCTCTGCTCACTGATGCTGTATAAAGCCGCTGTGTAAAATACACAGTAATTTCCTCCCACAGTCTGGGTGGAGGGTTGTTTGAGTCCATGACCCTGTAATTCCCCCTCCCGCTCTTGGAGCGGCCCACCCAATTACACTTTTACAGGCTGCTGCAGACTCCCGTTGCTTGGCTCGATTCTCCTCAATTTCCCCCGTCTGTCAATATGAATTGAGATCTTGCGCGGATGGCCCCATTGTGGCAGTCAAAATGATATATTATATTTAACGAGTGTCATATCAAATTACCTGCAAGGAAACAGCTCATACAGCATGCCAGTGAAACGACGAGTGTGCCCAAAGGCTGTTACTGCAATGAGTCCAAAGGGAAGCTGGTAGCAGGACCGTCACACTCTGAGGACCGTACGGAGGTGTACTTTGTATATACTGCTGTGATTACTGTGCTGTGTAGCCCTCACATTGCTCCACCTCCTCACTATCAGACCAAATTGCTTTTGGCTAATAAATTAAAACAACATGGGGTGTAGCCCCCCCCCACCTTTCCATGCCCAAATCAATAGTGTCCCCTCTTGGCTGACAGCTTAATCGCCTGTACTGCCTGACCCAACAAAATAAAAGCCCTTTGTGCTGGCCCAGCACTTTTTCTCCCCTCTCTCCCACTCTGACCTTGCTAAAGCCAATAAACTCCACTCCTCCTCCAAACTCTCCCCCAGTCGTGTCTCTTTCAGAGGACGGAGACCAGATAACACACGTAATAAGTGCGTCCATCCTCTCCATCGATGGGAGTGCCGATCCAAAGTAGGTATTAATAAAGAATGGGTGCTTGACCGAGGCAGAACAATGATTTTGCTTGATACAGATATCGATAAGAAATTCAATAGCGGCTGTTGTCCGTAAGAATCAGGCCCAGTATTGGTCCATTGTCTGCCTAAGATCCTCTGGCATGCTTTGGCTGATAGCAAGACAGAAGTGACCCCGGCGCAAAATCGATGCGGCCGCTGCATTCTGAGTGCAAAGCCGTTTCTTCACCCGACTGCCTTTTTGGAAAACACAATCCAATCTGGCTTTATTGGTTTCGCAGTAAGTGTTGAGGTGATTGCCGCTGATCTGGTCTGTTGGTTAATGGAGCACGAAACTTTAGGCTTAACGCTGAGATCTATAACTTTCACCGCGTTCACACCACAGTAAGGGTGACATGCAGTACACCATACACCACATTTGTGTTGTCGATGTCGTTGGTATGCCATGAAAATGCAATTGACTTATCAGCTAACATTAACATAACATGAATTCGTGGCAATCTCCGTGTACAAACAGACACCCAGCAGCACCACCCACATGAAGAATACTGTCACCTCAAAGGAATACATGAAACAAGCCATTGGCATAATTCAATCACGTCTCCCACATGTTTATACAATGGTCTGAGCTTTGACTGGCGATCTTTTAATTATGTCATATTGTTGTGCCTCTTCTTCTGTCATGTTTTTATTGCTCCCAATTGAAGAATTTGCACCACCAACTGTTTCATAAGCTCCTATATTCACACAACAGTAGTAGATGCATTCACAATACAAGCATCTTAGTATATCACATGTCATCTTGAGATCCTTTAAGAATTCTTATTCTTAATGGGAGAATATAAATATATATTGAACCATCTACAAAGGATTCAATGTCATTGCGAGTTCACTGAGACATACAATGGTTAGGGTATGTATGTATGTGTATATATATATACATAATATATATATTTATATATATATATATATATATATATATATATATATATATATATATATATATATATATTCACACAAACACACACACACACACAAAAGAAGACAAAGGATACATCTGTCTTTCTAGTTTTGGCAAGAGAAGGCCGCATAATTTGGCCACATTTGGAGGAGCTTTTGGAATAAGCCAGTCTTTTTGACCCATTGTGATGTGTTCAATATTGAAATGTACACGTATAAGGCGGCGTCCCCGACACACTGTTCCCATTCTGCTGTGTTTGTTTGGAAGTCCCATGGGGGACTTTGAAGTGTGATGGATTAGCATTGCTTGTGAAAGTAGTTGGCACAGTCCACAGATAAAAGTGCAGTCTGATAAAATATGTTTACTCTCCCACGTCTGTCTGCCAGCCTCACATTCTTTCGGCTTGTTCTGCTCCAATTAATACCCCGCTAATTCTATGAATATAACAAGAACTTTAATTAGGCCTGCCTGTAATCTCAGCAGCGTGAAACAGATTGCCACAGGTAAAGAAACAGTCCATAGAAATGATACTACATCCTGCTGGGGGAAGGGGGGTGAAAGTAGGAAATTAAATGGAGCGATAAAATTGAAATGTGATCCCAACGGAAATTAGCATGCTGAAATAAGCCTGAAAATATTTATGATCCATCACAGCTGGGGTTTTTTCTTGTTGTTGTTAGTTAATCATTTTTTAGTTTTTTTTAATTACTGCTGTTGCCCACAATACCTCATTCAGAAGTGAATCACATACAGACTTCACACACACACACATTCAGTGAAATTATAAAACACACAGTAAGATGCATGGTGTCTTATTAGCAGGGGTATGACCAGAGTTATATTTTGGATAAGGAGCAGGGGACTGTGGTGCCACGAGAAAACCTTTTCAGAAACAGCCATAAAATGTTTGTTGCCAATGCTTTTGCACCCCTTTTATTAGGGGTGTCACGATACTGCAAAACACACAATTTGATTTGGCTTTCGATTTAAAGGTTACAATTTGATTGAACTTTTTTCAACACTGACTGCTATGCCATTGTCAAGGCTTATGTGGAAGAGAAAACCATCTGTCACAGAACTTTTGCAACTGTTCGCTTGTTTACAACCCGTCTGATTGTCAGACTGCTCATGTTTATCATGTATTTATTATAGTGCTGTCAAACGATTAAAATATTTAATCGCGATTAATCGCATTTCTGTCATAGTTAACTATGACAGGCATGAAAACGGGTCAGGGGTGAAAAAGGTGAGAAGGATATTACCCCTCTAGGAGGGTCCGGGGGCATGCTCCCCCGTAAGAAACATTTAAATATTCCATATTTTAAAGCATCAATCTGATGCATTTTGAGATGCATTTTTTTGCCAACCTGGGGAGAGCTGGAGAAACTTAACTTCAGCCATGAGTCAAAAATGATTATGGCCTCCTTACTAAGTACTATGCAAGCCATTTCATGCCAGCCTGTCACTGGGTCTAACATTTACAGTATATGAGGCACAATGTGGTAAGGGAGAGCATGGCTGCCTTTGTTAGCATCATTTATATCTTTGATGCAGAGAATGCATCTGGCGAATCCCTGCCTGTTGATTTTGGAGAATACATCTCCTAGATGAAAGGACACCTCTTGCCCTTTTATTGAGACCTTGCCTTCCAGTTTTAGCCACAACCAGTTCCAGCTGCATTTCAATCCAGCTGTTTAACAATGGCTGCATCCTTCTCCCCTAACACTCATTCTGCAAAAATAATGTTTGTGTTAGTGTTAACTTCTAGTTTAGCCTTATTCAGACCTGCCAACCTTGATATGTTTTGCGTACGACGAGGGGGGGATGGGAATTGACGACGACATTAAATACTCGTCATGCATTATATTGCATTGCATATAATGTGTGCTGGTCAATTAGTCTAAAATTAATTTTAGACTAATTTTTACTAGCATACTTTGACGTCAAAATGCATATCCGCTACGCAAATTGCGTACAGGTTGGCAGGTCTGCTTATTGATAGAACGGTGGACCACTTTACCTTCTGCCTTGTCAGTCCCCTCTCCTCAAAATCTACCTCCTCAAAAACGGTAGCGTTAGCTAATAATTTTCCACCGGAGCTTTAGCTAGCTGGCTAATGTTGCGTTCTCTCCTGCTGTGTTCAATGACTCAATTCATAAAGCTGTAGCTAACGTTAGCTAATAATGTTCCACCGGAGCTTTAGCTAGCTGGCTAACGTTGCGTTCTCTCCTGCTGTGTTCAATGTGTTCACTCGCGCTCTCTTCTGGCACGCGCACCTGTTCGCAGTTCACTGAATATCATTCATTTTGCCGTATCGCGCTCACCATTCATTCATTTCAAACCGTAACGTTAGCCTAGCTTCCAAGCCCAAACGGCGTGCCTATTGTTTTGCTTCCGGTTGACCTACATCCGGCGTGGTGCTCGCGGAAAAAAATAAAAATGCGTTAATGCGTTAAAATTGGTTTGCGTTAACGCCGTTAATAACGCGCTAATATGACAGCACTAATTTATTATTAATGATAGTTAGAGTCAAGTTTGTTAGAAGGCTGTTTGTATGTAGCAGTATTTGCCAGTTTAATGCTTACAAGTGTGCACTGCTGCCTGTTGTATCACACAATGGCTTCTAATTTATAATTGAGGGTAACAATAACATACATCAGCACAGAGGACGCGGTTGCCAGCTGCTGTCAATTAAGTGAGAAGAAAGATCTGTCTATGTCAATAACATATGGCTGAGGTTTTATTGCTGCCAGCAGACAAGCACAACCGAGCTACTGGCAACACTCTGCTCTGTCTTTTCCTGAAGAGGGCTTCACTGTTGTGAGTCCAGTCTTATGTGGATTTGGACCACAAGGTACTTGTATGAGCCCACCCTCTTCACTTCCTCTCCCTGGAGGACAACCAGGACAAGGGGCCTCCTGCTCTTCTGGTTGTCCTCCACAACCTCATTGGGTCTATGCGCCATGAAGCCAGTCAGTTCTCTGCACTCTCACTGGAAATCATGGAATCATACATGTCAATATAGTGATAACTTCCTCTTGGTGCAAAAAATACACGTAATAGCTTTATTAAATTCCTTCAAAGTCATGAGTCTGGACAGACATGGATGTAAACTTAAAATTGAACTTGATGGCTGGAGGTATAGTCACCTTGCAGATACATTACTGCTGACATGTAAACCTGTCAATATACTTTAACCCATTTATAGCGTTCAGTTTGAAAAGCTTGTGAGTCTTCATCATCACCATTTCTTTACTCTATTCACCCGTGGCTTCCCAAAAATGGACCTTCGTACCTTTTTAATTTTCATTTAAGGTCTTTTAAATGACGTAAGATGAACACATTCAGTAACTTCCTACAAGCCTACACAGTATCTTTTCTTCTACAGAAGAAAAAAGTTTGAGAACAGAATGTCATGGCAGTTGTCTTGTTGGCCACTTAAACATGCACATTCATAACAGAATGTGAAACTTCGAGCCAAGAGTTTCGAGACTTTGGTTCCAGCTTTTTAATGACTGCAAATTTAAAACTCTTATGATATAAGGGCATATTGGTGCTGAGACTGTAAACTCAGCAGAGAGTAGGTGTCCTCCCTCAATTTAAATGTACCGTAAAAGTCGGGTTACAAGCCGCTCCTACCTCCGGTCAGTGTCCCCGCTGTAGCAAGCTAGGAGCGCTAGCTGCTGCTAGCTCCCTGCTGCTGCTGCTACTGGCCGCTGCTGCTGCTACTGCCCGCGTCCCCTCTGCCCAAGTCGGGTGTCGAGCTGGGGCTGGTCCCGCTACCTTCGGTGGTTGTCGGGGAGCTAGCGGAAGTTAGCGGGGAACTAGCGGAGCGCTAGCAGAAGCGCCAGCTAGCTACAGCGGGGAGCTAACGGGGACACTGACCGACGGTAGTAGCGGCTTGTAACCCGACTTTTACGGTAGTTAATCTAGCAGATGGCCTAACGTACAGTAGAAAAAGATAACTTAAAAATAAAAGTATTGCTTATCAGTGTGCTGTCCTACCAATAAACTGCATGCTTTAGCTTAAAGGAGCTGTTTTTAACATTCTGAATATTTGTATAGCAGCACATTAACATTATATATGTAAAGATCTAGTGGTGTAATGTCTACTTGAGCAGAGAATGAAGTTACTCTCTCTCTCTGTGTGCTGTTATCCGAGCTTCTTAACATGCTTTTAGTGCATGTTAGTTCATGTGAGCGTGCTCCTCCGGTTAGCTCACAGCCACCGCTCTGCACTGCTCTTACAGGGCGCTTACAGCTGGTAACGCCTTCTTGACCTTCAGCACCCACCCTCCGTTAAGCACTGTGAGCTTCGTTCGCTTGTTTGGCATAGTTTGCTCTGTTGGCGCTGTTAGCACCTTTAGCACCGTTAGCTGTGAGACGCTGGCCATGATGAGAGCCACTGAGAGGCAGCCGTAAAGCTCCGAATCTCATATCTTTCACCTTTTAAAGCTGAGGTCGGCAACAGTGCCAATGCCAGTAAGCTAGATTTTGAAAGGATGAAAATAGCTAGAAAGTAGCACTACTTCCAAAAGTCCCTAAATATAGCGAGGAAGGCACCAAGTCACTGACAGCCCCGTCCCTTCAGGCCTCGCTGAGGCCACTCCCCCAAATTATCATTATGAATGAGACAACGAACATGTCTGTTGTCGCACAATGAGTGCACCGGCATTATATCCATATACTGTATTTAAATATATATATATATATATATATATATATTTTACTGGCTTCACGACTCATGGATTGTTACCAGACTCAATGCTGTCTGTTCTGTTAGTGCCCGTCATTAAAGACAGAGCTGGTAAAGTAGGTAGCCTAGATAATTACAGGCCCATTGCTTTGGCCAGCATACTGTCAAAGGTCCTAGAAAGAATCCTTTTGGACAGACTAAATGAGTTTATTCACTCAACAGATAACCAGTTCGGCTTTAAAGCCAAACATGGCACTGAGTTGTGTATATATGCCTTAAAGGAAATTGTCAACAAATATAGAGGTCAAAACTCATCCGTCCTCATGTGTTTTATTGATGCCTCCAAAGCCTTTGATCGTGTTAATCATGGAAAGTTGTTTTTAAAATTGAGTCAAAGAGGTGTGCCCAAATACATTGTGAGAGTTCTGGCTGCTGGTATGCCAGAACTCCAAAGTGTCTCAGCCCCCTTTGGGGTCAGCAATGGTGTCCGACAAGGGGGGATTTTGTCTCCAGTTCTTTTTAATTTATATATTGATGATCTGTCCAAGCAGCTGAGAGCCTGTCAAACTGGGTGCATGATAGATAATACTTTGATTAATCATATTATGTATGCAGATGATCTTGTAATTTTTAGTCCATGTAGTGCTGGTCTCCAGCAGCTCCTGACTGTATGTACCGTTTATGGCGTGGAACATGATATCAAATACAATGCTAGTAAGAGTGCTATTTTGATTTGTAGAACAAAGGAGGACAAAAGTCTAAAATTCCCCAACTTCAAATTGTCTGATAACAAACATGGTGTCTGTGATAAGGTAAAATATCTTGGACATCTTATTACAGAACAGATGACTGATGATGATGATATTTATAGGCAATGTCGTAGGATGTATGCACAAGCAAACATTCTCTCACGCAAGTTTGGTATGTGTACAGATGGAGTGAAGATTTCTCTGTTTAGAGCATATTGTACACCACTCTACACTGCACACTTGTGGTCTAATTTAAAAAAAGCAAGCCTACAGAGACTTCAAGTAGCTTATAATGATGCCATGAGAATACTACTGAAGAGACCGAGATGGTGTAGTGCCAGTGAAATGTTTGTGGCTGAAGGAGTTAATACTTTCAAAGCTGTTTTAAGAAATTGTATGTATACATTTGTCTGTCGAGTTAATGACTCTGAAAATGAGATCATCTTGGTTTTATCAAACATAAAGTATAGTACCACACGCTACTAGTCCCATCTGTGGAGACATTGGTACAGCTATCTATTTATAAAGCATTGACAGGTCTTATGTATTGTAATTGTGCTTTTATGTATTTTATTCGGGGGCAAACTATTTCCAATATAATACAAATTACAAAAACATATTTTGTTTGTAGATGCACTTAAAAAACCCTGCCGCAAAACCTTCCTTCACAGTGCACTAAGGTGGAGTATGCGGTCAATGAAATGGAGCACGCAGGATGAAGTAAACAAGGTGAGCGGTTCACCCGGGAGCAGCTGTGGTTGAAGAGTTGTCTACCATTCCTGCTCTGGCTTTTTGCCCTTTGGAGTCAACTTAATTGACTCCTGTTTCATGACAATTCCTCTGTCAGAAATACAGAATGCCTTGTCGTCCCTCACAGATTCGCCCATGTGCTGCCCCCCTAAAGATCTTCTTATAAACTGCACATTGCATATTCATCAGTTTGAATTTGCCGTGACCTCAGGGATATCTTCTGAGTAAAATACAGTCCCTCCCTCCCTTCCTCCAGCTGGGAGGCTCAGTCTTAGGATTTCCATGTGCATAACTCAGTGCCCCCTGCTCCCTGCATGTTAATTTGCCAAGGTCAGAGTAAGTCTGTAGCATGGGTTGTTTTGATCCCACAGTCCTCCAACAAGAGTGACCGTCCTTATTAGGGCGAGCACATCATGTGGTGGTTAATATTCATAAGCAGGGAGGCAAGGAAGAGCCCCTGACTGCCTACCAGCTATTTTACCTGATCCTACATGGGTTTTATGTAAATGCCTCTGCAGCTCTGTATACATTATTGAGATCAACTGGGAAAGTTGGAGGACATATGCTCAGCCACAGATGTTGTTAAGGCTTCAGGGGGATGGTGCTTAAAATCTTTTCTGTCACATTAGTTTTGCCTGCATGTATCAAGCTCTACACATCCTTTAGTCTCCAGCTCAATAATCTTTAAGTGATATTTATATTCATTCCTCGATGACTCTTTGGTTTGACTCACTGACTCTCCGTTGCCGCATGTAATGAATGAGCATCAGCGATGCCAAACTAGTGGCTTTAGTTATTAAAAAGACAGCCTGGATATTAATGGTGACCACCGATTGCATGGGGGGCATGGTAGAGGTGGAGCTGGAGCTGGTTTGCACGTGACAAATAAAAATGAATAAATACATTATTTCAAGGTTATTTGAGGTGCACTGAAAATCATCAGAAGACTGGGTATGGGCACAGGTGTTTTCAAATATTAACACATCAACTCAATAGCTGTCTTAATTGACTGAAATGTCTCAAGCGGGCTCTTAATAAGACACTCACATCTGAAATGGATGGCAATGGCCTCGGGGCATGGCGCTAAGGACCTGAACCTGTCAGCTGTGTTCATCTGTGCTGAACGTCTACATTCTCCTGCATGAATCACAGCTTTCTTATTTCTGTTGCTTGTGGAAATGAAAGTATGGTGTGGAATACATTTAGTGGACATGTGTTTCAGGTGTATAAATCCATTTGAGTTTGACCCACATAACCAGCGTACTAAACTCTGAAATCACCCACTCGCTGCGCCGTGTCTTGTCTGCAAACGTTCCCCAGATGGCCGAGTACGCAATGATATGATCAGAGCCTGAAGGAACCGTGCTGTTTTTCCTGCCTCTCTTTACATGCTGGAAAAAAAAGCTCATTAGGATAAGTATTGGTGTCCTGGCAGCCCATCCATGTAATATCCCCGGTTCAAATTCAGTGGGGGGCATTTGTTGCATGTCATCCCCCCTTTCCATCCAATTTTTCTGAAACTAACTGTCAGTATATATCTTTCCTTAACAACAGGCAGTTTATTTTCCTTATTTACCAAACGAATACATTGACATTTTACACCGTTATAAATGCAAGAAAAGCATCAATCTGAAAATATTAAACTAAGGCAGGTGTAAAATCTTATCTTATTATCGGAAGCACATGGAGAATGAGAGACTAGCCAAGTTGGAAACGTTAATTAGAAGAGGCATGAGAACATTGCATTGACAGAGCTCTACTGGAGACCATTCCTGTAAACAACAATGCAACAACAACATCCTGTTATTTTTCACACAATTTTCCCTTTTTTTTCTTTCTTTCTTGTTTTTTAGTCATTTTCTCGATATGAATTCACCAGTTTTCATTTACACTCAACCACAGAATAAACCAATCAACCATTAAAATCCCTTTTCTGTTTCATTTCATTTCAAGTCTCGAAGCTGGGGGATATCATCAATAATGATATCCCCCTGTGTATTCAGGGTGACAGGCATGCAGCCTGCATGGCTATCTGCAGAAGTTAAATAGATAGTTCACCTCGACATGCATATGGATACTCTTACCTGTTGTGCTATTTATCAATCTACATTGTTTTAGTGTTTTGGACAAATCATCTGTAGCGATGTCTGCCTTCTCTCCAATATATTGGGACTAGATGACACTCTGCTTGTGGTGCTCAAAGTGCAAAAAAATACATTTTAAAAAATGAACATGGTAAATGGACTGTACTTGTAACATCATTCACCCATTCACACACATTCACACACTCATGGCAGGGGCTAACAGGGTTTACAGCAGTGTCTATTTCCAGAAATCATGACGGGATTACTCAAGATAATTGATGATGATTTTGACGTTGACAGTCTAAAGGTTTGTGTGCAGCACATTATTATTTATGCAACTCTGTTTAGATAAAGTCTTGGCCCTTTCACCTTGTCTTGTCTCATTCCGACCTGCATGTCCCATTGAGTTGCCTTATTAAAATGCAGAAAGGGCCCCAGGAACATGGCTCGGCTCAGAATATGCTCTCCATCAGACGCGGGCATGGAGTTCCACGTGCAGCAGTGGGTCATCTCTTTTGTCGCGTTCCTCTGGGTAATGAGAAAAGAAAGAGATAACGTTTGGCCTCCTCTCTTTGCAACAACCCTCGCCTACCATAGCAATGCCGTTTATTTTCCCCGGGGTTTGATCCATTGTTAGTGCATTGTTGTCTGCTGCACATTGGGAATGCCTTTATACTGATTCGCTATTGCAGAGTCATTTTCATGCTAGATTCTGTTTACGTGAGTGTTGATGCTCCGGGCAAGAGCTTATTGGTTTTTGAATTTCTACCAAAGACTATCTTGCAAGAGGAATCTTTCTTTTTTTACATTGTACGATCTAGGATTGAACATTACACAAAGACGTTTTAACAGCAGTTGGAAACTATCAGGCAGATCCCTCGGATCCCGTTTGTACGGTATTTTCACTTTTCTCTGACTGCACTTGCTTTTAAACTGTGGCATAATGACATACACTAAATGAAATAAAGAGCGTTTCTGCTCATGTATTGTAGAATATGTCTTGGTTTGACATTCATGACTGTTTCTCTGACATAGTTTTTTAAACAGTGGGGCAAACTGAATGAAAGGGAGATTACATGAATTACAGAGAAAACAAATGGATTTAGCGTCCTCTCTCTTTTCTCTCCATCCCTCCCTCCATCTTGTTTATTAGCAACACTCCTCAACCGTAATAGGGAATCTTAAGTCTGACATGTTTGGTCCATATCAGGAATCAACCAGTGCGGCCTTTCCACCGTGCATCAATGGTGTTGAAGTCGAAGCTCATTAGTTTGGATTATGGGGCTCTGCCAGGGAACAAGTCCCTTTCTCTGATGTGACATGGCTGCCAATACAATACAGAGAGATACCGAGGCTCGTTCTGAAGGCTCCCCAGTCAACATGTCTTTTTCATTTTCATTTGTCAATCAGTTATCCAAAGAGGAATCTGTGAATGTGTTCATTCAAAGCAAATCCTCAAGTGAATTATGACTTTAGAAGCTTGAAATGATTGACGATTGAAGATCTGAAAATGTAGAGATGTACAGTAAGAGTAAAAACTGTGGAAAGACAAAGTAGCGGTTACTAATAACTTAGCGCTGCAACGAGTACAGTGCTTTATGGGTTTATTATAAGACATATGTATTGCACAAAGATCTGTGGTATATTATTGTTTTTTAATTTAAAATCTGAGTGAACAGAGGAGGAGCACAAAGTGAATCCATATGCAAAGAAAATCCCCCTTAACTGATAGTTAAGAGTGATAGGAGAAGCATACTGCAGGGCTTTTGGGCTTTTTTATATTCTGGTTCGACACGTTACATTTGTAGTACATCTTTTTCTATTAATTCTGAAAGTGCACTCAGAGGTCTGGATCAGGGCGAGCATAAGCAACGGAAGTGTATTAAGATACGTTACCTTTCTCCAATATATTTGTGATTATGAGGAAAAACAAAGTATATTGTGTTACAGTGTTACTTCCTGATTTCTTGAATGTGCTTTAATGTGTAGATACAATTCTGGAAACAATGATATCCGAGATTACAAACCGCCATAGACTCCTTGTAATCGCTGAGAAAACAGACAGTTTTTCGGCTTTTCCACCGCATCTCTACACTCAAGATCTCATTAAAGTGCTCTTTTTTTTTTGGCTGAGCTGCTACCAACAGCTTTTTCACACGTGTTGTGCTTTCTTTTAATACTGAGCCCTGGGTTAAAAAATAATAATCAGTCTAGTCTCACTCCTCTCGTTATTCTCTAACAAAGAATTTCACACAGCCCTCTAGGAAGTACATTGCATCGCTTCATTAAGCGTTTGAATGTTATGCTGTTTAAAGTGTTCTGATGTAGCTTACATGGAGTTTTTGCTACAGGGCATACTTTTTGCAACAACTAAACACGCAGTAAAAACAGCACATGGACTCTCATAAGCATTTATGATGATAGTTATTAGGATGGAAGAGCTGTTAGGTTGGACTTAAAGACCTAGTGTCATGAAAAATAAATGTTCCTAATTTTAATCATGTGTCCCAATCAGCATCAGAGTATGTTTTACATCAAATCCCTCTTTACTCTTCTGTAAAATGTGTTTTTAAATGTTTGATAACTCATTCCACATTTAGAGGTTTCATCATCAGGTTTTCTTTATCATCCCATCAAATCAAATGGACAACTCGATAGCCACACCCGATCATCATAAACCTCACTAGCAGAGTGTGTTTGGATATATGTGGGTGAGATCGAATTAATTCAAGGGAAACTTGAATTTAGAGCCAGCACTGCAGTGACACAGAGCTGCTCTTTCATCTTTACCTCGTCCTCCTCCTGATCTAACAACAGGTGAGGGGTGTGTGTGTGTGTGTGTGTGTGTGTGTGTGTGTGTGTGTGTGTGTGTGTGTGTGTGTGTGTGTGTGTGTGTGTGTGTGTGTGTGTGTGTGTCCGACCCCATTTTCATATGTGTTTTTTTTGTTATGCGCTCATAACAAATGCGAAGGATTTAATTTAAATCCCTCTTTTTAACTGTACACTGCTAAAATATGCAGTTTCTCAGTGAATTACCTCACAATAGAGACGCTACAGATGCTCTAATTTCATTTTCACTGGGACTTGAATGTGTTTTTATGGCCCAACCGCCATCTTCCAGTCTGCCAGCAGGTGATAGGTAGAAGCGCTCTACTGTAGAATACAGATTGGGGAGGCAGCTGGCGAGGCCCCTTGGGTCTCTCTGCTCCACCTGGAATCTCTTTGGGGCCTCACCTGCTGTCCCCGTAGAGAAAGCAGAGCGTTTCCACATATTGACTCTCAGGCAGCTCAGTGCAAAAGATCAAATTGCAGCTACAACCTCGCGGGGCCTGACGCTTAATCAGGTTCTTAAATTGTGAGGCACCTGAGGCCGGCTGACATGGGAAGTTTATGGTTTTAGGTTACCGTTCAAATGTGAGCAAAACTTGTGAGTGCAGAAGCAGAACTGCAGAGGGAGGAATAAAAAAGAAGTGGGAACGTTTTTTAACCGTCTTTACTTCACTTTCCCCTCTAAATATCCCATCGACAGCTCCGTTCAAGTGTGTCTTCCGATGTCCACCGATGCTTCTGACAGATGGCAGAACACTAAATCATTTACACTGTGCAGAGATACAATACTGAGGAGCAGTAGTAGTGGCTTAAAGGGTCCAGTTTATTATTAATGTGATGTTCCAAAATGGTGGGATGCGATATAGACCTACTGTCTGGCAATTTGTCCCATGCTGGCGCTCTGAGAATGGGCCTCGGAGACGCTTTAGTCAGTTTTACCCGTGTTCATTTATTGCCTAAACAGCCACGGCGGTGCATTTGGATTGTTCCTGAATGGTTCATTCCCTTGCATAGCCCTGTTCATGAAATACCTATAGACAGGCGCAGCAAAACCAGAGCCGCTGGAACAAAATGGGTCCAATTCAAATTTTATAGAGCAGCTTTTGTTTTGTATTGTATTCCATTATTGAGTGGGGGGCTTGCTTTAGTGTGGCTCAGTGACCACTGATTTTCTGCCAGAGCCCATCACATTCGATAGGCTCCGGCTCCCCCTCCAACCAGATAGCGACGGAAAGCATTTCTCTGGGCTTTTAAACACTTCTTGGAGACTTATCTGTAGCCCTGATGGCCTGTCCACACTAATCCATTTCAGCTCTGCACCTCTCTTTTACCTTCTTATTGATAAAGTGGTACTATTTTATTAGACTTGAAGCAGAACAGCTCTTAAGGGAAATATCTTGTTTCTTCTTTTTTTATTTGAAATGGTTTTAGAGGAGATGGAAAAGCCATTTGAATTATATGAGCTTTCATTTCATAAACTCAACAACCTCCTCTCTAGTTTTCAAATACCAGTCAAGGCATATAGCATTTTAATAGTCCCCAATAAAACTCTTGTTTAAGTTAATGTATCATTAAATTGAAATATAATAGTTCATACTGTGTCATTTTCTCCATTGTGCTGAGTGAGCCTGGGCTGGAATCAGATCCAGTGTGTGCATGTGTGTGTCTGTGTGTGTGTGCTTTGTGGGTTTATTGACACTTAGCCAGAGAAGAATAATTGGAGCTCTGAAGAGAAATGAGGCAGAGGTAGACAGTGAGATAGGGGTGAAGTTAGGGGAGAGACATGAGATGGAGGGTCTAATCTATGAGGTGTCAGCCCAATGCCAGATGAAATCCACCACTCATTTGATGAGGAAAGGCCTTGAGGTGCAGAGTTAATAGGAGGGATTGGGAGAAGGATTGCTCCAATCTACAGGCCAATCCTGTTCAGCGTTTCCTCATCACTGAAAGGACAGGCGGATTATTAGAGCTGGAGGCTCAGGAGAACCTTCTTGACTAAGTTTAAACCGTCATGACTAGCCGGCAAAATATGATCCCACCTGCTGCGCCTGGGTGTCTATGAAGAAGATTTGGGAAAATGGTAACATCCAGGCTACACATTTACTAAAACTTCATCATCTCTTTTTCACTTGAGTGAGGTCACGGCAAGGGGAGAGATGGGGGAATGGATGAGGAGAGCCTCTCCAGGGCCAGCGGTGGGCTACGTCTTTAGGAAGCTAATGCTGTTATCTCAGGGAGTGTACCTGTCACTAATCTGATTGTGGTCCTTTCATTCTCTCCCGTGGCAGATTGATGTTGAATAATCAAAAGGTGGTAGTGCCCAGACAAAGCACAAGGCCACAGGGATTAGTTCCCGTCTAGGAGACATTGATTTGCTTTTAATGCCCACAAATATTGATGGACTGCAG
Source organism: Myoxocephalus aenaeus (assembly GCA_038501785.1). NCBI lineage: Eukaryota > Metazoa > Chordata > Actinopteri > Perciformes > Cottidae > Myoxocephalus > Myoxocephalus aenaeus. The sequence continues at coordinate 3,317,107 of JBAMJR010000175.1, read as the reverse complement.
AGTGGAGGGGCCCGAATACAAGGCTGGGTTTCTCTCAGAGCTGAGCCTCTGCATTCTCCCATCTGGAATCTGTGGTTGTTGAACCACAACAAAAAGACGAAAGATCACCGGAGCAGTAAATAAAAAAAGTGTGTTATCAGAGTTCCACAGATAAACGTCTACTGGGTGTCTTGCTATATCTAATGCCTGCTGATTGTGGGCGGCCCTGCCCGGCTGCAGAGGAGTTGGTGTGCTGCCATGTTTGCACACCAACTGGCAGCAAAGTAGGCACGGAGGGGCCAAAGATCTTTGATGATCAGTGGAGCAAAAGAAAAGAGAGAGAGAGAGAGCCCTCTGGAGGAATGGCTTTCATCCTCTCTCTCTCGCTCTGTATCTCTCTATCTCTATCAATCTCTCTCGTTATGATGATGCGTAGCAACCGGCAGAATACACTGAATCACAAAGGAGAGCTCTGAACTCAATTGCGTGCCGTACAAAAAAAAAAGGTTTTGTATTCATTGTGTACAAGCAAGCCGCACATCAATAGTGCTCATTCAAATCATTCATCCGCACAATCAACCCGCAGGCCATGCCTCGTGCTTGTTTATGCACTACCTGTGTGTGTGTGTGTGTGTGTGTGTGTGTGATCCTGTATCTCAGCTCTTGTGTAGGTGAAACTGCCAGTCTGCTCGGGGAAACTAGTGAGACATTAAATACGGGAGCGACGCAGGTCACTCCTTGGGAAAATCGGAAGGCTTCACGGAGCTCGCCTGCCGTGTCCTTGAATCCCAGCATTTCTCTCTCGTCCTCCCACTCTTCCCCAGAGTCGGTTCACCCCAGTTATCACACAATACATCCGGGCAAAGCCTGGGAACGTGGTGCCACGGAGCAAAGGGCCGTTAAACCTGCGAGGAAATTGCTCATTACCATGGGCTTGCCTTCCTTTCTCTCCATGCAGGTCGAATGCTATTACACTGAGCCTCAGTCGCCGTCTGCCTCGTACTGAGAACTGCCAGTCTTTTTCCTCTCGCCTCCGATGATGAGCTGGTTGAGTTGCAGCTGTAATGACAGATGCCTGTCAGTCTCACTGACTCTGACGAATGGGGATTCGCTCCTGAGACGACATGCGAGGAATTCTAAGAGTCTCACGATTTTATCCACCCACTAAACAAAGGGGTCAGTGTAACTGAAAGTGACTGCTAAGAAATAAGCCACTAACTTGCACAGAAAATTGGCATTCAACGTGACAGAGGGAAGGTTCGCCCCCAATTGCAATTGTATATCTTCCAGCAGCTGGCACAGAGTATTTTTCCATTTCATAAACTGTGCCTCAGCATGAATCTGTTACTCTTTCTCAGTGGCAAATTCTGAGGCTGATGAGATCAGATGAACCAATAAATTACCTTGGTTTAGTTTTCCCTGTGATGAAATATTTAACAAGTCATTTCAAACACGCTAAATGAGGGATGGATGGATCTAGTTTTTGTAAACCTGATTCAGTATGAGAGTGAGGCTGTATCCAAACACCAAACACGTTGATATTCAGTAGATGTTGTTCACCATATTGCTGGGGTGTCAAACATACGGCCAGGGGGTCCAGTCCGGCCCGCAGGATAATTGTTAAAATTGCACCAAAAAAAAGAAAGAAAAAAAAAGTAGCTGAGGTGGGGTTCGGACCACCAATCTTCTGATTGTACGATGGGCATGCTAACCATTGAGCCACAGTCGCAATCAATTAAAGCACTGACATTAATAGAGATATTGCTCAACTGCGAGGGAATCTGCAGAGGAGAGCCCAGGCAGGTAAACAGTGGGCTGATGTCTGAATTTTTGGTCTTTATGTTTCTAGTTTATTGTAGAAAGACCTTAAAATAGGATTTATCATCCAAAAACCTTCACCAATGATTTAAACATAGAGAAATATTGTCATTATGTATGCGTTATTATGCTGTGATTTTACTGGTCCGGCCCACTTACTAAAATTAGTTTGACACCCCTGCTTTAGCGTGTTAGCATGCTAACACGCTAAAGCTGAGGCTGATGGGAGTGTCATCGGTTTTACAGGTATTTGGTCATAAACCAAAGTATTTGACAAAATTACATTTTGCCCTCGACATAAAACGTCATAAGATGAAGTCACAGTACTAAAACACTCCTTCAAAATGCGTCATGCCGTCTCCCTCTTATTTGGCAGCCTTGTTCATTTTGTTCCTATCAGATAGGAGGCCATTCATCCTTTGTCTTTGTCGAGTAATACAATTACTAAGTCATTTAAAAGCCAGCCAAGTTTCTCTGTGAGGAACAGCGTCGTTGGCATTAAATGATCTAACCTAGGTGCTCTCTCTTTCTCTCACGCACACACACTGTCATGTAGCTGCATTCATTTATCAAGGTACAAGAGAACATTGTGTCCAACACTAACAGATGACGCGACATACATGGAAATGTCTCCATATTTATCAGCAGTCCATCACAATCTGTATAAGAGCTACATTCCTTTACTTGTTGCACTCTTGTTCGCTTGAGTGAAGAAAGAAATAGGCAACACCGGAGAAACAAATTGGTACGTAGCAAAAAAGAATGTCATTCCGCAAAAGGTCATCATCAGCCTGATACTTTGTAAAGGGCTGCCATCCCATGTGTCTGTCTGCCTGTCTGTCTGTCTGTCTGTCTGTCAGCCTCGGTTCGGTGACAGAGACCAGGCTGGGAGCCATCACTCCAGTTGACAACAAAAAACATCTGTCCCCCTGCTCATCATTAACCCTGCTGGCTGTGTCCCGGCCGCTGTGCGGAAATAGATAGAGGAGAGAGATGGATGAGGCTCCCTTCTGAAATAACTGGCAAAAATTTCGACATGTCCCGGCACAGACGGACGATTGCGTCATTGCCTGGCACATTTTGTCGTAAGCAGCCACAGAACGATTCTTGACATTTGCTTTTCCTTTTTCTTTTTTTTCACAAAGTACTTCAGTGTTACTGCCTGTAGAGAATATCTTCAGGCTGGAGCTGATACGGATATTTCTGTCGGGGAGGATGAGGGTTTCTCTCTGCAGCATGCGCTGCGATGATGCCAGCTGTACACAATGAAGTCATTCTAATAGGTTTTAGTGCCATATGCTGTGATTACACGTTTGCACAATTGCACATTGCACAATTATGCCGCTTTTATCTTTTATTACCAGCAATCTATTGTAAGTCTAAATCTGATCCAAATCCACATGCAATTTTTTAATATGCACAAATTAATCTAGCAGCTAATCATCATTTTGCATCAAACCGTACTGCGTTCAGCTGTGGCGTCTTCCACAAGTCAAATGGCAAATTGTACCAACTAAATACAGTTAAAAGACAAAAACAACTAGTTTAGTGATGTTAGCATAGTAAATGTTCCTTCATTATGTAACAGTACAAAGATAATAAATACATTGCATAACATACAAAAAATGACAAATGGATCCCACTTGTCCTCTTTGAATACTTTGTGATTTCATATTGCGTAGAGAAAGACAATGTTTGTTTTGTTTGTCAATAGAGCGGAGGTATCTGATCATGACCTGACTAAGTACTTCATGAGATGAGAGGCAGTTATTCATTATTTAGGTGTATTGATATGTGTTTACTCAGCGGACACAGCAGAACACATTCGTCCGTTTAGAGATGAAGGTATTTTATCTCTCTGGAAAATGCTGATGTATATGTATCCATATTTATGAGTTGTATTCTTTTATCTGAGGCAGTCATGTGATATTTATGATGAAATGTTTCCACAGGAATATGCCTTCATCCATCATCAGACAATATAGTGCATGAGATGAATACAAAGCTTTTAATTGACCATATCAACTTTCTGGGTCTACGCACTGATTACTGCCGTTACAAATTCAACTTGGAAAAAATGGAACCGCCGCACATGTGAGACACGCAGGGTGCTTTTCTTTGGTCAAGGGTGCTGTCATTGAAGCTAACCGGCTGAAAAGTTTAATATTAAGCCCATGTATATCAATGCCACTTGTAAAATGTGCAGTTGTATAGAAAACACAGCTCAACGCTAGTTGTAGTGCAGCCATGTGGAGGCAAAGAGTATCCTGACATTCTCACTATGACAATGTGGATTTTAGTAGGTATAATGTTTACTGTGGCCACTTTCAGTGGATCAGTTGATTAGTACTAAACACAAAGCACAGCTGAGGTCATAAACAAAAGCATGGACAAATAAAAATGTTGAACATGTATTTAAATTTGATAACAGTCCAGCTGTCGAGACATTTCACTCCAAACCACAAATGTCAGCCTCAAAGTTCCAGGATCACTAAAGTCAGCAGGCTTCCTCCTCTTGGGAACAAGAGTAAATACCAGTGGTTCTCAACTGGTCTGGCTCCGGGACCCACCATCACCCCTGAATGACAAGCCGCGACCCCAATCGAGGAACATTCTCAACTTCTCAAATGTATTGAATGAAAAGATGGTGCAGTTTGAACCTGAGATAGTACAGGATATGTATGCTAACACAAAAATAAGTTTAATGATGAAACAAAACGAGCAGCTGGTGGCGATGCTAGAGAGGGAACTATTCCCTTTTACACTCAATTACCTGCATCTTCAGGACACGAGGTATTACAACATACATAACAATTCAGAATCTTCAGCCATTTTTAAACTGACTCAACAGCTTTCATGCACAAACAAAAAAGTCCAACAACTAAGAAGTAGTTTCAAAGACTCAAATGACCTAACTTTAACTGAGAATACACACTCACTGAATCTATGACAAACACTTTACTGTGGACAAAGTCACTGTCTTGAGGAGCAGCTTTTCCACAAATTCTAAATAAATTAAACAAAAAGCGCAATTCAAAAGGATACATATATACGAAATTAACTTTTCTTGTGATTACCTCATCAGTAGGTAAATACTGAAAAACATTGTGCTTTACAGAAAATTAAGCTCAATTCTCCTCACGGAACCACAGGATAAAAAAATCACTCTCTCTTGTAACACAAGCATATCTTTGCTGTGCAGGTGCATGTGCCTTGTAGAGCATGTGCATTGTAGTGCATGTGCATGTAGTGCATGTGCATTGTAGTGCATGTGCATTTTAGTGCATGTGCATTGTAGTGCATGTGCCTTGTAGAGCATGTGCATGTAGTGCATGTGCATTGTAGTGCATGTGCCCCACTGGTTAGCGCACAGCCTCCACTCTGCACTGCACTCATAACTCACGCTCTGGTTCACCCTCAGGTAAACACTGTTAGCTCTGTTAGCATTGTGAGCCACTCATTTGCCTTTCCGCCATGTTGAGAGCTGAGAGGAGTTAATACATTTGTTCAGAATTTGAATTTAGCACCATCAACAAAGAAAGTGACCGTAAAAAGGTTTATGTTTAATCATCATTTCTTTATCCCCCGGCATGGTTTTGACGATAAAAGAATTATTATTATTATGCATAGCCGGCTGAGGGGGATGTCAGAGAAAATGCCCTTGGAAAGATCGGGCACGTCTTTCATGTAAGAGAGTGGCTTCTAACAAATGATCAGACTGCTCTATAAGAGATACAATCTGCCATTGAGAACATATTTCTTTCAAAAAGCCTCCACTGAAGCTGTACAATAAATGTCATGACAGCATAGCAGCTATGATTAAGGACCTCCAACATGTTGCCACAGCCATAGAGCGCAGTATGAACTGCTCCTGCTCCTCATGATACAGAAACACTCTGCTAATGTCTTGGAGGTTGTGAGTGTCAACTGGATGAATCGGTCTTGATGGATATGGTCGGTATTGCAAATCTCTGCTGCCAGCGAAAAAACGGATCTTGATGTTTCAAGCCAAGGAAATATTACTGACACAGTTCATCATACTCAGATGTTGGTGGAAAGAAAGCGTTTGTGGTGCTAAGATGTTCTTAGACCTGCTAAATTAGCAAATCCACTTCCACATTCAGAGTAGAGAACTATCAGTCTGTTTCTTACGTAGTTATACTGTTCATCTGTTTCTGCCTTGAATCTCTCTTGATGTGTTTTCCTACCGCCTGTTATTCCTTTCTCTCGCCCACACACACATTTTAAGTAGGAAAAATGAGTTATTGATGTAGCATGCTGAATCTGTTCCTTTATTTAGGCTGGTGTAGAAATACGCAGTAAAAGGATCAACCGGCGCTGCCTGTCATGAGGAGTGCCCTTGATTGGCCATCAGCGCCGCCAACCACCAGCGAAGCGTTCTCATCATGTTTGCCTCAAGAACATATTAGCAGTACTTGGCAGAAACGCATGAGAAATTGACTTGGCACTAAGTGGAGTGAGGTGAAGTGTGTTTGTGTGTGAGGGAAAAAAGAGACAGAAACGAAGACAGACACGGAGTTCTGTGTAAATTAGGCTAAATTGTGAGTCACAAGAGGCTGAAGAATTTGTTACTGTAGAAAACATAAAAGCATTCTTTCCAAATGAAAGCTATCATCTAACGTTGGTTAGAACACACATTCCTCGGAGAATGTAGCAACACACTCTAATTGGCTCAATATAAATAGGAATGCAAACTGTCAGTTTTAATTAATGCGTAGATAATTACCATCTCACTAAGAGGTGTCTGGGCAAACAACGTGTGCTGGTGTATGTGCCCATGCATCTGTTTATCATATTTAAACCTTTGTCTTTAATTGCATGTGTATCGCCTGCGCTTCGACAAGTTGGGCAAAGACAATAGTCAAAGGGACAGGAACGCTCGCTTTTCCATGCAACAGATTTAATAACAGCCACACCCGTTTGCTCATCTATTTATTCAAGCTTATTATGGGAACAGAATGAGAGCTAGAAGTTTACAGTGTGTGGGCTTGAATTTTACAATGTGCCTTATTGGATTCAGTCCAGCAGCTATTGTAGAATATTAGAATATGGATGTTTTTACTCGCTGTTACAGGTGTACTAAAGCAATTTAATATTGCACTTCTTTCCAGTTGACAGACTTTTGTTAAAAAATAAAAAAGTATGATATCCTGACTTGTAGCTCTACTTCATAGGAAAACGTCTAATATGACTGAATTGGCCATTTTGTTTTCACATTCTTTACTCAGCTTGAGTTAACTGGCCAACATATTGGAAAAAACACACTAAATTGTTATAATAACCCTTTAATTATGAAACGTGCTGATTTTAGAGTTATTATTTCTGTAAGTTGACATACAACTTAGCTAGTCTTGACGTTTTTGTTCAGCTATATTTTTCAGGCTCTCTGCCTGTAAAGATCTGACCAAAATCAAAACGGCACCACACCAGGCCTATTAGCAAAATAAAATTGAAACATGATGACAGTTATTAGGATAAATAAAACGGAGAGGCCCTTTATATGGGTTTAAAATGGAGGGGGGAGATTACTTGTTAGTGGCAAACATTTCCACAGTTTAGTTGTCTAACTGGTACTTGTGGGCATCTGGGCAGTGGTGGAGAGGTCTGGCACCAAGCTACTACTTCATCTTACACTCTGCATAATGCAACTTGATAGCAACTCTTCATTAGACTTCCCTTGCCTGGTAAAAGCTCTTTAAAACTCCTCGCTCACAGTTTGTTTCACAAGTTTATTGGTAACGGTTTGAATTCTCAAACCCATGCTGAGATAACCCTGATGATGCCATCTGGGTTATCTCAGAAAGCTTCCCTCAGAGCGGAGCTGAACATTATGAAACCGGTTGAACAGTACTCCTTGTTATGGGTAAACTCTTCTCTGTGTCATGTCATCCAATGGAATTCAGCTCTACCATATAGTTAGCTGTATAGCAAAATGGCATCTTTTGACATGAGATAAGCAGTTCAAAGGATATCTTATAACAAATGTACCCCCAGTGCACTCTCTGTCACTGCGAGCAGTCTGGAGTGGATGTCCGACCCATAGAAGCAACACCTTTAGCCCTCTGTAATGACCTGGTGAGAGTAGAGCAGAAATCAATATGACTGCCAGAGGTGTTTATGATGTGTGGCCTCTGGAGGCTAACTACAGAATACTTTCCTTTTTTTTTAAGCTTGTGTTGTTCACACTCCGAGGACTCAAATCCTCATGCGGTCTTGAACTCTTGAACAGTGAGTTTCCACGTTGCCTGAGATTCTGCAAAGTGAGAGTGGTGAAGTTGAGTGGAGGAAGCCAGACCTCAACCAGAGGAACTGTAAGCAATGCAATACAATACAAACTGGGTGGAGGGGTCAGCATACTGAGGGAGGGAAATATTATTCAACCAAACATCATCCGTCATCTGTCTCAGCTGCCTGTCTTGAGGAAGAGGCTGATTGGCCGGCCCTCCGATCCCGCCCTCTGGTGGAGGATATACTGAGCAGGCATAAAGATGGCCCGTGTTACAGTGAAGTACACCTTGAAATACAATTACCACCGTGCCATTAATATTGCATTGTTTCAAGGTCGAGGTTTGAACCTGCCTCTGCTTAAGCCGAACAGCAGACTGTACTGGTGATGTCATCAACAGACACATCCTGCAGCTGCTCCATAGACCGTTAATAATCTGAAGTCACTGTAACAGCATCGTGAATATTTTACTGGAATATAGCCACATCTTCTAATTCACTGCTATAAGCCTGGCACTCAAATGGAATTAATTTGGTTGCAATAAAAACTTCCACAGAGCCCACAGTGTGACTGACTAATTCATTTCAGATGGACCAACTCCGTAAAGACTCATCAGATGGCTCCATTAATTCAGGTCTGGACAAACTTAGAGAGACAGTTGTTTGCGCTTGTGGATATTGACTTTATTATCCAAAATCACAGAACGGGAACAATATTCATTTATTTATTTTCATGGCGAATGTTCCCCTTGAACCGCCCTGCATGGCAGCTACCAAGAGGGAAGAGTGATTAATGGAGGCAAGAGCTGGAACACCACCATATTACATCCTGGAGTGCTGGGCGTGTGTGTGTGTGTGTGTGTGTGTGTGTGTGTGTGTGTGTGTGTGTGTGTGTGTGTGTAGAGATTTCATTCTCGATCAACCCCATCTCAAAGTCCACGTCTACCTTGGTCGGATCTGTGATCACTCAAGTATAAATTGAAGTGCTTTAAATTCAGTGCAGCGGTTTGAGTGTGCTGCTACATGCATACAGTGTCTCATTATGCATTCATAATAATCCTTATTTTCTTATCTATGGCAACATATGTGGTGTTGGACTGTACTAACCACGGACTAACTGCTTAATATACATTGTATTCCGTCTGTTATTGCAAATAAACTGCGGTTGCTGCTTGGAACTGGGAAATAATTCAACGTTATGGGTTTACATTTGAAGTATACTGTGATAATAACAATCCAAATGTAGTTAAAAACTAACTAAATGAATCATTGTCTTTTACATGTGTGAAGAGTTTTAACTAATGTAATGCTTAACAGTGGAACTGCATGCATTGCATCCATTTTAAAAATCATGAACCTCAACATATACTTTTCATCTTGACATATCAGTATTGTGAAAAAGATAAATATGAGCCATTTCAGCCAGGCATACTGGAAACAGGAAACACTTCCCATGGGTGCTCCGGAGGATTTTTTTTCCAGCGAATTATCTGTCAGGCAGCAGATGGTTCAAACAGCATATGTAAAGCTTTGATATCAACACAGATAAGCAGAACAAAACTCAATTTAAATAATGTTCTAGTTTCTTAGCTTAATTATTAGTTAAATTTGTGTCAACACAATACATTCCAAGATTTTCCATGTATCCTTTTCATGCTTATATTAATTGGGAAATGTGAAAAACACCACTTAACAAAACACATGAGTTTTGTTTCTGTGTACAGCTACTTATTTAGATTTGCGTGATACATTAGTGTTACACTGCGCAGCTCCCTCCCCATGGTAGTGTAACGATTGATGCAAATAATGCCTGGCCCCTGTCTGAACTTTCCCCATGTGCACATGGAGGATGTCAATCATTCACATAGTCTACCAAATATGACACACTGCGAGTGAGACATATATAAACAGAGACGTTTCCCTCGGCAAGAAAAAGCCACAGTTGCATAATAAGGCAAACAGACTGCAGGCTACATATTTACATAAACAGGGGTCATAAAACCAGCCCTCCTGAGTCATTTGTGCTCAGGGCAAAGTGCTCTCAAGGAAAGAGATTTATCTGGCTTCATTATGTTTGCATGGTGAGGCTGGTGCAGCCATCATTTCTATTAGACACTTTTCTGGCCCATTAAACCTCATTATATATTGATCCTGTTCCTCAGGATGATAATGTACCATTTATTTCCATCGGTCCCACGTCCCCCTCTTTACACTTTCATTGTTCATAAAGTGTCAAGAGCTCTCGCTCCCGTGCAACGATAAGGCATTCCGGAGCTTTTTTTTTACCTTATCCTGCAGTCATTTCCAAACAGATTACATACTTGAGCTAATGCCTATTAGAGCTTCAGCTCATAAAGAGACTGATGGTAATGAAAGCTGGTTTTCTGACGTGTTCTGAGGAGGTTGTTGACTGTTGCTAGTGCCAAGCAGGACCCACGGTGTCACAGGTGTCACACGTCCTTTAAGTGTTCTGGAAAGTTCCATAATCAGCTTCATCCTTGATTTTAACTCATGAAGGCCCAAAGTGACACCTACTGAACATCTTGGTGGGTCATGTGATTTTGTGTTCCCATAACAACCTTTCCAAAATGGCTGATCCAGGTTGTGACAGATCTGAAGAAAATGCTGAATTTAAAAAGCTTGTTTTTCATTGTTAAAGGTAATATTTACCCATTTTAAGAATTATAATGCTTAATTAACATGTCCTTTAATGTATTGAACCTGCTGTGAGGACATTTCTTGAAGAAACTGATATAAAACAAATCAGTTGAAAATCGTTGTGACACATGCGTCACATCGGGACGTTAACCTAAAAATTGCCCGAAGAACCCAGTGTGACATATATGCACAATGCGAACAATAAGTATGCTCTGCTCAGTTAATTTGGCTGATTCAATAATATTTAGCTAACATATTTTATATTGTTCAATCCAAAGCATAAAAAATCATGTTGTAATTATGTAGTTATTAATACCATGTTTTTACTATTAAAGCCCAATGTGACATATCTGTAACATTTCAAATATTTAACACTATTTTGAAAATAATGTCAGAAATGTGTTCTACGTGGTCTATTTAGTCTGTATTATGTCCCCCATAATTTTCCTTGAAGGAGAAATGGGTTCTTATGGGTTAAGAGTGCATCATATTGTCCGGTTCTTTTGCTCACTACTTGAGTTCCTATCAAGATCACTGACCTTGTATGGCGTTGCTGTTCAGGAACTTTCACTGGCTGAATGGACGAGCCTCCATTTTGTCAAGAACCGGCTCACCATCCAGAGAAAGGCGGGATAACCCACCGCCGGGTGGTGGAGCTCCAACATGAAACAGGGATGCTGCTCATCTTCACTTACTGGAGACCAAGGTGCCGAACATATGATCACAGTCCGCTGACATGTGAGTTAGGAGATGAAGTTCCTGAGGCACATTTGCACATTTACATTTGCACATCCAGCGTCCACCCGTAAAAATTCTCTGCATTCTCGGTAAATTCTCAGCTTTATTCATCGAAGCGACTTTACTTATTGTGTTGCTGCCTGCATCCCACGCTCTGCTTCTCACCATCACTATCTACAGTATATTCTTTGATTGCTTTTTTTTCTCCACTTCTGCTGCAACCATGCAATTTCCCGGAGGGGATCATTAAAGTTTCATCTCATCTCTTCTTACATAAACCTGTTTTACCCCCACATCCTTTTTAAATCGCCCACCGGTTGTCCCTCCCAAAGCCCTGCGCCACCTGTAGAGGCCTTCCCTTCCAGAGATGCAACTTTGAAGGGAATCAGAACTCCTGACTGAAGTGACACCCATTTTTGCATTTGCATTGGCCCTGAGTTGTTTTAATATTACCGAATGACACGGTAGCTGACATGGAGCTTGAGTATGTGGCAGTGGTATCATAACAGTGTGGCTGTATTTCATAACACTCAAAATGCAATATTCAGTCATCATTTATACAGTTTCACCTCTAATTCTAATTCTCAAATTTTCACGGATTATCTGAGTCCTCCCGCTCACAGTTATGACTTTAAAACCATTTGTAGGTTTCCGTGGCCTGTGCTCTGCCCCAGTTGTACCAGCTGAGTCGTTTTCTTTTTTTGGCTGTCAACTCTCTTCACCCTCAGTCTTTGTTGGTCGTCCGCTGCCTCCGAAACAGTATGCGGTGACTTCAGAGTTGCACGGCCGGGACATGAACGCAGTGACAACCCCTCAGTGGCCGTTCTCGCTGTCACAGGGGTGAGGTCTCTGTCTGAGGCCACCTGGCTTCCCTCGGGGGACATAATTTATGATGCTAATGAAATGTGAGCGTGAATAGGTCATCGGGAAAAAAAGCAAGTGATGAATCTCCCGCGCCGAGCACGTCATCCATCACAGAGCCGCCCCGCCTGCAGAAGCCTACAGGAAGCATGAGCCTGTTCTTCTCTGATTAATGTTTAGAGTGATGCACCTCCAAGATTATCTCTTTCCATCGTGTCATCTCTTTGTTATTGCTCCTGCGGCCTTTCTCCGATTACATCAGGCACTCTATTTTCATACAAAGTCATTGTGAGAAATATTTGACTTTGCCTAAAAGAGGAATGAAATCATCGAGCAGAATAACACGTACACACGGCTGCACTGCAAGACTGTTCTGCAAACCATAGTTTTCCGCGGCTGTTCCCTTATTTAACCTTTGTTATTTCCCATTAGAGGAAAGTTTAGCTACAGTGCATGCCAGTAGTTGCAGATAAATTGTATTGTTTAAATGCAGATTGGATCCATTTATTTCACTCAAAGGAGAAACATTTGAACAGACATTGGGGATTCCTGTAATTACATTTATCTGAAAATGTCCGTTGCCTTGTACACTGAAAAGTCATTTTGGTTTGCAGAGATTTGCAACCACTGCTACAGCTGCTGAATTTAAACTATTTTAGGTGTGTTTATTAAAGCCCAGCGGTGTTTATCTGTGTGAAAGACGTTCCCCGCTCCAGAACGGCTGCCTTAATAAAGGTGCTTTTACAAATGCAAATATATAGCCGTCCCTCTCTCTCTCTGTCCTTGTCTATCTTTCTTTGGATACATTTCAGTTTTCAGAGACTCCAAATCGCTCAGTGGTGCAGGGTTCATTTATTCTTTGCATTATTTTCATCTGATCATTTTTGTTGTTGTGGGTAAATAGTGAAAAATACTTATCACAGTTTCCCAGAGCCCAAAGTGACATCTTTTATCCTTCTCAAAATGCTTTTTTTAGCCACACTGGAGGTGGAACTCTAGGGACAGCAGTCTGTTGTCAGTCCACTTCTTTGCTCCAAACTAAAATATCTCAACAGCTATTGCATGGCTTAGCATGAGATTTTGTACACGTCTTCATGCTCTCCAGAGGATGAACCAGGAACAGACTTTGACATTTCCTCAAGCGCCACAAACAGGTTATTGTTTCCAATTGTTTCTTTATTGGATGGATTCCAATACAATGTGGTAGAGACATCCATGTAAACTTTGGTGATCCTTTGACGTTGTCATTATCAGGCCAAATTTTCATTTGGCCCCGGTATACATACTTCATGACAGAATACCTGCAAAACAAATGTCAATTCCATCAGCCTCAGGTGTGCTTTGGGTTTAGTGCGAAATTAGCAAATAGTGGCAGTGAATAAATGCTACAACTACACAAGACCCAAGCCAAGTTCCCCGTGTCGCTGGCCAGCCACCTGCTCATTCAGGTGAAGTGGGTTAGCCCTGGAGTTAGCAACACCTCCGGCTCTGGCTCGCTTAAGGTGGACTGGCCTTTAAGGTGGACCGGCTGTTCTCCTGTAAGTGGCAATCCGCTCCTCTAAATTTAGTTCAGTGTTTTCCAAACAATTTCTTTTCACTGTTTAACTGATTAGCTGGCGCCAAAACCCCAAAGGTGTTCGATTTACAATTTTAAATAGAGGAAAAGTCTCAAATGCTTGTATCAAGCAAAAAAAAAAGCAAAATTGAGTTCAGCAATAACACTGTAAGATAATACCTGAGGATGTTTAACACCCACAGACTCAGCTGTGTGGTTTAGGTTTAACCAGATCTGTCAGACAAAAAGGATAAGGGTCTTTGGCAGAAAATACTCAGAGTAAAACGATTGAGACATTCAGCCATTCAGGGCCTTAATCAACCGCCAACATTGTAGTTAATCAACCAAGTGATTATTTGTTCTCCTGTAAGTACTCATTTTTTACTAAAGTATAATTAAATTACTTCACTCAAATTATAATCGTATTAAATTCCTTTAACAAACGCTGATCCAGACATGATGCCTTTGTTTTATATCTGGCGGTTGATGAAGAACTGAAAATGAAAGGCAGAGAACACCGTGGACACGAGCAGATAGCGTAGCACCGCTACCTTTAAATCTGCCAACCTTTGTTCCCGCCTGTAAGATAGGATGTTAGGACCAGCGCTTTCATAATTGGATAGAAGCGGTGAAGTAGTTTGACTAGTGTTCGAACATCCTCCTCCTAACATCGGTGGTTACGGTTCTCTGAGCACACACACACTCTCTGCAGTGAGTCTGCATAAAACGAGCCTGCCAAGGCGCCGTTCCTCCACCCCCAGCGCTGTCATCTCCAATAGCGCTCCACCTTGCCATGATGAAGCGTGGAGCTCTGGCCCCCGCTGCCCTCCCCTGGTGTATGCAGACTGGCGAGCCAGCAGAGTAGAGAAAACAGGCACAGCTGGTGGGAGACACGAGGCAACACTTTCCGCACCCACTATGGATGATGTGTTACTGAGCTTCACAGCATAAAAAGTAAACCACTTCTAAATTAATTAGCTGCAGTCAGAATGGTAATTAGTTTGGAAGTGCCAGGGATTTACTTTGTGTGAGATAAAGGGGGAAAAGAGGGAGCGGGAGGCGAATGCAAATCAGTGGAGGAACGGAGAGAGTTAAAGGAAGAGGTGGAGTAATCGACAAGTACCTCTGCTAATTCCTCACTTCTGCCTCCGACGATGCCATACATCCTCCTGCGTGTCTGGTTGCCGGGCTGGCCCACTTATCAGCAGCCTTCTTGTTTCACAAACCCCTAAATTCTCTGTACTTGCTCGGTATCTATGCTAATATTGCTTCTGAAGACATAACGACCTTGAGGCTGACACTAATTATAGTGAGTGAGAAGAAAATAAAACACCCTTTCTCTTGTAAACACATTTTAATGAATTTCCCGCGGAAATGAGACGTGGAGGGGATAAATCCCTCGTCTTTAAGTACTCAGGTTTCCTGCTCTTTGATTATCTTGTTGGCCAATAAAGTAAGCATTGGGAGTGGAAAGGAAAACAATTGCTACATTATGTTATCTTATTTTTGAGGGGTTTAAAACTCAGGCTCTTCCTGTTTTGTACAGCTGAATAACACACCAGGTGGGTCGCATGTGCACGATGTGAACTCACCAGCTATGTTGGCCGGTGGATATGATCTAGATGTGTTATTGTACCTGTAAGTCGTGTTTGTCAGACGAGGCGGTGTTCTCCCCCGCCCCTCTCACCCTGCTGGGGGGAGCTCACGCTGTCTGTCAGGCAACACGCTATTATTCACAAATGTACTTTTCTGCTGTGTGGGTGCTTACATAGAGAGATTTTTACCCACAATGACTTGTAGCATAACTCAATTTTACAGCAGTCAACTCCAGTCTGTCACCTTGTGCAGAGGGAATTGTATATGTGAAAAATATGCTCCTTGCTGACACATTCATAACCATGCCGCATTTGAATAGCTGTTGCAAAACACATGATTTAACAGTTACTTTACACCTTACACAAACATTTTTTATTCTCATTTCCATCATCACCCATGCCTGTAATTCTGCCAGCAGTCAGAGCTGTGCTGTAATCATTGTAATAATTTCATACACTGTTTATGCATCTGTCTGGACCTATTTTTTTTATGAAAAGAGAAGTGCTTACCAATACCTTTTGGCATTGCCAATGTGTGTGGGAAGTAAATCCATATTCATCAAGACATGATGGATTGGATTTGCACAGACAGTAGGTGTGTAAACATCTAAGAAACAACCTAAGACACACAAATAATGCACTCTCAAGAGAATCATAATTAATATTGGTCCCTCCCCTCCTCCTTCACACACAGACATCGTCATCATCGTCATCAGGTGGTTGTTCTCTGTGTAAAGTGAACAGGAACTGCTAGTAGACACAGCAGCGGGCCGTTTCATGGTGCAGATGAGACAGAGTGTAAACAAATGGGCTAATAGCTAAACACAGAGGTGTAGATCATTTTAATGGCCACCTTCATCAACTGAAGTTCTGCTTCCCTGCAGTGAGATAACCCCGTTTCGTCAACTACTGTCACTCTCAAAACCTCATGAAGCACGTCATGTCAATCTGCTATTGCAATCACAACAGTTATTAACATCACCTCGCCACACCACTCGCCTTCGACAAGTCACAGCGGTGTTCTTCACAGGCCACAGAGTGTGGTGCAGACATGGGAAAGGTCTGGGCTTCAAGGGTCCTGTGGAGAAGAAGCTCTATGTTGAGGCTTATCCTACAAGGTTTCCGGGGCTGTAAGGCCACATTGCAGAGCACCTGCATCCAAAAATCCACTCAAAGCTAAGCCGCTAGCCCTCGGGTGGTCAACGTGACTAGACTAATATGATTAACCCTCGCTTGCCTGTCCTGTCTGGATTAAAATATTGGTTAGCTGAGTAGAGAGAAACATATTTTAGACTTAAATGATTAAAGAGATTATCAGCTCCAGACTGACTGGACCTCCCCCGCAAACACACACACACACACACACACACACACACACACACACACACACACACACACACACACACACACACAATGAGGATCCCATAGCCCTCAATCAGTCATCTACATCATGCTGCACACCTGGAATATGACATCTGCATTTAACCCATAGGCATAAAGAGCAATGGGCCGCTAACTGACCAACTGTATCAGTTCAAACACACTTAAAAGTGTGTAAATATCTTAGTTTAAGGATGTTTCTTTGGAGAGGCTTGTTTCTATAAACTCTACAACAGTATTTCAGATAGAAGAAGAGCCCTGTTGTGCTCCAACAGGGATTATTCCCAGTATGCATGCTGCCTCGACACATACTCAATATTAGAGAGACACACTGACTCCACCAGTCTAACCTCCCCCCTGTGTCTGCCTCGGTTGTTTGTCCAAACCTGCTGATGATAGACTTGGGTTGTGGTTAAGAGGAAGTGACAGTGTGATGAGTTCTAGACAACACGCAGCATTCTGGGGTAATGCCTATATTTTGTAGCCCAGCGGGCCGAGCCATAACACTTACCATTTAATAAGCAACAGCCTGCAGGGAGCCCTGGGCTTATCCATCCTCCAGTAGCTTTCTGCTCAACACACGGCACTCTGCTGGGAGCAGGAGCCGGCCAGCTGAGAGCTTCCCCCTTGGCCAAGGACACAACAACAGCGCTGGACTGGCCCGGCTGGAGCCTCCATGCTGTAGCTCTTAGCGTGTCTGCATGTTCAGTCATGTGTGCCACATGTGTCTGGTTGTCACACCTGAGACTGACTCATGTTTACTGACATGATCAACGCATCAGTGGTCACATTTACTTGTGCTGACCTATCTGTTGGCCAGACTCCAGCTCAGGTTACATGCAGTAGGTGAAGCTGTTTACATGGATGTCTGGCCTCTGGTGGCATGAATAAACCAACAGAGTATGTTGGCTACTTGTGTGTCCTGATAGAACATCCTATCTGCAAAACGATGTAATAAAAAGGGATAATGATCCCAACGGCTAGAAAAGTGCCTTTAACAAGTACTCACCTACGAGATGAAGAACTTAAAGTGCCGGGGATTGGCAATGGTGTTGTGGTTTGTAAGCCACCTCTGCTCAGCGTTGGCTTCTTTAGGCTCTTTGACTTGCTGGAAAACAAATCTTCTTCCAGCTCAGTCGGTCTGATGAGACCACAGAGTTTCCAGAGCCTCCCACGTGCCTTCTGGCAAAGTGCAGCCCAGATGTCGTCTGATTTTCATGAGTGATTTCATCCTTCCAATAACAGTTGTTCTATAAACAGTGTCTCCAAGATTGGAGACACTGTTTATATTTTATTGGACTGCAGCTGGGAACACCTTCAGAGCGACTAGTGAGCACGCTCCCTCAGCTTCTGAAGAGGCCTGCTTGATTCTCTGTACCAATCTGAATGCAGTCCGCCTTTTTGTCATCCAGCTGTTTTCAGGACCCCCTCCAGTCCAGAGGGAGGTGGTGGCAGTGTATCTATGTCTCCGGACTACTTGGTGACATAGTTAGACTATGGGAGGAGTAAAGATAACGTATGCGTCTCGGAGACCGATGTATTTACACCTTTTCAATATCTGGCTTGAATGCGTCTCAAAGCACTTCTGGAGGTAGATTTCAATCTGTCTGCTTCCTGGATGCATTTAAACATAGCTTTTTTTCAGATAAGATACAATCTGCACAAGAAGCATGAAGTGGAAATGGGGTAAATCCTTCCATTTGAGCCACAGAATGCTACACAAGTCTAACTTTGCCATGTAGGTGTTCTGAATTCCACTTTCTACGTTTACATTTAGTTGCACAAGCGATGTTTGTGAGGTATAAGATTCAGTCCATGAACACATTATCTGTGCTGTGGCCACTTTCCTTAGAAGTGATGGAGTGAATAAACAATATTGTTTTTTCTTCATTCAGACCTCAAGATATCCTCTTGGTTAAGCCGCCAGATGATTCCCACTTTTTTTCCCAATCAGTATTCATAGCGGGAAGTCACCCTGGCATTCTCCTCTAGTCAACACCCATTTCTCCTGCATTGATGTCTCATCTCTCCTGCTGTCGTTGCTTGATGCCCCGTGTCTTTTTCATTCCATCCCCTGTTCTTTTGCCCCGGGCAACACCTCTCTCCCAAGACGCAGATGTGATGGGTAGTGCTTGTGTGGAGAAGAGTGATGGAGCTTTTGCGACACAGCAGATGTTGAGTAAAAGCAGCTTGTCACACCAGGTACTTTCTCCTTCTGTAACAGATGGCAGATTTGCTATCACAAGCCTTTGTCTTCAGATCTGAAGGAGAGATTGAAAAGGTGACAGCATGCTATTGTCTCTTTTCTCATCCGTGATACAGCAAGAAATCAAATTTCACGTCATAATTGTTAACTACGTGTATTGTAGAGCATGCCAATAGAGCAGAGTTTGTCATCCCTTTATCCTGCTATTTATCCTGCTCTAGTTTCTTTATTAAACTACACTGGTAGATAAATGCTTTCCACTTCCATCCAGGCTAAAACAAAAAAAAAGCTGTTCTTTTGCACTCTCCCTACGGCCCATTTCCTCGTCTTTTGTGAGGCTGCTAGCAAGGATAAATCACTGCTTGGAAAGAATCCTGCACCACCATGACTTATGGGCCATAATCCTCCACTTATGCATTGACAAGGCATCCCAAATACACAAAGCGTATCCCTCTCTCTACACACACAAGCTAAAAGGATGAAGAGAATGGTACTGAATTTCTTAATGCCTTTCATCCTCAGTTCTCTATCAAGTTCTCTTTTCCTCGACAGGCCCTGGCAAGCCGCCCTCTTACATTTGTTGCAAGAATTAGATTATCTTCTTATCAGATGAAGCGTAAATCCAACTGAGTTTCACCTTCCACAGCGGTGGTGTCGGGGTTGAGGCAGCAAATGGTGCAGCTGCTAAAGCATGTCAGAGAAAGGTTTGACCGGGTCTATCCTTGAAGGTGGAGTATGGGGGAAGTAGGGGAGCGTTGACTGGAGCTGAACTACTTTTACCTATAAACCTAGTTTCCCTTTACTCAGTGTAGCTGAGCTCCACTTCAAATGAAACAATGTCATTCCAACACTTCAGTGATGTGAGAGTAACTGAGGCTAAAATTTCCTTTGGATTTGTCCTTAGCCCCGAGGATCAGAGAGGATTCTTGGCTCTTAAATGTCTTACTGCGGTCTTTTCTCATGTACCCACGGATCACTGCCAAAATCTGCCTGAGCTGAGAGAGAGTGGAGCTGAATGAGGTATTATCTTTGCAGACCCCTTGATGGAGAGATAAAGGAATTGTCTGTTACACCGAAAAGACTAGAAAGGTGAAATACCCAGCTTTGATTATTCTGTATTGCGCCATTTTGACTTTGATAGATGGACTCTTTTTAAAACGGCAATGACATTTTCCACTTCACAGTGCTATCCTCCTGACACTAGTTACTAGACTGTCACTGCACTTCACCAAAGGTCCGTGCTGTGCAACCGGGTGAAATCCTATCACAGGGAGCCTGGCTGACATACATAGGAGGCTTTGCTTGGATTAGACAACCATAGAGCTTCTCAGCCTTGATGACATCACTGGGTTTGTTTACACCAACAGGGTTTAGCATAAATCTTTTGGCTTAAAGTGCCTAATACCGTCATTGGTATCCAGATAATAGAGCCAAATCAGATCATTAAAAATGTCCATTTATTCAGCGATCAATTCAACGTATTCACACAGAAAGGACAACAGTTTTTTAAAAGGGGCACTCCAGCAATTTAGTATTGCACTTCTGTAAGTTTGAGGAACTCTCAACAGGCCGATTAAAAAAGAACGGACAAACTCTAAAAGGTATAGACCGATATAACTGGATCTTTAGTGCCATAGGATCAAACTCCAAAAAACACTGGATCCTACATTTCCCACATGGCAACTCAATTTTTATTGGAACCTTCCTGCCTAAAAAAGTTTAGTCTCAAACTCATGCCAAGATAATTCTGATGACATCATCAGTTTAATGTATTCAGATTTTGGAAAGCCCCCTCCAGAAGACATCATCCACATGTTTTCACAGGCTGCAGTGCTCTCTGCGAGGAGTACACCAAACGTCATGGGTGAAATGGTGGAGTGCTTCACTTCTTATTTACAGGAAAGCAAACACGTTCCAGGAAGACTTTTGGAATTGTTGTATTATTAATTGTTATTATTAATACGATCAACAAAACCCCTAAATCATTGATTTTGAATAAGGCTCACATTTTCAGGTGTGCCATTATCTGTGAATACGGTAGAAGCACCTCAATCAAATCAATTAGTGTGGAAAATAAAAGCCATCACCTGCCACGTTCCCGTCTAAATAGTCTTCTATGCAGCTCAAGGCCATTTTCTCGCCCAAAGTCTACAGAATATGCCCAAAAAGGTAATTGTTAGCAGCTTTTTATAGGATATGTGCAGTAGCTGTGTGGTTAATTTATCTCAGTTGGTGGTATCATGCTCTCACTGGACTATTTCCCTGTAGGATAGCAGCTTGAGTAATATTTATACGACACAGATTGTGTCCTTTGAAATGGCCTTTTGCTCTCATTGCCCATTACTGTGACATAAATAACCTTGCACAAAGCTTGGGCCCTCTACTGTACATGTGTAGTGACAACAGCCCAATGACCAGTATTCAATCGTGGCTAAGAATGAAAAAGGGTCTTTAAAGCACAAAGCACCTTTGCTTCACTAAGCCGCTCTGACCCAATTAGTTTAGTAAAATCAATTCTGTCGTTTTGTTCTCCTCAATCTGATGCCTTGGACTGACTTGAAATAAGAAAATGAACCTAGAAGCTTAGGATACGTTGTGCTGAGGTGAAATTGGATGTTTGGTTTTTTTTCGAATTTTGACGCCCAGCTAATGGAGCTCACTGCTGGGTTATCCACCTCTGATCATGTCAGGCCCGGCCACAAGGAGCAGGCGGGGCCAGCTGTGAGCGGAAGTGAAGCAGCAGAGGTTAGTTGTGGTGTTAAATGTGATTGCTGAAAGGAAGATAGAGGACAGTGTGGAAGTCAGCCTGGACTAAAAGTAGCTGTAAGGAATAGAAGTGTGTGATTAATCTGAGAAGACACAACTCCCTTTTAGCTGTGGCTGAACTACTTCGCCCTTATTCACCAGCCCGCCATCTCAGGTCCAACCAGTTAAACCTTCTGTCCCTCACACTCCTAAAGACCCGAGCTTTTGAGGCAGTAGCACCAAAGCTAGAGAAGGCTCTGCCTGCACCCCTACTGATCCGGTGATGTCATTAAGAAACCAACTAAACACTGGCGTTTGGTTAAATACATGCTCTATGGCCTGCTTTTTATTGTTTTTATTGTGTATTTTACTGCACCGTCTTTTAATGTGTATTTCATTATGCTTTCTTAACTGTTGTAATGCTTTGGCCCCTGTTATGGTCAATTTGGTTTAATTAATGTTTTGTTTTTTGTTTTCTCGACTCCTGTACAGCACTTTGTGACCTTAACTTGAACTTCATTTGTTTGTCGCATACTTTTTACATACATACATACATGAAATAGGTCTTCTGCATTTAACCCATCCTTAGCAGGAGCAGTGGGCTGTGATAAGTGCAATATAAATAAACTTTACTTACCTACTGTCTGTCATGTGAAGTGCATGAAGAGCTGCAGGCACATCCATCAGCTATCTTCCATTCCTTGCACATTTCCAATGGACACTGGTTCTAACGAGCTACACACGTGTGAGCGCACGCATGCGGACACACACACACACACAAACACACACATACACACACATACATGCCCTCAGTAGCTGATTAATAAGAGCACTGCCCAAGGCATTTACCACCACTCCATTATTCAGTTTGATTATCTGGAGGAAATGATAGAGTATTAGAGCTTTTAATGACTTTGACATCCCCTGGTGTATTACTTGCTGATGAGGACAGTTTTAATCATTGTGCTGCGCTAACTTGGTCCAGAATCACAGCAGCATATTAATGCAATGTGTGGCAAACTGTACACAAACACAGGTTAACGGGCCTCATAAGCAGAAAAGAGCAACATGGGGACGCTAGCAAATTAAAATACATGATTAATACGGCAATACTTTGGAGGAGCGGGGAGTGTGTTCTATTGGGAAAAACATCCTCCGCAAAGGTAAATAAGATGATAAATGCTGACATTAGATGCACACATCATTTCCAATTCCCAAGGTCTGGCCACTATATATTATACACGAGTGTAAGAACAACATGGCGGTCTGGTCTGGGACATGAGTCACTGAAACATGCTGAAATGTGCTTTCAGTCTTTGCATGAGAGAAAGAAAAGGGTTTTCTTCCCCTTCTTTTATTTATCTTTTAATTGGTTTCTCTCTCTCTATACATTATCTCACAGCTCTAATGGTGGTGAAAGGATGAAGGCGTGAGAGAGACACACTCCTGGAATCCAACACTCTCTCGGTCTAGTATGATGGTCATGCACGCTGAGTCACTAGATGGCACTGGGTGAAGGTTGCACAATATATTTTTATTCATGGCCATTGCTGTGTTGAGTTGCACGAAAATATACGACTGCAATATTGCACTCAGGGATTTTTTTTAACTTAGTCGAAGAGTGTCGGTAGAAAACTGCATTTTAAAATGTAATAATTCTTCTTTGTTGGTGCTCTGTATTCAGTTCAGTGTTCAATTTATTCATTTAAAGAATGTTTTAAAATAATTTCCTTTCATATTTTGCAATATTCCAAAACATTATCGCATCATTTCCTCATATTAGACTCTGAATGTGTTTTTATGTCCTGAGCTTAACAATTCTCCTTGTCTGCAATTGTGGATGGATGTTTGGACCCATTCTACAAATGTTACACTATATATTACTGTCACACTATCTGCAACACTTACAGTTTTATATTACATGTTGCCAGAGCAAAAAACTGCAGTAATAAATGTAATACTCATGTGATATATGTATGTGCTATTTTAAATGAAGACATCTGAAGACATTGGAAATGAGAGTGGAATTATCCATTTTACGGCAATTGGGCGTTGAAATAACCAAAAGTGTAATGTTGGTTATTACTTATATTGGTGTTATAAAAGCTATTATGAGCTCGTCTATTGCCTGGACCAATAAAAAAGCAGCCTGCAGTAAAATCCTGGTCAGAGGCCAAATGTGTAGAAAAGAGACTTGTCACCAGAAGAATTACCGCTAATGGGTGCCGGGTCACAAAACATGGTGTAAAATGAGCTGGAAGAGATGTACGCAACCTTAAAACGTCCATTTAGCTCACTTACACTCCAAAAGGTTTCACTCCATCAGCTCCATTGCCTCAGCGGAAAGAAATCCATCGCTATGCTCCACGTGTCACCGGAGTTTGCTCCAGCTGCAGTCTGAAGGTTCCCCTGTTTTTTTGTAAATTCTTTCTGTTGGAAACCAGCAGCGTCTGTACTTCTGTACTTTCTTTTTTTCTTCTTATGCTTCTTAAACTTTGTCAGATAGTTGAAGATGTCGTTCTTCTTCGGATTGTACTTTTGTCTATTAACACGCTATTCAGTGCTTCTCAGGGCCACCGTCCAAGTTGACCTCAATTTATTTGTTTCCCGCCACGCGAACCTGCAACTGCCCAGAGCGGATACACACACTCATAAACAACCTGCTCACTTTGTATTTATCTTTCTCGAGATATAATTCATCAAAGCAATCAAGCGCCGACACGCTGTGTTTTACACACCGGTTCCTCCACTTACTGAGTGTATATGGCTCTAGCTCTCTTATCGGGACACAGCACATAAAACACGCTCACCATTGCTCACCTCGGGCGTGTCTGCCATCATCATAAACATATCTGAGCAGAATGATAATGACGGCGTGTGCATACTGTAAGAACACATTGCGTACTCCTCGCTCTGCCTCCGGCTGAAAGGGCCGAGCGGTACGATCTCCGACTATAACGGTGATGGAAACCTGATATAATTGACTGAGGGATCATTTGATTGCCTGAATGTGACATCCATTTACACGGCAAAGCAGATGCAGAAGGTCATTTTCAGTTCAGTCAGGAGGACTGAGTGTTAGAACCATGTGAGGTTAATCCCAGCGCCGCTCTCACCGGGAAAGGCCGGGGCCGGAAATAATGCGACACTTAAATGACAGCGGTTCCCTAAAAAGGGATGAGAATCAATTTTCAATGTGCAGCAGCCTGGTCTGACCCACAGACCCCTCCTCCCTCTGCTCCCAGCAGAGTGTGTTAAATCCAGTCCAAGCTCAGGGCTTGAATAAATCTGCATTCAATTAACGGATTAGCCGCTGTTTAAACATGGCTTCCTCTCTCTGCCACTAATCCGCCAAGTGGGTGTCTGTGAATGGCACGACGCAGCGTTTCAATAAGTTTGTATTTGAAATGTGTGTGTGAAATCCAGAAATACGATGAGAGGGAAAAAAACAAACAGGTGTAATGTTTTCGATATTTTAACCGAGAAGGAAGAGAGAAAACCTAAACGCGTTGAACTCGCGGGATAATAAATCATTTTGGACAGCTCGGTTGTTGCAACGTGAAAGAGCTGCGGCAATTACTGTCAGTGTCAGCATACATACAGGTTATGAATATGGATGTCGGAGTCCTTTTGGATTGTTTCATAGTTGTTCCCTCATTATTACTCCACGCGGACACATTTTATCCACGTCTCTGGACTTGCAGTCTCTCTCACGCGCACGTGAGCAATTGTTTGCCGCGCACACACTGATCCTATTTTAACCTCCCGTTGTGAGGACGTTACCTCAGAACTGCAGTTCACTGCCGTTAATAGCTGTTCAGGGATCAGTCCTTAACCTCATCCACACCGTCTCCTCCTGCTTCCTATTGATTTTGATATTACACTGAGCCATGAGATCATCTGTCCACCTTTTCCATGACTTATGGAAAGAAAAAAGTACATCAAAATGATGGTGAAGATTGTATTGTGTTGGACTGAACTGGTTTAATAAAGAAAGCGACCTCATGAGTGAAATAGCTCAACAACTATCAGACGGGTTGACGTTTCCTCTCGGTCCAGCAGGTTGAGCGGTTTTGACAGGATTTTATGGATTTAAATTTGTCCAATACTTTGGTTATTAATAATAACAATAGTTTTGTTAACATTTAACTCCAAACTGATAACTTCACTGAGTCAGACACTGAGTACTGCATGTGTATCGCAGTAATTGGTGTACATATTAACCACACAGCCAGCTCTTATTTGTGTTTAGTTTTTTTTTTTTAAACCAACTGCAGAACAAACGTATAACTATAACTGGCTACAATTTGTATCACTATTGTGTAAATCAGATTTTGTGATTAAGAGGACAAAAAGCATGCTGCTTATGTATTTTAAGATGTGTGTGTGTGTGTGTGTGTGTGTGTGTGTGTGTGTGGGAAGAGATTGTGGAATCCTTTAATCACCATGCCAATATTAATGGAGCCCGCTGCTCGCGCCCCTCACTACAACAGCGCTCCAGCCTTCCAGTAACGGATAACTAATAAGCCCCTCGCTGCATCCTAGGGTGGAGTTAAAAGTGTGTCACACTCAATTTATTTCTTCAATAGGACACCCTGCAGTGTGAGGAACGGGGCCGGCACACAAACTGACAGAATGTCATGCAGACCATTTGACAGGCTTCTTAAATAGAAAGAAAACATTGAAACATGCAGCAAATGGACACACACACACACACGCAGACACACACACATCCTCATAGAGAAGACTTTTGTGCGGTAGCTGACATCATGTATTTAGCGTGTCACACAGATGTCACAGTGATGTTGCTCAGACTGCCAGAGAGCGCAGTCAAGTATGAATGGCAGAGCCTGCAATGAATTCCTCCGTCTGCCACAGTCAGTGGACCGTCTCACGCCCGACAACCCCTCCCCAACGAGATCCTGAGATAAGTGGCTTTCACTGGCCTTTATATGCTACTTTGTGTGTTTGTGTATGCGTGAAGCTCCTCGACTGGTAAGATATCACACACCTCGTGTTGGTAAAGAACCGTGTGCTTGATTTGTGTGTGTGAGAGGCAGAATAACCGAGAGAGAGAGAGAGAAACAGGACTTTAGAAAAGCCAAGAAACATTTTTCACCACTCCTTAAGTGGCTTGACGTTCTCTTGAGCACTTCAATTCAACACTGGAATTCATCTGCATTCAGAGGAACCCATTAACTTATTCATGCTGTCGAGCTGCCACGAGCCACTCTCTCATTTCCCCGGCATTTGCACGCCTCCTTCTTTAAAAACTGTTTCAAATTGTGATAAACGATTGCCCTGACGGAGCCAGACAAATTACTCTTCGCTTACCCCGCTGCCAAAACAAAAGGATGACACGAGAAACTGCTAGAAACACAAATAATACGAGATGCTGAGGGAAACAAGCAACACTTCTGTCCCTGCTATGGTTCTTGGAACGCAGACAAGTGCGGTGCAATGACACTGTAATAGGAGCTAATGAACCAGTCATCAAGGGAGATTATATGCTGCCTAGATGTGGTGCAATATTGATGACAGAGGCGGCAGGTAGCCACAACAACGCATCAGACCACCCATCACATCCCGCTGCCCCCAGAGGGTGGAAGAGACCGATTAATTACTGACTGTTAGTTCAATGGCAATTAGATGGTATCCACGAGTTCTACCCCTCAGTGCCAAACCTCCGACGAGGAAAGTGATCCGAGCTACACTTCAATGAACCTCTCGGAGAAATACTGTGAGCACAGGCTTTACATTTAAAAACAGAGACAGGGAGAGAGAGAGAGAGAACTTTGTGCAGTGAGACATATGTGATCCCAAAGGAAATTAGAGCGGAACTTAACGTGGAAACAAAGCAAAGAAAGACATTTAGTCATTCCTTGGCAGAGCGACAGTGGAGATGATGCGGTGGAAGTTTGCTGTAGCAGCGAGATACATCACAGAGCAGTATTTGTGGCACAACGTAATTAAATCCCACTGTTGTTGTGGGTTATAAAACCTGTCCTGTGTTTACGGGAGAGATTATTGACGAGTACTGTGTCGGCTCCCAAAAGCCGAGACAAAGAATCAGCTTAAACAGATGGCGTCTTTCGTCAACAGGAACTCAGACTCGTCCCGCCTTAACCTCCACCACATCGCTGATAACGAGACACAGCGAGAACTTCAAATGTCATGAAGCGCTTTCTGTGAGTTCAGTGAGTTCACTATTGAATTGAGCCGGAGGAAGAAATATATGATTTACTGCTGGATATCCTACTCTGCTGGTAAAATCCCTACTGTGTATCACATGAGATTATATTATAATAAATCCCACATAGAGAGCTAGTTCATGTTAGTGAAGGGAACAACATCAGCAGAGCTTTCAGTGTTAACCTGAGTTTATACAATGTACAGTCTTGACAAGAGGGAGGTTATTTCTTATTATCCATTCAGTTCAGTTAACATTGCATTTTTCCTTAACTGCACCATCAAAGTAATATGTATTACGATGAATCTTAAATTAAAATAAATAAGTCAATTTATAAATAAATAAATACATCTTGTGACTCCTCAGTCTTTGTTTGAGGTGACACATTTTGAGATTAAAAACAGACCAGCTGGCCAAACATTGTTACTCTAAATGTGTAATTGCAGTGCTCCCATCAGTGTGTTTTACACCAGGACATGTGTGTAAATGCAAAATTGCTGAACAAAACGTGTCCGGATGAACCTTTGTTTGCCACAGAGCTTTTATTTTCTGCAATAATCCATGCTAACTTCCGGATTGGCCTACAGAAATCCGTCATCCCTGCAGCACTCTATCGGCAAAACCAATGTCCTACTTTTAGATTGTGTCCCATGTTTAATCTCCTCATCACATCACCCGCAGCTATCTCTACAAAACTTTAGTATCCAGATTACTGAGGTATGTATCTTCTTTCCCTAATACCAGTTCATGTGTGGGAAATGGCATACGCGTGTTTGTGTTTACAAGTTGTTAATACATCGGGCTCTGACAAAAGTCAAAAGTCAAAACCTCGACAATGGAGTTGATCACTGCCCATCCAATATTTTTGATTCCATGATGAATTATTACATTGTTTATTACATTAGTGTCGGCATAACAAACCCTCTCAACAAACAGACACATTTGAATGTATGCTATTTGTATATATGCATTCTATAATTTGACACTCAACACTGCCTGCCCTCAAGACTGTATGCACCTGCCACTCCTCCCGAGGGCAGAGCGGCTGCATTGAAAGTTACATGTTTTAGGTGATTGCTATCTGCAGAGGTAATGCTGATACAAACTGGCTTGAGGGCCTCATCTTACTGTGCCTCACATTGGAGACATATGCAAATATATATTGCCTCCTGTATACATTCCTATGACATATGCATCACTGATACTGATATTGTATATTGTCTGCAATACTGTGCACACACTATTGTCTCTTGACCTGCAGCATGTTGACACGGATCACCTCTCTGTGTCCGAGCCTGCACCATACTGAGTAAACTGAGTCACACGCCTGTTTGATCCCTCTCAGTCATCTCTTTGAGGCTCCATTAGCACAGCCTCCTATCATCTGGTGGAGTCAAAGCATGAAGGACTTCATTAATCCTCCAGCGAGAGCTCTCAGGTGTTGGTTTCCACTGGAGGAGGTGAAACACAGGCGGTTCCTTGGCGCAGAGCGGAGATCTGTGTCTCACAGGTGTCCAGAGATCAAAGCAATGGAAATGCTACAGAAGTCCACACAAAGTGACAGAATAGATATTTGATTTACTTTTGTTAAAAACCCTGCTGCAGGGCAGTACAGAGCGTTAGTGAGGAAAGACTTTACATTGTCTCAGATAAGCCACATCAATTATTCATTTTAGATCAGAAACAAAAAGGAAAATAGTCTTTACCCCAAATGACCTCGCAGATACTGTTAACACAGGCTGCACACTTTTGTCAGCTCAGCTATTAAATATTGAGGGCGCTGCACATTAGACAGCTGCCCCTTTCTGAAGGTCATCTAAATCCTTAAACGTTCCATGGTTGCTCATCCAAAGTGATAGTCACAGCGGGTTGACTCTAGATACTCTTGTATTGGGTGGCGACCTTAAGGGCGGGTTACATATTTATATGCATCAGTTATATGTTTGGTCTAAAAGTGCTGGTTTACTCAAGAGGAGAAAGAGACTGAAGTCTGTCGGCGTGCTAGCGGCTCTGACGCAACGCTTTGGGCAAAATGTTAGCATGCTAACATGCTCTCAATGACAATGTTAACAGGCCGCTGTTTAATGCTAATCATGTTCACATTACATTTCATTTAGCTGACGCTTTTATCCAAAGCGACTTACATTTTTGCTCTATACACCGCAGACACAACGGGGAGCAATTAGGGGTTAAGTGTCTTGCTCAATGACACAACGACAAGGACTAGCGGGGCCGGGGCGCGTACCGCCAACCCTCTGATTGAAAGACGGGCATGCTAACCACTTAGCCACAGTCACCATTTTAGTTTGGCGTGTTAGCATGTTAACAATTGCTAATTAGCACGAAACACGAAGTACCATAAATAGTGTAGCTGCTTAGTCATAAAGCAAGGAATTGGACCAATAAAGACCCGGTGATGGCCCGAGAAGACTTAAGGGCTCACCAAAGATAGGATACATCGTTTTGGAACCAAAATGTCGAGGCAATCCATCCAATAGTTGTTGAGCTATTATAGTCGGGAGTAAAGTGGTGGTGGACACAGCCAAACCTACGGCCAGGCCACTAGTATGGATTCATGAAAAAATGTGGAACAGCCCTTTATATGTTGATCTCTTTCTCTGTCGACAGCAGGTTGACATGACTGGTCTCACTGGCAGAGAAACTAAAGCTTCTGATATCAGGAGATACATTTGAATCTTCCCGCAGACGAAGAGGAATCTTCAGAGGATTGTTTTTGAATTGGTCAGCAAAGATATTCACCTCTATTTCATTGCCGCCCGCTGCATTCTGACACGGCACTTTTCTAATCATAATAGAACAATGAATGGAGGATATTGGCTGAATGGATTTTCAGAAAGCCTCGAGAAAGACCGGGAGAGGAAGAGAAATGCAGACAACGATATTGATTGCTTTAGTAACTCAATTCTGCTATTTCATGACATTTAGAAATAGTTTGAAAGCTGCTAAACCAAAAAAGAAAGAAAAAACACTCTCGGTTTTGCACCACATGTGCAGTTGGTTTATTAGATCTTTCGTAATCTGCGGCATCGGCAGCAGCTGAGTGCATTTACCATAACAAGGACCATATGAATGAACAAGGGCTTCATGTTTAGTGTTGAGTGTGTACGTGTGGTTTCATGTATGTAACGACACGATACTCTTTATCCTGCAAACCCACTCGGCGGCATGCACACATGTCCCTTGTCAGGAAGGCCCTTCCACATGTCTGTCTCTGTGAGTGTGCGTGCATGTGTCTGTCTGTGTGTGTGTAGGCCGTGTTTGAGTGCCATCGTGATGTATCTGGGCCGACCACCTGTCTGAGCGGCTGACAGGGGCGTTTTCTAATCTGACAGGTAATCTGCCCAGCAGACACAGTGACAAACGACTCCCGGTGACCCCCCCCCCACCCCCTCCCCGCCTCAGGCCGAGACTGTATCAGTCACACGGGCAAATCAGCCCTCTGGTATGCAAAATCTAGTCTGCACTTGATGCTGTGGCTAGGAAGCACTGTGCAGCCTCTGTTGGCATATTTACTGTGTGGATAAATACCACTCCTGATAATAGTCTTATTAATAGAAGCAGGTAGATCCAATGTGATGGCATACAGTGTGTTTGATTTATCTTGCTCAGGTCTCTAAGAAAGAGGGAGAGTTGAGAAGGAAAGCCAATATCCTCCTGAGACATTTGATGTAATCTCTAATTGGTTATTTACACAGAAGGTGTTTGTGGTATAAAAATGAAAAGCTCAACAGGAGCTTGCTTCGCTTGGGAGTTTATCCCAGTGGTCTCTTTCAATCCATCTTAATGAGGTCACTTCAGCTAGCCGCACAAGCTTTACTTATCCTTCCATCGTTTATTGCGAAAACAATGATCTGCCTTTGCTGTGTGACTGATGGCCGAGACCTTAGGAAAACAAACAGCGTATCCTTGCAGCGCATGACTGGCTTCCTGTGAACAGCCTCGGTGGGACTCCTCTGGGACACGGGAAGCTATCTCATGTAAAGCAAATTGAACAAGGGAGCTAGCGCTTCTAAATTTACTATGCAACGCTAAATTGCCCAAGGGGCCCGCAAGCACCACCACAAGTTCATTTTCCCAATTATGAAGTGGCTCACTAACAAAAAACCTCCTGCAATATTTAGTTAAGAGGTAGCTTTGGAGTATTTTAAAGAAACAGCAAAATGTCGCGGTTGTACTGCAACACCTGACCAATATTTTTGATTCATGACTAATACATGTGTGGAGTATTTTCTATTACGTGCACCACAACGGTCCTGCGGTGTAATGAACACAAATAAATCTGCGGTTAGATTAGACTAAACAAGGCCTGCATGCTCACTATAGTCAAATACAATATCAGGGATGCATCGTCAAGTCAAACAGTCTGCCGTCTGAAAACACAATAAGCATGAGAAGCAAACAGTATGCTGCTGGATTGAGTAGTGGAGTGTGTGATTGCTTCAGTGCAAAGCAAAATGTCTCACACAAAAATACAAAATACTGTGAAATGGGCATCAGCTTGGAGCTCAGATTACGTGTTGTGGACACGATTAGTGCTGTGAACGTTACATCCGTCCTCCACAAAAGCATTTAACCATGGACGCTCAGTTTCATGGTTCACGCGCACCATTTGCAAAAGTGAGGTAACCTTTCCACATTCATCATGCTTTACCTTTTCAAACAGAGAACATTTGGCTAAACTGAAGGGATTTTGGATTGCTGCAATGTGGCAATTCAGATTTTAGTTGTTTGACACAAAATGCTATTCATACTATTTCTCCAGATTTGCTCTAAAAACACCCTTGTATGTATGCCAATCAATCAGCTTTCATATCAATAACAAACACACTGGCTCGGATCATTCTAAACTATTTTGGCAATAACACATTGCTCAGCATTGATTGTTTTGTCTTTCATCCCTCTGTCTACACAGGAAGTGGGAATGTGCGGTTCTCGTGTGGCCAGATGCATAAACCTGTTTTTACAAAGTCTGTTTATCCGTAGACCTTCCAGTTTTCCGTTCTGCCTCTTTTGCTTTCCACATGCACAGTGAACCTGCATTCATCCAAAGCTTGAGTGAAAGTGATTGCTCAATACTTTTTTGGACCACCGACTTCAGATACCCAAATCATGTCCAGCTGCCTACAGATTGTGCATATGAACGTCTGTTTGTAGCAATTACATATAAAAGTACCCTCAACCATTCCCTCATGCAATCTTTTATTTTATTTTTTATTGTCTGAGTAATAAATCCAGAGCTCTGAACTGATGAAATGATGTTACCCCAGGTGAGAAAACATCATACAAGCATGAACTGCAACATGAAAAGCAATTTCTATCCGTCAGAATAAATCTGAGTGAAGCGTGCAGAATGGCGGTCCGCAGTCGCTGTTGCCGTGCTTCCTCCTTCCTCTGCTGCTGCTGCTGCTGCTGTTTGTGCTTTATCGTGCAGCAGAGCCCCGGACAGACAGGGTTAATGCATCAGTTCATTTATGAAGAAGCCATTTACCAAAACGCGAAGGCTGCTGCAGCAGCTTGGCCTCTCTCGTCCCTCAATCTCCTCAGCTTTGCTCTGCACAGGCTTCTCGTTGCAGAGTGCTTTGCTCTGGCGTTCTCTCAATGAACACAGACGTGGCACAGGCAAAATGTGAGCGCTGACTGTATCTGATCATATGCAGCAAATACTGCCTGGGCAGAATTAACAGCCGTTATTATCACAAAGAGCTCTCCCCCAGTGTTATAAGTGTTTGGGCAGGATCAGCCCCGGCTTCCGAAGAAGAAGCCTTACATATTCTCTCCTCTTCTATTGGCTTTGTAAGATTGGTTATTTTAATTTACATATATGGTGAGAATATGCAAGCAAATGAGGCAGGGAAATTAGAAGAGAGGGAAGCCAAAGTGGTTCCAGGTGGTGCACTGTGATTTTAACAGCGGCGGAATAATTGGATCTATTATGAAATCATAAAAGATTCATTACAGCCACTATGCAGGGGATGGGATGAGAGCGGGGCTGTTTGTTCTGCGCGGTATGGATGTGCAAATCAGGTGGCTCAGGCGGGAGGACGTGCAGCTCGGTGCTAAGTGGCTGTGTGGCAGTTTATTTTGAGGGCAGTCGGTAAATATAGGTTTCAACTGACTTCATCATAAGTCTCTCAGTGCCAATGTTGTTTCCTGCTATTTGTTGTGCTCACCTAAAGCTCACATTTTGACTAGCAAATCCATAAAATGTAGCAGCGACGTCTGTCTCAGGCAAACTGTCAACACGAGCAGAGCTCTTTGTGCCTGCAGGTTCATTCGGGAGGTTGAGGAGATCTCCCTTTGCACCGGTCCGACCTGTGCGATCCTGCGGTACTTGTCCTGGTGGGGTCAGTGCCAGGCTCATCTGTATTGGCTATCTGCCTGATCCACTGAGACGGACGTACACTGGATGCCAGCTTCCTGTCGCCAATGCAACATTTTGAAAGACATTTGGAAACCTGCCATTCATCCGCATCACGGGCGTTTCATGGTCAAATCTTCACTTCGTCACTTCTACATCCGGCATGGTACGCTGCAAGGCTCCTGTGCTGTGGTCCGCTTGTCAGAGTTAACAGTTGCCGAACACACACACACACACACACACACACACACACACACACACACACACACACACACACACACACACACACACACACACACAACGAGCAAGAGGCTAACAGGCTAATATGTGAATATCAAGCATCTGTGGATTGTGAAGAATTTATGAAACCTAATTAAGTCTTGTCGGTTTAATAGGCATGGGGTATGTTCATCATTAGGAGTCTCATCACTTATTGACCTAATTGTGTGTCTCCCTTCCAGCTTTTGTCCCCAAAAAGCTTTTATTAAAAACAGTTTTAAAATAATATCTGCACTGCCTTCATCCGAACAGTAGCTTATTAAATGTCTGGAGGTTGCATGTTGCACTGGCTGTTATTCTAACGGCGTACTGTACCTTTAGGCGCGAGCCCTTCAGCACCTTCTGATCATCACTTTATTATTTCACTCGTCTCATCGGAAAGCTTTCATTAAAACAGGTTAATTTTTGAACATTTTACCTTTATAACAGCGTCTGTACAAACCCAATGCAACACTCGTCGCCGTTATGTCCGCGGTATTGAACTTGACAACAGGCCAATAGCTGTGCTCTCACCGTGAAACAAACAAATGGGTATGAATAAAACTGCTGAACCCCGCAGAGGTGGGGGGTTGGCGTGGGATATAGTTCATGTGAAACAACCTTTAAATCTTGCCTTCAAGGCCAGTTAAAGCCGTGCACAATACACACACGGGGCCCCACACTCCCCCGAGGCTCATTGATTTCCCAAGTTCCCTTGAGCTAGGCTGCATTCAGAGTAGCTCTTAAATATGCTGCTGAATTATACAACAAGCTGCTTCTTTCTATAATCTCATCACTCCGTGCAGCGATGGTGACTCTGAACTATCTTGTAATGCTCAGTGCAAAAGGGGCAATTCCAAAAAAATGCCAAGATATTATTTTAGAATGATTAAGTCTTGTTTGCTAATCCAAGATGGATGGTGTTGTCAAGCATCATTTGCATAATGTTGTATAATGTCTCTGGTACCTGGCCTTGATTTCTAGGCAAGGAAAAATGTCTTCCCTGTTAAAATTATTTATATTAGATCTCATATTAGTTTGAATATATAGTTGTGCTCGAGGCAGATCCTTGTAGTAGTAACACCAACAATCACTCCCGATTCTACAAAAGGTTTCAACAAGATTAAGAGTCATTTTTGACTCTGCACTAACCCCGGCAATTTGTGCCGTACTATTCTTAAAAGTGTTACAATATTTTGCTTGAGATTTTAAGTTTATTTATTATTTGCAGGTTTGTGGAAGTGGAATGTTTCGTAGTGCCGTTAAAATGTGTTCAAAAAGAGAGCAAAGCTCATTTTGATCTTGTCTCATCGGCCCGAATTTGACAGCTGCACCGTTTGTGCCGCCCATGTTGATTCAACCCAGGCAACCAATAAATGGTTGCGCTGATGTGTGATCAGCTAAAGCAACATTTTATTGCTCACGTTGACACGTTTTCAAATTGAGTTTTCACTCGTCTTGCCATTGACTTTGAACGCAATCGTGCCGCCTCTAGAATTCGCCTCACATTCTCGGTCTTGTGGTTCGTTCTCACTGTAAATTTAAATCAAAGCGTTTTTCGCGATTGATTCATTTTGTATCGTGTACGATGCTGAATCAAATTCAAATTGTCATGTCGTATTAGGTAACTTACCCAAACCCTGTATCATCAATGCTCAATTATTGAAAGCAACGTTCTCAAAAGCAATGAGGCTGAAGAATCTGTGATTACAGTCCAAAGTTCCCCTCGACTTGATTAGAGTGCCGGCGCTGTTATCCAGCAGGATTGTCGCTGCCAAACTTAAGCACCGGGGAGTGAAGTGGCTGCAAATGTCCGTGCATTGAGTGAGTCTCAAACTCCTCTTCAGTGTGAAGGAGAGCTGCATGACACCTTTTAGCATTTTTACACATTTCTCACGGCTCAAGCCTTTATACCATGTGAAAGAAACAGCTGTAGTGTTCACAGAGACGTGTATGAATCCTCTTGGTTTTAGTGGATGTTGTCATGCTGCTGTGTAACAAAATGGGAGGTTAGATCCCCCAACGCTGGGACCATGAAGATATACTGTTGTTGTATAGAATGATATTCACAGGTTGGTTTTCTTCCCCTCCGTATGATACCATTACTGCACCAGTTGTAGGACAACACAGGAACCTTTCGTTCCAGCTCGACGGCTCGCTGTATGATTTTGCCGCCGAATGTAAACAATAACTTAGATGTGGGCGGTGGTCGTATAAATAATGCATTTCCTGAATGAATGCGCAGGGGACTGCGAAAGGTCACGGGGAGTTTACACAGCAATATGTGGCAGATGGAGGGCGAAAAACTAAAGTGAATAATTTAATAGGGGAAGTGACAGGGAAGTGACAGAAGGACAATTCTGAATTAATCCAGTTTACCGACCCCGTCTGCCAGCATATCGCACACGTCTTCAAGGCGCCCGTGAGCAAAAACCCGATTTGATTTAGCCGTCTGTCAACTTTGTAAAGTTCAGTGTTGCTCAATGCGCATCAGACACACAGCTGCTGATGTGCTGAATGGTTTGTATAATATGCTGCTTGGCAAGCCACCGAGCGACGAGAGCTAATGCGACGTCAATGGCAGTAAGTGTAATAATTGAACCAGCCTGCCACTGAGCTGACAAACGGTTATCAGACGAGCACAATCGCCACTTGATAGCGCAATTGTGTGACACCAAATTCCCCATTGATTTTCCACCGACGTGCCATTCGTGCTGGAGCAGTGCGAAGAAACAAAGCTGTCTTTCACGCAATTAAATCTATAGCAGATCACCGATTCTGCTCACCGAGCAGAGAGGCTGCACTCGAATAACTGAGCTTTTCTGTGTGTGTGCGTGTGTGTGTGTGTGTGTGTGTGTGTGCGCGTGTGTGTGTGATGCGTCTACATGAGGGTGTACCTGCGTGCGTCCGCTTCAGGCTGCGGCTGCGCGCCTGTGACTCTGTTGATGAATTCTGGACACATGTCAGGTCCTTTCATGTTTTATGAGGGTGGCGGCCCAGGGCTTGTTCACAGTGTGAGCTAAAGGCACAACAAGGGCACCTGTCACTTGATAGCGCACCTATTGTGCTTTCCTTTTCTCCCAGACATGTTTCAAAGAGAAGCCCTTAAGAGATGGAGAAGGAGAAGGAGGAGGAGGAGGTGTAGGCGAGGGAAGAGAAAGAGGTACGGCCTTTTATCTCGTACCTTCTGCCGGCTGCTACTCCAATAATGGCCAGAGCTAATAATTGACAGTAAAAGCTCCCCAAAGTGAAAGGCGCTATAATACAGATCCACAGTGTCTCAGGAGCTTTCATGTTAAATGTTAAGATCCCCTGATGAATGCCCTCTGGTATATGTTTTTCATAGTGGATAAAGACATTCATACCTTAACCGCAGTAGACAACAGCCGGCTATGATTAGTTTTTTTATGTATTTTAACTAAATGCTTTTGAACTTTTAAGACTTCCTTTCAGCAATAATCACCCGATTCCTGCTGTTGATGCAGAACCACCTTTATTTTTTCAGGATGTTTGGCATTAGTTCCACACTAGACCAATGTTGGTATACAACAACACAAGGCTGCTGTTTGAAATGATCTTGTTTAGATATTTTTCCAGCATGAAAATGTGCAAACCTCACCTTTTAATGTGACAGCGCTAATGAGAAAAGCACATTCCCCTTCTTAAACAGACGTTTAGGAATGTTTCACATCCAGAGATTTAGAAGCAATTTGTTTCACCGCTCAGTTGCTTACATATTTTTGTTGGTTCATTTCAAAGGGCGGCCTTAATGCTGTGTAGACCGAGTCCCTCACGACTTCACTGGGATGGAATGACAGGTTGTGAGCTAATAAAAGACATGTTTTTGTGGAAATGTAAACTTTAAATGTTGAAAGAGCAAAGGTATCAATGTAAACAAACTGACTTAGTAATATTTGTCATAGAGCAATATCTTGCTAACCTTTATCTACCATAATCCACTCGTCATAAGAAAGTAGCAGTAGAAGCCCTGAGTGTGTTTAACTGAGCAGCGGTGCGTTTTATTGCTGATGGATTCAACTTTTCACTTGTCAAAGGAATACTGTGTTGTTTCTTCTTTCAATGATTACATAATCTCACTTTAAGCACATCAGTGCTTTCATTAGCAGATATCATGTTTATCACGTTCATCATCTCAGTTTCCTGTGTTAGCAAGATCATATTTTCTAACTAACTAACACTAAAAGTCAAGTTTTTGGTAATAAACCAAATATTGGACAAATTGAAATTTTGACCTGCTGGATGGTTCAAGATGAAAATATAAACCTAGAGCCATGCAGATGGCATGGCTAAACCCTCTCTGTCATCGTACCCTATGCCATGATTTAACCAGAGGTCACCAAAGTTAATTCACAGCTGTTTTGAGGAAATTGGAGGAGACCTGTCAGTCTCACTCATGCAGTACATCCTTCACCAGCCTGGCAAAGAAGTCCCTGCTCGCTTTTAGCAGATTGTCTCTATTCTTTAAGATCATCGCAGACAGACTCCCCCAGCCCAAAGTCAGTATCTGATGAGTAATACTGTCAGACTTTAATGAGCTATCAGTCTTGACATTTCATCCCCTTACTGACAGCGCCCAAAGACCTCGTACAGACACAGCACACACACACAGCAGCAGGGAAAAACAACACCCACCGAGAAGCTCGGAGGCTGACCTGAGGGCAGAGGAACACGCGGCGTACAGATCATTTCTGAACATGCTCGCGACGCGTGTGCAAATGAACCGATCCGCTCCTGTTCGAAGGAGTGCGGAAGCTCCTTAGGCCGAGGCTGAACACTTATAGGAAAAGGAGTAGATGACATTGATAAGACTCTAGGGGACTCTTAAAATCCCTTGACATGTGTTCTTGTTAGTGCGTTAAAACACTAAAAGCTTTGTGTTATCTGGTAGCAGAGAGACACGGTGGCGGTGGAAGCCTATTTGTGCTCTTTGCCAACCTAACAGTACATTACAGGACCTGAAATAATATGCAAGCAATGCAGCAGGCTCTTGTTTCTGCTGCCTGCCAGCTGCAAGTCAATCCAGAGTGCTTTAAATCCTTCATTACAAATCATCTGCTTTGCTATTAGGCTGGGTTGTAACTGTGGCTGGTTCCTAAACAGTGTTTTGCTTTCATACGCTAATGATCATTATACACTGTTAAAACCAAGTGTCAGAACATGTTCTGCCACCGCGCCGCTCCAAATCCAATCCAAATGTATTTATGAAGCACAATAAAACACATCAACAGTTGACCAAAGTGCTGTACAATAAAAATAAAGCAAAAACCATAACAAACAGTGAGAAGCACAAAAGACATGCTGAAAAGACAATAATATGGAGTGGCAATAATATAGGGTGGCAACTATCCTAGTGAGTTTAAAGCCAGAGAATAAAGATGTATTTCAAGACAGGCAGTGGAGGGGCCGGACAGTGTAGGGGCCATGTAGGGGACAGGCAGTGTAGGAGCCAGGCATTGCAGGGGCCAGGCGGTGTAGGGGCCGGGCAGTGTAGGGGCCAGGCAGTGTAGGGGCCAGCCCAACACAGAGTTTGGGGCCTGCAGCTGCAATGGTGCATGTCAGAAGATTGAAGCTGTCCTATGTTGGCATAATTCCATCCAAGAAATCAGAAAAGTCATACCGTAAATATAATCCTTGTTATGTTCTATATAATAAAAGTCGAAGGGTTGCTTTAGAGGGCTGTTTTTCGTTGATGATAGACTTTGGAGGACTGCACTGCCTCACACTCAAACCCATCATCGAGTCTAGTCGTCACTTGAATGCACGGCAACTGTGACGCTCTTTGGGATGACAGCCGACACACTGGGTGAAATGCAGCAGAAGGCATTGTTGCGCGCGTCATCTCTCTGCATGTGCCTGAGAACATACAAGCACATGACTTTCAATTATAAGACGCAAGTCAAAGAGGGGAAAGCGGTCCCCTTTCAACCAGTGACGAGGATCATTTAGGGTGACAGCCGCATGTTTCTCTTTCTCTCCGTCTCAATCTCTCATTTGCTCTCCGCTTTTCGTCGGGGCTGCGTGCGACGTCAGCTTGCCGCTGTATTGTGAGGGGGAAGCCTGGCGGCAGCAGGATCCGTGTGAAGCTTCACAGGCGTCGACAGGGAGCTCTGAGTGATCTCCCGGAATAAGAATTTAAACTCTGAGCTCTTTAATGTGTTCCTGGGGAGGCGAGCAGGCTGGGTACACAGGCCCCATCATCTCCCCTCGGAGACGGTGCCGACGGTGCCTGAAATGTGAATAAATTAGGAGTGAGGCGCTGTGTTGATGCTCTAGGAGATAACCTGGGAAAGTGGTGAGAGATTCATCTGCAAATAGTTCCCTAAGGTAGGAGCCATGTGAGCAAAAGCTAACTATTCATCTTTGCACGTTTAAGCAGGGCATGGTTGTGATCTCAGCCCGGGGCAGTGCAGTGGTGATTTATTTTCATCTACTTTGCTTCGGGTTATTTCTCCTTGGCCTTTTTAGCTCTGTTTCTTCAGCAGCTCAGTAATGAAGAACCCAACATGTCCCGTGCACAGGCGCTATGAAATTAATAAAGTTGAATAAATCTGCACAGGTGCCGGGAGAAGAGATTGACACATCATCCATCGACCAGAATAAAAGCCAAAGCGTCTCATTAAGCGGCGACCAAAATGCAAATAACCACGAGGCTGGAGACCTTATCAATAATTCATGAATTGCTCCCATAAGCAACAACAAATCAATAGTATTCCCTATCCTCCTTCTGATATCAGGGAGCAGTCGGCTCCTGGTGGAACAACAAACAAAAACTTCATTTTGCAGTGATGAAGTGAAGGGACACGAATAGACCACACAATATAACTCTTTCTAATGCGGCCTGAAGAAGAACATGCAGTGGGCGTGTCACAATAGGTACGTCATCAACTGAGCGTACGCTACATGGATGGGACCTCGATTTTAACAATATCCATTTATATGATATATGGACATGACTTAGATTTAGACTCAGTGGCAGGCCGTCAGGGCCTGCTAAGCCTTCTCTGCTGGCCTAAACAGAACACAAAGTTATAGCTATTTTATCATTTAATTTTGTCCCGTCATGCGCGTATTTATGTATACGATATCAGACAGCAGGCCTAGGTAGAAAATGCACGGCCCGCCACTGCTTAGACTTATACCGTACTTTTCGGGTTACAAGCCGCTCCTACGGCTGATCAGTGTCCCCGCTGTAGCAAGCTAGTAGCGCTGCTAGTAGCGCTGCTAGATAGCGCTTCTGCTGCTACCGGCCACTGCTGCTGCTACTGCCCGCTGCTGCTGCTACTGCCCGCGTCCCCTCTGCCCAAGTCGGGTGTCGAGCCTGGTCCCGCTACCTTCGGTGGTTTTCAGGGAGCTAGCGGAAGTTAGCGGGGAAGTGACGGAGCGCTAGCAGGAGCGCCAGCTGGCTACAGCGGGGAGCTGTCGGGGACACTGACCGAAGGTAGTAGCGGCTTGTAACCCGAAAAGTACAGTATATGGAAATTACCTTGATCTTTTCATCTCTGTTTATTTACATAAGAATGTAAATGAAGTGGTATAAAATGATCTTAAAATGACAATAATATCATGTCTTGCAATTATTTTAGCAAGTAGTGATTGTGACAGGCCTGCCTCAAAAGACCCATCATATGTTGCACAGGGTTTGAATAGCGAGGGGGTTTAAATTGAAAAATGAAAACGTTCAGGAGACCATCCAGGCACCAGAATCCACAACACCCTTTACCAGTGCATCCCGGTGTA
This sequence comes from Myoxocephalus aenaeus, assembly GCA_038501785.1. Taxonomy (NCBI): domain Eukaryota; kingdom Metazoa; phylum Chordata; class Actinopteri; order Perciformes; family Cottidae; genus Myoxocephalus; species Myoxocephalus aenaeus. The sequence continues at coordinate 3,274,741 of JBAMJR010000175.1, read as the reverse complement.
TTCGCCCCTCTACACTGTCACTGTGGTGGACTTTCCAGTGCCATCATCACCGCCGGTGTCCTCTCCTCAAAGTCAGCAGCACTTTGATTGCGATCAGCTCGCCCGGCAGTAAAACAGCAGCCTAATATGAGCAGGGCGAAGCCGTCAGAGCCATATGCTTCAGATGCCTCACCCAGAGCCGTGCAGATGTTTAGTATGCATGAGCTCGCAGTGGAAGACTGATAGCCGTCTGCTTCAGGTCTTTTAGCTTTTACAGCCTCCTCCTCTGTGCGTCCCTATAATCCCTAATGATTCACTCAGGGCCTGATCTGAAAATCAAATCACAATGCAAGGTTTGGAATATGCCATTAAACAAGCAACAACACATCATGCCCAGGGTCAGTCAAAGCCATTAGTGGAATTGGATCAGTTTATAGGTTCATTACCTCAGTGTGAATTGGATGGCCTCATTGGAACTGCTCTCTTCAGACTGGTCCTGTTTAGGCCAAGCAGCACAGGTGCTTTGCCACATTGCATACGTACTACACCACCGATAATCTACTCAAAGCTTGAGAAGCCTCAGAGGGCTACGACTCTATTACTGTTCATGACTGCTTTCAATAAAGAAATAGACAAATTACACGACAGCATTACAAATCTCACAACAAAGTGATGTCCTTCCCAGTTGAGGCTTTCTAGATCAGTGCCATGTGCATTTTTCAGATTTTCACAATGGATAGTGGTCGTAAAATGTACACACAGTGTTTTTTAATGTATTTTATTAATTCAATTACAAATAAGTAACCGGCATGACATCACACAGATATTTTCAACATGCATTATTATAAAGACAAATGTATGTCAAATAGGGGATACATTTTCTGAGGTTTAATGCTGAAGAGTTCTCAAAAGAGTTTGCATCGCATCCGTTGTGTTGTCAGACTCTCTGATGGACAGTTACAAAAAATGCAGCAGATATTGTCTTTTTTATTCTATCTATTATTCATACACTTTACCCACCCGGTAGCCTAGCCGCTAGCCTCAAGCAGAGAGGGGGAGTGAGCTACGCAGGTCTGGTGAACTCACTTCTTTATAACTCCACAAACTTGTATTCTTCAGACCCAACCTGTCTTTTGAGCCGAGCGACAAAGGCCGCGGACAACTTCTTTTTCATATATACATTCGTGCTCCCCAAGACCTGTAAACAGACTTTGATGTGTAAAATCAGTGGAGTTTCCCTTTCAATGTGTGGTGCTGGTTTGAGGAAAATCATCTAAGACCTTGAAAAAAAATACTGGTATCAAACAGCTGCACTTCAAATTCTGTTTATTTTTAATGTGATCAGATTCCTTGCAAAATCAGTCGAAATCATGCAGGTTCGCCAAAAACTCTTTCAGCTCAGATCTTGATTAGCTTTGAATTCCCTTTTTGCCATGAGTTAGATCAAATTGGACTCATTAACAAAAAGTTTCTCCCAAAAATAACAAATATGCCTTTTTCCCAAAATGTTAAACGTTTCCTGTAATTATGGTAAATGGCCCTGTACTTGCACAGCGCCTTTCTAGTCTTCACATCACTCAAAGCGCTTCAACGCTACATGTCATTCACCATTTTACATCCATTCATACACTGAAGGCCCGATGTACCTTGCAAGGTGCCACCGCCGATCCTCTGACTGAAGGACGACCCGCTCGGCCGCTAATTATTTCATCCACTGTCACCTCAGCATCACAGTTTGGCCTGTGAAGCTTGCCAAATGAAGCTTAAGCGATAGTTCAGAAAGGAAGGGTCTCTGTACACTCCTTTTAATTCATAAATCTCTCAGTCCTTTCTTCCCACTGCTGTCGGGCTGCACAATACGCTGAGCTCCCAGTAGGCCACGAACACTTGGACACTTCTGAACACTTCAATTCATTCACCTGGTGCAATATCTAATACGTGCAATACGCAGTACTTTTATATACTTTTTATTTGATTTTGTATTCAGTCTGTATATTTAATATTCTTCTTTACTGTTTTTATTTTATTTTTTTATTACTGTTTTACTGTTTATTTATATTACTTGATTTTTATCTTTTATTTACTTGTGAGAAATGCTGCTGTAATCCTGTAATTTCCCCACTGCGGGACTAATAAAGGATTATTTTTTCTTATTTGATCTTCTCCCTGTGATTACTCCATCAGCTGATTGGGATGCGTCCACTTTAAATTAACCAACCAGATGCTGCACAGTTTCATTAAGCCAATCACATTGCTGCTGTCAAACGTTTAAATAGGTTCTCCTCTCTGCTGCTGTCAGTTGTCATTTCAGATTAAACAGATGTGAACAGATGTGACCCTCCTCCACCTCAGGCTCCTCCAGTCAGCATGCAGTCCTGCTCCTCATTCATCATCGGGTTGCAGCAACTCCTTCTTTAACACCACCACCAAAGACTTTGCACTATTCAAATGGTACGCATGTGTAATCAATTATTGTTAAATTCTAAACAAGTCTCTCCTGATTGAACTGAACGTTTTAACTGTTAGACATTTGTGACATCAATGGTTTGGAGCTTTCAAGTCGATGGTTTCGGCAATTTCACATTCTTCACATTGGTTCATAAAGCAGCTGTCAAGAATGTGACTCACTCAGTTGAAAATTGATGACGGTTATTACTCGCAGAGTAGTAGTAATGTTATGAATGCAAGAATCTTCAGTATTTCATCTTTTTTTAAACTATAACTCAGATGTATAGCCATCCTTCCCAGTCATGTCCTCCATAATGACTGTAAGGACTTGCATGTAGTATGTTCCAGGTTACAGCTCATTTCTCAGGTCCAGATATAGCTACAGTTTCATGTTGCAGTTACTATAATCTCGTTGTTTGCCATATATATAGGGAAATGTATACAGACCCATAAACCAAATGAATCATGCCAGAATCCCTGCTTTAGTCAGCATACAGTATCTCAGGTGTTTTACTCAAGTGTCTAGTACAGTACTCTGTGGAAGACACAGTTGTGGAAGACACAGTTAATCATAGAGGATAGAATAGTTGCACCAGGAAAGCTATATCCACCATGTAGCTGCAGACAATATAAAACCACTGATTCGGCAAACCTTAAAAGTCTAAATGAAACAGGTTGTTGCACCATTCGGTTGCTCAGGCTGCTCGTTTCAGCCATATTGCATCATATGCGTTATATATATATATATATATATATATATATATATGACACAGATCGTGTTGCTTCCTTTGTATACGCTCCTCTCTGCTGGAGATCTGTTTACACTTCTGCTGGAAGAGGCGTCTAGAGAGAAAGTTCTGCAGACAGCCAGTAGCAGAACTCTACAACACTGAGAACGATCGGTTCCCAACTGGAAAACAAGATTAAGATGTTACTCCACAGCATTTTGCTCTCGACAAAAACCTCTGATATGATCCAGTTAGTTTTAAAAAATAGAGTGAGATGTGTGGTTGCGGGCCTAGCTAGGGACCAGCACTACTATCTCTCTCCAGTAAATGCATGCAAAGCTATTCATGCGCTGCAGGCCCACTGATCCATACAGATGCACGGGCACTTACAGACGCAGCAGACTAGAAATACCACATCGACATGCTTACATGAGATGTGTATTGATTGCACTCCAGGGTAGGATGATTACTCTCCAAAGTGTTCATTCTGTTAGAATCAAGCGGGATACCCAGCATTCTGGGTTTATTTGGTGCTTTGAGATTGTCCTGGGATTTTTTTCTGCATCCAAACGGAACAAATAATATCTTAGATGAATGACAGAAAACTATCTCTGCTAGATTGTGATCACAGCAGGAGGTTTTACAGACAGATTGGCAACATGTGCACTGTTATGGTTGAGCTCAACATGGATCACAATGGACTTTGAGTCAACATAATGGGATTTCTTTCTTGTCATTCTCCACGGTGTAATAATTAATTTATCCTCGGGGGGAAAATGAAGCCATGTCGGATGATTTGGGATGAATCAGCTCCAGGCTTTTTAAAGTAGAATGGACATGATAACATGAGGACATGGTTCATGGTGAGATTGTGTTTTCAGTTCCATCTGATCTGTTGCTGTGATGTTCCTCCTGTCTTTGTACCTTGCACCTCTTGTTAGTGGTGAAGACGTTATGATTTATGTTTTCATTTGAAGCTAGCAGTGTGGCTCTCGCGATGACAGTGTCTGTCTGTTGCTCCATCACTTTGGTCCAGACTGAAACATCTCATCAACTGCTGGATGGACCAGATGTTGTGTTCATGCATGGTGCCCAGAGGAGGAACCCCAATGACTCTGGTGACCCGCTTACTTTTCCTGTGGTGCCACCACGAGGTTGACGTTGTTGTTCTTGAGTAAAATGTCTCTCCCAACGAGTGACTGCATGGCCATGGAATTTGATATGAATTACTGTCTCCACAGGACACATTTTAATTATTTTGGTGATCTCGTAACTCAGATCAAAATTTCAATTTGTTCAGTAACTGTGTCACGGTTCAGCTCCTCACTAGTTGTTTCCATCCTGTGCCTGTTTTACTAACTCATGTCATTGCAGATCCTGCTCCACACCCTCCTCATCAGTCACTCCCTCCTCGTCAGCCCTCATTCCCTTCACCTGGTCCTCATGCCCGTCTCACCTGCAGCCCATTCCCTCGTTAGTCCCTCACTACTTAGGTCCCCTCACTTGCACTTGTCCTCTGCCAGATTGTCTTGTGTTTTTGGACCTAGCTCTCCAGCGGTCCCTTAGAGATATTTGTGCCCTGCCTGTTCTGACCCTGCCTGTTTCAGTAAACAGAATTCTATTCATTACCTCTGTCTCAGAGTCGTGCTTCTGGGTCCTTGTCTATCGGACCGTTACAAACTGTGTCTATAATGAAAATATTCAGATCCTTTACTTCAGTAAAAAATAACAGTACCAGAGTATGAAAAGACTAGACGTTAGAAAGGCTTAAAGTAAAGGTATGTAAGTATTCATCAGCAAAATCGGGCAGAAAATGTAACCCTGTCAGTGTTTCGATGTTTATAGATTATTATTATTATGCTGCATTAATGTGTATGTTGCATTTTACTGCTGCAGAGGTTTAAGGTTTAGCTGATAGCTGATACTGTTGTATAGTTGACTCTTCCTCAATGCATCATATTCTATAGGATCATCATGGCGGTAGCGTCGCGGTCCTGTGGAAAACCACGTATCTCTGATACAGCTTTGTGATATTGCAATTTCCAGAAGCTTTTAAAATAGTTTATTTAGCTCAAGTAGGAACATTTTCTCCGCACATAAGGAACACTTAATCCTTCAGTTTCTCACAAACATTCAAAGTAAGATTACTAAATATGGAGATACATCATTTTCACTGGAAAGGAAGGGGAACATTTTTTAATCTAAAAACGCACAAAGTACAATATTTGTCTTTGCGATGTTGTGGAGAAGTATAAAGTTGCATAAAAAGCAATACTGAAGGAAAGCGCAAGTATCTCAAATCTGATCAGTACTTTGTACCAAATGTACTTTGTGTGTTTTGTACTTGCAAAACTAACTAGTTCCTATCAGCTAAACGTTGTATTAGCGTGCCAACACACTTAACCAAGACGGTGACCCGGCTAAACATGACCTCCAAGATGGGCCGAAACCTAACTGTGATTGGATAGAAAGACTGGAACTCTGAGTGTGTCTGTCACCCAGGAAAAAGTATTGTTTTACACCCGGTACGGTAGTGATTGTGGATGATACAATGTGTTTTTGTGCTCTAAATCCTTGCGTCTCCACTGTGGCAAAAGGTTTTACCACTCCCTTGATACAACAATTATTTACTGCACTTCACTTCTCCTGTCATCTTTAACCGCTCTGTGTTGAAGAGTGCTGCTAACAGACTGACACTTTCCTGTGGTTTGCTGCTCTGCAGGAAACTAGATCGAACGCCTCGAGATAAGACAAAATAATGAGATATTATCTGTGTGTGTGTGTGTGTGTGTGTGTGTGTATGCTGATCTCATCTTTTATCTATCTTAAAGTACATCTTTCTTTGATCGCTGGCGTTCTTCTCAAGTTTATCTTCCACTCAGCACTCGCAGTGTTCAGGGTCAACGTCTTCTTCATTTTTCCCCCCTTGATGACTGACAAACAGTGTTGTCAGCTTCACCCGATCAAACAGGAAGGTCACTACGCAGAACAGACAGGGCCAACGGCCACCTTTTCATTCAGCTCCCAGCTGGTTGTTGACATGAATCAGAGCACGAGCTCAGCAGGAAAAAGGACAGGCGGTTTGACACGCGGTTATCTCGTACACAGTGGTGGTCCTTTTCTATTGCAGTCAGAGGTGTTTTATGAGAATGTTTGACTGCCCCGACGACATGCTATGCAGCACTGAGATGTCAAATAAATGGTTCCGGGTGAAGTGCGTTAAAAGAATCAGTGTCTACGTGTGTGTCGTGTTGAGATTCCCCCACTGTGCTTTGCCGAATATATTTTTCATAAGCCTTCAATATTCCCAAACAAAGCTCTTTCTTTGACGGCTCTAAAGATGCCGTTCTGCTTCTTCTTCTGTTCCAAAGTGATGCAACATCTACCAACAATATGCACAAGCTCCATTATGCTGAGAAACCTTCCTGCTGCTTTGTGTGCTCCACTGCTTTCTTCCTTTTCTTCAGTACAGACTTCTCAGTCCTTCCTGAAATCTCTCAATGAGAAATATTCCCCCCCATCTTTCTCTCTCTCTCTCTCTGCTGCTATCTCTCTCTGACATAGCTCACTACATTAGCAGGGCCAGACAGTTGACATACACACACAGTATGCACACACACACACACACGCCTTGCTCATTGGACTCTAGCTGTCACACAGAGGGAGGGCGGGCAGAGGGTTTGACAGCAGACAGCAGGTTGTTGCTTAACAGACAAGCGGTGGAACGCATGACAGTGTAATTGCAATGAAGGGATAATTTGACAGCCGCGCGGTTATGATAGCTTCCAATTCTCTCATTCTCCCTGAATCCTTTCACTGACACACACACTCTCACACACACACACACACACACACACACACTGCATACAAACAAGGTGCAGGAGCCGACCCCATGTTCTTGTAGGCTTAGTCTGAGGTAAAGCCCTGTCATATTTTCATGTCCGTCCTCACATCCTTTCGTCTGTTACAATCCTCTGTGTTTAGAGGATTATAATCAGCATCAAGACGTTCCAGCGCAGGAGGACTTAATGCCTGTGAGCCATACAAGTACATATTGTTTCCCAGAGAACGGTTTCAATTCTCATTTCATCGAGACTGACAGCGCAATTCATCACTCGGCGGTCTATGGGAGGGCCTTATTTAAACAATGCCAGTGCATCATTGCTCAAGGACTGAAAGAATGAGCTCTGCGTAGCGGCCAAAACTAGCAACATTTCATCTTGTCCTGTTTTTCTCTCTCTCTTTCTGAAGCAAAATGAAGCCGTCTCGCTTGTGTGTCTGTCTGCACAGGCGCCGCTCAAGGACACGGATGAAACTGAATAAAACATGACCGACGTCTTGTCATCTGGCAGAGGACGGGCTGAGGATGGGAAATAGAAAATCTCACCTCTGTTTATTTGTCAGGGTGGACACAACGGAGGGAAACATGTGTACGTGCACACTAGAGGAATCCTGGGCCTATATTCCACGTGAAAGGATCAAGCTTCAGTAAGGGACTCGGTGTGCTAGAGTGAAAAGAGTTCATTACGCTTGTCTACCAGCTACCAGCCTTCTTTTATCTCATTGATCAGTGCTTTCTTAAGCTTACATTAAAACTGTAGATCCTCTGATTACTCAGGCGTTTGCCCTGCCTTGTCGGGGCTCTGTTAATAGTAATGCCCGAAGTCTCGGTAATAACACTGTAATCTTCTTCTGATCTTAATCCAACACTGATCTTTTCCCTTGTTGATCATTCTTTTCCTTCCATCCCCAACCCCTTCTATCGCTAATTTACTCTGGCTGTCTGATCTTATTCTTCGCTCTCTTCTTCTTTTCTTTCTTTCTTTTTTTTTCCTTTACATTTTTGCATCATATAGTTGAAGTGGCATGATGTATGCCTTCACGCCTGTAGTGCAGTTTCATGCCTCTTCCTGATTTCCTCAAACTGCTGTTTCATGAGCAGGATGAGCAGCTGTGGACAAAGACTGTTTCTCTGTCTTCTACAGCAACAGGTAGGCCCGCATCATCTGGAGTATGCAAAGCACACACACACACACACACACACACACACACACACACACACACACACACACACACACACACACACACACACACACACACACACTATACAGCCAGAATCAGGGCTGTCCCAATTGATTTGAGAACAATACATTGAAGTTAATTATCTGCAGGTGAGAATTTCAGGAGAAAAACACACATTATGATTCATAACAAACTTACAGTATACAGGAATATGAGATATTATATATGAGTGAACTGTAAAACATGTCAAGCTTCTCCAACTTCAACATTTCTAGTAACTTAAATTGAGAGTTGGGTGAATAGTACTTCTGTGACCTAGTTATTTTTGATTTATGATGACAACACGACACTGCCGGCTGAAAGTGGAACAGAGAATTGTGTCAATTAAAGGTTTGACAGTTGCTAAATATGAGTAGTTGTGCTGATTTTAGCTGTAATTTGAGGGTATTTACACCCATGTCCAACAGACTGTGTGGAGGTCGCAGCCCTTTTGACTGTGGCGGTTCATTTGGAGGACTTGTGCTTTACAACGAGGGATCAAACAGGTAGCTCCCTCAGCAAAAGTATCTGTGTCACACAGCTAAAGCCCCCCTAAAATGTTCTTCAGCCCCCTCAAATAATTTGGCTTGAAAAAAAAAATCTTTATTTTTATTTTGGTGATGTCATTAAATTAAACTATTGTTTCTCACATGGACAAGTTATTTATAACTCTAAAATGCTACATATGTGCGATCGTTCTGGTTTGTGTGTTTTCTCCCCCTTCATATTACAATCCAATAGCCTACTTACCCATAGGGCACTAGGACCTTGGGGAGGCTGCTGCGCTGGCTTTCTCCCTCTGCCAAGTAACGTCTCTCATCAACAACAGCAGGATTACACCAAGGAGTTTATCTCATAGTAAACTATACCAAGGAGTTTATCTCACAGTAAACTACACCAAGGAGTTTATCTCATAGTAAACTATACCAAGGAGTTTATCTCACAGTAAACTACACCAAGGAGTTTATCTCACAGTAAACTATACCAAGGAGTTTATCTCACAGTAAACTATACCAAGGAGTTTATCTCATAGTAAACTACACCAAGGAGTTTATCTCACAGTAAACTACACCAAGGAGTTTATCTCACAGTAAACTATACCAAGGAGTTTAGCTCATAGTAAACTACACCAAGGAGTTTATCTCACAGTAAACTATACCAAGGAGTTTATCTCATAGTAAACTACACCAAGGAGTTTATCTCACAGTAAACTACACCAAGGAGTTTATCTCACAGTAAACTATACCAAGGAGTTTAGCTCATAGTAAACTATACCAAGGAGTTTATCTCACAGTAAACTACACCAAGGAGTTTATCTCATAGTAAACTACACCAAGGAGTTTATCTCACAGTAAACTACACCAAGGAGTTTATCTCACAGTAAACTATACCAAGGAGTTTATCTCATAGTAAACTATACCAAGGAGTTTATCTCACAGTAAACTACACCAAGGAGTTTATCTCACAGTAAACTATACCAAGGAGTTTATCTCATAGTAAACTACACCAAGGAGTTTATCTCATAGTAAACTATACCAAGGAGTTTATCTCACAGTAAACTATACCAAGGAGTTTATCTCACAGTAAACTACACCAAGGAGTTTATCTCACAGTAAACTATACCAAGGAGTTTATCTCATAGTAAACTACACCAAGGAGTTTATCTCACAGTAAACTATACCAAGGAGTTTAGCTCATAGTAAACTATACCAAGGAGTTTATCTCACAGTAAACTACACCAAGGAGTTTATCTCATAGTAAACTACACCAAGGAGTTTATCTCACAGTAAACTACACCAAGGAGTTTATCTCACAGTAAACTACACCAAGGAGTTTATCTCACAGTAAACTATACCAAGGAGTTTATCTCATAGTAAACTACACCAAGGAGTTTATCTCACAGTAAACTACACCAAGGAGTTTATCTCACAGTAAACTATACCAAGGAGTTTATCTCATAGTAAACTATACCAAGGAGTTTATCTCACAGTAAACTACACCAAGGAGTTTATCTCATAGTAAACTACACCAAGGAGTTTATCTCACAGTAAACTACACCAAGGAGTTTATCTCACAGTAAACTATACCAAGGAGTTTATCTCATAGTAAACTATACCAAGGAGTTTATCTCACAGTAAACTACACCAAGGAGTTTATCTCACAGTAAACTATACCAAGGAGTTTATCTCATAGTAAACTACACCAAGGAGTTTATCTCACAGTAAACTATACCAAGGAGTTTATCTCATAGTAAACTACACCAAGGAGTTTATCTCATAGTAAACTATACCAAGGAGTTTATCTCACAGTAAACTATACCAAGGAGTTTAGCTCATAGTAAACTATACCAAGGAGTTTATCTCACAGTAAACTACACCAAGGAGTTTATCTCACAGTAAACTACACCAAGGAGTTTAGCTCATAGTAAACTATACCAAGGAGTTTATCTCACAGTAAACTATACCAAGGAGTTTAGCTCATAGTAAACTATACCAAGGAGTACCATTATACAATATTTATTATTCGATAATTAAGCAATGTGTTTATTTTTATTTTTGTTATTCATGTTTTTTTCTTCTATTGAATAGTATATTTGGCACTGAACTAGTTCATCTTTATCTCAGTGATAGTGTACAGATGAGCATAAAATATCACTGGTTTGTAAAAACAAAATAGATGTAAATGTTGATCAAAATCTTATTCCCTTCTGCTCAAAATACAACAAGTAAACAACTCAAAAGTTGACCCTGTCAGGTCCATTCTCCATCCATTAGATTTGGGAGTGACGCGGATATGAAAGCTAGTTTATCCGTCTTTCCTTTACAAGCAGGAAAAGTATTTCTCTCTCGTTATTTGAGAAAAGTTCATATTTGTGTTCACTATGACCCTGAAATTCTGTCTCTTCTCTTATCATATACTGAATGAATGCAAGCAAAACTACAGAGCAAAATCACACTCTTTCTGATTGAACCAATCTATGAACTGTCTGAAACAATGGATATCCGCGGCCCCAAATGGGCCCCAAAAAAAATGAATTGCCCATTCTCTAGGGGCTAAGCCCCCCCTTTCCTTGGATCCTAGAAACACCCCTGTTTTGCGCAGTAAACAGAATGTCGCTGCTCATATTTCTGTCTTCATGCGTGTGTTTGTTGTATAATATACGATAAGGTTGCTTTTAATTACAAACGCCTTGATGTAAATGATAAAATCATCCACTGCCTGGCTCCGCAATGTGATTTCCTCGAGTCACTTAAACTCTCACCAACAGCTGTGCTGCTGACCTCGCGAGTCAGTCGGAGGCATCTCTTCGACTCGAGCAATTAAAGAACAGCGGGATGTAGATTTCCTTCGGCGCCGATGGATTATAATGTCTGTGACTAATGGTATGCTTGCAGACGTTAAGCATGGTTCTCATTAATATGTTAAGCAAACCGGCGTGGCTTTGTCTTCAACGCTCCTCCTGAGATCCGCTGTTCGGTGCTGCGCTGGAACGATTTGGCCTCCCTTTTGTACATATGGGTGGACATGCCCATTGAGATTTCACACAGTTCAAACGACTTGTACACGCCGCTACAGGATATCAAAAGGATACAGAACAGCCTTTCAGGCGGCAGGGTATTATACAATTCCCCTAGATCACATTCACTCACAGAGGTAAGATAGTTGGATTAGGAACTGTCGGCAAGAGATTTGATGGAAGGTAATAGTTCTCAGCATCATTCCTCAGCTATAGCTCATGATGGATGGCTTATTGATAATGTCACACGGGGTTATTTATCCTCTTCGGGGCTGAGATGTGCACGGCTTAAGCTCTGAACTGCGCCCTCAATCTGGCAGGCAAAAGACAACCTGCAGTATTTCTGGTCTATTTGCCAGCTTGGCGCACTTCGCTATCCACCTGTCACACGAGCAGTCTGTCTATGTGTTTTGTAGCCTGCCATTCAGAGCACGGCGCTGCTTCCAGCCCGTCTGTCAAATAGTGTTCTTATGTAAGTGTCAGGAATATAGGAGGCCGGCAATCACTGCTCTCAATGTGTTCATTACGCCATCAAAGCCTCCAGAAGTAGCCCATTACCTCTGGGCCCGCGAGAGGCCTGCATTGAATTACAACCTGCAAGCCGGGAGATAAAGAGCCAAAAGACATGTACTGTATACTTTGCATAAGATCTGAGGAAGATCGCCATGGCAACCCATAGTGTGTTTATAAAGAGTCTCAGCTGCTTAATAGACCTTGCTTTGACTTGTAGGGTCATTTTCGCATTTGCCGTGCGCAAATTAAAAAAGCCAGACCTTCTGCTAAATGTTAATAGAATTCAGCAGAATAGTTTGGAACGGATTTACCATGAGAGATTATTTCAGCGCAGTTGTTGGTGTGGCACACACACACACACTACATAGACAGCTGACGCAAAGCGGTTGCTTTGTTTGTGACGGTTGTGTGTTGTTTTTCTAACTGAATTCATTAGTGCATTGTCAAGAGATCTCAAACACTTTTTTAAGAACACAGGTAATTCATTTATCACATCAAGAGGGGAAAAATAAGTCTATTTTGATCACAATGTTGTTGTAGATCAAAATGTGATAATTACAACTTCCTGTAGTGATTGTCCTGTTTTTCCTGTTAGTGTCTCCGAGTTTATTGGCCTGAAATAAAAGCGCTGACAGACAATGTCAGAAAGCTTTCATCAAGGTATATTACAGATGCTATAATTAACTTAATAAGTTAATTTCTTCAACATCTCAACAGTGTGATATCTCAAGATAACAGATAATGAATCAGTGATGCTGTGATATTAATGCGAATGTGGCCACACTTGAGTTGCTTACGAGAAAAGTAGAACGGTTTCTTCTTCTTATTGAACTTGAGGAGGGAAAACTGGATCCTAAATAATTAATGTCATGTGCTGCATGAATTTGATCTTGAGCCAGCGGCAGTTGGCATGCAAACAGATGCTGTCCAATAAGCATTCATGCCCATGAGATGTTTTACACATACAACTATTCATAATATATATATATATATATATATATATATATATATATATATATATATATATATGATCAAAAGAAACATTAGCAGGACATATATCTGTATTTCACAGAAGTTAGATTTGTACCGATTGTGTATTCTTGTTTTCCTTCAATGCGTTCCACTGTGTTTTCTCAGACTAAGAAAAAAAAAAAAAAAAAAACTGGTCAGGACACTTGAGCAGGAGACTGCAGCTGCACCGTCAGCCGTTTTAACCTCCTTTGAGCGGATGACGCCACGCTTATGAGAGTCATTTCTCATCTGATTTAAGAATTCCACACTTTGGCTTTGGAAGCGTTGCAATGGCCGCCAGGCCAACACAAACACAACCCGTGAGCCGTGCGCCAGTCCACTCACACACACACACAGCCAGTCAAAGGAAACGTAGCCCTGAGGTGCCTCACCTTCACAATAAACAACTCCTTTCTTCCTATAGATGGATCAAAACAGGTGTTTCCTTGCCAGGTTTGTTCTCACGAGTTGATGTGATTGATTTGAGCTCTTGTGAAACCTTTTATATTTCAAGAGAGTCAGGGTGACAGGATGAAATCCATCTGATTACTAAGACAGACTGCACTGACTGATGTGTGTTGGTGACTCCTTCAGCTTGAACTATCCACGGCTACTCTGTGTCTCTCCCACACGGCGCTTTAGACGCTCCACTACTGCGCTCCCACTCTCATGAAGGATTTATGTTTCACGATGTCTTGAGCAACTTTTCAGTAATCCTTTGCCAGTGCATAAGCCTGGAACAGTTGGAACAAATGCACGTATGTTTGAGTTTTAATAAAAAATCCTTCGCTATGTGCAATCAATACCTGGTTTTGTCTCCCTCCTTTGCCAGGTGATGATTCATAATTCTTTATCTAATAATATACAGTATGTCTGTGAAAATGATAGCTTCCCATCAAACTTTCCTCTAGCTGTTGGCTTGAACCATTTAGCCTCCTCTGACCTCCATCCAGCACAATCCAAATGTAATTTGTGTTGAATAGAGAGGTCAGTCGCTATATATTATCTAAATGACATCTTAAAATCTCGATTCAAATTGATTTGTTCTGCCACTATCTGCCTTTGGCTGACAGCCATTGGCATCATGCAGCACCAGGAAGGAGCTGGAGTTGTAAATACATCACAGAGTTGTCATTTATCTTAATAAAAAAAAAAAAAGTGTGCCTTGAGAGGTGCTCCTCTAAACTGCAGGGCGGCTCTGTGGAGAAAGGATATTTTCAGCAGCTGGCATATGGAGGAGATCGGGGCTGAGCCAGTGCAGATGGAGCTCCTTGTTCACCAACAGCATGCAATTCTGCACCGACTCCTGGGAATGTGAGTGGAGATTCGGCTTGGCGTGTAATAAAGGTTTCACTGGAACCCAACAAATGTCACGCTCAATAATCCGTTTTTAATTGCGCAGGTTTGAGTTTTGAGTATGACGATGAATCATTTGCGTTTTTTGGTTCATTTTGATGACTCGCAGTTGACAAGGAATTGTCAAAAATTGCCAGTAGCCTATTTAAAACTGGGAAAATGCGTTGTTATTTTTTGTCCATTTTGGGTAATGTCACTTGAGCTTTTTTTCACGTAACCCCAGGCAACAGCAGGAACTGATAACGTCTCTCTCAAACATCCTACTCAGCATCAGTGCTATTTCAGGAATAAATAAGTGTTTTTTATTTCACATTTTACAGAAACTGTATTCAGCGGATACTCTCTTTGTGTATTCATAGCCCATGCAGTATCTGGTTTGAAATCAGACGCAGGTTTAGGAACTGCACATGTATCCTCAACTTAATCTTTAGGAAACAAACTTTGTTGTGGTTAAAACCACCCTTTTTTTGTTTTCCATGAAGGGAATAGCACTTCTTCTTCACAGCAAATGTGTACAAGGAGCATTACAAGTTTTATCCCCGGGGTCCTGCCATATTCGTGGGACCGCAGTTGTTGCATAGACCCCTGTTTTTTGAAAATGTGATCACAGATTACAGCGTCCGTATTTGTGTTACCTTGTGTGTTTATGGGTACCTAATGAAACACATGTTGTAAAAGCAGTCGCCCCCTGAGGTTCCATTATGATGACGCCAGCTCCTTCCATAATGGACCGGGCCGGTAAATTAATGACTGCAAAACAACTCATGTCCAATAATGCAAGCCGGCAACTCGTTGCAGAAGGAGGGAAATGAGAATCAAATGGAGTCGTAGTGTATTCACCTCCCTCCTACTCTCTCCTTTTACTGTCACCTTGCCACATCCGCCGCTCCCCACATCAAAAGAAAAAAAGAAAAAAAAACATTTCTCATGTCTTACCATCCACTTCATTTTGAGGTTTACAAATTATATTAGGGTGATCTTGTGTGCATTGCTCGGTTTCTGCAAGGGAGAGAGAGAGGGGGAGGCTGGATGGGAGGGGGAACGAGCCCCTAATACTAATAAACGAGCTCGACTTTGCCTCCCCTGCCCTATGAGATGGGAGGGAGATGGGGCAGAGTAATTGGAAAATATCCATGCCTCCCGTTCCAGAAAGACCCGCTACACACACACACACACACACACACACACACACACACACACACACACACACACACACACCGCCAGCATCATCCCCTCTCCACGGCTTAACCAACCACGCTCTCCTGCAAGATGAAATACACAGTACTGTTTTTTTTTCTTTTTTTTCTTCTTTTCATTTTGATGTTTGAAACAACACAATTCATCCGATTTCAGTAGTCTGCCTTTGTATGTGGAGGAGGACGGGACACCAAGGTGAACAAAAGGACAGAAGATATTACGCGAGGCTTTCTGTGACATGCAATCTGCAAAGAGGGATCAGGGGGGGAGGTTCAGTGGACATGGGTTACAGTCTAAGACTCGATGCCGAGGAGTAATGGGACAAAAATTCAAATTCAGATGGAAATAAAGACACAATGGACCTATCAGAATCAGAATCCCCTTTATTGGAGAGCATCTCTCTTTCTCTCCTTCAGTACACAGAAATAGCAATAACTGCTCGGGACCAGGACAACACAGCTGGACAAATAAAGGTGCATTATTACCTTCTTGCATTTGTTGATGTTAATGGCACAAAAGAAATAGTGTGTAGTTCATATTTACAGTGCAAGCTTTAGGAATAAGAACGGAAGGCGAAACAAGCGATGCATACCCACAGAATAATGTTCTCACCCGGCTGTACCAGAGTGAGACTGTAGCTTTAATTCGTAACCTCCATTATTCATGAATTTAACATCGTAATGGCAGAAACACCGCGAGACGTTCCCCCAACTCACAGTCCCTCTGAAGACACTGCACGACTTCATTACGTTGGAATTGAAACCACATGCTTCTGTCGGGCCTGGCTTGTACTTAACACGAGTGAAGCGGGCTGAAATCGTTCTCTTTTTGTCTCAAGTGGCTGAACTTGATGTTGAACTTGTCGTCTCATGAATTAGTGAGAGCAGGATGTTTCTGTAATTGAGATGTCGACGCGCCGTTCAAATGAAGAGATTACCGCGTCGTGTTTGCGGCGCGTACATATCTGACACCATTGTTAGATTACCATATGTTTTTTTTGTTTTAGTAGGTCAGCTGTCATTTTCAATATTCCCTCTTGTCATTCAAGGAACTTATCTGCGGCGTTTATATTTCGGTTCCACGTCGCTATAGGCAAACACAGCGGCATGTTGGCTTTGTGCTATTTTCTCTTCCCAAATCCTTTATATATCTTGTCCGCGAGTGTATATTTGGAAGCAATTTTGGTTCATTTGCACAGATGACAGGTACGTGAAATTGCAGGGAAAAAAAAGAATAACAGCTTAAGTGCATCAATTCATCCAGTGAAATAAAGAATACAGGAGTAAACGATCTGCTCTTAGAGCAGAAACATGCAGTGAAAGGTCACCCTTGGCATTTCAAATGAGGGGGAGTTCATAAAGACACCATCAGAGCAACTGACATCAAACTATGGCACCTATTTAAGACTAAAACCATTTAGCTGTTGAGTGGAAAACATTGAACGCTACAGTTCTACGACTGAAAAGACCTTGTGAGCACCAACTCATAGATATTTGTTTGTTCACTTGTTCAATAGGCCTTTTCTTTTGCAGCCGGTATTCTGACAAAAGTCACTTTGCTGCTGTTGACATTAATGATGACTCTGTTCTATTCAAGTGATGAGAAATACTCTATTTCCCACTGAAAGAAGCAGAAGAACATCGCCGAGACAGGAAATACTCAAGTAAAGTATAATTACTTCATTGTGCTTCAGTACATGGTTTGAGTTGTACTCTCCACCACTGGCTTTTCCTCCTGTGGCGTGTCAAAATGGCATTTAAGGTCAGAATTAAAAGAGGTAGTTTGACGGGTCCTTGTCCACTGTCTAACATTCTCATTTTTGGCATTCCACATAGCAACCACATAGCAACCTGGATTTAATCAGTCTTTTCATTTTTTAACTAATGGGTCATCATTTTTCTGATGGCAAATGTGGGTCTTACCCAATAGTCAAATATTCCACAGTGATTGATGGCGTGAGCCGGGAAAAGAAGCACGAGCTAAGAGGATTCTGACAGGCAGTCATATATTAAGACCAGTGAGGGTTTTCCAGTCCAAGCTGTCATTATTACAGGTACAAGCCTCAGTCTGTTGTTCTTGCATGATCAATCCCTCTAAATCTGCTTTTACAGACAGTTTCATTTCTCCATACATGACATGTATTCTCACATAATTCTTCGGTGCTGTATGCGCTGCATCTTTTTTTTTTAATCTGACAGTGGGGACATGGTGACACTATTCAGAATTTAGGTCAGCTCTTGAACAGGGGGGCCGTGTGCCACAATTTAGCAGGGAATGTGCCGTGTGCTTGTCATGTATTAAGATGCACTTTTAGGGAATTAACCACTTGTCGATGAATATTAAACCTCCTAAACATGGGTGAGCCACCGAAGTCCCCACTAGACCTTTGATTAATAGCGTCGACAAATCATATTTGCCAAGAGGATATATAGGATAGAACAAAGTGACTATCTGTAAGCTACAGAGGGGAATATCTAAGTAAGGGCTATTGTTCTGCACTCGCAGTGCGAGTAATAAGGGCTATTACAGCTTGTAGGCAGATCTGGAGGGGGAGGAAAATGAGCTCATTCTTGTATTGAGAATCTCAGTGGCTATAAGTACCCAGCAATTCAACTTGCATTACGCCCATAGTGTCATTACATCCCACTTGAGTCCTCTTCCTGACAAGCACAGATAATAATGATGAAGATGAACACAAATAAGATAAAGGCAAAAGATGGTAACAGGCAGGTGGGAGATAATATGGGGATGTGTATGTTTCTATTTTGTGGATCTGATTCTCTAATTACCACCATCTGCTGCCAGACTTAAACGCTGAAGAGGAAGAGAGGGAGAAGCGATGCGTTCTGACTTGGCAAATAAAGGAAAAATAAATACTTTAACAGGAGGCATAGCTTTTGTTTCTTTCCAAGGTAACACCAGTAGCAGAATGGTTGGCCTGTGCTTGACTTCTCTCAAGGGCTTCGTCCTATTATCCTATTTCAGGCTTGCATGGAATTTGGAAAATACCTGCACCATAAAAAATAAAAAAACTGCTTATCTTTATAAAAGCCTGATTAGACTTGTTGGCTTCTCTGAACATTTTACTCAGCAAATATGCTTTCCTGTTTATCAATTCCTTTTCCTCTAGTATTTCCTCAGTTTTTGTTTTTCATTGTTGAACGCAGAGTGATTAACCTTTACCCCCGAGTGACAGAAGGGGATCAATTATAGGATCTGGTTGGAAAAGCCACTTTTGTAAGGGATTAGCTTTGACCCCTTTGTTGTCTTGAGCGATGTGGGGTCAGCGGTAATGTTACCTTCACTGCCATCGTTGTTCACAGCGCTCACTGCTCAAGAAAACATGTTATAAATCCTGTACTGCTCTTGTCGCCAAAAATACCAGGCCTATTTTCAGTCCATCAAATCCAGAGTGTTGTGTGACAGTGCAGGAAGTTGTGGAGGCAGAGAAAGTTGGGGCGAAGGTGTAATTAAAGCAGATTATGGCGAGGCAGAGGGGCGGGTAGGGCATTTGTCTTCCCCAGCTAATGAGCGGTGTCGGGGAGAGCTGAATTAGCTGCCTTGCTGTCGACTCTCTGCTGCCATGCCACTTTGTCACAAGCACACTCCTCCTGGAAGATGAGATGGGGTCAAGCGCATGTGCGTCCCCCTCCCCCGGGCATCATTCTTACAGGCCTGTGGGGTCCCTGTTCCACCGGGTGCTGCGGATTGAGGCACTTTAGCAAGCTCTGAGCCACACCACTCAGCCTCTGCATCATTAAACCAAGCTAAAAATACACAGCCCACCCATGGTCCGCTGTTCACAGAGGACCAGTTCATTGGCACGCTGAAACCATCGCTGCCTCCTGCTCGTGAGAGGCGTGCTACCATCATTTTTCACCCCCTCTTTAAATGTGATCAGTGTCATGAGGCTATGGCAGTACAGTGACACTATGCTCAACAAGCTATTATTAAGTGCCCCTGTCTTTCACCCAATAATTCATATGATCAGTATTGATACCGCTAATACCTTACAAATGCACCCTTGTGTTCACATTGTTGTTAATGCTCATCCCATGAGTATTGATGGACATATAAATCAATATGTGTCGGTGTGAAGCTGGTGTGACATCTGCTACGAGCCAGAACCGATGACAAAGCCCACGCTGTGTATACTGTGAAACTATTTATGGCTGAAACTGATGACATGTCAGGAAATAGTGAAAAATGACATCTTCAATAACCTTTTTTTGTGCATGAGTATTTCTGAGTATAAAAACTGTAATCAACCTGCTTTGTATCGACTAATCGGTACATCTAATAACAGGTGTGCTGCTCAAGCAAATTGCATGTATGTATTTGCATCAACATAGACAGCTGACTGACACCCTAGTACTTGTGGTTTTTGTGAATCTAATGGTGGCCTTTGCACCAGCGGCGTTTTTTAAGGACGACACTACACAACCTGCATAAAGTGAAGTCCCTAACGTGAGCTGAACAGCTACGCGGCACAGGGTGTGGATACATTTAGTCCTGGCAAATGATTCTATGGGTTTTTAATAACTGCCCTCTTACATAATAATGGTTCGCTCTCAAGGGCAACATCATATCAATACAATAAATCATGCAGCAGTCAGGAGTCCGTTACAAACCCTTTATTTTAGACGTATTTGTCGGCTCAAATGCGAAGCATTTTCAAATCAATCACAGTAAATACCTGGTATAATAGCACTTGGGCTATTTCTTTGACAGACCCCGATGGCCGCCACGCATTGGACGCTGCAGACACGTGACACGCTTAACCCCACAGGTGCAGGTAATTGCCTGATTGCCGGGGTCCGAGGGAATAAGAGCGCAGCGGGGAGAAACGTCATTCCGAGATAATGCCAATATATGTGTGTGTGTGTGTGTGTGTGTGTGTGTGTGTGTGTGTGTGTGTGTGTGTGTGTGTGTGTGTGTGTGTGTGTGTGTGTTTTTACTGAAAAATGTGCCATTTTGGTGTTTTAAAAGTTTTTTTGGGGGTCACCTTAGGGTCAGAATACTTAACCCCGAAGCGAAACGCTTTCGTGAGGCAGATGATCACCACACACCTTGGTGTGTATAGCCTACAGACACGTATCTTAATGAGTGACATGGGTGACACCAGGCTATGGTGGCAAACTGAATTACTGAGTATATGCAAAGTAGTATATGCAAATGAAAGGCGTGGGTTGGTTTTCCTCACTTGTTGCCCCCTTCAATGAAAATAAATATATGTATATATACGCCATGTATATTATTCACCAGTTCAGCGCAGTCTCCTCGTTCCAGCAGCTTTGTGGGCGCTATTAGCATACTTTTCAATTTTGATAATAAATGCGTTATTGTCTCAGCAGCTTTTCTGATACAGCCGAGGTTCAATTAAGTAGTGAACGGCCACTATTCCTAAGTGTTTTTTATTTATTTTGTATCCTCCGCTGTCGTAATAATCACACACACACACAAACTTATCACTTCATACTTGTACGCCTACTTGTATTCACAATTATTTGTTTTTGGCCATATCATGTGCAGCACAATTGCGTTTGAAATGTATTAAGGGGTAAAATAAATAAATAAAAGGTGCGTAAACTGGCTTTGTCTGGCTCCAGTGGCACCGTGTCCCCGGTTATTCCGTCTCTTTATTGCAACTCGAAGCGGACCGAAATGTCCAGACACAGCACTACTTGCGCCGAGGAGGAAGCGTGCAGCCTGTAAAGCGGCACTGCGGCATCGCCGTATCACTGCGCCCCGGTCCCCCTTCTCCGGGATCCTGAAGCTCGGATCTGGGGAGAGAGGAGGAGGAGATACCCTTTGGTTTTCCTTTGCGGGATTTATTTCGCCAGCTCCAAAACCTTCTTGTGCGTTATCTTTTGAACAGTGACCGAAGGCCTGCAACTTGTCCGGACGGTCCCTCCTCACTCGCAAGGGTTTGCATTTCTTCGTTTTGCATGACGTGTTTTGGAGCAAAAAAAAAAAAAAAAAAAAAAGGAGAGAGAGAGAGAGAGAGAGAGGCTTGCTTTTGTTGTGTGTGTGTTACAGTGGAAAATGAAGCTTGGAGAGCCGGAGCAGGAGGCAGTGCCAGTCCGCCGCTGCTGTTGTGGGCTGGACTGGATTACAGAGCCTGAGATCTCTACTGACAGCACAGGCAGACAAAAAGGGACTGAGAGCGGAGACATGGAAAAGAGTCTTTTACTCAGCTAGAAAAGCCAGGGCGAGTGCTAGAATACAGTGTTTTCCCCCCAAATAAGCGATATTTTGGGAGCAATTTGTGCAGTGTATGTGTGTGTGTGTTTCATTTGATGAGTGCTGGCACGGGGCATCAGGTTCAAGGCATAGGTACTGGAAGAAAAAGGTTTGGAGAACCGTTATTATAGTAAAGGTGGATTTACCCTTTTTTTTTTTTTTTGATTGTTTGAAGGTGGAACATCTGGATGCAAGGGATATTTTTGATGCATAGTTAAATGTTTGCATGCTGGCTTGTTGGATTTGTCTTTGTTATGTACCCATTTAATTGCAACCTATTTTTTTAGTAGGTTGTAAATGTACATTTACACGTAAAACATCTGCGACTTTGCAAGATGTAGCAGAGCATTTAGGGACTACATGCATGCTGCAGAATCCAGATGCGCTCCGTTACATGACAACCTGTGTCCAAGGAGACAATGTAAAGTTGAAGATGGTAGTTCACTGTGGCAGATTTGCTTTTTTTTTTTTAGTTTGTGTGGTGATGCAGAAAAGGTGTGATTCCTCTGTTTGAAATGTCCACCCGCGTTTGCAGGCATGCTTTTGTAAAAGCCTGCAGTTTGTAGATTCAGTTTTCTTCCACATGGAATACCATTTCTATGATGTAATGGATGATAATTTATATTCTGGACACACAGAGAAGCCATATGTGTTTTTAGACTACAATGCCAGAGTGTCTCTCAGTGGCTTTAGGCCTAGACTGTAGGCTATGCCTTGAGAACGATCCAGAATGAGACTGCAAGCTGTTGAATGTTGCATGGATATCATTAAGCAGCCAAATGCCTTCAGTGTCAGCCAGTGAAGGTATGCCACGCAAAGATCTACAGTGAATTTTCAGGATGACATTATAAAATGCTCTTGATTTCTTTATATAGTGTGTGTAAAAGCTCAAGGACATCTTTCTGTTAAATAATACCTGCTTTCATTCATGAAAGATATATTTAGCTGCTTTTGTTTTGTGGAATATGTGAGTGAGATGTTGAGACCAGGACCGTTTTTTTTAGAGGAATTGAGATGGTTGTCGTGTTGAATTTGATCATTTAGGCAGATTTTTGGATGAATGTCTACAATTGAGGATTGTGTTATTCAAGAGGAACTTTCAAATAACTTCTCTTATAGTTGATGGACGATGCACTGTTTTATATGTGGGCAGCTTGAGTCTTTAAAGTTGTAAGGCCTTAACTTTGACAAATAAAGATGTTACACCATGCATGAAAATTAAACTTAATTTCTAATTAGTCATTATTATGGAACATGTATATGAGGCCACTGAAATGCACTCTACCATAATTCAAGTTTGTTAGAAATAATTGTATTTAGCAAACAAATAAGTGCAGCAAAAGTGGGAGGATAGATTGTACTGAGTTGTTTGTTATTAATACATAATTTGATTTAATTAAGACTTTTTTTCAGCTTCTTGAGTAATTGCAGTAGGACCAGTGTGCTGTATGCTACTCATACATTTGTGACACTTTTTGCATTTGTACATATGGATGCACATAATCTCTGTATGTTACTAAAAAGAATTAGCAGTGACGGTGCCAAAAACAACAAGTTCAAGTCCCCAAGAAAAGAAAGTAAAAAAATCTGTCACATAAAGTAAAAAATGCGTCACATAATTAATCAAAGTAATTTACTCATAAAAACAAGTTTAGGCTAGAAGCTTGGCAAAAGCTTCCCAGACACTAGTAAAAGAGCACTTAGAACACATAATCATCTCATCTCGGGGCTTAATGACCTGGCAGTAAGAAAACACAGTAAACTTAGCGGACGAGACCGAACGCACTAATAAAACATTATGTAGAACAACAACAGCCTTCTGGAGAGTATACCGTACCTTTTTGGAGAATGGCTCATTGAGTAAATGCACAGTTGAACTTGCAGAACGAACATGTGGCAAATGTGTGCTCTCTCTCTCTCTCTCTCTCTCTCTCTCTTTATCTTGCAGGAGGAGTTTGCTGACCTTGGGTGAGACAAGTAGGTTCCTGGAGAAGAAAGATGTGGCGTCACCTGCTCGACTCACCATGGCGGGACATGTTCGCTGAGCAGATATTTGCCTTAACTTGAAAAGCTCTTCCTCTGGCGGAATTGACAGCTCGGTGATAACGTGTTTAATAGATCATTTTACACCTCTGTCGTAGGATTTGATGGACTGCCTTTGGGGATCTTTGCTTGGAACCTAGCTTGGTTCAGTGACTCAATGCTGTTGGGCGTTTCCTGTAAAAGGTGTCACCTGTTGGATATTTCATGGTTACCTTGGATCTAGTACATTAATAACATTAGCTGGGATATTGCGGAGATTCTTCTCGGAGGTTTTCACACGAGTGGAGGTCAAGCGCTGCCCTTAAAGATTTTGATTCTCTTTTAAGAGGCGGGTTTGTCTGGATTTCCCATGAAGAGCATGGACGGCCCTCGATCTAGCGGCCTCCGCAAGAAGAGGAAGTCAAGGTCAGTGAGGGACCGGGACAGGAGATCAAATGGGATAAGGAACAACCACGTCAAGGGCGCCGTCTTTCGCTTCTCCTCCGACTCGGAGCGAGAGGGCGACAAGGAGCCCCCCATATCCCGCCATCGACCCCCGCGAAGAAAGCGAAAGGAGTCTACTTCTGCTGAAGAGGACATCATCGACGGCTTCTCCATCACAGGGTTTGTGACCCTGGAGGCTCTGGAGGTGAGTAAACCAGGGAAAAACCCCTTCACCTCTCTCCAACCTTCTATGTGTGTGTGTGTGTGTGTGTGTGTGGCCTTTGCATGACAGTTGAAAATCTCTTAATATTTATTATTGTGTGCCTCTCTGACTGGGCCTGCACAGCGTTTTGGCTCCTGCCTGCATATTTGGCTGTTGTGTGAGCTGGAGTTGAACAGATGTAGCTTTAAATGTAGCGCTGCAGCCAGAGATTACTATCTGTGTCACGGAGAGGCTGCTGCTGGTGTGTGTACTGCTCTGGATTTGTTTTCAACAAGAGTTTTCCTGCAAAGCCCTACACTCAGCTGTGGTTGTAGTGCCTGTTGTGCCTTTGTACGCTTCAGAGTAAAGAAGCAATTTGATCTGTGTTACAACAGTTTATTCAGAGTGGGAGTAATTGATTGTGCACTGGCTAGCCATTTCCCTGGAACTGCAAACTGGGCAGAGGCTGCCTTCCAACGATATAGGTCTGAATTATGACTTAAGCAAGCAATGATTTATATGGCACAACTGCTGTATTATTCTATAATGGCAACTATCAGACGGGTGACGAACTAAAGGAACAGTGTCTCCTGCCGCATTTCCACTGCATTATACGGCTCAACTGGGGGGTTTTCAATAAGCTAGGGTTGTTGATAGTACCTGGTACTTTATTTTGCTACCACGTCAACCGAGGTTCCTAGTGAGCTGAGCTGGTACTAGAAGGTCAAGTAAAATCTCTAACAAGCCCTGGCATGGGACATCCTGCAAAAATGCTTTTTAATAGCCAAGCTGCTGGCAATCGCAATGTTTTCATTCACTCGACCCAGACTTTAAAGAGTGGCAGCTCGCAAAACTACGCCGTACTCTACGTACACCAGCCTATGCTGTTCAATTGATGAAGTACAGACATTCATCTGTGGTTTGCTGATGAAAGGAAAGGATGACCGTGTCGCGTTGAACATTATGTGACAGCAGTTTTAGGCGGCGGCGCTATGGCGATCAGCTGAGAATCCCGCCTAAACTATCCACAGTGGAAAAACGAAATGGAGAAAAGTACCGAAAGTGAATTGAGTCAAACCGAACCATGCAGTGTAAATGAGGCATTAGTAAGGCGTCGGGCCACACATTCTTCCATCATTTGGTGTTTCCGTTATGGTTGTGGAGAACAGAGTCTAACACATCGGTTCAAACTCGCCTGCAGGTGCCGAAGCATTTGATTCGCATCATATTCCTACTCTTTGTGTACTACTTCCTACTCCTCTCACCATTCAGAGATCAGTGTGTTCTCCACTCCTTATGTCAGGTGCTTTTTTTACATTGTGTCTTGTTTGAATGTGTCAGTGTTGTTCATTTCACAAGAAATATTACCAATCCACAACTGTTCATTTTGCATCAAATATTTCAACAAACCTGTTCTAGCTTTTTGTTTACCCTGATGTTGTTTCAGCAGGATGTGATAATAGTTTGTATCCTCACAAGGTCAGACTCAGGGCTGTCCTGGGATAACACAGCCTGGCTTGCATTTTCTAATATATGCAGTGTGATAGCAATCTCATGTTCGCTGGTGTGACCCATCTCAAGGATAAGTACAGTAGCGCTTGTCCTCACTACATCTCTTTTGTTAGTCCGATCAACACTTTCCACAGCTTAAGAGTGTTGTGTTATTCAGATGTACTCTATCCGACAGTCAAGTGCCCGCACGCCTTTTTTCTTCCTAGTTTTTAACCTTCTTTCAGTTGTTCTTTCCACTAATGTTTTCAGTCTGCTAAAAGAACTGAGTGTGAGTGTCTAGTTGGATGACAACTTAGAAATCAAGTTGGGAAAGTTACAAGTGACTAGCTTGTTGTAAGATAAAGATGCATTGCATTTTAATCACGTTTATTTTCTTGCAAACAACTCTGTTTTTGTCTTTCCACTGATTTCACTTTCTTAATCCTAATCTCAACACGTTAAATCAAACTGCAAGCAGAGAAGTGTCATCTGTACTTATATGAATCTAATATTACAAATTATAAAAGCGACCCCTGCTTCCTGTCAGTTTGACTGGCTGTAAGATATTCAGGGCTTTCCATCTAAACATACATTACATGATGTTCTATCAATTTATGCATATTTAATTAATTTAAATGAAATGGAAAATAATGCGGTTGCCTTAGGAGGTCTGATTGTAACAGATTTACAGTTTGATGTACATCGCAGGAAATATTTTGACATTTTATTACCCTGAACAACATTGTTTCAGCCTTTTACTGTAGTCAACCGAATGAAACACAGACTAATAAATCAAAATATATTGCAGTATCAAATTACATTAATATCAAATCAAAGTGATTTAGAAGGCACTTCTTACAAAACAATCTTGTCGCAGAGTGGTTCACTGAGTAATAAAAATTCAGAGTTTAAGCGAGAGCATGAGGAAAAATAAATCATACTTGTGCTGGTGTGGGAGTGCAAACGTGCACACACGGGATGTTTTTTCCTGAGGTTGTGACTGAATTTATGAACACAGTATCATTTCACAGGGAAGTGAAAGGAAACGGCAAGATTCCATCACTTCTTCCGGTTGTTCGACGGCTTTAAATATAGCAGCGTGTTGCCCTCTGTCCCAAATGCAATGCCTGGAATTAATAACAGAAGCTGATGATTCATCCTTCTGTTCACACAATCTCTGCGAGGAGGATCTGGACTATGACCATGTCCAGATGGTGTCGGGACGCTGTCGTGGTACGTACACACTGCTCACCACTGGCGGAGTTCATG
Source organism: Myoxocephalus aenaeus (assembly GCA_038501785.1). Taxonomy (NCBI): domain Eukaryota; kingdom Metazoa; phylum Chordata; class Actinopteri; order Perciformes; family Cottidae; genus Myoxocephalus; species Myoxocephalus aenaeus. The sequence continues at coordinate 3,247,260 of JBAMJR010000175.1, read as the reverse complement.
ATCATAAGGTGCCGTCCTTTTTATCTGCCGAGGGAATTTACGGCGATTCTGCTAGTCGCCGTTTACATCCCTCCCACCCCTAACAACAGCGACAGAAATGCGGCACTTTGTGAACTGTACCAGGCCATCAGCGAACAACAGACCGCTCACCCAGACTGCTTCACCATCTTTGCTGGAGATTTTAATGATGCAAATCTCAAGACTGTTCTTCCGAAACTTCACCAGCATGTTGATTTCCCAACAAGGGGGAGACAACATTTTGGATCTGGTCTACACCACACACAAAGGAGCGTACAAGGCCTCCCCCCTCCCCCACATAGGACTCTCTGACCACATCACCGTCATGCTAATGCCAGCATACAGACCCAGAGTAAAAGTCTCCAGACCGGTTCTGAAGCGGGTCCGGGTGTGGCCAGAGGGGGCTTCCTCCGCTCTCCAAGACTGCTTTGACACAACAGACTGGGGAATGTTTAAGCAGGCAGCCACATATAACAACCACACAGACATTGAGGAGTACACAGACACTGTTACTTCTTACATCAGTAAGTGTATGGATGATGTGACCCACGTAAAGACCATCACCACTCGGGCTAACCAGAAGCCGTGGCTGACAGGGGAAGTCCATCGGCTGCTGAGGGCCAGGAACAAAAGCCTTCAGAGCTGGGGACGAAACGGACCTGAGAACAGCGAGAGCCAACCTGTCCCACGGCATCAGGAAAGCTAAACAGGATTACACAAACAAGATAACCTGTCACTTTCAAGACAGCAGAGACACACGGAGCCTGTGGCAGGGCATTCAGACCATCACAGACTACAAACCCGCGCCACAGACCTGCGACAGCAACATCTCTCTGCTAAACGACCTCAACAGCTTCTTTGCACGGTTTGAAGCACAGAACAGCACTCGTCCACACAAGACTCCGCCTCCTCCCCATGACCAGGTTCTGTGCCTGTCTGCTGCCAGCGTGAAGAGGACTCTCTCCACTATCAACACCCGCAAGGCAACAGGTCCAGACAACATCCCTGGTCGTGTGTTGAGGGACTGCGCAGAGGAGCTTAAGGATGTCTTCACGGATGTTTTTAATACTTCTCTGAGACAAGCTGTTGTTCCTTCATGCTTCAAGGCCACCACCAACATACCTGTGCCAAAGAAATCCACTCCGTCCTGCTTTAATGACTATCGTCCAGTGGCACTTACCCCCATAATAATGCAAAACCACCTACAGCACTAATCACATGGTCAAATTCGCAGACGACACCACTCTGATAGGTCTCATCACCAAGGATGACGAGACCCACTACAGGAAGGAGGTCAACCTTCTGACCACGTGGTGCAGAGACAACAACCTCCTTCTGAATAACAGCAAGGCCAAGGAGATTGTTGTTGACTTCCGGAAAGGCCACACCCAACACCCACCACTGACCATCAACGGTGCTGACATTGAACAAGTCAGCAGCACCAAGTTCCTGGGAGTGGACATCAGTGAGGACCTCTCGTGGACAGTCAACACGAAAACCCTGGCAAAGAAAGCACAGAGGCGGCGCCTCTATTTCCTCCGGAAACTGAGGAAAGCAGGAAGCCCTCCATCCATCATGTGCACCTTCTACCGTGGCACCATCGAGAGCATCCTGACCAACTGCATCACTGTGTGGGGCGGAAGCTGCACAGACTACAGCAGGAAAGCCCTGCAGCGCATAGTGAATGCAGCTGGAAGAATCATTGGTGCCTCACTCCCCCCCCTCCCCTCCCTGCAGGACATATACAACACCCGCCTCACCCGCAAAGCGACCACGATTGTGAGCGACCCCTGCCACCCCTCACACGGTCTCTTCAGCCTCCTGCCCTCTGGGAGGAGATACCGGAGCCTCCGGGCTCCACCACTAGGCTGTCAACCAGCTTCATCCACCAAGCTGTCAGGAAGCTGAACTCTCTACCTCACCACTCCCACATCTAGACTCTGCTGCTAAACTGTCTGACCGCTGCTATTAACGCACACTTAAATAGTTTCCTAATCTGTTTTTGCACTATATGTTATATGTTTTTGCACTATGTTTATATGTCTTTGCACTATGTTTATATGTTATATGTTGTCTATTTTTTACTTTTTTTTTTTAAATGTGCACTATTCACTTTATGTTTCTGCACTATGTTTATATGTTTATGTTGTTTATATGTTATATGTTGTCTAGTTTAGATGTTGTTTATATGTTTATATGTTATATGTTGTCTATTTTTTACTTTTTTAAATGTTGCACTATTCACTTTTTTTCAGACAGTAGAGAAACATAATTTCAGGTCCTCTGTATGTTTGCACAATATGGAAGAAGTGACCAAATAAAACTGACTTTGACTTTTGACTTTGACAAAGCTCCCACCACCATGTTGATAAGCTGCTGTAGCTCAGCGCCCCTTCTGCCTGGTGCCTGCGTCAGAATTGTTGTCCAGTTTCATGTGTTTCCAAGGACCAAACTGTGCTCTCTGCTTCATTAGTCTGCCCATAAAATCCCAGATTAACTGATTGTTTGGTCTATAAAATGTCAGAAAATAATCCCAGGGCCAGACCAGTACAATCACAGCATAATAACGCATACATAATGACAATATTTGTCTATGTTTAAATCATTGGTGAAGGTTTTTGGATGATAAACCCTATTTTAAGGTCTTTCTACAATAAACTAGAGATTCCGACATCAGCCCACTGTTTACCTGCCTGGGCTCTCATCTGCAGAGTCCCTCGCAGTTGGGCACTATCTGTAGTAATGTCAGTGCTCCAATCAATTGCGACTGTGGCTCAATGGTTAGCATGCCCGTCTTACAATCAGAGGATCAGTGGTTGGAGCCCTGGCTCAGCTAGTTATTTATGTTTGACAGTGTGTCTTGTGTCCAATGAGCAGCCCAAACCTCAAAGATACTTACTTTACGATTTATATCAACAAAGAAAAGCAGCAAATCCTAGAGAAGCTGGAACGAGACAATTTGAGAAATTACAGATTGATCTTTTGTTGTAAATAGTTTCTCAGAGACATTTTATGACGATTGACTCATTTAATGACTAATAGTTTTAACTCAAAAGAGAGCTGCATAGATCCATTGTTTATGAAAAACCGGCTAGGGAAACAAGCCTGGAATAAGAACGAGAGCCCGGCCCTGTAACGGCCTCTGAAGGGCCCCTGAGCGAGCCACTTGACCCCCCCACTTACTTTCCTTCATTAGAGCTGTTCACAGACCAATGATACAAGCCATATTTTACTTGGCAGCGCTCTCATGTGAGCGACTGTGTTGAAATCAGGACGGAGGGAAGTTGCTGATACAGGCACAAATAAATAACATTTGCCAGGTTTAACACCATGCATGAAGAAGTCTCTCAAAAGCTGTTGTGTTGTGCGTCGCCCTGTAATGACTGACTTGACCATTTAATGAGGAGGTTTTTAAACGGATTGTTTAAGATGGACTCACCCTGTCAGATTTTTAAGGATTGTTGGAATCATAATTTCCTTCTCTTTAATCTTCAATTATGGATCAATCTTCTCCGCCTCCATAGCTCAAATAAGTGGATTTCTGTTGTTTTTTTCACGACATTATACTTCAGTTTTGCTAAGTGTCATATGTAACATATTTGTAATGTAGGTGTGACTGCTTCTTCAACTCTTCCTTTGCAATAGTGAGCTGTGTTTACTTCTGTGTTTTTACCACACACTGGTAAAAGACTCTACACAGTGTATATATAGAACTATACACAAGCATATCGCAGCACCAGTGGCTCTTTCTGTCTGGGTAAAGTTAAATTCTGATGAGGTCAGACCCCTGGAGGTAGGTGCTAGTGCTCTCCATCTGTCACCACAGTGCTCCCAGGCCTGCTTTTCATGTGCATGCTGATATCTTAGCTCTGCATTTCTCTTTGGCAGTCTCAGGGTGGAAGCGTCCATGATAAGGCTCTTTAGATACTCCATTTACTTTTGGTAGATGTCCTCCAACGTCTTTTGTCTTGATTAATGGACTGTTTGTTGGTGTTGCAGTTGAGATTGAATTCACTCAGGTTGGACAAAAGAACAGCTGAATAGGAAGTTGCTGTTGGAATAAAACTTGACCAAGAGAAAGCTTATTGCTGCTCTTTGGTGTTTCTTGTGCGCTCTCTTTCCCTCTTTCTGATCAACATCATTTACAGCCTTCACATACATATAACGTTTTGATATAACAGTGGGCCTCATGCAAAACACACTCGTTTGAACATCATTGTTCTTCAGTGACTCGTATGAATAATTTAGGAGAACTTGCTGCATTCACCAATTTTCTCGTATTTGTTCTTAGGTGTGATTACAATATCTGAGTGGTCCAGACCTGCCATAGGAATCATGTGCAGTTAGTCTCCTTATTCAACTTTTTCACTGATGGATTGTTTATTTCATTAACCTGAAGCAATTTTGAGTTTGAAAACACAATATAAATTACACGTCATAATTATGTTAACATCTTCCTGTTTTCCTCTGCAGTGCAAATTATAGGCTAATTTAATTGTAAATGTATTCACGCAGCCTTACGATACCATCATTAATTTAAACCTGCTATTGATGCTATTGTATAACACTACAATATCAATATGAACATCTCAAATTGTTAAACGACCTAAATTATTTGACTATTTGACGTTCATATGGAACCATTTCTGTTAATTATGCTAATTTACAATGAACTTATTATTACACCGTATTAAAGCACAGGTGGCATTTATCCCGCCGGTCATTTACACAGTTATCTGACGTTTGCTGAATCTGACGTAGCACACTGGTGGTGTATTGAGATAAGAATACCAAAATGTTTTAGTTTCCACTCATACAGGATGCACTTCTAAATTACACAGTGTGCAAGCTAATGATTGTATAGTTTGAGAAATCCACCATCTTGTCTGTAATTGATAGTAACTAAGAAAGCTTCATGCCTGTGTATGCCTTGAACCCAATAAGGCTACTTAGACTTATATGAAATTGAATTGAAAGCGCACAGAGCAATGATACATAACTGTTTAGCAGTGAATAAATCAGCTACTTTCATTATGCTCATAATGCTGTTTTTGTCTTGTCAGCCAAAGTATCAAGTGCACGAGGTCGAGTGTCTGATAAATCTGAGGCATTTTCATCTTTAATTTAGAGGTAACTACAGTATAATACAACTGACCATTTTCTCACTGCTGTTTCCATTTATTATCTTCTGTGTCTCAGAGTTTGAGTTTTGTGTTCTCATTTTCCCAAACCTAAACTTTAAATTGAGCAAGAAATTACAGAGATGTATGGAGTGTTCATTCATTGCAGTCATTGAGATCAAAGTACACGGCAGCAGCTGTCCTTTTGGAGGAGTTGGTTTGGAGCAGCAACCAATTATAGCACATGAAGAAATTACTAAATTATTTAGTGCCTTCTCCTCTGAAGCCCATGTTACTTGCCAGGTGTTCCTGACCTCAGCGTGTCCCTACTGACCAGAATGGATTTACAATGTTACCTTAGTTAACCCTCAAGCTATTTTTTCCCCAATAGTTACTAGTCTCATGTACATATACCAATAAATCCTCCTTAACTTGCATTTCTGCATCTTATGCCTACACCAGCCTTATTAATCAGGCTCCTGTCCAATCACACCCTTTTTCTTTTTCAACCTTCACTGCTGTTCAACATTGTGCCGAAAGGCTAGACGAACTGAATAACAACACCTCATCTTCTCGCTCAGCGGGTTAACAGCAGTCTATTACATGATTGACTGCCCGTGATAATACGATGAATGGCACAAAAGCCGCACTGTGTAAATTGGTACAATTGCAGTGCCTGTTCTACACTGATTTTGCATTTAAAGGTTTGGAAAGAAGCCTTAATTCACAATGCCCCACAGAGCTCCTGCAGGTTTTGTTGTTCCTCTAAACAATTTCCCCCTTTAACTGAATCTGTTACACGCCATAAAAACAGAAGACAAGTGATTCACCTAATGCACAAACAGCGTACCATACGGCACTGGGCACATAACCGCCTCACACCACCACATATGGGTGAGACGTGTAATGCCGTGTTCACACCGGACGCGGCGCAATAATTCGCGTTTATTTATTTATCACCGTGGAAGTTTACTCACGCGAGTGAAACGAGGGTGTTCACACCAAACTCGAAACATCGCGCCGCAAAAAACAAACTCGAAACATCGCGATAATTCGCGCCACGTCCGGTGTGAACACGGCATAACGCTGACACAAGCAGTTTGGGGCTTGCAGTGTAGCCTGGTTGTTGTTATTACTTAGAATAATGAACACAATCAATAAATAAAGAGTGTAATTGTCACTCGATCAATCGTTACTATTTATTAGCCATTTTTGAATTGTGCATGAACAAAGGTTTACGCTTTTGTGGAGTTGTGCGTTTGCTGGATTTTCACTTGTGTAATGTCATTATGTGATTATTACGCTGGTTGTTGAGTTGGTTGATTTGTCCGTCTCTTCGTATGTCCAACACTTTGGTCCAGCTCAAGATTTTTATCAAGATTTCTCACAACAAACAGAGAAATGACATTAGTTCTTCTGGCCCAAAGGATCATTCCTGGGGATGTTGGTTTCTCTTTGAATCATCATCAGCAGCGTTTTTAGCCATAATCTGACCCAGTCACTCTGAGATTGTGTTCTATTGTTGCTCTTGACTTTATTTAAGCAAGAGATACGCAATTACTAAAACAACAAGTGTCAGTTTCCCCTGCAAAATCCAAATCCAAAAAAGAATCCCTCCTTTTGAAGCCTATTGGGGAAAAAAGGCAAAAGGATATGTGCTCAACCAGTTTTGGGCTTTTGTAAGACATATTGTTACAAGTGAGCAGTGGATTTGACATGTCATGCCTAACTGCACCAAACGGCAGACTATAGCTGCTGACCACCAGAGAGCGAGGAGATAGTCCATCGATCACAAAGAGCTTTAATGCCTTTCACCGCAGGCTTTACATCACACTGGCAAAATGTCCATAACGGGGCTATGTATAAACCATGTGTCTGCTGGAGGAGAAATGTTTTCATAAGAGCTGTGGAAATGCTCTGCACTGCTCTTTTTCCTGCCGCTTACATTTCATCCTGGTACCCCGGATGCACCACCAGGACCTTGCTGGTTCCAATTAAGTGCCAATTTCTATTTATGATTTCTGCTGCGTCCGCTGGTTGTTTAATTTTAGGCACCGGCTTCACACCCATCTGTCACACCCACACTGGCCCTGGAGATGTGATACATTGGAGCCGGGGGCACAGTGGAGCATCACAGTTCATGGATTAAGTTGAGTCATCGGAGCGTGTGGGTGGAGGGTGGAGGTGGTACGGAGTGAGGATAACAGGTTCATTGATGAGGTGTCAGACCGTCAAATAACGAATAACAGCTGGCTAATTAATGAGTATTGACATTTAAAGCGAGTGCAGCAGGAGTTAAAGGACAGGTCTTCCTATCTGAGAGGATCAACTGCGGAAGATGTGTCAACAAAGGATATCCCGCTCGCATATGGCCACATGAAGATGATGAATTGCAGTTTAACAGTCTGGCATTTTTCTCCTCTTGTATGCCGTTTGTGGGATGATGCTGTCGGCTTGCCAGCGTTTCAAAAACAATTGATTTTCTTTGGCACAGCCTTCAGAAGTCTGCCTGGAGGAGGACTTGTAAGGGCAGGCAGAGAAGAACACATTGATTGGTACTTCATTGTAAGGAGGAGGCTAATGTGAAATCAAATGTATTGACAGCTTCTTTCCAAAAGACTATAAAAAAGTGACATTTCAAACAATTAAGGCGCATAAGTATCAAGCCAGGTTTTCTTACAGCTTTGTTCCTGAGAGAATGTCGGCGGATGAACACGGACACCTTCGGGGAGAGTGTTTTTCTTTTCTTTGTCACGACGGCTCTCTGTGTGCCATGCTAGCTTGACAGATAGTGAATAACACCACCGTTGCAGCCTTTTTTAATTAATGTTCCACCTTCCACACGTGTATTTATTTCAGCCTCTTGGCAGTAATAGCAGATATTCATGTAGCAGCATCTTGGAGGTGTCAGAGTGACGAATAGTAAGCATTAATGTGCTCTGACAGCCAGTAACTGACACGTTAATGAAATAAGATGTCCTTTCTGGATGTTAACAAAAACACTCCAGATTAGATGATCTCTCCGTTGTTTGGGATGTCTGCATGGATTCAAACAACTCTAACATGTACAATGAAATACTATTGCGCTGTATGTGTTCGTCCATTTTAGAAAACGGGGTCTGTCATTGGGATACAAACCTTTTTATAAGCCTCATTGATCTCCTACCAGTGTGCGTTCAGTCTCTCTCTTGGCTGTGTGATCGACCACTCAAGCAGCGTGTCCATGGAGGTGTTCCTTCGCTGTAGCGGCTTGTGGACATTTTTTGCCACAGATGCAGATTAATTTGTAAAATGTACTTAGTCTGCATCGCAGGGAGATGCTACATGCGTTTCAACACAGACCGTATGTTTCCCAGCAGAGTTGTCATTTCCCTGCCTCAGTTGGTACTGTGACAGCCTTTCCATCTGTTACCAACATGTGTCCAGGGTGATCGGACTGGAACTGCATAGAGCGACCGGCCATGAAATCCAGGTGTAAATCCACCCCAGGACGCCTCTGAGATCTGCATCACCCAAAAGCAGGAAATGAACATTCTCATTAAAGTGAGGAAAGAAAAACAGCAGACCTTGAATATCTATGAGCGCCGTCCTCTAATTCTTCCTGTTTTTAAATGTCAGCTACATCACGTCTTGGCACAACTTGCATATGAACGGACAAAAAGCTCGCCAGCATCAATAGTTGGAGTTGACAGACAGTGAAAAAGAAGGAGACTGTGGGATGGAGCTAGGTGGAGGGATGATCAGTCTCTCCTCCAAACTGTGCAAACACGTTTCACGATGATATTCATGGTTATTTATTTAGTGATGCGTTTGTGGCCACAGTGAGCTGTGTTGACTTTGTAGTTGTGGGATGTGCTGCAAATGTAGAGCATGTGTTTTTACAATGCCGAATATAAGTTGCAATTGTTTCAGAACCAATCCATGTCAGAGATGGATTGTTTTAAATTATTAAAATGTCACATTAAAATGCATTTCCCTGTCTATCTTCAAGCACAGTTTCTGTTTATTTTGTGTGTTTGCCAAAAGGTTTTTGTTGATGATTTCACGACTGGGGAAAAAAACCTGTGTGTTTAGTCTGCGGTCAGAAAGAGGCAATATATTTGTTTACAGACGGTGTTTGCGAAGACTGAGTGCTTTTTTGCAGAGATTTATGACAATACCAATGAACACACAAGTCTTCCATCAGCTTACGTCTACATTAACAGCTAATCTTTGGCTAATGGCACATCCGGAGTGGCTGAAGAACATTGGATTAATGGTTCCACCTCTTTAAGTCTCCCTGACACTTGTAGCACACAGCTGTGAAACGACATCATTTTCTATCCTTATCCAAGTATTAGCACAGAGACAAATCACATCCTCATCCTAGTATAATTAACTTGCCTCAGTTAAGAAAAATGCATTTCCCCGGTCTGCTTGCCACCAGTTTGCTGAGCCCAGGCCATTTTCCTTTCCATTTCATTTTTGTTTTCATGCTGGCAGGTCCCAAAGACAGATGTGAGTGGGGGAAAAAGATAAATGTTTGCGGATGCCGATTGTAAAATGCCATCTCTGAAGTAGAGCCTTGGCCGGAGTCACACTCTCCCTTTTCTGTGTAATGGCACCCGCGATGATGCATTTGGACGGATTTTTTTTTTCCCCCCTTCTATTTGACAAGAGACCCTTTTCATGCTTAACTGAACAGTGCATACTAATGGTGGTGCGGTTAGCATAGTTTAGTGTGTGTGTGTGTGTGTCTTTGCACTACTCAGCCTGTGGACTTACGGACACAGTCCTGTGGAGATCTCTACCTGCAGCGTTGAACCTTTGATCCCCGTCTCTTCTCTGATCCCGCTTTCAAACCGAGCCAACCTACCCCTGTTTCCATTCCCATCTGCTTCCATTCCTGCACTCAGATAAGCTTTGCTCCAAAACTGCACAGCCGCAGTTCTTTTTAAAAAAAGAATTGTTTACACAAGCCTGAATGCCAGACCTTAATCCACCACCGCATGCTTCTTGCAATATTTAGAGAAATTGGCATATATCATAACAGCCAATACCGAACAATTTCCTTTGATCGCAGCACCGTGGCTATGTAGCGCAGGATGCAGTTCCATCTCTTCTAGGTCAAATTATATTGAAACGCTCATTAAAGGCTCCTTGGCTGTGTTTCAGTGTGATGTCATCAACCTGCCTTTGCCTGTGGAACTAACGGCTCCGAGGTGCTCAGGAGGAGCTTTTATGTGGACTGAAACTGCCTAGATGCAGCTTTTCAGTTGGCCATGTTATGTTCTCATATAGCATCAACTGTGAAAATGGTCCGCTTTATGTTTGATCACTTATGAAGCAGATGGGAACATTTGGCTTTTGGAAGTGGCAGTGGATATTTTACCAAGTGGGAGTGGAGGCATATAGTCCGACTAGAACCTGTTAAATATACCCTTGTAGTTTTACCTTTCACGTTGACTACATTTCTTTTGTCAGACGTACCCAGATAACCTCAAACCTTTTCACATGTTGAGCACCACAGTGCTGTATCGTCCCATTATAGTGAAGAGAAGGCAGACGTCTCCAAAACTAAGCACCTCGCACCAAAATAATCTAGATTTACAAATAGTCAATGCTTTGTTTCATACAACGCTCTAACGTTATGATGCATGAACATGTTTCGGTCAGTTTGCTTCAGTTTGCTTCCCTTCTTCAGAATCTGGACATTTGAGCCATTTATCCATTACTTCAAGCTAACCGTTGAAAACACGTTAAATTAGTTTAACACTTACTTGAATAGTTGTTTGATTACTTTTACCCATTTATTTGAACCATTTAAGAAAAATATATTAGCCACGATACAAAATATATTTAGTAATGAAATAATGTACCCGTAAATGATTTAAGAGCGTGTGACTATTTGCACCACTGCTGTGTTTCCCCTCTCTCTGTTGTTTCAACGCTTGCTCACTAGTTTTCACTCTCAATCACAGCACTTTGTTACAGCTGACTCAGTTTGGAGGTCTTCTTTTTTTTTTTCCTAATCAAAATGTAATTTCTATCTTTTCAAGTTACCTGGTCTGCTCTATAGTACAAGCTTTCATCTGCAGAATGTCCCCGGGTTGGGAATCTGCTCAAGGCGACTTCAGAGCTTGCGGTACAATGATTCTATTAAAGTGAGTACAAATGTTTTAATAGTACGTTCTTGTTCTTGCGAAAGAGAAATGATGTCCACCACAGGTCTAAAGAGCCCTATAAGGATGATATAGGGTTCAAGTTGTAAACGGCTGTTGATGTAGTTGACTTGATCTGCAATGCACAGTAGTCATGCATGTACAAGTCCTACAACAGCTTCAGTTAGTGCCTGTAAAATGCATTTCCTATGATAGGGCATGAAGGTACAGGCTATAGCTGGTTTGACCGTTTACATGGCTGGAATATTAAGCATGAAAGCCTGGGCTTCGCAGCAAGAAGCCAGGATGACAGTAATACTGCATTTGAAAGGTATGAATCCTGTGACTAATGCTCTTCCTGGGAATTCCTGACAAGGTTTGGTGGAGTAGTGAAGGGAGAGCAGAAGTGCCTCCAGCGGTGTGCGGCTGTGTTGATGTTGGGTTTGTGTAAGTGTGAATATGCTCGTAGTTAATGGTTTGGGGTTGTCATTCATCACCTTGTTATTCTGCGTATGGGATAGTTGCTATTTATGTCCTCACTAAGGACCAATCCATAAATGTATGAATGATGCCAGGTTGAATAACCATTAACATTTATGGGTTACTGCCAAAGTGTGTGTTCATTTATTTATTTATTTATATATATACATTAAATACAATTCCACCTCCAGCATGAAAAAAACAAAGCATTTGTTCCATTGCCAAACATATATACACATTTTGAATGAAAGGCTGTTGAGCTTATAACAACACACAGGTCTCAGTCTTATTAATATCAAGCTGTATGTAAAGTATCACAGCAACAAAGTGCGCAAATTCTCCTTCTCTTTATGTAAACGTTACATATGGCATACAGATTAATTGCAGTCCTTTTCTCAAGATCTTTGATCCATCTACCTGAAGAAATCAAATGTAGCCTCTGTGTCCCAAGCATAGTTTGCTATATAGTATTTAACTATTAAAGCTACAGTTGATAACTTCAATAATAACATTTGTTCCATTCGTCACTATATCCTGACAGTAGTACATGAAACACATAATCTGAAAAAAAACAGGTTCCTCTTAGTGCTCCTAATGGTCAATCACCGCTGGTGAAGTCCAATCATACTGTCAAACTAGGCAGCTAAAAACACATCTTTTTCGACTACACCTTGAATAAGGAAGGTAGCGCCGTAGAAGCACTTTAGTAGCACGTAAATATCACTGACTGGTAGAACTTTGTGGTTTAACTTTGTTGAAGAAATTGTACTTTCTTGATTCTTGTTGTTCTGAGTTCATGGTGGAATGCACTCATTGTAAGTCGCTTCGGATAAAAGCGTCAGCTAAATGAAATGTAATGTAAACAATTTATAATTAGATTTTTAAATAAGCCATAATCGACCAAGAAAGTTCCTTGAAGTGTACATGCTTAGTTTGACGTACGTACGCGTGTGCGTGTGCGTGTGTGTGTGTGTGTGTGTGTGCGTGTGTGTGTGTGCGTGTGTGTGAGAGAGAGAGAATTTGAGACCGCAATACTGTGTTGGTAAGATGGAACATATACAGAACATCATGGTGAGAAAGCGAGAGTGTAAGTGTGTGCAGCTGGGATGGCTACAGCTGGAAAGAGATCCGGATCTCTCCCCACCCCAAATGAAAACAAGGCTATTGTTTTCAGTAAGTGCTATGCTGCTGATGTGCCTTCTGCTGTAGGGAAAGAGAAAAAGAACAACATCCCATCCACAAACTATACATCTTAAGAAAAAGGCCACTGTGGATAAGTCTGTGCTTATGATTTAATTACAACAAGCACAGACTTGTTTAATGTGTAGTCCCCCCCCAAATAACAGATTTGCATTCTGTGTATTAGTTGCTTTACAAGTCATCTGACAGATGTTTTGTTCACTTCTTAGATTCTCCCCCTCTTTGTGTTGTTTCTAGAAACAACACATGAATATGTGGCAAGCTTAATTTTCTCACTTTATTATGTTTTTTTGACAACAATTTTTTTTTTGTTCTCTGATATTTTTCCAAGCAAATCCCAGTTGCTTTCTGCTGGATGTGTAATATCTCATCCTGTGTAACAACATACTCGGTATAGGCTCTGTGTGCTGTAGCTTGAATTACTGTGGTTGGTGATGGGAGTACACACTTCCAGAGGCGACATGAGCAAACATGATTTCATTTCTTAATCACAAGATATTTACTTCGTAGGGTCCACACAGCGAGCTCGTTCTGAGGACGTCACATCATAAATATAGTGTCATGATTGGCTTCAAATTATTTCGTTGAGCTGTTTTCCAATGATCATAAAGCAATTTTTAGAATGTGTTCTCATTATCGGGGAATGATGACTAGCGCGTACTATTGTGACCATTAAATAATGTCGATCATATAATAAAACATGATAAACATGAGAGGATGGCTAAACATTAACACACAATCTTTTTAGGTTTTTATGTGTGAGGATTGCAAAATCAACCTTTTTTATTTATGTAAAAACATCACATTGCTTCTTAAGACTGAGAAACTCATTGATAGAATTAGATGTTGTCAAAAAAGCAGAACGGCAGTGGAAATCTGGGATAAATTACATTTTGGCATGGTTTGGAATCAGCATGATTGTCAACTGTGAGGGAATTTGATGAAAGCGTGATATTAATGTCAGGTGAACCTCGGTGTGTTCAACACGGAGTTCCCCCTGGTCTCCTGCTCCACTGCAGTCCTGTCTGAGTCTCCTGACACCTCATTACAGCTGAGGCAGGCCAGGCTAACCGGGCAATTGATGGACCGTCTCTATGACCCTTCGGGGCTCGGGTGTATCGCTCACCTGGACCGGCGTGAGCTTCCATCTATACGGCTGCAGTCCCCTGGCAGCGTGTTTTCATGGTGCTGGAGTTTTGTAAATGGCAGCTTTATGCTGGGATAAAAGGTGCTCTTATGTAAATGCCAGCATGGTCTTTGTTTATTTAGCACATCCCAGGGTGTGCGTGAAGCTTACGTGCACACACACACACACACACACACACGCACACGCACGCTCTCTAGCAGGGCAGGGTTTTAGGATGGATTTAGTTTTGCCAGCTAATAGGGTATCAGCTGTACTGTACAGTGTGAGTGGATGCAGCCCGTAGGCTATCCACACAGGCCTTATCACTCAGCAAGCAGACCCCATGATAAGGTATTATGTTTTCCACAATAGTCTGCTGTGTTTTCTCCTGTTTGTGCCGTTCCCCCGTAGTGCACGCTGTAATAACCCAAGGCTGCCAATTACAGAGACCGAGTGCGCTACCGGTGCTAAGCCTCTTTCGTCATATCCATCGGGTTTGAAATGCCGGTGGTGATTCAGCCGTCGGGTTGGCTAGTGACTGATTTCCAGAAGCCTGCATGTGTAGGCCCACGCTGTTGCATTAAAAGAGTCCCACTCTTAAGAGCGCAGTTTATCCGGCTCCCTCTTAATTTTTCTGCTCTGCAGGATCATTCCTGGTTAAACTCTCTGATCCTCTCCTGTCTGTCAGAAAGCAGCTGTTTTCTCCATCATGTCAACCTGCCAAAAAACACACCGGATATTGTAATTTCTTTCGTACATTTGTGGATTCCTTCTTACGAGGTGGTTTCCTACGTAGTAAAAGGTGAATAGACACAGAACTGTCAAAATACCTTTGACGGTATTTTAATTTTAATTTTACCGCACAAATGTCAACATTTTCGTTTGTTTGTTTTTGTATGTTTTGAATTTGTAGGTGCACAATGTTGCCCTGCTTAATTTCCATTTTGGCTCCGAGATGAAACCACCACCTTTCTGTATTTCAGGCAATCACTGCTGAAGGTTGGCTTCCAATATCTAAATATTGTCCCTGTTGTTGTTGCTGTGTGAGGCAGCAAAACAATCAGCAGTGGAGAGACTCACAAATCAGTCTGCCGGTGCCATCTTGTACGTACTGCAGCTTATGTCTGGGGTGGCAAGGTGACATTCACACATGTGACATTTCACAACAAGTTACAGCAAGTTGCAAGGTACAACTTCTAGCTTCTTCCTTTATTAGTGAGCATGGCTTATTTTGATCCCAAACTGGCAATACAATAAGTTAATACAGCTGAGGCTATGATAAGAAATGTTATAAGAAGACAGCTGATTCACTGACATGTAGGGCATGCGATGCAAGTTGTTCCAAGGTCTCTGTATTTTAAATGTAATGGGGGCTGATCAATAGACCCAGAGAGTTGAGGTCACATTTAAAGATTTGAGATTTACTTGATTTAATAGAAGTGCTTCTCTTTATTCCAAAGCATTTCTTCTGGACAGACAGAGCGTTGATTTGGTGTTCCTCCACCACTAAATAACACACCCAGACACACTGGTGATTTGTTGGCTGCCGGTCTTTCCCACTTTCAACCGGGGACAAAGCATCAGTTAAACGGATCAATCCACTGGGTCGTTCCAACTCCAGTGTTGTTTAAAGCTATTAATCCGGGCCTGTCTTGATGCTTCTGCCTCATTGGATTCATTAGACAGGCAAACCTGCCTGCAGCTCCAAGTACAACATCATTTGAGTTATTGTGTACACATCTTCACAATCAAGTGGAAACTCGAGCTGTCTGGTTTGCTGCCGTTTACTTTGACTCATGTTTGCACATAATTCACATCGGTGTGTCAGAATTATTTATAAACATTTCCTTCGTCGGCTGCCCTGCACACTTGATATTTATGGGAGTCTTTGCTTTATGCTAAATATTTGACACCTTTAAAAAAAAAAACATGTGCTTAATCTGTGTCCCTGTAACTTCATGTTCCCTACCGAGTGGAAAGTGTTTGGTTCCGTGCCCTCGAGGCACTTGACATTAGATAAGGCAGCTGGCACAGCGCCACGTGCAGTGAAAGTGATTTACTGCTGCCTCTGCAGCCTGTAAAAAAAAAATACACACATATAGAGCACACTGTCGGCATAAATGCACTGTTGCTCATCATGTCTCCCGTGGCCTGTACATTAGAATACAGTGTCACAGTGGAGCGCTCCTCTCTGTGATGGTTCCTGTTCTCGGTGCTGCACAAACGGTCTTGTGAGGATGGCTGGGGAGGAGGCTGGTGGGGAGGAGGCTCCCGCTTGTCAACAGCTCCTCGGCGTCTGCGGTTGCCGTCACCATCCCCGACTCTCCCACAGGGCTCGGGCCTTCAGCTCGGCACCGGAGACTCGCGCTGTCTATCTTTTCCGCTGTCTGCCACTCAGCCGTCTCTCTCTTTCTCCTCCGGAGCTGCCTCTGGTCCAGAGGGACTCCTGTGAAATGAAGCATTGATTGCCCCTGAGCAGACGGAGCATAATGCATAATGATACTGCTCTGCACCCCTCACTCTTTCAAAGGTTAGACAAACCAATAAAAGGCTATTTGGACTATATTAGTCATTTAAGATTACTGCTTGATGTATCAACTGTACAAACTTTTCTCCCCAGCTGACCACCAGACAAAACAATGGCTCTGTATCAGGAATGCCTGTGATTGGCTGGCTGCACCTGCAGTGCACCCTTTCGGCCGGACTCAGTAAACTGTAGCACGCTTAAGCTGCACACTTGTTTTCAGGTTGTATGCACTTGCACTGTGGCCTAACAGCAGGAGATAACCGTACTGAGTCTGACCTATGATATTATCAAAATACAATTTCCAAAAACTGAATAGAGAGGAGCTGAAAGAAAGTGGGAATCTAAAGGCGCACACATCCAGCCCACGGTTGCTATCTCCATTTAGCTCTGCTCTGCTCTATTAGTTCTATTACTGATTAGAAAACTCTTGCCGCTGCTAATAAATTATTGAACATCTCTGTTTCCCGCTGTAGTTTTAACCCCAGGCAAGCGTTAATGCATATTCCACCTGATGGAGGTTTGTGAAATGGAAAACTGCTACCTATTTGCCATTATATAAGGACATCTGACTATATTTTCTGATGCATTGCATAACTTTGATTGTTCTTTTGCTTCCATGACAAATGTAATAACCTGAAAAGTCTACACTTCTTTAGAGATGCCCAAGTGACCGGTTTCTTGCTTTCATTTTAGCCAATTAAAAATATCTTGGACTTAGTTTCTTCCACAAATTTGGATTAATCCATTCTAAACCTGATAAGAAGCATCACTAGGACAACATGATCAAAATGTGCCCATGTAAATGGATTTAAAAAAAAAAACAGTCATTATCAGGATTAATTGGGTGTTAATAATAATGTCGAAAAATTGCTATTTCTGAGCATGTAATGAACTGTGAACAGTTATGTTGTTGCCATAAGACGAGAGGATAATATCACCCAACAAGATAATGATCTTAATGATTGTATTTATATCCAATTGTTTCTACAATTCCATTTGCTTCTTCTGCTCATTAAAAGTGATGAACAGTTTGCTGGCAGGCTGCTGATTGCCAGCCAACAGTTATGTGAAGTCGCTTCAGAGCGGTCCAGAGAGGGAATAAAGCTCCCGAGACATGTCTCCAAATGTGTTAATGCTATGCACTGTGAAAAGAAAAACACATACATCTTCACATACGTATGGAAATGTGAACATGGCAGTACAAATGTGCTTTACATTAAACTTATTTTTATTCTCACTAACCACAGCACGTCGAGATATAGAAAGTATTTTGTCATTTCATTTGATGCCAGCACCATTCACTGGTGCAGACCATTTCTTTTCTCGACCCGTCCTTGTTTCGATATTTGATAGAACATGAGCTACTTTACACATCTTGGTTGCATTTCTGAAACTCCACAGAAGAGTGCTTGATTTGAGTTGTTTTCTACAAGTCACAGGCTTTCAGTTCAGAAGCCCCACAGTGCTGATTCTATTGAAAGATTGTCCAGTCTGATGGTGCGCAAATTGTGCTGAATGACAAAAGCCCTTCATACCTGATGATTTAATGTCAGATTGTCCCACTAATACTGAACCCTACATTGCTTCCAAAGCCTGAGTCATTGCTGTGAGTCTGGGAATGTTATCATGTAGTGTTAAGGACTTTGAGTCGTCAGAAGCCGAGCAATGCAATCTATCTACCATTTACTTACTTGTGGCGAGCAAATGAGGCAATTAGCTGGCTATAAAGTGAGGTGAAGTAATTTAATTCACTGTTCCGCTCAAAGGCTCCTGGCAGCTCCCGGAAACTTTTAAGGTGGAATGTTTTCTTGCATGTTACTCCATACACGAGTAGAAGTTGTGAATCCGTCAACACACCTTAAATGCCAGAATGACAACTTTGACCATTCAACTTGTTTTTATTGGCTCTCTTTCATGACATTTGCTCGAGTGATGATTTGATCCTTAAAAATGGTACATGCATTTTAACCGGATATTCAAACTGCAAATATTTTGTTTCTTCATTGTTTCGGTGTGCTACTGCAATTTAAATGGGCCCCAGAAAGACAATAGACACAGCCTGTAACCAATATTTATCCTTTCACCCAACAGTATAGCCGGGGGACATCATGTAAATGTGTCAGTAATTACTCAGAAAACCTTTGGGCCAGCACATGCACTTAAAAGCTGTGATTCATAAATATAGAGCTCAATAAAGCAGCACATTACTTGGTATAGTTTAAGGTTTTCACACTCCACAGCTCCACATAGGTAGGTGGCTGATGATTCATAGTTCCCAGTCAATTTAAAGTCTTATTCTCTCATAGCCTCAACGTGTTTTTAGTGTACTATTTTAGATGTAGAGTACTCTCTTCCCCAGCTCACTCTGAGGCAGTATGAACTCCATCATGGCATGAAGTAAACAAAAGGCTTAGATACCATATTAGCCTCAAGTCACCATTCTGCAGTGCCCGTGTTGTGAATAAGTCTTTGTGATGGTAGGACGTTCTGGTTAAGAGCTGTGTCCACAGTAGTGTGTGTACTGCAGCGATGAAAGTCAGCCATGCCTGTCTAGAGGCTGTGTAGCAGCAGCGTGATGATTTGAAGCATTTTATTGAAGTTGTATAACTGACCCACAGAAGTCAGGACTTGACTCGAGTAGTTGTTGAGCAAGGTTTTCTTTTCCTCTCCAGCGTTTCGCTGGGACCACATCATACTTTTGGTTAGTGACGGCATCAAAGTGCTGGCAGAATGTTAAGTGTTCAGAAAACAATCTGGCAAAGCTTTACATGGGTATATATGGCCATACTTACTGTGTCATTATTCTCTTTCCCTGCCATCTGTAAGCCAAAACCAGTGATAAGTAATGATGGAATCAACTAGGGAAAACATCCATCATGGTTCTTTTTGTATTATAAGGCAAACCCAATATAGAAAGGCTAATATAGCTTGGGGTAAGCTATCTGCTCTCTCCTGTCTTTACTCTCTGGACTGCATTATGTCTGGAAAAGCACTGAGATCACACATGACCATCTTTAAGAGTCTGTAACAGGCTCAGTATTTAGTATTCAACCACGTCATGCTAGCTTTCAGGGAAGGGAACTTAATAACTTAGAACTACTCTTGGAATTGCATGAATTGGGCATGAATGGAAGAGAATGGTTCTCTTGTGGATTCAGTGAGTCAATTGTATTCATGTGTGATGATGTTACTTCCCATAGTAGCCATTTTAGTGTAGTGAGACCACTTTTTAAACTTGACCTTAGTAATCACAGTTTCATGAAACTTGACAACCATAAACTCGAGACCTGGAGCATTTAGAGGATGGTGTGGTTTTTTTCTAGATATATTGACAATAACAGGGTTTCTGAACAGAATTGTTTGCTATCCAATCGCAAGAAAATGAAATGATTGCAGAAATATCCAAATGTCAAAAGTTATAGATGCCAAATCACAGCGTATATTGTTCTCTGATGCCCTCAAGGTTTCGCTGTGATAATGAGGCATTTTGGAGATATTTCTCAACATACCTCTGGAGCAAAAAGGCAGTTCAGTTTCAAACTGAAGACCTTTTGTTTACTTGGCAAGCTATCACACTACATGAACGAGCAAGCATTGAGTCACCCTCACCCTCCTCTTTGTTTGAAACATAAGCCTCTCGTCCCGCTGTCAGCTGAGACTACGGTTTGTACATTTGCATGCTGATTAGGACTGGGAGTGACTGAGACTGAGGGTGGTGCGTGCGTGCGTGCGTGCGTGTGTGTGTGTGTGTGTGTGTGTGTGTGTGGGGGGGGGGGGACTGTAATTGGGTGCAAG
Organism: Myoxocephalus aenaeus; assembly: GCA_038501785.1. Classification (NCBI taxonomy): domain Eukaryota; kingdom Metazoa; phylum Chordata; class Actinopteri; order Perciformes; family Cottidae; genus Myoxocephalus; species Myoxocephalus aenaeus. Next base: position 3,226,854 of record JBAMJR010000175.1, on the reverse strand, counting down.
TGTCGGCCAGATTGAAAGCCCCACTGAGCAATTAGATAAGCACTGAGTGGTACTGTTAGACAATATTCATTAGCTGTCAAGGAATTCAGTGAGTGAGTGAGATCAAAAAACATGCTTATATTTAAAGCAACATTCAATTATGAACTAAAGAGTACACAGTTAATCTAAAACTTACAACTGCAGCTATGGTATTGTTAGACATTTTCAGGAAATGACAGCGGAAAACAGGAAATGATCGTGCAGATTGTGTTGATCCAGAACAAGAAGCATATGAGTGGCCGTGTCGAGGCTGGATGACTGCATCTCCAAAGCTGCTTCGGTAAATAACAGTCTTTAGGCACCATTTGCACTTGACTTGAGCCGCAGACTTTGGAAGGAGGCAACATGCAAATGTAGGGTCGGCCCAGGCTCTAACACTACGACGGCTCAGTGTGCTTTCTGTCATATGTTTGCAAAACGCTCGTCTAAACAAAAGCAGTGTCTCTGTAGCTGCCATCATCACGGGGGATGAGCCCTATAGAGGCTACTTCCACAGAGCAAGCATGCTGAAGTAGTTCCATTTGGGAGAAGTAAAGCTTACGCATGCATCTCGAAGAGATGAACGCATTTGCACCTTGTTAACACCTCGCGAAAATGCGTTTCAAATGGTCTCCAGGGTGGTTTGACAAATTGAATTCCAATCAGCCCTGAATTCTAGTTGCATGCATTTACACTTGCGGGACCGACGGGATTTGTTGTGGCGTTTAACTCACTGCAGCGGCCTCATTGTGCACTTGTTTACGTACATTCCCTGGTGCCACTCGGGTCAGATGGCCGGTTCACAAGACGAGGAACCGACATTTACAAGCTATATATATATTTTTCTGTCAGCAGTAGCTTTTAAAAGAAAGTGACCTTACTGAATGTTACAAGCTCAAAAAACTCTCACTACTTCCCAGTAGTTCACTATCAGTACAGCATCGCCAAGACTTTGCTCTTTAATGACATTCATGATTATACCCACAACCTAAAATGTTATGTATTTTTCTTTAGATTTGAGCAGTTCTAAGATGAGTATTGTTTGTGCTACAGCCATCCACGTGCTGAGGTGCTTCTCTTGCCTGGTGTAAAGTGAAACCACAACTATGTGTTCCTGTATTCAGCTCTCATCGTAGCACAGAGAGCAAAGTGGTGGTGAGTGACATGGGAAGAGTATTTCATATTTGAAGAGTCATATTGAATGAGAACTCTTGAATGATGATGCTTAGCAGACACTTGTGTAAGAGGGTGAGCTATACCATCGTGTCATTCTACAGCACAGGCAAGCTGAGAGGACCTATTCTTTGCAGAGATTCTTTTTATACGGATGAAACAAACCATACATCCATTTACAGGACACACATCAACTTGAAAAACTATAAAAAGAAATTCTGCAGGGTGTTAGTGTCTGTCGGTGTCTCTGTGGCTGCTTTCAAATGTGTCTGCACATTGTACAACTGTATATGCATGTACTCACTTCTAGTTGATGCTGTGCGAATGTCAAATCCAGCAAAGCTGGAGCCTGAAAGCCTGAGTTGTTGAATGTGCTACTTGTCATTGCCTGGTCTTTCATCTCCGGGTGTAAAGAAAGAGCTGCTTTGCAAGGGCAATTGGGGTTTGGCAGACAGGTCTGTAAAATATAATCAGAGATGCCAGAGTTGGAACACATTCTGTATGCCGTCACTATCAAAAATATGTTCTACGCTGTAGAAATACATCTCTACTGCCTATTGTCATTGTGTGCTATTACAATAATGCACACATTTCTACGTGTGTTTACACCCACATTATGTCAAAATAAATCAGTATTAAAGGATCATTTGCAGAGGTTCATGGAAATTCTTGCTTGAAGAGTAATGTTTTATATGTGGTGGTTGAATCGGTATAAAGCAGTTAAGCAGTGAACTGAAATACAGGAATACAGGAAGTCAGGAATTTATTTGAGGGTCATTACGTCTGTAAAAAACATATGTAATGACCCAGAACTGGTTACCTGGACCTGCTATATCTATATCTATATAAACTGCTCATAGAGCTTAGATCAGGATGTAGCCTCTATTGCTGCTTCTTAGGAAGCCCAATGCTGGTTCATAGAGGTTAATGCCTTCATACGCCAAACCCCTTGAGACTCCACCACTGTAATGATCTACTCGACCAGGACTGTGGAGCCTCTTTATTAAATTAGCCTGATAGTCTCTGGCAAAGCGAAACATTCTGCCATGTCTGCCTTACATCACGTAGTTCATTGAGTTCTCGTGTGTAGACCCAGTCAATATAGTTTATTATTTGCTAAAACGAAAGCTGTATATATGCCACCCATGACTGTTGTGAGAAATGTCTGGACTTTGTCCTCTGGTCTGCGGCTAGGAGTCTGACCACACAGTGGATGGTCCAGTCACTGCTGTGGTGTAAGAGACACATGCACAGCAGCAGGAATGGAAACAACAGTATGGGCAATGGAGTGTGAAATCAGTGTGGATAAAGACATTTCAGAATTTAAGGGAGAAATGCATTGAAAGGAGCAATAACACTGAACGCTTCCCTTCTTATCAGATGTTTTTCTTCCTCCTACTATTCAAAAAGCTTGATTGGTCCTGAGGAAGTTGTCTCTGTTTGCACACAGATAGGCATATTTCAGAGGCACTGATACGAATCCTTTTACTGGACATGCTGCCTTTACATAGTTTATCAACACAATCTTTAACTTCTATATAGTCCTTTTTTATCTGTACAGTACTCGCAGTACTGCTTCAGTGGAATCCTCTGTGCAGAGGTTTGTTAATAAATATAGTTGATGTAATAGGATCTCTACATGCAAACAGAGCTCGGACAATCACCTGCCATGCAAATTAAGTACTTTTGTAACTGTGATATTGTAGAGCCCAACAAGAAGAGAGCTTTTTAATGCTATATAAGCAGACTGTAATCTGTTAATACCCTGTATCTGTGTTTTAGCTGGTTATGTTTTTTTTACAGTTTATTTTATTGAATTTATCTGTATTGTTCAGTATCATAACAATGAATGGGATTATTGTGACTGCAACTGACGGTTATTCTTACACTGTAACTGGGCACAGTCTATTAGTCCAGGACCTTTCTGTGATATTCTGTACAAATGTAATGTATAAGTAATTCTTAAAACGGTATTAAAATGGAAAAATGCATCTTGTCGCTTCAGCGTTTTGTATCTTTTATTCATTTGACTAGTGCCATAGCTTTAGTGTTTTAGTTCAGACACGAGAGACATTATACTCAGACTCAGAACCGTATCCAAGTCGTCAAGGTAGTTTTAAGTGATATTTACTTTTGGTGGAACATTCATACTCTATTAGCTCAGAGTAAAAGCATTGAGATATTGCTTGTTTTCATTAAAATATGCTTACATTTCCAACACCTTTTAAGTGTTGCCTGATCATATAATTTCCCCCCATAGCAGAAAATACCAACACGTAACTTTCCTCTCACCTGTTTGAATACAAGCCTAAGCTCTGTATTATTACATACGCAAAACAGCTTATGGTAGACATTCATGGAAATAATGTGGAGTCATGCAGACAGAGACTTGGCTCTCTTTAGATGCTCAGAGGACTCTTTCTAGGAGGAGAGAAAAGAGAAAAGAAAGCCACTTCTCAACAACTGGGAGACACAATCTCTACTGTACTTCAAGGAAGGAACTGCAAGCTAACAATTTACAATGTCAACATAAATTGGAGAACCCTTTGAGCCTGTTTACAATATCTAGACTCAGTTGGACTAATTTTGTATTATTATATTTAAATTATATTATTTACCGTAAAAGTCGAGTTACAAGCCGCTTCTACCTCCGGTAGGTGTCCCCGCTGTAGCAAGCTAGCAGCAGCGCTAGCTAGCACGCTGCTGCTGCTGCTACTGCCCCGCGTCCCCTCTGCCCGAGTCGGGTGTCGAGCCAGGGCTGGTCCCGCTACCTTCGGTGGTTGTCAGAGCGCTAGCAGAACGCTAGCGGAAGCGCTAGCAGGAGCGCTAGCTGGCTACAGCGGGGAGCTAACGGGGACACTGACCGAAGGTAGTAGCGGCTTGTAACCCGACTTTTGCGGTATCTGTTCCTCTATTTCTGGCTGCACCTAACAATTACATCTGGATGCTATGCATTGTTTGAAGCTTTCGTGTCTTTGACACCGGGTTGAGATGAACGTCTCTTGGGCATTGATTTGTGTGGGATTTATGTCAATTAAAGAATGAAAAGTGAAATGTGGTCATTAAATTAAGATCTTGGGTGATGGGCTATTTTATAGGAATTCAGTCACACCTAGGACAGCAAGACTAAGCTTTTTTAATTTGAGTCTTTTTGACTTCCATATACTTAACTGCATCTCCTTTTTGTTCCATTTTTTCTATTCTTTAATTTGAGCCTGGACAGCGTCTTGTCACCTGCCAGACTCCCATTAGAAGTGAAGGCAGCCATTCACGACTGTTAGCATAATTAGATTGCTTCGAGAACAAGGTTGTAAACTAAATAAATGTCTGGCAGATTTTCCCCTCCCCTTCTCTAAATACATCTTTTAGCAACAGTAATTGATATTGATGCCTGCTGCAGGAAGTGCTCCTAAATCACAGCCAGGCTTAGGGCACGGCTGTGGGTTTAGCGGTTCCAAATAGTGTGAGTTATGTGTGAATAAGTACCCGCCGTCTTTAATGATGTGTTGTTGCCTCCTGCTCCTACTGGGGGGCTCTGACAGGCCTGATGGATGAAGCAGTCTTGATGTGCCCTGCTGCATTCACCTATGTGCGGTTTCAATCAATAGTTCATTAGACACCCTGATCCCTCTCCAGCAGTGGAGGAATACCATTGTATTTGTCTGTGCTGGTTGTTAATGACTTGCTGCAAATGTGTGTTTATTATTGAATACATAATCGGTCAGTAAACATGTTTTCTGTTTAATTTTACTTTCAAATTGGCTCAGTTGGCATGTTTTATTTAGCAAAGTAATCGTGTTCTAAAATCTCCTTTGTCTCCCTAAGCAGTCTGCGTATACGTTGCTATCCAGTAGCATGCTCGAATTGTTGAGCTGTTTTTCCACACACGGGTTACAAGTATGTGTTAATCAGTCTGGTTCAGAGCCCGTGCTAAACAACACCCCCTCCTCCTGATTTGCCCTCCAAATGAATGCAAAGGCAAATTAATTTGTGCGCTCTGTTGCTTTCGGTATCAACTTGTTTCCAGTTCGGCCCCGTCATTAGCGGCTGATGATGTGAGCCCAGGAACCGGGGCTCGGGCTGGTCCAACAGATCCATCTCATGTTGCAAGTTGATCAACCGGAGGATTAGTGAGGATCGTTGACGGCGGCTTTAACCAGAAGGTAAATGGTTCCACTCGTGCTCTGAGGAAGGAGATGACCGAGGCCTGGGAATAAAAATATTTATTGACACTAAAAAAAAAGTGTCATATGGGGCGAATCAACCCTTCACAGTTTTTGCGACCACAGGGAAACCGCATGGTCCGGTTATGTGGGGCTTTAATATGTTTGTTTCCGCAAGAAAACTTGAGCCAACTCTTATCAGTGAGGAAAATAGCTCGGTCAGCAGCTTTAAAAAAAAAAAAAAATCCTTTCTGTGTCCTTACCTGCGTTTATTTTTACACGCTTCCAAATTGTTGTTCCAAAAATAGTGGCGTCACAGGTTTTGACTGACAGAAAAGGAGCGGACAAAAAATGTGGATGGATGAATCTCAAACGGGAAAGTTTATCTTGACCTGCAAACAAAGTAGTGATCCAAAACTTAAATTGGGAAAGACAGTTTTAAGTGATTGTAATACAGAAATCAAAACAGTTTGACATTAGAATACAACGAGAAAACTTATTTTTTTGATTAGCAACAACGTTTTACTTCATATTATTTATACTGTATGTTAAAGTCAAGATGTCATCTCCATCAGATTAGACTGCATAGAAATCACAATAGTAGGATTCTTACTTAGTAATTGATGAATTCCACAACAATATAATGTATTGTTACATCTTTCGTTTATACTTTTAAAATGATAAGAAAGCCCTTGTTATGTAATTACAATACGTGAGGATAAACAATTCCAAGCAGTATTTTTCTCAGCCCACTCATCTGTACTTAAGTGACTGCATCATCACCCATGTGTAACACTTAAGATGTAAGTTTATTGTGGCTTGTTGAGTTCCTCAGAAACAAAAGCAATGTTCTCCCACTAATAGGCTGAGGTTAATTAAATCACCTCTTCGTCAGCCCTCAGGTACTAATCTGCTCTTAATTGAACGGATTGTGGTAAATCAGGGGAAACGTGCCCCCTGAGCTCTGAATTACACAATGCTTCCTAATTGTGATTGGATTCAGCAAAGTGATTTAACTCTGTGTTGCTTGGTGCGGGTGAATGTATGGAGAGCAAAAGAAAAACCCTCTGAGACACAACAGGGATATACAGTGTATGTTTGTGTGGAAGCAGCATTGCCGTGTTTATTTTCAGGTCGTCGTTCCGGTCCACTCTCGTGAGCACGGTATCTCAAGAACACCTTGAGGCTTCTTCTCTCAAATGTGGCACACACATTCACTTGGACTCAAGGATGCGATGATTCAATTTTGGACGTCAAAGTTTAAAGGTCAAGGTCACTGTGACCTCACGTCTGACCCATTCTTATGATATCTCAGGAATGCCTTCAGTGGATTTCTTCAAATTTGGCACAAATGTTCACTCGGACTCAATAATGAACTGATTTAGAATTCGGTGGTGAACTTGGACCTCACAAAACACGTTTTTGGACATAACTCAATGATTATGCCAATTTCACATAAACGTCTAATAGGTTAAAATGATGAAGTGATGACATTTTGGACAGACATGGATATACACTTGACTGGTTGTCAGAGGCATACAACCACAAGGCGGTAGTTATAGTTAATGTAGTTGTCCTGGATTGTGTGATTACTAGATAGATAGATAGTTACTTTATTAATCCCGCAAGAGGAAATGTATTCGCTACAGCAAGCATTTATACATACAGGTAAGCAATACAATATAAAGGTTTACAGCTCACTAGTATGTCTGTTTGAGTGCGTTGCGATGAGGGGCGCTGGTGGTGGGCTGTTTGACAGGAGGAGGAGGGAGGAAGGTAGGAATGGAGAGGAGGAGTAGGAGGAAGGGGGGAGTTTGCTATGGTAGCACATGATATTGTTTGCTTGGTGGAAGGAGGCTCCCGGGGACACTCAGGGAGAAGAGGAGGAAAAGACTGATGTTTATTTTCCTGTGTGTGTGTGTGTGTGTGTGGCAGTGAAGGCCCAGTCAGCAGACAGGAGGAGACGGCTGGCAGACAGACGGACGGATAGAATGGCAGGTGAAGGGACAAGAGGAGATAGGAAAGAAGGAAGGAAGGAAGGCAGGCAGAGGCTGACTGACAAGCAAACGTACAGAGAAAGAAAGGCAGACAAACCAACCGACACTCGTGACAATCAGTCGAGCTGTGGGCTCATCTCGGCACGCTCGGGCACAGTTGGTGAAGATGGACAGCTCATTCCCGGTGTTATCCACACTGACAAACACAAAAATAGCGGGGTAGAGAGAAACATGTCAGGCGCTTTTTCATCTCATCTGCAGACAAATCAAAGAAGAGCGTCGGCTCTCAATAAAACAGTCTTCTCCACCCCAACCCCTCAATTTAAAAACACTGGCGCTAACTTACCAACCACCTGCTGCTTTGTTGAACAGTAAACCAATAGTAGCTGGGAGTAGCTTGCACCATGTGGTCTCGATAGCTTGACGATTGAGAAAATCCCACATTTATTCTAAAATTTGAAGTGGTTTTAGTTAATCTGTTGCTGAATTTGTCTGAATTGTGTTGCCTTGCAGCATGCTTTCGGCCAAAAACATGAAGTGGTTGTGCGTTGCCCCAGTATTGAGTTATACATGCATTACTGCACACACAGATTGCTTTTACAGGGAGCGAGGCGGCCACTCCGCGGTGGAGTTTCCTCGAGCTTTTTCAGGTAATTGCAGTATCTGTTTCAACTGGGCGGTATTTCTGAGAGGTGTGAATTGAATGTGTGTCTGCACCTTGTAATTGACGGCAACCCAAGCAGCACGGCGGGCGTTACTGCCTCTGCCCTGCCGAGGGTTCATCACCCAGGGTGCATCCCAAGTCTCTAAATTGCATCCCCGTTTCCCTCACTTGCGTCTTTTCCTTGCGTCTTAGTCCCTCCCACCAGGGATGCATGGAGAGAGACGCAAGGAAACCAAGCGAGGAGAGAAGACGAGAGGAAATATGTTTTAAGAGACATGAGACGTCCTTTCCTCTGGAGCATCACGTGAAGCGATGTCGGTTTCTGATGACTGCAGCCGACTGACAGCTGATCACAGTTGATCAGCTGTCAGTCGCTTTAACAGCTGACGGAGTTTTGTCCGGAGAGTTTTTAGCGAACATTCCAATAAAAATGCACTTAAAATATTGATAAAAATGATCGTATGTTTTCAGTTGATTTAATGGTGTTAAACTACTACTTATATTAATAAAGACAAAGTTATCATCAGTGTCAGAGTGGAGATGTTTTCTCTGTCGTCTGTTACCGTTTAATAAACTGCATTGAGTATTTATATACTGTGATGTATCCTGCTTATACGCGCAGGATCCATTTCTACCGGCAGAATGCGTCTTATTTATTTATTATTTACGTCTGTATGTTTTGAAATTCTGATTGTGACATCATTATAAAATAACCCACAATATAAATATAGTTTCTCTTCATCACGTGTTGTAAACAAGTGTTTCCTCTCTCCAGCTCTCTGATTTTAATTACATACATAATACAAGTTATTGAGGGAAACAACAGATCAAATCTTTGAAGACAGTTGTTTGTGGTCCTTTTGTTGTTCAGACCTACAATGAACATATTTTAACCAGATGGTGAATAAGAAAACAGATTTAATATATAGCTTGAGTTTAATCTGTGATCGTCTCTGGTATTAAACTCCAGCATCAGTCCGCTCAGCTGCAGCGTCCAATCACATAACAGATGAACAGGGGGGGCGTGTCCAGCATTAAAACACTTCCTGGAAGCCTGCTCTCAGGGCTCCTCGATCATGGCTCCTCCGATTTCCCTCCTCGCTCCTCAGCAGAATAAGAGCTTTGGGACGGCCGTCAAGATGGCGGCGCAGAACCACTTCCGGTTCAATCGAGGAGCGAGGAGCGAGGAAACGACAATTTAGAGACTTGGGATGCACCCCCAGTGTCCCAGCATCCATCCTCCCACTTTCCCCCATGAGACAATTCCCATCATATGGCTTCAGTCATCACTGGGAGAGGAGTGACGGCAGAGGGAAAACACTGGCCTACAAATTGTTGGTGATAAAAGCTGCACATTTTGTTGTGATTACACAGGAATTAGGCCACATATGGTTTTACTGTAATTATGTCTTCTCCAGTAACAGATGGTTTATGACATGCTTAACGCCAGCATATGTGTGAAGTCAGTTCAGACCCTCCCATTTTAACTGGACAGCTTTTTTTTCTTCTTCTTCTTCTTACCCAGACCTCCATAGAGAATATATGGCAAGAATTAGCTCATCTAATTTCCCAGTTTAATTTCCTTTATGAAAAATGGGTCAGAGAAATGGTGAAGTTGAGAGATGGATGTGATTTGTTGTAAGCAGTATATGAGTGTCTGCTCTGAGGAGAGTCCTTGAGGAAATGATCATAATGGCACTACTCTGCTGTATTTACTTTCTTTTACCAATTTAGAAGAGTGCTGTGTTTTCTCGAGGTCCCAGTGGAGGTCAGTTGGGACACTTCAGTCTTTATGGGTCCCCGCTGAGCTTTTGCAACTCAAGTCTCTCTGTCACACACATCCATGATCCAATTTGCTTCTCTTGTTTTTCACTCAATGGGAATGTTTCCTCTTTTTTTTAAGATGATACATGATGCCCTAACAAAACTAATAAGAGTCACCCAATTTAGAGGGAGCTGGCAGCAGTGGTTTCACATGATTGGCATAATCTGGTGTTTTGCTTGTAAATAGCCACTGCACAGCAAACTAAACGGGACTGTAGCACAAACACAAGCGGCTGGAAATGAGGCAGCCTAACTGCTTTCCACTGGCATCTTTTACCTTTCCTGTGAGTAATGGGATACAATAAAATGAAACCGTTTCAGAGTCGTCTCAGTATACAGCTTCTATGTTTTACTTTTCGTAAGGTTCCACGGGGTGCAGTTGTTTCTGGGGCAGTCGGCTTTTCGCAGAGGCTTTACATGAAAGATCAAAAGAGATCAACATATTCTGACCATATTTCTTTTTAAAACTTTCATATTCTCATTACCCCATGGAACAATAGGGGAAAGTGCAGATAATGTGCAGTGCGACATCCTCCATCTGATTTCATACCACGGGAGTAGAGTAATATCTGTTACAGAACGTCTTATACATATTTGGCTCTCGACCAGTTCCCCCTCTAGTGAAACCATTCCCTCTACCATGCTTTCATTCCTATTTTCTGGACTGAAGTTGGTCAGAAATGTGGGACATTACTTGGGGACTGACCATTGATAGGATCGTCCAGTTTTCTGAACCCCCAATAGTCTGAAGAAAAGGTCCCACTGGACCAAAAGCCCTTTTTTTCCGTCGTTCCAAAGGAAACATGCTCAGAAAATACACACTCCCTGCAACAAATAGAAGCACATGGTTAATTATTATGCAGAATGATCATCAGATCTTGCCAATGTGTTGTCCTAGAAGGTGTGACCCACCCCTCATGCATGATGAAACATGTTGGCCAGGTTTAGGATAAAAATATGAGGGTAAGCCATTCAGAGTAGGGGTCAAGCCTTCGCTAAAGTAGGAAATACAATATTGCAACTGGGAAAGTCTAGTGGCTTCATTCTGCATAATAATTAGCTTTGTTTCATGGAGAGTGTGTATTTTACAAGCAATGGGCAATGGACTATATAATGGGCCGTCGATGATGCCATGCCACACACTATTCTAGAAGAGTCGTGTGAATGGATCTTTCCAGCTCTCCAAGCTTTACCTCGGTCTAAAGTATACAAACAAATTACATGTCTTTGCTTTCTCATATTTAATACATGTTTCCCTTCTCATCACATTATTATAATTATTAGTTGGGTGTTTTGCATGTAATCTCTGTTATCTGTAATTTATAAGGGTGGCTCGGACTCCTAAATTAGGGCAAACCCAGCCTCCAGCTGATTTAGACTAACGCATATTTAACGAGTAGAGTTTAGACCGATAATATACCAGTGGAACTTGAGGTAGCATTGAGTTCATAAAGTTTATGGGGCCTGGGATGTTCATTTTTATGACGAGGTAGACTGGGCCATTGTGGGCAAGGACCTCTGATGTTTGATTTAATCTTTGAGCTTTTGTAATACTTGGCAGTAACCCGGGCTACCTTTGGAATCAAACTGTCGTCCTGTATCTTGTGACCTTTTATATATATATTTACATCCCTTTCTGTTCCGTGATGAAGGGAAAAATGTTAGCTGCTCTTGCTTTTATACTAACTTCCCTAAATTGTCACACCGAGCCTTTACTGTTAGCTCATTAGTATTATTTCCCCTTTGTCTCTGTAACTGTCTCCAGAAGCATTAACAGTTTATATGTGCGAATATGTGATCTATGCTGATCTAATGCCCGGAATAATGGTTTTTCTAAACTTTCTCTAAGGAGAGATTTCTCTTTATTTCGATTTTCTCTTGATTTCAACCCTTTTAATCATAGTCACATCAACATGAATTGGAGATAGATGCCATGTGTAAGAGTGTTACTGTTCAAGGGGACAAAGTTAAGATCAATCCCAGTCACCTGACTGTGTGGCTCACAGCAACACTCACTTTTCGGTGTCTCTGGAAGTGAGACCTTTCTTGCAGGGTCGTCAAGTACTCTGTTGAAATGTAACTCTTGCCCTCAAGGGAGACACGCGCCATCTCACTTGTGGTGTGAATTTCACAGTTGGAGACAGAGCAGGTCCCATACGGAATGGGATTTTTTTATCCCATAAAGTGTGCGAATGCACAGTTGCTTTCACAATTAATATATTCACCCACAGGTTAAACACAGACAGAGTCTCTGCTGCGCCAATTCTTCTCTATGTATATCTAAGATAATTGATGAAATATAATGTTGTGCAATGTAGTGTTGCTGTAGTTGTGTCACATGCCACCTAGAAGGTATTTTCACAGATTCACTCATACTGTATGCACACTGGCTCCCTACTTGAGAACGTGATAAATGGCATAGGTGTTGTGAAACATACACATTTTGTTATTTATTTGTATACATATCATCTCCAACCATCTGCAGTGTGTTTTTCACAATCTATTCCAATAGATGCTCTTTTTAAAGCACCACACAAGTGGTAGTTACTGGGTAATGGCACGCTGAATGTGTACGCTTGTCAAGATCCTTTTGAGGCAGCTGCTTTACTGTTGACATCCTCGGGTACCTGAGGCCGTGGTTACACTACACAAGTGTTATCATCCAAATAGAGCAAGGGGAAGGGAGGAGGAAAACCTGCTAATGCAAAGAATTTATAAAAAAATGTGTTTATATCCAAATTAAGAAAGAGTAATTGGACTGCAACAGCATTAGAAGTAGAGAACCCCCAGAATGTCAGCAGAAACATAATTTACATATATTGCTAAAGCTAAAGTACAAAATAAACCGAGAGTGGAGTCAGTCTTACAGACATGAAACAGTCTTCTATAATCACAGCGACCTTGACTGTTAACGTAATTGCAGTGCAACTGTAAACGATTAACGGGTCATTCGCTTTATTTTGACACTAGCAATAATTACATATGTTCTAATTATCCAATCGGCGAAGCAACATGCATGAATCAGTCATCACTCTGCAGACACGCCGTCTCAAAGTGGAATATTGATGTCAACCGTTTTGATTAATGGGAAAAAATAGCTCTCTCAATGCAATTCAATTGCCGTGGACGTATACCAAAATACAGAGCCTCTCTCGCTTGGCTGTTGCAGGCCCATTCAGACGCAGACAGGCTTTGACTCCTCTGTTGGCTCAGCCAGCCAGCCAGCAGCTTACCACACTGTCCTTCTTCGGCATTCAGTTGACATGCTCTCAAGGACAGTGCTGCCTTGCCACCAGTACTGAGCTGCCTTTCTCTTTTCTTCTCTCGCCGTCTCCCCCTCTCGTACGGCTCCCCGTCAGGCAGTGTGCTGTCAGTGCAAACAAGCCACGGCGATTATATTGCATTAATTGGCAGCTCTGCGATCATTAAGAGCTCATAATCCCTGAGTAACTATTGCTTTTTATGATAAGCATTTGGTTTGCCTCATTACGTTGCCGCTGTGTTTTCTGTGCACGCTGCACAGATATGAAGATGCGTGTGTGTGTGTGTGTGTGTGTGTGTGTGTGTGCGTGTGCGCGTCGCCGTAGTTTAATTATGCCTGCAAGGAGCGGAGCACTTCATGGGGCCATCCTAACTCTCTTGCCATCGCTCATTTTAGCCTCTAAAGTTGCGGAGATGGCTGCATTCACACTGTGGCAGCATGCGTTCAGTGTTCATTGTTTTTAGAAGGAGAACTCAAGTACTGTAAGTGCCTCAAGCGTTGGCCCAAATTGTTATGGCCACACATAGATGCTCGTGACAGAATGATGGCAATCATATGCTGCTGCTGCTTTGTCCTGCTGCTCTGCGCATCTCCTCCTCCAATAAAGATAAACTGCTTTCATTGACTGAAAATGCTCTAATCTGGGAGAAGAAGAGGACGTTATGACTAGTTGTGCCATTCATCTGTATTCATATTAAACTGGAGCAGAGCCTTCATTTTCATTTCACGTCTGCACACAGCAACCCATGTGGGGATGTACTGTATATTAGCCCCGACACAGAAGGTATCGGCCAATTGTGACCGATCCACATGAACTCCTTCACTACTTCTGCTTCTCTCATTGCTGCAATGAGCTGAATGTGATGCATCAAGCGCCTGTTCAATTTTTGGATAATTGTAATTTACTTTAATATTATCCTTCCTGTTACTTTAAACTTTTACTCCGAAAGGAAATATTTTACTTTTAACTGCCCTGCATTTATTTGGCAAAATACACATCAGCTTATGATATGACTTCTTATAAAATGAAATGGAAACCGCACCGTTCCAACATTTTCAGTTTCGATTCAAGTGTAAACCTTTTTAATGCAGCAACAAATTGGTCAAAACTTAATCAGGAATATATATTTCTGTATATAGTATATAAACATTGAATTGAATAGATTGTGCATAAATGAACAGTGTCTGTCACTTTTAAATGTCTCGAGAGCAAACATAGAGACGAGATTTGTGTGTCAGATTTTGGATTTTTATTATTTCTACTCCCACTAATCTGCTTAAGACACCTCTGATTTATCTGGTGACCCTTTGGAGGAGATCCCGTTCCGTTGGGAAACACTAGACTAAACAAGGTGGAGTGATATTATAGCTTATAAACTTCAAATTCTTCTTCCAAAATGTCCCCACTGAGTCCATGCAGTGAGGCAGCGTTATAGTCGTTATATAGGACCCTGACCCCTCTAGTTATTTTGAAATGAATTGAATTAGAGTGAAATATAGGTTGTTCCCTTTCCCAATTTTAACAGACTAAGTGACTTATTTAGGCCGTGACAGTCATAAATAAAGTCTGTTGTTGTAGTTCACAGCAAGTGTCTGAACCAAATGCACTTGGGAGACAGACTCCGCCTGTGTGCTCTGTTTTAAAGACTGTTCCTGGACGAAGGCCTGCCAGCTGAAGACGCCATCCAGATTTCGTACCTTTCTTCTTCTTTTTTTCTTCCTTCAAGGGCCCAATGTCAGCCGTGTTCCCTCTCAGCGGCGACACAAGGGTTGTCCTGTTATGATGAAAACAGCTCGGCGGCGTGAGTCTCCTGTTTCCGCCTCACCCCGGGCTCTGTAACTCTTCTAAAAACACAAACAGCTCTTTTGCCTCATGGGGACATTTTAATGGCTGTAAACCACACATCCATCTCCTCCTACGTGTCACCTTCAAATAGGCTAGAAGATGGCAAGGTGTGTGTGTGTGTGTGTGTGTGTGTGTGTGTGTGTGTGTGTGTGTGTGTGTGTGTGTGTGTGTGTGTGTGTGTGTGTGTGTGTGTGTGTGTGTGTGTTAAAACAGGGCCATCCTGGGCAGATTTTTCATTCCTGAGCCCTTCACCTCTGGCAGTCACAACATAGCGTTTCATCTTGGATACACGGAGCCACAAAGAGCAAGGAAGCATAAATAATGCACTTTATACCACTGGGCCCCGAGAAGCTCTAACAATGCACATGGGTCATACAATACATTCAGTTGCTGACGCATCGGGGCTGTTTAAGGCTGCCGCTATACATTGCTGTATCATAAACAGAGAGAAGATAAAGGCCCACAGAGTGCAGTGAAGGCTGTGTTTTAGTGCTGTGTAAAAGCAGTAATGCAACGTAATGATGCACCGCAGTGCTTTCTAAGCTCTCACTGACCGGAGATCAAATTTCATCACATCATTTGAGCTCATTTAAGCTAATGTGCCTGTATTTGTATCTTTAAATGGTACTCAGCATCCAGTCGCTGCGCGTTAGCATCAAATTAAAGCCTCTCTGGTCCTGATATGAAATTGTGGACGTATGCAGCACTGGAGCACGATGTGGGAGGGATCGGCAGATGATGCGAATCAATCAAGCTGCCAGTTGCTCAGCTGACAGCTTTATTGTGGGTGTTTGAGACCTGCCCAGATAACCATGACGGAGACAAAGAGAAAAAACTAAGAAAAGACGGGGTGATACTGATAGTGGGCGAGAAGGTCCGAGAGGCAAAAGGCACTATATTTTATGTTGAATATTTGCAATTTTTTTGTCTTTTTTTAATGTTTCTGGTCAGCTGACACTGTGTTCCAAAGCAGCACATCATATCCAGGCTGGTACTAATTGGCCCAATAAGGGTCTCAGCGGTCTGATTTAGCAAATGCAGCGAGCTAGCACAGCCCCGCCGGCTGGCAGCCATTGTTTCCGTGGTGGCGAGTGTTTGTGTTTACCTTGGCAGACGGCTCTCTGCTGCGGGCTGACGGGACATGACTGTCTGGGTTTGCGGCAGGGCTTCTTCCATTTGTCTTCATCAGGGACTCAGCCCAGAGAATGAGAAGGGATGATTTGTTGAATTAAAAAGGGCAATATCGCGTAATTAGAGAATTCACATTTGGAATCTTATGGCCGGCCCAATATCAATATGTACACGCAAGCTACACAATCCAAATCCAAACGTTCGGGGAGTTGTTCCAAGATGCAGATAAAATGATTAGCATCGACGGCGATAAACCCGCTGAAGACCGAGGAGTTACTTTAACAGATGTAATGTGATAATGTAGTCGATGTCTTTGTATGCCCCCGTGTGTGGGAGTCGTAACTGTTTCTCTCTCTTCCAGTCAAATCTCTGTGGAGTGGTTCATTAGTGTGGCATCACACATTAGAGGTCTCTCATTACTGTTCAACAAAGCAGTGGTAAATAGTCAGCGAGACACGCTTCCACGAGTCCTAGGGAACCGCATGAGCGTACTTCAAAGATGGAACTCTGTGGTTGTTTACTTTAGGAGCAAAAGCCTCACTGACTCTTTCATGTAGAAAACATAGCAGCTGATAAAAAGCACGGTGCTGTTATTGATTGTATTGCAATCCGAAGACATCAGCTCAAGCCTCAGAACAGCTGCAATTGAATCAAATAAAAAACTATTGACAATAACTGTCTCAGCAGTGTGTGTGATCATAGATTTCCCACCTCTAGATTCAAGTTCATATTTGGTATTTTATGCCTCCAATGTAATGTCCATTCAAATGTCCCATTATACCCCATAATTCAGGAGCGCCAAGGGAATTTCTCCTAATTCGGCACAAATGTCCACTTGGACTCACCGAGTAAACTTGGGCAAAAGGTCTCTGTAATCTCACAAAAAAATGATTGATCATAACTCAAGAATTCACGAGGTAATAATGACAATTTAACACAAATGTCTAAAAGGATGAAGTGGTGATATTTGGGACAGGCATGGATGTAAAGTGCAGTTGAGACCATAATTAAATAATCACATTTATGGATAAAAATGTTTCTCTGATTGACTAATTGAACAGTTTTCGCACTATTGCGGTCTTTTTATTTAAGAAAGAAACTGATGAAACAAAACAACCTGACTTGACTCAAGATAAGCTATTTTTAAGCTAGTCAAGCTAGTTTTCGTGTAGCATCTGCTTTATCCTCTTGCAGGAGTTGTGTGTTGTGTGTGTGTGTGCGTGTGTGTGTGTGCGTGTGTGTGCGCACGCTGGCACACATACTTGAAGGCCCATCAGCACACAGAGCATTATCATCGCTCTGCTCGGGTCACGACCTGCTGACTGCACGGAGACTAAAAGAAATACCGGGCAGCCGAAGGTGTGCGCTCGCTCTCCTGCTCTATTCCTCCGAGAGCCGCTACCGATGTGAATCCTTCCCATTAAATTGTCCTCCTTTGTGTTTTGTTTCTGTCGGCTTTGGCGGCTGAACTTTCCGCCGTTCAGGTTCAAGAGCTTTTACAGGCCTGGCTGGATGTAAATTGCACCCCGTTCCAAGACAAACACAGGTAATGAGCTAGATCCAGCCGAAAGCAGAAACATGGTCTGTGTCGCTGTTCCCACCCACTTCCTTTTGTGTGCTTTTCAGTGGCCGCCATAGTGTTTGAATGGGTTCAGCTGATGAAGGATTCTCCAGTTAAGACATCGATCAGTCCATCACAGGGCCGAGGGGACATTATTACAGATGGTAATGGCTGCTAGCTACATCTCTTCCCCTCTCTTTCTTCTCCATCTATCTCCCTCTTTTCCTCTCTCTGGTTCATGTTTTGCTCTCGTCTTCCCTTAGTAAAATCATTGATGCATTGTTGAGGCTGCACGTTCACCGATTGATTTCTCCCCCGCTTTTCAATCTGTCCGTCAACCAAGCTCAGTGTTCCTGCTCCCCAATCCATACGCTCGTTAAATTCCCACTCTCTGCCAGCTTATAAGGACATTTTCTCTTCGTGCAGGGAAATGCGCTTTTGGCAATAGAATATTATTTAAATGCATCAATACTTTGTATCAACATTAGCTCTTCAAAAAAAGAACACGCGTAACTGAACTGTTGTCTTACTGAATAAATGAAGCTTATTATTGTTACTTTTTATGTAACAGAATATTTAGAGGAGAAATCAGTTGACAAGCAGAACAAAATCAATAATGCAAAAAAGGGAAAATGAGTAAACAAAAGAACCACTGGCAGTGCAGTCCTTTTGTAGTTTCAGTCTTGATTGTTTTGTTTTTTAATCACTTGAAGTGATGTTCTGATCAGCAGCTATTTGCGTTTACTCTGAGGAGTGTATTCTGAGCCACCAAAGCATCCTGTTTACAGTCGACTGCTGTCACGCCTGTGTGGGGTTGGCATGTTCTCTGATTAGGATTAGTTTTCCCTCTGGGTGCTATGGTTTCCATACATTTGCAAATGCAACCTTCCAGATAACACATCAATTGAATTAGTTCCTGCTATTGTATTGTACAAGATAATGGAAGGACATTCAGCCAAACATATGCAGGTTACGTGAATACACTGCACTTGCCACATGTAGAAATGTGTTTGAATATGAATGTCTGTTTAGTTTTTTCTGTGTGAAAATCTTCAGAAACTAAAATAATGGCGAGAGGTGCTTTTGTTGTTGCTTGGATATGGATATTATCTCTGGCTAAGCCTGTACTGCAGTGAAAGGAATATTCCAGTACTGAATCAAAGTACCCGCAGCACATTGTGCTGCTTGTCTCCTGCAGAGCTCTCGGGCTAATAGTCAGGTGTAGCTCTTGAAGCAGAACTGTTAACATGGTAATGACCCTGCAGAGGAATCGTCTTTGACCAGAGAGCCCTTCAGACAAGCACCTGTTCGTGAACGCAGTAACGAAGGCCTAATAATACAAGGCTTTGTTCATTTGTATCCAAATGGGTCCAGTGACAAAGGGGCAGCTATCAGGCAGTTGTTTTAGTGTGACTAGTACACTGTGAAATGAATCAGTGACATGTGAGCATCACTTGTATTCATCCATAAAATCAGTTGAATTTAACATGCCATTAAAGTTATAACAAGTGAATTGATACTATTGATACTATTGATGATCATGTTTTTACGAATAGCTACTCAATGTATTTACATTTAGTAATGACCTATAGCGGCTTGTATTTCAGCAATAAGGTAGGAGAGGCAGTGCTGTGTCTACAATAATGTACAGGTCAAGGGCAAACCCTTGACCTGTACATTATTGTAGACACAGTACTGCCTCGAGTTATAATTTATAATACGGGTACCTGCGACTTTATAAATAGTAATAGTAAGCTCCCTTTCAGCACAAAATAGTTGTAGCCGGCAAACGTTGTGATTCGCATTTCAGTGACAGAGAAAATAGTCCCGGGACGCACGGGACGCACATACGGGACTATAAAACTGACTGCCGGTTGAAAGCAGGGTGGAGGATGACCCTCAGCCACCGATGTAAAGAAGTGCTCTCGCTGCTTCTGTCCGTCTTTTCTCCGTCATTTTTCTCCTCCATGATGTTTAGAGAACTTGCCTCGCGTCGGGAATTTACCGACGTAATTATCTCTCACTGGAAATTATCACGATTTTGTGATCAAGCCCTTTTCATTCCTCATCTTTAGGTTAGGGAGGAAGTGACGTGTGTGTTGTCGTTCGTTATGCTAGTGTGGGGGATGCTAAGTGAGCTTGTTAGCTGTTCCGTTTGAGCTACTGTTAGCGAAGAGCCCCGTTGCAATACTGTGAACACTCAAGCAATAAACCTGCAAGTTAAGGAAACCAACGTCTGCGAGTCGTTACTGCGGACGTGACAATATCAAAGTTTACACCAAACATGTTTGGTAACTGTCAACCTTGAAATGACAACTAACGGTCGCGCAATTTAAATCTACCTGTTATTTTAAGTGCGCACTGATATGGAACGCTCTAAATGTAAACAGGCTGTACAGTACTTTATGGCTGATTATAATACACCCCGTGACTCACTCTCAACCAATCAGAATGCTTGATTTGATCTACCCGTATTATAATAGTGGTTGGGTCATCTTTTTACTTTGTTCTAGTCTTTCATAGTGTTTTTTTCTTCATAAAAACACACTTTTTAAATCATTCGGAAATTAAAGATTGTATAAAAAAAGAGGTTTTGTAAAAGGGTCATAATTCATCTCTAATATCTATTTATGTTGCTGTGAAAACATCTCCTTCAAACTAATTTTAAAAGGTTCTCACCAACACTACATTTTACGACATTACATGTGAACACATCATGATAACGTTAAAATGTACCTTTACGCAAATTCTCGTTTCTTTCACTGAACAGACTCTGAACGCATCATAATGTAAGTGAGCGTAACCTTTTGTTTTTTTACCATTAGCGGTGCTTTTAACATTACTAGCTCTCCTCGTGTCAATTTGACCACGGATGTGTTGTTTACAACAAAACGATCGTCGGTAAAACTTTACTTTACACCGTGATGGTTAACGTTAAACTGTGTAATTAATCCGCGGTTGACACACACAGGGGGGGATCCGTACGGATCGATGGTGGTCAGGTCCACTACACCACTTGTTTGTGTGTAGTGGTGTGTCATGCCTACGCTAGATTCACACTGTCTATCTAAGCATGTAATCCAGCACAATTTCACTTTAGTGTTCACTCTATTACAGCTGAGGCTGCTTTATATTAAAAGACACCCAGACAGAAATGGTGTTCATGTTCTTTATTGATTGTGAAGTATTAATAAAGACAGTGGGAGGAGATATAAAGGAACTGCCACGGACATCTCTACAGATTTAAATCATTTCAGTGAAGTCTGCTGAGAAATAATCGTTGTTAAGGGTCGCTACTGACGAAAGAAGCATCTACTTGCTGACACACTCATGACTCAGCAGTTCTTCAGAGAAGTCAAAGACACGTTTGCTCAGAATTTACTGGTCATGTGTCCTTGAGCCACCTCTGAATGAGATGTGGACAGTTGGATTGGACGTTTTCCCTGCCTGTCTGTCCGTCTCTCTCTCCTCATCCTTGGCCTGCTCCCAGGCCTCTGTGGGGCTTTGGAGGAATTCACACTGATCTCTTTTAGTGTGTATGTGTGTTTTTTTTTAGGCTCACCCTTACTGTGCACTCAAACACACACAAGTGGGGGGGGGGGACTCAGTGTGCCAGGCTTTGCAGGCTGGGACGGAGTCGACATGGAGTGCGTGTGTTTCCAGTGTGCATCCTGTTATGTCTGACATGCAGGGACAACGCTCCGTCTTCCTTCTTCCTCCATGAAACACTTTGAGCGACTGGGCTTCCAAGTGATTTGTGTTCCAAGAACCTCCTCCATCACATTTGTCTCCTTTCCAGTGTTCATTGTCTTCACAGTCCCTTCACTGGCTTTGATCGTCACACGAAAGCCTCGCACTGTCTGTGTGTGTGTGTGTGTGTGTGTGTGTGCTGCTTAAAAGGCTCCATCAGTCATCTGTCTACAGAACCATGTCAGCAAACGCCTTGCTGCATACAAAACACTTACTGGATATTTCCAATCGTCTGTGTTCGGTGACAAATTATCTTAGTGCTCCGTCCTTGAACTGATGGTGTTGAGAAATACAGTGTTTTCAATTTGCCTTTTAGTTTGAATTACCAACGGGGTAATGCAAATAATGTTCAGTGTCGTTTCCTCAGTCCTCGCAAGTCGCAAGTACCTTTTTTTTGTCCCTGTGTCCTTTGGTTGTAACGGTGTGTGGCCTGTTGCAGACACGGTGAGACCAATCACACAACATTACAAATGAAGTGCAGGTCAAGGTGACGAGACCTCAGCCACACAAGCAGCTCTGTGAGGCTGGACCATACACTGTACACACACACACACACAATGGTGCGTTAAGCTTTAAGGTAAAGGCCAACGTCTGCAACATGCTCACTATGACAACATAACATGCTGATGTTTAGCAGGTTACATTTTGACCATGTTCATCTTAGTTCAGTGTGTTTGCATGCTCACATTTGTTTATAAGCCAGGACTTGACAAAAATGATTTACCATTTTGAGAAATTGGCAACCAATTCTTGGCCCTTCATCACGAAAAAATAGGGACAGCAAACCATATGTGTACCCCCAAAAATTATATTTGTAATTATGTATTGCCTTTTTCAATATTGCTGTTACAGTCAGAATCAAGTGACAACACACACAAGATCTGTTGGCGAAGTCGTGTCATCCAGATGAAACAAAAACAAAAAGGACATTTGTGATATCTTGGGAGGAGAAGTATCCAGGCGTCTTTGAGCTGGATGGAAAGTTATACTGCAAAGCATAGACAACACCTCAAAGAGTTCAGTAGTAGTTTCTTAGTTTCTCAAACTATAGAAACGGCAACCATATGATAAGTCTAGGCAACCAAAAGCTGAAGCCTGGAAACCACTTTTAAAAGGTAGTGTTGAGACCAAATGCAGCAGAGGGTGATGGGGAAGTCATTCCTTCTGCAAGAAATGGACAAATGAAGGTTTTAACCCGATGATAGCACTGCATGAACAGTTGGGATCACCAAAGTTATTCTAATCAATCTGGTTCATAACATAATTGTGTGTGCTAAACTTCAGGTCGACTGCTCAATCAGTTGTCAACAGCCACACATCTCAACAAAGAAACCCAGACATGTTGCTGTGCCAATCCCTCCAGTAGATATTTCACAGGATAAGTGAAAACTTGGAGCTGCTGGTAGGGAAAGATGAACAGACGGGGTCTCTTCAAGTTATTAGGATGGATCGTCTGGGCACAATGGATACCTGTATCAAATGTCAGAGCAATTCATCCAATAGTTCGGGGAGTTCAGTGCAAAAATATCAACCTACTGGTGGCAAAGAGTCAGTATTATTCATCCTCTGAGGGATGTGAATGTCGGGATGCACAGATTGAATGAAATAACAAAACCGTGTTGAAATTGGCAGGATGAGAGCTAACTGTTAGCAACTGGTGGGAAGCACACACCTGATCAGAGCTAACGGCAAATGTTGAAAGGAGGTTTCAACAGCGATATAAAATATATATATTACAGAGGGAATTATGACCGGTTTAACCTTCTAACTCTGGCAAATATGTGAATAAGAACACAATCATTTATTGCCTAATAATTGGAATTGTGTGCTTTTTAGCCACTATAGATGACAATAACCAAGTAAGAGGATTACTTACAGAAGTTTGGGCTACTTACACTGACTTTTGGACAGTTGAAATAATTTTTAAGGACTGCTGTGAAAAAGATAATTGGCAAAAAACTTGATAGCTGCAGCCCTACTTGGTAGAAAGGCTTGATTCAGTTTAGGATTGAATTGTTTTGACTCAATACTCCCATGGTTTCTTGCACTTGTAGTGCAGTGGCTTGGAGGATGGAGTAAACTGGCTGAGCGGCTTCAATCTAACAGCTTGTGTTGGACTATATTGGTAGAGACCAGTATGTCAGGCGTATCTTGTTTGTATCTGTTGTCAAAATTTCATTCAGCGTATGTGTATTTTCCTTCCCCTGAGTCCATAAGCCTGTCTCTGTCAGTGCTGTAAGCGAAGTGATGGTTCATGTCATGTTTCTCTCCACCATTACCTCAAAGAAAACCTTTTCCCCTCGACCTTTTCCTGCCTCCCCCCCTGACCATTGTTTTGTTGACGAGGTGGACTGACGGACGAAAAAACATGGCATGGCGGCTGTGGCGACCCGGAGATGCCGTGCACTTTATCTGTAAACTCATTAGTTTGTTTTCCCGTGAGAACGTCAAGTATCTGTTGAGGCACGGAATGCTTATCGGACGTTTTGTCTGTTCGCTCTGCGTATTCACTCCTCGTTGTTCTCACATAAACGGTCTTACTCCTCTGTTTCTCCGCCTTTTTTTCCGTTTGGCAAAAACTATTCATCCTCTTTCTAAAGCTGTGCACTCCAAGTACAAAACAGCAGTGTTTGGCATACCATGTTTTCCACGTATCTTCTTCAATTTAAGATTTCCTAACTCTTATCTAAGTGCTGCTTTCTGAAGCGCATGGAAGCTGCCTTGCTTGGCCTCACAGTGAGGACCTTTTGTGTCATTGCGGCAGTGCAGTGAGAACCACTTGCTGTTTCTCACACAGAGCAGAGCCTTATCCCTCTCCTTTCCTCTACCTTTTCCTGCATCCTTCCCTCTCACACCCTTTCAGACCTACACACACACACTCACACTATCGGTGACTTCTCTGTGCAATGGGTGTCTGACAGGTGACAGGTGGCACAGATTTCACCAAGACAGGGTGTCACCACCGCAAAGTGCCGTCTCTCCCAGGCTGATGTATGGGGGGAAATCAGTGCTCTGACAAGCCATTAGTTATGCTCAGACACAAAGCACTTAAATCATCAGCTGCTTTGATAATTTGATAACGCCACACTGTAGCGGAGGCAAGTTTATCCCAGGCTTCTAGCCTCTCACCGGTGGGGGAAAGCTGTCATCTCTGTTTAGCGGTGAGCCTGAGGGTAGCTTGACAGACAGGTGGAGGGGGGGCAGAATGGACTGTCATCAGGGTCACAGAGCCCTGGCATATTTTGGTCGCACTGCCTATCCTCCCAGGAGACATCCGCTCCACAGAGAGAGACAGACAGAGAGGGAGAGAGACAGAGAGAGAGAGGGAGAGAGAGAGAGAGAGAGGGAGCAGTGCTGTAGGGCAGCCTCTGATGTGCGAACGCAACAGAGTGACGGCTCCTTAAAACGTCTCCGATTCCACTTCCCTGCAGACGCAGAGGCACAACCCACAGGATACTGGTTGTAAACAGCTGCAAAAACCCATATTCCCTGCCAGTGTACTGTATGTCAGGCCTGGAGTGCGTTTTCCAGCAGTTTCCTTGCAAGCTGTAAAAGCTGTCATGTCCTTGATGCTGCTCAGCTTTCTTTATCCTGTGAGTGCACTCCCATGAACATAAGTGCTTTGAGCTAAATCAAGCAGCCAGGCGTGCATGCTAGAGCCAGAGGGAGGGCTATGGCTAGTGCATGCAGCACTTTGAGTGGTAACTGTGGAGCGGTCATCCCCCCCCCCCCCCCCCCCCCCAATAATGCTCTGTGGTCTACTCTCGATAAAGATCAAGCCAATATGAGACCATTGAAGATAAGAGCGGTTATGTTTCTTTTTTCTATTATTTCTGTTTTTTTTTCTTGCCACTTAGTAAGTGGATGTTTCATGTTTCCAGTGAGAATATTTTATAGAGTACAGAAGCATTTGAATGGTCCTCCACTGGATGACCGTGAGCCCTTTACCAACAGGCTGTCTGTGCTGGGAGATGAACTAAAATACTTATTTTATCCAGCGGAGATCCATCCAAGCATTGTTCAAAATGTAGCTGACAAATGTCATGACACATGCTATATGAAGCTGTACTGTACATCAAATAAGTTTTAGAGAAAGAGGAAACATTGTTGTGCTGCCAACAGAACCAGGCCGTCTCTGTCTTTGTTCTTTTCTTTGTCTCTTCATCACACACACACACACACGCACACACACACACACACACACACACACACACACACACACACACACACACACACACACCCCTCTCTCTCACCGTATTTCTGGATGTTCTCCCAGACTGTGTCCGCAGTCTGTGTAGATATGAATATAACACACATTCCAGACTCTGTCAAAGTAATTGATTTGCTTGATTAATGGCAGGGGGGACAGGGGAAAGTGTGTCATGTAATAAAAGAAACAGGTGAGTCGCATAAAGATATTTCCTCATCTGTAATATTTAATTAGCAAAGCTAATTAAAAAGTAACTTTCTTGGAACCTGTTGTCTGGGAATATTAATACCCAGGCTTAACACAGATGCTTCACCGCTATTGCTCAGCCTCACTCCTTATTCAAGCAGCGCTGAGAGTTTAGAGAGCAGTGTGGTGGAATAGATTGATCACTTAATTGTGAGTTATATTTCTATTCTGCTAAGAAAGGTGTATGGTATATCAATCTATTTGCCAATATTCAGGAGGCTACATCTTGTGCTCTGGTAATTGCATTCTGTTTGATTTTGATGATGAAGGAAAAAAGGCTCAGCCTGAACGCAGTCCCGAGGGACTGGGATACAATGGCTGGCTGAGATAACATCATTATACAGCCTGTTAACTAATGTTCACATCTGCTAACCTTAGCAGTGCTTCAGTGATTTATCTGTGTTGACATACCTTCAGTTGTTAAGTGAGAGTGGGCGGGCTGACTGAGCACGAAGGCTGACCTGAGATCAGCTCCCATGTGAGCTATAGAGGTACAATATGTGTTTAATATGACCTGAAGGGTTAAAAGATGGTTATTTGTGTTGTTATTCAGTTCATGTTGTGCAAAGTTAACATGACAGGATGTCTAGCCACACACATGCACGTTGGTTGCCCCATGGCTCTTAAACTACTCCAATAAAAAAAGGTGACTTCCCTGAAGAAGTCACCTTTCTCCTTCCCAGTGAGTCACACATTCAACTAACGCGTCATCCACAGAAATGCTACAGTTTATTAGACTGCAGAAGATATAGGGACTGCAGAGAACACAAAAGTAACAGGAAAAGGCAAATATGAATTGGACAATATTTTTTTTTTTAACCTAGCCCCCACGTGGTGGCACTGTGTCGTTAAACAGACTGGTCTTGCCGGGTCGTCTGTGTAACTATTACCCAAATATTGTTGTAGAATTGCTATATCGTGGGCAGTGTATTGTGACAGTGTCGTATTGTGTGTCACGAGACGAGAGAGTTGACGGACGAGACGATCGCCGAGGATCTGGTGGAAGAGGAAAGCAAACCGGCCTGTTTGGCACTAAGCCAGATTTAAACCCAATGCTAATATGGAACCTGATAACATTATGAAGACCATCTGTAAACGTCCAATAATACACACACACACACACACACACACACACACACACACACACACACACACCCCTACGTGTGCAGCCCCGGGATTCCATCCCATTTCAAAACACCGAGCTATCCCATTAATTCCAAGCTGAGACATCATCTTTTTTTTTAATAAGCAAACGAAACACGTGATGGTTAACGTACGCAATTACAGCCCGCTGACAATTGAGTCTGAGGACAAAACCAGGAAGTGAGTAATGTGTCTCAGTAGAACTGGGAGTGTATGTGTGTGTGTGTGTGTGTGTGTGTGAGACTTGCACACCAAGGTCAGGACATCCTGATGAGACCTTCCTTTTCCACCTACTTTCACTCTGACACGATCCCAAAACCCTCCTTTATAAAAATACATCAGACAGTTGTACACTTGGATTCCTCCTTCCTATTAATCTTATCTAATAATGACAAGAAGAGAAATTGAGTGCAGGTTTAAATGTGACAACATAATTCATATTGAAGTTCAATGATAAAAACTCAAATGATGTAATTTACCATGAACAACCTCAAATTGCTTCTGATGTCCTCTTTATAATCCTTTCTGTCACCTTGAGAAGTAGCATTTATTAGGATTAATTTGGAGTGAGTGGACGGGATAGCGTGGGTGGTGAATACCAAGCAGTTAGGATGGATCATCCTTGTACTTGGCTGGAGTGGTGTGAATGCATTGCATATTCATATAACTGTAAGCTTTGCAGAACAGCTGCTGTGCAGAGGGCTTGTGTTGAACTATTTCCAGACACCTGATGGCAGTCATTAAAGCTTAATAAAACAGTAGAATGCCAGTTGTGGGCCAGTGTGTTGTGCAGGTCACACATTTCTCCAGATTATCTGATTATAATGTGTTTTACATATTTCTGATTTCTGCTTTATGTTCTGCCATATGAATAAGGAAACCAATAGATACCCATCCCATAATATCCTTCCTGATTGCAATACCTGTTCATTCATTTTATATAATGAAATAATGTGATGTTTTAATAACTCATTATAAGCTGTTAAACAGGTCATGATTCTCCTCTAATATATATTTTATATCGCTGTGTAAACATCTCCTTCAAAATAACTTTATTTATTCAAGTAAAAAAAACTATCTTTGCATTCATTTTTCACCACTGGTGAGTTTGCATTCCCGATAGTTTGATTATGCCAAGACATTCCTGTGTTTATCCAAGGTGACCTCCTCTTCATTTCTATTGCTGGAACCGAGGGGAACCAAGAAGTTGAGAAAAGGTCCGGCTATGCCAGACAACAATTAGTTTTTCTCTGTACAATGAATTCTCTATGGTTTCAGGTTTGAATATCAGACTACCAATGTCGGCCCTCGTTGTTTTGTCTTCCCCCTCACGAACTTCCTAGACAAGTATTAAGCAGGTTTTGAGCTTATAGTTCACAGGCGACCAAGAAGGAATAGGAATAATCCCTTATTAGTCCCACAGTGGGGAAATGTATTCTCTGACCCATTTTGACCCATCCTTAGTATTTTAAGGAGCAGTGGGCTGCCCCTAGTGAAGCGCCCGGGGAGCAATTTAGGGTTCAGTGCTCAGGGACACTATGGGGAGACTGAGGATCGAGCTTATCCAGATTCAGACTTGAGCACATAAATGGACAGGATTCCTCCACCTTCATTAGAAAGAGAACTAGCGTGTGATTCCCCCGGCTAACAGAGGTCTGTGTTGCTTCCAGTGGAAGGGGTTTGCTGGAGCTCCGAGCTTCACTGCTCATGAGAGCAGATCAATAAGGTCAGTCTAACGGTCGCTAATGCATTTTTAGTGCGAATCAAACGCTCGCAATCCTCTTTTCCAGTTGAAATGTTCCTTTCCCGAAAATGGAGGATATACAGCTAACCTTTCAGTGAAAGTAAAACACACAGTGGTGGTTTCACATTGAGCGTCTCACTGTATTGTAACTCTCAGCTTGGAACAGACAGTAATGATCGCTTGCCTTGGGTTTTTCTCTGCTGTGTTTCACTTCTCAGATGCCAAAGCCTCGGCTCTATCAGTGACACTGTTGGACAAACAATCGTCTGCGCTGGTAAATCGAGGGGCTTGTCACTTAATGTGGAAATGAAAGCCCTTCAGTTCAACTGCGTACAGACGACTGACTTGTTCTCGCTTGTAATGACTCTGGTGCGCTCTCAACACAAACGAGGAAGCATATTATTATCGGTCTTCCAGATATCACCAGATGCTTGCAATAAATGTTTTAATTGCCTGTTTGTGTTTCCCCGCGTACCTCCATAGCCTCGGCTGCTCCTGTTACATCTGGCTCAGTCAGAGGCACTTTCTTTTTCTCAGAAGCCTCCCATTACAGCTTTGGTGGAAACTTAATAGTGACGCTGTATTTCAATTTCATGGATGTTTAATTGATGCTGTTGAAGTCTGATCTCTTATCTGTTTTCACGATTAACACAGATAGTTGTTCCGTGTGTTGTGAAGCCGTGAGAAAGTCAGACTACTGTACTCTGTATATTATACTGTATAATGATTTGTCGTAAGATTGTACTTAATTGAGCTGATGAAGTGTGGCAGCGGGATGAACGTTTAAAATACCTGAACAGAATATAATCGTATGAAAGCAGCTGTGTAAAGTGAATTGAGGGAATCAATGTAGGCACAAAAAAACACAAAATGCAGCTGATTGCGAGGAACTTTACGAGCAGGGGTGACATTCACTTGAGACACAACACTTTTACATAATTAAGACTTTAAAACTAATTCAGAGTCCCACGTTTTGACTTCTCCTCTACTCCTTAGTCCTCATGTCAGCCATCTGATGTACTTTATGTAATCAATTGACCTCCGGCTCATCGAGTGGCCTCCGAGCCAGCGCCATGCCTCTTATCCCGCTCACCCGGACAAGACAGATGCCATCCGTTCCCATATCTCATGTTCCACATTATCCTCATTCAATATAGAAGCCTTATAATCCTGTAAGCCAGTCTTCGCCTTCGTTAAACACATCTCATGCTTCCCAACAATCCTCCTGTTGATCTTCTCGTGTGTGTGTGTGTGCCTGCGTGTGCAGACAAATTGGATTGAGGGATCACTTAAAGGTTTGATACAATCGTTGACATGATAATCTCAGTCATAAAACACAATAGAAGTGTTTCAACCTTTGAAGGTGTTGTCCCCCATCTCTTGCATTAGAAGCGCACTATAAGGGGCCATTATGAATGACGGCAAGTAAATATAAATAATCATTTATAGTTTTGAAAAATTGCAATCCCATTCTTTAATTGGCTGCTTTTCGCCTCCCTTGAAATCAGATAATGAGATGAAATAAGCCAAAAGCTAAAATATTCCTCTTTAGAAATAATTGTGGCAAAACACCCAAGTCCTGAACCCTCCCTATGACATCATCTCTGCTGATTCTTCATTCAATCAATGCTCAATGTGTAGCTGTAATCTATGCATGCGGCAACTACGTGGTTTTAATGTGTAATTGTTTTAATTGCATAGTAAGTTGTAGTAAATAGTAGAGCTTATTGTTATAAAGGCCTCTCCCCAGTATTCTTCACACATTGCTTACACAAGTGCAACAATGGACTGCATTAGACAGCGGAGAACTTAAATGAATTACTGTATGGGAACCGTGAAGCAGCGGCCCTAAACCTCCCCCCAAAAAAGTGTCTGGATGTCCCTTCTACTCCTGGAAGGGCTGTCTGGATCTGCAACGTGAAACGAGCTGAGGAGGTTTGGAAAGTGTATTCTGGCTCATCCCCCAGTCTGTGCTCTCTGGCACTGGCTTTCTCCTCCATTGTGGAGATGGTGAGCTTTTCGCTGGGTTTCTAATTACCAGTGGAGGGGCAAGTCTGCGGTCTCTTGTTACACTGTTAGCTTTAATGTCCGCGGGCTATAAATAGTGCAGGTGTCGGCTCGCTGGAGAGCAGCAGCCTCTGCTCACAGTCTTTATAGAGGCAGGAAATAGAGCTCTGCATGCACAAGCACAGTGTGCGCCATTGATTTAACTTAATGTGAGCCCAGCTGACGTAAGCTGTGTTTGTGCAACGCAGTTTCCTGATGGAAAGAACAATATACCCACTTTCACCCTGGAAGTAAAATGAGATATAGCGTGGTAAAGTGGCATTTTCTCCATTTACAAAATAATGTACACTGATTTATGGCGTGAAGTGTACAGTATTTGCTTTGTGGGTACTGACTGACTAAAGGTGTCACTTATTTATTTCATAAAAATGTATGCCAGGGTTCACTATAGTTCAACCGTGAGCCGAGTCCGGACCCAGATGCCGTTGTCTCGTCCACTCGTTCAGCGGTCCAGGAAACACACCAACCAATTACATCACGTGATGCTACTAATACAATATTATTCACACACATGGGAGAGATACCGGGAGAGAGACCCAACAGTTGCATAAATACATAATTCAGACGTGACGTTAAAAGAGAAAAGTGGACAGAGACCAGACCTTTAACCATGAATGGACCGACTCTTATATGTTCATTCTTCCAACACCAGTGTGTCTCATATGTTCAGAGACCGTGACGATCATTTAAAGCAGCAATGTGAAGCGAGACGAAGCACAACTCTTTTGAGCAGACGTACCCACTCATCCCAAATGAAGGCACCGATAATAAACAAGCTAAGAGTCCAATATGATCAGGATCCTAACATAACATTTTTAACTGTCCAGACAGGAGAATAGAGCTGAAGCAAGTGGTTTCAACAGGTAAAGTCCCTGCACACAAATGTCTCTTTTTAGAAGATGAGAATAATATAATATCTTGGCTTTTTTTTATCATCACTTCACACCTGAATTTGAAGCTGCAGGACAAATTAATTCGTTTTTTTCTAAAACTAAGTACTTTATTTTAAGAGTAAAAAGATTTCTGTTATGCATTGAATTTATTTAATCCAGTCCTTATTTTACTAAGTCAGAGAAGAACATGTATTTATTCTTAGAGTATGTATTCTTTATAATTAATCCAGTTACATTTTAAATCTGACAATAAATAGGAGAAATAAATGTACTGTTTTCTACATAAATATATGGCACAAAAATAATAGCACGAGTTAGACATCATTGTGATGGAAATTCTCTCTGACTGGACATTGCTGAACTTTAATTAAATACCCCTGCCCTATGTTTTAATGGTCAAATATGTTTAAAACATTCAAATGATTTATTATCATTTCAGTGAAAGCAAATGCCCGAGTACTGCTGGAATTAAGAGAATGAGTTTGCTAGTGGATTTTGCACTCCCCATTGCCTCATTATCCACTCACTCATTTATTCAAATTTTCATTTTTTACTGTAGCGGCAAGATTGTTATTTTGAATGACCTGCGCTGCCGTCACTCCCGACCTGCGCTGCGGCACATCCGAGTTCATCCGAGGGAAGATTCTTATCCACTTTGGTTGGAGCAACAAGTTCTCCGATACATAACAAAGGACTGAGTGAGCATCAGTGCAATTTAATGATCTTCTATCCGTGCCCAGTTGCTAAGCAACCTGCACTCTTCTGTCTGAAGCCATGGCGTCCCAAAAGAAACACCACGTCATTGGTCTGAGGCGCGGAGGAATGCAAAGCCACAGGGTTTTAACTACATCTTGTTCTGCATGTGGACCTTCCCGAGGCTTTAATAGCACCTCCGTCTGGTTTAATGCAAACGTTTCATAATAACCAACGGCAATATGAAGGCAGTAAATCACCTCCTGCTTGGTGGTCGAAGCGTGAGGATGTGACTGCTGCGTTAGTCCAGGCTGGAGCCTGTTGTGTCAGCCTGCTGGGCCAATCAAACAACCCTTCCTCGGCTGGATAGCCACTTTTGTTCAGATGCCATTAACCGAACAACGGTGTAGTAAAGCAACCCGCTATAAGTTTCTCCCTCTGCAACCCTCTGCCTCAGAGCCTGACAGACATCTGGTTTTTGGCAGCGAGCCGGAGAGAGAGGCACATTCAGGACAGGAAGGCTTCAACAGCATCACCCTATTCACTGCCTCCCAGAGTCAATGTTCTGCTGTGAATCATAGAGGTGGAGGAGCAAAGGGAGGAAGAAGAGGGAGTGAGAGATGTTGCTACAAAGCCACAGCTGGAGTAAAATCAACCATTTCTGTTTCCCTTCTCCCCATATCCCTAGAGAGGGTCGCTTTTCCTTCTGTGCTTGTTGTTCTGGCTCTACCGCACACGGAAATCTCAGAAAACAAAGCTCTTTTTCTGAGGAAAACAGTGGACATCTGAGCGTACGCGGCAGAATTGCACTTTTTTTCCTCCCAGCTGTGGCAGTGGGATACGTTGTGTGTATTATTCAAGCAGTTCTATGTTGTTCATTAAACATCTCTGCGGGTTTAGAGTGATTGTTTCCGAGACACTATATTCTCAAATACTATTCTGTGTTCAGTATTCAAACAAGCGGTGCATTTTAATTGCTTTCACATTCTAAATGTTGCAACCTGAGCCGACGTGAGCAGTCTATTGGTTTGTGCTCATGTCTCACACTCGGATGTTTTCTTTTGAGGCCCTATCTGGAGGCTCTGAGGATCCACTCTCATCTCATCAGAGCTCTCCTCTGGCAATACAACCACCACAATATGCTTCAACGAGGCTTTCACATCGGGCCCGAAATACTATTCTGAATAGGAACTCGCTCTCTGCGCCTGTTTTCAGGATCTTGACAAGTCGTTTGTCCTGCATGATGAAAACCCTGAGAGGCAGTTCAAATCTGTGGAAAAAGCTAGTATGTGGACCTTGAGATGGCGGCCGGTGCTCATTTCAGCCCTGAGTGGTGTCTGTAAGGCTTTCTCAGACACCACAGGGACTCTATAAACCTGGTTAAACCAGGATAGAAATGCACTCTCTCATGCCTCTCTATGGCTGTGAGCACACAGTAATAATTAAAGATGTGAGATGAGTGTATTAGCATTTTGATCATCTCTTCTTTGGACAGTCAGAGGACAATGGTTAGAGAGCTGAACCTGGCTACATGAAGGTAAGGGGGCTTTTCCTTGTTCTGAAGTATTCTTCAAAGGAAATTTACATAAAAACTGTAAATCACAGTTGATAATCTGAAATATATTTACTGTTGAGCGACCAGATAGTTTGAATCGTGCACATTCTGCTCTCTGTACCGCCACGACATGCCGCCCTCACTCGGCCACGAACGCCACCTGCTTCCCGCTAGCGCTTCTTCATCATCTCTTTCAGCTCTTAAGACACTTTGCAGCGAGCAGACTTTGTGTCCCCTGTGAGGCGAGCTTGTCAGTTTATAGCTACTTGAAAACAAGCAGCCTCATGAGTGCCGCGTCTCTGTGTGTTTGGCATGCGTGCGAGGGAGTCGGTGCTGCTGGCTGTTTCCTAAATCTGGTTACAAGCTTGGCACAAGATGCTCGTCGCCTGAACACCTTTGACTGTAGCTGGACGCAATGCTTTGTAGGCTGAACACTTGTCATGTGGTATTTATTATACGCGTACATATGTTGTTGTCGGCGATGAATCAGACATGGCACTTGTTGCCCAGAGAGCTGCTTTCATAACCTTGCCAGCTGATGTATGTGTGGTGGAGTACATTAGTGAGGAATGTAAATCAGTAGAGCGGGCCGGCTGAGCTTTGTTTCCATCTGAAGTCACTCCACCTAAACTGATGCCTGTTTTTGTGCCTCAGGGACGAGGAGAATTTATCAAATAGTTGTTGGTGATATTTAATGCAGCTCAACATTTTACTGAGATTTTCTGGTCCAGCTCCACAGTGGCAGCATGAATGTAAGCATGCGAGGAGAATGACACCATGCTTGTTGCTCTGTGCAGCTTTCTGGACATTTAATGATGTGAAGTGTTTCTCTTGCAACAGCAGTGATGCATAGATCTGATACCCGGCTTTGGGTATCAGCCAAGATCCAATACTCATCCGACACCAGTGCTTAATTTATAAGATGATGTCTCACTGAGTGGAAGAGACTGGGATCACTCTTTTATGTGGAAGGCTTGACTTAAACATTGCTTTCACAACTTATATCAAACACAATGTAGGCATTATATACAGTACATAGATATCATTGTACTAAATTGTTATTTATAAATAATATCAGATACCAGATCGGCCTATTGTCACGATACCCAAACCCGCTATTTGAGTCAGAAGAATGGGACCAAGATTCTCCAGCGGTATGGGCAGCAGCCTTCCCTTTCTTCAGCGGTAGACGTTATACATATGCTTTATTAATGAGACCAAATATATACATGTACACGCAGTAAACAGGCTATCTCATCAGTTAAACCAGTGGTTCTCAAACCTTTTCTGTCACGCCCCACTTTGGAGGAAGAAAAATGTTCGGGCCCCATCAAAATTTTAACAAAATGGTCCAACTTTTTGTGCCTTTTTGTGACAACTCCTGCGCCCCAACTGTAATACCTCCGCGCCCCACTAGAGGGTCGCGCCCCACAGTTTGAGAACCACTGAGTTAAACAAACAGAATGTATGCTAGCCTTTCATTTTGGATTCAATGCAAGTAGACGATAATGTGATATAAGTCTCATCTTCACAAAGCCAATAGTGATCAATAAAAAAATGACCTGACTGGT
Source organism: Myoxocephalus aenaeus (assembly GCA_038501785.1). Classification (NCBI taxonomy): domain Eukaryota; kingdom Metazoa; phylum Chordata; class Actinopteri; order Perciformes; family Cottidae; genus Myoxocephalus; species Myoxocephalus aenaeus. The sequence continues at coordinate 3,191,343 of JBAMJR010000175.1, read as the reverse complement.
GTTGAAAATGCTCAAAAATCCTGGGAGATGGTGCGAGGAAATAAGGTCCAGGGTCCAAAAAAGTTATAATAAAAGAATATTTAATAAAAAGTGATAGACAGACAGCTTATGCTTTCGATCAAGCTCTTTTGCTCCACCAGCGAACTCCACGGGCACGCAGGTCCGATTCGCTTGCTAGTAGCCGGAAATGAGAACGCTTTCTCGTCATACAGTTAATTTATATCCATTCATGGAGCCTAGAGCCCGTCCTACTCATTAAAAGTCCCGCTTTCACACCTCTGGTTGCCGCTTCACTCGTCCATTGGCCTGCAGCTAAAGTGACGGAGCCCGTCCACTTCTTCTTCTTCTTCTTCTTCTTCTTCTGCTGACCGGTAAAGTCTCAAAAGTCAATCTTCAGCTCCGCCACCTCAGGCGAACTACAATTCCTTAAAGCGGCAGTACATGCAGCATGCAACCTCTAACATTCATTCACACATTAATCATTTTCACCGTAAATAAAAGTGACCTCCATATGCATACAATTACAAATCCTTCATAATAATATCCCTTATTAATTATCATATTTCATGCATTATCATATTTCATGCATTGTAATGTACACATAAACAATTCTTCATTTTACATTGTGCAAAGTCCAAATTTGACAAACTAGGCTCTAAAAACCCTACACTGGTCACAGCTATAATCACGGAGATCCACTTTGGTCATCCCAAGTCACTACAAACAAATGAAATATCCAATAGTATATTTGTTATATTTGTGTCTTATACTGTAGATGTTAAGTTAGATTGTTTATAAATGGAAGTTCATTATCGGTTAAATACTGCACTGTGTTTGCAGTATCTGCTGCAGATTATAAAAAACACATTATACCCAGCTTTGAGATGGTTTTGAACAATAAGTAGGTTCTCAGTTGTGGACAGCTAAACCAATTGGCCCTTTCCCACAGAAAGTGAATCTTCTTTGGTAATCGTGAATGGCAGAATCCAATAAAAGCTCTGACCCAGTGCAGTCGCCGTAAGCAATCTGTGTGCCGATTTAAGCAAATGGTTCATTTGCCTTTACATCTGTCGGCAATTAGGTTTAATTGTTTAAGCCAACAAGGGCAAGTTGAAAGGGGGAAATCCACAATGCCGCTCGGGCAGGGATCATTCTTTTCCTCCTGTTTGTTCTCATTTAGATCTATTTTACGGTATTCTTCACTTATTAATTGTTGCCACCATATGGCTACTAGTGCGCACGTTGTGTTTGGCTTTAAACTGAAATCTTGTCATTCATGTTCTTCTTCTACGAGCAAGAAAACGCCCGCCAGCTGATGTCTGTGTCTGAAATAGTCCTCAGAGGCTTTCACTAAGAAACAACTCGGTGCTCAGATTCAGCAACAGAGCAACACAAACACTGCTGGCTGACATCATCCTGCGCCCATCAAAGGGCCACTCTACCTGCTCTACTTACTCAGTGATTAACATGAGAAAACACCGGGCTGGATCTGCTCCTCCATGTTTTTTTAATCAGGGGAAATGTTGTGTTTCATGCTGAACATGTTTGTTTTTCTTTAAGCCCTCTGCAGAAGGCCCGATTCCCGTCCTGTCAAGATGCATACTGAAAACACACAGACAGACACGCACACACGCACCCACGCACGCACGTGCGTGCACACACATGCAGCGTCATGAATGCAAACGCTCAAGATTAAAGATCTGTTGAATCGTGTGCTGAGTGAGATCTCCTGTTGCCAGTATGGACATTGTTGTGAGATCAGTGTCTGACGCTCTCTACATGACCACAGATCATGTACGTAAAAGTCAGGTTACAAGCCGCTCCTACTTAAGGTCAGTGTCCCGCAGTAGCAAGCTGCTGCTAGCTAGTGCTGCTGCTAGCTGCTGCTAGCTTTCCGCTCCTGCTGCTAGCTCCCCGCTGCTGATGCTACTGCCCGCGTCCCCTCTGCCCAAGTCGGGTGTCGAACCGGGGCTGATCCCGCTACCTTCGGTGGTTGTCGGGGAGCTAGCGGAGAGCTAGCAGAAGTTAGCGGGGAACTAGCATAAGCGCCAGCTGGCTACAGCGGGGAGCAAACGGGGACACTGACCGAAGGTAGTAGCGTCGTGTAACCCGACTTTTACGGTGGTAAGAAGCATCTTGTTAGATGCTACGTTTCTCCACCAAATACATATTTGTAGCCACTAAGTATTGGGCCACTTGCTTCTATCCACTCGCTAATAGCACACATTTCTGGAAGGTCAATTGGTTGAGGTTGCATTCCAGATCTTTGGTGGTTGATGCCCTTGCATAGCTCGACGAGCAACTGCACGCTGTACTTCCGTGGCCGAACTCTGTTTGCTCACTTATAGACCTCCTAGAGTCTCTGTGTGTGGCCCGCGCTGCTTTGTTTTATTTGGCCAAATCTGTTGTGCTTCTCTGCGGACGCCCGATAAGACTGGATGATGCGAATGGAACCGTGCTGCAGAGATCCCCCATCACCAGGCCCTTCCAGAAATACAAATTATCTGTATTTGTTGAACAGCTAGACACAAGGAAACCAGATCATCATACGCAGGATATCCCCTCGTTTTTTTTTCCCCAGTCTGACTCAAATATTAATAATAAAAGAATCACTGCTACGATAAGATTAGTGCCAGGAAATTGGCGAGGCGTCTTTGTCTGTGTGTATTTGAGTGCATTTTTGAAGTGGACACTATTTTGTCAGGCCCCCGCTGTTGTTCCAGAGTGCCGTAATGAGAGAGAAGGTGAACAAACATCTTCTAGATGGGTACATCCGTCGAGGGAATAATTTACTGCCGACCTGAAAAGCTCTGCTAGGCTCCCGCAGTCACTTCTGTGTGTTATGCAGACAGTGGATCATCTGCACCTGAAGAATTCTCAGCAGCTGTGTGTGTGTGTGTGTTTTTTGTGTGGGCACCGCGTCTATTCTGAGACACTACACTACAGAAGGTAGACAGACTTTTGGACTGTGGTCTTAGGATGGAAGAATGCAGCAAGGAGGGGTTCCAGTTTCCTGCCATACATTTTCAATCTGTCCTCTACAGCACAATCTATATGATGTGATTAATCTGCCTTCGCCATATAATGCTGCGGTGCTCTGATTTTCTCACCCTCCATCACTTTAACGGTTTTGTTTTTGAGGTGATTTAGGGAGGTACATTCTGCCAACCATACCCACCAAACCTAGGGATGCGCCTCTCTTCAGTTTGTACTTTGCCGTATATGATATAATGGTCCGCGTATCCGTCTGGTTTGGTACAGGATCTTTGTTCTATTTGTGACATCCTTTCGGTGACCCAAAACAAATACAACATAGTCTGTTTATGTTTATTACTCGCACATGCAGAACAGAAATTCTGTTCGCCATTTAATATATGATGGCATCACCCACATCTGTCGATTAGGGACCAAAAAGCGGATCGGTCTGTGCTAAAAAGCCAAACAAAAAGCAAACTTGAGCATGCTAACGTGCTCACAATGACTAGCATGCTGACGTTCACCATCTTAGTTCAGCACGTTAGTGTGCTAACATTTGCTAATTAGTGCTAAACATATAGTAGAGCTGAAGCTGATGAATGTCATTAGTTTTAATTTGGTCATACTTGACAACGAAGATGGCACCAGATGAATTAAATTTAGAAAGTCATTATAATTCATCCTGAGGGGAACATGACTTTCTGAACCGAATTGCACGACAATTCATCCAACAGTTGTCACGACGTTTTATTAATTACCACAAATATTCACCTCCCGATGGCCGCTAGCATGGCTAATAAAAAACTGAATTCACAGAGAGCTTCAGTGCTCCCCAAACGCAGAGTCACACTCTGGTGAGGACGGTTTTCATGTTGATGTTGTTGTACTATTACATTTGTAACGACTGTACGTAGAAAAGAATAATGAATAAAAGTGGTGCGTGGTCACGGTATTTGAACTGAATAAAGGACTCTGGGAAAGTGATGATGGTTTTCATGTCCTCACTTCAGGGTCCTCACAGCTGGAATATGACACGTTCGTTCTCAGCAGGTTTTGAATTGTGTTCACCTTTTTGATTCTTCGAGTGCTGCGCTGGGTTTCTTTCACCTCTATTAAATCCACCTGAATGCGGTCAGAAGCCAACATCAAGTGTTTTTTTTCCTAGTCACGCAGAATTTAATACAATATTTCTTTTGGTTTGAAAATCTGTTTCATACCCTGTAACGTTTCATCGCGTTGTCTGCATTCAGGAGCGGCTGTCTTCTCAAGGCGCTCACAGCTCTTTTGGTCCCGAGTCTCTGACCAGCAGGTCAAGTTGCTGCACGGACGGCTGAATGATCTTTTTTTTTTAGGAACTTGCTCATTCTCTGCAACTCTTTTTCTCTCCGTACTTGAGTTTGTTTCTCTCGCTTCTTTTTCTTGCCCATTCAATACACTGAAAGCTCTGTGAAAACACCAGTGTATGTGTGTGTGTGTGTGTGTGTGTGTGTGTGTGTGTGTGGGGCCATTCTGACCTTGCCGCATACTACAGGGGGACTTAGAAGTTATTTAGCCACGATCGTGTGTTTATAACAAAGGATAAATAACAGCAATGAGGGATCTGACAAAACATTCAACATGTGTTTTTAAGTTGTCTTTCACAACCATTTGAAGCCAAGCCTGGTCAAACAATAGGTTTTTTTTATGTCTGACTTGTGAGTTGTTGTTCCAGCTGTCTTTAATCGGAAGAAAATATGTAGTAGAGAGCCATCTGGAACATATGCTGATGGTGATACAGTAGTTTGTTCCATCATAACACAGTAATTTAATTAATCCTTGTAAGGCAATCACCATTTTCCATGAATTACTGGGTCAGACGTGAAACTGTCTGCATTTTGTCCGTGTGGCTTTGTGCTGTCATGGTCAATTCTGTAGAAAGACTATCTGAATAGAAGCCAAACCATGGACTCAAAGTAAAGAGCTTGATTTTACCCGCTGTGTGTGATGACCTCCTTCCTTTGTGGCTTCAGCCTCCACAGTGAAAGATAATTATAAACCTTGTACTTTGTTAAAACTCCTACGACACATTTAAATCCTCAGTTTGATGTCAATAGTTAGTTATTACTTGGCTTCATGCAATATACTCTTTTGAAAGATTTATTTTAGGGCTGCAACCAATAACTGCTTTTATTATCTTCTTGAGTAAATTACAAAACTTGCAAAATGCGTCTATCACGATAGACGGAGACAGAGACGAGCTGCTGTTATTTCCACTTTACAGTGGCGGTGTTTCCACCTTGTGACTCTGTAGAGGGAACTCCATCCGAAGAGGTTCTGAATATTTTGCCAGGTGTTTTTTCATGTCTGTCTTTACACCAATTTCATCATCAAAATATCTTTGAAACCACAAAATTCCACAAAAAATGTAAAAGAAGTCTGAGTTTGGAGATGTGTGTGCTGATCCGACCAATGGCGACGAATGTGATCCCATCTCAAGATGGTCTCGAGTTTTAATATTCAATAGGTTCAAACCCTGGCAAAAAAAAAAATTGTTACACCGTTACATCCTAACATTTTGAGAAATATGAGCGTATGTTATTTCACTCTGATTATCACTTTGTGTGCTTTGTCAAAAACACTGTCTTCAAAGGGCATCCTTGTTGAGTATTCTGTCCGCGTGAGGAGGATAGATAATGAATAGAAAAATGCTGCTTTTGATGTTCTCTTTTTAAAGGGTAATTATTAGGATACTCAAAAACAAGCCTTCAAAGTGAGCACGTGTACAATATTACAGACAGCTCAATTGTAACACAAGGTCAACAGATATGAGCAGATGTGCCAATGTAAAGTGTCTTACTCCAGACATAAAACCTAAACATTAGTTTGTTCATTGAAAATGATGTAAATATAAAGTAGATATTATGGTATACTACGTATACATCCTAATATTGCCCCCACAACATACCATCATTTTAAGCTGCTTTGAACCATTCGGTTACTCGAGTACACATCTGGTTCAGCTGTTCTGATCACAGCTGTAATTGGTTGCATTTCCAACAAACGGCAATTACCCATCGATTTGTTACACCCAACACTTTCTTAATGCTACTTCACAGCTACTAAAAATGTGCTAACCAGGTCAAGGGCTCCCTAAAGAATGAGACAATTCACTGCTCAACTAGGTAGCTGAAGTTAATATGCGCCATTGTCCCGGAGTGCCCCTCGAGGAGAGATTGTACTTATCAGTCTCTATTAGCATTCATTAGATCTCCTGTTATTGTTTACTTTGTTGCTTGTTGTGTAGAGATGTGAGGCGTGTGCCTTTTGTGTGTGTGTGTGTGTGTATGTGTGTGTGTGTGTGTGTGTGTGTGTGTGTGTGTGTGTGTGCATGCGGTATCGTGGGAAGCCAGATCCGTTAAGCCTCTGGTGCGTTCGAGTGCTCTCTCTGCCTCTCCGTCTCTCGGCCGATCTCTGTTCCTGTTTTCTGTCACCATCCATCGTTCTCTCTCTCTTCCTTTCTGCTGCGAGCCCGGTTTATGTAAACTAATTAAATTGTGTCAGTGAGACAAGTTGATCGGACCCTTTGAACAGCCTCTCACAAGCTGGTGTGTTCTGGTGACTCAAAATGCCAGCAAAGACCAGAGAAGATCCGGCTTGTTTTAATCTACTGCCGTAGACGTGGAGATCAGAGCGCTCTTGCACTCGGAGGAGGGACAGCGGAGGTTCTCCAGGGCGAGGTTCAAACACACGGCAGAGGAGAGCGAAGAGAGAGGGAGAGAGGAAACGGCTGAGCCAAGCAGGATAAGAATGCATCGGATCAAATGAAAACCACAAAACGTGCAAAGTAAATAAACGGGATGGCTTGTTGTTTAAAGGACTTGGTCTAAATCGATAAATCCCAAAATACAACGATGTGAAGTTAATGTATGTAGAATAGTGTTGCGCGGTATACCGATAACGGGGGTGTCATAACGCCCCATTTTATTTGCTCTATTCCAAAAAAAATGCTGTTTTAAGAGGAGCCTGAGGCTACTTCCTGTGATTTGTGTCTAATTACGACCGAATGTGGCAACACAATTAGAGTCACCGTCCTGTAAGATAAACGCATGATCCACCAAAAAGCACGTGTTAAAGTATTTTTATGATTCTATCTAGGTACTCGGCCCTTTTCTTACTAGACATCACCGTGTTTCTCATCAACGTGAAATGGACAGAAAGGAAAAGCAGCCGGCGAGAAGTGTGAGACGCTTTCTACAGTCTTACTGATTTATAGCAGCTTGTCCCTCATCAACTGCTCCCAGGTCTTCATCTGAATTTGTGGGGTTTTGTTTTGGAAACCTCTCCCCGTCTCCCTTGCTGCAGTACCACTCTCTGCCTGAGCTGTAACTACTGGTGCCGGTGGGGACGCTATTTTTCAAAAACAAGCCTGGCTAAAGTGGTTTTATGTCCTATCAGGTTGCAAATATGAAGTTAATTATCAAAGAAATCACATACGTAATTTTATTATCGTGACGACTCTAATGTACAATCATTTTATAGCTACAATTTGTCTTCTGAAAGTTAGCATATTATTTTACTACTCAATGAACAGGAATACCTGTTAGAGTTAATAGCAAGCAAAAGATGACAAAAAGAGCGCGATTGGAGAAGACGGCACACGCTGCAGTGATTATTGAACCCCGCTCCTGGAGCCATCCGTTGACCGCACTCTGTCCCTTCAATTCATCCCCTTTATGCACTGCTTCATTTCAGTTAATGTGTCATACCGTAATAAAAGCAGAGCTTTCCATTGTTTCATTCAACCTCTCCTGGAAAGTTCCACATGTCTTGAGAGACGAAGCACAGTGGATGTATTTCACAGGAGAAAAGTGCAGGCAGTGCACAATATTAATCTGCTGCAGGCAGCTTCTGGCATGTTTACCATTTTCATAGACTCCGGATCCAGTTTGCGAACATATCTTGCTATCGGATGAGATTTTCTTTCAATAGAAAAAGTATAATTTCGCACTTTAAAATGATTGTACCCTATTATAGGATCATTCAAAACATCCGGCATCTATATTTGCAAATATTTTTCACTTAAAAAATGTAAATGCTGGAAACAAGATGACTTCTACTTCACTGAAAAGTTGCTTATTGGATGTATAAGTTGTTCAAGGTGAGCAATGGATACAACTTTGCCCTAAATTTACAAAAAGAATAAAATAAAGTTAAATATATATAAATAGCTGCCTTCCAGTATAATTACTCTATACAATTCAAGACAATCACAGCAATGAAAGCTAGTGGCGAGTGAGCCATATTAAGTGATTGGTCTTTTTTTTCTCTTCTTCTTTTACAGGCGCTGAAATAAGGAATTTGTCCCGCTATTGTTCGGTGGGCAGGCAAAACATAACGTGCATAATTTATTCCAGGCAATCAGTTGGTTGGGAGGCGTAGAAGCAGGCAGAGAGCCCGTCAGGCACAATGGCACGTCTCTCAGCCCCATCATAACTTTGTCACTTATTCTGTGCACTGACAATGCATGTCATGTTGCATTATTTGCCCGGGAAGAGCGTGGGTGGGAAAAGCAAACCCGATTAGTTGATGCATGCGCTTGTTTTTCTACGAGTGAATTGAGGCCTTTAGAAATGGTTTAGTGAGTCAGTGCCAGTAGCACACCCATCGAACGCATCCCTCTGTCAGCCGTGCGTATCTGTAACACTGGTGATGTAATTCTCTACAGGCACGCTAACGTTGCTTCGAGGTGGTCCTCCAACGAGTAACTGCTCCTTCCACTGCTGCCTGAGATTCTTTTCTCACCAGTATTTTGTGGAAAACCGCCTTGATTTTATTCCTCATGTGCAATGCGCACCACATATGAGTCACACTGTGGTTGCTGTGGGCTGTGGGATAAAACTTGGCCCGACGCAGGTTTTTGTTGAGTTCAGCTTGAGTGCTGTTCAACAAACATATACCACCCCGAAATATATCAATTCTGTGTGTGCAGTACACCTCAACATTGTGGAGATTGGCAACTTTTTAAGTAGCGCAAGTATGGAGGGTTAAGAAAACATGTATACAATATGACATGGCAACAAGAATGGAAAAAACAGCAAAGGGGATCCCATATTCATGGTTAAGACAATAACAGTACACATGCAACCCTTTACACTCACACATTATGCATATAGCACATTTCTGGGCCTCTAAAGTATTCATGTATCATTGTTGCTATCTAGGGCAGTGCACTCAAAACATGCTTGTTGCTGATTGCTTTGCTTCTGGTATTTCTGCTTGCAGCTTTTCTCAAGAACTGCTCATCCAAACATATTCACAATCGACACTGCACTTCTTTGGGTCTCGGCCAATACGCCCTCCAAGGGTGAAGCCGATCGGCTGAACAGTTGTTGAGATTGAAGGACAGACAGACTCCTTCCATTTCAGTTCGATGCCATTAGATACCCAAAACCTTGTCTCTCCGGCTTTCCCATTAGCATGTTGCACAGCGCTGACATGTCATTAGCTCAGCTGTGACCGTTTTGCACCTTCCCTTTCAACAGCCAGCCTCCACTCTGATGGCGGCTTCACCAGCTATAATGTCTCCCTGGGGGTATTAACACCAACGGCTCTTTGGTCCACAATGGCGCAAAACAGGTCACCCTTTCAAATAACAAAGCTGATTTGTTCCATAAGTTTTACCGTGGACAGCTGTGAAACCCTACACGGTCTCCCGGCAGCAGATGAGTGGTTCTATTGATCAGCACTGTCAAGCTGTATAACCCCATGTGTGGAGCCTGCTATATTGGAGTTGTAGCTTATCGGTTTGTTTTCAGAATTCGGTTTTCTTCATGAAAAGAAATGTCTTCTGGTGCAGCTTTCATGTGCTGACGAGCAAACTGAAGTTAAATGTTTTGATGTTTCTCGCTGTGCGTCTGCTGATCCGTTTCCTGCTCAGATATGACTTGCAGGTAAACGCCGGCTCAGTCAAAGTTTCTACTCGGCCTCATCTTTTCCTCACCTTCTTCATGCTCGAATGTCGTTTAGGGCCTTGTTATGTGATGTCATTCAGCAAAACCCGTTTAAATTGCTCCATCAACCGTTGCCGTATCACTTTGAATGTGAAACATCAACAATAAAGGTCAGACTGTCACAAGGTTACAAAACAGGAGCACGATAACATCATGCTGTGTGCTTTTATTGGGAAACAGTAGAAGTAAATATGTAGATACCATAAGCAGTAACAACTTTGACTGTGGATATGTTGCAGAATGTTTTAAAGCTCAGAGAACTGATACCACTGACTGCTTTTAAATCTAGAATGAAAGAAATAGAGGCAGGTTCCCAAAAAATGTAAATGTTTCTTAAATTGACTCTGTTACGTCGTTTCTTTTATTTTGTGTTGTTCTGTGTTTTCTATCTGTAACTATGTGTTTTTTATGATGCTGCCTGTCTTGGCCAGGTCTCCCTCGAAAAAGAGATTTTTAATCTCAATGGGGGGGAAGTCATTACAATTCTTTCTTAGGACCATGGACCAATTGTCACATTGATCCAATCCTTAGTGAGACATTTAATACGAAACCATTAACCTCGACCTCATGGTGGCACGAGAGTAAACGTAAGGTGACAATCAAACTCATTAGGATACATCATCAGGGAACCATGAATGTCCAAACACAACTATGTGCCGATGCGTCTCTAGATGTTGAGATATTTCTCTCTAAAACAGAGCACTTATTGAAAAGTCATGAGGTTACCACGGTCATTACAATTCATCCTCAGGGAACCGTGAATGTTATGACAGTCCGACAAAAAATGGTGGACTGGCACAGAGAGTAGAGAGTAGTAATAAATCAACTAATCGAAGATTCCCCATTGGTCTCAGACAACATTTGTCTGGTTTAAATCCAGCTGCAGACCCATTTTGCCCTCTCTATCCTCATCACTCCTGTTGGCTCCTCTACCGTGTACTTTTAGATAAAACCAAATGGCACAATACAAGTCGAACAAAGAAGCACTTTTTTGCGGTTCTTTGTGTAGAAAAGCGTGTTATACTACACTGTATCTAAAGCCTCTCTCCACCATTGCCACTCAATTTGGAGCAAATTCACTGCTTTCTGCTTTCTGTAGAGTGGAGATTTGCTATCTGCCAAAATGGGCTTTTATGAGCGGATACACGGCTCTTCTTTTCAAGCTCCCGAGTGAGCTAATGAGCAGACGTTGTCAGGTATAGAAATGTATTGAAACATTGATTCGACTGTTGATGGACGGTATGATTGCAGGATCCTCAAAGGCTTGTTTGTGCCGTAGAACGCATTACCGAAGATTGTTTGTTCTGGACTAATTAAGGCTTTCTCTTGTGCTGTTTCCTCTGAAGAATAACCTGCCACTGATGCCCCAGGAGTGCAGAGACAACCAGGCAGGGCCCCTACACAAGAAAAAGGCTGCCAGGGTCCCCAACGGCATCAGCCTGGAGCCCTGCAAGAAGAATCACCAGCACCAACAGCCCTCAGGCCAGGAGAACAACCCCTGCCTGGCACACACACAAGGCAAGAAGAAGAAGAAACACCTGAACAAGAAGCACACGACGGTGAGTCTGCGATAGTTTATCTTTCTATTGCAGTAATGGTTTCAATCATGTAGTGAAGAACTACATTTTATGAGCTTGTGAGCCTTTTAGACATTGTGTCATTTCAGTGTGCTTATTCTCAGTAAATGGAGAGAAAATGAGAAGCAGCATTTGTTTAATATATGAGAGATTTTCTCTGGAATGCTATTAGATTTGTGTAACAGGGGTTGAGCACAGCATCTTGTATTACCTTACGTTAACGTATTCTTAATGAGAAAACAATATGTGCCTCTATGGTTTTTAAATCAGTTGTTGACCCGGTGAGTTCAAGTGTTTTTAGTGTTTTTCCTCTTGGCTCAGCGGTTTGTGTCGATGCACCCAGCGTGTGCTCTGATATCAAAACCGTAGTTAAGGCAGATGTTAAGCAACAAAATGCAAGCTTCAATGTTCAGCGCGCAGGCACCGCAGGTGGAAGGGCCGGTAGTAGCTCATTCTTAGTTTCTCAGTAAAATGTGCATCCAGAAATGTGAAGATTTCGAGAACTGTGTTCCTTACAGTTGCTCAGAGCCTTGGCCTGGATACGATTGAACTGATTTAACACCAGATACTTTATCTCTGTTCATTTTGCAGAAAGAAAAAACCCCAATATGTGTGTATATTGCATTATATTTACATGCATAAGTTAATGGTATGTTATGGTGCTGGTTAAATGATAGGCATTGGCTCTGCTGTTGGCTTTTGGGAGCGAGTCAGTTTAGCATTTCTAACGAGGTTTGTAGAGGCTGTTTTTGTTTCAACTCAGAAAAAAAGGAAAAAGAGAAAAAGCAGTGCAGAGACAAGCCATTATCTGGATCCCGTTTTTAAATTTGTTTATGTGACATCAAATGCGTTTACGACACACGCACGCATGAGTGAGCTGTTGAACTCGTACCGGTTGAATGGATGAAGTGAAAATGCTCGACTGGTGTGGAATATAGCTTCTAAGTATGTCAGTGTAAGGAATGCCTGAACATATTCCTGTGTGTAGCAAGGTCACAAGGTCACTAATGAATATTTATGCTACACTGATGCATTGGTGTATTTCTGCCAGCAAGGACTATCTGTCACAGCACTGCCTACTGTTTACACACACACACACACACACACACACACACACACACACACACACACACACACACACACACACACACACACACACACACACGCGCGCAGAGACTCCGAGGTTATGATCTGCCATTTCTCTGAGAGAGTGGTCTTCTTGAGCTGCATATTCAAGGACATGTTTGTGTGGGTTGATGCAGACATGAGGGGAAACCAAACACACAGATTACCAGGCACAGCATTGGAAACATACTAGTGGACACTGTTGACTGTACAGTGTGTGTTGTACGGGTCGTAATGGAAGGAGACATTGCTGTCGAGTTTTCTTCCGGCGCCTTATCAAGACAAGTTCCATTGTATTGATTTTATTATATTATACATCTCTAAGGCTTATATCTCCAAGAATATGGAATTTACACCAAAATAATCTGCGGATCAAAAATCTGAGGTCACCTGGTATATTGATGTTTGTATTTCCTGAGACAAAAAGAGATAATTCAGACACTAAATGTATTATTTATACTTTGGCCCCAAAAGAAGAAAAAATTACTTGAATAAAACTCAAAAAGGGTTACATGTCAGGGGAAGAATACTGTTGCAACTATTTCCCTCCAAATACCCTTCATTTTTTAATTTGCATAAATGACCCAAGGTCATTCTCTCTGATTGAATAGTTTACCACTGTGATTTGTTCGTCCATATTGTGTCCTTCTGATATTCATTGATCCAATTCTGCTATCCCTAAAATAATCTTCTATTCCTATTGTGATGTTTTAAGAACAGCTGTTAATATTAACACAGCTGTTAATCTTCCATCTTTTTGCAGGCATTTTTGTGCACTTGACACAGGAACTTATGCCTTTTATAAAATCTGCACTTTTTTATGCTCAGCTTCCAGTTCATTTTACCAATGACTGGTGATTCCTTCTATTCTTATTCAACTGTTGCTCAGAGGAATCTTTTTCTCTTTCTGCCCTTTCAATTGTCAGTCTGGTCAAACCGTCGTCGTACAGCGTTTTGTTCTCCATGTACAAACCCCTTGGTACAAAATAACATATATTTGTGAAGAGGACTTTCTACAGCCTAAAAGCATGACAAATACAGAGCAGTCCTCCTGGCCATCCTGTATGTAATCCTCCACAAATGCATGCTGCATGTTTTGTATCAGGCAGTTAAGCAGTTGTGTCTCTGTGTAGCTGTCCTAATGGCCTGCACTCATTAGTCAAGTGTCCCCGAGGGCTTTGAAAGGCTCCTACATTTAACCAGTCACGTGCCAGAAGAACGTACGGTGCAGTGTGTACGGCGGCTACCTCTGTTGTGAGGGTCACCACTGCTGCCAGTGTGTCATGTCAGTCCCTGTACTGGCTAATGGACAGATGGTGCTACCTGCCAGTTTCAAGGTTGTCTTAAACTGCTGTGACGGCTGCGTCCAGTAGAGGCAGCTCGCTAATGAATCTGTCTTCATGGGCACTGACGTTTCAAATGCATCTTGTGTTGTTGGCTTCACTGTCTGTGTGTGTGTGTGCGTGCGTGCTGGATGCCTTGGCAGGTGGCTGTGTGGTTGGCTGTGGTTGTGTGTTTTGGTCAGGAGTGGGTTTGAGGCTGTTTGGCGGAGGGAGCCAAACCCTGATTGTAGATGTATTCATGCACATGCAAGCTCACACATCCACCACATTCTCACCCACACTCTCTCACACACACACACACACACACACACACACACACACACACACACACACACACACACACACACACACACACACACACACACACACACACACACACACAAACATGACCTTGGCATGCGTTGCCACGCTATCCCTCCACACACATCACAGGTGGCTGTGACATGGAGGCAACAACACTGTTGCGTTAAATGCAAGCCATGTTGGCTTAGTCCCCAATGACGGGTCTCTCAGTTACAATGGCTCCCTTTTTAATCTTGGTAATAATCAGACATTATTTTTATGGTTATATTACTGATGATTATGATAACCTAATGCGTTTGGCTGTAAGAGAAGCTAAAAGCCATGACTGTTAGTCTCAATGATCTCAATAATGAATATACGTTTTTGTTCCCTGCAAGATGCAGATGGATCTATTAAGCTTGGTGCTCAGTAGCACCCTAATCTGTCAACGCTTTATGACACGTGCATAATTGAAAAGATGATCATCTGTGCCCTACGCCACCCCTTTTTGTCCTCTCTGCAATGAAACAAGCTGCAGCGCTATCCAGCAGAGCTATTATCTTCTCTTTGGCTTCACTATAAATAAATCTTAAGGCATTGTCCTCCCACAAGGTTACATTTTAAATGTCGGAGGTCCGTCTCAAGGTTTAATTCTCCATTTAGAAACGCTACAGTCTGGTGAGGGAGTGCCTGTTATCAGCACTTTTTGTTCGCTCTGACTTTTAAGTGGAGGGAGGGAAGAAGAGAGAAGGAGAGAGAATTTGGTGTTGAATAAAGCAAGAGGTGTTTTTTCTTTTCCCCACACTTTTTGTGTTATTGTTCCCTCTCCAGCCGAGCTTGCAGATTGCAGCAAATGTTTTCGATCTCTGGCACTGACCCAATGTTCTGAACTATGAGATATTGTAAGCTCAAGGGGGGGAAATAGAGAAATGTTTATAAGCACCTCTGACATATCGCCTCACAGTGGAAAAAGAGCGCAGATAAAGGAAGCTGGAGCAGAGATGGATGAGAGTACAGTGGCAAGCCACACATTATAAGACTGTCTATAGCGCTGCTCTCCTTTTATCATATTGCACAGAGCTTTTTCTCACTGCTATGTATTTGTTTAATTGTCACTTGGAATCTGTATTGTAGGTCTTTGACCTTTTTAGGTCAATGAGTATTGAGTGTCGTGATTTTGATGTCAGCGTTCTCTCTTTGTGCGAGAGATTTTTCTCTGTGATTATAATTGACTTATAATCACATACTTAGAACTTAGAACGGACTGAAAAGAGATGGCATTACATACGGAATACCTTTGTTTGAAATCAATTGGCATAAATGGCTGACTTGCACGTCAGTGACAGCTGCGCCGGGTTTCTTTTTCCTTTTTTCTGCAGGTGCATGGTTGACTTTCACTTCCACTTGTCATGGATGTTCAGTTTAGAAATGTGTCTTTCAGACATAAACAAAGGATGTTACAATCGAGTGACATGAAGGACTCCAGCAGAGTGTGTGAGAACCGGTTTCACATATTCATTGAGTCAGACTGTGGTGTAAAGCTGTTTGCAGGAGCTCCGCTGGAATGTAAAGACTTCCACGAGTTAAGAAAACATCAACAAACCTGGGAGGGAAATCATTTTGCGTCTGTTTGCTTGTTTGTTTACTCGTGTGTCCCAAGTGATACCTTACGGCAGGTTTTGACAAAACTTCAGGAAATGTTCCGTCCCAGCGTTTAAATATCACACTGCTGCCTGCGCCGGTGGTGGTGCTGCATCGACAGGGCCCATCCTCTCCATATCTCAGACTGGCAGGATGCATGTTTCCACCACTGATGGTGTTGTTCTGTTCTGGTCGGGCTGTGTTCAGCTCACTGGTGTTAGACTGGTGCCCTGCAATGTGTGCTGCTTTGTACGGTCGCTCTGCTGAACAGAGGGCCGTGCTGTGAGGCCCATCTGCTCTCTGGCACTGGGGATGGGGGGTGGGGGGGGGGGCAGCGAGCAAAGAGGGCTCAGGTTGGACCTCCCCCCCCCACTGATCCCCCCCCACATCTCTGTCCAAACACCTGCCTGTCTGTCTGCTCGTCCGTCTGGCAGTCTGCTTTTCTTTCTGTGTCTGTTTCTCAGACATTGGACTGGAGTCGCACTGGGAGGAATAGTAATCCAATATTTGGTTGATTCCTCTCAACCTCTTGTCAGTTGAAATACTGATTATTAAATATTTCCACAACAAATATTGCACCGTATCTGTATGTTGCGTGCTCCCTGTCAGCCATGTCCAAAATATCCAAAGTGACTGGGGGGAAAGGGAGAAAAGGAAATAAGATGCAGTGGAAAAAGTCCTGAATCTGTTTGTTCTGAACTCAAACAATTGGGACACAGTTCCACTATTTACTACTTCTACCACTACCACTGTAGTTCACTATAACTAGTGAACTACAGTGGTGGTTGAGCATGAGCAGGCAGATCCTTCACAGCAACCCAAACGCTCCCAGTGCCTCCACACCCACAAACACAGTGTGTGTGACAATGATGACAGTCAAAAGGTCCTACGCTAATTGGCAAGCAAATGTAAGGCAAACGGGGAAAAACTATCAATATTATGCAGTTATCAATGCCAGGGAAATGTCATCAGAAAATTCCTGTTGCCCTACCATTCAAACATCTATAGCAGGAGCTTGATTTGTACATGGCAATAAAAAAAAGCAGTGTGATTAGTTTAATCTTAGTTTAAGGGCTTTGCACCTCGATATCCTTTTAAAAACCTCTCCAGCACATTTAAATGAACTGTGGATTAAGTGTGATCCTGGCATCAGGCGCCGTCACCCGGCTGTGGTGTAATATTGGCTCATTATTAGGCAGCGCAGTGTAATGGGGATCACAGGCGCTGTGGCGTGCGTCTGTGGTTTCAATAACTGTGAAAATGTGTTTCATAAGCCTTTTCTGAGTAATTTTCTGGAATGAAGAGTTATTACCTTAGTACCACCACGTCTCCCATGTCGTGTTGGTTCAGTAGTCTTGCATTAGAAAGACACAAAGCCCACGTGAAGACATGTGCTGTGGTGGTGACGTGAGTCATGCTGGTGTTCTGGGACTGACGTGACAAGCTCTTTTATTAAGAAGACAAAGTAAAAGCCTGCCACCACTTCACAGCTGGGCCCATTTGTCAGTCACACCTACAATGTGAACAAAAAAAAGAGCTGTGGTCTTTGGTCTCGGTCCCAGCGGTGAGAAGTAATTGCTGTGGAGACTGCTGAGCGCTGTCTAGCCCCGGGGTTTCAAGAGGCTTCTTTTGAGAAGCTCTCACCCGGTCAGCCAGTCAACCGGAGGGCTCTGGGCTCTGGCCTCTGGCTCCCTGAATCATCTCACTGGGTAGATCCTCGGTCCACCTGATGGAAACGCCCCGCCTTAAGCCTGCCAGGGGCTGTGTTGTCATTCAGCATCAGTCTGTCACCTCGCCTGAACTCTTGTTTCAACCTGCTGGTAGCCACATGTAATGCGATCAAGCTGAAAGCACTGATGGCAGAACTCCGGGGACGGTTATGTTGTGTGTGTAAATGTTTGGACTGAAGCCCTGATTTTTGCCAGGACGGGGGCAAGCTTACATGCTTTTTTAATCTGCAGTGAAACTGCAATATAATGTTCAGCTCTTACAGCTCCGCGGGTCACCCTTAATAAGCTTATCCGCTAAGCCAATAAGAGATTCGAAGAAAAGCAATGTCCTGATTGTCAGATAAGATGCTAAATCCATTCTGGTTGCGGGGAAGATGATTGTCACTGTGGCAGTGTACAACGCTGGATCTAATCAAATCCAATCATGAGCAACTTGTTTTGTGGTCTGTCAACATTTAACTTGACATCTGTGTGTAATTAGTGTGTAGCAGTGTTTTTATAGCACTGTATGGTATATATTCGTGGTAACGCAGTAAAAGTATGCAGCATCTTTGCACAGCTTCAACATGCACTTGAAGCTGTGCTGCAACTCACGTGAAGGCCTTTAATAAAAACTATGATAATGATAACTATCTGTATCAGTAAGGTGCTTTCGAGCTGATCGAGACTATGACTCAGACGGCACTGAATGCGCAGGTAGAAAATCCACGGCCCGCCACTGACGAAGGGCAATTTTTCTGACCTTTCACAACAGCAGCGCATACCAGATTAACTCCCTCAGCTCTAACCTCTCACAATAAAAGCCCTGCACCTCTAGTATTTGACAGGCCGGTAGTTAGTATTTTCGTGTTGTTTATCTGTCGCGCCCCTCCTGGTGTAAAGGCCTGCAGTGTGTAACTGGTAAAGTAACTGGCGTGCGTGATGTACAGTAAGTGCTGCTAGAACTCCAGAAACCTCTCAGATGTGACGCTGAGATTCCTCTACTTACTACACAATCATTATTTTCCCTTTTTACCAGCGGGTCTCCAGCACATTCACACTCCCACAACTCGAACTACATACGTCCACCCGCCCTGTCTGCATCTCCTACTGACGACTTGTGTGTTTACCGTGTCCCCTCCGCCAACAGCCTGTCATTAGCGCAGGCCCCTGATGCTGTTTGACAAGTCTAGGCCAACATGTCTTTGAAAACGGTTTAATGTTGTTGTTTTTTCCTCTCGCTCCCTGCTCGCCCTGCATTGAGAACGCTTTTCTTTTGAAGTGTCACTTTTCCTCTAAGGGAGGGCGGGCGGGGGGAGGTTGGACTACCCGCTTGCATGAGTGTGAAACATTTGATTTCACCGCACGCTCCCGATGAAGGCTGTAGCTGTAGGGAGACAGAGCAATGAAAGGAAAGACAGACGGCATCTGCTCCCGCCACTCGCCGTCAAAACCTGACGCAGGCGCTCACACTTGACATCCCTCGCCGTCAATTTGCGAACAAATTAAGTGGCTGCACTTTAAATCCAAAGGGCCGCCCCACCTTAAGCCCGGGCCCATCTCAGCTGTCAGTCAGAGCTTGGCAGCCGGCCGGAGGCGTTTGAAGAAGCTTTATCGTGGCTGTCCAGCCCTCGTCACAGGCAGGCCACTCCAGCGCTGCATTCAGACTTCCGTCTAATCCAATCTGCTGCCGTTTACAACACAGAGGCCCACAGATGAACGCTCAAGATAGTTCAAGTCCATCTGGATTTGGAAATGATTTTCTCTCTCAACTCTCCTCGTCCTTCCTCTCGGTCTCTCCTTCTTCTTTTTTTTTTTGTCAGTTTCCACTGAGTGGATACAAAAAATAAAAAATCCTCTGTGTGCAACACCTCTGTATAAACTGCTCCAATTTCGTCACATTTTGGTTCACTCTCAAAGACACAAAAACATACTTTTGCTAGATTAGGGCTCAAGGGATACAGTGAGTGAAAATGTACTGCTAGATATTCACCATATGCATAAAATAATGCATATGGTATAGCCTGTACAACGAGGCTAAAATCTCCAATTTTACATCCAAATCTAAAAACGTACTGTGATGTCTCCTGAATACAGTCGTGCACCATTAAAGATGGATCCTTTGAATTAAATGGTCATATACACATCTTCCAGTGCCAACCTCAAGGCAAACTGCCCTGACATTTTACACATGATATGTCACGTTGTAATGGGAGTCTAGCTAGACATGACATTTGTTAAGTAAACCCATGCTGCCCTCGGAAGGAGCCCTTTTATTTTGGTCACCCCTGACACCACACTTGGGATGTTTTTCCCCTTGTACACAAGAGAGGTATAGTGGAAAGTAAAAAGGTTTAAAAAAAATCCAAGCTCTATATACATACAGTATTTTTACTAGGGTTGCCCAAAACTGATCCTGTCAGCTGAATGAAATCATTTTTCTTTCGCTGAATTGCTGATTTTACACAATGTAGGTGAATAATAATGAAGAGGATGCACTGTATGAACATGTTTTCACATTACAGATGATGATCAAAAACACCTCAAATCAAATATATAGCTGCCAGTGTAGCTTATTGGTTGATCCGCCTGAATAGGAACATTTCAGACACCTGTAAATTCACAACACAATGGATTACCTGGGATGTAGACCCAATAAAATGTATAATTGCCCTCTCTTGCTTCTCCTGCTGCTCCTTGATGCAGCCAGCACACTGCAGAGGCAGATTGCTTTGTAAATATCAATCAGGTGTATTTCAGCGAAGACTCCATACCTAGAACAGTGGCTGTCGGATCTCGCTCGCATTAGAGTTCGATCAGCTCGACCACGTTCCGAGTGGTCGAGTTGGTATCTCAGTGAGGTGTGCAATTCAGTTTATTTTGTATAGCCCAACATCACAAATTAAAATGACCTCAGAGGGCTTTACAATCTGTACACATACGACATCCCTGTCCCAGGACCTCACATCGGATCAGGAAAAGGTGTGGACGGCATGTGGACGGCATGTGGGGACAATCCAGACACTTTATCACCATCTACAGGAGTTCCTCTACGAGGAGAGC
Organism: Myoxocephalus aenaeus; assembly: GCA_038501785.1. Lineage (NCBI taxonomy): Eukaryota > Metazoa > Chordata > Actinopteri > Perciformes > Cottidae > Myoxocephalus > Myoxocephalus aenaeus. The sequence goes on along the minus strand of JBAMJR010000175.1, from coordinate 3,170,638 downwards.
AAAGGACAGGAGGATAACCGGGGCTGGAGCACAGCCGAGACACAATATCTGAGTCCTGGTAAATGGCCGCTGATGAAAACCAAAAAGTTTCCGATCTTGCTGCTTCAGAATAAAAGCTTTTAAATTACAAAATATATAGGAAAATGTGTATATTAGCATATTAGTGGAGCTTTGTCCGTCACTTTTCTACAATAAATCAAGTACTGAGGAAAATAAAAGGGGAAGGGGACTTTTACTGGGAACAATTCATAGGAAACTGTTTTACAGCAGCTCCTTTGACAAGAAAATATGTATGTTCACCATAAGATCAGGCCACTCACATTGAAGTGTAAAGTGATCTGGCGCCTCCGCTCACAAAAGCATCATTAACAAGACAAGTGCAACCACAGCTTATATATATATGTAGTTTATTGTGTGTATGTGGAGGGTGACTGCCTGGACAGAGATCTGCAGACATGTGTTTCCTCTTCCTCCTCCCCGTCTTGCCTTTGCTACACTGTGTTGCCCCCTGTAAAAGAAGAGGTCAGGCGGCAGGTGCAAGCTGGAAAGAGTAGTATTTATGGGAGCACCACCAAAGGCTCGTGAAGGAAAATATTCCCATCTGGGGCCATATCCTGACTGTTAAAGTATCTCCAGTGAAAGGAAAGGACATAGTCCGCAGCATCTCTAGACAGCGACCATGTGTTTTTCATTTTTACAAAGTACAGGTGTCGAGTAAAGTAAACTTCTGTTCCCAGTGCTTCAGACATCACAGACTCCCACTCATTCCACACAGAGTCTCATGTATTACCACAGTACTACCCACAGTTTAATCAGTCTTACATAGTAAATGCTAGAAGTGATTAAAGCCAGCAGAGTGTTAGCATTATCCTACTTGGATCATACCCACATATTACCAGTGGAAATTTAATGAGGGGTTTTAGGGTAAGATGACGTGTAAAGCAAACATAAAAGCAATTTAGTGAGCTATTATTTTCCCTCCCTTTTCCTGGAACATTAAAACAATTCTTTCTATTGTATTTTGCTTTAGCTTTGCACACTGCTCCCGCTTTAATTAACTAATGTTACCCTAATTGTATTTTATATAAAATAAGCATCTTATATAGAATATACTTATGCAACTCCTGATTTGCAGTATTTGTACATTTACCAGTTTTGGCGGGGATGGTTAGGATTTGGATCTCTACATGGACAAACCTTTAATCCCAATGGCGGGTGTCATTGTGTTAAACCGTCATGACATCAGAGGAGTCATAACCAGTCGATGTATCGGGAAAAAGTCAAAGTAACGGCTCGACGTTCAGCAAACGCATCTGTCTAATCTCGATCTCCACGTCATCATTACTTGATTACAATTGACTCATATGTTGATTGATAAGATAAACAATATCACTGCTGTATAATAAAAAATAAAAATCCACATTTCCCAAAGAAGAGCACCAGGAGCTCCATAGAAGGCACATTTATCAGTCAAATATAATCAAATTCCAGTTTTGTATTTGGCATTTGATCAGGGACTTTGACTTTTGCTGGCATTCATCTTACTAGGTATGGTATTTACTGCACAAGTATGTTCTTTGATCTTAACATTGCTGATTGAATGACTAAATGTAATTAAAGGTCATATATCATGCTTGTGCACATACATTTGGGTATCTGGAGCACCTACCAACCCACACACTGTAAAATAAGACAACCCAGACCGTTTTTTGTGGGCTATAAACACAAAAACATGTGATTCAAGAAGCCATTCAGATTTGACTTCCCTTCCCCTGTCGCATGCAGACTTATGAGAATACACCCCCCCATCTGATCATCTTCACGGCTTGAGAACTACCTTTGCAAAGGTGCATCACATTTTTCTCGCAACCAATTAGAGCAGACAAGGTTTGTTTAGGGAAAGGAACTTAAAGAGACAGGCACTAAAACAGAGCATTTCAGACGGAGGGTCAGTACAGGTGTTATCAGACACACAGTGTGAGTAAAAGACTGTTTTTTTTAATATGAAAGCATGTAAACATGTTTTAGTAAAACCCCCAAATACAAATATAATCCTGAAAAGGAGCATGCAGCGTCCCCTTTTAAGTCATGAAAATGTTCAGAAAATCATGACATATCTTTCAACTCTAATACATTCTCCTCTTTATCCAGCTGCTCTACAAATCAGCCCTGGAAAAAAACACAGTTTTGTTAATTTTTTGTTATGTAATTCCAACCTAAACCACTTAAATGCACAACAAGTCCTATTTATGATCCTGAAACTCGGAAGTAGGAGCTTCTGGTGAGTACTTGAAGTCAGCAGAAGTAGTCCTTCATCATCCTGGAAATAAGCGTAAGGTTTTAATGATTATGGCAAACAATGGCTTTAGGGGGAAGGAAGAATATCCGAAAGCTCATATTTGCATGTGTTGAGTCATTGCTGGAAAGTTCTTATCTCTTTTCGCTTTTCATCAGATCCACATTCCCTGAAAATCAATTTCCCTCCATTCCCTTCCGCCTCATTTCCCGGCTTTTGATAACATAGTAGACCATATCCTCTTAGTAATTTGTCTACATAGGAGTTCTGTTCTTCCCAGTGAATTGTCTCTCAGTCCACTGGTGATGTAACTTAACTTAGCGTCAGGAAATTGAGTGTAATAATGGCGGATAATGTTCACAGGATCTCGGCCATGATGGCACTCTCATGACTATTGTATAATTACTCCATGGCATTAGCTACCCTGTCATCTGACAGCAGGTCATGTAGCAGTGCAATGCACAATACACAGTACTACACGCCATCATATCCGTCTTTGTTGAATATTATTAAGTGCAGGGTTTATACTTAAGGCTGCTTTGATGAAGGCAAAAGTATTTATAACGTCACATTGTGTCCAAATCAGGAGAGGATTCTTTCAGTTAGGAGTTTTCACATTTCAGGGCCGGGTTCTTTTCCATCATATAGCCTGAGTAGAGTTAACTCCCTCTCTTAGACACACACACACACACACCCTATAAATGGATAAATAGAGGTGGAGAGAAAGCAAACATCTTCAGGAGAGAGCTGCCTGGTTCACTCATTCCACTTACAGCCTCTACTTTAAATTGAGCTATTAACTCTGGACCAAGAGCTGTGAATAGCAAACAGAGAGGGGCTGTTTTTACCCACAGTGTGTATGGGAAAACGCAGAGCTTGTGCTAGAGATGCATCTTGTTCTCATTATAAGTATTGGTGCAATATTAACCAAAACGCTAGATTGACTATCAGGAAGTAATACAGTTTACAGTCCAACTGTTGCAAAGCTATTTACCCTGAAACACCATATAATACATGTGTAGCTCATATCCGTGGGACCTATAGGAGTAAGTAGTAAAAAGTATTGAATAACAAGTGTGCCATGTGAGTGTTTTGACGGGCAGCAGAACAAACTTAATAAACCACAGCCATGGAAATAGAAACCCAAAAGAAAAGTGCACTGGAGAAATATACATTGTTGGATGCAACAAAGGAGCTTAATTTGATGTCAAACAGCAACAAAAGTAGACTGATACTGGAGAACACTGTAGCAACGCTGAATGCTGGGTGAACAACCCGCTTCTCCGGTTGAAAATGTGGCATTTTGATTCTACATCTCCAGCCTTTAAAACACTGACAGACTAAAATCTTCTCTCTGTAACGGATGTGCCACATCTGTCCAACCCGAATGGTGAATTGATGTCACAGTGCAGTGGTGAGTTACACAGCAGTACTGCAACACCGAGGCGTACAGTCAATGAGGTTTTAATTCATTTATGGTGTATTGGAATTTGACACGTGCATCACGTGTGGAGATTTACCCGAATAGACGGTTATTTCAAGCATGCATATAAAAGAGAAGAAGAAGTGACTTTTAACATGGTGTCGGTGTGAAAATATACTTTCGAGCCACCTAGCTGGTACATTGGATTTCAAGAGCTCTGTTCTTCAAGATAACTGCAGATTGGATGGATATCCTTAAGCCGAGCAGTAAACATGACTATTTCATAAGCTGGACTTTGATAGAACCTGAACCTAGCGCAGTGTCTTTCTATTGTCTCGGGAGGCTTGCCCTCGGTTTTCATAATGAACCGAAAATATGTGTACACTTTGGTTACGACGGGCGGGGTTCCCGGGGAATTCAACATGGCGAGCGAGAGGCAGCCGCTCTGTGAGGGACTTTTCCTCTGTGGCAGTGAGAAGTGACAAGGCTGGAGGTCTGCTCTGAAAGGCCCCGGGGTGACGGCTATGGCCGAGTGCTTGACAGCGCCCTGCAGGGAAGGACGTGGCCCACGGCAAGACTGTCAACTGTGGTGGACTGTGCTCAGCAACCCACCTGTACCCGGCTTGCTTACCATGCTTTGTGGGTGTGACTGTTGCTGTGTCATCACCATTCATATCTATACAACAAAATGCGTTTTTCACATGTAAGCATTTTCTTCGGGGGTCTCAACTTCCTGTGTGAAACACTGTTTAGTAAACTCACCAGGTCCTTCTATCATGTAATCAGAGATAAGCCGCATATGGTGCATTTGTAGAAGAAAAAAAATAATCTCTAAGCTCTCGGTCGACTTGCAAAGTAAACGAGTAAATCAATTATACATAAATAGCTTCTTCTGAAAATGTGAAGGAGATTACTGATGCGTGAAACATCGCAGGTGTGTATGTTTTACGATTGAACACTTTGAACCTTTTTTATTTTACAACGTCAGTAGCGCTCAATGAGGCATAAAACATGGTGGAGAATTAACGTTTACGTATATATAAAACAATAAAGTCTGATCTCGACATATTGACAGACTGCCCTGTATTTCCCTCTTGAGTGATGACCATGGAACCATGGCAACAGCAGCACGGCAGAAAGAAAAGATGGACAAAAAGACCAGAGGCTGTTGTTTTCTCTGTCTACTGTTCCAATTTCATGGAAGGGCTGAACAAGCTGTTAGGACGCGGCGAGTTAAGCCAGATATGAGAGCCCGAAATCTGTCTGATAACATCAGAACGCATTCTTTCCACTGCTTTGCATTACATGCGCTCAAAATGCAAACACCCTGCGGCAAGTTTCCGATTATTCCCTTCTTATTCCATTCTTCCGCAGCGCATCTCCAGTTCAACGCCGTCTCTGTGAACTCACCTCCACTTGAATCCAGACCGCTCTCACGTGGCGGCCCCTTGACCTTGAGCTCAGCCTCTACTGCTCTTTCATCAGACGAAGCCTCCGTCTTAACCAGATTTGTCTGGAAACTCCTCTTAACCTGGTAGACCGGCAGGGACCCAGGGTGGAAACGAGGTATTGATCCTCTATCCTTACAGGGACGCTGGATAGGAAGGAACCGAGTAGAGATGAAAGTTACAATGTACCGTCAGATAGAAACTGGATGTGCTTCAGAAACACTTTCCAGGGTCTCACACTGCCAAACACAATTAGTGTCTGATGCTCAGCGTGCGAATGAACGAGTGCCGTTGTCCACACGGAATGCAAATGGAAAGATATTCTGTGTTCTGGGTGTAAAAACACGGGCTGCGTACTCGGATGCGCAGGCAGGAGAGTGTAGAAGGAAATGGTGAAAACTCTTCACTTTCAGACTTGGCCCAGATGAGCAGATGGAGACTGTTTCTCCGAGGAAACCCGCGGGGAAGGCCAGACTCCATCCTCCTCTTTCCTCTCCTTGTCCTCCTGACGGTGCCAGCTCTTTGCCACTGCGGGCTGAGGAGGTGGCAGTTTTCTAGCCCCAGGGCAGGGAGAGAGAAATAGCCATCTGCGATTTACCCAGACTCTGGGCATCGCCTGCCACGGGCTAGGGGAACATCTATACATGAATATATATGAAGAACATTCCATTTGACAGAGGCAGCGGTAATTATTCTGCAAAGTAGCGTGTAATACTCGTGGAAGAAAACTGCTGAGACCTCGTACACCCTAAACTCATTCACATTTTGGTTTTCTTTTCACGGAGAATCCACCTCAATTACCCTCCCCGTAAAGTTTCGGCTCACCGAGAACGCTTTGCCCAGCGAGCTTGAGTTCATGATATTAGGTCGCCATGTGAAACGCCATTATATGGGTTCCTGGAATAAGCACAGCATGTCTAGACCACGTCTCCTACCCAGACATAGCCCTCAGTGGCTGCCAGCAGAGACGGAATAATTGAATCCGGAGCAGAAAAGAAAAAGCACAGCGATGATACACCAACAATGGGTCCGGTCTCGCTGTCTCTCTTTGTCTGGTATTTTTACATGAGCAAACTGGACGGACGTTGTGTGGCATGCTGGCATACTTGTGTGGTGTGCTGGCACCCTCTGCTGCTAGCGAAGAAGAATGCTTTGGACCCCTCTTTTTTTCATTAAAGATGTGCTCGCCTTTTACCGTCTGCTGCTCAGACTGTGGTATTATTTCATCCTGTGTTGAATGCTCTCTTTCTTTCTAATTGGCTGCTATGCCACAGGTCCATGGCCGCGTGACTGGCTCCTTGGTGAGTAGAAAAGGGGCAAAAAGGGACAATTGGCATGTACAGCAAGCAAGCACAGTTTAACTTATCTCATCTTGTGAAAAATGTAGCAATATTACTGACAAATAGTTCATGTTAAAGGCCATGCCCAGGACAAAGTAGCATTTCTGGGTATTGCCATTTTAAGTTTTCAGTGAGCTTCATTTGATGTAAGGCACAGTAACACACACTCATAGTCACACACACACACACACACACACACACACACACACACACACACACACCCTGTCTCTCTTATTACTGTCTATCTCGGAGCCAATTTGCTGTAATGTCCTGTGATGCAGGGGAACTGGTTGGCGATAATGAAGCTAAAATAAGTCGAGCTTATTATACAGCGGCACATTGGAACTATATGCAGGGCTCCCGCCACACAAACCGCAACACACAACAGTCATTTCTCCAGCGAAAATATGCCAATCTGCAGGGATCAACCTGCGTGGACACAGCCTTGTTAGTGTAGAAGGCTGGAGCGCCATGTGTGCTGTATGTGTGTGTGTGTGTGTAGCCGAGGCTGTCTCTTCTGTGTAAAGCAGATATCTCGCGTGTCTGAATGTCACACTTCAGAGCTAACTCGGTATAATGAGCAAAACATGTTGCAGCGGAAAACTAAGGTTGTTTGATTGTCGTCAGTTGCTGAAATGTTGTTGACGCACAGTGTGCTATCAGTAGTTACACGGTGTGCCGAGTAGGAACAGCTGATTTACATCATTAAAAATGATCATTCATCCCAATGACACATTCTTCATGCACGGGGAGAAGGTTAATATGTCATTTATATCCACTGCATAACATGCAGGGTTTATAAGTAATAATCTCTCAGTAGAATCATATTCTGATGAAGTAATGTATCGAGATATCATGATATTACATCTTTTGAATTAATAACAAGTACATAGTAGCTCAAATAGTTTGATAGAAAATTCCTTCAGTATCTATATTAGTTGTTTTGATTATAAAGAAGTCTTCAAATTGGCAAAATGTGAACCCAAATACGTATATTCATATAATCACGTTGAACACAGACTGCACAAAGCCATCATTTCAGAATGTTCTGCTCTGTATTTTATAGTATGAATTGATCTTTTTAACTTACCTTATCATATCGTTACATTCCATTGCAATAAATGTATTTCACTAAGAAACTTAATTATCATTATTGTAATCCTGCTACCTCCAGTAGTGGCAGTGCACGCAGGTCATGTGTGAACACAGTGTAGAGAGATCCAATGCGGTCTATGGATCCACGCTGTGCTCAAACCGTGCTGCCCTCGCATTGTGAAGGGTTAAGCATCACCATCATTATTTTTGAAATACAGATGCGCCTTTTCACAGAAGGTGAGGCTCGCACAGATCACGATGGCAGTTCTAATAGGATCTATCCGTATTCCTTTTAAACGAGCTTTACAACACTTTGATAGCCCCCCCCCCCCCCGAGCCGCCGCTAACCTTGGTTCAAGTGTCTTTGGCTCACTGTTATCTCTTTGAGTTGACCCGCTAAGAGCCGTGGTGGAGATGGCTGCTTTGATGCCTTTATGCTGCTTCCCTGACTCGCCTCCAGCTATACAATACACTTGCACACAAGACTGTCAGAAGAAATGGTGGAGAGGAACAAGCCAAGCAGCGGGGAGGGTGTAATGTGTGTCAGGGAGCGCGTGCTCCTTGTGCGTGTTGTGATGTTCTGTTGTTTTCTGGAGGTGAGCGATGTAAGAAGGATGTGAGTCAGAGGTACATCCCCCATCCCACCCTGATGCGTTCCCCCTGTCAATGCTACACATGTAGTTCAAAGGTTACAATCAATAATTTGTACTCTCCACCCCTCTCAAAGAGATGTGGCTCAACCTCCACCAACCCACGGGTAACGGCTGTTGCTAAGGACCATGGGTGATGGGATGCGGTCTGTTTTTCAGGCGTGTTTCAAAGTTTTTAATGGGGCCGCTCTCACATAAGGGCCCCTGTGTGGATTGTGGTAATGGAAAGCAGAATGAGCAGGCGTCCTCTCCGTACTCTGGTATCATGAGTGTTATAGCTCGGCGGATATTGCCCTCTGGTCCCATGCTGGAAAAAAGAAAAAAAAGACAGAGATCCACCGAATAGATATTATTGCCCGTACTTACATGGCAAGTAAGCCAAAATTTGGAGAGGAACAAATAGACATGCAATGGTGTGTCCACAAATAGATGGGACGCATCAGTGTAACCTTTAAAGGTTACTCCTGTTTTCATTACATCATTGTCAAATTTGGTATATATGTTGTAATTACTACAAATGAGGGACCCGTCTTAGAGGAAATTGAGAAGCTCTATCTCACAACAAATGTACCAGTAATTACTGTGTCGCAAACCAAATATTCCCTGGTATCACTCTAATATGCTCGGCACCAGCGGTGGTCCCTGTTTACACCCTGTCAGTTTATGTCATTCACAAACACTGCACTAGGGAATAAACAGGCACCCGTTTTGAATGTTTACGTTAACGACTGTGAGATGGTCTGTCAGGGCAGTGAGCCAGACGTCGATGTGTCATTATGTTTCCCTCACTGAGTATTTATTCTACACATGAATTACAAGGGATTTGCAGCAGCAAAACCATGTGAATTCGGGTCTGGTGGTTAAGGATAGCGGCTGCGATGGAAAAACAGTACGTGACCAGAAATCTACACTCAGTGCACCCCGTGTATCATTATCTTCATCAATAGATTAAGTAATTGCAAGATAAAAGACTCTTATACTAAAGATTTCTCAACCGTGATCAAGTCAAAAGCCCAGTTGCAGCTTACGGTGCAGTAGGTCACACTGAGTACAGATAATTCTCTCCCTGGGATTGTTTGCTTGTTCATTACTTAGCCCACCCACTCAAGCTTCTAATTATGATATTGCATTTTTATATTCTGTTCTTTGCCCCAGTAGATTTGTTCAACAGCTTGTGCTTAATCGCTTCGATATTTCGGTCTGGCTTCAAGAGACACACTTTCACACAAGGAAATACACACACACACACAGAATGAGATGCACAGCAATCAGGTGAGGATTTAGAAAGGTGGGTCATGTTTCAGTAGAGTATTCTGTAATGTTGAAGAGTTACTGAAGGTCAGCGTGAAATTTTCCATTATAACGTAAGATTAAACTCAGCCATCATCATATTTACTGTCACAGTTTTTTTTAGCGATTTGAAATGAGCCCAAGGTATTACTGTGCACGAGGACACATCTAGTGTTTGAGCTGTAGCTGACCCAAGTCCACTCTGTCCATGTCCTGTCTCCACCTGGCTTGTCACAGCTGGCTAAACACTACCGTAGCACACGCGTGGCTTAGCTTACACTCTCGGCCCGCCAGAGTTTATTGAAGAATTCAGCAGGGAAACGTGTGTGTACTCTGGAATGCACATTGCTAGAGGAATCCTCACAGGCAATTGAAAGCGAGCAGTAACGCTAGCTGCAGTAACGCTAGCTCCAGTAACGCTAGCTCCAGTAACGCTAGCTGCAGTAATGCTAGCTGCAGTAACGCTAGCTCCAGTAACGCTAGCTGCAGTAACGCTAGCTCCAGTAATGCTAGCTGCAGTAACGCTAGCTCCAGTAACGCTAGCTCCAGTAACGCTAGCTGCAGTAATGCTAGCTGCAGTAACGCTAGCTGCAGTAACGCTAGCTCCAGTAACGCTAGCTGCAGTAACGCTAGCTCCAGTAACGCTAGCTCCAGTAACGCTAGCTGCAGTAATGCCAGCTCCAGTAACGCTAGCTGCAATAAAACGGTAGGGCTACTGGTGTGTGCTGACACTCCCGTCACAGACTCACACCAGAGAGCCGCGTGAAGCCGCTAGCCCAGCTGCACGACAGAAACACCCACACTGTGACTCTCTCTCTCAGACATACATGTGCTTCTGGTGACTGTCACCAGACTGCTGGTCTTTCCAGCCGAGAAACAAAGAGTGTAAAGGTAGTTGGACACGGCTGTTACCTGTTAGACCCACCGTGACCCACACGACGCTGCCTCAAGGACACAGTCGTTGCTCCTCCAGCCGCTCTGCTGCATTCGTTTAGTTGAGGGTACATATGAATGAATATAAGCGTAGAGCTCTGCATATGTCTCTTCCATCATATCAGAGAGAGACAACCCGTCCACTGTGAAGAAAAGAAACTAGTGATCTGAGGTTGAAAGGGCTTCTTTCCTCCCACCGCCTGATTCATTGTCTTTGTCATGACAGTCGATCTTTCCATGGCCCTGGGTAGAGCTGTTTGCTTGTGGAAGGATGCCGTTAATGTGAAATCAATGTTGTGATTAAACAACTTTCTGCGCTCTTTTTCCGGCTGCCAGCAGGTTCCTTTACTTATTTTTTCGTGACTGACTCTGTGATTTTCATCTGTGTTTTTCCTCCTGTCAAACTCCCACGCTCGCTCTCTTTCGGGTAATATTTCTCTTTCGGGTAATATTTCGGAAGTGTTGACTTGTGTTTGGAAATGGTGCACATGTAAAAGATTTCGGGGCCTAGCTAGCAGCAGTCTATCTCCTACCCCACAAGCCATCCTGTTTTTGGACTTTTGCCTGACAACTCTCCCCCTCCCACATACCCTCCTGTCTGTGAGCAATTAATCTGTGTTTATCTCTGCTTCCTGCTTTCATCTCATCCGTGCTTTGACCAACCGATGCTGGGACAGCCGGGTCCGTGGGCCTTCCCGCTCCCAACCAGAGAGCAGAGGGCGAATGCGTGCAAAGGCGTTTAGGTAGGGTGGAGGTGAACTGAAACCGCATGGAGCTGGCATTGACTCATGCATCTGAAAGTCATTGGAACATGGAATAATTTCCCCTCCTATTTCTCTTGCGTATTTCTCTCTGGAGCTTTTTGTTTACCCTCCTCAACCAGACCCCTGTCCAAATCGCCCGCTGACTTGTGTTTGGAAATGAGTTCCAAATGATGTCCTGGCTCGGGACTCAGACAGACCGTGTGTGTGTGTGTGTGTGTGTGTGTGTGTGTGTGTGTGTGTGTGTGTGTGTGTGTGTGTGTGTGTGTGTGTGTGCATGTGCGTAACTCTGTGTATTAGCATGCTAGTATCCACCTGAAGTCATCTGCAGGCTTTTACAAGGTCACGGTTAGATGTAAACACACTACATCATGGCACTTAGCTCTTGTAAGTATTTAGTTTATACAAAACGTTTTAAGCTCCTTACAATGTAAACCATTGAGCGACATGCTTTACAGTATGCCAGTGTCCTCCTGTGACCGTGATGTTCCTTTGGTTGGCTGTAGGGAGCTTTTCATTAACAGATAGATACATAGATAGATACATACTTTATTCATCCCCAGGCGGGATTTGTTTGTAGCAGCAGCAAGCAAGTTACAGAGTAAACATACAAATATTAAGTATGAATGAGCAAGCAAGGAGTCCTTCATCCATGTGATCTCTGTCTGTATGCCACCTGTGTGTGAGGTTGTTGCTGCTGTCGTTGTTGCAGAAAAGCAGGCAGGTTTTTGCTCTGCTCGTGTCACGGCTCTCTGGGTGGCATTATCGGTCTGTCGATCTCAACAACTATTGGATAGATAGCCATGAAATGTTGTGCAGGCATTCAATGGTCCCCAACGGAGAGACCGACTTTAGTGATCCTCCTTTGTGTAACTTTACCGTTAGCGCCACTGCAAAGCTCCAATGTTAGTTGGTGCTAAACTGTTTTTCACAGTTGATATTTAAGAGGGATTACACCACTAGAATGCCAAGATAATCAATTCTTTTTCTTGTTAAACTGCGAATAAGTATTTTAGTATTTTAGCCTCGTTTTTTTATTAAATCATATTACAAACATGTTTTAAGATGATAAACAAATGTGGTACATTTCATCTTCTGCCAGTCAGCGTGCAGCCCTCCAAAAACAGGACATCCAGGTTACTGTACCTCATGGGCCTTAATACAAGTAGCCTCGCTGCATTAAAGCAAAAGTAATTTGTGCCAAGGCAACCTGTGCTATAATCCCCAATATTAGCAGCAGGAGAAGGAGGGAGGGTGGGGCGCTAACGTGATTTCCTGGCTGTGGCCTAGATGAGACTCGGGCCTGTATTATCTGGCCATCAGAGAGAGTCAGCCTCAACTCTAATATCTGTGTGTGTGTGTGTGTGTGTGTGTGTGTGTGTGTGTGTGTGTGTGTGTGTGTGTGTGTGTGTGTGTGTGTGTGTGTGTGTGTGTGTGTGTGTGTTAGGGGAGCAGGAAATGGCCTTTTGTTTTTGCTGGCCAATACAGCCCGCGGACAGGAAGTGAGGAAACATGCGCTATGCCGTGCCATGTCGGGCCACTGCTTCTCTATGCGTGCAGCAATATTACAGAGAGAGGACGAAGTCTAAGATTTGCAGACAGAATCTGTTCTTTTAACTCCTTCGCTCCCTCACTAACCGTTCTTACTGGCGGTAGAGGCTAATTGGGGTCTGACAATCTAGGAAATATTGCTCTCCCTTCTCTCCCCTAGCCTTTCCTTTTGTAAACGCCCGTGTTTAACAGAGCAGCGCTGTGTTAGCCCCCGAGAGCTTAAAGATTAAAGCAACCTCTTAGAGCATTTAAGGAAGTAGAGAACATTTTTTTTGTGCAGAAGGACTCGCTGTTTTCTCCTTCATCCTCGATCGTGTTTTAGTTTTTTTGTGCCAACAGGTTTAATGGAAAATTGCAGCAGGGCTGAGGCTCCGGGGTGGTTGAACATCTGGGCTGCTGTAGCTAAAAGAGGGTGGGATGAGTCTGCCGCACGCTTGAACCAGACAGACAAACACAGGAATTTACTTGGTTTCCCATTCCTCTGTGTTGTGCACAAGGACACACTTGGATGAGCATTTACAGCCACCAATGTCAAGTACGCAGACACAGGCATGTCCATACAAAACACACAGTTCTGTCTTAGCCACCCCCAGGGGCCGAGGGGCCGACAGCAGGAGAGCGTCTGCAGGCAGGCAGCTCCAGGGCTTCTGTAGGCTTCTAAAGCTGCTTCCCTGTTTGTCCTTGTGGGAAGGAGGGATCCAACAAGGGAGAAAATCAAAAGAAATTATATCATAGAACACACACTTTTCATATTTATCACTGTATTAGGTAGTTGGAGCATAAAAACCCATTTCTTCCTCCTTGGCCCCTCCTGCCTGCTGATAAAGCCAAGCGGAAACAATGCTCCTTAACTATATTCCAGCCTGCTGCCCCTGAAGTTAATTGTTTTGATATGATCTCTGTACACGCAATGTTTAATTGTTTAACTAGAGATCCAAAAGGATCTTGAGATAACCTCATTATACACTGCAAGTGTGCATTATAGCCCTTAACACATTATCACCAGAGCAATGACATCATATTTTCAGCCTTGTCAAGTGTCTGTGTTGTGTCTAAATACACACCAGGAGGGGGAATGATACCCCCAAGCTTCTTTTTTTTCTGTTTTTTTGTTGTGGATTTCAGCCCTGGGAGCTCTCACAGTTCTGTTATCCGGGCACAGCGATGGCCATCAGGGACATGGCCAGGCGTAGGCATGTGTGTGGGAAGTGAGCAGGCAGGCAGGCTGTCACTTAGCATTACAGCACTACAGTCTCCCTGTGGCTGACGAGAGAGAGAGGGAGAGAGAGAGAGAGGGAGAGAGAGAGAGAGAGAGAGAGAGAGAGAGAGAGGGAGAGAGAGAGAGAGAGAGAGAGAGAGAGGGGGGGAGAGAGAGGGAGAGAGAGGGAGAGAGAGAGAGAGAGAGAGAGAGAGAGAGAGAGAAAACCAGAGTGGAGCTAACAATATACAGCAGCCCACACACTAAAACACACAACCCTAAGTCCAGGAAACCTGCTGTTTGTTTTTCATTTCATTAGACCGACCGCTGAAGATAAGCTCTTCTGACAATACCTCACTGCTGGCCTCTGAAAAGAGAATCCAAAGTGAAAGGATGCTAAGAGGTAAAGGGAAGTGTTAAAGACTCCTGGGTAGAGAAAACAAAAATAGTCAGTTCATAACGTTCATCTGGTGGGTTGCAGATCAGTAAATAAGGCTACAGCATCTCTGCAGTGACAACACATCACACCATTCCTCTCTACTGTAAACCTGGGATAACAATGTTCTACACTGCTGCATTTGGCTTGTTTTAGGGGCCCACGTGACCTTTTAGCAGCGTTGTTGTTGTTATTTAATGGTGTTCTTACCGGGAATATTTGAAAGCGAAAACCTACGGTATGGCAGTCTTCATCTGCACAAATTAATTAGCTTAAAACATCCTTTTAACATAAGTAAACAATGTTTTTCAATCTTACTGCACCTGTCTCTTAATCACATAAAGCATGTCGTGAAACACCCAAACAGTTGACCCCAGGCTTCATTTTGTGCAGATAGCAAACAATCAGTGGGTTATGTCCAACTTTTTAAGCATGACTTGTGTAAGAGATGCAGTCAAACCAAAATGTTCCAATAATAAAGGGTTCTGCCAGACTTTTTTTCGTGCGCTGGCACGAAGTGTTTGGCTCAAAGGTCTGGCGAAGGGAGGCTATGTTTCCATGGATGCTAACACAGCTATTGGAACTACAGAGTCTGATTGCTTTTGTTTATAACCCACTGCTGTCCTGTGATAGAGGAGTTGCCTCTGTGTAACTCAGGAGCTGCCAAATTTGGCTAAACCCTGTGGGATACAGGAGCCCGTCCTGGCTGGCAGACATCTCAAGCAGTAGTCAAAGGTGACATGATTATATACACAGCGGTATTGTGTGTATGGGATCGGGGCCCATGTGTGCAGAGGGGAGTAGCAGAATGTAAACATTGGCTGGGTGGCCCAGTCTCTGCTCTGGCTGTGGCCTTTTTTAGTACTTTAACGTCCACAGTAGGCAACTGTCTTTTCTTTAAAGGTCCAGTTTGCTGCTCCCTGCTGAAACCCTCGCCCTTACTGCTGGCTTTATTGATTTCATTGATCAAACCTACAGTATTATTCGATTAGATCGATGAAACAGTATTACCATAAAAGTCTGGTTACAAGCCGCTTCTACCTCCGGTGGGTGTCCCTGCCGCTGTAGCAAGCTAGCAGCAGCAGTAGCCAGTAGCTATTAGCTAGCCAGTAGCAGCAGCGGCGGGGAGCTAGCTACTGCTGCTGCTACTGCCCGCGTCCCCTCTGCCTGAGTCAAGTGTCGAGCCGGGGCTAGTCCCGCTACCTTCGGTGGTTAGCGCCTGCTAGCTCTAGCAGGAGCGCTAGCTGGCTACAGCGGGGAGCTAACAGGGACACTGACCGAAGGTAGTAGCGGCTTGTAACCCAACTTTTACATTAACCCATAAAATGAAAAGTAAACATATGCATCAAATTCTTAATGAACTAAATAAAGTAATACATTGTTTATGTGCGCCACAGTCCAGAGAGCGTAACAAGGCCTCAGGAAATACAGCTGGGTTCACGATGTGAACGCAATGGCTTTATAAAACATTCTAGTACTCTGTGAGCTTTTCTGTCTTCAGCTGAGTTTTTTATATTATTCTCCAGTGTTTTTAGGCTGGCTGGCATTCTTTCTGATGATTTCCTGTTACTGTTCCAGGAATCTTGATTTGACGACAGGATAACATTACCTGCATGGATTGCTGATGGCAGGAAGCATATGTGAAGCGTTAGCACTTGATTTGACGCTTAATTCATAGTTAACATCGACATCTACTCAAGCAGTAGTTGAATTCAAGTACAGAAGTTCAGAAGTTTATCAGTTTACTTTCTTACTGTGCTTTATTACCCAGTCGGTGGTATGTTTTATACCCCTACATTTACAGTATTTACTCAATGTGACTATGCATTGTATTTACCTCTCTCTGTATTTATAAATATGTATAACATGTTTAAAGACAGTAGCATACACCTGCTCTTACGCTTCCTAAAAACATATTCTCTCATTCAGCTTCTCACTATGAGTTGTTTGGTATGTGTTTATTTTTTGTCGTTTTTTGAGAAAACACAGTTTTGGTTGTACCAATCACAATTAAATATATTTACTCAAATGTAATGACAGCTGTGGTGTTGTTTGCTTATATTGCAAGGCTTCAGTAAATCAAATCTGATCAAACCACACTTGCACAGTCCTGTTGAAAAAAAAAACTAACTGTGGATGTTGTTTTCAAACATTTACATTGATTGCTGCTTATTTACTTATTACTTTTCAAGATTATCAAGAGAAATGGAAGAACTGTTTTGGAGAGTTTTCAGGGGCTTGAAAGCTGCTCCAGTCAATATTTGTATATTAACGATAAATCAATTGAATGTGTGTAATTTAAACGGGGTTCCTTGTGGTCCTAAACCCCAGAGAATTAGCACGCGACTCTGCAGGTCCTCTTCGTTCTGAGGAGCTAATGAGCGACCTTTAAGTCAAGTCATTGTATTTATAGAGCACCAAATCACAGCAGAAGTTACCGAATGACACGTTTTGATTAGAGCGGGTTTAGAGTGTTGGACCCAACATTCCCCATGAGAAAGCACTAGTGCGAAAAAGTAGCTCATTGTTTTCAGTTTTGGTTTAATTTCTTTTGGGTCACTCCAACCGCAGGAAGCAGTTTTTAGCGAATCAGATAAATGTCACTGTACACAAACTGCCTGGCACTAATGAGTGGGCGGAACAAGTTAGTGACTAACAGGTGAACGTAGTGGTTGTAATGATATTTTTCTAAAAGTGTTGGTGGAGACCAAAATGAAGCTAAAAGGAGATGTAGAACTTGAATGCATAAAGCGGAAACAGGACTCCAAATCAATGCAAACATTGCTCTGTGTCGGCTTGATCCATTATCAATATCAACAGTATCAACTTGATATATGAAAAAGTTGTGTTTACTGTATAGCTTGTTGCACTGCCAAACAAATTAATTAATGCAGGTCTACGTTATGGTTTTATAATATTGGAAATGCTCTAAAATAGAGTCATTCAAGGGTGACAGATTTTTGTCGGCCAGCCCAGAGGTACATTTTCCCTTTGGATTTTTTTATTATTGCAGGAAATTAACAAACCTTTATTATACTTACACATTTGGTTCAGCAACAAATACAAATACAAACGCCACGTCTATGACTTTTGAAGCATAAATGCAAGTAGCAGAAGTAAAATGATAATGTGAGGCTATAAACAAACCACACCACGTCGCACAACTTCAATGTAACCTCTCTCTTCCAGCTCACGTCATTTGTGTTTGTGTGACGACGATGACAACCAGCATATAGCTACTTGTTATCAAGCGCCTTTTTAAGACAATCAAAAGCTTAAGAATGCATCCAGGGGTTTTACTGATGTACTGTAGAACAACAATTTTAATCTTTTAAGCTTGTGTTAACCAAAGACCTTATTAACCTCTTAAGGCATCTAACCAAAAATCCTTTCAGAAAAACAAAACGATTGACTTTGATTTGTGACTCAATTCCTGGTTTTAGGACTCATTCCTGCAGCAATCTATTGAATTTAAATATATGCTTATTGGGAAATGGGGTCCTTTAGTAAAAAAACAACAACATTGTATTTTAAAGACCCTAAGAATGCACCAAGTCGGTTCAAATTTGGGATCTTTCAAAGCTGGATTGAAGGCAAGTGAGGCAGTGGTTGGCATTCCATGAAATGGGCACACTAACAATAATCCTTTTTGCAATACGTGTAAATATTTGACGCTCTCATGCAGAGTTGAGCTGTACCCGGTCTGATCTCGACATAACTGCATTTGACAGAGCATTTTCGAGGCACATTTGTTCAGCCGTCAGAGTTTATTTGGCTCGTGGGAACGCTGCGCCTTCGGGGTCAGACCAACATCAGGAGCTGCTGTCTGTAGAAATAATAAAGCAGACAGTGTTACTTCACAGAGGGCAGAGAAACGCACAATTGAAACAGATACAGAAGAGGGTTAAACGAGGTCAGACGAAAAGAGCTTAACGGCGCATAAAAGAGAGCAATAGGAAGCACTGGGGGGAGACATTGAGTGAGCAAAAGGGCTTGAAAAGGGGAACATTTTACAAAAAGGAGAGAGAGAGAGAGAGAGAGAGAGAGAGAGAGAGAGAGAGAGAAATGGAGCATGAAGTATAGATAGATGGAAAGTTAGAGGAAGGAGAGAAGGAAAGGGCAGTGAGGGAGGCTGGCGCTTCAGTCTTTAGGGTTTGCTCACATTCTCCTCTGCTGGCATCTGCCACCGCTGCTGCACACAGCTGAAGCCCATCTGAGGAGCTCTTCTGTCAGCCTTCCAAGCGCACCACGCCGCACACACACTGAGCACACAGTGCCGCGAAGACGAGGGAGGGAAAGAAACCGTAGTAGGCTCGGAGCGAGAAAGAAGAAGAAGAAGCAGCACAAAGACCAGCGGGATAAAGTAGCAGAAGCAGTTGAGTGTCGCCACGCCGCACATTGAGCATCAGTCTGCGGCGAGACGCAGACTTTACCCGGCACACTGAATCAGTCAGGATCAGAGGACAGCAGGATGATCAAGTCCAGTTGGTTTTATGTCAAGTTCAAATACAACGAGAAGGTAAGTACATTTGTTGATTTGTATTTAATTTTCCTCTACTCTTGAGTGTCCTGGCTAATATATAGACATGTGATATTGTCCTTGAAAAAGTTGAATTACTGAGCTGTGCATGGAAACTCTTATCCAGACATTCTTCATCTTCAGTTTCAAATTCACAGTAGAACTTTGAGGGGAAAAAGGCCCGTGGTAAAAAGTATTTCACAGAAAGAATCAGTTTTATTCCATTTCATTGATAGCGTTATATGTTTCATTGGCTTATAATCTTTGCAAATTTAGTTCAACTAAAACATTTTTTAAATAGAGGTGCTGATATTTGCATTTAGTACCCTAGTTGCTAACATCCCCAATTTTCTTTTCTTACAAATGAATATTATCAAAGGTCTGGGGAGTACAGCATATAATACAAATATATTTTGCTTCATACCCTAATAGCATGCTAAACGTACAGTTTTGCATTCAAATATAAACAGATGTAGTAGAAGATGCATTCAAAGTAAAATACAACAGCCCTGTTGAAGGCATGGCCCTGTCTGGTGATGTAGTTCCTGATGCCTCCAGCTTGTGTAATGGCATTGAGTCCTCAGCGCGACTCCTCTGTGTGTGGATGCCATTACACTGAGACAGCCAAGCTTTGGGTCAGCAGCGAGCATTTCCCCCAAATAGCCGCAGATGTGCGAATAAAAACTATTACCTTCAGTCGGGTCAGTCAGTGACTCGTCTCTCTTCGTGTCATGGCGACGGTTTTGGTGGTGACCCCTTTATGCTGATCGGGTTCTCCACTCAGCATCAGGTGTCTGCACTGGAGGATCAATAAAGCTATCTCATTACATTAAACACTGAGAAGCGGAGCTCTGTTTACTCCGTGAGCTCGTCACAGTTTGTTTTATATCGCCGAATGTTCAAACCAATCTAGAAGCAGCGTACATATGTTGGACTGGCCTATCATTGTGGACAAGTGAGAATTTACCAAGTGGCCTCATGGGAGCATCTGTCGGTGCCCGAAGTGCTCTGTTTCCATCTGGTCTGCCATTTTGTACCTTAGCAGTCTTAGAGGTGGAGAAGTGAGAAGATGGCCGCTCTGTTTATCTTTTAGAACCTGGTCCGTTTGAACGATTCCTCTTCAAAGTCTATCAAATGATTTCTCCATCAAGAAGAAAAAGCCAACTTCTAAACCAAGACCACAAAGATACTGAATATAATAATAATGAATATAATACTGAGACTGATGGTTTCTTTCAAAGAATAACACGGATTAATCCTTCAGAAGTGTTAGTCCTTCAGATTAGTCTTTCATTTGTTTGTTTAGGATTTGTAATTGTTTTCCACAAAACCTGCAAAGTGACATCAGAGGTAATTGGAACCATGGCTGTAGTGCTGGTCCGCATTGAAGCAAGCAAAACAAAAGGCGCCGGCTCAAAAAGAACTGTTGCTGTAAAACTTTGCAAAGGAAAGAAAGTGCGCCTTCCCCTTCTCCTCACTGCTCATCCCATTACACTTGGACAAAGTTACGCGAGTAACGAGTTTCCACATCCCATTTCCTACCCCCCCAAAAAACGGAGGGGAGGCAATGGAGGGAGTTGAAACGGAAAGATCTGAGACAAGATGGCTGGTTGTTTTTTTTATTTCACTAATCATGTTAAGTAAAGGAGGGAAGAGATGGAGATATAACGGTTGAGCTGATTTGTTACAGGCCTCAGAAATATCTCTAATTTGCACTGAATCAATTGCAGAGACAGTATTTTTACTCAAAGTGCGTCTGGCTACACTGTTCCCCGCTCCTAGGTGGCCTGGCTGTCCTCTACTTTTCCATCTTCCTCCGTGTCTGTGTTCCCAGTTAGAAGAGTGTACACCAGAGCAGGATGTGTGTGTGTCAGTGCTTATGGGGGTCTGGGGCCGAATGCTGAGTGTGTGTCGGAGGAGGAGAAGAAGGGCATATGCAGCCGTCGGCTTTTCCTGCTCCCAGCTGTCTCGCCTCAGGAGCAGCCAGCCTCTGTGTGATTACGCATGATTGACAGGCACCCTTTCAGCAGCATGCCAATAGGAAGTGACCTTAAACAAGTGTTGCCATTTTTGACTGAGTGGCTGTCTTTCGTTTGATCCCCCCCCCCCCCGAACCGACCCACCGCCTCCTCGCTCTCTAAAGGGAAAGGGTGAGAAGGGCACGGAGCACGGTGGCTGCTGGGTCAAGACCAGGGTTATTCAAGTCTGGGGAAAGGGTAATTGCCACCCCTGTGTGTGGGCTCATGTCCTGAAGTGAGAGGGTATGAGAGGGAGGTAGAGGCTGGAGGTGGGTTACATTCCTCTGAGTGGAAAGAGAACACAACACTGAAGTCTTGCTCTGTGTGTCTGCTCGCAGCTCTTTGTCCTCTAAGCCAGTGCCAGGACCCCCCAGTGGGGCCAACTCTGTGGCCGCAGACCCACAGAGGGCAAACAGCAACCTGACTCACACTGGATTAATTCAGTTTAACGCACACTGAGTGCCCTGTGATTGGTGTGTTAACCCTGGCCTCACCCATGGCCAGATGGCTGCTCTTGGAGAGATGCATTTCCATTTTAGGGTACTTGACTGATGCCTTAATGAGTATACAGCGAGGAAACATTATCATTGTATGACTAGAAGACGTGGGGAACATCCTTATTTTACCATTGGTGTGTTTTATCATAGCTGGTTTCAAAGAATTACCTCAATCCCTTCCTGAAGTATCTGCAGGTAGTCTTATCAATCGAATCACTACTTAAATAACAGAAGTATTGCCAGCAAACTCTATATAGTACCAAATAGTTTTCCTAATTAAGTTGTTGTACTCTGCAGGATTTCCCCCCAAACAACACAATTATGACCCAGTAGAAGTGTGCGGTGGTTTCTTTATCTGCAGAGAGCCTGCCATCTCTGTATTGCTTAGGTTCTTCTTATTTTGCCATGTTCGGGACATTTCTGGGCGTCAGCTTTTGGATACTGGGTGTGTAGCCCCCACCCCTTTGCAAAGACGCATCCAAGAGGAAGCTACAAAACACAACACTGAAACGATGCGAATACGGTGAGCGAAACACCAAGCGGACAAAGCCCGTTCCAAGAAGAGAGGGGATCTGGGGGTGGCTTTCACGTTCGCTGCCGTATGTCAGGGGGCGTGTGCTTCTGCGGCTTTTAGTTTTGGGAAACAAAGACACTTTGGTTAAGGTCAGGGAAAAGATTGGTTTTGGTTAAATGCTAATGAACAGGTTGTGTCTAAAGTCTGTTTTGACCTTTTCTATAAAAACCACAACACAAAGTGCTGCTAGTGCCGAAAAAAAAGTACATCTGAGTACATGACCTTTTTAAATGTATATTTGATCACTTACCCCATGTCACTAGCTGGTGGTTCCAGACCTTAAGCCAAACCTTCTGAGCATCACACAGTAACGCATACATACATACATTATGTATGTATGTATGTATGTATGTATGATACATACATACATACATACATACATACATACATACATACATACAGTTAGCTTCAGGAAAGATGTGTTGCAGAGCTTACATTTGGCAGTGGGGGACACTTTCTGTGGCCTACTTCTGTTGTTTGTCTGGAGTATGTGTGCAGTATACTGATGAAAAGCCTTTTCTGGTATAGACATGCGGTACATTGATGCGTTGAGTAGATCATCGGGGTTTATACTGCACGTGCAGTTTTCCCACACATGGCACAATAGTTATCTGCAAGTTGTATTTATTTTGGATCAAATTAAAAACCATGTGTTCTAGAAAATATCACACTCAAGACTCCTGCTATTACATTCAAACCTTCAAACAATCTGTGGGTTTCTTAACGTTGGCAGATTTCTATACCATATATATGGTTTACAAAACACCGGCTTAGTTCCATGGCTGTTTCTCCATAATGGGAATCATTCTCCACTGCTCAATAAAAGCTGCTCCGTATCTCTTTCCATTTGAACTTCACAAATAATGAATTGAATAATTTACAATTATGGAACAAAGGAAGTCTATTATTCTAACACGAGGAAATACAGTGCTGATAAACTTGGCCAGGATAACTTTGATTGTCATGGCATTGCAGGGTTCAACGTCATTTTTTCTTTTCTTTTTCAGTTGCCTAGTCGGGCTACTTGGCCAAAGACAATTTTGACTTTCCCCATACGGAAGGAAGCAAGACTCCTTAGTTACTTCTATTGTCAGCTCAAAAAAGAGGATTTTTTTTTCAGACGTGGCATTTTACTTGACCCACGTAATCTGTCGATCCTTATTTTTGAGCCCTTTATTATTATTGTTATAGCTTTATTTTATACTGTATACTAAGCATAATGATGCTGTACAGACCGTGAAGCCCGTTGAGGACATGGCTATATACTGTATACAAAAGTGCCTTCACATATGATGTCTAATTTACTCACAATTGGCTAAATCCCAGGTCAAATATACGTCGCACCAGCACATAATTAGGTGGCACCCTAATGTTGGTACAGCATGGTATTCATCAGTGATGGAAAGAAACTAACGGTGCATTTACTCAAGAATTGTATTTGAGTACAATGTTGATGCTAATTTATACTTCACTACATTTCAGAGGTGAATACTATGTATTTTTCTTGACTACATTCATGTGTCATGAGTAAATGAAATACAAGTAATTGTTATGCAGTAAGTTAAACCACGCAGCAGTATCAAGGAATGAATAAAATAATCTCTATTGCACCCAGCATATGCAACCATTTGTACTCACCCTGGAGCCCTGCTATCGGATCAGATTGTGTACGATGTGGCCCCTCTCTCCATGTTCCCACATATTGTTGATTGACTGGCTGTATTTACTGAGCCTGGTTTGTTGGACAGTAGAGGGCGACTGTAATGACGGTAATGACTGTGAAAACCAGAGAGTGGGTTGTCATTATTGCAGTCTCTGAAGATGTATGCTATATGAGAGACACATGGTGTGGAAACCTCTCTTGGGTGGTATCGCCTATTTCAAACATGGGAGAAGGTTAAAAACCACGGCTGTACATTCCTGTGGATCGTTCTGCAAAGTGAACACAATGCTGCTGCTGCTGCTGGGAGACTATTGTGGACTGGTTGGCCTCTTGGTTTGGAGCTGGGGTCTCAATGTGTTCGCTGCTTCAGGTTCTGTCCTTTCGATCTGCATGGAAGTTGTATTCCTCTTCCTATCCATCCAGGCTTGACTTTAATAAGAGTTTATTGGAGCCATTTTAGCCAAGCCAGTTTAATTTATTTATGCTTAAAGAGCTGCAGCGGTAAGAGGCTTACGAAACCGTTAACCCGGCAATGCTTGTCGCAAAGCGGGCCCTGTCAGTTTTTTTTTTTTTTTTTTTTCAATCCAGAAAGGCTTGCTTACATTCCAGACACATTGAAATTCTAGGAGTGCGCTCCACAGCTTGCCGAAGGGATTACTGGTAAATCCCTGCAAACTCCAGATGTTTTCCCAGGCAGCGCGCAGTGAGGAAACATCGCCCATCCCCTGTAAACATCTGTCAGACAAAAGCCTCCGCCACAGCGGAGACAACAGAAGCTTAGAGGGAGTAAAGTAGCTTGACTAGTCAGATTTTCACTCTGTTAGATGTGTTTGTTCATGAAGAGCTAAGTGGTTTTGCGGGGCGTCCTGCGTGCCTGCATGTGTTAAGCCTCGAAAGTGGACGAGTGTACAGTATAACTAAAATACTTGCCGGTTACACAGATGAGGACACAGGATTATCATTTTGCCCATTTTATATTCCAAGTACCTCTAAACCCACAGCTTTCATAAATAATACATTATTTAGTTTAGTTTAGTTTTATAATGCATCATTAAATAAATTATGCTAAATTACATGATCATAGCTGCCCTCTATAATATGTATGTATCACTCTGTCTGAACCCTTGCTAGTACCAGTGAGTACACAGTAACACAGGAGCAATTCCTCTTTCTCTCTCTGTGTGTGTTTGTGTGTTGTGTGTTGTAAGTGGCAGTTGCTGCTGGGTTCAGGCCCCAGGCAGGATCTCATATCCCCTGCCATGTTTGTGTTAATTTGCTGGATGTAAACACGGTGAGTGGGCTGTAACAAGGCAGTGCCTGCCTCTGCGTCTCTGGTCTCCAGCCTCCTCAGTGGAAGACAGAACGGAGAGAGGGAGCGGCTGACCAGCGTCTGGATCACTGAACAATTGCAGGCCAGAGAGGGAGCGAGCCCTCAGTGTAGCCACTAGGGACAGGTCTGACAGATGGATGGAGCGTATGACTGCATGCCTATCCAACTGGAAAGCCAACTTTCACCCACACAGGCTGTATGCTTTTTGCCTGTCGACTTTTATTTCCATCTCTTGTACACAACCTAAAGGAAAGAAAACAGTATGTGTGTGTGTGTGTCCTTAACCCTACCACTATATATACAGTATACTGTATGCGTCTATAAGACCAGTGGTGTAACGGGTTGTTGTCGTTCCGTGATCCCTACGGATTCCCTCCTCGCGGTTCAGCACACGTGTGAACCGCGGATTAATTACAGAGTTTAACGTTAACCATCGCAATGTGAAGTAAAGTTTCACTGACGATAGTTATCCGCCAAAATTCAGTAAAATACAGTATTTATGCTTTCTGTTCGCCAATCTCTGATAATGTTACATTGTAAACAACCATCTGTGTTGAAATTGAACCGTAGAAAAGCTAACAAACGAAGGTTACTGTTCACTTACATTATGATGCGTTCAGGGTCTTTTCGGTGAATGAAATGAGAATTGGACAAAGGTCAATTATAATGTTATCATGATGTGTTCGCATGCAATCTTGTAAAATGTAGTGTCGGTGATAAACTTGAATAAATTCATTTGGTTGAAGCAGACGTTTTCACAGCAACATAAATAGATATTAGAGATGAATTATGACCTGTTTACAAAACCTCTAATCAGTTTATAATACGTCAAAAAAGAACTACAAGTTTTGTTTTAATCAATAAAAATACAATGTTATATTTCCTAATCATTTGAATTGTGTAACTTAAAGTAAAACATGTCAGTAAAGTATGACATTTAGAATTTACGTTAAAAATATTTTTGGAAAGATGGCAAAATAACAGGTCTGGAGCCTTGTAGACCAGCTGCCATGATCAAACAACAAAGGGATCTGTATCAGCCAATATGGATCATCAAAGATCTGCAATTAGTATCGGCGGCAAAAAAATACATGACCAGGGATCTCTAAGTTATATTTGCTCCCTTTTTTCTTTTGTGCTGATCCGATCCAGGACTGTGATCTGTTTTATGATCCGCTGCACCACTAATACAGACTGTAGGTGGTGTAGAGTATAACAAGGGGGGATTTTACTAGAAATTATGCCACTTACAGTCAGTGGATTTATAAAATCAGCCGCTCTAATCACAGGTTTCGCTCTCGCATGTTTTATTTACTTTCGCCTACAGTGTTAAACAAACAGTTTGGTGTCACACCAGCAGTTCCATTTATAGTTTATTTCCTTAAGATTGACCTTATATTATTACAAATATAATTGATTTATGCATTTGGACATTGAATATTGTCTGGGAAGTGCAGACTCCACCTGTTACAAATAAAACTATACTATAAAGAGATAATTACAATTTGCCTACCTTGTAATATTAGAAAGCATTTGTCGTTACCGCTAGTGAAGCCAGGTGTGGCCAAATCCTCCAGGGCACGACGTGAAAGAGATGGCTCCTCATTAAGAGTGGCATATTGATACTGTTTTCTCCCTTTCCCATTTGCCATGGCAAACACATTTCTTTCTCTATGGAATAAACAAACCAGGTAAACCATGTTAAATAGTGGCCTTTAATGGTGCTGGTAAGTGGGTTGGACAGAGCCAGACTAGCCGTTTCCCCTGCGTTCAATCTTTGTGCTAAGCTAAGCTAACCGGCTGCTGGCTGTAGCATTATGTGTAATGACCAGGTATGAGAGCGGTGTTAAGCTCCTCTTCTAACCCTCCTCCGCAAGAGAGCAAAACAAATGGTAAACGTATTGTTTTCATGTTCCTAAAACCATATTTTTAGTTCTGCGTTACATGAAAACATTTAAAAAATAAAACTCTGCTATGCTTGAAAGCAGAGATGTGTCCACACAGAGTAAAGGTGTGTGTAGAGCTGTACAGTGCATGTGTGTGCCTCATTTTCCACCCAGAGGAGCCCTCCCAGAGCTCATTAGCCCCAGTTAAAGTCCCAGTGGAATGCCGGATCCTGCCTGCCGTCTGCTGCCCGCTCCTGAGCAGCTCTGGTTTCAGCCTGCTGGTTGACCGGGCACGGGGATGGTTCCCATAGTTGGGCTGCCTGAGCCGCATGGGCAGACCCTGGTACCCTGGCTCAAAGAGCCCTCTGTTATCCAGTGCGCACGCTCACATGCAGTGTAGGGTTGCTTCACACACAGACACACACACAAAGAGGGCAGCCTGGCAATGTGAGCTATGGGAATGTCACAGATTTGTGGAAGGATGGATCACATGCTTACAGGCTGCTGCAGAGCAAAGCCCAACAATTGCTTTTTGTCTGAACGTAAACTTGTGTAACCGTCTGGCAACACCAGTCTACGCTGGCGTGGTCCAAAGAAACAATCCTATGCTTTTTTTTCTTTTCTTTTGCAGCCTCCCTCTGTGAGTGAGGCTTGGCTTAAAATCTTTCTAACTTGGCCAGCTCTGCGGAGCAGATCTGCATGCACACAAGTGCGCCCCGCTTCCACATTCAAAATGCAAAACGTCGAGATCGTTATTTTCCATCAGCACGTCGGGGAAAAGTCTGTTTATTATACACCATTATGTTCTGCAAACAACAGTTTCTCAGTGCGACCGACTAGCTTTCTCTGCGTTCAGCGGGATCCACCGTGGTCCATATACCCTAAGTTGGCTTTTTCCCCTAAAAGTTTTACCCGGCGAGGCAGGAGGACGGAGTGTGAGGCAGAGCGGACCAGGGGGAGAGTGCATATCAAAGAGAAGCAGCCATCTGTCAGCACAGGCTGCAAACAGCTGGTGGAGGAGATGCAAGATGTCTGAACAAAGACTGACAAGATGGAAGATGACAGGAAACAGATTTCCTTCCTTTTTAGCCCTCCTGCAGGAGAAGACTTTGACCGTGCTGTGATGTCTCGCAGTGTCCAGATGCTGGCTTCCCTCTCCTCCTCACTCCTCTCATCTCCTCGCCTCTAAACTTCTTACTCCCTCTCCTCCTCACTCCCCTAATTCCTCCTCTAAACTTCTCTCCTTCCTGTCCCTCTCCCCTCCTCCTCCAGCAGAGGCACTGTCACCTCACTGCTAGTTTCCCCCGACGTGTTACTGTAGAGATTCCTCAGTCTGCTCC
This sequence comes from Myoxocephalus aenaeus, assembly GCA_038501785.1. Classification (NCBI taxonomy): domain Eukaryota; kingdom Metazoa; phylum Chordata; class Actinopteri; order Perciformes; family Cottidae; genus Myoxocephalus; species Myoxocephalus aenaeus. Next base: position 3,142,390 of record JBAMJR010000175.1, on the reverse strand, counting down.
CTCACTGCCTGATTTGCTCATTTGCATTTCTGTAGCGCGCAACAGGAACAGAGAACGTCTCATCTCTCACATGTAGGCACACGCGGAATTAAACCAGCTCTACTGGAATTATCATGTAATAATTAATACATTATATGCTTTAATTATACTAATTATAATTGCATTTACTCAGTGTAGAAGATTTTTTTGTATTTTTGTGGAACCTAAATATTACATTCCGTGAATTATTTAGCTTTAGTAATTGACCTAGTGCAGCTTAAGTAGATACACATCTCTCCACTCATTTGCTCAGATAAATGAAGCCGTGTGAGTTGTGTTAAGTTAATTTTTTAGGAAATGAGCACGGGCCATGTGTTAATTAGTGTTGCAGCGTAAGCCGCCTTACACGAGGTATTCTTCTCTCTCTACTTAGCACAGTATATTCCCCTTTGTGCCCCCCCCCCCCACCCCCCACCAACACAGTTAATTTGAACAGAAAATGCAGTCCATTCCTAAATAGGGCAGGGGTGCACGCAAGCTGCAATCATTGCGCCCATTTTCTACTAGCTTAGGGCTGTTGTAGTGTCTGTAATGGAGGGAAAGTGAGGGGGGGGGGGGGTCTACTCTCTCTCTCTCCACAGTGTAACGTGTGCTGTAATGGCCCTAATTGTCTAATCACTCTAATATGCGGCTGCTGCTCTTGGACATGACGAGGGCAAAGAGAGCTAATACACAGTGATTACTGTCACTTGAAATCAGCACACAGAACGGGGAGGGAGGCGGGGTCTCCTTTTCCCTCGTCTCGCCTGTTTCTGTGCTTGACAGACAGGGGAAGCATGGTGGCGGTGAAAGGTCAGCTTGTGGTTGCACACAAGTGATGGAATGACAGAGAGAGGGGGTGCTGTCGTCTCCAGATCGTGTCCCTTCGGTCGGCTAGATTGACAAGCTGTCAGCCTGGCCGGCTCGTACTCTGTGGAACAAAGAATAGACAAGGCAGAGCTTTTCAACATCCCCAACCATCTGCCTCTCTGTAGCTCCGCCTCCTGGTTCTCCTGTACGCGGTTAGCAATCAAGTTTGACATATAGGCTGAGGAAGTAGAAGACGGCGTTACAGTAAGTGCTAATGCCAGTACTTTATAGTCGCTGTGACGTGAGGTGCATCCTTCCATGCCATGAGGGTGGCTGTTGGGAGTCACTAGTGAAGGAGATAAGGTGAGATGAAATTAGAGTTGTGGCTGTAAAATACGTTTACAGGTAACAGGAGGGAGAAAATGATTCAAATCCGGCCCTGGAATCATTTTTACCTGCAGAAAAAAACCCAGGAAAAAGCAATAGTCTGTTCATAAAGGAAAGAGGTTTGATGATCTTGCAAAATGAGTGACCACATCCATGAAACATTCTCATTCACCATCCTCAAAAAGCATGATTAGTCACAAAACAACTGCTACATTTTGTTTTATTCTGTTTCTTAATGAAATTCAGGCACAAACATATGATAGTTGCTGAATCAGATACCCAGCTGCTGCTTTCTGCTATTCTTTATTATAAAGGTAATTGCTTCATCCCACTAATGCACATTAGATACATTAGATATTAGAAAAATATCTGCGATTAAACTACCAACACACTTCTCAGTTCATCCCTGGGGAGCTGGTTCAGATGGTGGATTTATTTCCCAAGTTGCCTGGAATTTAATCATCTTAGTGTCAAAATGGGTCCATCAAGTGAAGATGGAAATATGACAACTTTCGGTAAAGAACTAATGATACGTGACATTGCATCTGGATGGTGGAAGGGAAGTTGTAACTGGAGACCTACACAATGGAGTTTTTTGTTTCACATTCCTAAACTGTGAAACGGTCCCAGTTTTAAATGTTGTGGTTAACGTTGTGAATTGAAACAAAGCTACTTGGTTATGTATAGGGATGGATGATGGTTTGTGTTGAAATAAGTATGTTGTTAGGTCAAGTATGTTACATCCGTTTACTTCCGTACTTAAGTTGAAGTAAGTAAATGTTGACGTTTGGGTTCACGAGGAGACCATAAACTCATGTTTACAATGTTAACTGAGGTAATAACTCCAGTGAGAAGTAGGGTCATTGTCTCATAGACTTACAACCAGACTTATTTTTGCAACAGCAGCAGTCGCCCCCTGCTGGTCGGTAGCGACAATGCAAGTTTACCACACTTTTGCATTGGCTTCACAGAACAGAGGTTGGACCTGTTACCTTGTGCTCTTTACACTACGTCACCTAACTCCCTCCTTTGCTCGGCCCCCCATAGTTCCTCCGGCCTGTAGAGGGCGCTGCCTAACAGTATACATGAATAAGGAGGAAGACGCTCTGCCCATGTGAGAAGGCGCCAGTTTTGATTTTCTACTATAGTTTGCAACACCGTCGGGCTTACAGCGCCGAGGCAGGACTCGTTCACTAAAAAGTCTATTTGCACTGTTTGCGCCTTGCGAGATAAACGTGTCTGTGGATTTGATGTTTTATGCACCATCTCCAGGCTACGAAACCCTCATTTCACAGCCACCCCGAGACCAGTTAACCCCTCATTTCCTCCCTGGAGCATTCAGTAAGGACCACAGCAGTTGTGTGTGTGTGTGTGTGTGTGTGTGTGTGTGTATGTGTGTGTGTGTGTGTGTGAATCCAGCGCCGTTTCTCCAGACTTTTTTTCTACATTAGTCGAGCGCTCTGATAGCCCCCATTCATTATTCATCTCCGCTCCAGCTGCACCACACCCCCAAGCAGCACAGAAATAAAACAAGGTTAAGAATTGGCATGAAATGCGTCTCGGCGGATCAAGCGGTGGGGGAGACTGGGGTGGAGGTTTAGGAGACGGGGGAGGTTTGGGCCTTTATCTGTTCGCCATCTTTTATTAATTGCCCTTGTGCTTCGACTGCGAGTTTCTACGTGATCATTAATGCATGCGCAGAATAACGTATTTACATGTTCTCATGCATTATGCATGGCCAGGGAGGCGGCTACAGTGTTGTAGAGGACCCTCTGCCCACAGGTCCTGTGTGGTTTGTGTGTGTGTGTGTGTGTGTGTCTGTGTGTAAGCTGATTTGCATTCAACTATGCTGTGAGATCCACTCGCTACCAGGCGCCTCTGCTGCTACAGGAAAGCGATGGAGCTTCGGACAACAGACATTCCCCGTGCTTCCACACGGGCGCTGAGGGGTGAGCCCGTCTGACAGAGGCTGACGGGTCTCGGCGTCGACGAGGAGCTGGAACCACATGTGTTTGCTGAAAGGAGCGGGGAAACACCGGGCTTCCCGCTTTATTAAACTTCCGTCGTCACGCGTGTTCATTCCTGTGGAGATGTAGAGTCACTGGAAAAGTGTGCAAAAAGAACAGGATGGAGAAACTATGATGCTGGAAGGAGTAAAGCCTCTCTGTCGGTCTCGCTTAAAACACAGGCTTTTTTTTTTTTATGTCATTGGTTTATTCTCCTGCCAGTCGGGGAGATGATTGATCAAGTCAAAGCACAGCTACCGATTGGCCCATTCACTCTGTGATTGATTGATTCACTGACTCAGACCTGTAGTTCTTGTATTTCTGCAGCCCACGAAGTCGACTCTGCGCCGAAGCTGCACCTCTTATCGTATCTCATTTTGTTTATGCATTTCCTCGTTCCTCCGCTCCTGCCTCCATTATCATAAGTCCAGACTCAGCGGATAGTCCTGATATCGATCACCGGCTGGCCCCGGCCGCTCTCGTTTAACACTCATTATTTTTTGTGCTGATTGCCGCGTGTTGTAATTTGCGCGTTGTAATTGTATCAGATAACTGCTGGTGTGGTTGGTCATTGTACTGCCTGCTGCCTCGCTTCACAACCAGTCCTGCTGGGTAATTAGAATTGATTTAGTTACAATTTAATTAATCACACTGTTAAATCTGTAGTACTTACTGCAGACTCACACTGCTAGCTGTGTGTGTGTGTGTGGGTGTTATCCGTGGGCAGAAAACATTTACAAACACTAAACAAAGATATTTAATTCATTTTGATAAACTTGTATCACACTAGGACTGAAATGTAAGTCGCTTTGGATAAAAGCGTCAGCTAAATGAAATGTAATGTAAAAATATATGGACCATAACTGAGTGAAATAGCAGCAGCCAACTTTGATTGACTTACATTTGACAGTATGTATGTATGTATGTGTGTGTGTGTGTGTGTGTATGTATTATATATATATATATATATATATATATATATATATATATATATATATATATATATATATATATATATATATGTGTGTCAATGTATATAAGATAAGATATATCAATGTTCAGCAAATGTTCTGTGTTTTTCATGAAAAGATCCCTGTACCTTTGTGAAACATAAACATCCTCTTTCGGCTATAATGAACCCTCGTGGCGCGGTACGTTCCTCAGATGTAAATAAGACACGGTGTGTTTGTGTCTGTGCGAGTTGCTCCATTTGTTTCTCTTTTGTGTAACGTGATTGTCCGGGCGCCTCCTTGAACAGCCGCTCAGGCGTGCAACACTGCAGCGCCGCCGTTGTTGTTCCCTTCAGGTTTATTCATCCTGCAGAGCGTTGGAGTGTGTTGCTGTGTGTGTGTGCGCATCTCTTCGCCCTCCTTCACGGCTTCGGAGAAAACAAAGGCGCCCTCGCTCTCTCGCAGGCCCTGATTGCAGTCATTAGGATGCACAGGCGCTCCCGGTGTGACGGGGGCCTCTTCTCCAGGGGATTGGGCTTGCAAAGCGCCGCCGCTCGCCTGTTTTTAATAACAATCATCTAAAATCGCTGCAATTAGCCCGCAGCTACAAGGAGATGGAGAGCAGAAAGATGTGGAGAGGGAGGGAGGGAGGGAGGGAGGGAGGGAGGGCGGGCTACTAGCTCAGATTCAGTGAACCTTTCCAATGTCAGCTCCTCTTTCACATGGAAAATTCAAGAGGGCCTTTGTGTTCATCAATTATTAGCAATGAAAGTTAAAAAGATCCATTGTGTATTTTTTAATCAGAGTTTTATGGGGAATCTTTAAACTAACTCCCAGTCCTGCCCGGGGCTACAAGCAGAGTTCTCTGCCAAGTCGGAGAGGAGAGGAGAGGTTGAAGCGAGAGCCGGATCCCTTCAAACGTGTAGGTGTCGTCTTCAGGAATGTAGAACAGGCAGGAAAACACAGAAAGAGTAAGATATATCCAGTGTTTTCTTCAGGTCTGCAAACAGGATGTGGAGTATTTAACATTTCAGTGTGTGTGTGTGTGTGTGTGTGTGTGTGCGTGTGTGCGTGCGTGCGCATGCGCTCAGTGATGTCCTTGCTGCACTATGTCTTTGCCAGAAGCTAAGCCGGCCGCACCATGTGGCCGAGGTTAATTTACTGTATCAGCCAAAGTCAGCTCGTCAATGGAGAAATGCATCTTAAATAAGCCATTGCATATTTCCCTTAATGTCTTTAACGTTTGCATGTAAATCCGTGAAAAGGGCTCGATCTCTGTTATATATTTTGTAGAGTCGTGTCCTTGCGTGATGTTTCAACAATGTTCAAACCCGGGGAAATCTGTAATTTTATTCAAGGTGATGGTGCGTTTCATTTGGTCGCCTAAGGGTGTTGTATCCCTTTTTAGCCGCCTCCAGTTGTTCTAACCTCCAGGGAGGAGCAGGAAACACCAGACGATACGGAGGAGAGATGGAAGTAACACTTGACACTCGGGTTGTGTCCCTGGGATAATCTTCCCTTTTATGAAGATGAAATATAGGAAGAAAGGACATTTATCAGACCTTATGCAGGCCCATCTGGAGCAACAATTTTCATATGCAGAGGTACACCTGGAAACAGACTTTGATGTGTCCAATATTTGAAGTTCCCCTTGTCGTATTTATTTAGATTTTTTACCAGCGGCTATATAGCTCAGTCGGTTGGTTGGTTGGGTCGGTCCACAACATTTTTCCAACCCTGTGGCGTTGCTCAAAGAGGCTGAAATTCAAGTGGTCAAGTGTGTGGGGGTGAAAATGTGTGTTTGAGTTCATGCCAACTGGGGGTGGGGGGGGGCGGGGCAGTGAGAGTGGCGCCGAACAAAAGGCGCATCATTTCTAAACGGATTCACGTTCCATGACCAGACCCATGGACCGTTTGTCACAGACTCTTGTTGGAGGCGCCGTTGCACTCCGCAGAGTTCCTCTCATCGGTGTGGCTGTTGCTTTTGCTCCTGTAGTCTAGATCTCCCTGGTTTTGAAAGATTGTGAGTCATAACAATCTGCTGTCCCATGTTGAAACACACACAGTGACAAACATGCGTAACCTGTTGGCTGTGGGGGAATGAGGTAAACGCCCCACTCTCCTCCCACAGAGAGGTTTAAACTTGCATACCAGAAGAAGAGACAGAGCTTTAAAATCAAAGTGGTGATTTAGAGAGGAGAAAGGGCCACCAAAATAGAGGATAATGGTGTTTGTTTCAAGTATTCTCTGTTTAGTCTTACGCCTCCTAGATGTAATGTTAGAGAGTCAAAGTGTAATACACATGTTGTTCTTGAAAGCAACATTGTCTCATCACAGACTACACACACCCTTATTCTCTGTGTTATTTCCCCGTCCTTTCTGCTGTCCTCCTCCTCCTGGTGATGTGTTGTCATGTAGCACCACCCACAGGTCATCAGCAGGGCGACAGGCGCTTTCGTCGAGGGGGAGAAACGGCACGAGGCAGCGGCTCTGGCTGCCTGTTGAAAATCAACCCTGAAAGCTCAAAATGAAGCAGAAAAAGCAAAACCACTCAGTCACGAACAGAGATGGAAGTGCCCGCGTCATTGTCCCCTCTTGTGGGACGGGGGAAAGAAAGTGCAGCGCACACCAGAGAGCCCGGATTCACTCTTTGTTCAGGCTGCGCTGAATTATTAACCCCCGTGTTTAAAAGACGGCTCGTGGGAATTTTGACATTAGCTCTTCGGAGCCCGCACTTGAGTCTGTCTGGCCTACAAAAAGCTCGGCGTCCTTTCATGAAGTGGAGTGTATACAGACAATTTTAAATGAAGCGTTATCAGGAGGGGGGGGGGAGAAAAGTTTGGATAAAAAGAGTGTTGGAAGTGTGGTTTTAAATGCAGTGGATGCTTGTTTCAGCCTTGTTCTTTGGCTCGCAGTCTGCTCTCCTGTGAGAATGCAGGGAAATAAAAAGCATTTCTCACCCAAACCCCCAAACGCCTCCCGTTACTTTTAAGATTGTACCCGGCTTCGCATGTTGTCTCTGCCACACTTCTCTCCTTTTGTCTTTTTTTTTTTTGATAGAAAATAAGCCTTGTATAGCTCTCATTTGCATTCGCCGAGCGTCTCCATAATTCATTATACGAGTACTCTTTACACCGTCTGAGAGTCTTGTCACTTTGTTGCAGTGCAGCAGTTGTTTGTAGACACAAGCGAAGGCGGTGTCTTTGGTTTGAAAGTTTCTCACGGAGAGCTTGTTTTGGGAAGGAGACGTCTGCAGGTGCTTTAAAACCCATCAGGAATCATTTCTTTCTGTCACAGCCTTGGCCCGAGTTCCCGATTGGGTGGGGTGGGGTGGGGTGGGGGGGAGGACTCACTCGTTGTTTTCCGACTCCGAGAGATTTCGCAAGCTTTTTTTGTTTTCGGGTCACGGCTGTGGTGTTTTGTCTTTGTCGGAGAGCGATAGAGGCTTATCTGAGAAAGCGGGGATTATCTCTCGAGGTTACATCGCCGTTATCTCGGAGGCAGGTGGGCCTGCAGTAAAGCAGAGCAGGTCAAAAGTCGGCCTGAAGAACCATTAGTTGACCCGAGCTAAATTCCACACTTATCAGTGGAACACTGAAACACTCCAAAGTCACACTTAATCTTATCAGCCGGCATGATGGACAAGGTCTTGTGATGTAGGTTCACCCCTTTTATTTATTGCTAATTATATAAGAGCTACCGCTTTGGCCTGTTTCTTTTTCTTTATCTTTTTTTCTGGGGCAGGATAATTGATAGTGGCTGAGGAATACGTGTGCTGCAGATCTGCACCGATGAGTCTACCATCCCTGGTTCCTGGGTTGATTCTGCATGTGTGTGTGGTTCAAAGCCATTTGACACAAAAGCTGTCACAGTGGAAAGCCACAGAAACGCAAAGTGTAATTCCCACATTACTTCCTTCAGCATTTCTTTGATCAGACCTCAGTGGGCTCTTGCGCTGCCTATATAGAGTCTTCGTCTCATACCGGCCTATTTGAGATGATTACGCCAGTTTTGTTCCAGAAAGTGCCGGAAGTTTCAAGTGATTCAGCTGAACCTCCGGCTGAGAACCCAATTTTCCCCTGCAAGCTCAGAAAGCCACAGGCAGACTTCCACTCCTGCAGCGCCTGCCTTTTAAATGGTGTTTTATTCTTTTTTTTTCTCTGTGTGTATGTGCTTTTCACCAAAATTGCCACACTGAGGTTACAGAAATAATTTGCAGTGTTTCCTCAGGAGGGGGGGGAGGAATAAAACTACACCCCCGTGCCCCCCTCCCTATTTTTTTCTTCTTTCTTTTTTTTTTTGCGGCGGCACGACCAGGGTGAGCACAAAAGGGAGACAAAACGGCTCAGTATCAGGCGTGATTTCCTGAATAGCCCAGTGGGAGCACGGGAAGTCGGGGTGCATGCAGCAGAGCGGCGTCGCCCTGAAACAGCAGCCACGCTGTGAGGGAGATGGCTTTTCTCTGCGACAGTCCGACTGTGAGCCACGGGGTCTGCAAATGAAACGGGGGGAGGAGGGATGCAGCCTTTACGGATTCAAGGCCCCTGTTGCCTCGCTGGGCTTGTCTGCTGCTTGTGGTTGAGCAGAGTGGGGAGTGAGGGGGGGGGGGGGAATAAAAAAAAAACAGTAATGGATAAACAGACAAAGGGCTGCAGATAATCCTGTTGAAAACACACTATATTTCCTGCTGTTTGTGAATTCATCAGGCCCCATGCTGTGCCACTAGTGATTTCTAAATATATGCGGCTCAACTGATGTAGATGTGTAAACTCTGTGTAGTGCTATGGATGGCTGTGCAGACAGATTGTTTGCTCTGGGTTCTCTGCAGTCCTGGTGGGTGGGATCTGCCAGCATCATCTTGCATTGTTTTCCACATGAGCTTTATTGAGTTCCCAATTACAATGCTGGTCCTCTTGTCTCGGCCTCACCGCCGCTGCTGAATTGACCTTGCTTTTTTTTTTTGCTGTTGTGTATTCAGGTCCTGCAGGCCTGTTCGGCAGGCAGACAGTGAGGCCGACTGACTCCTTCTCTCAGGCCCTGCTCCTGCAAGACCCTGCTTAACAGGCATCAGGCTTGCACGCTTAATACCTGGGAGGGGAGAGCGGGCTTAGCTGCTAGCGCTCACCGCCGTCGACATCGTACCAGGCACCCAGACGAGGATGGACCGCTGTAGCCTTATTAGCCCGGTCTGGATGGCTTTTCCTCAGTCTGTCACGACCGTTCAAGGAGAAATGTTGCTTTGGAATTCAATGGAATGGGTAGAAATGAGCTGCGCGCTGCACATTGACGGCCGTCTGCTGCCGGTGTTTTCCCAGAGCTCGGGCTGGCTGTCTGAACAACAGAGGAAGGGGCACAGAGGAGGCACTTGCTGTAGGTGGAGCTCTTGCGTTGGATTTTGATGTTGGAGCTTGACTCACCTGCTCGTGAAGGACACGACAGCTGCCTCTGTGTGTTTGTGTGTGCGTGTGTGTGTTTGTGTGTGCGCCCACACATCCCCTTCAAATGGCATTTATGCAAAATGCAAAGATGGCCTATAACAAGAGATTTACAAGCCCTCTGTATACACACACAAGTCATATAAACACATAAAACAAATTTTCAGCGTAAAGCTAATTGACAGCTCTTGATGGGCTGTGCAACACTGCCAACTGTTCGTGTTTACATTAGACCTATTAGAAATTGTAATGGGACCCTTATGTTTTCAGCTGGGAAGTCTGTGTGTGTGTGTGTGTGTGTGTGTGTGTGTGTGTGTGTGTGTGTGTGTGTGTGTGTGTGTGTGTGTGTGTGTGTGTACAGGAGTACATTTACTGCTACCTTTCCCTCACCGCGTCCTGACTCCTCCGTGCACTGGAATGAACGTGAACATCTGCCCCACAATTCCACACTGCTCTGCCTGTTTTCCCTCTCCCTCCTTTCCTCCCTCCCTCCCTCCCTCTCTCTCTCTCTCTCTCTCTCTCTCTCTCTCTCTCTCTCTCTCTCTCCCTCTTGCTCCATCTCCTCCCCGCAATCTACCGCAGGCCGTCCATCTCTCCGGCCTGTCAGCGTGCTTTTTCATTTGGCGTGTTGCTACAGGGGGCTCGACGCTGGCAGATTACAACTCGGCAGCCAGTCATTTTCGATTTATCAGAGCCCCCCACGCCTCCCTCAGCCGGCCACACTCACTACCCTCGCCAGCATCAATCGAGACACACACCAATTCCTCTACCGCTCCCCAGCACCCAACACACCTCCACCCTCCCCTGTTCCCTCCCACCGTCCATATCTTCCTCTTTCTATCAGCGCAGAAAATTTGGCTCGCGAGCCCCGAGACAAAAAAAAAGAAGAAATATTGTGGCTGTGGAAGCGTTTAAGTTAGAGAGGCAGCTAGAGCTGTATTATTACTTAGGCCTCTGTCACTGGTGATGACCCGGGAGAGTGGAGAATATCGATCGCATGTCACTCACGGCATTCAGCAGATTGCATTGACAAAGCTTGTCGGGGCCTTTAATAGCAAGGTTAGCAGCCTTGGCTGGGACCCAGGAGAAAACTCTAACTGTGCCCTATTTCATGGTGGCTTTTAACCATTCCCTGGGTTCACAGAGTGGATTGATAACAGCGAGGAAGTAATTTTACTCTCATAATTGCCTTCCTGTGGTTGACATTTGTGGCCCTCAGCGCCTGTAAAAGTGCCTTTCCAAGAACAGGAAAGAGAGGGGCCCGGCATTGTCTGGCTGCTTTTTTTTGTGACAGAAAATAGCTTCACGCGAACAAAGATGTGGAACACTTAACAAAACATGGTGGAGGAAAAGAGAAAACAAATCAAAGGGGTGTACAAGTGTGATTTATGAGTTGAAGGAAGTCCATTACTCGCTAGAGGAAGCCCAGACCAAAACACAAACAGAGTAAGGGCATGGCTTGCAAAGAGGGTCATGGAGTAATTTTACCCTGCCAAGACCGCCGATAGCTGCTGAAAACACCACTTGTCAGAGGAGCAAAAAAAAACGACAAGATTGCGATCACACTGTAATTCTCAACATAAATACGAGCACTAAACCACCTGAATAGTCTCTCTTTACGCCATGCAATATGTAACAGGTCCCCTCTGTGGGGAAGCTGTTTCTAAAGCGGCGTAGTCCTTGGTGGACGCTGTCGGCTGGAGTGGCAGGGAGCTCTTCTCAGTGCTGCGTCGGCCCGAATCCAAACACTTGGCTCCCTTTTTTATTTCCGCAGTCAAGCTGTGACATTGGATGAAGAAATCTGTGTTTGTTTTCCCCGGCTGTGCTTGTGAGAAGTTTAGGGACAATACGAAGTTCCATCTTGTGTATAAACCATCATTCGTTGAACTGCAACTACCAAGTACGCGCCCTAGATACTGCTGCTGCACTGAGGCTTTTCAAGTAGTTTCAACTTTCCAAAAGTTATTCCAACTTTTAAAGTGCCGTTTCTGAAATAGTCTTTCAGCTGAAAACGTATGTAGATGGTTGTCTCATAATTGTGGAATGTCCTTGATCATCTTCGAGGCCTAGAGTGTATGTTTTCTGATGCAGTCGCTTCTGTTCGCTCCGTGCCGCTCCAACCATTTCACATCATCCGTCCGCCTTCACATTTAGTCGTTTACTTTTGTAAAGGTAGTTTTTTCTTCTCTGTATTGTGTGCTTTTTCTCTCTCCGTCGCAACTAGCGACACTTAGATCAATCAGCGAAGGTTGTTGATGTCGCTAGCTTTCTTTGTACCTGAGACCTTGCACAACAACGGCTTTTCGTTCTCTTTTTGCCAGCGATGATAATGTTATGAATATGCCATCCAAGGGTACGCGTCCCCGTTACAGATGTCCTTCCTGGCCGGCTTGGTTGTTGTGGTTGCAAGATGGGGAGGACATTTTCCACAAGTGACCCATCAGTGGTGAGGTTGATGTTCATGCCAGAACTGTGTAATGATGACTGCGTGTACAAAGTACAAAGAAGCAAACAACATGCTTTAAATAGGGCATTGGCTTGCAAAGCCACATTTAGAAATGTGTTTGAAACAATAATATTATGTACCGTAAAAGTTGGGTTACAAGCCGCTCCTACCTCCGGTCAGTGTCCCCACTGTAGCAAGCTAGGAGCAGCGCTAGCTCCCCGCTGCTGCTGCTACTGGCCGCGTCCCCTCTGCCCGAGTCGGGTGTCGAGCCGGGGCTAGTCCTGCTACCTTCGGTGGTTGTCGGAGAGCTAGCGGAGAGCTAGCGGAAGTTAGCGGGCAACTAGCGGAGCGCTAGCATGAGCTAAGGTAGTAGCGGCTTGTAACCCGACTTTTACGGTACAAACATTAGCAATTGCGCTTGAGGAATCCAGCTAAAATGACACTCCAAACCTACCTTTCTATTCATTTCAACTAATTCAACTAATAATTAATTATTCGGCAAACCTAATTGCGAAACTGCAGCAACATTGTTACCGCAGTTTCTAGCACTGCAGGAGGAGGTGTGGCCATACTGCGTCCTGCGGTTCCCACACCTGACGGACGAGTACGCATCCAAGACATTTGTAACTGGCTAATAGTTGTAGTGCCAGTTTGTCGTAGAATATTTTCTATTTTATGGTGATCTTTTGCATGTGCTCGACTCATAAAAAGGATATTTCCAACAGCACACGAAGGAAGCCCTAACACACTGCAGAGGGCTGTCTGTGAGAGCCGCAGCCTGTCATCAGCCCATTATAAGCAGCTGCATTTTTACGACCAGTCAGATGAAAGGGAGTCAAGTACACCGTCAATGTGGTTCCACTAAAATGCTAATGGTCAATGTTCTAGTCATCATCGCGGCGATATGTACCATCTTGCATCAAACACGTACAGTATGTTGTTGTAGTTTCATGTGAGCTACTTCCTGTCTCTGAAGTCCTGATTATTTCAATTACAATCATGCTGCTTGGCTGTATTTCTGTTGCCCTTGGCTTTTCGCTGTGTCCCATTACCGGTCTGCTACAGCAGCCAGAGCAGATGTTTTCTCGCATACTCGTCACGAAGCAGACAAACTGTGGCTGCTGTTAATATGATGGGAACGTAGCACTGTCTTGTTTTATGACTTCATAATGACAGAATTTTCAGGAAGGTGGCTAAATGAGGACGTTTACAACCGGGATTAGTGATAACAGCGACAGGCCCCCCGGGGCGGACACCCTGGGTCAGCCAAATGGGAAATGTATATCCTGCCATCAGATTTTACGACCCCGTCCAATCCCTTGAATAGCAGTGCAGATGGAGCTAAATGCATGGAAGGTGAGACGCTATCGTTCTTGTTTGTTTGCACCAGCACTTGTTAAACCTGCACTGCACCTTTGTCTCCCCCCTCTGGCAGTGCGAGTAATTACACTAACAGTGTTGTAGCACACTTATAGCGTATCTGCAGGTGAGCTCGCCACACACAAGGAGCTTTCCCTTCTTTCTGTGCAAATAACAGCACATTTTGAACGGTATAAAATACCAACCTGGCCAACATCCGTAACACAGAATATTTGTTCTTCTTATTCTGTCAGAGCATCTAATCCAGAAACATGGACGCCTCTCACATTCTTCCTGCCATAGCTTCCGCCATACTGCTAGCTGCTGTGGTGTCTCCACCCATCCTACCCTGTTTAGCTCTAGCTGGTTGACATAAAATACATCACTTCCAATGCGCCAGATTGCCTCCACACAGCTCTCAACATGGCAATGGCTGAGCCGACCGGAAAAAAGCACAGATAAGCTTGGATTGCAACAGGTACACATTACATGCTCTGAATATGGTATAGAGCAGTGGTTCTCAAATGGGGGTACGTGAGATTTTATTAAAATATATTTAAAATGAGCATTCATTAAAAAATCCTTTAAAAATTGTTATTTAATAAGTATTCAATCAAATATAAGTGTAAGTTCATAAACTGAATTCGATATATTCCATATTAATTCAGACCCTGTCACAGCGCTGTGTATTACATAAAGATACTCGGCTGAAAAAAGATATTTCACAGGGGGTTCAACACTGAAAAAAGGTTGAGAACCACTGGATAGAGAACCTTTCACTAGCTTATTAAATACTGCAATCAGATGCGTATTCATACTAAAAGATGATTACAGAGAGCTTGTGTAGTTTTGTGCATTGATATTCACAGTTAAGGTGATTGACATGAGTGCATGATGTTATGTTTTCCAAAATAAACAGAAAGGATGTTGAGCTCATACATGAGTCACATAGTGCAGCCAGTGTCTGATTTGCTACAATTTAATAATGTATGTAAAATGCAATCAAAGTTGTTATTCCAGAGTGGATGTAAATTAATTTAAATTGCATGTTTATGGAGTGGCCTTTTGAGGGGAATATCTTTTAATTAGCATATATGTTTTCTCGCTGTATTTACTGCCTTGCTTTTAAGGCAGTAGTTCTTGCACGACTCGGGTCATAATGACACAGCTTTGACCTCTGCAGGTTGTCTCTCTTAAATAACCACAGAGGTCTGCCATTCTCCTAATGTGTATATCTTCTCCCTCCCTCTGAAAGGCTACGGTTATGCATTTCCCCTTTTTCTGCAGCCACGCGTGTCATTCAGAGCACTCTGTAGGTATTTCTGTAACATTAAAAAGCCCTCTTTCCCTAAACTAGAAGCGTTTGTCTATCATATTACCACCACACATGAGCCACACACAAGACTTGACCCAGTGTTAAGTGTCTGCGCTAAATTTCATTGCCTCCATCTACTGGAAGGGCTGCCAATATACTGGCAGTGAATTCCTGGAGGAAAATAAATGGCAATAAAAAAGAGAAATGATAGCCCCCTGCAAGCCGATAGGAGAGCGCTCTTTCTCTGCTGTCTTTCCCCCCCCCCGTACTTCTCTTTATTGAGGCGGCCCAGCTCCGGGAGCTGTGATTTGGCACACTGGCTGTGGCTTTAGTCGGATGGTCCCTGAAAGCCAATATTGAAGTAACGACTCGGCAACACAGATTGAAGAGCTGGGGAATCATGTAATTAATTGCACGCAAATTTTCTTTGATGAGTAGTTATGTGGTGATGAGCGCTCAACCAGGCCGCTAGAGGGGTCTTTTTGCATCCCCCCACCCCTCCGCTCTTCGTTTCCCAATGCATTGTGGGAAGAATTCTAGGAATAGTATTCTCTCGGTCGGCTTTTGGCCGGCTGTACATGGGGACTGTTAGAGCTCAGGAAATTGGACGTGCGTAAAGTGGGCAGGAAGGTTATTTTACTGCCACGCGGGGCTACTATAACAAGATGTTCAGATATGATCTGAGAGAGTAGAGGTCTCCCGCTGCTCATTCGCCCTCCCCCCGCCCCCGCCACACACTCTTTTTTTTTTCCACCTGCTCAGTTCATTATTAAATCTGGGAATTGTCCCCATAACTCAATCCACCAGACTACAGCATTATATGACCATTTGTGAGGAGGGAGAAGGGTGATTGCGACGCAGGGCAGAGGATGGATGTTAAAAGCATATTGATTTGTCTGTAATGTCGTCATAGATCAGAGATTTATGGCGATATATAAATGCAGCCACGAGCTGTAGTAGCCTCCAGCCTGTGGTGGAGGAAATGGAGTCCTAAGGATGACTGATGAGATCAAGACGGTGCTCTCAGCTACGTTTCCCCCCCCCCTCCTCCCCCATCGAGCCTCCATTTCCCACTCCTCCTCCTCCTCCTCCTCCTCTCGGGATGCTCTCACCCTGCGGCTGCTGTGACTAGCCCTTAGTGGCTCCATATCTATCGCTCGGGCTCCACATTCCAGCACAGAGGCTAGGAAATCCTCCTGCGTGGCCTGAGATTGGTCAGAGTGGGTGCATTCAGCCTCACTGATCTCTCCCCGGCTATAAAAATGATGTCTGACAAGGTCGCCAGAGATCACTGCCGCTCAATGATGCTAGAGAAAGGAAGTGTAGCTTCTCCGTGGGTACATACCTCAGTACTGATATAGGCTGCGGCACTGGCTGGGCTGCAAGTGACATCTCATCCACAGTCAAACAGTCGGCTTTGGAATACACATGCCAAGCATTTTTAATATGTCATTTTAGGCACTGTGATGAAAGATCCCACAATGACCGTGCTTCAACTACAGAGATAAAACGGATGCATAAAAGGTCCTTTTCACACGGGAGCTAGGGCTGGGCGGTATGGCCAAAAATTCATATCACGGTATTTTGTAAGATTCTGGCGGTTTCACGGTATATCATTTACCGAATAAACACATTCATTTTTTTACGCCGAAAAGGACCGCCCGCCATCGTTATTCACCACTCGCTCACAACTGGCCAGTAGCTGTTTGTACGTTGGTACATAGGTTGTGTTAGGAAGCTAAACATGGAGGGATTTAGGACCCAGGGGAATGTAGTTATTTCATATCCCTTCAACTAGTGGCGCATGCATAGCCGTAACGACTATTGTCATTCTTCGGCGGGCAGCAACATTTAATGGGTCTGAGCTACTTAAGTCTCAGGGATAGAGCTTGACTCTTTACAACGCCAAAATGCATGCTGGGTAAAGCCCGCCCACTCAGTCGCATAGAAAGAGACTTCTTCCTGCATAAGAAGAGTCTTCCTGTGTGACTGAGTGGGCGGGCATTTTGGCATTGTAATTTCTTTCAAACCATGAGTCAAGCTCTATCCCTGAGACGTAAGTAGCTCCGTCCGCTGCGCCCTCAGCTTCAAGCTGTGAACATTAAATGTTGTTGCCTGTCAAAAAGCGGCCACCGGTATGACGGTATATGAAAAATTCATACCGTATGGAAATCTGAAACCGGTATACAGCATAGCCCTACACGGAGCTAACGGTAAACACATCTTGGGTAACTGAGGCCGAGCGTTGATGCTCAGTGACAGGCTGTGAGCGAGGGTGGCAGAGGGGGCGGGGCTCCTGTCCGTGGCGGTTAAAGCAGCTGGGCCTCAGAGCCGGGCCACGCCGGTGGGCTCGCTCACACAGCCACTATCGGAGATGAGGTAGGGCCCGTGTCACCAACTCACGGGCCCAGACCAACCCTCGGCTCTTCTTTTTTTTTTTTTACATAAGAGCCTCGTCAGATGAAGCCGGCTGCGGGTCAAACAGGCCCAGTGGTCTCAAGCGGCTGCTGTCGGCCCGCCCACGGCGGTTCCACTCGACGGGCTCACCGTGAGGCTGATGGGATATAGGGGCTGGTATGGGCATGATTAGCAACGTCTGATGTTTAGCAATGGCGTCTCCTAAGGCGCCTGTATAAAGTCTACAGAAATTCTTCAAGTTGTTCATTTTAACTGCGGAGTCGTGAAGCGCCGTAGCACTTTAATAGCCCTGGTATATAGACCTCTGAAGGTAGCATAAAGGAGATATTCAAAGTGGAAACCAAGGGGATTTGACAGTGCCGCAGGAAATAGACAATTTATTATCAGCAACACAGCCTAGGTAGTGGATTATCTATAAAACTTTCATTGTCCTCCCTTAGTGGCAAGCAGCCATAAAACTTCCCAAATGAGGGACTTGTTAATTTACTTGTTAAAGCAAATTAAAAATTTATCAACGCTTTTAGGTAAATGAGATCCTCTTTCATTGCTGCCCTAGTGGGATTCTCTCTGCCAGATCCTGAGAGGACAGGTTAGCTGTTCTGAAAGCCGCAGAAGAACAATAAAAGCCGTTAAATTGTTCCAGGTTTTATTACCGCCGAGCTCCGCAGCTGCTGTTGTGCGTAACTAAGGGAAACCAGGAGCTGATGGCTATCCCACTGAGGCCAGTACAGAAAACTGAGCCCAGTTCTCTCCCCGTCTTACTTCCTTTCTGAGGGATGGGGCCGGGGGCGGAGCTTTCCCGGGGCGGGCCGGTTGTGTACGGCTCTGTTTAAAGAGGCCTTTGTGGTTAGAAATGTTAGCAGGCCTACTTTTGTGCTTGATTGCATCGGGTCTGTAGTGCAGCCCTTGAGAATAGGTCAATACACTTGTAAAATTCCACTATGGCAACGGTGAGCACTTTTCAGTTAGTGGGGAAATAATTGACTCCACATGTTCAAGACAATGTTGTAATAGCTGTTCCAGGGCAGTTCTCGGCGTTAAATGAAAGCTTTCGTAATTTTCCTGCTCTCTGATCTGTAGTGTGTGCTGGACGCTATTACCCCTCTGCAACACTGAAATGAAAACATTTCATATTGATTCAGTCTTTTTTCTTTTAATGACTTTTCTTTTTGTGCGTTATAAAGAAAGGCATCTCGTGCTGTGTAGACATAAGTATTTATGACATTCAGCAGCACCTTTGCTATTTCATTCGCCAGCTCCAATAATGCTTTTGTGAGGTTATCTGGAAAGAAAGATGTGTTTATTTCAGCAGAGCTTCTATAGCAATGTTGAAAAGCCTCCCCACTATTCCTCTTGTATCCCAGGACTTATTGACATTCAGCAGTGTGGAGAGTGTTCTGGTGAATGTACATTAGCTTTTATTAGAAGAACCTTTAAAGCGTTGGTCAAAGCCGTCAAGAAATTGCAATCTTCTGGCACATTATTGGAAATCCATAGTCGACCTTCGAAGAGGAAGTCATTGGCAGCTCGTTTGTTTCCATATGATCTATTAAGACAGGGTGGGCTATCTTCTCTGGCTATTAGCACGGGGCTTTTTGAGATAACATCATTACTTTAATGAACTATGTCTCACAACACTCAAGTGTTTTGTATTTGCACCCTGAGAGGGCCGTCCTCAACTAAAACACATTGAAGTCAACTATTCTTTCCAGTAATAAAATCTGTCACATGGTTTTCCTCGCGTTGTCTTGAGCCATGACTCCGTACCTCGAGCGTATTAGACCAAGCGTTTCTCTAAAGTCTGAATTTCATATTTCCTGGAAGATTCACAGGACTGACTTCTGACAAAAAAACTAAACGTGAAGAAGTTCCCTTTAAGATTCCTTCTTATTCTCCAAGTGCACTAAAGAACTGGTGGATGAGTCCAGGTGTTTAGTGATATTACCGTATTACTGCTTAATGATTTAAAAACTGGGAACACTTTTGACATGCAGCTCTCAAAGGAACAATATGGTTTCCACCAGTGCACAACACTTTAGATATATAATTTTTTTTTTGAGAAACTAAGTAATATAGCACTTTACTAATAGGATTTGGGTTATATTATAACATCTTCTACATCAAGTAACACATTAACACCTGAAATTAAGTATTACTGTTACGCCCCCAGGACACTAACATCAGCTCCTGGACGAGCCGATGATATTAGCACAGTATCGATAGCAGCCCCAAGAGATGGTAAGATAACAAAGTGCCGACGCTACTCTTTCATTCAAGAGGTGAGAGTGGTGATATGTTGTTAAGATGATGTTGTCATAGAAACCCTAACCCACGCGCAGAGTGATGAAAGCGGTCCCAAAAGGCTGTACGGCCGCTCGCCCTCAGGGTGTGCCGCATCGACCGCCACTGGATTTGTAATGAACTACAATAAACTTTGATTGCCCACGATGACACAACATCATCCTCTTCATTTTGAAATGCCTGCTCGTACTCCTGCGGTTAGTTTGGTGAAAATAACACGAGAGTGGTGAGATCATAAACACATTACTCTACACAGACAGTAATGATATGAAGTAACTAGTAATCGGTAGTAACTGGTCTCCACAGACAATGCAACACTGAATTAAACCATTTTTCAGACTTAACTGACGCATTCAAATGTTCAGTTGTCACCATTGGACTATAATCAGATAAAGTATGGCAGCAAGTTTGAATATTCAGCGGTAACTTAAGCACAAACATTTATGTAAAAAAAAAAAAAAGATTTATAAGAAATGCCAAATGATTTTTATCCTCGCGTGTTGAACGGTCGCATGCTGGGGTTCGGCTGCTCTCTTCCAAAGCCTCACGCTGACTGCTGATTGAAAACAGTTGTTGATTCTCTCCTTCAGTGAATTCAGACTGGTAACAGAGACGAGGAAGAGGAAGAAAAAAAAACAACTGTATCCCCTAACACAGAACAGATTGCAGGAAAACAAGACCTCACTGTGTGGAAAGTAATGGCAGATGCACTTACTAGTAGTTTAAATGTTTCATTAGACGCTAATGTCTCGCTGTGTCTTTAATTGTTGTGAAATTAGCCTCTGGAATATTAAAACCATCTGTCTGTGCTCTTCCTGCAGGGCCACTTCTTACCCAGGCTGCACAGATACAGTAAGGCCATTAAATAAATGCGTCCGTATGTCTCGACCTGCGTCTTAATTAATGCGTTTATGCTATTGCATCAGTACGCACCAGTCTGGGGCATCTATGCACACGCGTGACTCATCCCTCCCGTCGATCTCTGCTGAATGCAGTGAAGTGCGCTGGCTTTCATTACAGGCTTAAAGGGCTATAAAAATGACCTGCATGCAGGATCAGGTAGGAGTGATCAGATCAGCGTTGCTGAAGCAGAGGTCATTTAGATTTATCATCACACGGCAGGTCATTACATTTCAACTTTAATTTTTTGATGGCCCTGACCACCAGCATTCCCTCCATTTGTTTTAGACAGCCATTAATCACAGGATAAAACGAAATTAATCCATCATGTGAACCTCAGAAAGGGGAGAGC
The DNA here is from genome assembly GCA_038501785.1 of Myoxocephalus aenaeus. NCBI lineage: Eukaryota > Metazoa > Chordata > Actinopteri > Perciformes > Cottidae > Myoxocephalus > Myoxocephalus aenaeus. The sequence goes on along the minus strand of JBAMJR010000175.1, from coordinate 3,121,693 downwards.
AGATGAAGAGAAGAAAAAAACACACACACACACACACACACACACACACACACACACACACACACACACACACACACGCACACAATTCTCTGAAGTAATTTAAGGGAGCTCAAGGGGAAATTAAAGGGAACAAGCAGAGGGATACGTTTTCAAATAGCTGTGTAATCAGGTCCCGAGCTATGTAATAGCCCTGAAAGATGAGCCGCTCTTTATTGGAATGTCTTTATTAGGCATGTTCTTCAGACATTACACACAGATTTTAAATTCGTGCGAGATTTCTGATTTCATGGAGTACTTCCACACTGATAAGCCAGGATACGGCAATGTGATTATGCGGTCTCACCACTGCGGAGTCTGCGTGATACCACATTGATTAATAAAAGACAAATCTCTATATCTCTCCCACACTTGCCTGATTATATTCTTTACCGGCTTAAAAGATCTGGGCTTGGTTTTTGGGGGCCGTGAATATGTGATGCAGGAGTCAGCAGCGGCTTTCAGGAAGGTGTGTGTGTGTGTGCGTGTGTGTGTGTTTCTGTGTGCGCACATTTACAAATGCATGAATATGCTGCCCGGTGTTGTCGGCAGGGACAAAGGCTGGTTAATAAATATTATAGGTCAACATGTTTTGATGAAGGAGCCACACAGACTGCGGCGTAAACAGCGTCCCTCGCCCTCTTGTTTGAGGATCAGTTCACAGGCCGGGGCGGATGAGATATTATTCCCTCTTTTCTCTCGAAAAACATGGAAACTCCCCTCAGACGAACTGGCATTTACAAGAAAAAGAGAGAAATGCGCCCCTGGTTTTTGTGGGAATAAAACGCGTTGGAGGTAATTAGTGCTATCACAGCGCAGGGCATCGGTGTGCATGTGTCTGTGCGTGTGCCACGTTTGGTTCTCGTCTCAGGCCACATAGACACGCGTGTATTCAGCCGCGTCCACACGCGGCGTAGAGCAGGCCCGCCAGGCATTCGCGGTGCTCAAACTCTCTTATCGCGTTCAGCACTCTGGCGGATCCACACGCCTTCCACCCATCATGCAATCCTCCCAAGGAATAGGATTCCTTTCACACCGCTAATGGCTACAGAAAGGGGAACATTTTCATTTTAATTACCCGCTCAACTCGGGGGTTCTTTTGGTATTCCCACACCTTATGCCCTTTCATCGCGCTAAATGATGGCCAATACCTGAAAAGAGAGTGAAAAAACACAAAAATACTGTAGCGCTGTCCCTTCCCCTTCAGAGCAGGACAGGGAGGGGAAAGGAGAGTGCCATCATCTTCTAGTCCAAGTCCTTTGTGTGTTGCAGCGGGACGCTCTGCTTCTCCTATTAGTTGGCAGAGCAGCCGTTGACTGCACTGTCCCCATAAAGCATTTTTGTATGCGCTTTGAAATGAAACCTGCGGCGTTTGTCTGGTCTGCAAGGAGCAGCATGGGAGCTTCAGAGGACATCAATCGCAGACTTGGACAGCGAGTGCGGGCCCCGCCTCCTTCCACTCAGCTCCGCAGTCCCAAGAGTCTTTTATTGTTCTACAGATTTTGAAGGGCCTCAGATGCTCGCGGATTGGCACGTCCTCCCCTTTTATTCTGGTCGTTTTCGCTGCGTCTCGAACAGAGCGTCTAGAGGATGACACTCGGCGAGCTCCTGCTGCCTCGGCATGTGGTGTCTGCTCGGGAAGGATAGCGGCTCCATTTGAAGGTTCTGGAGGGGTCTTTGTCCCTGTTCTCTATTTCGTGGGCTGAGAGGAGTTTCATACTGCGAGATCAGATGGCGTCTATCATTGGCAGGCGGAGTGATGGCTGCTGAATAGGCTCCGAAATGTGACAGATTTACAGAGACGGCGGCGCACATCCTGCCAGCTCTCACATATTCATGAGCCGATTTCTGTGGGACGCCTTCCCATCGCCAGCTTTATCCGTGTAAAGCTCTAAACTGCAGTGTTAACAGTTTTGCTCCGTGTTGTTAACCCTTGGTCTCCGTGTGTGTTGTGTTTGGCAGCTGAAGCCCGGGCAGAACAACTGCAAGGACAGCGACAGCGGGAGTGTGAGCAGAGGGTCCAAGCCGTCCATCAGGAGCAGCTCCAGAGACAGACTGACAGACGTGAGTACATTAACATGTCGGATCACCGCTTCAAATTTGAACTTTGAATCTCAACCTCGGTTCATAGTGAGGCTTGAAATCATTTCAAGTTCAAAAGCCATCGTACATTACCAGCACCGAAGATGGGACGGAATAATTGGAAGTCTGAGCAAATATTCACGAACCCTTTGTCAAAGTCCCAATAGGAAGTCAGCAGTACTCAAAGGGGCCGAACAAAAAAGTTTTCAATTGTATCGCATCAAGCACATGCACTTGGCCTTCTACTCGTGAACAGACAAACAAAAAGTGGACCCACAAACAACAAGTGGACTCAAAAAGTGGACCCACCCAAATAAAAGCAGTATAATCGGAAGGTATTGGATCGACGTGAGAGTCATGGCAGCCTCCACGACTTTAAGTTGAATGAACAAGTGATAAGTTAACAGAAGTGACTGACTAGAGGTAACCTCTACATGAATTATATATAGAGGTTAGATAGGAAGTGGTGGTGGTAGAAGTGTCACAGTTGGTACTTAAATAAAGATTGACTAATTCCTAAGCAACTTAATCTGCATGAATGATTCATTAGTTGCAATGCTTTGCCTTGACAGGAACCAGCGTCATGTGGGCAGCAGATACTTGTATTAATTGACCTTCACGTCAGACCACCTACTTAATCCTTCCATGTCACACTGAAAACATGCCGAGCTCCTCTATACAGTTCTAAAGAGATAATTACATTGGTACTCTCAACCAGTGCATGATCTCTCAGCACAAGCGCTTATGAATTGTACTCCACTTTCATAACATAAGAGTCATTACGTGTATGTGGCTTTGCACCTTCGGTATGTCGCAGGCAAAAGGTAAGTTATGAAAGTGACATCATCTATTGGGTCAGGAATTCTTTTGGTGTTGAACCAATCAAATCCTCCTCGGCAGAGCACTTTGTGCTACATTTTAAATGTCTTAAGTGCACTGTTGAAGTACTTCAGGTGAAGAGCACCATTTGCATCCTGCCCACACACACACACACACACACACACACACACACACACACTCTCTCTCTTTATGACTGATAAAAAAAAAAGACACTACTTACTCACGTCCTCGTTGCTTGCGGGGGAGCTGAGGGCGAGCATTAACTGACAGAAGAAAGAGTCGCGGCGCCCTGTGACATATTCCAAGGCGTGAAGCGAGCGGGACTCGAGGGACCTCGCTGCCACACACACACACACACAGCCCTGCCCTTTGATTTGCGTGGAGAATCTACAGTGAAGCAATCAGATATCTGGTCATAATTAAAGCTGTCAGTTGGGAGGCGAGCTAGTCTTTGAGAAAGACAGGGCCCCAACAACTGAAGCAAAGCGGATTCCGCGTGTAGCTTTACGCTGCTTGACTGGGCATGAAATGAAATAAGTAATTTGATGTTGACAAGAGAAATTGAAATGATACTTGCTGATTCCTGACTGACTGCACTGTGGCGACTACGCAGCGCTGTACCAAGACAAAAAGGGGTTTGACATAAAGCCTATGGATGGTTGTTCACTGTGACGTCACCGAGAATCATAAATAAGTATAATTATGTAGAATGGTCCATGTCCTATTAAGGGAATCGTGTTGATTACCTTATGGCAGTTGTCCCAACTATTTTTGATTCCTTAAAAGGAACACCAATTATCCATTAAAAGACTGCCTGCAACTATTCTAATATGTGTTCTAGAGGCTTTTGCTCCATGTCATTTATTTAATCGCTGTTGAATATTCATAATCCTAAAAGCCTGAACTGGCAACCGTATCTTCTGACTTGGCCTCATTGGCCAACCATGTCCCTCCATTGAGATTACATCGCTTTGATGATTTTCACTTGGACTCATTACACACTAATGAAACATGTGCAAACATCATGTTATGGTCTGTTACTCTCACGATCGCTGTTGCTCCACATTCCTCTTATTTCGGTTTGAATATTGTGTGTGAGATCAGCCCCTGAAATGAAGATAGCTTGCAGCACCAGCCGATGTGTTTCCTCTGATTTATTGGAACATTGTCCTAAATTCCAAATTGCCTCCAGGTTTCCTCAAGCAGAAACGTTCCCCCCCGCTCGTGACTTGTTCTCAGGGAGCATCCATCGCCCTCTCTGTGATCACTTCCACCTGAGCTGACATCTCAGCCACTCAGAACACTCTGGAGGATGCAAGGAACGACAGCTCTGGTTCTCCCCGCGTCGTCCGGTCAAGACACCCCACAGGAGACTGAGCATGTCTTCAGAGGAGCTGCTGAAAGCTGGGCAGCATGAAGACCGACTTTTAGACCCCCATGTCACCTCAGACGGTCACACTGTGTGAAGCTTCATCTCCGGTCCCCACAGGTTTCCGAACAAGTCCCCTCCAGCCCTGCTGTAAAAACCCACTTCACACGTTGCCGGAGGTGCAAGTTGTAGCTTTTGTAGCAGCGCTCTTGAGAGGAGGACAAACAAGAAAATGGAGAGAGTAGAAAAAAAGATGTAGACATTTTTTTTTGCTATTGCTTAGAGTTCTTTAGGTTTTGTTTATTTTTGTAGTAAAATAGTTCCAGATGAAGGTAGACGTATGTCCAGGTGACTTCAACCTGTAGCCGTTCCTCTGCTATGGAGGTCAATGTGCTTGTTCCACTCAAATGTGTTTTGCTTGTAACACTGCAAAAATGATACTGGACTGCTCATGTGGTTCAGCTGCACGGAGATGCTCCCTCCCAGTGCAAAAACAAAGAGAAAGCATCGAAGTCACTCGTTAGTACCAGGGAGCGGTGTGAGACAGGAGCTAGCTTTGACCCGAGCTGTTCATTAGACCCAACTGTTCGCTAATGGTATTTGCTGTAGCACTCCCTTCCCCTCACGGAGCGGCCGTGCTCCGATGAAGCAGAGGAACTGAGTTTGCCGACCTGGCACTGGCTGGCAGGGAGATGGAGGCCAGAGGAGGTCAGGCCTGGCAGCCTCCTCTCTCCCGCTCGCCTTCCCTCCTCACTCCGTCCTGCCAGCTCATTAAGGCCTACAAATGGCACATCAGCTCGGCTGTGTTCGCCTCAACCCCAAACCCCAGCTAAATTGGCAGGCTTAGCCGCATTTGCTCTGAAGCGCCGGGCTCCCTTTTGGTTTTTCGTTTGAAGCCGCCCACATCGCCCCCACCACCGCACCCTGCCCCCTTCAGTCTGGGTGGCAGGCATCGAGGCGGGCGGCAGTCCTGAGCAGAGGGAGTCTGCTGGATCAGGCAGGGCAGGGAGCTTGGGATGAATCACTCCCGTTTAGTCTCTGCGGCAAGGGGTGAAATGCCATCATTACCCGGCTGCCTATCAAATAAATTGGCAATTACGGGCCTGGGATTGCGAGTAAACAGCATGTTACTCCTTTTTTTTTTTCACCCAAGGGTCTTGATGAGAGGCGGGTGCATTAGAGAGAAGCTCCGGAGTATTGGGTCACAGCCTGCCAGTCAGTGTTAGCCCGCCTGATGAGAGGCACAAGAGGCAGACTATAATGAATGCACCCCTTTATTTCAGTGGCCATTTTTATCTTCAGCCATAGCATCCTGTTGAGTAAATTCTGCCTGTCAAATTGAAACAGATGCCATGCTGTCTAATGCTTGTGGACAACACCTTTTATATAGTATATTATGTGGATACCTTCCTGTAAAACGGGTAATGATTTGTGTGTTGGCATGGTTAGACGGGTTGTAATACTAATATTAATACTAGCACTTTATTGGTGTTAGTCCAGACAGTTTTTGGATACCGTTTTTTTCCGACTGAAATGAAAATGTGAAAATTGTGGGTTCCTGAAATCCACACTCGTGTGTCCTGGCTCCCCTCGCACGAGAAGGTTTTCCCGCGGTGCGGTCTTGGAAAGTTGTTTTGTAATGAAACATCTGGAAGCGATATTGTTAAAAGTCAAGCACATCGTCTTCCCGTTGCTTTTGAAGCGGTTTCAGTCCAAGCACAGCTCAAGTCTCTCTTATGGCTCGTAAAACGGAACGCCGTTATTACTGGCTGTCTGCAGAAAACATGACAGCCCATTCAGAATGCTGTGTGCATGTGGTGAAACCATTTGAAATACTCAAATTACAGCTTTTGGAAACAGATTAATGTCATAAAGTATATGTTGTTGCTGTAAAGAATCACTATTGTGATTGAATTTGCTGGAGCGTACCAAGGCCGCACATGGTATGTTGTCCTTGACCTCCATGAGCTTCTTGTCGGAACTGAATCTCACTGTCCAAGTGAACTGCTTATGTAATCCCACCTCTTCAGCACATTCTCCAATTATTTCCTGACACTCTGATGTAAATGAGGTCGCAGTCCCCCTACATGTCCAGATATGCCGGCCAATTTGCTCCGACACGGAACTTGTAATTGCTCGCATCAATTATCCGTCTCTTTCTCTCCCTGCCTCTCAATAATTTGAAATGTTTCCTATTAGGGACGAGCATTTAGATATGGAAGTAGAAATGTTGTACCTATAATTAGCTCATTATCACAGGATCGTTCTTGTTGCTGAGGCTCCAGTGTGTGCATAGTGGCGGTGTGAAATGAGCAGCAGATGCAGTGCAGGGACTACTTGACGGTCTTTTTTGACTGTCTAATGAGTTTTCAGCAGCGGTATAAACAAGTCAGGGCAGATTGACATACTAAAGACAATAGAAATACACACTTTAGTATCCTAACCTGCCTAATGACTTAACCTGTTACTTCCACAAACACACACATCATATAAATAAGTGTAAGCTTTGAAGGTGGGGTGGAGGTTTAAAAGGTTTAAGCCTTATTTTAAAATAAGTTAGAGTTGGGAGTGTAATAGCTGAAGGCAGTTTCACCAGCTTTTCATCTAATACTTTGAACAATCAAGAGGCCAGCTCAGGAAGCCCTGAGAGATCAAATTGACTGGTATCTGCTAGGAGAACGAAGTGTGTTTTACCGCTAAAATCATGCACCTCTGTGATCAAATATGAACTCATTTAAAGCTCAAGGTTTTGACAGGATGACTTATTCTTTGATGCGTGCCATCTCGGGTTCCTATTAATTCATACGGAACACCTGGAACACATTGTAGAACATTTATTTCCCCCGCTGGCTACCTATCTCTCAAGCCCTGTGTGCTGAAGAGATCATGTCCACACCGCCAGGTCTCACTCCCAGGTCGTCGAATAGCGATGCCGTGAACCCTTCAGCATCTGAATCAGGCCCACCGGGCTTTGAAGGAACTCCAATGAACCCACATTTGCAGCAATATTAGACACGACCAACTGCTCTGGAAGTCATTTGCCATAGTATAAAGAGAGACATACCGTAAAAGTTGGGTTACAAGGCGCTCTTACCTCCGGTCAGTGTCCCCGCTGTAGCAAGCTAGGAGCAGCGCTAGCTAGCACTGCTCCTAGCTCCCCGCTGCTGCTGCTGCTGCTACCGGCCGCTGCTGCTACTGCCCGCGTCCCCTCTGCCCAAGTCGGGTGTCGAGCCTGGTCCCGCTACCTTTGGTGGTTTTCGGGGAGCTAGCGGAAGTTAGCAGGGAAGTAACAGAGCGCTAGCAGGAGCCTCAGCTGGCTACAGCGGGGCGCTAACGGGGACACTGACCGAAGGTAGTAGCGGCTCGTAACCCGACTTTTACGGTAGTCCTCGAACACATGACTTTCACCCAGGAGACCACTGTCTGTATCTGGTCTGAAACCAAAGGTTGTGTGCTACCTAACCTAAGTTATGCTACCTTGTTTTCCCAACCAAGTAGTTTTGTTCAAATTCACAACGTTAACCTGCGACAGTAGTGGAGCAGTGTGTTTAGAAAGTAAATGAAGGGGTCCTGACCGAGCGGCCGCATGTGACGAGTTGGGAACGAAGATGGGTTTGTCCACGATAAGAGCTTCGCACCTTATTTTTCTTATTCATTATGCCAGGTTCTGTTACTCACTGCACCGTCAGCGTGCCAGATGAACCAGACACAAGATCACTTGAATTGCCTCCGCCTTTGACTCTAAATCAACCTGATGAATAGGCTGTCTCCCAGGAAGTAGCCAGACATGCTTATTACCACCTCTGGCACTCCAAATCAAGCCCCCTTTTTTTTTCTCCTCTCGTCTCTGTCTCTTCTTTTTCCCATATTCTCTCAAAATCGCCTGCAGTCAGGTTGTCAGGGACAGATTGTGACACTTTGTGACACGGCAGTCGGGCAAAATTACGCTGCGCCTCTGTCGCCCTGCCAGTACCCCCGACAGCCGAATGTCCGTCAGGGGCCTGTCAGAGGTCCCGCTGGATGGCTCGTCTCTACAAACTGCTCGGGGCACGCCTGCCTCCCTGCCTACGTTCACAAGTGTTTAACTCAGACTCGGCTGCATCTACTCTCCGGAAATATAATTAGAATGAGAGAGGCACAGTGTGATTGTCTGCAGTGACCTCTGAGCAGCCCTCAGGTTGAGATTACACGCTACTAGTTTATATCTGTTAATTATTTACCACACCTGGAGGCCTTGAACGCAAAATACAGTTTGGAGAGTCAGAGGAACACTGTGACCTTTTACTGTTGTTATGTTACTGTATACCCAGCAAAATAAGTCTCTTTAATTGTTGAAATTGATACAGAGTGAGGTTGGTGTGGTAAGTACTGTTCAGGCTGATGCTGACTCAATGCAATCCCTCAGTGCTGTGGATGATAAATCTATTCTCATGGAAGATTAATGGACTGGAGAAGTGGTGTTGAATGTCATTGTTGAAGGTTGAAAGTATTGAGCGCCTGAATCCTATCCATATGTTTTCAGGAATGACATAAATAGGCCCAGCCGGAATCCATTTTGACTTATCAAGCTTAAAACCGGTGCCAGAGCCACGCGATACTTGCCAAGTATGCAGGCTCTGAGGCTTCCAATAACAAATCCTATTCCACATAATTTCCACTGAAATTGGCCGTGGCCACGCGCTGCCACCCTGCTTTTGCGTCTGCCGCGCGTCCCGCAGCTCTTGTTTACGTATTACTTCCGCGTTCCCTGTAACCCAACCCTGCAGCCCCAATTTTTTCCGCTGTCATACCGGGCCCTGGTGAGGGAGTCTCTCTGCTCTTTGTTCCAGCCGTTACAGCGCGGAGGCTGTTCCAGTGGGGTAAGTTGAATAAGTGGAGCCCGGAGGAATCTCTACAAAGGTCTCACTCTGATTGGATGCATGCAGAACCCAAGGAGAGAGTGCCGGTTGCCATAGCAATGAGAGCAATGTGAGAACTGGCTGCATGGAGGAGAAAGGGGAAGTGGCGCTTTCTTTTGTGATGGGAGGTCTTCATCGACTAACATTCCTCTTTACAAATACAAACACAAATGCATACGCAAAGGCGCACAAGCAGCTTTACACGCACCTTTTTTTACCCCCCAAAGAGAAGCTGAGCTGGAGTGCATACTTCAATCACAATGGCCTGGTAGGGGTGTACTGGGACCCAAGCTGGGAGCCAGAGCAAACACAATCAGACACACCGGGAGTCCAGAACCATCTCCCCATCATGATTACTGGCCATTCACTGCTACATATCGCTTACCTCTCCTGAGCCAACAAATCATCCTTATCCTCTCTCCGGGCTCATCACAGCCACTATAAACAAAGAAATGACGTAAGTGTCTTTCTCTATGCCGCTTTTCTTTTTTCTTTTTGGTTGCTGCTTGCATCCCTGTCAGATTTGTTCTAGTCCTTTTAACCCTTAGCATTCAGGCCACATGAATATCCATGCTGTGATGCAAACCTCTCCGAGGAGTTTGTGTTACATGTGTGTGTTTTGTATGCGTGTATCCCTGGTGTGTGTATGTTCACACCGTGGAGTTTAGCTGCAGGGTTTAGAAGCTGTGTGGGAGGGTTGAGGTTTGTGTGCGTTGTGTCGAGTCTTGTTGAGTCTGTAGTGGCTGAGAACGCTGTATGGGGATTACACAGTAAGGTCCGCTGGTCCACCAACTCGGGCCAATCTGTCATGTCTATAGGCCAAACGCAGCAGTTGAATACACGTCCCCTCTAATGCAAGTGATCCTGCTGTTGTTGACAGCTGACTCCAAATCAAATGGAATGATAAGGTGCCGAGAGACCGCCAGCCCCGCTGCTCTCCATAAACAATATCCCTTTTTGTTATGCAGCGATGTGTTGATCCTTTGCTGAGGTCATACTTCTCCAATTCTTAATTTTGTGTCAATAAACACCCTATTCCGTATATACTAGGGAGATGTAATGATTCCCGATGCAACAAAGGTGGATGTCATTGTGAAAATGCAGCCCATAATCTGAGTTTTCCAGGTTTAAATTTTCCCCAATCATGGTGCTCTAAAATACTTGTTTGTGTTGAGGTATCCAACGCTCTCTGTATGCATATTATATGCTGTGTTGCAGGTGAACTAGAGCTTGTGAGCAAAGCCGGTTTGAATATAAACGGGCTCTGACAGCAGTACAAAGAAGGGGAAAAAGTTGACGTGCCATACTTTAACAAACCCTTGACTGTCCTGCGCTAGATTCAATCCAGCATGGAGTTTGTAAACTGAGGTAAATACAGGATGGTAAAATAGTTTTCTGTTTAGGGATATTGCCAATGATGCCAAAGCTAGTTAAACCGTCTGGTATGTGCCTCTAGGATATTTTCAAATCTGAAATCACTGCTTTCCTTTTTGTGGGGAAAAATACTGTAAACATGATTATTAGCATTGGAAAACAGCACAGTAATTTAATATATATAACAGTATGTTTTGCATGTGCTTTAAATTGATCCCAGGTTTTTTCTTCTTCTTTTTGACGGACCGCACGCTGCAACGCTGTGCATCGGAGCCATTCTCTTCCTGGAAAAGGGCATGTTGTGTCTTATTCAAGGCTTGTGCGTCTGACAGGATTACTGTGAGGCATTGGATGTCACATCTCTTCTATTTCAGAAGCCAGTGCAATTTCCCTTAAACCACAAGGAAACAGCACTAACAATAAATAAATAAATAGTGTAGATAGATGGACAGACAGACAGATAGATAAGACAGACAGAGATAGCGCCCCTGGAATTACAGTTGCAGAAGATTATTCCAGAGACATTATTTCCCTCAAGTCGTGGGCTTAAGTCAAATTTGGAAGAGAAATGAAATTGCCAGCAGTAAAAAACAAGACTAGGTAGGAGTTCATGAGTGGAGAAATAACATTTTCATTTGTTTCTGCCCCAGTGGGAGACGAGCAGCCTTTCAGTAAATAGAGACAGCTATGAGAAATGATTTTTTTGGTCAGTGGGATATTGTTTTAACGTGCACTTATCCATCTGCAATCTAGATGGAAGGCCTCAGGAATCCACAGGATGGCCATTCGACTGTTGTCTTTATGACACACAAGTGTTGGTCTCGTCTCGCCTCCAATTGTGTCTGTTAGTGTCCCATTTCCAGTGGAGATTCAGTCCTATATGTGTTCTTGTTTTTTTTTTTTTTTTTTAACTCCCTTTGTTAAGAGCAACCAGCTGATGCTACAGTACTCTTTGGATTTCAGGCTTTCTATATTGAGCTTGGCTGGGAATTGAAATGAAAAATTCAATCCTGGCTTCTGAGATTGTCATCTCCTAGTGGGTGCACCGTACAGTGTTGTTATTTGTTCCACTGCAATAATAATAAATCAAGTCTGGCGCATTAAGCAGAGATTGGCACACGGTATCAGTTTTGGTAGATTTAAAAAGAAAGAATTGCCAGAACTGTTCCATTGTGTTTCTCTTCGTTTCATGTTTGGAGCGCAGTTTGCCTGAGGTAACAATGTGTCACTCCTCCTTTGTGTGTGGTGTCAAGATTTTCTCAACTTGTCACATGCATTGTGCGCCTCGTCTTTATCTTGACTAACATTTGATATCTTTGTCTTGTCATATGCGGGGTGTTGTGCCGTACTTTTGTGCATTTCCTGACAATAGTGTGCTATGCACCTGGATAACTGGTCACGCCGTATCACCTTGGTTAAGTGTTATCTGGTTTCAAAGCGTTATCCAGGGGGATTATTGGGGGATTACTTCCGCTGTCGTAAACTGCAGCTGTCGACTTGTGCGAGATGTCTGATCAATGACTGTGTTTCTATTTGCTCTATTGAAGTTATTTATAAGGTGCATTACAATTCGTGATTAATCTGCAGGAGCCACGCTTTGATCCAGAGCCGTCAGCCGTGATGTACTCCCAGGTGATTACGTCTACTTCCTGTCATCCGCTATCAGCCGACGCATAAAGCACTTGTCACACGGCCCATTCTGATTACGGTTGATATTGACACCAGAATTGAGTAAATGTATGCAATAAGAAGATTAGTGTTTCCCAAGAGGCGGGCGTCCCCCTTGCTGCATTCATTCCTGACGAGGCGCGCTGAGCCTTTTGAGGGACTCGTCTCATCCAGGCAAATCCCATCTCTGACTACACAGTGTGCAAATAGAAAAGAGCGATGAAGATTAATCCACTGGCCTCACAGCGAAGCGGAGGTGAAATGGCTCTTGGACTTTTTGTTGTAACATGTTCTGCATAATGGTATATATTCGCTCCACTTTGCATTGCGTATGCGTGTCAGTCGACCCCCCGCCACGGCACATCTCAGACCCGTGGCCACTCGAGCAGGATTTCTGCTCTAATAAGGTGGCGCATCACAGAGGAGATTTGTCTCCATCTTCTCCACCACGTCTTCTGCCACCATTGCTGATAAGTCAGGAGACATGGCTCATGTTTTGTAATGTGAGGAAGTATGAGTACGCTTTTGCAAAAAAAAAAACTGTTCTCTGCGTAGTATTCTTTATTTGTATTTTATGTGTACTGATATAATCGAACATGACAGCAGAAATGACCACTATGTACAGAATGATATGTGTGCCTGTTTTTGTGAGCGCTGCGTTAAATCGCGTGTATACTAATTAGATGATTTGCTCTGACCGGTTTAAAGAGTCACATCAGCTGTGTTTGGTAGCGGTAAGAGGTCAGAGGGCAGCGCAGGGCCACATAGTACAGGGGATTGGATGGGATTAACCTTGGCTTGGCCCCTTGGCCCCGGGCCCAGAAGGCCCATGAAGAGGGGAATCAGCCAAGCCAGGCAGGGCCATCTGATTCCAAACCCTCATCCAATTACTGCCTTATCTGCTCGCCAAATGAGATCAATGCATGGAGGGCAGGGAGACCTGGCAGGCTGGCGAAGGTGCGATAATCAGCAGTTGGGAGCACGGCACTTAACTCCCCTGTGTCCCTGAAAGAGCCAGAGCATGTGTTAGGAGCACCACTCACTGCCATTAGCTCTGGCTGCCTGCTGGAACCTGACCTGCACTTTGCATGAGGACAACCTGGTGTAGTGCATTTAGGCATCTTTGCTTTTTGTGTTCGAGTACTGCACTTAGGAAGATGAATAATGTGCATAATTACAGTTTTTCCTCTTATCCTTAGTGAATCCAGCAGATTACACTGGCTAAAAGGGTAGTGGAGAGGGGAGGGGGGGGCAGCGTGATTGCTTTTTATATGTATTGCCTATGAAAGGCCATTTTAAGCCTTTTTAAGAACAACCCTGCACAGTTAATCTAGTCCACTGTTAATTGTCTTGTCAATTAGGGCGAAAAACAAATGTTTGACGTTTGGAACTGCAATTATGAAAATAATTGACCTCTGTGTGCCATACAAGCAGACAGTTCTGCTCTTTACCTGCACTAAATGAGACTGTTGAAATATGTTAAATGATGTGTTATCCTGTTCATGGTCCTCATTGAGTAACATTGACTATTTCTACACTTAAAACCTCAAAGAGCGAGCGATAGAATTCAAACGTTATTCTCTTCAGACTAGTAACTAACACATTGAAGACAGACTGCTGCCATTGACCTAACAATAAGAAGCACTTGCACCTGGAGACAGTGGGTTGATTTTGAAACGTGTCATCAAAATGGAAGTTTTGAGAGAGAAAAGTCTTTTGGCTGAGCCTTTTTATATGATATAAAGCTCTTCATATTTATTCCTGATATTTCTGCCATACCAGTGATTGTATTGCACCACTGGCGTGTCCCTTAGCCATCTGGAGGACCGTTCTGTGGCCGCAATATGGCCGAAGAGGGACCCATCCTGGTGAATTTATGTCCGGCTATTTCTTCTCGCGCTTGTGTTCTCGGCCCAAGTATCCATCGGAGAGCGATAGGAAGCCCTGAAAGAGTGTCTGTCCTCAGCTGTGGCCCCGCGATTGTAGAGCCACTATTACCCCGCAGCCGCCCCCTCCCACCTGTCCCTGGCCGCTCCTCCTCTTCTCAGCCCAGTTAGATTAAAGTCCTCTTAAATTCACCGCAGCAGGCCGGCCGCACAGGGAGAGCTGGCATCACAGAGGCCCTCTGACAATCAGCACCCGGCTAGAAAGCACTAATGAGCGCTGGGAGGAGAGGGCGTTGGCGGATTGCAGTTGTTAGGCAACGAGGCGGCGGGCTGGCATGTTGCTGGGCCGGGTCCGGTGCAGCGCTGACTAGATTAGCTTCCAGGGGGCAGAGCTGCAGTCAGTTTGGGAAAATATCACAGCCCATTAGTTAGGAGCAATGAAATGGAGTCAACTTCTGGGACTCCATTAGGCACGCTGCGCTTAGGCAGACAGCGTCCCTCGGTGTGATGTTGCTATTCTGGAAGGATTGAGCACAGAGATATAATTGGACTGGGGAAATCAAGCAAGTTTCAGTGGTCCTGGTGGGGCTCTCAGACAGAAAATGAGAACACAGGCCTTTGTATTTTTCGCTCCCTTTCCCTGTTAGCTTTACAGCTTTTTGAAAAACAGGAGAGAAAAGGCAGCCAGTGTGCTTGGGTTTTTCTTTTCATTTTTATTTCTCTTCTCTCTGTGTCGCTGCGGCTCTGTCTCCCTGTCAGCCCCCACCTTCTGCTTTTCTTACTGGATTTAACCATCTGCTTTAAATTCATTTTTTTTTCATTTGTGGCTCCGGCTCTGGCTAACCCTAAGCTAAACAATATGCATTTATTCATCCGTGCCTTTCTCTAAGCATTGATGAGACTGAGGATTGTGCTTGATAATAAACACGGCTTAGTCTAACACAGGCTGCTTGCTAAGCCTCGTAAGGCTGTTTACTGCAGATCAGTGCCTGCCAACTCCACTAGTTGGGAATATACAACCACATCCATGAAAGCAATGCCCACGTACAGTATACCATGTGTTTTCCTCCCCCTCTGAAATGCCCTTTCTCCAACAATGAGGTCTGGATAGCGAGCTGACATTTTGTTCCTTTATAACTCAGATGTAGATAGAGCGGACGGGCCTCACTGCTTCACGTAATTGATGTGCAGTTTTTAGCACCAGCATGGGACGTCTCCATCCCTCCAATTTCTAACGGGCATGCCTCACTCGGTTTGCCCAAAACGCTTGATGGCCTCTGTCCTAAATAAAGGACATTTTACCAATTCTCCGAGTTAATATAATTCTCAGTAGCAGTCCATCATACTCTTCTCCTGCCTTTGGTGTAGTGCCTGGAGAGTAATTGGATGGAGTCTCTCATGGTGTATTGCCGGTGTCTTCACCGCTGCTTTATCAAGAGCGCGTTCACCGCTGTTTACGCAATGAGTCACTGACATGTTAGCCAATGTATTATTGCTGTAAGGCTAAAGGAATCCGGTGGCGTGTAAATATAGAATATCACTGTTAAGTAAGCCATTTATCAGCGACTTACGAAAGCTTTTTTCGAGGGATAAGTAGGAGATCAATCAGGATCTATCCAGTTAGTCTAATTGGCTTTGTGAGGGATTGATGAGTATCATTCTTTTCATTGAGACAAGCAGACAATCAGTCGTTAATGTCCAAATACCTGTGTTTATCTGCCTAATAGTTTTAGAGAGAACTGAGAAGTGGAGACTAATGCGTGATTCACTGAGATACTGCTCGACAAAAAAAGAGAGCACTACATCTATCTTGCTCTGGCTCTTTGTCCTTTCTATTGGTAGAATGACGTGCCCATAGCAGGAGAGTGTTGACATTTGTGCCCCTCGTGGGAACACATCACCATGAATGTTATCAGCACCTTAAAGACAGCCCTCAGCCCCTGTACATCCCTGGTAGGCACTCTCAGCCGCCGCCTCAAAGGGCACAGCCCACCTCAACCTTCCACCCCTGACCCGTCTGCCAGCCTGGAGAAAAGAGCCCCTGACAGCTCCTTTGATGGCGGGGCGGGGGGGGGGGCAGCTTGTAAAGAATAGGTGAAATGGAGGGTAAAAAGGGGGCCAGACATTTGAAATGACTGCATTGAGATCTAATCAGGTTGCAGCGGGCTGCGGCCCCCTTTTTTTTTGTTGGGTTGTAAAGTAGCACTAGCATTACAGTGAGCAGCCTCTCCCGGGTCCAGGCCTCACAGGGCGTCTCATGTCAGCTCCCCCAACCCCTCCCCGAGTAACCCTCTGGAACACATCATCCACCGCCGTCCCTGCTCTGGATTTATTCCCCCCCTAAAGCCGCCTTGACAGGTTTGTTATCTGTTCACCCGGTCGGCAAGCCCTGGAGAGTCGCAGCACTGGCAGTTAGGAAGGGGAATGCTACAGGAGAAGCGGGGCAAGTAAATGTCAAGTGAACCGCCAAGGATGGATATTATAGCTTCTGGGGACCACAGACAGAGGGAGGGAGGGAGGGAGGGAGGGAGGGAGGGAGGGAGACACGGTCTGTCTGTTTTACAGCTCACCGCTCAAGATGGCAGTCTGTACTGAATTCTCTCCTATCGATTTCCAGAACACCCAGACTCTTCCTTTATGTGCATGTTACAATTATATGACTGATACGCATCCTTGGAGACTACAGGTAAACTGGTGAAAACAAAGGATTATCACACAAAAATGTTATAATAATGCTGAATTATAATAATAATAATAATCAAATATTTATATTAATCTCTACTTTTGGCCATATATGGATGTATGGTTGCTTAGTAAACTACAAGCAGGTAAATAATGTGATTTCAGTTTTGATTTCATTTATTTTTGACCTCGCGTTCCGTTACAACCAAAACTGCATTGTCCATTTTGTTTCGAGAGAGATATATTTTCTCCAGCATCACCTTTGCTTTTTGACGTTTAAGTCAAACTACCCAGAAGTCCACGCAGGGAGGAGGACTAGGTGGATGTTTTTGTTTTATGTCTGGTACGACACTTCATTTGAAAAAGACACTGACATGATTACAACAGCAATGCACAGTTCAAAATAACTTATAGGAAAACGCAAAAAAGTCACAGGACATATTTCCATTGTGGTCCTTGTTGTTGTCCGAGGTGTGTGCGTTACCTCCACATGAAGATAGCATTAGTGCAAAAGAACATCATTATAGAGGATGTATTTACACTAGGCATTCAACAGTCTAAAGTACACACTTAATATTATACTAGAAACTAAAAGTCAACATCGACTTGTTTTAATTCACATCTATGAATGAAATAACATAACAAACATTCTTATTTCAAGCCCAAACATGATGTTTTAGTCAATCAACCCAAGCAGATATGTTTTGCTTCAACATAACCAAGTAAGCCTGTTGCGTTTTTGTTTTGTTTCACTTTACAACGTTAACCATGTGTTTTTAAAACTGTGACTGTGATCCGAGAGAAAACACGTTTCCCTCGAATGCAGTTTAGTTGCATGGGAGCATCGTTTTGTCGGATACAGGGTTGGCTTACAACGATACCAGTCTCTGCTTGTACCTTAAATATAGAAAAAGGAATGATTTTATTTTGCAGTCTTTTGGCACAGTACACAAGTGTCTAAATCGGGAACATGGCTTTTATTATGGCAAGGCACCGAAAAAGAAAATCTAGATGTTTAACTTTGCTTCACTGACGTCTAATTGAATTTGGAATCTGTGAGCAAATGTGTGCGCACCACATGTGAGGTTTCCTCTTTGGCCCCTCAGCACTGAATATACAGTATGTATCCCTACGGTAATGTAAAACATACCGTTAGCAGTAAGACTATATGCATAAACATGTATACAAGCACAGATGATGTTACACTGAAAGATGTTTCATCTGCTGTTTTTTATTAAAAACAATAAATGTGACTCATATCCCCTTCAAATACCCAAACTTGATTTTATTATACAACCCAGAACTTTTAAATAGTTGCATTTAGTGCCAAACTAAATGTCTAATCAGTTAAACTCCAATGTCGAATCAGTTAAACTCCAAACACCTGATTGGCAGACAGCAGTCTTCTTCCATGAGCTTGGAATCATTCGGCTCTGTGTGGGAGGAGAGCGACTCTGAGATGCAAAGCATCAAAGATTTGATATAACTGTGAAAGCTACTTTCTATATTTTGGGATATTTTTAACCCCCCAAAATAACACAGCTCCAAGTCTAAAGTAGCGTTCATAGGCTCATAGGAGGAAAAACACAATTTTAATAAAAGAGAAATCGGATGGATCCTTACAATACTGATCTGAAAAATTACCAACGTTCACCGAGGGTTTATTATCACATCCAGCATATCTGCTTTGGATTTGGATTTTTCAGGTTTTGGCAAAATAAATACAAATCTCAGATCTTAGTTTTAATTACAGAATCTCAATAGGTGTTTTTTCTATCTAATAGTACAGTAGATTTGAATGGGTAAAACTTTCTAAACTGCACTCACACATTTTCATGTGTTTTTTTTTTTTTTTTACGCGGGACAACCCGCTATAAATAGGCGATAGACTCCTTCCCATTGCCAGTAGACAAGTATGCTTATCTGTTTTGTTTCTTTCCTGGTGTGATGAACACGCCAAAAAAACAGTGGTGTTTACAACGGTGGTTCTTTTTTATATCAATGATTTATCCAGTCTCTTTCCGAACTCGTGCCGACTTATTTGGAATGATGTTGGAGTGCTGCTAGGACGGAATTAGTGGGTGAAATGACTGGATGGGGCGGAAATTAGCATGTCCACCCGGGTGTCACGTTTCCATCAATACTGATTGGGGCTGGAACCGATAATTACCTACAGCGACTGCCAACATTTGTCTCGATGTAAATTTTTTCCCACTGAAGACAAATTCCAGACGTTAGCGGGTTTTCTTCCCTTTGTGAAAGGGGCAAAGTAATGACTAGTAAGTAGAGTGTATAAAGCTTGCTTACCTTAGTTTTTGTGTGAATTACTTTTATTAAAAATGATTACTGATTCATAATGACATTACCGGCATTTAGTAAGTCTCAGTATTGCCATAGAACAGCATTTACAGCGTTGTTATTAAACCCGTCAGACTCATTCTTTCACATGCTCATTTTGACCACGTAATCTTGTAGAGAGGAATCCTCAGGTGTATTTTGGGAATGAGTTTTTCTGTGCAACAGGGGTTGGGCTTTTTCCTCTTGATTAACCGACTGCCTAACAAGGCTTGTCACAACAGCTCCCACCCCCTGGACTTCCAGCAGCATCTATTCTTGTACCAGATCACCTGAGCTCCTACCTTGCCTATTTGCTGCTTGTACGTTTGTGATGAATTAGTTTTGTTCCACACATTTCCACATTAACTCTTTCACCTGTTAGTCCTCTCATCGTCCTTCCATGCTCAGCGAGCAGAATATGATCTAAATTGTGCGATCATTTGTCTGGCCTTAATTGCATGGCTCCAGTGAAAGCTTTGCTGCTCTCCCCAATCCTTTTAGAACTACTTAAACGTTTCGCTTGGGTGTGGATTAGTGGATAATGGGCCCAGCAGCAGCCCAGGTACAAGCTATTGAAGTGTTCCTGAGATAGCCTTGGTGGGCCCTCGGGGTAGAGGGGGAGGGTTCATTGTTGGTGTGACAGTTTGGCTGAGTGGATTACATGCAGTTTAAGGGACTGTATTGGATTGGGTCTGTACCCAATTATCCTCTTGGATTGCAAGTGAGTAACCTCCTTTCCCAATTTCCCGTGCACCAGGTGAAGCCGATGGGATCCTGCTGCTGGGCCTTCGCAGTAACCGTATAGCAACTGAGCCAAAGTTGTCCTATTCACAGCAATAGCAAAAATTCCACTACTTTGTAATAATTATAATTGAACATGAAACCGCTTTACCTACCTCTCAGATGGTTTCATGTTTTGTCCACTGGATCTCAACAGGTCATCATGTCTAAAGGTAGACACACGCTGCATAATATGTTCAGCTGTTTAAAGGGAGACGCCACAAATCCTATACATCGTGTTTAGATTACTAGTAATAGTAGTGATATGACATCTTCTGTGGATCTGGGCAAAGCTTCAGGGAAAACACTCCCTTAAATTTGATGATGTCTTTTGGTTAATATAGTCTGTCTAATGCCACGTTCATGTCATCTGGAAGTTGGCGTAATAACAGGGTTATTGTGAATAGTCCTTACTTGAACTTCCAAGTTGTAAATACTCACAAAAACTCTTTGTATTTTTCTGAAAGCTCTGATACATGTACTGTATATCCGAGTTGTCACTTACGAAAACGGAACTACCTGAAAACCAAACAAATATGGGGCCCAACATAGACCATTGATATGTTTTTATATCGTCAGTGTCCAGTATTTTAATCTTCACAAGGCTAACTCTGTAATCATACGGCCGTGTTGAACACAATGTGAATCTTTAACATCTCTCCCGTGTGTCCCCAACATTACGAAGGTACAATACTGAATAGCTGGAGGAACGCTTCAATGAGTAATTCTGCCAGACGATGTTGGCGTTAAGAATCGGACGTACCATATATATTCAGATGAGCTCTGTAATAAAATCTGTGTTCTCTGGTGCTTATTTATTTGCCTTCATTTTTAGCCTCACAAAGTTAGAAATACATTATCCAAATTAAATTGTATTCCTTCCTCCTCAGTCTCCATATTCGTGTAACATTGCCAGGAGTTCATTCAGTTAACGTGCTTGAGAATCTGAAATGCTGTTCTTGGGGAAGAAAGTACACTCCCTCCCCCCTATGCAGATATCTCCGCTTGGGTAATGGATGTCTCATTTTTTTTTTTTACAATCAAATCATGAGTTATGCAGTCATTTGAGCCACTCCATGTGTTGCCGCTGTGTTGTGTGAGTGCATTGAAGAATATTCGCCATCCATTCATTATGAGACGAATATTCACAGAGGCTCACAGGGAAATGGTGTTTCTCTCTCTAGATTTGGTCTGAAATCTGTGCGATAACGGCATGACATTGCTGAGTCAAAAGAAGGGTCCATGTGCTCGCTAATGCTGCGTTCACACCAAACGCGAAGCAAATAGCAAGTAGATGACATACAAAGTCAATGCAAAGACGCGGATAGACGTGAGTAAGGCAAATTTCCGCCCCAAAACATTGCCTCCTTCGCCCAAATCAACTTCGCTTTTTGGCGTGAACGCAGCACAAGAGTTATAAGTGGGATTTGTCTGTGGTTGTTTTTTTCTTTTTCTCTTGCATATCATTTTATTCTGTTATTAAATCTCTCTTTGCCTAGAATGAATACGGAAAAGTTTTGAATTATTTGAATTTGCACCCTTTTACCTAAATATAGATCGTTTTTGTAGACACTGTGTGCAAAACTATCTTTTACTCCTAGAGTGATTTTAATTGATATCCCCTTGTATCAACAGTAAAGTAGAAGCGTCCATGTTTAGCCCTCCTTTCCAGCCTCCACCTGACGTTGCTTCTCATATCGGGAGCTGTCAGAGCCTGCTGTCACATTTTTTTCCCCACCTCTTTTGTTATTTTTTTTGCTGGAGACTTGCAAGTGGATCGCAATGAGTCCCCTGGCTGTGCTCATCTGATTCCATCAAGAAGAGGAGAAAAGCACCACAGCGCCTTGGGAATATTGTGCCTGAAAATGGTAATTTGCCAGCTCGAGCAAATCCTCGGGGAGCAGGGAAGATGAAGAGTAGACAGATTTCACTTGCTTTATTTATTAAATTTGATAACCGGTACAGGCCTCCAGAGAGGAAAAAACATTCTGCTGCGTGTCATTCGGAAGGAAGTAGAGAATACGGTGGAGATCCGTCATAGACAGCCTCCCAATCATTCAGTCAGACTGATGTCGGGCATCACTGGGTCCGACAACCACCTTCATTTATGTGATACTCTCAAACCTCTCAGACGGAAAACGCTTTATTAAATGGCTTAACATTTGGCTCCCTGGTATACTTCGCAGTATTGTTTCACATCTTTTGTTCCTATCGCCAGGATGTTACTCCTTAACTCTATCAGTTGAAATATGTAGAAGCGGATCAATAATCTGAAATGATCGGTGTAGACGAGAAGCCTCTTTCCCATACTTGATGTCTATGAGAGACATGGCTACTGAGCCTCCCCCTGGGCCGGCCTTATGGTAAAGAGGAAGTAAGCTAATTGATTAGCTGACAGGCGCTGTTTGGTGTCAGGCGAGCAAAAAGGCTACCTCAAGTCTCGGCTCCCCCAGGCTATTATTTAATACATCTGTGTTGTTCTCAGTTTCCTCCCTTTGTCCAGGAAAAGCTCCCTGCCCTCTCAGGCCTCAGAGGGCTCCTCAGTGACACTTCACACGACTCCGAACGGAGGGGGAAGAGCGAGAAACATAGCCACAAAGCCATACTTGAGAGGTATCACTTTGCAATCTGCCCGTCTCCCAGCTCTGGCGTCTCATTTGTTCCGTGTGCCGATGTGCATCAGGGCTCCGGGGCAAGGTGATAGTCTCCAGGGACGAGTTGCAAAGGAAAGTTACCTGAGGAGATAAGACGGCAAGGGGACGGCCCTTTCTGCGCTCTGGATCTTTGTGTTGCTGCAAAAAAAAAACAGTAGCAGCAGCTTAGTGGTACCCCTGCAGAAACTTGACTGCAGAGCCAGAGGTCCTTGAATGGGTTGGCTCTGAATGGCTGGGGTCTGTTGAATGTGCTCTGCTTGAATAAGAGGCCTCTGACGAGTGAGGGCATTTAGATTCCTCTGCTGTTATCGGCACGGCTGACTCTATATGCTGGAGGACTCACAGCTCCCATCGGCAGTATTCTCTAATGGCACTTGTTTATGTTTATGGAAGGATACTCTTCATGTTTGAAATGCTCATTAGGTTGTGTTGTGCCTAAATAGCTTCTACTTTCCCGCTCACAAAAAGCCCGGATTGCCTCGTAAAATCTGACAAATTAAAATCTTTCACAAAATAATCGTGGAAGAAAAACAGGTTATTATGAATGTGTACTGTACATAGAGGAAGGACACGAATAGTAAGTGATTGACAAACCGCACCTACAAGCAGTTGTAATATTTAATCCCTCCCGTTGACTTCCTGAGCCTTTTAATTCTTCAAAATGTAGGAGCTCATATAGTTTTTGTAATTAACAAATCACAATTTAATCCGCAGTGCATGACAATTCAATTTGTTGATTGCCCTCCACCCTCCTCTCTTCGTCTGTTTAGGAGCAAAAAGGGAAGAAAAATAATCTCGTTGAATGTATTAATTCAACATGATGAATCCTGTATTCAAGTCAGTGGAGTGAATAATTAAAATTAGCTGATAAAACTTTCAGCAGAATTACTTTGCCGAAATTGCTGAACAGATGTGTCATTTTAATGAAAATCCACAGCCAAGCTCCTTTCCTCCCTCCACTCTGTCGGATAAAAATATTATTCCCATGGCACATTCTTAATTTGGTGGTAAATACACTGGCAGCCATCTCCGGAAGGGTGGGTGTGAGCGGGTGGAGGCAGAGGAAGAGCAACTTGTCACAATTAGTAACTTGATTTCTCCCCCTGCATGCAGTAACAGCTATCTACAGTAATTCACAGCACTCCATTGTTCCAGCAAGTCCCAAGGAGGACTTATTAAAATGCAATAATCTCCCTATTTAAACAAAAACAATAACCATTAGAATTCCCGCAGATCTAAAACAGAGCGTAAGCCCCCATCTGCTGTGAATGATTAGAGTCTTGACGAGGGAATTTAATTTGCAACATTCAAAGATGGAAATCTAAGCAGATCTCCCCTCCGAGGCGCTCACCCTCATACTCATTTGCCTCCTCGCTTTATTTGTCTTTTTAATTATTTATTTAGCAGCCACTAACGTCGCTCTAGAGAGAGGCCATTGGATGCATTCAGGCTAAACAACAACATGCTTTACAGAGCTACGGCCCTTTTAGAAAAGCTCTCCTCTGTGTTTTATTATAGCATGCTGTGAATGTGATGAAACATTATCATACACTCTGATAGAAACGCATGACATATGGGAGACAGGGAAAACACACTGAGCGGTAAGATGGTAGTTAAATCATCCATTTGAAAATGTCTCATTCAAACAGCATCCAATACAGATAGAACACATCAGTCTGTGCGGCTATCTCTTCTACAAATGCTAGCTAGCAGGAGATTTATATTATCCCATTTGTCTGTCCCATTGTCCAACACATTGGTCAAAATCTAGACAGCTTGACCACCACTTGCCAGATTGACTTTTGGTATAAATATCTCTGTCCCCAGAATAATGCACAAATTCGTCAGAACACAGGGTTTAATAGACACTCCAGATTCTAGGTGGCGCTAGTGGACTTTGGGCATTTAACTTATGTCATTCTGAACTTAGTTTCTTTAACATCCCTTGCATGACATTAATAGGAGAACAGGACTGAAGAGTCTAAAGCCATGCTAGCAGCTCCGTCAGGCTACACGCACAGCAGTGCTTTGAGCTAAATGCTAATGTCGACATGTGTTAGCATGCACTTGCTAATTAGTACAAAACATAGTACAGCTGAGGATAATGGGAACTTCTTTGACAGGTATTTGGTCAGAGACCAAAGTAGTGGACAAATTGTAACCATGACCTGATGTTGGTGTTACAGGGATCAACAAAGTTATTACAATTCATCCTCTGGGAACCATGAATGTCTGTACAAAATGGCCACTATCCAGTAGCTGTTGAGATATTTCAGTGGTGCACGGACTGACCTACAGAAAGACTGTCTGCTTTTCCCTACAGCTGTATATTTAAGATTTTTTGGCGCCCACTAAGCTGAAAAGGTTTCCGTTAAATCGTACTGAATGGCTTCTATGAATGTTCGGACTATGTAAGGTGAACTTCTTACGCTTTAATTCCTATTCATTTCTCTTCTGTTATATTGACATTTGCTCAGATCTATCCAGACCGCAAAAGCTGTGAAGAAAAAACAGATATTACTGCAAGACAAATAATATATCTGCTGATGGCAAAATTGTCTGACGCTTGATTACTTTTCCAATACCACTGGTAAGGAAGCAAAGTTGGCTCACTAATTCACAGTGGGGTTAGCGCTCCATAATGTTTATTTACCGGAGCAATCATGGTCTGGCTGTAGAAGACAATTTATCATTCCACATCGTGATCCCTGACTCCCACCACCGTGAAAGCTTATTCTTTCCTTGGTCGTACTGTAAGCAGGAGAAGCCAAGAGAGGAGCGGCTACCCTGTGACTTTTCATCTGTAATTCACCTCCAGTCATGTAAGACCATTGTGTGTTCTTGCTTGGCTCTTAATAAACATAGGTCAATACAACTGATGTTCATTATTCTCCTTCTCATGGTCGACCCATTATGATCTTTGCTCTTGCGACCAGCAGGTATATTGAGTTCATACCACAGGAGCTAAAATCTCTGTGACACTAATGTCCTCAATGTTCCAACCACACGGTAATGATAATGGATCACTCCTCTTCTTTGTAAGGCTTTAAGTCCACATATTTCTCTGTAATCAGCAATTGTGCAAAGTCTCTTAGCCCCTATTTTGCTGGCCCGACTTCAAAGCCAGCTCTCAAATCTTGAGGATTCTTGCACAGGTGCACAGCTTGCAGGAGGTACCGAGGTGCTCCACCACTCATTGGTGGATGGATCAATCCGTAGAGGCACAGCAGTTCTTCATCATTTCGAATGACTGCCGAAATAAGGAGAGCTGCACCCGCCATGCTGCACCTCAGCAGGCTAAAACGTAGCAGGTGCAATGCTAAATATATATTAAAAAGTGCCTTACTCTGCAAGTTGCTGTATTCCCATGGGCTCCCCGTACTACTGATCTCTCTGCCTGGTATCATCCATTTCTGGTTGCTAGTGTTCCGAGCAAATCTTAATTCCAGTCTCTGGTTTGCAGTGTGCCCTAGAGACTTCTGATAATGAGCTCGGAGGTTAGAAAAAGTGGAGTGCCAGTCCCAGAAGGTGTTGTTGAGTTATGGATGGGATGGGGGAGATCCATAGAGCCTCCAGAGACCCAGTTAGGGCCAAACCTTTGGCGGAAGGCATATTATTCCCCAATTTGAAAGGAAAGCTGTGCCATTTTGAATTGTAGCTAATTGGCACTCAATGGAGGAAGACTTCAGAGGGAAACCATTATTTTTCATGGATTACTCCCAGCAAAAAAAAGGTACTTTAAATGTGCTATAAGCGCCATAGCATTTAAAAGTTAATGAATGGATGTCCTTGACTGGGTTTATATCATCATAACTCACATTAATATATAAATCTCTATATTCATGTTATTGATGATATTAAAAAGGCACTGACCTAAAGGTTAGCTTCTAATGATGTCATTGTTAATCATACCTGCAGTCTTGTACGTTAAATCAAACTAGGTGCCCTTTTAATGCGTGGGTTGAGTTGTACAGCGTGGGAAATATCAAACACAAACACTTACCGCTTTATCTAATCAATATGAAACATGGCATCCCTCCCACTAGTGTGTGCTCTCTACTTGGAGGTGTAGACGGTACAGTGTGGTTTCAGTGTGTCACCACCAGCCCATCCACTGTGCATGGGAGTGAACATTTAGCTCTATCTGCTGCAGTGAACTGGGATTATTCTTAAAGCTCGCTTTACTAACTTGCCAAACAAAATGTCACAAATAAATAGACAGATATACATTTACTAACTTGTTATTTATTATTAAAATGATAAATCGCACACCAGCAACATTGCAAAACCTCTTACAACTCATACAATTTCAACTGCAATTTATTTTCGCTGATTAGTTTTCAGTGGTTAGTTCACTTAAAAACCCAGAATGGAATGACTATAATAAAATATTTTGAGAACATGTTCAGATATGTGCAATTATGTCACAAACAGCCGCCCCAGCATCTTGTCATTTGCTTTCCCAATTAACCCGAGGTGAGCTGCAGACGGTGGTTTGATTTGGCAGAGCCTATGTACTTTGTCAACATTAGTTTTCTCTCTGCAGGGTTGGTCGGGGGCCGACACAGCAGTAAATCCACCGTGATGTACAGTAGAGAATGAGATACAGTACTGTTGCTCTTTGTGCCAAGGTTAAAGCTGTAATGCCTTATGGGCCGGGAACAAATCTGGTGAAAGACAGTCTGGTAATAATTCTGCAACAGTTTTATTGTCTCTCTGCTGGGTTTGTATATTAGGAAGTATGTTTTAGACACTGCATTATACCCTTTTGTCATATTGCATAGGTGTGTTGCTGTTACAAGATTAATACTTAAGTTATGTTTCTTCATGGTCATTATTACTTGTTTGCGTATTGATATGCATGTTAGTAACATATTGATTCCTTATAACCTTACAAAGCCCGTAGTAGCATTTTATTTTGCATGATATCTCCTCCCAATAGCCTCCTTATTACTGCGTGTAAGCAGTTTTTAATAGAATATTAGTACTATTGGATCAGCTATTGGGATTTGTGTAAAATTCCATTAAATATGATATGTTATCAAGGACGTAGTTTTTATGTCAACATTGGTGGGGATATTGAGCAGTGGAAATATTGAGCACCGAACACTTTATTTCCTGCATGTATTTGAATGCATCAATTTATGGTGGAAATGCTTTTATTCATGTAAAGGTGACAACTCAAATATAAAAATATTATGGAATATAATGAAGTACAGCTGTCAGGCATTTTACATTGCTTTGAAATATTTATTCTACTGTAGATACATTTTTCTCAATTAATGTTATCTCTGCCGACTCGGCACACATGTGGGCATGAATTCCCTCCTCTTTTGTTCATTCATTCTAATTAATTTATAAACCCCTGGACTTCAATAGCTCAGTTCCCACGTATCTGTGATCTCTGAGAAGCCGTAATAGTTTGAGTTTCTACCTGTCCTAATGGTCTACTGTGCAGAGTCGAGCATCGGCTTCTGCTGGGGTACGGCAACACCACGTGGACAAACAACACAGAACTGCAGTACACCGTTGTACTAGAACTGCTACTAATACCAATGAGATATGTTAAGTTTAATTATGACATTTACAACAACTATTTTGGACGGCTGTGCATGGTTGCCTGTTGTTGCTTAGCAATATTTTCTTCTCACGATATTAGGCCCCTGATATATATTATTATTACAGCCTTGTTATAGGTTTACCTTTGGACAATCAGTTGTTTACATTGAGAGAAAAGCTAAACGTAATAGATTTGGATATGTTCTTTTGCTCTGCTGCATCTTTCAGTGCTGTCCATTTGAGTTTCTTTAATTTTTGGAAAATGTGGTTACCTAAATATTACACTGATTCCTTTGATTAATAATTCTTCTTGAAGACCGTCGTCTCCTTTAATGTTGCCTGTTTCGTATTCTGCTCATCCGTTCCCTTTCAAGACGAGCAAGAACAACAGCCCCCAAATCAAATAGTTGCTATAATGGATAAATGAGTGCAGCTAGCAGCGTACCTCAACATTTTACTCCTCGGCTACAAAACAGTTTTCTTTTGTTGTCTCTGTTTTTTATGCGGTTAATTAAAAGAGGAAGAAAATTGGAAGTGCTCCCTGTAAAGGTAATGTAGTGAGGCCCCGTGGTGGCTCTGCCTAATGATGCTAATTATCCATTGTGGATGTCCAATCCAGAAAGGCCTTCCTTTTGATTGCTTTGATTAATTACAACCCACTCGGTGCTGCTCTCGCAGCCCCTTAGACTGGCAGAATGAGAAGCACTGCAGCTAAAGTGGAAAAGGATTTGCAGCCAGGAGAATACTGAAGGACCACAGAAGAATCCTCGACACCAGCTCTGTGGATTCAGGTAAAGTACCGTTTAGCTGGGCTATCGCATCGCTTTATCACGTCGGTCCACCAATCGGGCCCTTTTTGAAACCTCATTTATTGAGAGGATGTTTGCTTGTGAGATTTGTGCTGATCTGGCTAAAAATGGCAATCCTTTCTCCCAGAGACTCCTTCATAACATAATTAAGCTGACATGTGGTTTATTGAAAATCATTTCTGCTCAATAATCAGGTGGCAGTGAGACAGTTTTCATTTTAAACCTTGAGTGACACGGCAAGATGATGAAGTCGTGGCCGTTCTATCAGGCTGAGGGGTTTTTCCACATCACCAAGAAGGTGGTGTTAGATGGCTGGTAGTTAGCTGTGCTGCTGTTGGAACCGGCTCCCATCACTTCCCCTGGCTGAGCCCAGCAGCACGCGGCGCATTACAGCTGGCACGTCACTCTCAGCTGCATAAATCTGGGCTTTGTTACACTCCCGTGACCCAACTTGGAGAGCCGTGAGTAATGGGATTGTTATAGCGCCTGGCCACCTTTGTGATTTCCAGGAAAGCTATTTTGAGCTCCCCGGGCAAGCGTTTAGCTGAACACCTTAATATGACTGGTCGGGACAATTTTGGGTATGCCATTTTGGTCATTTTTTCATTTTCTATGATTAAAGCGCACTTTATTTGCCACGTGTATGCATTTGCACTATGCGATGATATAGCAGGTAGTAAATGTGGCTACATTGTACATGTGTGAAGGCCAACCCTCCACATTGGAAATCCACCTCTGCAAGAAGTGACTGGCATTAATAGAAATGATAGAGGACAGTGTTATTGCCAATCACAGAATAGATTACCAGTCCATATATTCTTACGTGGACAGCTAGTCGAATGATTTGACAGTGACTCATGCATGCGTTCAACACCAACGAAGCAGAAAGTAGTGGAAAATCTGTCTCGATTTATGCTCTTAAGGAATCGGCTGTCTCCACAGTCATTTGGCGTCAGCATAGTGTGGAAAATTGTAATGAAGAAAGGCAAGTGAGGGAAAAAAATAATAATCTTGACCTGAATTCTGTTGGTTTTGTGACAATGAGAAAGATAAGTGGTTGTGACAGTTGTGAATGATGTTCTGCCACGGGCCTGTGAGCTAAATTGACACCGTTGTCAAACACAGTTTCCACGATGCCCAAACCTCCCGTGAACCATCTAATGCGGCAAATGGGAACCCTAATTCTTCATTAACTCTGAGGGAAAAAAGAGATTTGCTCATGTAATTTTCTCCTCACTGGCTGTTTTAAAGATTCCAATAACCAAGCATTTACAGTTGACTGAGCGAGAATTGCTCCTCCCCTCCCCGTCCTCTACTCTTCTTCTTCTCCTCCACTTTTTACTACGCCGACTGTGAAACCCAGTGATGCTTATAGCCAGACTTATTGCCATGGTTATCTTTAATGACTTTGAAATGTATTGGCCTCGTTAATAAACGGCGAGGTTATCAATTCCTCTAATTAGGCTGCATGCTCCCCGAAGAAATTTCACATTAAAGAGCCAAAAGATGAGTCGGAGGCGAGGGACGCTTCCTGGCAAGAGGTGGGGGGCGGGAGGTGATTCGGAGCTCAAATTCTTCCCCCATCTGGGTGGCGGATTAGCATGAAATCATTGTACCCCTAAAACCAGCTAGCTCCCACTCCCACCGCACCTTCCTCCTCTCCCCTTGAAGATGACTGTTTCACTTACACATTATAGCTATCAGCGGATGTGTGTGTGTGTGTGCAGGAGGGGTAATCACAGCCGGGCAGGGCTGGGTGGCGGTAATGGGACATGAGCACTGCTGAGGTGTGTAATACGATCAGGAGTTACTGTCACAGAGCACTGATGTGCATATCTCAGGCTGACATGTTGAGGCCGCAGCGAGGCCATTTGGGTAAGCTTTATGTGGCGTTCCAGGGGAGCTTCAGTCAGCTGCCAGCGAGGAATATTGGCCTTTTTAGATGAAATGGATGCCTGCCTTCTGTCTTTGTCACTTCTCTGAGTCTGTGTGCTTGGCAGCTCCGAAATAGTCAGATGCACAGCATATATGCACGGCTTAGAGCAACAGCTGGTATTTATGTAGGAAAGAGTGCGAAACAAAGGGATACTGTGTCATTAGTAAGTATTTTAAAGTGAGGATAATTGCAATCCAAATGTTCCTAATTATCTACGTAAATATGTACAGATCCAAATGGTATTTCATTTCCACACTCAGTTGTAACAATAGGCAGTAGCAGTTCCATATTTATTGCATGACTGGTGCATGTGTATCCATCTAGCAATAACCTTTTATCTTATAGTACAAATATATTTAAAAATGTAAGTGTGCAGCAATTCTTGGAAGGCATTAACATGTTCATCCAGACCGACTGTGTATAATGTGTTTATGTGTGTACATGTGCATCTGCAATATGTGCACAAGCATGTCACCGTCCATACACACGAGTGAAATTAGCAATAAATGACTGTGATTTATGTGTGTCGCGGCCCCAGCCGCCAGACTGGGCCTCCTGCAAATTTATAGCCAAACGTCACTTCTACATGATGGGTTCGTAACAAATATCTGCTGCATATTGTTAAATTAATCTTCCATTTAAAATTAATGGAGTTAGACTCCCCAGGTTCAATGTAATTTGGTGTTCACGGGCAGCTAGTAACGCAGTGTGAATACAGAATGAGCTGAGGCCAAACGGCCTAATCTTCCATCACCTTGAACCTGAGAGGAGAGGACGCCTCATCCAGCAGCGGCTAATGAGATTGTGCTCACCTCCCGGGAGAAAGAGAGAGAGAGACCGGGTGGGAGGGGAGGGCGAGTTAGAAAGATGGAGGAAAAGAGGATTGATGTGTTGAAGCACGCCGCGGCGGAAAGAGGCAAACAGGATGTGAGGTGAGAGAATGATGGTCCCAGCTCTGGAAAATGGACGCGCAAAATGAGGGTGGGAGATCTATAGCGCCGGTGCCCGGTAGCGGCTCGTAGTTTTCCACCTCGTCTCACCACTTGTCTTATTTTCCTCCGCTCTAAAGTCCTGCTCTAGGACTTGGCTGATGTATGTTTGAGAGAGCCTGTGCCTGGGCATGTTAGCTGAAATGAATTCTATATCATTATTTCGCAATCCTCACCCGGCCATGACAAAGACAGAGGACATATTTCACGGGTAAGGATGCACCACTCAGCAGGAATGTCTGTCTCTCCATAATTCATAAAATGAGAAAAAGGTTCCCCTGAGCAAGCCAGGCCATATTCTTGTCAAAGCAACCACAGGGAGTGGCTCTCTGCTTCCACAAACAGTGTTCTTTATATGCCCAGTGTTACATATAGGTCCATATTACTGTTACAGGAGAATACAGCAGCTCATGGACGCACGAGTGATGATAATGCAAATCTGAATTGCATTCTTCAGTATGAAATCCTAAATATGCACACTCAACAAAGCTCTCTAATTCCTGTTTCTGCTGTGGATACTGTTGTATTGACTGCCTTTGCAATGCATTGCCCTCCAGCAGACGGTGGCAGCAGTGTACGCCAGCCCCGGTTTGAGCTCTGCCAGCATTCAGGGCTCATATCGTTGGTTTTGGACGGGGATGTAGCTGTCCTGGCCAACTAGGTGGATTAGCAGCTCTGTCCTGTATGGCGCAATGCTCCAGCCCAAGATTGTCCCCCTGCAAACACCATGACATTCATAACAGAGACGTCAGTTCCCTCTGCAGTGCAGGCGGAGAGTGAAATGCCTATGACTGTCGTTGTATAGATCAAACTGAGAGAGCTTACGTCCTATTTTGTATCTAATGTTCTCCGACATCAACATCATTCTGAAACCAGAATACAACAAATGTTGAGAAAGACACAGTTTCACTCTTGCCAAAAATTGCCTTTTGTAAATTATTTTAAGTTACAGAACAAACACAGGTAGGTTAGGAACTTGACAGCATTATTGATCTTGAAGCCTATTTTTGTCATTTATGATGGAGTAAAGTTCACAGACTGAATGTTCAGTTGACAAATCTGCTACATTTTAATCCAAGCCCAAATAATGTTGACTGCTCTAATTGCCAATCAAAGATCCCCAACAATGCCAAGTGAACGTGGTGAATTCACTATTCTGAATTTAATGTTTGGCCAACAGAAGAACATTTACTCAATTGTTTTGGCAATAGTGTAGTAGTAGCAGTATTAGCATAGAACAACCGCCCAATGACAATATAAGGGCAGACAAAGATTTTATATTTATTTTTAAATATTATATTATAATTATTCTAATATTTTTGTTATATAATATATTTCCGCCTGGTGAACCAGAGCAGCATCAGTGTGTTTTTAAAGTAATTGTTTATAATATCCACAAGCTAACATAAATTAATAGGCAAGATATACTGTCAATGTAATTAGTTCTGGACCAATGCCCATCCTGTTTACCTGCTTCTACCCCTGTTTTTAATCACTCTACTAATGACATACTAATAATATTATTAATCTCTGCTAAGTCCTACATGCCTTCCTTCACTCATCATTAATACATTGTCATCAATTCATTGACAAGCTCCTTCTCTTCACCACAGTGATCTCAGCACTTTGTCCTCATTCCCTTTTGCTAGTTTTTCTTGGCTGGATACGTACTGATTTACACACACACACACACACACACACTCATTTGTTTGTCCATTCATTCATTGACTCCATTGATCCGCTCCATTGATCCCACGCTCCCATTCTCCTCATGCCCACATATAATCAATGCACCTCTGTGTTTGCTAGTGTTGTTAGGAAGCTAAGCAGCATGTTAAAAGCCTAAAGATGCTTGACTCCATCCAACAACAACGGATGCTCTCTGGCCTTCCTCCATTATGTACGGTTACATGGTCCTTTTTAATGGCAATGCAGCTAATGAGGCCCTTGATGGCCGTCACTCTGGTTGCCATCTCTCTTGTCAAAGGGCCACAATGATCTTTCCTTCCTCCGAGCAGCCACTTGGTCCGGTTTCATACCTGTCCTATTTGAGCGATGGAGCTCCTCACTGTTCTCTCCCACGGGGGTTTTCATATTGATGGCTCGGGCACCCAGCATATATCCAGCGAGGATTGATCAGAAAATAAGTTGCTGTAGACCAGCTCCAAAGAAAGATTAAAGATTTTTTTTCTGTAAAAATGGGCCTAAATGCTTCACTCTGCTAATTGCAGCCCCCCTGCCTGCCTTCTCTTCTTCCTCCCTGAGCCAAAATGTATTGAGTGGGCTGTGGGGTCATAAAGTTCCAGCTGGCAACATTTGTTTCATTACTTAAATTCATTCGATCAAAGCTTTTCAAGCAATTATGTCAGTGCTTTCAAGGCCCTAACACGGCGATAAATGGATTAATTCAGCTGGACTCGCGCACAGCAAACATTCCCCTTTTACAGGGTCAAATGGGGGTCAGTAACAAGTGAGCTTAATGCGGGGGTGTCGCTTTGAATTACAAGTTAACATGGGTTGTGAACATAGACTGCGCAACAGTCCCAGGCAATAAGAGAGGAGAGCAACCTTGAGGTCAAAATTGAGAATGGAGATAAGTAACGTTTTTCTAAAAGCTTCTCACCATATCCTGCCCTTTCTCTTAGCCAATGACAGGTCAGGGAGACGAGCACCAAGAGGAAGTGGCGCAGGAAGTAGTGTCTCTCAGAAAACAAAGGCTCCACTCCGTGTCAGACATGCTTCATTAGAGTGTTTGTATGTGTGTCAGCCATTAATTGTGAAGGACGAAATGCTTAGATACCTGATAGCAGACTGGGAAGCATAACAATCGTCTTTCTCTGCTCCACTGTGTGTATATGTGTGTGTGTGAGGCTGCCGGTGGATGATGTGTGTATATGAATACGTTGAGGTGAAGGGATGTAAGGGACAACAGGGAGCAGGTGGAGGGAAGCAAGGCCTGCTTTGTGTTTTAGGGCCCAGGGCCACAGAGACAACTGATGTTCTTCAAAGTGGGAAGTTCTTGAAAGCGGCTATGGATACTCTTGGGTGGTTGTGTCGTAGGTAGCATGTATCACCCGGCTACACTTTGACACCACTGGCAACAACGTAAAAAGAAAGATGGCAAGGTCACAGGTCTTTTGGAAATGTCTTGTAGTATGTCTGTATGAAATATGGCAGAGACATGAAAGTATTGTAGCAAGAAACAACGTGGATCAGCACCACAGTTAATATATTGTATTTGTAGTTTTATGTTTCTGAACACCGCTCCTCGGCATTGCAGTCGTTCTCATTCATACTCCATATATACAACCAGGATGGATACAGTCATCAAAGATTCATCAAAGGTCTTGCTCAGGTGGCGAGGACAAAGACAGATGTGTTAAAAGCCTTGATTTTTCTTTTTTTCCTCAACGTTTGTAGCTTTTGATCTCTTAGCATCTTGTCTTTGAGCTTAATAAGTGCAGAAACAATCGTTCAAGTGCATTAACAAATCTCTTTACACTGGTGAAGCATTATGAAATGATGCTTATGTGAATCGAGGTTTCAGGACACGCTGGATGCAGGAAGAACAACAGATTTTGCCGCTGGAGCCTCAGCTTTCTGGGTCAGTGGAACGTATCGCTTCAATCAATGACATTTACCATCAACGCCGATTGGACATCCACATAAAAGGTGGAAAATCTTTATCTCCTGTGATGTGTCTCTTTATGTATCTTGTAACTTTTCGGTAGTATTAGCACTTGCTGTCCAGTTGCTTCATTGACTTACAACTCCGAGGTACAATATATCATGGTGGGTGATGAAGAATCTTAATTGATGTAGACAGTATAGACAATACGGTATAGACAATACGGTATTCGTGTTGCAAAGTAATCTACCATGAATGTGAGCCTGCATGTGTTTGAGTTGGCCAAAGCTTTGAAATTTGAGTATGTCGGCTATTCCTTTGAATTGTTTTCGAAGTGCCTTTTGAAATATTCAAAGACAGCCTCGGAGTTCAAGCTCAACGCTGCTAACTAGCTTACAACAGATCAGTTCACACAGCGCCCATTATTCTGCTCGGTGTTAAGTCGACATTAGGTCAGTAGACCATGTATTTTTGATTCTTGCCGGAGGCTTATACAGTTTAAGAGCCACACAAAGAGCTGTTGACTTGTTGCCTTTTCGCTCCATGAGGACATCACTCTTTGTCTACTCTTAAACTATTTTGGAAACTCAAACCTTTTTTTAGCCCTCAAGCCTTCAGCCGTCCTCTATCAGCTCTTCTTCTTGAACGTCACCTTTGACTCCTTCTCTGTCTTACTTCCCTACAGCCCTAGGCGCTACCCAGGGCTGCTTCAAATGCCATGGGAGCGGCACATGGCCCACTTCCAGACTCAAAACTAAAGCATTGCCAGGACTGTCCTGGACGTTATGGGAAAATACAACAGCCTTTTGTTTTTGTCTCCCAGTGGCGGCATCATCTTGATGAACAGTGTTCACATAATGTTCAGATTCATAACCTTTTTCTGATTTACTAATTGTTTCCAGGTAATATCTATTTGATAATATTCTAGTCTAATTTATCCTGTAGAGAGCATTACCAGAGGTATATTTCTACAATGGAAATGTCTCTTCCTTGCACCATTGGGATGCGTTGACAGACACATTTCTTTATGATCTAATAAAGACAACAACTTTGTTTACGGCTCAATCAACTCATTTCATATTTGTTAAATTAAATTGTACTCAAAGTTGAATATCTGTTATTGTTATGTATAACGAATTATGTATGTATAAAAGGATGTAGTTGTCAACTCCTCAATGTCCCCCATGGATACGGATCTCATCTCAAATTCCTTCCCAGTGCACATGGGAACAGATGAATTATTATGTCACCATGTCCTATCAAATGTTTCCCCATTTATTTGTCTCATCTACTCACTTCATCTCTTTCTTTTCCAAGCCTCACAACTTTTGATTTAATGACCTGCTTAATGATCAGCTTGGGGGAGTTTCCAAAGACTAAGTGCAGATTCACATTTCAAAATGCGGGCTTAGCAGTGGCAATCTCCGCTGCCAAGAATGGATTTTCCCTGGTGCCCTGATGGTGAAGTAGTTAAGCTCCTCGTTGTAGCCCATCCAGGTCTTTATGCACCGCTCTGCATTTCTCTTTCTTTCATTCTTATCTCAAGTCCTATCGTCTCTTTTAGTTGAAGACTTGGAATTCTGTTGATCATACGAATACATTCTATTACATGCCTTATTAAAACCAGCGGAGCTCCTGGAGACGTGTTGAGAGAAATAAATGAGCAGGCTCTTGAACACATGCTGAATGTAAACTCCCCATAGAGGAACTGGGTATTGCATTGCATAGTGTGAAGAAATCCTCCTCAGTTTACACTGGGATCAAAAGAAACGGGAGGAAGGGGCCTTGAAACATTTATGAGTCGTGACGGATCTGACCTGGGGGAAAACATTCCTGATCTGATTGTTGAACTTGGAGTGGATCTACTGGGTCCCGAGATGCTTGGAAAGGCTACGATTAGACCAGGGGCCTCAGTGGTTTTCTTAATTTATACCCCTTGCTGCTGACGCATACTGTCCAGTGGAAAATACTGCAGCTCCCCCAGTGAATAGCTCGCAGGTGACAAATAGCTCCTGCTTCACACTCCATTTGGTCCGAGGCAGCTCTCACCCGCCTCCCTGTCTTCCCCTCTTCCATCCTTGAGCCTCCATCATACTCTGCCCCGCCTGCGTCCTCTCCAGGCGCTGACCTTTCAGATGATGCCTTTCCCGGCCTCCCTGGCCAGTAGCTCCCCCGGGAGCTATAATGGACTCGGTGTTAATTGCCTGTTGAAGGACAGAGGCAGTTCTGCACAGCCTGATTGCAGACTCCCTCGAGAGTGCAGCTGTCTGTTTGTGTGATTGTTGCTCTAATGCAGCACGGCTGCAAACTCCGCCCTGCATGTGCCCACGCATATGTAGACAGACGCAGTGCACATAATACACACAGATTAATTGCAATTTTGACATGTTACTGACGACTGAGCTTTCTTTGTGAGTTTCGTCTACGGAGAGAAGCATAAAATCTGGTGGTGCAACACTGTAGGGTTTCAACAAACCGGCGACGTACTCGGCCAGTCGCCGACATATTCGTCCAATTGTCCAACCCTACAGTGCGGTGTCTCACACACAATAACTCTTTGGATTTTTCATTTCTGTACATCTGAGGTGGATATTGAGCCACTTGTTTCTGCTTCATGCTTTTGCACAAAGTGGCACTGGACACCTTGGCCTCCCCTTGTGACCTGGGTGTCAGCCTAATTCATGGCGACAGACAAGAGCCAGAGAGGAGAGATTTATCACCCACTCACAGGATTCTTTTTTTTGTTTTTTAAATCTTTTATTCAAGGGAATTGAGCTGGATGTAAGGTTAATGCCTTAAGCGCTCTGATTCTTGAGGGTCATTGAATACTTTGTTTCTACTGTGCTGCCATTACCATAGATACAGCCCCTTGTTTACCGCAGCCCTCACATCTAGTTGAAAGAATGAAAGAGAAATGAGTGAACTAACACCACTTCCAATACATTAGGCCAGTGGAGGATATCATTCTGTGCTTATGAGTAGACCTGTCCTCGGTATACCACCTGACCATCAACTGTAGGTCTTCTGTCATGGAAGGAGAATAAAGGCTCAGAGATGAGGTATTCTTTTTTTAAATATCAGGAGGAGCGATCAGGCGAAAACTCACCGCTCTTCACCTCCAATCCTAAAGAGAAGCCTCTGTGTGCATGGCCCATGGCTGGACCTTGATCTTCGTGGTTTGAAGTTGAAAGTAGGTCCCATGGCCCTGGCGGCCAGAGTGATTCCTGCCAGATAAGGACCCCCCTTTCATCCCCTGTTCATCTCTGAGCTGTGCTGTCACGGTGAGGCTGATTCGCATGAACAGCCTGCCTCCTGGGCAGACCGGGCCAGGAGACGGCCATGCTGGGGATTCATTTTGACATGCTAGCCATCAATGTGGTATATCTCAAGAATTCTGAGAACTGAATATGGACCATGACAGCCATAATTGTTTTGCCACAGCCATGAAGCAAATGATAGTTCACGCTTTGGTTTTTAAACGGTACATATTCTCAATTTTGACTCATATCCTGTTGCTGGGAGAGCAATGTTGGTTTGTTTTTATTTCTGTATAATGCCAAACATGGAGCTCATCTCCAATGGGCAAGACACCACTGTATTTCAAAAACATAATACAGTGTAGTACATAACCTTCTGGCAATGCATATTTATTCATCAAATAAATTATGAGCTGAAAACCTAAAATTAGCCCTGATGAAGGGCTTTTTCTCCTCATTTCCCAGGCTGTCTCCCAAGTAATTTTCTAACTTGTGTTTTTGTGTTGTTGTTTTTTCTCTCAAATGACCATACATTTCTCTCTTCACTAATTCTGTAACTCTAACTTGTTTCCATCCATGCTGTTTTCATTATGGCCTCCACCCACCCTCATAATTTTCAATATGTGTATCTTTTCTGGGGAGAGCAGAAGTAAGTGCCTAA
The DNA here is from genome assembly GCA_038501785.1 of Myoxocephalus aenaeus. NCBI lineage: Eukaryota > Metazoa > Chordata > Actinopteri > Perciformes > Cottidae > Myoxocephalus > Myoxocephalus aenaeus. The sequence goes on along the minus strand of JBAMJR010000175.1, from coordinate 3,082,248 downwards.
AAGCGAGCTTGAGTCACCGGAGATGCTTAATGTTTTCAAAATCCGTTTTGGTTAAGTGGACATGATAAATCATTTCCATTACACACATGACTAATTTTTTTTAATTTAGCTGGGGATTCAATTAGCTGGTGTCTGATGGGAGGACCGGGGGAGGAAGAAAGGTCCACCATGCTACACACAGCGGCATAATCACATTTAAAAAGCCATGAAGGGGCCCTTGTTAAGACCAAGAAATCACCTTGAGATAAGAAAAGAATAATTTGAGACATCCTAGACCTCATGGGTAAAGCCACAAGCTCCAAGACCGGTTTAGACTAAAAGCTTAATGGCTCATGATATTTTATAGCGGAGAAATTATTTGCAGTTATACCACAGACATGGAGAATATTCTACTGTGATTGGCCAGTGGGTGTGGCTTATTTTCAGTAAACCACACAGCTTTGATGCAGCAGTTTCATCATTGTTCCACGTTAATGCGCATAGCTGGAGGGCATAGCCTACTCCTTTCAGCTGTTGCTGCCAAACAGTATGCGGGAATCTAACATTTATTCTAATATTGATAAGGACGCATGCTAAGATATAGCTTACAATTAATGCTGGATTCAATAAACCATCTCTAAAAGTGTCCTTCTCTGCACAAATTATTAGTAAAAACGTTAAAAAAACGCCCCCAAATTCTGAAAGCTGCACTGCTGAGAGTTAAACTGTGTGTATGTAGCGCCCTGAAATATGTTATTTCATATGTCTTACAAATTTCATACAACTGTGTCCATTACTAACAATTTACTTTAAATTGTGTGTTTAAGTTAAGTCATATGTTGTTGTTTCAATGTTTGAGAACATTACATTACCTGTACACATACTGGCTGTGAAGGGCAGACAGTATTGCATACAGCTTAGAAAAGAGCGCTGTCTCTTTAAGAAAGAAGCAAAGCGGATGTGCAGTATACTGGCTGAAGACAAAACGTGTGCTTGTATTAAACTGGGATTTGTCAAATAAAAGTTGCAAAACTGAAGAAGGACGTGTTTGTGGACAGTTCGTTCCAATGGTGCAACATGTACACTTGCCAAAGAAACATTTGTCATGGTCAGTGGTTTCCAAGCTCCGAGTTGCCTAAAACGCAGCATTAGTCCACCACGAACCAGTCATCACGACATGCTTATATTCGACAACCCTCGTAATGAAAAGTCTTTCAGTATCCATAGTTATAGAAGCAGCAGCCTGACTCAAGGATACATGACGGTCAGCGTAAATCCCTTAGCCGTAGTGCAGAATAAGAACAAGGCTGGCTGTAAAGCCTCTGAACATTTACATTAAAAGCATCTTGCTTCCAAACACAGCTAGTGAGGTTAAAATGATATAATGATGATGTTTTTATGGTGTTCTCTGCTCTTTTCGGTTGTGCTTTGTTGTGACATGCACCTCTTGCTTGGCCTGAGATGCCAGCAGAGCTGCTTTCCATGTTAAGTAGAGTGGTTAGCACTTTATTTATCTTTTAGAGAGCTGCGACATTCTCCGAAAAATGTTTTGATGATATGGGCTTGTTTTTTTGGTTAGCTTGTCCCGTACAAAATGTTCTTGTCCTGGACCTTTTGATTGTGTGGATGCTCTCTGCTAAATCAACTGTATTATTCACTCGCTTTTGAAGGATTGTTTTGTTGCTTTTTAAATGTTGCTCTGTGTATTCTCCGGCTCTATACGTCCGTGCACGTCACACTCGCAGTCCCTCATCCTTTGTGTGTGGTGACTACCCAAGGAATCAACATTGTGATGGTAGCAAAAGGCAGATTTGAAAGGAAAATGTGATTTGTTTCTCAGTGAGTGCATGCTTTGGGCTCTCGCAATTCTCTGCCTCCTGCTCACAGGGCAAATTGCAGTAACGGTTGTCGATCAGGAGAAAGCGGAGCAGAGGTTGGGGAGGGTGACGGGTTTTTTGTCTTCAATCAGCATTACCACGCCTGTTTAGTTTTTTTGTTAAAGCAATGGAATCCATCAGCAGCCTCCCATGAGAACTGTAAGAAAGCTAATAGCAGGTGGCGGTAAATGTGAAATGGGCCTTTGGACTGGGCAGCCATGGAGAGGATAATGCAGCCATTCAGGCTCTCTCTAGAAGGGCCCCCCTTTGTGCCCAGAGCTGACATGCTACTTTGCTGGGGCTCCTGAAAGGGTCCATTTTGTTCAATTTGTCTAAAAGCCGTTGACTTATGTGACAATTTAAAGACTTTGGCTGTTAAAGTTTCCTTAACCCACCGACACCTGAATGGCTCTTTTGTCCAGCCCTGTGATCTGTCCTTCATTCTCACATCATCCTTCCAAAAGGAGGAGAGTTGAAAGCTGCAGAGAGGGCACGCTGGCGGTAGCTCCTCACAGATGACCGGCACACTGCAAAAACAGCCCTTCTAGAAAGAAGCAAAACATTCTTATATTCAATCAAATCATCCTATATCAAGCCAAAAAAATCTGCTAATGGGGTAAGCTTTTTTTGCTTGACAAGATTTCTTAAAATAAGCCCAATTCTTGGCTCTGAAAGACTAAAATGAGACTAAAAACGAGACAGAAAATCTTAAATCAACCAACAATCAATTAGCAGTCAGATGCCGATGCTGCAGGATACTGCATGTTCTTTTGTGATTCAGGATGCAATTGAGTCAAGGGTCATATCATTTTGGCCATTTTTTCATTTTGTTTTGTTTATGGGCCATGCAGTTTTCATTCAGCATGGTTATTTGTATTATGTTGTGTGTTGTATAGACCAGTCTGCTGTCATCTTAATATGTTAGATATGAAGCAGCAGGTTCTGCCCTGTAATGAAAATAATAATAATAATTTAAAAAAAACTTTAATTGTCCTTGTTTCATGTCATTCTTAAATTGAGAAGTTGTGCAAATGGTCTTAACATACTTGTCAGTGCACTGGGTTTCATTGTAAAACATTTGTATACTCTGTTTCTGGTTCATTCTAGCTCAAAATTAGCTGGTATATCTTATCAAGAAAAAGTAAGGCATACTTTCTTAAAATGAGATAATTTTTCTAATCAAAACATGCTTGACAAGATTAATATTCCTTTTTGGGCAAAAAATAAGACTTATTTTCTTGATACAAGGCTTTTTTTACTTTCTTGAAATTCCTTTTTTGCAGTGCACTGCTGACTTTAATTCTGTAGAAAGCACGAGAACTGGAAGAGGACAGAATGTTGGGTTCGGTTCACAGTTAGTGCCCTTCCAATGGGTCCATTTCCACATGAGGGTTGCATTATTCGACTGGACGGACTCCACAAGCGAGCCAAATGTGACTCTTGGCTTCTCCACAGTTTTTATAGTTTACAGGAAGACATGGCCTGATCCCTGACAAGGATGATGCATGTCTCGGGGCCCTAGATTACATACATGTACTGATGAGATCAGATGGGCATGGTAAGAATGTACAAGAGACCCTAATCCCGGAAATGAGTCAGTATTTTTGCACTTCCGGCTCAAAGTCGATGTTTTTTTTAAATTTGATTCCTGAATTAAGGTCTGTGGTTAACACAATCTTACAAGATTTTCACGTTTTGTTGTACGATATAGAATATATCAGTAAACACCCCTCTCCTGAATTGTAAAGCTTTTACGCGACTTAAAATAACCGGCGGCTCAATTAGACTGCAGAGGTTGTCGGTGACATTAAACTCATCTTCTCAGCGGTGGTAATGTTAAAATAACGTGAACGTGGTTTATAGCTTAACGTTAGCTAACTGCGATTGCATTCACTCTTTAAAAGTCATAAAAGTGGTGTTCATTTGTGAAGACTATCTTGCTGAACAAAACAAGGAACTATAATAAAAAGTTTGAGAGCTAAGAGCACATTGTCTTTTTGTCGAGGGAACCGGTGCGATGCTAACTTCAGGCTTGGCCTACAAACATATGTCAACCACGCAAACCCTTCATTCTTAGAATATAGTTTAACATCACTATATTTAAGAGCTTTGTTCATTTCAAGCCCCCTCCATATCCAACAATGAGACCGTCAATAACAGTTATTGAGGAGGCTCCCTGTGCATTCAAGCATCTTGACATGGATACAGCGACCTCACCCACATGAAATGTAGATCATGTCCACAGAGCCTTGTCCCTCTCTCTGGCTTTTGATTCATTATTACTGGCTAACCATAGAACTGTCCCTGATGCACATGCAGAGCAAGAGCCACACAATGGAGGTGCAGCCAACTGTTAAAAGCTATTATGTCTGAAATGAAATGAACACGGAGTCAAGGTAAGGCAGTATACTGTGGAACAATGCAAGGTGTAAATAATGCCCAGCAATCTATGGAAGATTTAAAAGGCCTAAATAAAAACAAATCAATTGGGTGAAACACAATATAATTTTTTTTTAAATTACCTTCGCTACATTAATACTGGATCACAGCACAGCAGAAAACAAAGTGGTGCATTGCATTTCAGTGTTGTCTCGCAGAGGGCAGCATAAACCTGCTGATACTTCAGGCAAAGCACTGTCATTAGTTTAAACGTCATTGACAAAATAAAAACCAAAACAATCAACTGTCCAATCACAGCTTGGACGCGGTTCGATGGGCGGAGCAGAAGAGAGCAGTAGAGTTTGAGTAGATGTTTCCAATTATACTTGTTTTTGTGCATTAGAGTAGGGTTGGCTAAAATTAAATTGCAAAATATGTTTCGAGTTCCATACAACTGGCATTAGTCACAGTGAGATTGTCCATTGGAATTGATCGTAAAACAACCCGAGTAAAAGAACATGAATCTTAATGCAACATAAACTATTTTTGTTCTTGATAAACACATTTTTAGTTCAGTGTAAACCGATGTGGCTGTGGGTACACAAAGATGTTTTTGAAAGCTGCGTCCATCGTCTCATTACTTTCCTAATTCATACACTCGAAATTCAAAATTCAGAGCATTAAAATAGCAGCAAACAACTATTTGCAATCTAGAGATACAGTAGAGAAAACAGTGTGTTGTAATCCCATCTTTTTCTGTGTTTACATTGTGCATTGTAGTCCATGTGCGTCTCTCTGTTGTGGCCCACTGGCTAGCTCATTGCATATTAGCATATTTTCCGGACATGACTTTAGGATGCCACAATCGCTGCTGTTTCCACCGTCCTCAGTCAAGAGATCACTTCACATCTCCAGCTAGCGGTCGCTTTACTGCGCAGGAACATTCCAGTACAGCTAAATGGGAGAAGAAAAATGGTCCCCATTAGAAATGTAACAATTAGGTGTGTTGTAACCTCGTATTAGGGAGAATGACCATAGCAGTGTCTCATTTGAAATGATGGATCATGTTCGTCAGTGCAGCTGCACGTCTCTGAGTGGTTTCTAATGGATTTTTGGGAACAGTGTGACTGTATGACTTCCAGGAGGTCAGGCAAACTTGTTAAAAGAGTTTTGTGAGTTTACTCTCATTACGGGCAGTCATATCCTTTGAAATATGTATGAATATCTAACACATCCAGGTCGATGAGACGAGCAGACATGTTTCTCTTTTCTAAGTTTTAAGTTAAACATAAAAACAAATACATAGTGCGGCTCATGATCCATGTAAAAAGAGCCAGAAGACGTACTGTAATTCAAGTTTTAGTATCTCACTTAAAGCTGGTGGAGGCGGTTTACTTTTGGCCCATAAATAACTTGTCAGCATTTTGTAATTCAAGTGGTACCCCAGAGGAGGCAGACAACACCCCGCCAGAATTTGAAAATACAGTTCTCTTCCTGCAGCTTTCCCCTCTTTGTCTTAAGCTCTTTCGACGAGATGAGCATGGGCATATGCTTTAAATACAGTAACGTGTACAACTAGTCATTCATGTCATACATCCTATATACAGTAACATGTATTAGTACTAGTCATACATCGTCCTCCATACTGTAACATGTATTAGTATAGTGATTCATGTCATACAGCCTCCATACAGTAACATGTATTAGTACTAGTCATTCATGGCATCATCCTCCATACAGCAACATGTATTAGTACTAGTCATTCATGTCATACATCCTCCATACAGTACATGTATTAGTACTAGTCATTCATGTCATATATCCTCCATACAGCAACATGTATTAGTACTAGTCATACATCGTCCTCCATACTGTGACATGTATTACTACTTCATTTTGAAGTGTATCATGCGTATGAATGTAAATCTTTAGGCAACAGGACAATATGGGTGACTGTGGCTCAGAGGTTAGCATGCCCGTCTTTCAATCAGAGGATCGGTGGTTCAAGCCCCGCTAGTCCATGTCGATGTGTCCTTGAGCAAGACACTTAACCCCTAATTGCTCCCCATTGCTGTGTCTACGGTGTATAGAGCAAAAATGTAAGTCGCTTTGGATAAAAGCGCCTAAATAAAATGTAAAAAAAATATATATATATATATATATATATATATATATATATATATATACTGGCTACACAGGAAGCCCGTAAATATAGCCCCTTGTCCCCAGAAGGCTTATTTTCTGACAGACCGATAGCTGAATTCTATGAGTACTATCCTGTTTTCTATGCAAACCTGTGGGCCTGTAAAGTCCTTTAAAAAGAGATACTGTGATTCAAGGCTCTAGGAGCTAGAATATCGGGGAAGTGTTTCACCACCGCTGTGAACTTACGCAGCAGGATAAACTATTAAAGAGGTGGACTGATAATGCTGCTAGTAGTTTAGCCTTCTGCTAACTGTAGCTGTGTGAGCAGTCGCGAGCTAGCCTCCGCGAGCTAGCCTCCATCTCTGAAACGAGCTGTGATTGACAGAGGAGGTGCAGAAGTCTACCTTTCTCTCAGACCATTTGAATTACAATACGCTGAAAGGTTATTATGGAATTTTGACCAGTAAGGCTAAAATTAAACTGCCTACAGAAGCTTACTCTCGGGGGTATACAAATTGACAATGACCATCACACATATGCCCGTCTTTTCCAATTGTGACCCATAGAGAATGTGGTGCAGGCCGGGAATGAAGTTGGTTTTAAAGATACGTAGTTGTAGCTTCATCTATACTAAAAACAACTTTTCAGGTCATCCTGATATAGATTTTGTAGATGTAGATGCATGTACTATTTGATCATGCTATTCTCCTTGTGTGTATCTTGACGTATGTGTGGAAACGTTACGTTTGCCCTGAAAGGGTTAACTGGCAGAGACGGGTCTTGCTTGCTCACAGGATGTCGCGATTCATCTCAGAGGCTGAATATTTCATGCGGTAATTAAAATTTGTAGGTCAAGTCTCCTATGACACCGATTTCTATTGATATAGGGGGAAGGTAGTGGTTCCCCTCTTTAATGGGCCTCCTTCATCCAGCCCAGATTTAACGGATGAAGGGTGACATTTTCCCCCCGTTTTGTAAATGAATGCAATTGATCCGCCTAACAAGAAAAAAGTTAGGTTTCCAAATACTGCATGATAAAGAGATTAAGCCCTTAAATGGCTTTCCAAAGGCAATCTTTATTGCAAGCCCTAAAGTAAGGCCATTGAACTTTCAATTAGAATTTCTAATAGGCTATTGACTGGAATGTATTAAATGTTGCTACACAGCTATATAGATCCTAAGAGGGGATTTTTCTCCATCCAGAGTACATGACCCCACACTCCCTCAGAGGGAGATACACAAACATTCAGCACAGTCACCTGATGTGTGTGGGGATTGAGTTGAACATGTGTTTTCTCTCTAAATTCCCGTGGTTCTTATTGTAACTGCTAGATGTGAAGGTGTTTACTTTAAACAGCATTACGTCGGCCCACCTTTGTAATCCATAGTAATTTCAGCACAGCCTTTTGATCCTGGTGTCCTTTTATTTGTGGTCAGGATTTTTGTTTAACTCCACGTCGGCTAAGTTGAGTCTTTTTCTTGCCTAAGCTTTGATGTCGCTCCAAGACCTTTGGTTAGTCTTAATTTCCGAGGTTCTTCGTATCCAAGCACATGAGCTGTTTCTAATTTTCTGTGATTGATCTCCGGGTCTAAATCCCATTTAATTTCCCCTAATGCTATATTAACTGTTGTCAAAATATTTTCACTTGTCATCCTAATTCAGCACTCTACTCCTAGAACAGCATGGTCAAGGAACACAACATCTGTTTTGAATCGTCTCCGCATCCCGCTCTTCTATGCCTCTCACTTTTTCCATCTCCCAGCCATAATTTTCTCCGTCTTTGTTTTTCCCAGCCTCTCTTTTCTGTCTGCTGCGCACACGTCGTAGCTGCAGGTGATTACAAGCTTTGAGAAAGCTGCATCAGGATACAATTTGTCAGGGCCTAACAGCCCATTCTGTTCTGAGGGGGTTAACATTCTGTTTGTGTTACAGTGCATTCAAGCTCTAATTAAAACAACATTACATTCCCCATCTGCCAATCTCCCATAATCTTCTTTAATTGCTGTAATTAAACTATATTTACATGTGCAAAATACTTGTAATTTAGCAAATTGCACTCTACACTCTGCACATTTAATCAGCGGCGCTGCAGAGGAATGGAGTGATTTCAGTGTTTTGATTTCAGCGGTGGGCTGGTTCTGACGGGGTAAGTGGACCTCTGCCTGAGGTCTCGCAGAGGTTAGGAAAACAAGCCATCGGAGGAGTATTGTCATTGGGCTCTGATTGCAGCTCGCGTGGCTAATTATAAGCCTGAGCTCCCTTGTGAAGCCAGGCAGAGCTTAGGTACGTGAGTTTGCTTGTACAGTGTTCAAACAAGCTCCCGTGGCCTAGCGCACCGCAGTCAGAGCTCACTGCTGCTCGCAGTCGTGATTGACATCAACCGCTCCCTTTCATTTATTCAAAATGCAAAGTGAATTCGCTGAGTCGTGTTTGCCACCCCAAACAGAGAGGACTGAGTTGAGGCGGTAAATACCTGGGAGTTAAACCTGCAGCTGGCTGAGCAACTGCCGCTGTAATGAAAACGTCAAGGGCTGGCTCTGTCTGGAGAGGAACAGCATGCTTGCTTTCAGATTAATGGTATTAGATAGGGATTAATCTAGAAGAGGGAATTTGTCAAGCTGTAGCTTTATATTAGCATCACTAATAAGCTAGCTTTATAACGCCCCACCCGATGACACCGTTTTTCAAAGACTTCCCTCGACACTTGTGGTTTATTCAGTCATTACCGCTAAACACCGAGCTGTCACCCGGGCAATCTGATGTTCATCCTCGCTGTTTGGAGTTGGTCCTGCAGTAAGTACAGTCATTAGAAAAGTCTTGTCAGTGTGGCAGTCGTTTCAGGAAGAGGCCCCTGGCTTGCTGTCTCGACTGTTAGCTGAGCAGCTCGCATAAGCCGTGTCATCTTGGCCTAATTACATTCCTGATGTGCCTTCCTGTACGAGAGAAGGCCCAATCAGGCCAGATGGAACCAGATGTACCAGCGCAGCAATTCAGAGTCAGGGGGTCGTGCCCTCCACAACCGCCCCCGCCCACCTGCAGGCATTGTCAGGTGGAGGCAGACCTGGCAGAAAAGACCAGCGCTGAGGTAATTGGCAAGCTTTTGCGAGAGTTTCCCCATCCCGCTTGAGCTGCTTATTAACTTCACGCCACCAGTATGCACATCATTAGGACGTAGCACAGAGGGAAGCTGGAGGTTTTTGCAGAGGGGAACTCTCTGTAGCCAAACACAGCGCTTAGATTCAGCGCTCTCTTGATTTCAACCCTTCTCTGGGTAGTCGTCGTAATAGATGTTTCCCCTGTTCTTCTGAGTTTTTAATTGCTCATCCTATTACTGCTAGTTTGTGACTGACGCACAAACGGTGGTTTCATCTGCTTGGTTTGAGATATAAAAGGTGTCTGTGCCTCTCTGAGTTAGAGAAGCTTTCTTTTCAGGGGAGTAGAAGTAGCCGGTGGGCAGTGCAGTGCAAATGATGTTATAAGATGGACACAGCCCCAAATCCTCATTAGCTGACACATAGTTCCTCTTAATTAGCTTCCATTCACTGTAATTAGCATGGATGAGGCTAATCATCAGATGTGAAAGCAATCTAACGCTTGGGATACAACGTCCTTGGTCTCACTTTTATCTCAGGTTCACAGATGCTTTTTTTTTCCTCAGGTGCTGCGGCTGTTTTTCAAGCTTTTGGGGAATAAAAGGCAGCATTTGTATGCTTATATTTTTTAAAGGTGATGTTTTATGTCTCTACCAATGCAGTACTGTATATGTATATACAAGTGCACATTCCTGTAGACTTCCTTCCATACATTAAAGGCTAATTAAAGAAAGGGGAGGACAATAAGATGATAGATTCCTGTTATCCTCAATCCATACAATGATCCCAAAGATTCCCCCTTAAGACAAAGTGCATTTTCATCACATCTTTTGAAAGCACGTCAATCTGTTTGTGAAACGGCTCATATTTTGGCGATGACATGCTCGGGGCCTTTGATGAAAAAGAGAAGAACACGTGGATGCTGCGTTGACAGTGCTGCGGCGCTTTGTCCCGGATCAAACAAGTGTGTGTTGTGTTACACAATGGAGCAGGACCACAAGTAGAACAAAAGCGAGTGATTGAGGATTGCATTGTTGGAAGCACCTTCTGCAGCAGCATGATTGATACCCTCTCTCTGCCTGTCAAGCTCCTGAGAGAGATATTCCTCCCCCTAATGTTGCCTCTGCTGCCAATCATCCTTTGTCTTCCACTGGTTACCGAGCTCCGAGCTTTCAGCTCCCCCAGTTTTCCTCTATGTGTCTTTGTTTTAAAAGCGCACGTGACTTATTTATACAAACTCAAAGGCAAACTGAATCCAGGATCATACAGTTGATGCCTAACTGTTTTTCTGGGTGGGGTTACACAGGATATGAGCTTTTTATTTGATTTTCCACCTCGGGGATTATAGTCTTCTGCTATCTGTGTCTTTATTGATATCAAATCCCACAAGTGATCGCCTCAGATCTTAAATGTGTATCCACTCACCACAAAATGTCCTTGCACCTAATCTTTTGGCCGCAGACAAAAGGATGTGAGCGCTGGCCGATCCAGCATAGCGAAGTCTGATTTTCCCAGAGTGCCGAGGGCACGTTCTCCCTCACTCGGCCCCTCAGAGCTGTGGAGTCTATCCTGATCTAAAGCAGAACCCCGTTTAACCCCTCCGGTTGATCGTATTATGATGGTGATTGTTTAAGACTGAGAAGATCTGGTTGGGCCCGCAGTAAATTAGATGTGTAGAGACCAAACCGTATCATATTTCTGGCATTTTAACATCTTTCTGTCATTCTGTCATTTCTCGGTCTCTTATTATTTCTCCCCTTAATATGCTTTTGCTTTCCCACAGGCTGGATCTTTTTCTCTCTTTTTTTTTGTGAAATGGAGTGTTTGGCATGAACCTTTGCCATATGCCTGTAGATTTGCCAAAAATTATTCAGAGCAGCTCTTTTCTTGCGCCAAGTATTTGGCCATCTGCTTAAGTCTTTAACCAGCAGCATCCAGGGACTTCATCAAGCTTGAACTGTGAAGTCAAATGGTTTTCTTCAGCTCCCAAATCAAGCTAGGCACTGCTGTGCAGATTTACTGCACTGGCACTTCCAAGCAATCACACATATATTTTATAGTGCAGTACATAGTTGCATTTATGGGTTTTGCACTTAATGACAGCCAGGTTTCCCCAGAGCTGTTTTTATGTGGTTAAAATAACTTTAGAGTTAAATTAGACAAAGTAGTCTCTTTTGAATCGGTCTAAATCACTTCTAGAAAAAACATTTAGCAGACAGGAAATCTATTTGCGTTAGTTTGATGGTAGGTGTTAAGTATCTGCAAATGAGGGTGCAGACAAATAGCCGAAACAGCTGCAATAGTCGTTTCCCAAAGATTCCCTCGCTCTGAGTGCAGACTGAGGATTTTAGAGCAGGAGAGTGCTGAACAATGTGCTGCTCGTCAAGCTGGGAGAGAAGAGGAGAGCGCTTTTCTACAGGGGGTGGGGTTCATTATGCGGTGCACAGGACACCATTATTAGCCCCATTACACACACTGACAGCCGCACATTCATTCTCCTATACCTGCTTTTTAAAGCCACCCATAAATAATGAGGGCTGCAGCTATCCTCGTCTTGGAGGAAGGGGAAAAAAAGGTCATTATAGAGCGGGCCTCCATTTGTCAGAATTATTTCATAATCTCAGGTCACAAGGAGGGTTTTTGCTTTAGCTAATTGTAGATCGGACCACTGAACATAAATTCCCATTAGCAACCATTTGTTACTCTCGGCAGACTCTGACCCTTCCTGCTCTTATTTTGACCGTTAATGACGGATGTGGACGCACTGCAATGATGACTGTGACAAATCTGCAAAGACGGCGTGTTGCGTTTAATTAAGGTGATGATGAGAGTCATTAGGCGAACAATGAGGAATTTTACACCTTGGCACAATCGCATAGATTGCACCATATTGATTTGTACAGCGATGGCGAAGCCACGTCATTCGCTGCCACTCCTTTGTGATGCAGAGGTCACAGTGCGATCCTGGTTAAATGTGCTCTGACTGGTAATCGGTGCAGCTGTGCAGTATAATTACCCCAGCTTTTATCAGAGTGACCTCTCTGACAAACTTCCCTGGTGGAGGGAGACACCTGAGAGCTTCCACACTTCCTATCTGCCCTTGTTTTATCGAAAAGGCCCCGCCTGAATGGATAATAGAGCCCCTGTTCTCCCAACAGACGGATAATGGAGGGTGGAGTGGTCCTCTTTGGCAGACTACTGCCTCTTCCCTGCACTAGAGAAACCAATACCAGGCCTATCGGCTGATATATGACACTAATACACGGGCTTACTCGGCCCCTAAACAGAAAAGAGGGATTGTTCTAACTTTCGACTGGCTGTAGGATCCATGACTCACAGGTACCGCACTGTCTGGCCCCTGAGACCGCTCTAATTGCTTTACATCTGTACAAAGGTTTCTTGTAATCGGGCCTTCTGCCTCCATTTGTCTTCCTTTCAGTCTCCTAGTGAAGGCCTTAATTGGTCTTAGTGGGGCTTTTTTTCCAGTTAGCTTCTGGGCCTGAGCTCGTAGAAGACTTTACCCCGGGGGTGGGGGGCAGTGGGGTTTGCTCGCTGCGAGTGGTTTGGAAGGTTGCCGTAGAGAGGGAGTCAATACTTCTTTTACCTTTAACACTATAATTAATGTTCCCCTGACAAGCAGCTTTTTTTTTTTCATGCGGGGGGTTGAGCTCCTGGGATCCACACGAGAATCAGGACTTGTAAAGCTTTGTGAGAAAACCTCCCGTGCCGTCTCCAGTGGCCAATCGACATTTGTTGAAGATCCAGTTCTTTTTTCTTTTGTTGATTGTCGGTGCACGTTTTTCTGCCTCTGAGACTGAGAGCTCGTCTTACTGTTATCTGTGCTTTAGCCCTCGCCACGTTGAGATCTGTGTGGAAGTCATCCCTCAATCATACGTGTGAGTTTAGCACCTTTAACAAGAGCATGCTAATTCCAAACTTAAGAGGGTCCAAATAACAAAAATAAAAGAATCGCCTGACTGAATTATTCAAGTCCCCCCCCCCCCCCTCCTCTATTTGCTTTCGTTAAACTACTCGACAGTGTTTACTTGTAGTAAAGTGCTAATGTAAACCGAGGCAGATTCCCAGAGCGTAATGTGACCCGCCTCACTTTATCTGACTCGACCCTGTTCTCACGCGGAGATAGCATCTCATGTACACTGCTGCACAAGCCACATGTCACATCTTTAATTTAAGATAACATGACATGCTCCTGGCTCTTTACTGGCATGTTCATGTTTATATACAACACATCCCAGTCTGGCATGAATTCTAGCTGATGATGTGACTGCTGCCGATTCCAACGTTGGACTGGACAGAATCTGTACTTTTTAATCAGCTGCCGCTGCTTTAATTATTTGCCACTGTTTTCCATTTGAGTTTAGCGAGTAGAGGACAGAGCAGGCCCCCGTGTTGTGAGCGCTCCTCTGCTAGGTCCTGCTCTGCTGTGCTCCTCCCTGCGTTGGCTGCTGACTGACTGATATGGAGCTCTGCTGCCAGGGCTTAAATAGCAGCTGTAAGCGTCCAGCTGCTCCCTGCCACGCTCCACTTCTCCCCAGATGGCTCCGAGACGTTCCAGCAGCCCTCCGGAGGAGCGCTCATGAGAAAAGTGTTATGGAGTGGCTCTCTGAAACACCAGGGAGCATCCCTCGCCACACCACAGCCACCCTCCTCCTTCTCCAAACCCCCGGGCCGAACGCCCAAATCAGAGGTTTGCCAACTCACCGACGGGAGGCAGCGCAGATGGCGGTGTCCGCAGCGCAGGCCAGCATGCAGCATGCAGGGCCTTGAGGGCCGGGGGGGTTACTGGAGCGAGCACATGCCTGCCTGGCCTGGGATGCCACTGATACCCCTCAGGAGGAGCTCTCAGTGGCCCTCAGCAGATGACCAGCAAGAGTCTGGCAACCTCGACTCAGCCCAGAGATGGCGTAGTGAAATGTTATTCTTTCCCCACACGATTGTCTTTGATAAGTGGGTTGTGTCAGCGCCCGGCCGACCCGACAGAGAATGTGTTGGGTGAAAACGAGCGCTTTCAAAGTCGTTGTAATTTCCCTTGAACACCCAGTGTTAATACATGATGTCAGCTGCGGTGCTCCAGGGCAACCGTCTCTTACCTTGGCTGTGTGTTAAAGTGATGAATGGTCCATCAACTTCACACCACTGAAGCGAACCGCGGAGTTCACTTCAACCATGACATTGGCCACAGAGATAATATCATGTTTTGACATATCCTGCGCTCAGAGTACTCTGAAAATATACTTTGTTTAAATGTATGCAGAGGAGATTTTGGCCAGTGGTGGTGCTGGAAAGCTGTGATTCAATGAAAAACAATCTCATCATTTCTGCTGACTACAGAGAACAACAACGATTGGTGGAAGTAAAAAGTAAAAAGCAGTAACGGGAGAGAATGTGAATAACGCACATTTAAAACCGATTATGAATTAACCCTTATTTTAAAAGGCTGCACGATCCCATTTTGGTGAGAAATGCTTGATGTGAATAGATTTTCCCATCAGAAGTGACATAGTGGAGCCAAGTACAACCCAACGCTAAATAAGACATTTTTAACAGACCAAAATGTTTCAATCAACTTTCAAGAACTGAAACTCCAAAAACTCCCAGACCATCCAACGCCGAGGTAGTGACCTGTCAATCACGCCTTAAAGCATACCCTGCTTTATTTAGCTTCATCATCATTTACTAAATGAACATTATGCTGTGTTGAAGAAGACTACTATAGCGGTGAGACAATACACTAATGTTTACAATGTTTACTGAGGGAGTAAATCAAAAGAGAAGTAGAGTCATTTTCTTCTATACAACCAGACTTCTTTTTACAACCGGAGGAGTCGCCCCCTGCTGGTCAGTAGAGAGAATGCAGCTTTAAGACACTTCCGGATTGGCGTCACTTTTCAGAACCGAAAGTTGCCGCCTGGTTTACGCTCTCTCTTCCTTCCCTTGTTGTTCCCTTCCTCACCATCCTTCTACTTCCTGGCCGGAGAGAAGAGGTGGGGGGGGGGCGGGACTGCTATTGCTCACGGCAGGGGGATGGGGTTCTTGCTCTGCTGACCTCACTGTTATCCTTGCCATGACAGGAAACATACATCATAGTGGGGCCTCTAATGTGAAACACATTCTGCCACAACTTGATCAAAGCCAGGCTGTCTGGACAACAAAGTGCCCTGTAATGCCATATTTGGACCATATAATTGGAGAGTAATTACGGCTGACAAAACACTCACACAGTGATTTTCTCTCCTCCCCGGTGTCTTTTGGGCTGTAAGAAAGCCCAGAGAGGGCTCGTCATAAACCATGTGGGATATAGTGTGCTGAGTTGGCTTGAAAGCTCTTGAGTGGAGCCGAGGGTAGGTCGGTTTTTATTGGAGCCCGATCGCTTATTCAGAGACACTGTAACAACACACGAGGGTAGCAGTAACCAGTGGCCTAGAAAAACACCAGTGCACCGCATGAGGGCTGACCCTCGCTCACCGACGAGACATCAATCTCCCCAACAAAAAGCTGAGCGCGCTTTTGACTTATTGAGTCTATTCTCTTGTCGCTGATAACACAGTGGAAATTATAGCAATTAGCCAAGTGTCAAGCTCCCTAACCAGTCATTCACTAAGCTTGGATGTTTGCTATCGATCAAAATAGAAAAGGAAAAAAGAACATAAGCAATGAGTAATATGTAGATTTGCTCGGCTTGGCAGTGCAGTACCCAAGTTAGAAACCATTCCAGCCAAAGAACAGGAGAAGAACCTTTTACAAAACAGAAATGTGAATGTGATGCAGATGTTGCTGTTTTGTTGTGTTCACATTGTGTGTACTGGTTGTCCCAGATTGCTGGCAAACAGTTTTTTTATGCATGGGTCGTCTTTCATTCTGAAGTCCACCCCCCTGCTGGGGCAGCCAGAATGAGCGTTGAGCCTTGGGGCCTGAGCTCTGTGGTGTTCTGCTGTACAGAAATCAAAGAGAAAACACATGAAACACTGCAACACATAACAGTTTGATAAATGTCTGGAAACTCTGTGAGAGCACAGCTCCAAATAATCAAAGTACCACATCGCCACTAACAGTTTGACCCAATGTTTGCATACTGCGAATGGTTGCATGAGCAAAACAATCCGTCAACGCCGCGTTCCTTTTGGTCAACTCTGCTATTCTGGAGCCGTGCTTTAGTCGAGTTGAGCGTCCTGTAATAGTATACCATGAACCCAGCCTGTTGACAGGCTCTCTACTACTGAAACGTGTTGACAGTTGCCAGGGGAGGCTGCAAAAACAGGCGTTTCATAGTCTAGATGTTTTATCTGTAATTTTCTCAACCGAAGATGTGCAGATATGGATTCTGAGCTGCGGGGGGGGGGGTTTAGCCCCAGACCGCCTCAGTCCCCTCATCTCTGTCCCATTCCTGTATGCCTTCGTCAGGGTGAATCAGGCGTTGGGGGTGGGGGGCTGGACTGGTTTGAACCGTGACTGTACTGCTGGTACTGTGGGAGGTGGCGGATGTCAGATGGCTCGTCCGCGGCTTCCAGCCTGCTATCGTGCGCTACCACTTAGCATGCTAATTAATCCCAACCAAAGGGCTGCGTCAGTCACCCCCACGCTCCGCCAGGGACGCTCCCACTGGGCTCATCCTGCTTTAATTGAGCACGTTTTTTTTCAGAGGCCCGCTGTCCCTGGGATTACATTAGATCCCTCTAATTCACCCAGCCTGCCACCGGCGTGGGCAAAGTGAACAAGAGAGGGAGGGAGCCGAGCTGAGGCGTAGACGCAGGGAAATGTATAAATAAACCAAACAAACAAACAAAAACCCAGACTGAGTGTTTATTAACACCCCTGGGATGAAAAAAAAAGGAGGTGAGTGCAGGAAATCATTAGCGCAGGAGAGTCAAACTAGGCTTGTTTGATCTCGCTGATGGAGGAGCAAATGTAATTTAGCGCGCTGCGAGTAATTTGTTTTAGCAGTTAGCATGGGTTCCTTTTAATTTCATTTTGCCTTGCATCAGTCTTTCAAATTAAATATTTTTATTTTGTACAAAGCGGATCTTTGTGAGCCTCGCGGCTCAAAGACCAGCCCTCAACAACAACTAATGTTTATTCATCTGCGCTTGTTTGCATGTGTGCGAGACAGATTCTTGACAGGAGTGTGCAGTGTCGGCTTTTATTTGAGTTCTTTCTGCATAATGAGGCAACTCGGATGCACGCCCGCGACAGCTAGCAAATCATAGCAGGAGGATAACAAAGTGTTTTTGTCACTGCAGCTTTAATTATTTTGGAAGACGTCGCTGAAGCGGCTGCACCTGTTTCTGGTGTCTCACCTTATATCCTCACTTTGCTGATAGTTGTCGTCGTCGCAATCTGTTTATGAAATCAAGACGGCTTTTTCAAAAACCGGGTGACTAACTAATAGCATTCAGCATTCACTGGAAATTGAATAGGGAGACTAAATAAGCTGACAGGCTGACTGCGGAGGCGGCCTCTCACACATTGGCTCACAGAACTGATTTGCTGATATCATTTAAATGTTTAATTCAGCGAGGAGCACCGAGGGGCTCGACCTTACCCTTCGCGGGACGTGGCGCAGCGAAAGAGCAAAGGGGGGGGGGCGTTTATCTCGCCCTGTCAGGGCGTCGCCACTTAATTGCTGCTCCCACCCGTGACGCAGAGGAGGCCGGTCCCCTGCATCATGGGGGGCCAGCGAGTCTCAGCTCGGGTCAGTGGGGAAGAGAGAGCGGTCTTATCAGCAGGAGCGGCCTGGAACAGCGTTGCTCCGAGGCACCTTATCATGTCTGTGTTCACGCCGTGTGGAGCCTGAGCACCTGCTCCCGCTGGCAGCGGAGATGGGAGATGCCCCCCCTCCTCCGGTAACAGAGAAGCCGAGACGCCGACCGGGTGGATCCTTTTGAAGACGGAGCCTCAGTCCGCGGAAACGTGGGCAGCCATTTTGGATGCACTGGAAGCGTTTGCGCCGACTCCCGGCGTTCTGACATCACGCAGAGTGAAACGGCTCTTACTTTGAAGACGTATCAGGGCGAATTACCGGAACACAGGCCGCTATGTGGACCATTTAGTATTAATTGGAAAAATAACAGAGAATTCTTGTGGAAGTGATTTCGAAGTCTCTCCGAAGAGATGCATTCCTAGCTGCCATTACAGACTGATGAACAACGTGTGCTCTAATGTGGGAGCACTGAGGGAACTCAGTATCTCAGCTGTGTCCCTGGCAGAGCCTGCAGGGGTTGTTAGCACTGACAGTGCCGGCCTTAATGCATGAGACTTCCAGGCAGATTGTTGGCAGAGCTGGGCGGTTTCTCTCAGACGGGCGTCAGCTGGCTGCAAGCCTCACAGCCTCCTCCTCCTCCTCCTCCACCTTGCTCCCCTTCCCATCATGGCAGACCCAGAGAAAGAGCTTTATGGAGCCCCCATAATGATACGTGGAGAATGTGCTGCACCGGGGTGACTGTTAACCGCGGCAGCTGCACAGATAGCCTGGATGATGGAAAATCAGTGGGACCTCATTTTGGTTTGCCAGTATGAATATTAATGGCTCGTTTCCAGGCCATGGCTAATGATGAGGAAAATTCCCTAATAAAAACTTGATGTGATGGGCAACGACCCGCAGGGTCACTGGAGACAGTCAAAGTTAATAGTGTGCCATCAGGTGTGAGGAGTTAAGTGATTAGAGGCACAGAACCTAATCCTGATGTTTTTCTCCCCCCTCAGCTATGAGTCAGTGTGGAGGGAGGGAGGGAGGGAGCAGATGAGGTTTATATCTCTTGACAACAGAGGGTTGTTGCCTGTTGTTAAGCGTACATCCAGGTGCACGCAAGCCATGAATGTCACAAGTAATACGACAGGAGGAAGGCCGAGATTATTTTCTTTATAATTGCTCCGTTGTGCGTAATATTCTAACATGTATGTCTTACAGAGGAACCCTTTTTTCATTTATGGAACGCAGACGATCTTGTCTAAAAGACTAAAATGACTGATGTAACTCCGAAACTCACAGTATGAACCTGAGCAAGCATTCAGTGGCAGCTTGTGATATTTGACATGCCTCAGCTTCAGTCGATACTAAAAAGCATCGCGGTTCAATGACCAATCGTACATTTCCGCGCTTCCAGCGTCTCGGGGGTTAAAACAGAGCGGATGTCATCTAGTCATCCACGCAAAACTCTTGCCATCACAACACGCTTCCTCTTACTAGATACCTGGTTTGTCTTTAAGATAAACAGGAAATTCTGCTACTTTATTCACTAAAATGACTGTTTACGTGTGTGGCCAGATTGCCATATCGCATCATAGTTAATGTCTAGCATGTGGGGATACTTACCAGACACAGAAGAGGACTCATCTCAGGAGAGTCACCATAACTGCACAAACAATGCAATCTTGATGTATGTAATTATCTCAAAATCCTGCTATTAATCTTTGATTAATCCAGCATCTGCTTCGTGGCTCATGGAAACACTGCAGGGCTGGGGTGAGGCAAGGTGGGTGTTTGTGTATGTGCACACACTTGTGTGCTGCAGCTGTGTCTTATGTTATTTTCTTATGTGTTATTGATATTTCTTTTTGCCCATTTAGCCGGGAGTACCGTGTTGAGATGATTCTAGAAGGAGAGATGCTGAACCTGCTTGTGTAACAAATGGATTTTTAAGAAAGCAAAGTGCTGCACCTCTCTGTTCCTTCCTTCCTTCCTACCCTGGTCCTTGTCAGGTGTGTGTGTGTGTGTGTGTGTGTGTGTGTGTGTGTGGGTGGGACTGATCAACAGAGAGGTTTACCCTGCGGCAACATCTGTTTTTGCCAAGCATCACTTCAGTAGTACGCTGCCACATCCCCGAGTTAAATGTCCGACCTTCCTCCGCACTCAAAACAGAAAGCAACACACACACACACACACACACACACACACACACACTTCATCCCAGGCATCCAGAAGTATGTGAATGTGTCTGTGTTTCTGCTTACACCTCAACATGGAGTCCCTTTGCACACTCTCTCCGATGTGACATCATTGGCGATTTTGCCATGTGGAATTAATGAGAAGAAGAGTCAGGTTTAGAAAAGTCTCTCAAATGTTCTTTCAGTACGTTTTGGCACGTTCCAGGGAAATAAAACATAAAAAGAATGTACTCCAGAGTAATGAAACCAGGGGTCACAGACTATAAAGTTCTTATTATTTTATGGAAGGCCCTCCTCCGGTGCCGTCCCTCCTTTAGCTCCGCTGCCCCAGCAAGTGAAATCCAGAGTTTGCGGTCGAAATTGAATATCTACTGGACAAAGTCTTACATTTGAAGGGAAATTGCGTTCAGATGTTGGCCCACTGCATCTGGCCAGTGCTGCACATGTGGATCAGACCTGGTTATATTAGTCCAAACAGAAGTCTGGTCCTCCCTGACGAAACATTCTTGGCTAATGAAAGAGGCGTTTGTATCGACTGTCTCAAACACTCAGGCTGCGCGGTTCTCTTTTCCTTGTCGTTATTTTTCAGATCTACTCCTTCCTGCCATACTTTTATATGACAGTTCGACATCAAGCAGATGCTGTGGATGTTGGATGTCATCGCCTCAGAGCTCTGCTCATTTAAATGATCTGTCCCAGTCAGGCATGACATGTTGAATATCCTTCCACTCACTGAACTTTTAGGCGTATTTGCTTAACTGTCTTTTATGGATCTCTCTTTATTTTATGAAATGTGGGTCTGCTGGTTTTATTCCTAGTTCATTTGAGGTTCACTACAGTGTGATGTCACACTGTTTGTCTGGGCGTGTCTGTTTGATTTACGCTCAAACCTCAAAAACAGAAGTCTATCCAGGGCAGATCCTCATTATTATCAATGTGGCAGTTAAGCAAAGCGGCCATGTTGTTTTTTCTGGTACAGTTCCACAAGCTGGACCATACCAGCATCTCTAGTCAGCAACATGTATCGACCGTATTCAAGATTATTCCTATGTTCTCTGGAAAAGTCTGAATTTGTAGCCGAGTCAGTTTCTTTTTTCTTTATTCCTGTATACATGTTATAAGAAAGTAATCTGTGAGCGTATTGTGATGGTGCCTGCTGCTGCAGCTTTGTGTGCCAAGGCAGGTGCTGTGTAGCAAACCCTGAGCTCATCAGTCTCCTCCTGCCCGGCTCTATTTGTTGTTCCTCAATTCACAGTGGCGGGACTGGCAGACTGTGTAATGTGTGGGCGAGAAGGAGAGAGGGATACGGGAGGTGTGAGCGGGGGATTGGAGAGTAAGCGTGGCACAGATCACCATTTCGCCATGCTAGTCTCCCTCTATTCCCCATGAATAATGCGGCACAGCCTCTACCCAGCGGCAGGCCAGGCATGCCGCCATATCAAGCCGCGATGGAGAGCAATGCGTCCAGCTTGGCGAGCTTGGGCTCAGACGCATTCGAGGCCCACAAACCCCCATCCCGCTCCCCAACCTGCAGAGAGGAGCACTGGGCTCCAAGATGGCAATCAAGGCTTGATTTGCCAACACATTTCCAATGATTAAAATGTAATTAGCACAAGCGAGCACCTCCTCCCCAGCTAATTTCCACGCACGCTGTGACAGGCAGGCGGTCGGCGGCACCCAGGCCCCAGCAGCAGATGGAGGAGGATGCGGCGGGAGGGGAGAAAACCATTTTGCCATGCGACTGTTTGCATCAGAAAACCATCAGGACGCGCAGCTATATCAGGAAGGAGCTGTTAGGCGGAGGGAATGCGGGAGCCCTTGACGACAGCGCATCAAATTGGCACCGTCATAGCTGACCCTGGCAATGGCTGCCATCCTTCATGCTGTCTCTCCAGCTCCCAGGCATGCAGGCAGGTTGGCGTCCTCCCTGGGTTTTAACCCCTTCAGCCTGCCTGCAGGACAACCTGGCTCAGGCTGATAAACAGACACCGTCCTCTGTGCAGCGGGGCGCTTTAATGAAGCCCATATCTGCCATAATTAATTCTAAGGTCATGGATAGCAACCAGCACAACCTGAGGCTAATGTCACACATGGGGGGCGACAATACGCATCCATCACACACACCGACCGAAGAGGATGCCATTTCTGAAAGTATTAGATTAGACACAACTTGTAACACCAGACACAAGCGGATAGGAAATTATAACCAGCCCGATAAACACACACTGTCTGGCTTCGCAATTATCTCTTCTGCATGTCCTTTGTTTTTGTTGACTTAACATCTGTTAGTATTTGTGGACCCGTGGATTTCCAGAAGGTTATGTTGGAAAAGGGAACATGGCGTACTTTCCTTTGCACGCATGGCTGTGTGATGTGGTTACCTTTTCAGCACAGACATTTTTCCGCGGGTAGCTCGAGCGGGAACCGCTGGTGAAGCCCTGCTGCTACGGACGATAGCATAGCTGCATCATTTAGCATTCGACCCACGGCTCCGTATGTTCCCTTTTGTATTGGGCCAGTATTGCTCACAGCTGGAGAGGATTTAGGACAAGAATAATTGACTCCTACTTTCAGACCAATATAAACAAAAGGCTTGGACGGCACGTAGGGAAATGTGTAAGAGCACTCAGCCAAAAGAGAGGCCCGCGAGAGAGCAGAGCGGCAATCAGAAGTGCTCCGGATACAAGCCAACATCAACAGCTCTTAGGGCTGACGCTAATGTTTGACATTCTTGTGTTACTTAAACTTAACACTGGGGTCTAGCTGTACAGTATAAGGCCGGCCCTGTGTAAACAGCAGAGGGCCTGCGTAGAGTATCACTTTTCCCCGTCAGCCCCCTCCCAAGACTAATGGTTTCCTTATTGTTCATGACTGTTGCTTTAAATAAGACCCATTTCCTCCCGCCTGTCAGAGAGCTAACTCCACTGATCTCAATAGCACCATTGTTGTTGTGTTTTTTTCTCTCTCCTCCGTATAATCTGTTCATTATTGTAAGTCATTTCAAACCTCTGACATATGTCTTTTCATTAGACATAGCCTCCCAGGATTGGTATAAAGTGTTTTTGACATTACAGTTAACCATAGCGCTGCAGATTCATCTGCTCACCCGTCAGTAGCAATAACCGAATTTTTGAGCTCACGCTTACCTCCTAAAACAATACCGCGCCTCGGTTAGTAATGATGAGGTGTACCGATCATTCGTGGCGTTTGCGAGTGCAAAGCCGAGACTTTCTAGCTTTTCCGTCTGCGTTTTGTAAAGCGCGAGTCAGCGAGTAGAAACACAAGGAGCGAAGACGTTCCAGATACGCAGGGCTTCTCCTCCCCCGCCGCAAGGTCGCTTTATGCACGAGGCAGCGCATTAGTTCACTATGATCACCTATCAGTGAGTGACAGCTCTGATTGTTTGTATGCCTGGGTTGTCTTTTTGATCTTTTAGAGGTGTTATTATTTGTTACTTCTTGCTATTTACTCGAGCAGCGAGTTCAACGGAGCTTTGGCGTCTGCATCGTGAGGACGATTCAAATTGCCTGCCCTCGCCTGTCAGACCCGATTCTCTGGATTTTTGACTTTGCTCATTATTATTTCCATTTTATTAAGTTTTCCCTTCTTTTTTTTTTTTTTCCCCAGCCTTTGTCGCTCTGGGAAATTTGCATACCTCTATTCCTAGGGAGAGAAAAAAATAATGACAGCAATTTCTTTTCTTTTTCTCTCCCCCCACTAGCCGTGTGAGTGCTTCGTTTAGTGGCACCTGCGGAAGCGACAGGCGCAGGGATGAGAAGTGAAAGAGAGCAGTTGATTAAATCATCATCAAGTCGCAGCACAGAAAGTCAATTCTGCTTGCCGTCTACAATGATATCCTTTTATCTTAAAGTAATGAGCTATGGCACTTTTGCATCGGGTAATACGATGAGTTCCATTAGCATGTTCCATTTGCTTCACAAGCAAGGGCAAGTCATTCCAGCCGGCTTCTATCTCGGCAATCAAAGCAATTGGCTGCACAGCCAGCGAACACAGAAAGGAGGGGAGAGCGAGAAAAAAATAAAGGAACCCGAGAAAGAAAGGCTGGTAGAGTTTTGTCATGGATCACAACACAGTGGGAAAAAAACTCCAACGATGCCCATTATGCGAACCCTTTCGCGTGCCTGTGTTCCCCGGGTATGTAGTGTGCACAGGCAGAGAAGCAGCTAATGAGTGCTGCGTCGCATTACTCTTGTCACATTTCTGAGAGGCCTGAAATACATGCAAGTAGTTGAGATGGCTAATACTGCTCATCAGAGCTCGTCTGCCGCCGCATTAGTCGGCGCTGTGAGGGAGAGAGGCCGACTCGCCTGTTTATTCACAAGCTGCAACGCACACAGTGTGCGGCTTTTTGTATTACACAGACATCCGCGTTTACTCACAATCTTCACCCGCCGTGCATTACCCTTAGTTTTTTCTTTTCTTTCCGGCTGACAATCTTTCGGGGCTGCTGGCTCTTTGCACACTGTATTAAAATGGGGGATGGTATGTCGTGGGCGGCGGAGGAGGCGAGCGAGAGAGAAATGGAGAGCGAGGGGAAACGTCTGAGAAGTGTTTGCCCAGTGCGTTTATTGCCTCTGCATAATTTATGAGCTGCTGGAGCTGACCATCATGGCAGTGTGCCGCGGGCGGCCCCTGGGGCCGTGTGGGACAGGCCTGTAAATTGGATGCTATGCTCCTGCTGAGCTCGCAAGGACCCCTTTTTTTTTTTTTTAAACGTCCAGCCTCAGAAACAGACCCGCCACGAGCCCAGCCCACCTACCTTTGAGATCTTTAGGGCTCCAGATCAGCAAAAAACACGAGTTGGAAACAAAAAAACTGGAAACAAAAAAACGGCAGGGCCTTCTGTCGCTCACTCCCTGGGCTGTCAATCATTTCTCCCCCTTCCTTCCACTCCCTCCCTACTTTAATCGACACCCACCAACCCCTTCCTGCCCTCCCAGTCCCCCCGCCTACACACACACACACACACACACACACACACACACACACACACACACTCACTGTGCCAACCCCTGCCCATATTCCCCCCCAGTGCCTTCTTCATTACCGACTCCAGTGCTTCTCTGCACCTCAGCCATATGCACAACGTTGAGGGCCGCCAGTCACCCAGCATCACACTAATTAGTTGATAAAGAATTAAGTGGACCTTGAAATTGAAATTGGAAAGAAAAAATGAAATCCAACCACTTTTTTTCCTCCCTCCATTACAAAGTTTCCTTCCTCCTCTTGTCATTTCTCCATTCCCAGCCTCGAGCAGGAACACACATCACAGAATTATAATTTTAGTGGCGGATGGTGTTTTGCACATTCCAGCTCCGTCTGAATTTCACATCGGCTTCAATGTTAACAAGGGCACTGCCGCTCGTGAGAAATTAGCTTTTGTTTCGCATGCTGGCGCTCGTGTCGGCTAATAAAGTCATCTGGTGATATTCAGACACTGAATATGAGTATGTGATGAGTTTGTCATTAAAGCGATGATAAGATATGCCATTTGCAAAGGTAAATGAGATTATGGCACCCACGCGTGTGGAAATGGAATCAAGGACAGTTATGAAACAAGAATGTAGACGTATTATTCCTCATTTTCAGCTTTGCCTTTCTTTTTCTTGTTTTTCTTGCAGTGTGACACCGAGAGCGACCAAGACGACAAGGTAAGCCTGCCGTTCACCGCGGATCCTCCTTTGTGCTTGGATCCTCTCAGACACACTCTATTCGGGCTTCAATAATATTCAAATATTAGACTTTCTTTAAGGCAGAGAATTTAATGTAATTAAAATTAAACATCGTGTTAATAACTATGTGAAAGCCTTAATTAGCTGCACATTAATTACAAATGGTTTAATGATGTGCAAAATCTGAATCAAACTGTTCTGGGTTTTTAGGATTTAGATGACATTTAAATGAGACTGCTGTGACAGGCATGGCCGAGGGTGCAGACTTTCTTTAGCTGGAAGTCGAGCACTTCCATATCTAAGGGTTGCGTACCTTGTGTCATGTCTGTCTTCGTTTCACCTTTCTGTTTTGGGACACTCTCCAGAGGTACATTAACACAATCTACAGCATCTTCCTGTGCTGTGATACCGCCCTATATTTGCTCAGAAGTTCATGGTATTGTTGTCACACTTGCAATTTGACAAAGAAATTGTATTAATAAATAACACATTTTCAGGGAAACGCGTGGGTCACCAACAAATAAGTTCTCCAGGTTTAAATTATGTTGTGTAATTAAATTGTTGAAGTTTTCACTAGAAATGGTCAGATTAGTTTTGAGGAGCTGGCGTAATGGTGGCAGATAAAATCTCTAGCCTAAAGCCTAATCACCCCTATTACTAACAAGGCTAACACAAGTTCAAATTCTCAAACTAGATGTAAATTGATACAAAACGTCATGGCATACTGTATACTACGGAGGCGTATGAGTGCCATTGTAGATTAAAATAATAATAACGGCACCAGGGGAGGAGGGAAATATTCAGAGAAAAGAGAAAAAAAACTTGTAAAGTACGTGTTTTCTTTCTTGTTATTTATTAACATAATCGGAATCAGAATCAGAATCAGAAACCGTTTATTTGCCAGGAATGTTTTCACACAAACGAGGAATTTTTTGAGGCGGAAGGTGCATACATTGGACATGGACATGGGACGTAAGACGAGACAAACAACAATCAACAATCAACAATCAACGAAAACAACAGTGCAATTGGTATTAAAATATGTGTAAGATAAGCAAGTGCTCAGTCAACAGATACGTTAATGTGAATGTACGTTAAAGTGACATGTGTATTTAAGTTAAAGTGTATGTTAAAGTGACGAGTGTTTAACTATGCGGTGTGCAGAGGAGTGAATGGTAAAGAGAAATACAAAATAAAGAAGAGAAAATAAAAATTAAAATTAAAAAGAGTTAAAATTAAAAATTGAAAATTAAAATAGCTGGGGGTGACAGAGACAGTCAGTGGGGGACCCGAGCCCCATTGATGAGCCCGACTGCTGACGGGAAGAAACTGTTTGTGTGGCGTGAGGTCTTGGTCCTGATGGACCTCAGCCTCCTGCCAGAGGGGAGGGACTCGAACAGGATATGTCCAGGGTGAGATGCAATTGGTATGCATTGCACTTCATCCTCATGTTAAACCTGTTGTACGTTTTCCTTTGCCAACGTGTTATCAGATACAGATTTCCTCTCTGAAAGACGGCCTCTGTCTCTATGTTCTTTTATGAACATCTATAAATAGTGATATTTTAGAAGTTTTAGGACAGTAGAGACGAACCACTTCTATCTTTGACTACCCAAAGGTGTGTGTCTTTATTCCTTTACAGCTAACACTAAAAACCAGCTCCAAACACACTGCGTCACCATAGTTACACAGTGACGCGTTCAAGGGGCCGTGGGGAAACTGCTCGTGTTGAACCACAGATTATAATGAATTATGTACTGAGAGTTTGTCTGGCAGCTGAAACTGTATGGATGAATAGCAAGTCTGCTGCAATCTAATATTTTGTTATTACTCTAGTATTACTAGTGTTTAACGGTGACATCCGAGGTCTGAGGAGGTTGGTCAGAACATGCATGTTCCTTGTAATGCCATGTGACTTTATGATCATAAATATTTTTGTCAGTTTTTTTTCTCTGAATATTACCCCCCTCTATAAATTACAGTATTTTACCTGCGATGGCCTTACTCCGCCATTGCAGAATACCGACATTATTTCTCTTAAAAAGTACAGTTGTACATTTTTTAATAATGGCTGCCACATCATTGCATTATGATATCCAGGTGCTTCTACTGTAAGTTTCTACAAGACCGCTCCAGTTCTAATATCCAGGTATTCACAGTTTGAGCGTAACTCCTCGATCCTGAGAGCAGCCATACCATCCAATGACTTCTAACCAGAGATCTAGATCCACTCTAATGATTTAGTAATGCCATTTGCTTGTGGTGTTTAGACTGTGCAGCAAATTGAGTCATTACTCAGTGTTGTCGATTTAAATTGCTCCTGTCTCGGTGGCAATTCCTTTTTGTTTCAGGAAGAGAGGGAGAGCATGGTAAGCTGTTATCCGGCCCCCAGTGACTGTATTAATTCACCCCGGCTCACGTTACGCTCCTGATGAACAGCTCCGAGTACACCTTCCTGTCATTGATTAATTGTGTGTTAAAGTAACAGAGGAGTGAATTAGTAAATAGGGGGACCCCTATGACAGGGGCTGACTCATGTGTTCCTCCTCAATGTAAGGGAGTAATTGGAGCTCCCACGCAACACTTTCACTCTCCCCCCCACTCACCCTCAGTCCACGTCACCTCTGCCACTATCTGCACCTGCCAGGCGCCGGCACGCTGCGCCCGCCGCCGCCGCCGCCGCTGCCGTTTAGCATTCTGCGGGACCGACGCGGTCTCCTTTACAGAAGGACGTGGGAGAGCGGAGTCGTTTTAATGGGTCAAATGTATTCAGATGAGGACAAACGTGGCTTATTTGGTCCCCCCCCACCCCCTTTCAAAAGCAGGGAAATGGAAAAAGTGTTCCCAGGAGAAATCATGTTCTGCTCGGTGTAGAAGGCCTCCGCCGTGTCGGCTGGAGCTGCCAGACTCTGATAAGAGACAGCTATTCGCATCTCAGGGTACGTGTGCGCACACAAACCTGCCGCTGTGTTTGTGTGCGAGCGTGTTGGAAACTGTCAGAGCGTTTGCTCATTATAAAGTGACCTGTAGGACGGGCCCTCGCCAACATGACAGGATAATGGCATAGTGGGAGACAGGTAGGAGGCAGGCTCGCTGCAGCCGCTCGTCACACAACACAGGTATTATTAGCTCTGCATGCGTTATCATTAGCATTTCTGCTGCGGCTCCCCCCCATTACCGCCGGTCTTCCTTTCCCCCTGCCACTACCAAGTAGTCCAATCAGAGCTCCGACCATGAGAACACTTCTGCTTTAAAGGGAAACGCTGTGTGTGGAAAATGTGACGGAAATACTTTTATTTGATCATTAACGTGGTTGATTGTACGTCTTTACACGTCTGAATCCTTATTTACATAAAAGCCCAAAGAAACTCCAGCCTTCTAAATCTACAGGGCATTTCATTCCTATTATGTTGCAGGTGTGAAATGGGATGATTCCTTAGGCAAAAAGGCCCGCTGCAGGGCCGAAAGCCTCTCAGAGCTTTGGCTGGCGAGGATGTCCACGTGCGTCTGTCGCTGTCGTGCGGCTTGGCCCATCTTCCACTCCTGAAACCTGGACCGTCATCATAAATGTGCTCTTGCACTCGTGCTCTGTACACTCTCACCCTTTTCTTTTGTTGGATCCAGGCAGGGATCAGTTGGTCATTTTCATGACGTCTGTTCATTTGGAGCAGCTTGTTCCCAGTTACGATGCTCCACTTTCCTGGCAGGAAGGCACAGTAAAGAATGAGCTCCGCAGCCTCAGGTGTCCTTCATGTGCGTCCACCAGAGCCCCCATAACATCGTCTGGTTTTAATGGTGTAGTTAACACCAACAGGTTTCCCACCATCTGAGGCCTTTTAGAGGTGGGGGGTGCTGTGAAACATCCCCTGAGCCTCAACATGTGTATGATCCAGAGGAAGAACCTCTTAAACCCTTTGAGGGAAAAGTATGTACACTATCAGAAACATTCTTTATGAATGTAAGTGCCTCTTTAAATTTGAATAGTCCTTTTAAAAAATGTATGCACTGAAACATTCACTCGGCATGAATCATTTCTGATTAGAATCTGAACAGAGGCAAATATCTGAACCTCATCTCAGCCGTCTTTGTAATATTGTCAAGAGTGCTCAGGTTCCCGCTCTGTCTGGACTTGCTAATGCTTAAGTGATTTTTATGCTAGTAAGTGGCACCTTGAAAGTGCCAATCAAACAGTTCAGTGTGAATATCTGCTGACGCTCGAGTGCTTTCTCCAGCTTAACTGTTCATCGTCGTGTTACTGAGGCCTTTTGTGAAGACAATGGGCTCCGCGTTGTAATCTGCAGGACTTTATCACGCTGTCGCTTTATTTATTTCTCCTTCCCATGCCTCTGGGCTTTTTATTTTATTTTTATGGCGACCACACCTTTCCTAAGTGTTATTTACTCGCTCTATCAGCAGCCCGGTGCTGTAAATGCCATTTTGAAAACGTTTTGCGTCTTATTAATGGCCGTGCAACAGAGTGCTGTAATTTGCCGTGCTTTCCTCTTATTGGATGAGAGGGATCTAAACGGGTGCTTTAGAGCAGCCGAGAGAACCCGTTTGTCCTTGACATAAAATAAAGATCTGAACTGGTAATATATTTGCTGTTTCTCTTCCTTTATTGTGTTGCTGTGTTTGCCCTCAGGCAATTACAGCAGAAGAGTCTAGTTTCTCAATCACTCGGCAGCGCTGTACATAAAACCATTTTATATCCCCCCCCTCCTCCAACTCCCCTCCCTCTTTCCACCGCAGTGGGAAGGATGAGTAATAAAAAGGAGAGAGCAACTTGTCAGCGTTAAAAGATTATGTGTTTTGCCCCCCTCCAAAGGAAGAGAGTAGTGTTTACAGGCTTGAGTGGGTGCTCGCTAGGCCGAGGCTGAGGCTGATTGCACCAGAGTACCCTGTCAGCCAGTGATTTGTCGTGTACTTTATCTTCCTTGTCACTCCGCAGAGCGTTGTCATAGGTAACGGTCCTGCCTGCCCTCCCCCCCCCCCCCGCTGTGCTTTGCACCCAGTCAGCGTAGGAAATTTGTATTTACTTTGGGGGAGTGTAATTTGTTCCTCATGGATAATATGACCCTTAGCGGAGCTGGATCACGGGTTAGTTGAAGTGATATTTTCCGGTAATGGTAGTCGTACATCATGGCTGTCAGGCCGGGTTAGGAGGCGAGCACATTACAGCTCCATTTTAGCACTGCAGGCATCTGGGATTATTTTCCATAACCAAGTATGACATGACCGCTCTGCGGAGTGCATTACATTTTTACTCGCATTTTCCCCTCCCCCGGCAACTTCTGTGGCTTTTCCCCCCGGTCTGGGTCTCGGGGCTGCCACAGTGATGGATACCCCCGGAATCCCAGTAGCCCTGGCCAAGGTTAGCGGGTGTCACAGACCTACAACGCTCCCCTCCATCCAATAACCGGCAAATCCCCGCTCCCTCTGTGGCGCATGCACACGGGCCCACGGCTCAGCACTTCAGCCAACACCCCCGAGCCTCCACTCGCCTCCACACGCGCACTCAAACAGAGATGCAATGAAAAGGAAGAAGCATATTCCCCTTTGAGAAGTCATTTAACAGGTTCCTGTGGATGCGAGAGGCAAAAGAAACGATTACACCTCCAGGTTTTCGGAGCCTCACGCAGATAGATGGACGTGTGGATGCTGAATGCGTTGAATCCGTCCACCTTCAGTACGATGAATAAAGATCACCCTGCCCATGGCAGTGCCTTGTGATGGCAGACAGCGTGGCGCTCCACAGCTGTTGATTGCCTTCCTTTTTCTTTTCTTTCCTACCCTTCTCTCCCTTTTCTGATTCTCTCCTCGCCTCCTCTCTCCTTGGCAGCAAGGTCAGCAGTGTAAATGCCACCTCCTGCCATTGACAAATGGCCGCCTCCCTGTCCGATAATCAGCAGGGTCTCAGAGGTGGGCGAGCAGGCGGAGCTCATTAGGGTGCCACAGATGAGAAATTAATGTGGAGATTCCAGGCCTGGCAGAGAGCCACGCTGATGGGCCCCGGGTGGGGGTGTAGGGGGGGGGGGGGGGGGGGGGGGGGGGGTGTAGGAGTGGGTGGGTGGATGGATGGACCCTGTCTGATGGATAGCCGGGTCAGCAGGCAGCAACACTCCCTAGACAGTCCCACACATACACAAACACACACGCACACACCCACGCCTGTCCTCCCCCTGCAGCCTCCCCTTCTCCTTCCCCATCTCCCAGCCTCCCTTGTACTGCAACTCATCCCCTCCCCCCCCCCACCGAGCAGTACAGTAATGACACCGTGGAGCGTAAGGCCACAAGAGAGAAGGTCAGAGGAGAGACTTACCGCCCTTTGACTGACACACTGGTAATTAAATCGAGGCGGCCTAATTGACACAAATTTCCATGTTCCTTTTTGTCCTTCTGAAATAAGACGGTGACAAAAGTCTGTCTACGCACTTCACAGGTTCTTGATACGTGTTAGTAATACTCCCCTGCCAGCATCTCCACTTGGTTCACTATTGACTTCAGTGTGACAAATCTTCAAGCACACAAAACACCAAAAAGCTGCATAGCTGTTGTAGCATTGGAGGAGACTTGAGGAGCCGTGGAGCAGGCCTCTTCCATCCAATTTCTGACGATGGATAAGCTTCTGGGGGGCAAGTGACTATATTTCTAGGGTTCCGGTGAAGCCAGGAGATATCCGGACCAAGACGTCTTTATCCATGCACTGCTCGTTGTCGATTAGCAACTTGAGATGCAAGACTGAGTTGAGAGGCAACGTGGACGACCGGATTGTTTCACAAGAAGCCCATCCGCCCATTACAAGCTAATACAAAAGTAAATCAACCCAGATGTCAGGTGTGGGGGA
Source organism: Myoxocephalus aenaeus (assembly GCA_038501785.1). NCBI lineage: Eukaryota > Metazoa > Chordata > Actinopteri > Perciformes > Cottidae > Myoxocephalus > Myoxocephalus aenaeus. The sequence goes on along the minus strand of JBAMJR010000175.1, from coordinate 3,049,336 downwards.
AGGAGAGAGGACCCAAACGCCGAAGCAACAGTTCAAAAAGTAAATTTAATCCACAAAATAAAACTCAGGCTTCCAGAGACAGGAAGGAGGAACGCACAAACAAAAGAGTAATCCAAACACGGAGCAAAAACGGGGACAAAACAGGCAGGAGCACGAACAGGCAAAAACAGGCATAGAACTCACGCAATGTCCTACAGGGGGAAAAGCAGTACAATCCGACAAGGGGACAGGATACAAATAAGGTTTAAATACAAGAGGAGGGTAACGAGGAACAGGTGGAAGACAATGAGGGCAGCACAGGTGAAAGGAATACACAATCAGGGAACAGGGCAGACAGACAATCACGGACAATTACAGGGGGAGGAAGTGCAGGAACACAGAGGACACACAAGACAAGGGCCGTTTTTGGTGATTGGTCAATACTTCTTGGACTACAAAGGGAAACCAGAACATCTTGACCCGGAGCCTACAGCTTTTACATATGAATGCAGAATCTATTCATGCACTGTGACCCATTTGCAGTAGCTAGCTCCACCGTGCAACCCCTCATTGTCTCAGCAGATATTCCTCATTCTGTCACAGCACATGTCCACTTGCTAAAACTCACAGTCTCAAATGTGGACAGTAATAAACATGTCATTAATATTGTGTTTTTACCATTCAAGCCTTTACAGTTCATATTGTGGGAACCCTTAAAGCTACATGTTTCAACAGCAACTACTGCAACCAATCGCCAGCAGCACAAGTTACCAAGATAGGACAGCGTTGGCAATGCAGTCCTGCACTACATTTTAAGCATCAACCAATCACCTCATTTGACGGGAAATTCTTACAATTTGCGTCACTGTTTATACATTTGCTCACAATTGGCATTCAATCTGCATGCATGAGCGGTTTAAGTCTGTCAAGGTGTCCACAGTTCAAGAAAGGCAACTTGTTGCTCTGTATTTATCAGACGTGTCTGCGTTTCCGCGAGACCGTTGCCAGACGCCTCAGCAATGTGTAAACTAACTCTGCTATGTTGAATGTGTTGATCTATTAAATAGCTGTTAAATGGTGGAAAAGCCAAGTTCTGAACGTTTTGGTTGAAGCATTTGGTCCAATGCTGATTGCATTGACACAGCAGTGTCGTGATGATTGTTGGTAAACGTGCGGAAGCTCAAATGGACCTTTATTCAAAAGCATGTGGAATGCAATCAAAACCTTATTTTTCATCCACAAAAAGCACCGCTATGGCTTTTCAGATTGCCTTCCGATTCTTTGTGAAAGCTTTCGGCGCGGCAGTTTTGATGTTGAGACACAGAATTGTTGAAGGTTCACTCTTACCTTGAGACGTGATATTATACAAGCCCTAATGTGTTACACTTGCCTCTAGAGTGCTCAATCTCACCATTCATTTATGGACAACAATAAAAGCTAATAATGCACACGTTTGAATAGGACAAGGTTGCCAAGTCCTTGAAATTGAATGAGGGGGAAAAAAACAGTCGCAGCAGTGAATCATGTTTCAAAGGCAATGATTCAATTCCCAGAGCAAGCTGAGAACACAGGGAATGGAAAATAATTCAATCAGCAACACAAACCATAAATATGCTGTTTGACTGAGATGCTCACTCCTGTGGAAAAAAAAATAAAAAATCCATTTCCATCTTTCCTGACCTGGAAAAGAAAAATGTCTCAGGCAAATTGTGTAGATATATCAAAGGCTTTATGAGATTGGCCGCATACAGAGAGGCTCTGAATGGAAACAAAACCACAGTTAAAGAACTTAAGTCCTGTATATATCGAGGTAATGTGGCAGATATTTTCCGCTGTTGAAGTTGTGCACACATGATATAACGGTTCGGCTTCTTGCAGCGAGACTCCTTTTATTAATAGGATGTAGAAGGCATGGCATATTATTCTTATTAACTGATTGAACTATTTTCATCGCCATCTGTTAAGCACATCATTAGCTCTCCCCATATTTCTAATAATGTCACTAATGTTGTTTTAGCAGCACTGCTCAAATGGGACTAAGCTCAAAGCCAAAAGTAACACCCATGCTGCCAAACAACTAAATCGCATACATTGTCTCATACAATTGACGTGCGCATTAATGAACTTGCTGCACGTGGTGCCGTTTGTCAGGTGCAATGACAGACAGGGTGGAGGGCTGTGCTGTGACGCAGTGTGTGTACGTAGAACCCTCTGGGTCATGTTAGGCCGGTGGATTTGTGGCCGATCAAGAGTGAGCAGCGCCCCGGCTCCTCGGGTGTCTGTCCTCATCTCTATTTATGAGGCGGTGTTGCCTGTTACCGGTCTTTAATAATGCATGGCGTAAGACCTTGGGTTCAAACCAGTGTCTCTGGAAACAGGCTGCTTATGGAAAAAAAAAGGGGAAAAATTGGTTGTTGTTATGCAGAATGCAACCCTTCGCTCTTTTCTCTCACGCGCTCTCTCTTCATCCCCTCGCTGTCTCTCTATCTGCCCTCTCCTCCCTGCTGAGAGTGAGTTCTTCGACGCGCCAAGGTTAAACTTTCTCGCTGCATTCGGCGGATGTCTGTCAAGAACCCGGCTCACCTGCACATGAGCCCGCCCCCGCCCTAGCAACTGGCCCAGTGACTCTCACGCCAACCCTCTGCCCCCTCGTTGCCCTTTTGTCAAGCCGAAGATTTCTGCAGGCAACTGGCTTCAGAGTCGACTGGCTCCTGGCTCTGTGTGTGTCTCAGTAACCTCGGCTCACCCACAGAAAATGCCTTCAATCCCTGCAGCCACGGCAGTATTTCTCTATCTGCCATTTGTCAAACGGCAGAAGCAAACCCAGTGCACTCAACGCAAAGACTGTAAATGAAACAAAATGAACAGTGCTGCAGACTGTGATGCAGTCCATGGCAGCGATAAGGTAGTTAACATTTGATCAGACTGCGCTCTCTGTGACATAGCTTTCTGCTTTTATGCACAGGCTCTTACGTTGTCACTTTCAGTTTGATGTTATATATTTGAGCCCACGCTGTACCTCTCTACCTCCTGCCTGATATGTCGTTAGTGTCCTTTTAGGCTTACAGTGTTCAGTTGTGTATGCGGTACTTCCAGGGAATTATCTGTTAGTGCAACTGAACAATATGTGAAGATAATGTGAAAACTGACTGGGGATTAAATCCATTTTCGATTGACTAGAATAGTCTTCCTAGGATCGTTTGTCGAGCAATATTTGTAGTCACGGACCGAAGATAAATTATTACGCACCACAGAAATGTATAATAACTGCTGTGGAGGACCACATCCCAGATCTCCTGCTGTGTAAACCACCAGAGACAGTGAGTCACTACAGAAGAGGTTCCTAAATGAGGGAAATGGAGAACAGGCTTGTCAGAAAGACAACGCTGTCCCAGCATGCATGGCGGCAGCCACAAACAATCCTAATGACATCAGGGGCTCTGAGGAGGGGCTGGATGCTGTCGGCTCCTGGGCTCAGGCCGTCCCCCGCCCCCGACACACACACACACACACACACACACACACACACATCCTGCCCTTCCAACCACCACCACACTGCTTGTTAGAGGCAGTGTAATTAGGTGGCTGAGCTTGTTGCAAGTAGCCCAGGTCACAGAGGCATGTCCAACCCTTGTCCTGATTGCTCCTTGGGGAATTATTGACAAAACACAAGGACCATTGCATGTTGGGCTCTAATTATGTGTACAAGACATAGACAGCCCCGGGGAAATTAAATGAAATTCCCCAGCTTGATGGGTCCTCCACACTCATGGGATCCATTCTGTTTCTTATTAAGCTCAGCCATTGTCTGGCTTTACGAGGCTGCTGTGTGCAGCTAGGCACCAGCTAAATGCTTTTAAGTGTCTCTCTTGTCACAGTGGCAATACATCAATGACTCATGGTGGAAAATTGCCTTGACAATTGCGATCTACACTGAAAAAAGTGTCTGCAGTGAAGCAGCAGATATATTTAACGCTCACTAATATTGTGAATAGAGGGTGTGGAATGGAACACCTGCGTGGTGTTTTCGATGTGTAATCAGTTTCTTGTCACTGCAGCTTTGGCCTGGACACATCCAAACACCTCTGCTCTAATTCCCCTGGCCCAGATACTGGACAGGAATTGATAGTCTCCTGCTTGTGCAAATGAAGTGATAAGGGGTCTCACCCAGATTACACAAGGCCTAAGTGGCGCTGAGAAAGCTTATGGAGATGAATGAATTCATGAGGCCGCCTGACAGATTCTTAAGAAGCAATGTAATAAGGGATAAATCAAACGGCTAACATTTTGCCTCTGAATGATTTCAAATTAAAGCAGAGGGAGATGGTAGACCTCCCGGGAGCGGGTGGACTTCGGTGTAGAACTGTGGCTGACCCTTATGTATATTTCTCTATCATTAGAACGCCCTAATGGCTAATGTACAAAAAGGCTGCATAAGCAGCAGTAAATACTCCATTCCTTTTGATTTCTGCACAGTGGGGTGTTCGCTGTCTTTGAATTTCCAGACTGTGGGGGCATGACGAATCCTGGAGTTCTGTCTAGATCATTCTTACCACCATTAATAATTAAGTGTGGCTTCAGCTCCAGGGGTCATAGACCCCTGGGCAAAGCCCACTTCATGTTCTCCTGCGGGCTTATTGACTATATTTCTTCTTATTCCGCAAAACTTTGGACCGTATCTCCTCCCACAGCGTTGCCAGCACATGCGTCAAAATACATCAAAACGTGCGGCCTGATCGGGAATCGCGCGGAATGACTTTTCTAAGAGATTCAACCGGCCGTTTTCCCGAAAAGCGCGAAGAACGGCGAGAAATTGTCCCATTCACTTGAATGGAGTTTCGGCGTGAAGAGAGCAAAAAAAACACTCATCTTTCTGCCCACAGTGACTCGCCATAATTTAACGTAGAGAAATGATTTAAAGTTTAAAACGTTGACAAAAGTCTGCAGTATATTTGCCCAATTGGGTATTTTTTGATAGCTAGCACAGTTTTCATGTAATTATTGTTCAAGTTTAGGAAAATTCTGGGACCATTTCAGAGTTTACAATGGGTGTGTATGGGGCAGGTTAGAGTGGTGATGTCATCGCTAGAGTGAGAATGATTTTTTTACTAACTCCTGTATTTGTATTTGTATTTTGCCATTCACTCCACAATATTTACTTTTGAGGCATAATTTATACATCAAAACGTAGGAAATATTGTGCTTGTGGTACACATGCGTCGTGGAATCCAACAAACTTATACTTTTTTGTCAGCAAGCCTGAAAGCGACATGAAGTCCGGCCAACTGCTCCATCAACCGCCATGTTAATTCGAACCACAATTTTTTCTCATGACACAAACGTGAGCACTTTATAAACTGGATTTACGATCTCATTTCTAAATCCTTACAAATATTTAAGTAGACGGAAACGTTCTCAGAAGTCTTGTGCTTCTCATGATGACGTTATTTTCGCGATGGGATTCACGGTTGTCCGTCAAATACAATAGTTTGAAAGGTTGTTTTGTCATTCAATCAGCAGTCAAGTCTCCTCTCCTCTGCTCCTGTGACAGAGACACAGGTGTTTAAAGTTAGCTAATCAAGACTGCTACCATGGCAACAAGACACGCGCCCACAGACGCAGGAGGAACTGTCAGTTGGTCAGCTGACATCCTGACTGTGTGTGTGTCTAAGTGCGAGCGCGTGTGTGTGTGTCCTAGCAAGAAGTTAGCTTCTGTGTGTCTATGTGCGTGTGAACGGCCGCGCGTGCGCACGTAAACGGCCGCATGCAATTTCGCGTGCGCGCGCGTGAACGACCGTGCGCGCGCACGCGGTAATACGGTCACGTGCACTTTTTTTTTTTTTTTTTTTTTTTTTTTTTTTAAGTCAAGGAGTTGCTGATTCTTTAGAGATCAAGGACAATAGGACTTTTTTTTATAAACTTTTTTTTACTTTGTTATTATTACACATACACACACGCAGACACACACACACAATAACACATCTCACTACCGGTAATGTATATATATTGCGACGTCTTACGGCAGTAGTAGCCACACTTTCAAAATTTCTTGCGAAATTTTCTAGTTGATCATATTATGTTGTAAGATGCTGGAACATCCAGGACTTATAATTAAAAGTTCCAAAAGGGTTCTTCCTGAAGGGCTGAGATTCCCAGACCCATTTGCCTCTTAGCAGTTTTCTTTTGAAGAAAGGAATTTCCTTATAAGACTAATGGTTCCAATAAGAACCCTTTTCATCTAAAGAACCCTTCTTTTTTTTAAGAATTCTTCAAGGATTGTTGAAAGCAAAGATTTGTATAATAACACAGTGACACATTTTTATATCAACTGACTTGCTGAACAAGACTTACTATATGATAGTATTGCAAATACACTTTACATGGTATTTTAGTTGAAGGTTTACCATCTACAATAGGCGTTTATCTTGTTGTGTGATGTCCAACAACTGCAGTTTACAAGTAGGAGCTCCGACTTTGAGTGGCATTGTACTTTTTCTAGTAGGAAGCCGAACGTTTTGGGGTTCTGAGTTGTCTGGAATGCATCATTATTCCATGGTTAGGGTGGAGAAAAGTCTATTGGATTTAAAACAGAAAAGAAAAATCTACTAGGTAGGTTCATAAAAGGTTCTACCAGGAAACAAAAAGGCTTCTCCTATGGGGAAAAGGTGAGGAGCCTATATGCTTCTAGTTAGCTCCATTATTTCTAAGATTGTAGCTGTGCCTCACTCTTGTGTAGACAATGATTGTGTTGTAGCTACTACACCATATACGCTGGTTAGGAGAATAGACATGACGAGAACAAAGTGAATACCATCCAGGCACATGTCAAGGCTACCAATAGCATTTGCTGAGCATCATTATGTGGCTCTATACATGGCTCCAGCAAGCCGCACACAATTAGGTCAGATCTTCCTCTGCAATACTCTGGAGACCAATGTTGCCCACTGTGATTATCCTTCATTGATTGCTCATATGAAAGTTTGTACAAGCGTCTGACAAACACGGGCCTTTTATGAAACCGGAATCCTACGTGAAAATGTCAGGTCCCCTCCGTGATATGACCCCGCAACACAACAACACATAGCTCTCTGGGTCAATTAAGCATGGGGCAGAGCGAGCGTAGCATCGGCCCATTCCAACCAGTCCCACATGCCCCGTGGCTATGCAGACAGCCAGCTCACTAGTACAGCGAGCACACGCGCTCTGGAAATGTTACCAAGACCAGCAAGCCCGGAGAATAATTGGCAGGAGATGCAGATGTGCCGGCTGCCATGCTCCGAAGGCCAGAGAAAAGAATATGATGCGTATCGCATGGCAAGTGGAGGTGAGTCATACTGACACTGCTGGCATTAATGATGCTTCTGCTTGGCACAGCCACGCAACCAGGGAGACGGAGACGGACGGGCTGTGAGCATGCAAACCCAATGTGAGGGTGGCGCTTGCCGTACTTTTCACTTACATTACAGTTTTTACTATCTATACAGTCGCAGCTTGGACGTTGATTTTGTGATGTTAATCATCACCCAGTGGTCCGTGTGTATCGTCCCTTCGCTCCATGCGCCTCCTCATCCTCACGCGTAGAAACGTGCCATGACAAGCACCTGCATGCCAGGCATACAGCTCTAAATAACAAAGCAAAAAGACATGTGCCCTTTGGGTGGTGAGATAGCTCATTACCTATGAGCGACCTTCCATCTGCACTCATGGCTGCTCTGGGAGCCATTATGATTATGATGGAAATCTCACAAGCCATTACTGGGAGACAGCACAGGGCTCACTGCAGACACACTAATGGACTCATTTGTAATTGGGAGAGAGGGAAATGACTCTGTGAGCTAGCAGTGGCTTTGTTTGATGGAGTATGGAGGAGCGCATACTCGTTTTGACAAATGAAACGGGGTTAGTTGTCTATGTGAGCTTAACCGCTGTGCTTCCTTGATCACGGCACACACACACACAAACACAAACACCATCCTCCCTTTTTTGTGTCCAGCAGTTACCTAACTCCCACGAGCCTGCTCATATTCTCTTTTGATGGGGAGGGGTTGGGCCTCAGGGTTTGACCATCAATCTTTGAGACCCACAGGACGTGCAGGACGAGTTATTAAATGATACATTTCTTAGAGGTGATAATAGTGTTGAAATTGACTGGTTTTGGTTGGATGGGTCACCTTCCAAATCTTGGGATTAATAGTGAAACGCATGCTGATCCCTGAAGTTATTCAGCCATGACTCATGTGAAGGCCCCCGGAAACTTTTTAGCCTTCGGATGTTTTGTTGGTTGTGCTTTTCTTCCGGTAATTCATCTGCGACTACACATGAAATCCATGTTGATCCACTCTCCCTGTTTACAGAGACACTATAACTTATCTCTCTTCCTCAGTTTATTTCAGCAACATCTGGGAAGTTAACTGCTGAGGTTTATTTGCTATTTCTCATTATTTTAATTAACTGCGATTTCCCCCGCTTTCTATTCACATTGTCCCCACAGTGTTGCGCAAGACGTGGAGTGTGATTTGCTGGTTATGCTCCAATTCCAGGAGGATTAGAAACAAATGTGCCATTGTGGTGAAACATTAGTTTGGCATGTGTTTTGCAAAAATAACAGTACATGTTTAATAAAACCACAAAAAAAATGTCTCTTTAACATTGGTGCTGGACTGGTAATACAGAGTATGAGAAGAACATGAATTTAGAAGGAAAATAAGAGAAATGTAGTCTTTTATTTCATTGCATGTAAAGGGGATGGACACAATAACAAGAACACCTGTGCAGAATACTGTAATCCATTAGAGAAATCCGGGAATGCGATGTTTAGTTTTTGTAAATAGGCAGATTAGACCGAATATTAAAAGATAATGCAATACAAAGGACATTCTCCCCAACCTGCGCTTGTGATTATGTCAAACTGATTTAATAAAAGACAAGCCGCACATGGCTGACTCACCATGTTTTGACATTAGCCAGACTTTATTTTTTACAGAGACATCAACTGATTGTTTGACATGGTCGTTATTTTTTAAACACCTCGGTTCGAAAAGGGAGCAGGTGAGCTACTGCATAATGCATCCAATTCTGCATGGCAGGTTCTCTGTGTTGTTAGTCCACACCCTACTTATTAAACCAACAAGACATTTAACTGAATGTTTATACAAGGAAGCTCCCTCAGCAGGAGCCTGACAGGGACGAATCAGACAGGGAGATGGGAGGAGGATGTCGGGGGAGGGGGGAGGGTAATACGATTGCCCTGACCTGGGTGATTTATAGATTCATTTGTGTGCTTGTTTAGGAACCCGATCTGCATTATTCATGTCCACTGAGGACATTAGCTGGTTAACCCCGGCTCAGGTTAGGCCACATTATTTTAATGGCCATCGTGAGGGCAAGCCTCTCAGCTCCATTGTCAGAGCGAGGGAGGGAGGAAGAGGGGAGAGCAGCGCTCATTTATTCCAACCAAAGAGCTATCGCCTATACACAGAGAACAGGTGGGGCCAGGGCATTATTATTCAATTACGTCTGTTAACGGTAAACAATGCACAGCCCTTTAAAGCTCAAAAGAAAAGGATAATTGGTAACCAAATACCCGGCGACTTTTGACTACCTGGCGTTCCATAATTTATGTCGTGCGACACCTGTCATGCACACGGTGCGACCGCGGCGTCCCCGTGTTTTCCTGCGCATGTAATTACTATTCATGTCTGTAATGATGATGCCTTGTAGCCATAAAAGAGACTGCAGCTTTGACACGAGGCCGCATTTGTCATCATCTGGGTGGATTGATGTGACGGTTATTAGTGACACACCGGTCTGCGCACACAAAGCTGCCACAGGGGGAACACAACTACAACGGCATCGTTTTAATTCTGACGTTGGGCTTGTTTATTCAAAGTGTATTAATATTGAACGTTTTGCGCGTCCAAATTGCTCCAACTTCCACATGGCACTTCCCCAGCAATACACAAGGACAGACAGACAGACAGACATGCCTTGCTTTGTAGTTAGATGTCAGCAAACAGAATGTATACCTTATCGTACATAAAGATGCTCTCCCTCTTATCCACTGTAATATTTAAATACTGCTGTATGAGACATATGGTTGCCTATGATGTGATATTTGTGAATTATCCCTCTTCTCTGCATCATAGGATCATTTTACTGTAACAAATGACACACACATGTGCGCACACCCAACGCACCCCAGTTTAAGGAAGATAGGATAGTTTTCCCTCCGTCTTCCCGGTGAGGATGATCCACCTCTTTCTGAGCTCCTTTTTTCTCCGGCTCTCTCTGGGGAGAACGCCATCATGCATAAAGAAAGACACGGGGAGAGGCAGCAGCATATGTCTGCCGCGGCGGATGTGGCGCTGACAGGCCGGGCTTATCGTCTCCGCCGCTCTTCACTACAAGCGTGATTACCGCTGACAGCTCCAACTGCTGATAAAAGCGGGAACATTAAAGAAAACAGAAGAGCCGCGAAGTCGACGCACCAGTGTTTCTTCTCATCAGGGCTCCGCCTGCCGCCTCCCCCTCCCCACACAAACACCACCTCCAGCAGCTCCCTCTCTGCCTCGCCTTCCCCAGTACCCCACGCCACGGTGTCAGAGCTGTCGAGAGCGGGAAGTGACATCACAAGAATTTGCCAGCAGTCTCGAGGCTCATCATGTCAGCGGCAGCCTGTCTTGTGTCAGGCTTCCCCCCAGGCAAGCTGTGATCCAGCCCTCGTCGCCGCACATCAAGACTCCTCGCCGAGGAGGGGAGGGAAGAAGGGAAGAGAAAAAATTAACAGAATGTTTTTCCATCTTGTTAACTGACAGCATCGTTTGTTAGAGCGCTGTCTCAGCAAGCGGCGTACGTGGAAGGCTTTCAGATTGGCAGCGGGAAGAATTGGCAAGCGAAAGCATGGTGAATTATTGAGTCTGGATGAGGTGTCAGAGCTACCGCGTCGCTTTGCGTGGGTTTCCAGAAACGCATCTGAGGTGTGATGGGAGAACAAGTGTTGAAAAAATGATTTAAAAAGCTGCGAAGATCTCGGGCCATCGCCTTCCTGGGCTGGACAGAATATTTGTGTTGGTATGTCTGTATATGTGTGCATACTGTACATAATTACTTTGAACATCCAAGTTAAAGAAAAGGGAACAAAAGCTGTGGCTCGTTTCCTCCAGAACTACTTTCCAGTCTGCCAGAGTAAGACGCCGTTTCCCGAGTCGTGGAAAATCTGCTCCATCTCCTGGGTAAATCTCCCATCTCCCGGATCTGGCCCTCTGTCAGCTCATTTGGACAGAGAGCGGCGCTGCCTCGGCAAAGAATGCTTTTGATTCTCTTTTCATTTATTTGAACTGATCTGCTGTGATTAAGAGCTCCGTGTCTCATTATTCTCTTTTGGAGAGGAGCGGGGCATTGCCTTTTGCCAAAATATTTGAATGATTAGGGCCCAAGCACGGCCCATGCCAAAGCAACGGCAAGCATTCACTCTGCTTATTAGATTCACTTAAATGCTGTTGTAAATCATCGCTGCCAGTGCACGCTGCCAGGCCCGGGCTCTAGTTCGAGAAGCTTCCGCTGCCAGTGCCAGAGCACAGTGTAGAGCCACTAGAGGCAGCTGAGGCTGCCGGTCTGTGCCGCTGTTTGTTTTACCTCGGCCTCTTTATACAGCAAAATGTTTGTTTGACCAGTTTTTGGATTCATTTCCCAGATGAAAATGCAATTAATCAAGCAGCTGGGAGACATGGGTGAGTTTGAGAAAGCTGATCCTGCTGCATTAGAGGTCGAAACCACCAGACAAGCAGCTGGAGATGATTTCTGTCTCCGAGCTGTAATTTCTTAAGACATGAGTAACGATGACTTCAACTTGAAGGCACGGAAACATTTATTAATACCAGGACGCCGCTGTTTAGCCAATCCAGATCTGTTTTTTTAAGAAACAATTGAAGGGTTTCGGCGTGAAGGGGTCACATCGTCGCCTGCGTGATTGTGGCCCTGAGACTGAATCAGCGTGATTAGCACTAGAGTTAAACCTGCGTGTCATTGTATTGTTCTGTGAGAATGAGAGAAAATAGGGGAAAAACAGCAGCTTGCAGAGCACTCAAAGAAAAATACTGGCTTCGGCCTTTCAAAATACCCCTGGAAGCTCAATCAGGCCTTCAATCCCGGCACATTGTCAAGAAGCAAATGCAACAAATCAGAACATATTGTTCCTCAGGGGGCGTAATAAGAGCCTTTCAACCATGAGCTCCACCGCTCTCCTCATGCCCTCTTGGTGACAAACTGACTCCATCGCTTTCTTATTCATGTCACCGCAGTCGGCGTCTGTCATGGAAAGCCATCTGTGGTGATACGGCGTACCTGTATGTCATTTGGCGACTTCTTCTCCCACAAATAACATGAAGGATGTGTCATCCGTCCGTCTGCTGAGGTTAAGGTCAGCGTGTGATGATAAACACGACGGGGATTTCCTCAGACCTGAATGGCCGACAGCTTTGGCGCCGGGCTCGGGCGCAGCTTGCTTTTCAATAAATGCTGTAGCGCAAAGGAGGACAGATGAGGATCCTGAGGTGTGACGGGGGGCTGGGGAGGTGGGGGGCAGAAGAGAAGGAAGAGGAGGGAAGGGGACAGGCAATTTAACAGCGGCTGTGACTCGGCAGGAGGGGGGGGAGATGTATGGCGCTCAGCCAGCAGAGCAGTGGAAAACAGTGGTCCAGACTAATGATCCACAACCTGATCGTTATGGCCCCCACAGAAAGGATGGGCACGAGGCGCAGTTCCCTCGAAATCAATTCCCAGGAAGCGCATGAGTACTAGTTGTAAATCACGGCGGTATGGAAGGATGGACGGAAAGCGCTGGGGATGAAAGGAGAAGGTGGCTGTGGAAGAGGAGAATGGGTAGACGGGGAGCTTTCTAGGGTGGATAGATGGACCATGAAGGGGGAACTCTTTCGATCATAAACCCTGAAGGCAAAATGACTTGTGCGCCCTGCACACACCCCCATCCAGCAAAAGCAAACCAATGGTGTAGCTGTTCCAGCCTCTTGCCCCTCAGCCACCCCTCTGCTTGATGGCTCCATTGCAGGTTGAGGCTGAGGTTTAGGAAAAGTGCTCCCAAATTGATTTATATTCCCCAGCAGAGCCCCCATCAATCCTAATATGAAACTAATGAAATCAGTGGGTGTTGAGGGGAGATGTGCAGGTGTGCGTGCAGGCCTTTGTGCGTGTGGGTGTGTGTGTGTTTGTGGTGGCGGTGGGGAGGTAGAATGCCCTTTTTAGAAACATATCATGATAAAGAAGGCATTGATCAAGGGGAGTCCAATGATGACAAATGCCACAGCTCTGAAATAAACAGCCTAGAGCAACAGTAATGGGATTCAGAACCATCAGCCAGCGTGTCCTCAAGGCCGCCTTGAATGAGCGTGGCTGTTCACATGGTCGATAGGTTTCAGTTTAATTGAAGCTTTGTAGCAAAGGTTTCAGTTCACACCTTTTATTGAAAATGTTTTAAAGGCCAGACCAATGCAGGTATGTTTTTATCCATCAACCATGTATTGTGTTTGAAAGAATGTACGTAAAGTCACTGGTTTAGTGATTAAATCAAAAAAACTCCTGGTGAACCGGCATGATTTCGTCTGATTTGCCGGAGTCTGTCCCGTTGGAATTGATTTATCATCAATTCCACCGTAATTAACAGCTATAATAGCCAATATTCCTGCTGATGGTCATGTTTACTTTTGTGGGTTATGTGTAGATCCATCCGTATTTATTGAGACTATTTCATAACCAGCTTAAGTTCCTTAAAGTCATTTAAAGGAACTTTCAGTTTCATACAACCCCGATGCTATTTGTGCAGTTGTAAAAAAAAATCTATCGGGTAACGTAATGTGTGAGTACATTATCAAATGATTTGCTTAAATCTAGAAACATTGCTAGTCACATGGCTTCAAACGGACCTTGTGGTTAGTCAAACTAATTTGGCAAAAAAGGAGAAAGATCAAAGCATTATCCAAACCGTCTGTTGGAGACATCAGGCACAGTTTGCAGACCACTTTGTGGTCAAACTTTGACTGACCAAAACTTACAGAAGTTGGGCGTGCACACAATTTCCCTGTGCAGTGATTATTAACAACATTTTGGGTACATTAACTTCAGCTTTGAATTGTTTCCATAATCTGGCCAAACTGCTCCTGCAACTTGCTCCATCTGACTTATTTTTATTGATGTCGCAGTGTTCCCAGTTCTTAGCAATTACTTTGGCGGTTAAGATGTTTTACAACCAAAGGAAATGATGGCCAAAACTACTAAAACCAGACCCAAGGTTTCCTTTAAACCTATGGGAAGGGGAATGGGTATTGGGCTGTGCACCTGTTCACAATCATTAACACAAAGTCTAAGAGTCTCTATTAAATGGAATAGAGACCATAACCCATAGACACACATTGCAGGAAGAAAAAAGAAAAAAAGCGTGTTCCACTGATAGTTAATCAGGCCACAACTTAATGTTTCATCTCCTCCTGCCTATAAGCTGCGGCTCCTGCTGCTTCTCAGTATGTGATGGAGCCGTATCAGTTTCAGCAATAACAAATGAAACCGTCCCCCTTTTCCCATTCCCACCGTCGTTCTCTCCACTTCATTATGCAGGCAGCCTGACGCTATTTGACAGAATGTGCTATCTGCAACCCCCAGCTGCAGTCTCCCTCTCACTATCATCGCATCGCTGGCAGCTTAACCCCATTGCTGCCTGCCACGGTGGAGCAGGGAGGAAATGATGATGACGACGACGATGCTGCTGTCTGAGGAGAGAGAGAGAGAGAGAGAGAGAGAGAGAGAGAGACTCACCAGCACCTATGTGGGTGTTTGTGTTTTTTGGCATCACAAGTGTTTCGCTGTGTGGCAGGTCGGTTTTGGCACAGCTGCCTGTCAAGTGTGCGACAGTCTGTGGAATTACCTCCTACCATTTTACATCACATTGTTAACTGCAAAATGGTCACATTTATTTGACAACAGCATCATCCTCAAAATGTAGTATGTGAGTATACGACAACACACCAATACAGTCCTGGTCAGCGCTGACTTGACTTCTCAAGCCGAAGTTCTACAACTCGTGTCCGCCAGGGTCCCTGTGACGTCAATGTCATCACCAGGGCGTACTGACAAGTGGTAGCTTATAGCGATTCACTGTGTTCCAGCGGACAGTACAAACAGAACAATGAAGCATTGCGGCAAGCATGAACCACGCTTAACCAATGCATGCTTAAGGTGCGCTTTCACAAGCCAACATCTAGTCACTTCAAATCAAACTGGGTTTGTTTTGGCAGTTGTGAGCGCAGTAATCATACTCTGGTGCGGACCAATACAACCGGTCCATGAAGTGATCTGGGATTGCAGTGAGAACATAATCAAACCAAAGGGGGATTACGGGCTTTGTTGAGATGGACAGGTAAAAGACGTTAATGCGAGAGGACTGACCATGAAAATAGTGCCGTTTATAAAGTCACGCGACATTAACGAGAGGGATTCATGCGCACAGTAGATCGGTGCAGAGTCTAAGTGCAAAAGACAACAATCCTAATTAAAGTCTTTTGATTCCCTGCGTAGACGTGGCAGCTTTCGAGATGGGAAAAAAAAGATAAATGTCCTCCTCCGTACACACCTCTCAGCGCTCTGTGGAAACCGAACCACACGTATGAATTTCCCTCTGAGTGGGACCAGTCCAACAGACGCAGCGGGCCCAGACTACGTACTGTGCAGAGTCTGTATGCTGAAATCATCGGCCTTTTGTCTCTCTCACAAACAAATACTAGTAACAAGATGGCAGACCAGTTGGGTCTCCAGAGAGCTGTAAATGAGCTTAATGAAGAAACAAACAAACAAACATCTTTAAGGGTGAGCCTCAGAAAGCTTCAGGTCTGGCATATCTAATTTGTAGGTTAATGTCGGTGCAGGCTTATTTATCTGGGTTATCCTCCGCTCCACATAATTAGATGTGCACACGTAGCATTATGGAGAATGTCAACTCATTTTGCTCATGTCTGGCATTTGTGACGTTTATTGTTTCTGGCCTTTTATGTCATGGGAGCTTACTGTAGAGTCGCTGTCAATATTTTTGCATTAGACTGATATTAGAAAGAGATTGCTATTGTTGGATGTCCCTATAATTTCATTTGCTGACATTGAATTTAATACTTGCAAAGATGAGAATCTAATAAAGGATGTGATATTGTGCTGCAAATCCTCAGCAAATAGCCACTTTGACTGTAAAATGTATCTGCTCATCATGTGCATATTGCTAATGGTGCATGATGTGGAATCATCGGCACCGGCTGGTGCATTTTGGATATAGTGGCATAATGAGTATGGTCTGAGATTTGCCAGTGGCAGATCTTCATTCCCTGGACTTGGCTCTGGTCTGTCTCTGCCTGTGTGTGTTAACTGTCAGGTGTTGGAAGCCAAACTGCCAGTGAAGTTTCTTTTTTCATTTTTTTTCACGCCGTCTGCTTTTGATTTCTTTTCCCAGGGGTGTTTTAAAAAAGCAGCTTGATTGTTAGTGACAATCAGCCGCTCTGGCCCTTTTTGAGCAGAAGGTTTGATTTAATCGCGAGGCTGTCATTTATTATTCTGGAGCGGCAGCCGCCCCTGTGAGGCCTGGGCCTGATCAAGCGCCTCGGAGCTGTCCCCAAGATCTCACTCTTTTCCCTTTCCCCCGTTACGTCTAAATCCTCAATACAAATCGCAGTGTTTCGGCTCTCCCAGTGGGGCCTATTACTGCCTGTGGGGCATTAAAGATCATTAATAGTGCTGTCAGAGAAAGAGAGGGAGAAAGGGAGCGAGGAGAGGGGAGTGCGGGGAGCGGCAGTGAGTTGCTTAGCTGCTCATAAATGGAAAATTAATACATCTGCTTCATTAATGCTGCCTCGTGTTTGATGTTTGTTAGCTGGCAACTTTAATGATGTAGGTTTGAGCCGACGGGGCGCTTGACTAAATTTGATTCCTCCAATTAAGTAGTCAGGCTTCTTCTCTTTTGGGAAAATGGTTAGAAAGGAAAAACTGCTGCCTAATTATGGACTCCAAACCTTCAGTTTTTGTGGCTCCTGCGCCTTTTCTTTTTTTTCTCTCCCTCCCTCTGTTTTTGCTCTCTTTCCCTCACTCCTCCTCCGTTAGCGACTGATTGCAGCGATGCGTTCATCAGCGATGGCCCCGCAGTAAGTTGTTTACCGTTCACTAATCAAGGGGAAATATTTTAATCAGCGCCTGCAACTTTCTTAATCAGTAACATCAGCAAATGGTGTATGTTAATTGATATATAGTGCAAGGTGATGATAGGCAGTCTGAAGTGCAAATGATGAAATTAACACTATCAAGGTTCTAGACGAGTGTAACTACATCTTAATCGCAGCCTCGGATACCGAGCGCGCAGGAAACATAAAAGCCTCTGAAAGCGTTCTTCTTATGCATGAATTCCACCCCACCATACATAAAACAAAACCGCTTACAGCCCATGAAAAGAAGACGCTTTCAAGAAGAAGAAAAAATGCAAAGATATTGTCGAAAAAACACACATTTATCTGAAGATGAGACAATGCTTTTATGTATTTGCACTTGAAATGGAGTTCAGAGAAAGAAAAAAATAATAATGCGGAATATACTGTATATTTGCATTGTGCACGCAGTCATTTGTAACATACTGTGTTTGGAGGATGTTACCAAACCATTCAATCGCATGACCAACCCATGATGCGGGTGATGAGACTAGTTGTCCGGCTGTAGATCATTAAGCTGACGTGACAGTCACAAAGAAAACACGGTGGATTAATACATCGTATTTACATGATATTTATACATTGACTAGCTGCAGAGTCAGGAGGGAATAACCCATCAGTTTTATGTGTGGTCAGCACTGTAGGAGAAAATAATCTCCACTACATATAAACATGCACTGTATTCATCAGCAGAAACTCAACAAAAAATTGAAATCAATAAGTCTACTAGTCCGAAGAAAATGTGGCTGCAAAAGAACCTAATTTCATGCATGCTGGAGCCCAATATTGAAGTAGTTCGGTCCCACTTTTATCCGCCTTAGATAATGGTTCAGCTCTAAAGATGCTTGAAGTAATAATCAGAAAATGAATCATGAGGTGAATATCTGCTTTGCATCCTTCCACTTACAATAATGTAGCTTAGAATAGATATATATTTATAGATCAGCAATAACTGAATAATGATCGTGAACTCATTGATTTTCCTTTCTTATATACTTGTTTATTCATTATCTTAAGTATATTTCCCGCTAGATGCATAATGGGTAACTTCAATATACCACAGAAGCATGTTGCATTGAAGACTGTATTACATCATGCTATAAATACAACTGCACAGGTACTGCCGCAGTACTCGTAAAAACATATGTCAAATGATTGGCTCCTGAAAGCGGCACAGCAAATGCAAAAAGAAACAATGGGCACAAGCTAAAGGCTGACAGGGACACAGTGAGAATGAGTCAATTTAAAATGCTGCATTTCAGCTGCGAGGCCGTTCGCATCAAGTGCAGGTGTATACCCATGTTACACATAGTGCCCAGGTGTGTGGACATAACAGGGCTGGAAGTCTTAAACAATGGAAACACACTTCAATTACAGCTGGAAGAGTTTTGTTGCAAATCATAACACATTTTAATTACAGCGTAAAGTATCAAAGTAAATATCCATAATCGTGTCCAGCATG
The DNA here is from genome assembly GCA_038501785.1 of Myoxocephalus aenaeus. Lineage (NCBI taxonomy): Eukaryota > Metazoa > Chordata > Actinopteri > Perciformes > Cottidae > Myoxocephalus > Myoxocephalus aenaeus. The sequence goes on along the minus strand of JBAMJR010000175.1, from coordinate 3,030,652 downwards.
TGAATACATTGTGTATTGTGTATATATTTGTGTTCAGCCAAGTACTTTGGGTTAGGTCATGTCACGTCTACCAATCGGTCGCTACGTTGCTACCAGTTATCTTCATTCTCTGCTCCCCGATTGGCCATGTTGTCTCCTTGATGTGACGGCATCAGAGACAGATGGTGACACCTCCATCCGCCGAGTACCGACCCGCTCATGTTCAGACTACAGTCAGCCCATCTGACCGTCTTCTCCCTCTTTGAATTATTCAGCACATCAATAGTTGCAGCCGTTGCTCTATATGAGCGTGTTGGCTCGGGGCAACGTATATGCTGGTCTGGAAGTAGGGGAGCGCGTTGGAGGACTCGGCCTCAGGCTCTGCAGACCTGGGACTAATGATAATAGTCACTCCTGAACAACTGGCCAGCTAAGCACTTTATTCTCTCTTCCTTCCCCCCCCCCCCCATTTTTCCCTCTGATCCTTCCACATACCTGGCCCATCTATGCTTTGGATAACAAAGGTGAAATGTAGTTGAATCAAAATATATGCAAACGAATTTGTGCTGTGAGCTTTGAATCCTATTGTAGTTATGTACCGTAAACGTCGGGTTACAAGCCGCTCCTACGGCTGATCAGTGTCCCCGCTGTAGCAAGCTGCTAGCTAGCATTGCTACCGGCCACTGCTGCTGCTACTGCCTGCTGCTGCTACTACTGCCCGCGTCCCCTCTGCCCAAGTCGGGTGTCGAGCCTGGTCCCGCTACCTTCGGTGGTTTTCGAGGAGCTAGCGGAAGTTAGCGGGGAAGTGAGGGTGACCAGATTTGAGTTTGTGAAAAAGAGGACACTTCGTTCCGGGGGGGGAGAGGAGGAGGAGGAGGACACTTCGTTGCGGGGGGGGGGGGGGGTGTAGCAGTAGTGTGTAGCATGCCGTGAACTTACATTTACGTTGAGATCGGTCGACCAATGACAGTTCTCTCTACAGTCAGAGCTTGCGCAAAAAGGTGGAACGTGAGGGAGATACCATTTCCAAAACTTGTAAGGGGGTAATAACTATTTTCCCGGACGTAGCAAAATCCCGGACGTTTTTGGAATCGAAAAGAGGACATGTCCGGGAAAAAGAGGACGTCTGGTCACCCTACAGGAGCCCCAGCTGGCTACAGCAGGGAGCTGTCGGGGACAGCTAACAGCGCACATTATGTCAAAAGAGCTGGCAGAGCGGGGAGTGTTCACCTGAGGGAGAATCGGAGGGTTGGTGCTACGTTTCTGTGCCGGTGGTCGGGACGCGGCTATCAGCTGTAACCGCTACATTAGAGTAGTGCAGCGCGGTGGCCATGAGCTAACAAGTGTAGCGCGGCGGCCGTGAGCTAACAAGTGTAGCGTGGTGGCCGTGAGCTAACAAGTGTAGCGCGGTGGCCGTGGGCTAACCAGTGCGGCTTTGTTCACATGCACTAAACGCACAGCCCAGCAACGTCAACAAAGCAAGGCAAAGCTGGGTTTCCAACACGCACACAGAGGGAGAGAGACTTCATTCTCTGCTCAGGTACACATTACTCCACTGTGTCTTTACAAAGCTAAAAGTTGTTTGATGATATATTTATGGTCTGAATCTTGTATATTGCGCCTTTAAACTGCGATTTCTTGCTGATGCATAACCAACATCTATTATCAGTGTAAATGAGCCGCCGACTTTCCTGGTTAAACAGGAACAAAGTGGAAAGTGCGCTTGCAGGCATGCTGAGGGAAGACGAAGGGAGCAGAGAGGGTAATGAGAGCTGCACACAAACAAGCCATTATTAAACACCGCTCTTCTTAAAGCCGCTTTCTGAGGAGCATCAAGCCCAGAGCACTTTAACTTGCCAAAAACAAGCCCTTTTTTTGCACTTTGAAATTAGGAGGTAAGATCAGCGCAGGATAAAAAGCTCAACACAGGAAAGCAGAAGGACGCTTTATTTGTTTACCATGCGGCAGGCCGAGGGCGATAGTTAGACTTCTCTTCATCCACAGGAGAGCTCCTGCTTGGCGACAGCGCCGATGCAGCACATTGCCTCCCACCAGCATCGCACACAGCGCCATCTGCTAGGACCTGTTGGCTTGTTTGTTTTCCAATGCAAACAGCAAATCACTTCTTTCCTGTTCCTGCTTTTTACCATATGCCACTGCCTGTGTATCAGAGCGAGGCATGTATATTAATGAAGTTAATCAAAGACGCGCACACAACCACATCTGCCAGGGGAATTTTCAAATGATTGCGCCCGCCGCTTGATTCATCACGCCGCTACCCTCGCCTGTCACCGTGGCCACCTTTTGATGGAGGTGAGACAGTTATAAGCTGCAATCATCTGGATAAAATGTTTGAAGTGAAGCATAAACTACTGTTTAAAAAAAATATATATGTAATGTACAAAATAGTCTTAACATGTATGATAAGTGGTTAAAATGTAATATAGTGTTCCTATCATGTCCCCATCGTTGCCACTTAGCAGTCTGTATAAACATACTGTACCGAGAAGCTTAACCAATTAGCACGCTGCGTTTATGTGGTAAATACAGCTGTACATCTGAACATATGCACACAGTGATATGTGTCCCAACAGCAGGCGCCGCCTCACAATTTAACTTTCAGCGCGTGGAGATAACGCTTGCAAGTCTTCCTGGTGTATAGCGGGGCTTGAACAGACCCCCGGATCCCGGTGTCACAGCAATGAGATGCTATGTTAAACAGCAGGAGCAACACAGCAAGGCAACGCATCCCCGTACAGATGGCAAATGATCCCGCTGACAAGCCGCGGAAATCCTCTGAGCCCGTCAGGTGCACGCAGTGAGCCGCTGTTTCCAAAGCACTGACCTGAACATCATCGCTGCCATGTTTATTCCATTTAGAGTTTCCGCAAATTGTGTTTTGTTTTGCCGTAAAGACATTTGTGGACTTGATTCCTGCTAATGATCTCCCAACATTTATTACAGGGTTCTTACGGTCATGGAAAACCTGGAAAAGTCATGGAATTTTAAAATGGTTATTTCCAGGCCTGGAAAAGTCCTTGAAAAAATAAAACCCCCATTTTTTGGGAAAAGTCATGGGAATTTGTTATATTCATATGTTCATATAAGCAGGCGTACGCTCTATCTATAAATGTTTATTATTTTAATCAAACTATTGTCTCTCATTCATTTATGTCATTTAAGGTTTACTGTATGCTTTGGAATTCTCATTGTTGGTTTAAATACTACATTTTCTCACTTTTTCATGTATACACTGAGATTTCACAAAATGTTTGGTCATGGAAATCTGGTTTAAAGTCATGGAAAACTCATTGAAATTCATTGGTCGAAATGTGTATGAACCCTGTTATTAATGTGGACATATCTCCCATTATAAATGCTTCTATTCCCTATAAAAAAAAGAGTGAAACCTTCCATTTCCCCCTCTTCTGCTAATATGAACTAGTATGCAGGTTACTCATATCTTTAAAAAAATGTCCTGTACATTATCTCGTAACTGTGATCTGTCAAAAGGGACTTGTCGAATGTCTTCAGAACCCCCGTCTCCTCACACTCTGTTTGATCGTCCCTTTTTAGCTCTATTTATTTACTTTTTGTGGCACTTGTCGTCTAAGTTCAACACTATGAATGCCGTCCAGGAGTGACTGCCTGGAAATGTGTGCCATTATCCCCCTATTTAAAGGATAATGATGAGAGTGAATGACACTGACCGGAGCTTCATGTATGGGCAGGTTCTCTCCGCTCATTGCACAGTATGGCTTCTTACACTGCTGACTGTAAATTCCTACAAAATCAGCACTATCACATTATCATCTTGCTCCTTTAAATTGAGTTTGTCTTGGGCTGGAGCTGGATGTTACGCAGCCCTTCTTCCTTTCTCCCAGTAGCATTACCCGTGGCCGAGTTGTTGAACGTATGGCTTCAGCATTTGAAGCATGACTGTCATTGTAAGGATCCGAGCTGCTGCCATCGCCCACAATGTGGTGTCTGTACTGACCAGAAGCCTAATTTCTTAAATTGCACCGTTTTTTTTTAGTATCAATCTGAAACACAAGAATGAAATGAAATGAAACAAAATTAGAAACAAAGGGCCCTTTGCAAAGGACATGTCACTCTCAAATCACAATAGAAACCAAAGCTGCGTTCTTTTCATATTAAAGGATTTATTTTTTTACCGAACAGCTTTTAATTATAGTTCTTAATCATGAAAAGAGGATTGTTCCTTAAATTACTAATTGAAACTGACAGTAGAAAAGACAACTGCTCCTTTCAGAGTCTATTAAGTTCTATTCACTCTCCCTTCAGTAAGTAGCGTGTTTCAATGTTACTATACAACTGCACTGCATGTGTTGATTTGTTCCTACTTAGTGCATAATTACACTTGTGGGTTCGCTGAGAGGAACTTAATTTGATTGTTCTGCCTGTCACTCAGTATCAAGAAAGACAAATATGAACTGACGTGTTTGAGGTTGTTTGAACGTTGGCTTTGGTCGGACACAATGGAGGACCTATTTTCTGAAACTCTGCGTTGTGGCCTTCACTCCTTAACTTGGCGAATTTTCAACCGCAAGGTCACTGTGATGCATCTTTAATGCTCCTCTGCGCAAGTGGTTAGCTTTGTCTTGAACTCTGTTTTGTTTTCATGCAGCATCTGTGTTTTTCTGAGGTCTACTGACAAGGCCCTCCTGTCCTGCCTGGTCCAATAAAGTCTGCTCAAATACAGACATGGATTCCAAGGGCTTGTGGACTCGTGCAGGACCCACGTGTGTCTGTGCCTCGGGCCGCGTCATGCATGATTGCCTACACGATGCCGACAGGAGTTCTGGAAGGAAAAACACAATGCACCAATCTGGTCCGGCTTAACCCACACTTAGGTAGATCTGAGGCATGAGAGGAAGAGCGCTCTGTCTGTCTCAAGGTCTTCTCCAGGGTCCTCGCTGATGAGTCAGTGGAAGGGTTGGCCGGTTTCCAGGAGCCGATTTTACCACCCCTCAACCCCAAACCCCCCAAAAAATAAATAAAAACTGATCTCCTCCCACCTCCAAGGTTGGCTCTGGGCAGCAGTGTAGCTGAAGGCAATGCCTTGATCAAGCATGTTAGTGCTCCAGCATCCCCGATCAGACAGGGATCTACTGTGCAGTCTGGGAGCCGCTGACCTTTTGTTAACTTGACTGACAGGTTTATACTTTCCCGACACAATATAATTGCAGACGGCTCTATCGGATGAACTTCGAAACACGGTGGTTGAGTGTCTCTCCTCGACCCAAAGTTACTTTCGAGCATACATACTGTTTGACACATGTAGGTGTGCAGACATCCATCAGTCACTCCATCAGTCCATCCCAGTGGGTTATACTGGGGATTTATTTCAAGCCTGTCTTCTTTGTCTGATCGCTCATCCTAACCTCGACCACAGCTGAATCACAGCGTTCACACTTATACAGTGTGCACTGCAGCTTCGGTCAAATCGCATCCCCCTACAGTCTGACCCGCGTGAGCCGACCCATTTGAGGGATAGCCAGAAGGCTGTCAGAGCGAGATACCGTCGCCCCCGCACCCTTGCCCTCACGCCATCACCCCAGTGCTGACCTCCGCCTCCACGGTCTGCGTCTCAGCCTGGTTTTTTCCACTGCAGGCGAAGCCACTCGGTGATTCGGTGCAGCACGGTGAAACCCGGGGCCAAGGGTCACTGCGAGAGCGATTTTGGCAATAACGTCTTCGGCCCTTACCGACAGAAGTTCCCGAATCTTGTTCTCTCTCCAGTTCGACATTTCCGTTGGCACGTATGGCATCCATGACCCTTCTTCTTCCCCCTCGGATGTTTGTTTTCTTTCCGTTTCACCAGTCACATGATAGAAACATCAGCAACACGTCCACTCGCTGCCTGGGAGAGGCTCTACAATCCGACATTACACAGGCTTTTGTTCTCGGGAGCAGGCAGGGTAAAGTCTAATGTTGAAGTTGAATGTCCGTTCCAACTGATTCAGACATTTGAGTTCTCACATGCAGCTCATCTGGTCGATGTCTAGATACGTTCAGGGTTGCTGTGCATGTGTGAAAGGGGCTTCGTTGTTTTCTTACATTGAGCCATGCTTTCCAGCGGACGTCAATCTAACTCAGAAAAGTTTTGAGCAGATAAAATGACATGTGCGAAGCGGTGCTGCCTGCTGAGAAGACGTCCACTAAACTACGCGTCGCTCCAGTGCGACTCGTGGAAATAGCTGCGCTTTACTAACCGCTCTTGGTTTACAACATGGCCCCGTCTTTTATAAGCATATTGTTTCAGGAAATTAACTGGCGGCTCTTTGTAACGCCGTCGTAAAGGCTCATTAAACAACCCAGATGGTGCTTCCTGGTGGCATCCTAATAATAGCCCGGCGTTTTTCGTTGCGATCACCCCGAAGGCCCCTGCGCCTCTTCTCCACATCTTCCCTCTGTCACACACACTCACGCTCACACCCTCTCCCCCTTGCTTTGACAGGCTGAGTGGAACAATAACCACGCGCCAGCTGATGCATGATCCATGGGTTTGACCCGCTGACCCCAACACACATTGTTACGGCCTGTTTACATTGTGCAAATTGACAAATGTTTTCACGAGGCCTTTTAACTGGCTTTCAACATGTTTCTGGCATGCCCGCTCCAGCGCCTTCCTCTCCCTCTCCCACTTCCTCTGTAACGAGTACATATCCTTTCTTAAAATACGTTGTTAGCTGAAGATCACACAGAATGGACTGCGGGGGAGGACGAGGAGGAAATGTAGGCAGCGGGAAAGAGCACATTTGTATTCTGCCCGTGGTCTTGGACATTATGGGGGGCATCAAGGTGCAAATATGAGTCAGACAGCTCTCATAATGAAAGAATCGAGACGCGTTATGAAATAAGTGGAAGTGACCAATGAAGAGCGACGCGGCACTTGCTGCTTTGAATTCCAATTACGGCGAGCGGTGGCGAGAGAGAGAGCGGTGGCTTTTTTAAAGTCTCCCGAGGTGTTGCGGGCCTCGGATGCACAGCCCGAGTCTCGCATAAAGGTCAGTGTGGCAGACGTTGGCAGGTCACAGAAAAAGGACTCTACATCACAATGAGGAGCTGAACCTGCCACCTCTCAAACAGATGAATACATACCAGCTATTCTTCTTCTTCTTGTTCTTCTTCTTCTTTTCTGTTTTTTCTCCGCCCTGAGATATTTGCAGTTCCTCCACAGGGGTGGAAGGGAGTGGCGGCCACCACTATTGAGGAGAGTGGATTATCTCATGAAGGGAAATCAATTAGAACGTTACGGTGGACTGTGAACATTTATCTATTTAGCTTGACCACTATTGGATTTCCATGATGGGGTTTGACTGTTCAGAGGGAGAGATCAGAGTTAATGGCGATTGTTCTGCACTCCTCCAAACGTATTATCTGCCTTATTCAATGAGAGACACTTCATCAAACCAGAGAGAGCCCTGCGGCCTATTGATAGACGGGCTTTGTGTGGGGTTCGAAGGGAAAAAGATGAGGCATGGGGGGTTGAAGGCTGAGTGGAGAAATGGAAGGGAGTGTGTGTGTGTGTGTGGTTGTGTATGTGTGTGTGTGTGTGGGGGGGGGGGGGGGTCACAGATGTCCAGCCCTTTTGAAAGAAAATTAAACAAGTACCTCATTAGCCAACGCTCCAGTGCTCCCTGGAGGTGGCCACTGAGCCAGGCTTTTTAATGAGCTGGGAACTTAAACGCTGCCAAAGTTTACCCCGGTCTTGCCTTTCTCTGTTAGGCCACTGGGAAGAGCCGTGCCTTCCCCCTTCGCCCCTGGTCTCTTCCACCCCTCCCCACCGCCACCACTACCTCACCCCGGCCCTCCTCTTCCATTGAGGGCCGCTCATGCAGAGGAGAGAGAGGCACCACGCTGATTCCCTGCCTTTCAGCTCCGGAGAGGGGGGATAATGCTGTTTTTGTACCACGCATCCAGAGGAATTATGTGCGCTAATTTGATTAGGGGAAGATTTGATTAACTGGAAAATGAGGGCTTTGCTTAGACTTTCACACGCTTAATTTATCCCTTGCAAAGCAGACGCAACATTGTGTCATGAAACTCAGAAGGCATATGAGAAGCCCATTCACCAGCTCGATGGCCCTTTCAGACTCAACAATATCTAAGACTGCCACGGTTCAAATTGGGATAATCAGTTTAGAGCTTTTTGCCTGGCCTCAGAATACAAATTTCATTTGGCATTAACAGTGAAAAGGTTCAAAGGATAATGAGGTTAATGTAGCGGGGAATTGAGCTAAGGCAGAACAATTTCTGAAGAAAATGCAAAACTAGTGGCATTGTTGCAGGAGCTGGATATATATCTATTTTTTCTTCTTCTCCATTCTGTCATTTATGTTTGTGTGATTCCCACTGTGGTTGCCAGGATGTTATGACAGTGCTTTGGTAGCAAATGTCAATCAAAGATAAAGAGTATGTCAAGCAGAGGGTAAAAATAGCAGGAATCGTAGCAGCTTTTTAACACACATGCACCGCATGTGCATTCACATTTCAGTGCAAAGCGAAAGGGCCATTATTCAACGATGCTTTGAATTCATTTAGTGGTTTTCGCTTGTCTCTATGATCCCTTTGTATACTCTGGAATGGCCACAGGGACTAAAGGAGCTGGATGCTTTGTTTTTGCTCCTTTTAACATGCAGCCATGAAGGTCATATTACTGCACGGTGATGATTACATTTGAATGAAAAGCGACTTCTTCTGGGAGCGAGGAGAGAAAAAGAGCCACAGGCAGGCTTGATCTTTTTTTCTGATCTAAAACCTTACACTGAGTGACCTTCCCCTCTATCTGGCTGGATCTGTGGTTGGCAGTGCTCTATTTTAAACAAATAGCTCTTTTATTTTACACAGGGATTGCCTGGATTACCTTTTAATAAGGGCTTAGCCGCTCTCAGCACAACATCCCCGGCCCAGGGCTGGGCTGGCCAGCACTAGCCCAGCTCATAATTATCCACGGCAAACTAAAGGCCCACGTTCCTTCAAGAGCCCATGTGAGCTGTGTCACTTTCTTTCTTTTTTTTTTAATGTTTTTGTCATCTGTCAACCCGCCAGCGTAGATGCTTTGAATTGGGACATTCTGGAAGCCAAGAATTTATCTAAAAAAAAATAAGGGAGGGGAGCGATGGAGGGATGGAAAGAGAAATGTGGAAACCCACACAGATGAGCTGTCTCCTGTTGGACTTCACTCCATCTTCCCCATCTGTTCACCCCAGTTTTAATTAAATCTACTGAGATGAGGATTTCTCCCTCCCGCGCCACCTATTTCCCTCCTCGCTCCGCTCTCCCGGCTTCGCTCCCATGCTGTACTTGAGTGTAGGTGGGTCGATGCCAACGTCCACTCATCTCCGCGCCGCGCTGCCAGCTGCTAATGAGAGTGAGCCAGGGTTGCGCGAGGACGTTGCCAGCCATTATGAGCTGTTAATGAGGAGCATTCGAGAAAGGCCCTGGCCTAGGCCTGCTGCCATCATCTCCTGCACGCGGACATACATGCGGTTCATATACACACACGCATCTACTGACGATGATTCTGTCTGTCGCAAGTGGAATCTGGCTGTTTATTGACACCTAGTATTCACACAAAGAGCAGCATACTTTAATGAGCTATTTCCCAGGTGAAGTGCTGAGGTTTGGTTGGCTAACCTCACACCACCTCATGCAGCGGTCCTCTGTTCTTTGCTATTGTGACACGTCCCTGGCAGGCCACTCCCCTATTACCATAATGGCCTTCACATCTAGGTCGTTTCCCCGCGCCAACCCACTGTCAGCCATCACTGTGCGCTTCACCTGCTCTTGGCCAGGAAAGAGGTGTCTGCTGAACCTGTTGGCCGCGTGAGGGAAAGGGCAGGTCGCAGCAAAGCTGTGAGCCTGCTCTCTCCTTCCAGGTTGGCACAGGCGCCCGAAGCCCAGGCCGGCCCCGGCGGCGCTCTGTAATGTGAGTCCCTAGCTCCTAGTGGCTCCCATCATGGAAACACAGCTCTGTGCAGGGGTCGTAGTTAGTAGAGAGCGATGGTCGATGGGCCGTTACATGGCCGATACCAATTGTTTCTGTTGTTGCCTTTGTTACTTTTACATAGCGGCTGGTATTCAAGGCTCACCACCGTCCCGAAAAATAATTTGAACCGCCCCGAAGTCGGTGTAAACCGTCAAAATGTGAATTGTTTACTTCCTTATAGTCATCAATAGGGTTATTTGCATAATAACACAATTCAAATGATTAAGAAATACATGATTGTATTTTTATTAATCTATCTGCTTTGATTTTTAACAAAGGGTTAGTTTTAATTATGTATAATTAAGTACTTAGAGTCCTTTACTGGATCAATCAGTGGATGAAACTACCCCTAATAGTTCTATCCACTTACTGTAAATCTCACCAGTGCACATCGCAATTTAACACCGCAAGTGATCTGACATTTCAGTTTGCTTTCAGGACTGAAGGAGCACAAGAGCTGATCATGCCTAGTTTTACTTTAAGGAGGCCTGCCTTTGCACCAAATTTGTATTTCTGATAACATTGAATACCGTAGCTTTCATTCGATAGTTTGCCCCCATCACCCACTCACGAGAGCAAAACTATCATCCCTTGGCCTTTTGCTTGGATTGCCTTCGCTGCCTCATTCTCCGATTGATCTAATGCGTCTGATACGTCACCTTTTACTGTGTATTTCTTCTCCTCTCTGCCTCTGAAACGCACCTGCCGTTTCCTTTGCCTCCGCAGCCCACGCCAGACAGCCCTTGTGCTATGAAGAGGCTGACGCTCACTTAGCGTTGGAGTTCCTACCACTTCGTTTGCATGGTGGCAAAGTGCGTCAGTGTGCTGTTTACGGTGCAGTTTGAGAGAAGGGCAAGGGTTTTAGCAGCACCTTGGGTTAAGAAGGATCACATCACAGCTCTCAAGCTGAGGCCACACGTTCTACGCTGCTTCAGAGAGCTCTGTTGTGTTCAGAGAATAGTGTCTTTGCTTTCTAGGCTTTGCTTTGGAATCTTATTTTTTGTTGTTGGGATGGACTTCACATAAATATGTCAAAAACACATCTGTAACAGTTTTAGAGATCTGACTTGTAATTGTGGATTGTTACAAAAGGCCTCTTGTCGCCAAGAGGGTCATGAGGCATCCGGCAGGGGAACTTTGTTGCGTGTGTCATCTCTTTGAGTCTATCTGATGCAGGCATAAAATGTCCCAAATAATACTTAAAAAAACGTTTTGTCTACAAATCAACCTTGACTTGAACATACAATGTTTTAATATACTTCATTGTTCAATTGTAGAATGAATTGCAAAACACTATGTGCCTTTTTTTGTTTTGTCTGCACTCTAATAGTCTAAATATCTTTCTCAAAACGTTACGCACGTTTCCTCGAGTTTAGCTTGACGGACCAAATATGGCATCTGTTGATGCTTTTGGATCGTTAGTTGACATTCAAACAATACGAGGCTGCACCATACGAGTGGTGACACTGCCCAAAGGGTCGAAAGGTTATTAAAGCGCACGCGGGTGGTTTTGTCCTTTCCTTTTTTCAGTGAAAAACCCAAACGTGGATGCAGACTTCGGAATGTATTGGAGTAAATAAACTTTGGGAACAACATGCGTCCATGCTTTGGAGCAGGCGATGGAGTAATCAAAGCCTGTGTGTGTGTGTGTGTGTGTGTGTGTGTGTGTGTGTGTGTGTGTTGCGCTCACACAGGCCCGCGTGCTGCATTTCTTGTCACAACTGTTATGTCAGTTGGTGGCAAAGCTGATTTTTTTCCCATGGTGGTGATTAATACCAAGTCTGACACGACGGTGGGGGGGGGGGGTGACAATAAAACAAGTGTTTTCATCATCCCGACAGGCGCCCATGGGCCAAACAGCTTTCACGTCACGTGAGCCCAACAGCCAGATTATTGGATGCGGGTGCCGTAGTTCTCTCAGTAAACTCCCCACTTCACAAAGTGTTGGGCTGGTAGTGTGTAATTAAGATGTTGACAGAAACGAGCGCTCGTCTTGGTAGTTACAGACGTGACCTGACAAGGAATGCAACAGTTTACTCTGTATTTCAGCTGCTGGAAATGGAGGAATGTTAAGAAGAGGGACATGGCAATAACACAGTGTTGTGCATTCTTAGGAAATAAAAGACAGTATAGGGACTAGCATGCCAATGCGATGGCTGGGACGGATCCGCTGTGTTCATGATAGAATGTCTTCCAAGTCTGAGCTGCCTGTGCACTTTGCTTTGGCTGAATAGAGAGTTAAGGCCAACACAGTTTTCTTTTTCACATCAAGGGAAACGCTCCGTGTTTACAGTCGCTGGACCGTCAAGGCCTTTCCACTTTCCCTTCTCAATGTCACCGTTAAGAGCTTTTTTTCTCTCTTCTGTGCGCATAAAGGCAACAGCGTTCTTGAATATAAACATCATCCTCTTCGGTGGAATTATTTATTTACTTTTTCCCCCTGGGAGGATTTCTTGTTTACCTCTCGGGTATGTATGTCTGCATACAGAGGAAAGGAAAGGGAGGAAGGAGTATGCAAATACTGCGGCTGTAATAGTTTTGCGATTATTCTGCGCGGGTGGAAATTAAAATAATGTAAACAGTGAGTGTGAAAACGCTGGTCTGTTCCAACATGGTTAGACAGTTTACACTTGTTTGCCTGAGGGCACAAAAAAAAGACAAATCCAGCACATATTGTTCCACGTGTTTGGTTTCAGAACTGCAGTAGCCCAGGAGCATTTCAATTCTGACTTTACAAAAGACTCTGCTGTCTGTGCCCCACAAGTCTGTTTTCACTCTCCGCTTGTTTCAATTTTATTTTCCTCTGGTGTCCTTTTCAAATTGGATAATTGACAACAACAGCAGCATGAAGTCCAAACCAAGACTCATTCCAGCTTCAAAGCTTCCTCGTGTCCAAAGGAGCTTAGACTTAAAGCCCCGGCGCTGCGTCTAGGCCGCTTCAATTCCTTTCGCACACATTGGGAATCATTGATTCTTTAGTCGATTGTTCTAGCCGAGTCATCGGGAAAAGCCTCGCCTGTTCCGTCAGCGCCGTGTGCAGCTGCGAGTCTTGCGTGTGCATGTGTGTGCATGTGTGTGCGCTCCTCTGTGTAAATGAGTTCCAGCTCGATTTAGTGGAAGGGTTTTAGTTGTAGGCAAGGCTGAGCCCATGGCACAGCCAGAGCAGGTTGAGTTTCAAAGGGGCTTATCAGGGGAATTAGGCAAGCCTTTGGAGTCTGAGCATAGCCTAATTCCTGGTGACCTTTCCCTGGCTCTGGTTTGACTTTTTGTGGTGATCAGCAAGTGCTCTAACAAGCTTTTCCGTCTGTGTGGCTGGGGATTACTGTGGAACAGCCATGCCCTCCCCTGCACTCACTCACAGGAAGCCATCTGTGGTGGAGAGAGAGAGAGAGTGTAGGTGAGCGAGGGAGAGAGAGAGAGAGAGTGAGCAGAAGTAGGCAATCGCCTGAAGGGGCATTGTCACGCCTGTCTGTGCGTTGGGGAGGATTCTGCGCTTGTCAGAGCTTCCTTTTGTGACAAATTGGTATGTTTTGTTCTGCCGCTTTAAAACTGCCAGGCACCGACGAGCCTTTCTGCCAATTATCCCGAGCATTCGCGGACGTTTGAATTATTTTCCTTTTTTCAAAGGGGAGTCTCTTACTTTGTTTACGTCTATTCTGGAATATCGCCTTGATATTCATTTCACCTTCTCTCCGGCTCGGAGGCTGGGAATAGCATTACTCAGGTATGTGTCCACTTTCTTTCATCTGTGTTTTGATCATCTTTCACTGGATCTGATTGAATACTTCTGGCTAGGAGGCGAGCGTCAGGTGCAGAAACTTTTCCCTGCTGCCTTTGTGAAAAGCAGTGTTTGTTAACGCACGGCTCCTTCGGCAACGTCATTATTAAGTAACATTGTAATGCCTATCTTTTTGGAGCACACGGCTACAGGAAGCATATGTTTTAATCAGGCTTTCCTTTTTATGTATCAATACAGCAATATGCAAATGAGATGTTATGTCATTTGATTGCGTTCATTATACTTCCACAGATGATCTTTGTTCAGAAGCCCCTGCTGTGTTAACAATTGAATTGATTGCATTTAATCAGAGCACTTCTGAATGAATTATGGAAACTCAGAATGTCACATCACTTGTAATTAAACAGTAGATAGCTTGTTGACTAAATGAAAAAGATAGCAATGCTTGTTGAACTCATTGTACTAGTATGTGGAATACTTACTCAAGTGCATGAGTACTTCTCTGTCGGCCATGTGGAGTACATACTAAGACTAAGACAAGTGTCAGTCTGCTGTTTTTAATGAACCTACACACAGAGCTGTCAGCTGTCCTCCTGACATCTCTTTTAAAGAACAGAAGTCTTGCATTCATTAATGTATTCATGTATAAGTGAAATGCGTAGTGTGTGAAAATGAATGAACTATTGTACATATGGAGACAACATACACGTATATTTTCACTGAAGAACTATTCTGCTCTAATAATGTTTCCCCAAGTATAATAATAAACTTAAAATTAACGTACTGCCTTCAGCAAGTGTATTCTTATTATATATATATATATATATATATATATATATATATGCTAACAAAAACACACAAAAAACTACAATGTCACTTTTGCCCTTTAGGCTTCTGGCAGAGTGTTACACCCCAAAGCAACCACTACTTACCGCTTTGCTAGATTAGCATAGCAAACGTGTTGGCTAAGCCTGTACAGCTCGAAGAGACCCTCCTAACCTGTGTTGAACCTCTCAGGCTATTTCCTTGCCCACAGCAAGGTTACAGCCTAAAACGTAAGGGCTGCCTTGAACGCACATTTCAGGGTAAACAAGTCCCAGAACCATGTATATTTAGCAGGTGGCAACCTTCGGGTCAAAACCGTGAATCCAATGCCGAAGTGCCTTAAACCTGCATTCTTTCTAAACGCCATCTGGGGGCGACTCCTGGCTGCAAAAAGAAGTCTGGTTGTATAGAAGTCTATGAAAAAATGACCCTACTTCTCTCTTGATTTATTCCCTCAGTAAACATTGTAAACATGAGTTCATGGTCTCAATCAGTGTATGCTTTAGGGCGTGGCCATCTTGTGGTTGACCAGGTCTCGACCACAACTTTGCCCATTCTGGGAGTTGTTTTCATTTTTAAACTTTAACCCCTTCAGTGTGTTTTCAGTACGTGAAAGTTATTGTAACATTTTGGTCGTCGAAATTTATCATTTCGAGCGTTCGGTTGTCCTCGGCTCCACACTCTTGTGTCACTTCTTGTTGCAAAAAGACAAGATGGCGAAGGCCAAAGAACCAAGATGGCGACGAACCACAAACCAATAGTTGACGCCATGGTGACTACGTCCACTTCCTATATACAGTATGTATTAAGATATAAATGTGTTATCTTTGTACGAATCTAGTCTAAACATACATTGTTGGGACTTTGATCGCATCTTGGTTGATCGGTATCTGGGGAGGATGGCCCATCTACTGTGTGCCTGATGCTGTAAAACAAATTCAAAATATAGTATGGTTTTAATGATTTCCATACCGGGGTGGTTTGTAGAAGTCTAGAATGCCGGCTGTATCCCTTTAAGTAACCTCCATGGGTACAAGGGTGGGGAGAGAAGAGCATCATCATCATCATCATCATGCAGGAGTCATCTGGGTAGCCTCTCCTCCCTCTCTACTGCATTATCATAAAAAGTGATTTAGGACTGATTGATGCAAATGGCCCTCTGTTCTTTTCTATCATTAACGGGCCCTTCGCCGTGGCCACAGGCGGTGATTAAAGCTGTCATTTCCAGCTACTCATTAAAGGAGCGCGCAGGGCCCTGGGAGGGATTCAGAGAGGGAGAGAGGGAGGGATGGAAGACCGACTAAAGGAGGAAGAAGTGAAGAAGTGCTGTCTACCTTTCCAAAAAGAAAAGAAATAATAGACCCGTGCAATGTTTTCATAATTGTTGTATTCTCCCCAGAGTCTGGCTTAGACAGAGGAAGAAAAAAAAATCTGTGGTCAAATCCATTATAATAGCATCATTTATGATTCCCCAAATGCTTTTATAGTTTAGGCTGCCAGTGGGGTTGCTTATGAAAAAAAGCAAGCAATAACAAGCGACAGTAGGGTTCAAATCGAAGTCACTTTACGGTTTGTATTAATTTTCACATTTTGTATGGAACTAGGAAAAAGTTATGATGCACAGAAACAGTAAAAAAAAAAAAAATCAATATGAGTCTGTTTTATATTTCTGCTTCGCTGCTGGCTATAAATCACAAACAATGCTCTCAAAGAAAGTGAAACTGTGGACAAAACCACCACAACAACCCCAGATACTGAAGTGTGTCTGCAGCCGCCCCATGACTCCTGGCAAAGACATTACTCTGTGGGGCTCGCGCATACACTTGAATGTGGATGTGAGTGTGTCTGTGTGCTACTCGCCGATGGGAACCTTATCTTCTCTAATGGGGGCTTCTTGGCTGTGAGGCAGTGAGATGTGAAGCTCCAGCTGAGCTCTCCTCTGCAGGGGCCTGCAATACCGCCGTGTCCTGGGGACCTGGACTAATGGCCTGGGGAGCCCTTACTGCTATTGTGCCCAGCACGCCGACCTCCAATCCACCTACAAACCCCCGGCCCCTCCCTTGGATCTCCTTAATCTTTCAGCAGGATTCAGTCTCCCTCAGATCACACGCTGAGATTCTGGTCAGGGGGCTGCACGTGGCTTGTAGCAATGGGGCTTGAGGGGGGTGGGGCTTATTGGCGAAGCGCCGGGGTACTAAGCTTCAGTCAGAGAGGTCCATCGATTAACGTAGTTCTGTAGCAAAGGTCTCCTGGCCCAGGATGTGTTGCCCTCTGCGGGGCCCACCGTGCCGGTTGATCTCAGGAGGAGTCCCACAACATGCCGCCGACGTTCTCACCGCACCGCATCTGACCCGCTAACAGGACGCGTGTTGCATTGTGGGACTCCTTCCTCTTTACCTCTCATGAGTGCCCAATGACAGCACCCCACTTTCTATCCATTAAGACAGAGTGGATGGAGTCTTGTGCCTTGCAGACTAACAGTGTCTGCATGCGTCGGTCTCTTGTAAAATACATCAGGAGCAATTAGTCGTCATATGAGAGCCCGTTAATTAGATGCCAAAGGCAAACATGTATGATTATCTAACGGGAGATTACACGTAATCTAAAGGCGTTTGCAATCCGCTCTCTGTTGTCGTGCAGATGTTTGCTTCTCTTTAGCTGCCATCTTACTCATTGACACAGCAGAGAATACAATAGTGTTAATTTCCATTCCTTTGAAATAATCAGGTTTCATATTGAGTTTATATTAAGCTCCTGTACCTGTAATGAGCCATGTTCTACCATAAGAGAGAATTATCCAGGTTCAAAGACACAGACACCCATACAATTGCGCCCCTAAATTGTGAACCATTTCTGGTCCTTTTGGAGTAATGCAATCCCCTACCTGTGTTTATTGACCATTAAATGCAAATTAATTTTTATGTAAAAGGGGGCCATAATTGCCTTTTTAAGAGCAATGTGTTGGCACACATGCATCTGTGAAGGAAAACCACACCAGCATTGTCTATTGGGGGCCTAATGATGCAATTCATTTTGGTCCGTCTGTTCTGGAGACTTTTAAGGAAAATGGATTGTTTTTTTGTTCTCTTAACTGGTTTTAATGAAGAAGATAAAGTAGTTCCTTGGGACTCTCATAGGCTCCCAAGCCTGTATGTCAGTTCATTTGACATTATTCTAGTGTGGCTGAACGAAGCAAGCCGCCTGCCTCCTCCGTGGCTCCTTGTTGACAAGCCGGCAGCTCCCTCCTAGGGCGGCTGTAATGAGGAGCTCTCTCCCTCTCAGGATTAGGGCCTACATCGCGTTAGGGGCCATTGCACACTCATCGTTAAAGCATTGGTGAAAGAGGGACCGGACAGAAAGAGCCGGGCAGCCATAACCCCACCTCAACATGGATTATGTCATATGTCAAGTCATGGCACACTGCTGTTCCAACCTCATCTGCGACGGTGCCCAGACAGCTGAGGGTGGCATTATTACTCAGTAGAATATGCCTGCAGGCCCACCTCCCCAGGGAGGGTCTGCCTGCAGTCTGCAGTGCCCACTGAGGGGAGGGGCTGACAGGGTCTTTATGACTAGACACTCTCCCTAAGGACCACTCAGGAATAAATTAGCATGGCCACAACCCTTCTGACATAATGTGTTTGGACACGAGGGAGGCGGCCCCACCCCTCGTCCCTCCCAGAGGACAACTATACTCAGTGCTCAACCTTATCTTTGTTGAGTATTAAAATACATGATTGCACCTCCGGGGCATACACACAAAATGTGTCCTTTGTGTGCACTCATCTTGCCATCCACTAGATCATAAACTCTGCAGCTGTGCCGTTCCAAAGCAAGATATTGCTTGTGAGTTATACAAACAATAATAACAATGAACATACTAGTTGATCTTGTAAAAAAAGAGAAAAAATAAAAGGGTTTTATTGTCTCCAGAGCTATTTTCTTCCTGTTTGTTTGGTGGCTGAATGTGATCCAAGGGAGAAAGGGAGGACTGGAGCATGAGAGCAAGAGGGAGAGTGGCTTAGTGTAAGGCTTTAAATCCCCAGCTAAAACACATAGCCCTCAGGTGGTGCAGCTTCTTAACCTCAGCCTGCTTGGTCTGATAAGAGTGTTTCTTTGTTGTTGGCTGGAGAGTAATGCAGACTAGCTAAAGGCTATTAAAGCGAGCTTTGCCTGAGTGTTGTTAATCAGTAGATTGCATCACCCGGTTGTGTACTCGGAGTCTGAATAGTGTTCAGCAATCAAACAAATCAATAAATAGATGTTTTTATTTTTGTTTGTGCACCTGGTAACACCCCACAGTAGCGACCTAAAGGTATGTCAAACGCCCATCAATTCAAATCCCCTCCCAGGATGACACTGTCTGCGACCTCCACCCAATATTAAAGGAACGGTTTCACAGGAATTTTGCCATGCTCTGTTCCAGCTGTTTTTTTGTTTTGTTTTTTGCAAGTCAAACTCCCAGCTGCCAATGATTACCGCTGTGGACCGTGCCCGGAGCTTCGCCGACAGTCCAGCTTTTGATTAGCAATTATCCTGGAAAAAACGTGGAGGGGAAACTCAGCCGCTCAGGAGAACATGTTTCCAGCGTGTTTTTCTCATTGAGCAAAGCTCTGTCAGGGCAGGCAAAGGTTGCTGTGGTTCAGCGGGGTCCACAGCACCACTTGGCTTTGATTCTCCCATGCCGCCCAGATGTTGGGATCTGGCTCCACACCGCTCCATATGGTTCCACTTACCCTCCGGGGGAGGAAAGTAAATGGTTTGTTTTTCTATTGTGGTCTCACTCATTACGCACTTATAAAACCGGCTTTTGAAGATTAGAAACTTGTGCCTGCGCTGAGCCCGATATAAGCTGGCATGTTAGCATGGAATGTGTGGCTTTTCATTTTAAGCTCGTAGTTTTTTCCTGAGTTTAGTTTTATACGAACAGAACACAGATTAGTACCGGTGTAGTAAAGCATCTATTCATTTTGGTTGTAGTTTTAGCTGTGTCTGGTTAGCTTTGTGTGTACCCAACCTTGGGATGTTGAATATTTCAAATCCCGCAGCTTATATCCTCTGCCATACACTTTTCTAAAAAAATTTAAAACACATGAAAAATAAAAAAATAGAAATGGACTTAATGAATGATGGCTGACCACATGCTGCGGAGGGATGTGAAGCTCTAAGCTAGCTGTAAGAGCTACATAAGGTCAACAAGCTGTAGTTTAAAAGTTTATAAGAAAGATTCTTAATCCTGATGGACATTTCTAGATTTACATCCTTTTACTTTTTTTAAGCTTTGGGCTGCATTTGAACACATTGTGTTGCAATAGTACAGTAACATTTATTAGCATCACAAAAAAACGTTTTGTATTTTGAGACCATTCACCCAAACGTCGCCTACCAACCCCATTCCACCCTCATCCTCCTGTGAGATGGCTTACCACAGTTTATAGTGCATATATATGAAAATACAGCACATATAAAGTAATAACCAAGAAGAATTTAAAATGAGATAAATAAAATAGATAAATAAACATATACACATATGAGTAAATGAACCAATAGAATACTAATAGTAATACTAATAGATAAAAGGCAGGATATGTCATGTTTTACGTTCATATGCTGAACACTCTTGAAGTCATTGCTAGGCTTGGTGATGTTCACCAACTAGTCAGAGAAGAGATGAATTGGTAAAGTAGGAAATAGTGATTTGAAGACCTTTGCAGTTGACCCCCACAGTGAGAGTTCGATCTTGTATCGTGTAACCAAGTTGTCAGGTTTCTCCTGAGAACTATAAGGAAGTAAATACAAATAACTTTGACTTGTTTCGCCACACTGTGATGATTCCCTCCTTCGCTCGTGTTACTTTTCCATTGTAAATACTTATACTACGAGATTAGATCTCCAGCTACTGGAAGCACGCCGGTCCCCGGCCTGCTCCGTTGACCCCCGTGACCCCATCTAGTCTTCTCCTGCTGGCCCCGTGAAGGAATTTCCATCTCTGTGTTTTCCTTCCGAACTGCTGCTTTCAACTCCCTTTTGACTGACAACAACTTTGTTTTGCTCTCCGGCGTTCCTGCCCGTCCTCAATAACTCGATCCATGCTCCCACAGCCCCTCCGAGCACTTAGGGAAGTTTTAGTTCTGCTGAGTAGCAGGTGTTCCCGGCCCCGTCTGCCCTGACCTGTCAAGGGTTAGTCGTCTGTCAGTGGGTGTCAGGTCTATAAGTAAGACTCCTTACAGAGGGGTCACGCAGCGTCGACGCTATGAAAGGAAGATGAGAGAGAAAGAGAGAGACTGA
This sequence comes from Myoxocephalus aenaeus, assembly GCA_038501785.1. Classification (NCBI taxonomy): domain Eukaryota; kingdom Metazoa; phylum Chordata; class Actinopteri; order Perciformes; family Cottidae; genus Myoxocephalus; species Myoxocephalus aenaeus. The sequence goes on along the minus strand of JBAMJR010000175.1, from coordinate 3,009,806 downwards.
CTGGATGAGCCCTCCCCTTAGACACAGAGACCCTCTTGAGATTTCTTACCGTGAACTTCTTTTTTTTTCCCTTCACTTATTGAACAATGAGAGCACATCTGGCCGCTTCTCTTTGGTTTTGTCACAGTTGTCCTTCACTCTTGAAAGACACTGCCTGAGAGAGAAAAAACAGGCAGTGTTATTGTTACCTTGGCTGCTCGCAAAAGCCTTTGAATGTGGATATTTCCTGGAGTACAGCTGGAGGCAACGTTGTGTAGATCAATATAACATTACATGTCGCGTGTTAAAGGTGCAATTTTAAGGAATCTCGACCGTCATCGATACGTTTCCCGGGACTCTGGCGTTCGATACAAACGGCAAGACAACAGCAGGTTATCAAGAATGTAACAGCTTTTTTCTTTTTACTCTATGAAATCTATTATTTTTAGAGACCGGTCCTTTGACGGACTCCTTTTAGACAAATTGACAACTCCTCTTTCACATTAGAGTGCCCTGTCGGAAGCACAGAGAGGAGGATAGATTTAGTCTATCTCCATTAAACGTTCTTTAATTGGCTTTGTAAGGAATAATCTCCCCGTCTCTCTTGAGCTCTTTGGTTTTCAGACCGGCTGCGTAACGCCGCCGCTCATCCGTCAAAAACGTCGGGCGGATCTCAAAAAAATGAAAGGGACACACGCCAGCAAGTTGTTCAACACCGTGTACAAACACTCCAGATCACACTGCAGTAGAAAGGCCTGTCACAGTCCTGTTTCAAGGAAATTAGATTTTGGGTAAACACAACTGCCATGTGCAGTGTTTTCTTTGGAAAAAGTTTAGTTTTTTCTTAGCTCTTAATCTTTAAAGGACCCTGAGCTCTGAATATAGGCACGTTTCCATTCATCACATGGCTTATCTGCTATTGTTAGTGAAACGCTGACAGTCTTTCGCACATTTTGAAGGCCCTGGAGTGCTTGTGTTGTCAAATTGAAATGTGGGAAGCAGAATCGCTGCCCACCTGCGTAGCTCCAACAGCGCTCCGGGGCCTTGCCTTGATGTGCGATAGAAGTGAGGCACCACAGAACCAAACAAAACACGCAGTGTGCCCTCCTCTGATTAGCAGACAGCGGCGTGATCTTCCGCGTCCTTCGCGGAGGCTTTGTGCGTTTGACAAGCGCACGCCGAGGCCCCGGCAAAATAACAATGAGCGACTCGCCGGCTTGTCAGTCTGTCTGCTCCATTTCCTGTCTCGCGGCGCTCTCCGTCTCTCTGGGCCGCACTGTATCCCGGAGCTTAATAGACTGTAGAGGTCTCAATTGAAAATGTGTATGCGCCCATCAGAATGTGTAACCTTGCTCGCCCTAGGTATTTAACCCGAGACATCTGAAGGCGATGGCTTGACCAGGGCAAATGAAAAGCTTTTACTGGAGACGTGTGTGTGTGTGTGTGTGTGTGTGTGTGTGTGTGTGTGTGTGTGTGTGTGTGTGTGTGTGTGTGTGTGTGTGTGTGTGTGTGTGTGTGTGTGTGTGTGCGTATCTGTGTGTATTCGTGCATATGCACGCGTGTTGGTGCCTCGCAGCCATCCCTCAAACTCCCTCAATTTCCAGCCAGTGCATCAGTCCAAGCAGGAGTGACATGCGATGGCATTCTTTGTTTATCTACTCCAGGGCCACGCTCCTCGTGTCTCTTTGTGTCGCTGTCACCGGAGCAGCGAGCACTGGAGGAGGGATGGAAACACGGTAATAACAGTGGAGACGTGTTTGTTTGTCAAGACAGCTCCGGCTCTCCAGGCGAGGAGGGCATTGCTGGATTCATGAAACATGACAGCTGTTTGGATAGGGAAGGAAATAGAGAATCAGCCTTCAACATCACTCCTGAAGAACTTGACACTTTTAACAGTCAATACACTTTGCTATGCCGTTTCAGTCATTATACTGTAGGTGTGTGCACAGTAAACTCTTGACTGTGGCAAGAACAGTATTATTATTAATTATGTTTATGAATTTAGTTTTATCTATCAGTAACCCCTTTTGACCCATAGCTCAACTCTGACCAATTTAGTTGTACACAAGAAAAAAAAGACCAAAAAAAAGACCAATGTTAAAGATACAGTAAGTTCTGTTTTGGTTTCGTGACGCTCCGCTGTGTTCAGCTTCAGGTTCAGCTTCAGGTGCAGTGGCGTTTCTACACGTAATTACGCCCCGGGCGAGACCCCCCACCGAGCGCCCCCCCCCCCCCCCCGGGCAAAAAAAAAAGTCGGAAAAATATTTTATATTATTTTGAAAAAAGACCGGATACATCCGTCTGTGCGTAGCCTCAAACATAACATCTTGACACATGTCAAGAGGTTACGTGATACGTTTCCCCAAAAATGAAACTTAAAAGTCCGTTACAACTCGGTGTTCTGGATTAAAATCAAGGCAGAGTTACTGAGATCGCCAAAAAAGCTCTGAAACCCTCAACCCTCAAGCTCAGGGCTCCACTAATGCAGTGTAATGGTGAGTTGTATCTTTATGCACTTTATAATTGTCTTTATGCCGGTCGTATTACGTCATATTTATTACGTCATATTTATTACGTCATATTTTGCGCCCACACCGTGAAGGCCGGTCCGCGAAAATATTGTCTGACACAAAACCGGTCCGTGGCTCTAAAAAGGTTGGGGGCCGCTGCATTAGAGTATTGCTCTATAGCCCACAGTGGATCCCCCCGCCCGCCCCACCCGGGAGACCCAGAGGCGACGCCCCCCCCCCCCCTCCACAAGCAGGGGCGCCCGCAGCCGCAGGGGGCGCCAACCTGCCAATTCCCCACACAGTGATATGATAGATAATGGAAAACCGCTTCGCGGCCCAGATGATTTTTTTTAAGTGGTAAGTGGTCGTGCCGCCCCCCACGTGACATGAAAAAGTGCCGCCCCGGGCGGCTGCCCGGTTCGCCCGTGCCCAAAACCGCCACTGGGTTCGTGTGAGGTTATTTTTCAAGAGTAGTTCATAGGAAATGATTTTCGTCTATCTCTGACTGTGCCAGTTGTCTCCATCCATGCGTGTCATAAGTAGATATGCAAAGGCCAGTGGAAGAAGGGAAAGAGACTCAAAAGCTAACCGTCAGTAATGGATGCAATAAAGCACAAATATAGCTTTGGGTTAGTTTTGGATTCAGGGCAGAGCTCTACATCAGGACTTGAAAGATGAATTTTCGTCTAAAGACCTATTATAGATATTTTATGGCACGTTCATATTTTGCCTTCACTGTCCGATAATATAGTTGTGCTGCTCTTAATGACCCTTCAGGCCCTCTCAAGTTAGGATGAACCAAATGTAAGCGCTTGTGAACAGTGTTTAGCACTGTTAGCATTAGCTGGCATTAGCATTTTGTTTCTATTTTCTCCTCTTACCTGATTTTTAAGGAGCAGTCTGACAGCTACAGTGTGTTAGTTGTTAAGAGTCATGACATTATTTCAAAAGGTCACAGCTGAAGTTATTTTTCATTAAGTAGTTCATTTAACACGCTGCAGTGCTTCTAACTTACATGCTTCAGTTATAGATCATATCATTATTGCTATTTTGCAGCTTGTTAATAATTATGTTTATTGTTCTTCTGTTCTCATTCCTTTCAGGGTCTAATATAATACAAATATTATATATATTAAATAATAATATGAATCTCATACCATTACAACCAGCAGAAAGTGGAGTCTGATTCAGCATGCATGCCACACTATACATCCACTTGGTCGTCTGTTGGAGACATCATTAGCCATGTATAAGCGCGTCAACTAATGGGTTTGTGTTGATGCATAAACAAGAATGCTCCATCAAGTCCTCAATTTCACGAGGCCCCCGTGTGATTCATCATTAATCACCGTGAAAATGGCACGGCTTTGGAAGGCGACATTACACAAGGCCGTGCGTTTGCTTTTCCGGTGGAGGGGCGGCTCCAACGCTGTCTGCACGCACAGTCACGCAGGGGGAAGAGCGGGAGGCCACACCAGGCGCTTTGCCTTTTAACGACGACACGCGTTCCCCCCGCCGCCGCACGAAGGAGCTTGATTGCCGATGCCGACGCTTCCGATGACAAAAACGCCATCTGTGAACATCTGCTTTGGAAATGGGAGCCGGCCCTGGAACGGAACATTGACTTTGTTTTCCGTCTTCGTGGACCAATTAGGGCTAACAGATTTACACAGTCGGATCAATTCGTTAACAATAACGGCACCGCTGCTATTCCTCTCGTTTGATAGCAGCGCGGCTCCACTGTGCCCATTAGCATTACAGAACAGCAAAGCACCCTGACCTCCACAACATCTTCGCTCCATCTCGTACACATCCCTGGAGATGCTTTTTCCTTTAATCTAGAGAACACACACAAGGCCGGGAGTGTGTGTGAGTGTGTGTGTGTGTGTGTGTGGTGTGTGTTTCTGTGTGTGTGAGTGTGTGCATCCCCTCCCTTGCTTCCTCCTCTCTGGCATCCTTGCTACAGTTAATTAACAGTTATTAGTGTTAGCGCAGAGCACCGGATAAGATGTCACAAATCATCAAGTCTCTAGGTGCAGTTCCAGCAATTAAGAGCTCTGTCGCACCTTCCCTCTCCACAGTCATTTGGTACGCATCCAGGTCCCTTTTTAGACCTGAAAGCACTAATCAAATCATTTCTGCTCAGATGTTTCGTCGTCATTATTTCAAGCCCTAACGACGTGAGACTCACAACTCGGCACCTCCCCCCCCCCCCGGCCCCGACTCCTGTCTGCAAAACGATGCGAAGCTACACTCTCCTCTGTGTTAACTAACAGGGATTATAACTTTTAATGTTGTGCTTTTTACTTCATGAGTTCTATTTTTACCCAGCGGGCTTTTCTGTACCCAGCGATATAGATGTGCAGCTAGAATATAGTGAGCAGTCAAGAGAATGCGTGAGTGTTGGGAAAGGAGGTGTGATAATGGAAACTTGATTGTGTCCGTCTGAGGTGAATGGACCTTGAGTGGTGCTTCTTCTTGTTTTCCACACTCAGCCCTTGCATGGGCTATAGTTTATTTGCTCTTTCATCCTTTTCTGGCTCTGGCCTCTTCATGCACTTGGCCCAAAAGTACAGTGCCGTGCAGTGGAGTGGTGCTCAACGGTGTTCATGCCGGCACTCTCCAGGACTTCTGTGGTGATCGAAGCTATTAAAACCATTGTCCTTCAAAGCAGCTCTGTATTTGCTTTTAGATTTAATTAAGAGGATCTGGGAGCAGACTGTTCAAGGTCTGCTCAGTGTGTTGTATTGAATTCACCTAACCTCAGCATCAAAGACAGAATGTTTTAAAGGCTCTACTGCAGCTACAGTATGTTGTTTTAAAGTGGCACTACGGCCATTTTTTTTAATCCATACATGTTACTCCTGTGGTTAAAGGAGAGTCCAAACTGTGTCCCAAATCCAAGCACTACAATTTCACAGGAAAATGTTGGTAATGTCATCAATATTAAGTGTAAACTGCTCCATAGACATTGGGTTGTGAGAGACGGTATAGACGACACAGGGTGCCCAGGGGAATGTTCTCAGTATATGGGAACATTTTCAGTTTCACCACTGAGACCACTACAATATTATAAAAATAAATCAGTCTCCCGTTTATTGTCTATGCAGCTCCAGACTTTATACTTAATGACATCACTGCTTCTCTGATCTGTGGCTTTAGGAGAGAGTAGCTCATGTTCCCAAATATTGATTGAGGCCATGGAAATGACATTGGAATTCTAAATTAAGGGGATGTTTCCGTAAGGTGTGCACAGTATAATGAAGCTATGATAATTGCATGCATGTGTAATATGGGCCCCTGTCCTGGTAGTGTAGAGGTTATATGTGTTAGTCCACCCACTCTGCTTGTATTTTAAATAATTCATGTAGAATAACGGTTTATTTTTTAAACAGTCTTGTGTAAAAAAAGAATAACTATCGCGAAACAATTTCCATCGTCATACTCATTAAATGCATTTGAAGTACATCATCCATACACAGTTTGTTTGCAGCACATTCATTTCATTTTTGTTTAATTGCAGTGATAAAACTTAGAATCAAAGTGAAAAAACAAACAAAAAACATAGTAATAAAAAAATATGCTGAGAAAAAAAAACGAAAAGCTGTGCAACTTGTTAATTTGTGCAGATGAGTGCATCCCGTGGGAAATATGAACAAAACATTTCATCACAAAACAAAACTAAACGAAGCAGAAGACAAACAAAGGAACAATAAAATCAAGATGACAAGCTCAGAAAACTGATTTACATAACTGAATGTGAAACCAGCAGAAATACTGTGGAAAGCTGCACGGCAGTGTGAGTCTATAAAATCACAACAAGGAATAGAAATAAAATGTAATCACTAAACGCCCCGATGCTGTAAAATGTGATCATAGGGAAGGTTAGCATGATGATTTTAGTAGTGTAAGTGAGTCGACTAGAAGGAAAGCACGGTGGGCCTTTTTATTCAGGCAGACATGACTCGTTACAAGAGGAAAATTACAGGCATAACTAAACCCAGCATGCACAAACTGGAACCGGTATAACTAAATGGGACACAGCCGTTATGTTATTGATGTTATTTGTTACACCTGAGTTTGGAAAGTCAACAAGCTCTGCATTAGAAAAAACTACAGTACTACGGTACTCTGCACCGTCCTTTATCAAGGTAATGCCGTCCCACTATTCAAAATGTAATGCAACACCCAGGTTTGTCCGTTTATAACACCCGCTGTTTAATAGTTTCCTATGAATTCTCACCTTCAATTTTCCATCGACGTCGAGGAAAAGTGGTCATGAATTTTCTTTTTTGTATTAAACCTCAGTGTGTGTGCATCATTAGCTGACTCATAGCCACCGCTCTTACGGCAGTTACAGGGACGGGTACTACCCACCCTCCGGTACCCTCATGTCACCACTGTTAGCAATTTTAGCGCTGTTAGCACCTTTAGCTGCTAGCACCTTTAGCTGCTAGCCGCTGGCTCAGCAGTTGCCATGTTGTGCACCGTGTTTAGGCACTCCCACACATTCAGATATATACTCAGAATTTTGAATTTAGCACCTCTAACTTTACTTGACAAATGTTCTCCCTGCGTTAGGATATTGCACATTTTTGTAATTCCCGCCTCATTTCCCCCACAGCAGGAGTTGTAAGGCTCCTCTATTACATTCACTCGTGCAACTATTATGAGTCTGTGGCCAGTTGCTCTGTATTCAGTGGGAGTTTGAGGTCAAACGTTTGATTTAGTTGGGGGCACACTGCCAGCTTTGTTCTTGTCTTTTCATGTGGGAGGCAGCCAGCATCCTTCTTGCTCCTCCACATCCAATTTCCTCCTCCCCGGTGGCCGCCTCCTGTCAGGTGTCAGCAAAAATGATCCCCAGTTAACAGTTGTTAGAAATGACACGGGAGCCGCCATCGATCAGCAGTCAGGAATCATCAGTCGAACGGAGAGAGACAGGCCGACAGTGTGTTTCAGGAAGAAAAAAAAGAGCGCAGGGTCACGGCTCGGAGCAGACGGGCGCTGTTGTGGCTACCTGGTTTTCATTAAAGACGGACAAAGATGAGATCAGCTGTGCAGGACACATCCGTCTTCTATCCGTTGATAACTATCACTGCTGAGAAGGGTGATATCAGCAGCTCCTCGGGGGCGTTATTACCCCGGAGTGATCTGGGCCAGGGGGCCGGACTCTGACACACACAAAATAAGCTTTTAGAATCCTCACAATGAAAAATGAGACCATACAAAATATGGCTTTATATAATCGATTGTGTACCCACTATATACACAGTAGTGGGAACACTTTAGAATATAATGCAGGCTGGATGTGTCTGTGATGGCTGGTTCTGCGGTGAATGAAATAAAAGGATGATTGTTCAGTGTTATCTCATCACATTGCAGACCAACCGTTTCTTTGTGGGGAAAAAATGGCTTTGCTTTCGGCTTCACTTCCATCATTGTGTCTCATTGTGAGTGTGACAGGCGGAGTGAAATGTTCCTACTCAAAGTCTGCAACGCAAGCAAGTCACTCAGTAAGCACGCTAACATACACTGATAACAGCAGACACACACAAGTATATCAATGGCTGCTGCACTGTCATGCATACAGTAGTGATACTTGGTATGACAAAACCATACTGTCAAAAACATTTGGATTTATGCTAAGCACACACACACACACACGCTATATACAAAGGGATTATTGTTTTCACTAGCTTATTTTAGTTGAACAGACTCAAATGGCCAGTTTGTAGGATTTATTGATTGGTGACCAACTGAAACTTCTGTCATGTGCCAACAACGTAGGAGAATGACAGGGTCCGACTAGACAAACGCAAATGACCCAGTGTTTGGTTTGGTCTGTTCTGGGCTCCTGTATATACATGGCGGTGCAGTTTAGAGTCTGTGAGGAGGACCCATTCCCTATGTAGATATATATACAGCTTATTCTAAGGTAACGAAAACACAACTGTTATTTTCAGGTGATTATACACTGAGGCAAATGTACTTCTCAATAGTATATTTCGTTTCTGCAAATCGATCCGCCCCCTCTAATTGCTAAACCCATTTCATTAAAATGTTGTAATTTCTCATTGCATTGCGTGTGTGTGTATATATATATATATATATATATCCAAGTTTTCCATCCATTTTCCATCCATTTCTCATATCCCAGGAGGTCTTCGTTGTAGAATCTAGTGTTCCCATCTCTGCTCATAATGCGTACATCTATTTTTCCAGAGTGGTTCAAATGAAAGACGAGGTCAAGTGCAGAGTGAGTTGTCAATGTAATAAGGTCTGTATTCCCCTGATAGCACGGGGCTTGTAGCCACTGCAGGAGGATGTTGCATTAAGGAGTCGGAGAGCTGGAGTGATGGAGGAAAGAGAAGTCGAGATGGTGGATGCACAGATCTGTCCTAGGATCAGTGGTGAAGACTGCAACTGGCAGTTTGTAAGCTGCAGGCAGAAGGCAGCAGTCACCTCCATCTCTATCTGAGCAACATGAGCGCGTGAAGACGCGGTGGCGGCGGCACTCAAATGGGCACAAGCTGTGCCTCTTCCAAAAGTGCTCTACAATCTCCCAGTGCAACAGAGACTTAATGATATGGTTTCTACGAGCTCTGTGGCTCCCGATTGATTAGCCACCACTGCCTTGTATATGTAGAAAGCAGTAAAAGTAGGTTACCAGGTGGGTAGCAAACTGCTCATAGCATATTATTACATAATAAGTGCATACAGCAGAAGCGCCGCTTTAAAAAGATTACATTGTTTTTGAAATGCCTAGTTCGGCATCATTATGAACATGGACAGATTAAGCTGTATTCAACTGCAGACTTTCTGTCACAGAACTGGCAGAAAATCCCCAAATGTCTACAATATCCCACCTGGAATGATACAGTACTCCAGATGGACCCATAGGTGGTAACACAAGTCCAAACGTGGTGGTCTGTTTTGCTCGTGGCTGAAGATGGATGAGTTCATTTAGAAATGCTCTCTCTCTCTCTGTCCGTCCGTCTCTGATGAAGGTCTCATCAGGGGGGTTACTCAGACACTGAGGGAGCGGTTTCATTTCCCCCTCATTACAGCAGGCACTGGAGACTCACCAGGCTTCAAAGCTGCTTGATTGCATTATCAGGCATTTGGTGTAACACAGGCGTAATCTATGCCATGTGACAGGGGAGCCAGGCCAACATTACAGCGCTGGGCTGGATGGAGGGAGAGTGAACCTGCATATCAGGCCAGGGATTGAGTCACATGCAGTTTTGTTTTCTTTTTGTAGATAAGCCGCTGTTTGCTAAAACGTTGCGGCTTATCATTGTTGCCCTAACCGCTTGTTTCCCCTGCTCCCAAGTGGCCATAAAATCACTTAATGTTGATTGTCTAACATATGTGTTTGCCTATTGTGTGATAATATGAGGTTATATACACACGTCTGTGGATAACTTTTCTCACCATCCGGCGTAATTGGTACAAGTCATCTAAAGTAAGCCGCTGGTCTCATCCTGCAGTGCTTCATTTGTTATGTTGGTGCTTTCAAAGGTCAAACACGGGCAATCTCTGTTTATCACGCCGACAATCATTATCAAGATTGGCCTCGGATAAAGAGCTATAAAAGAATTGTAATTATCACCATTTTAGAAACGGTAATTATGGGCATCATTAGCATCCATCATTATGTTTAAGTGGGGCCACGGTCCACTACCCGGGTGTTCATCCTGCTCTTTTTTTTTTAATCTGCGCTCTCCCATCGCTTCCTCCGCGTGTTGAGAGGAAACATTAGAGGACGTTTTTGGAATCGGGGCCAATCGTCTGCGTTTTCCCACAGGCCAACAGCTCCCTCATTCATTTTTAACCAGGCCTCACCCCGCTGTGGTTCAAATCAGTTTAGAAGAAGAGATCACAGATGTTGATGGCAGATTTTATTCTTCCGTCAGCCAAGTATAAAAGTATGGACAGTATGTGAATTTGTGCAATACGGGTTGAAGGACGGTTCACAGCCTGTCTAAGGGAACCCAAGACGCAGAGCTTAACTGAAATGAAAGAGAACTGAAAGTAGGTTACGTTTAACAATCCCTGCTGATAGACATCCACCTGGTATTTTTCTCTTTTCACAAGACGCTGCACAGCTTCGACTGCAAGCCGGCTAATGTTTGTATTCAGCGTTGTAGCGGTGAATCGTGCACAACGTCTCAACCACAGTCTTCCTGCGGATGAATTAGTAATGCTAAAAGATTCCATTTCGTCTATCTAAATGCTGTGTGCAGCCCTCAACCTGGTTAATATAAGGAGCCACTCAATTTTTCATGCCCACGCCAAGTGTAGCCTTCAATTTAACATGCGCTTTTAATCCTGGGAGGGCTAAATTGCTTTTTAATGTCGAGGTACATGGTGTTTTCAGAGTAACCCGTGAAAAATGCATCAGCAATATGCAGAGCAAATCACATCCAATGTTTTTTTTGGGGTAAAGGAACAAAGCAACACCACAGCAAAGAGGAGCGAAACCAATATGTTGTTTTGACACATCTGTCACCTCGGGGGTCTCGGGAGGACACCACCCGCAGGCAGCGACGGGGTGTGTGTGTGTGTTTGTGTGTGCTCGATGGGGTGATTAATTGCGAATCACACGTGCCGGTTGTGTAAATTTCCTCCGCTGCATACATGCAGATCACCAGCGTATGGCTCCAAATAGAAAAACATGGCGGTTGGCACGTCATGTATGTGCCGCCTGTGAGCTCGTGAGCGTGTGAAGTCATCGGCAGTGTCAGGTGCTATTGTGCCCGGGGCGTTAGTGGCTGACAGGTGTTCGCAGGCCACTCTGGCCCCGTTAGACCCCCTTGCAGGCCAGAGGCTTTAGTGGAGTCAGAGCCCGGACTCCATCGAGCGTGACTAAAAGACGCTCCTCTAATATCCCTGGTCAGAGAGTCGGTGAACCCACACCGAATGACTTCCTCTGGGGCAGACGACCCAACCGCCCATTGTTATCTCGTAACAATTTGGCAACCGAAGCAGACTAATCAGTAGACAGAGGAGGGAAGCACAGCCAGGGCTGCCCTTACTCACAATTCCATTCACAAAACCTTATTGTGCAAGCTTGCAAACAGGCTTTCAAATGGAGACGCAATAACAAGACATTGTAAAAACGGGAGGTCGATGCCCAGTAAAGAGACTCGGAATAACTGTGTCTGGTCGCGTGGCTGCGTCGATGCAGTCAGCTGTGTGTAGATCCGTTAGCTGTTAGCTGTTAGCTGTTAGCCAAACACGTTTTCCCCTTAGACATACAGTCTACGGTGTGTTTCCGTTTATTGTTCATTCAGCCCTTCATCAAACTGAATAAAACACGTTATTATACAACAAACACCGGGCCAAACACCGCTGTGTGTGTGTGTGTGTGTGGTGTGTGTGTGTGTGTGTGTGTGTGTGTGTGTGTGTTGCAGCTTTTTCTCTGGATAAGCAACGCAGCCTGTCCCTGTTGCCAGTGCAAATCCTCTTACTGGCGGTGGGTGTTTGTGCTTGTGTGTCGGCGAGAGAGAAAGAGTGCGACAGACAGCAAGCCGCCCCAGATCATCTCGCTGGAGCTCGGTGTTGGTAAACACAGTACATGATAAGCCCCAGCAGAGTCAGGCCCTGATGATTGGGCTTAGCGCTGCCTGTTGACTGGGTGGCCCTTTGCACTGATGGTCCCTTGACGCTGAAAGAAACCTGCAGACCCAAGACCACGTCAGTCTTTTCGTCACACACACACTGTCAATACTCCATGCCTCTGCTGGTATCAATTTAACCCCAACACAACACACCGATTCACAAAGAATCACACACACACACGCACACGCACACTTCCAGAGAGAGAACACACTCGATCTGCGCCCTGGGAGCCTGGGTCCACTCAAATAACCCCATGGTGAATGTGCCGTTGTCAGGCCGCCAGCAGGGGCCGCCTCACAATGTGCACATTTAGGACCCCGGAGCCTCGTGGCGTCGCAGAGTTTGTGGAGGAAAACGTGGAATGTGTCCCGCGGGCAGACGCCGGCCGCTCTCAAAGGCATCTCTATTACGGGCAGACAAGCGGGGCCTTATGTCACGGTCACCAGCCTCGGAGATACAGACCGGTGCCCCGCGCCATGCCAGCACGCGCCCCTCGTGGAAATCTACTGGCCCCACACTGCGCTCTCCGCTCCACTGCCGGAGGCGCACATCGTCGCTCACAAGCGCCGATCTGACACCCGGGGATGTGTTTACTTGCGAGAGCGGAGTCACGAGCGCTTCGGCGAGACCCGAAGAGTGCGTCTTTGTGACGACGCCTTTTGACGATAATGAACAGAAATAAGGGGCGTGGCGAGCTGTGATGTTCCTCCTTTTGATGCCGTTGTTCTGTTCCCCGCGACGTCTTGTAAAGTCGTCCCGTCAAACCTGGTTTGCGTTAACCGGATGCTGGGTAGCGGCGGCGCGATCGAGTGCCAAACATGACAGCTACGCTCAGGTCTGCCTTCAGACGCTGAGCTTGTAGCGATGGTGACGGATAAAGAAACCCTGTGATCTTGTGGAGCACCAGGCACTGGCGTTGATTGCCATCCCTGCTGATAACGCTGCATGCTAATCATTGTAAACTTTGTGTTGTGGCTTTGACACACTTAGGCTTATCTGTAATTGGTGTAATTGTTACTAGCGTTTAACGAGATCGTCTTCCAGATATGCTGAGTGCCAAAGGGGGCCGGGTTCGGGAGAGGCTCCCTCAGATGTGCCTCGCTGATGGGGGGCATTAGATCGACACTAACTCCTCTCGCTGTGCTATTAATGAAAGGCAGCCACAAGCCAGAGCGCACATCTGATAAAAGGGGCTTGAGATGAGGGTCATGAAATATTTAAATATACAGGGCTTCAAAGCGGCAGAGGCCTCTCCCGTTCTTGTCAACAGACAGACCCCCCCGCGGCCCCCGCCGTGGCCCCGGTCTCCGGCCTTCTCCCAGCTTCACATGTGGCTCACAAACCACCAAGCTCACTTATCGGCTGTACGGACTCCGCCAGGGGAAGGTGGAGGGGGATTCACAGATGAAATTGCTCACGTCCCCTAAGGACGGGCACACTCGGTCTGTCTCCCGCGTCCTCGGAGGGGGGAGATGAGCAGCAGAGGAGCGACGAGGTCAGGGAGGATTTCCCAGCGCTGTCTCCGACATGTTAAAACGCTCCGTCACATGACTTGGCGCTCAGATCCACGGGACACATGTGCTCACACACACAACCTCATCCGACCACAACCACGAGGCCCCCGCTGTCACGTACTCCAAGTATGAAAAGGCTCCTGGCATTCAGTTTGTTTTTTTTGCAGAGCGAGAGCCTCTTTTGAGGACCTCTTGAGGGGACCCAGCACGGATCACCTGTCAGCCAACAAACAATCAGCAGATCAGCTCTCGTGTTCCCCTTGTGTTTTATTTGGTCTCAAAGGGGCATTTCTCTCCCTCCCGTCATTCTCCCTCACCCCCAGCAGGGAGGCCACTGTAGACTGAACAACGACCTTATTTAGCTCGGGCTCTGCAAAATGCAATTAGAAACCCCTCAATGGCCAGCGGGGGCCTGGGACGAGATGGAGGGAGAGAGAAGGACAGCGGCAGAAAGGGGGAGGAGAAGAAAAAAAAGGGAAGGCTGGGGGAGGGCGGGCAGAGACCTCCCTGCTGTCTGTCACCCTGCTGGCTTTTGATGTCCGTGGCCAATCTTGTGTCCCCCCAGAGAGCCTATCATCAGGGCCCACTCCGGAGCTGTTGAGCAGAGAGAGAGCCTTGGAGAGGCTTGTTTGAGTGGAGTGCGGGGGGGTGCGGGGGGATGACTGCGGCTGTCTCCGGCGGTGCCTGACAGAGTGGTCTTGACGGAGCGTTTCAGAGGCCTAATCCCTCCGACCATACTCCTCCAGCCGGGCAAATCACTCGGGGGGTCTGCACAGGGTCAGACAGGTTTTAATACAGCGCCTTAGTGGTGATTTCCTCAGTGCTTTCCTGGAGTCCTTCCTTTTCAAATAACACAGCAGGCTGTTTCTCTCCCCTCCTTTTCATCGCCACTACCTCCCTGTTTGGCTCCTTCCCCCTCTCCGTCTTGTCTGCCTCTCCACATCTCCTCCTGTTTAGTTTTTCTCTCCTGCTCTCTTCCTCTCTAGTTCCTCCTCCTTTATCTCCCTGCCTCCCCTTGTCTCCTCGCTCCCATCGCGCCACTGAGAAGAAAGAAACGAAAAGGGGAAATATCATCCCTGCCAGCACAGTTGCTCTTGCTTAGTATTAAGTCGAGGCCTCGCTGGGGGGTTCCAGCGCCACGGTGCTTTGGTTGTAGACGTCTGCTGGGTCTCCACAAATATAAAGACATGCAGATTAGGGAGAGAAATTAAAGCTGGGGGTTCGTCATGCAGCGGGGTTATCTGTTAAGAATGTTTTGTCTGCCTGGGATATGGCTCCACTGTAATGCTTCAGAGAAAATTGGGGTCAAATTAAAAGAAGCTGATAATCCTCCTTTTTTTTTTTTTGTCATCGAGATCAAATGCCACTACGGGCTTGATGAGGTTACACTGAATGAGCCTATCAATGGATTTGTATGACAAGCAGCACCGAGTCTTGTTTACACGGACACTGACGTGACGCAGAGATGAAAGTGAGGATCGCAAACAAAGAAATATCGCACATTTGAAATTCAGATTTCCCTGCCACAAGCCTGGTTCAAAAGCGACAATTCATTTCCTCGGCTTATTTAATCTCTATGTAAACACTGAGTGACAGCACTTTGAATACGGACACAGATTTGGGCCTTTTTTAAATAATTTGATGTGGGAATTTGCAATTATACCGATATTAAATGAAAATCTTAAAGGTAAACCGTGTGTGTCTGTGTGTGTGTGTGTGTGTGTGTGTGTGTGTGTGTGTGTGTGTGTGTGTGTGTGTGTGTGTGTGTGTGTGCGTGTGTGTTCTGAGGCGGGGCACACATGTGCTCCTTTCTGTGAGAAAGGGAGTGATTGACTGGTCTGAAATTATCCACGGCATCGCAGCCCACAGCCCACATTCCACGGCAATGTCTGTAATTTAGGCAAAAAGGGTCTCCCATTTCTCTTGTGACTGGGCAGAGGAGTGGTGAGAGGCTGTGTGTGCGCGTGTGTGTGTGCGTGTGCGTGTGTGATGGAGGGGGTTGCATTAGGGATGTAACTGAAGTATTTGAGGCAGGGAAGGTTAAACCAATTTTCTTGCCTGCATTGTTTTCCGCAGTGAGTCCCACGGCAGCGACAGTAGACGGATGGCCAGTGAAGTCGGTTTGTTCCCGCTGACAGGCCGGTTCTCTCTGCGCCCCGCCATGTCAACTGGATCTGATTATTTCCTACCAGATCCAGATAATGTCTGCTATTGATCAGGCCATTTATCTTGAACTCCTACGGCCCCGGCCTGCTTTCAGAGACCGCAGGGAGATAAGCAGATGACATTGTCTCTCCAGGCTTTTAACAACCGGAAGAAATACTTTTTCCCGCTGCCTTCCCGGCTGGCATGTGATGCGAGTTTCATATCTCTTGGCTCAGGAAGCTTCATTACGTCGAAAAGGGTCTGCTTTTAGAAGTATCGTCATCGGCTCAGATAGGCTCTTTCAGCCCTGTGTCCATCAATCTTTCTAAATGTTCTGAGCGCTGTAGGAATGAGTCAAAAAATCTGGAAAATGAGTCAGTATTTCTGCACTTCAGGTTCCCTCGTTTTGTTTTCTTTATGTAGATGCCTGAAATAAAGTGATTAAAGCAAGCTTAAGAGATTTTAATGTTTTCAGCAACAAACAAAATAGGTCAGTAAATACCCCACGAGTGAGTACTTGTCCTAAAAAGTGGCTAAATGAGACTACAAAACACCATCACACCGTCTTGTCCACCTTCACGAACTCGGTGTGTATACTTGCGCTCATGCGATTGTGGTGTAGTTTGTTTATAGCCTAACATTTCTTTTTTTACTTTTAACTTTGATTGCATTCACGCTTCAAAAATCCTAAATGTTCATACACGTGTGTTTGCCACAGAGCTTATTTTCCGCACTAATCCAAAATCCAAGGGGAAAAGCCCATTGGCTTCTTGTTGAGAGAACCAGTGCGATGCTAACTTTCTACTAAAAACCGGCATCCTGTGTGCGACGCCCTGTTTTGAAATAAGTGGGCAAACATATACAAAGTAGAGATTAATTTTTGGCATTGTCATCTACAGGTTAAATATTGAAAAGCATGTCTGTGGCGATGCTGATGGAAGTCCTTAAATCTCTCATTCTCTGTCAGGATATTTGATTGATGCAGTTTAAGAGAAAAGACTGTCAGCTTTTCCAAAGGCTTTTTCCACTTTTGGCGTGCTATGGTGTCCCAGTTTGTGTAAGGGTTTTTAATGCTGGGTACATTTGTCTTTGTCTGTTTGCATGCACAGCCGTGTGTCATCCCCACATTAATACGAGCAATGAGTGACAGATTAATTTATGTCTGGCTACGTGTCTGAGGAATTGGGAAGAAAGGGCCTGTCAGTGCTGCTTGTCGGGAGGGGGTAGAGATTAGAGCCAGTTGTCATTGACAACCCAGTGCAGGCTCGGGGAGATAAGGTCGGATGTAATGACTGTAAGAAAAAAAAAGAACGAACGAAATAAAATTAATTTAATAAAAACATCCTCACTCCGCCCTCGAAAAGGCTGGGGGAAGAGGAGATGTTGGTGTTTCCAAGTGTGTGGGTTTATGTGTGTGCGCAATTAGAAATATTTCACAGTTCTTAGATTGCGCTGCAACATTTGGACATTTCGGATCTGAAGCAACACGGAGGGTGTGATCTAATCCCAGCCCCCTCCTCTGAGGAGAATGGAATTTGTGTCTTTTTTTAATCCATGTAAAACAGGTTTTATTTTCTTTGATCCAGCATTATCTTGTTAATTCCAATCGTGAGATTATTGTGTGTAAATAGCCACTGGAACACAATGAAACATGGGCCTCACTGTCATTATGTTTAAGGCCTCTCTCCAGTCCAGCTGGTGGCGGTTGCATCTCAAGCTGGTGTCCAGGATAAGATGACAAAAGTTGTTTATTACATTTATAGAATGTGTCTGTCAAGGAATACAAAGACAGCCAAATGGTGTTGAACTCCTTGGCAAACAACATTATGGTGCATCACCGTCACCGACTGGAACGGAGTGTGGATCAGGACCGCCGCAGCCTCTCAGTGTAGCATGAATGGAACGACATCCATAGTGCACATCTGGTACAAGTCTGTTACTTTTATATCCACGTGTAAAAATCCCCATATGAAATTTAAATGTTGATAAGTATCGCCATGTGGCCAACATATCATCAGATTATAAGTCTTTAAGGTGTTACGTTAATGACGTGCCTGGTATTTTCCTTTTAAGAGGCTTTGCATGTAGCCGTTAATTCCTAATGTTTTCGGCAAGCCAATATGGAAAATGTTTAGTTTTTTTTTTGCCAGCTTGTCTGAAAAGGTATGACATACATTACTTATTTTAAGAAACACTAGCGGTGTGACGGTGAGCGGGTCGGTCAGTCGACATTCATGGTCCCCAGAGGATGAATCTGACTTTGGTGATCCTGGCATTTTACCTACTGCACTACTGTTGAGTTGATAATTTCCTGGATCCATACTGGTCTGGATGTATTGCCATGAAATTGAATACAGATATCCGTAGTCCTCCGAGGATTACCGTAAAAGTCGCGTTACAAGCCGCTACTACCTTCGATGGTTGTCCCCGCTGTAGCTAGCTAGCGCTGCTGCTAGCTCCCCGCTGCTGCTGCTACTGCCCGCGTCCCCTCTGCCTGAGTCGGGGGTCGAGCCGGGGCTGGTCCCGCTACCTTCGGTGGTTGTCGGGGAGCTAGCGGAGAGCTAGCAGGGAGCTAGCGAGAGCTAGCGGAAGTTAGCAGAGAGTTAGCGGAAGTTAGCGGGAAACTAGCAGCAGCGCTAGCTGACTACAGCGGGGAACTAGCGGGGACACCCACCGAACGTAGTAGCGGCTTGTAACCCGACTAATACTTTGTTGATCCATGAAGTTTAATTTGCCGCCACCATGAGGTTCACGTTTGTGGTTTTGAGATTACAGGGAGAATAGCCGTGACATTTGGTACGCACATTCAGCACCCTGTCGTTCTTATACGAGCTCAGGAGATTTTATTCTCACAACTATGTCACTATGAGGTGAAACTGTCTCTGAAATACTCACCACTCATGAGGACTCTGTTCAATGTCATCGAGACACGTCTCTTTCCATTTCCTGGCCTCGGCATCCAATTTATACTTTGAATCATGAGATCCTTTTATTTTTCCAGTCCTTGGAAAGCAAAGGCAGGGCCCTGAGTCAACAGGCAAACGTAATAAAAGCTTTTAACATATTACATTGCCAGCACTCATGTTACACTTATCTGTAATATTTTAAACAAGGGCAGATTTGGCATAATGGCAGGAAGGCTCATAAAGGCGAGCCGAACGCTCATAAAGGCGAGCCGGTCCCCTGTGATTGTAATCTAGGAGAGAGTTCCTGTGAAATTAAACCATAGTTGTGGGGGGAGAGGCAAACATGCCTCTGGTTTCTTTGAAGTGGAGAATCAGCATCCAAAAAAAAGGAATAAAAGATGACAAAATGTCAGTGTGTAGCTGATGGTCTATAGACAGAACTTGCGTGCCCAGACAGCAATTACTGAGATACATAGCATACATAGAGACATTGTGTTTGATCTCAGCGCTGCATGCTCTCCCACAGGCAATGCTTCTTTTTTTTCCCCCACATGAAACTGCGCAGGGTTCTCATTTTTTATGTGCGTTCATCTCCGCCGTCGTTTCATTTGAATTAAAAGTAATGTGCAGTGAGAGATCCGGACGGCGATTGTTTGGCAGCGTGGCTGTAATCACAGACTTGCGGTCGCTCTCAAATCTGATAATGGGCATTTAAAATGGAGAACAGCGGCTCGCTCACGGCTGCTCGACTGGGAGCCATTTTCTGCCGGTGGCAGACATATAAATACATATCTTGAAGCCGGCCATGTCATGCTTTTGAAGCCAAACCACGATACGCTCTTGATGCTTCATCGCAATAACCGCTTCAAACACAAGAATCCCTGTGATCTAATTACATGTAACCACAGTCGGTACATTTGCAACTAATTTTAGACGTGATTTACTGCAGTTGCGTTTGCGTGAAGCGTGGCGCTGCACAGCTCCATACCGCCGCTGTCGAGCAGTATCAAAGATGTTTTCCCACAGCCTGTGAGCAGCAGTAAGCCAGAGGCTTAATTACTTCATCGGTTGAAGTTGTTCAATGCCCAGTGCATACATCTGTGCAACGCACAAGGGGGCATAGCAGGAACCTCCAACTCGATGAACACACGGCCACGCAGGCCGCTGTGTCTCCCAGGCCCTTTTGTGACCACAGCCTTTGTCCTCTGTAACTGAACCAAGTGGCTGGACTTTAAGCGGCCACCTGAGATCAAATCCCTCCCACCCCCTGATGGTACTTCACTGTTTTTTTTTTAACTGTGTGTCCTTGAAGAGCTCTGCCAAGCCCATTGTAACTTGATATGGATAAACACTTTTCTGCTAAATGTAAACTCCTCCGTTTAACCAGCATCTGACTGCAGTTTGGAGAACACGGCGCTTGTGTGGATGTGTGAGGATTTGTTTGGCCTCCCTGAATCTCAGGCAACTGTATATCCCATTTCCCATGACTTCATGTTTGTATGGCCGGTCCCAGCCAGCCAGCCAGCCAGCCAGCCAGCCAGCGCACCCTCGGTCTCTCCGTTACCGAGGGACGGATTAGCATCGCAGCTATGAGCTAAGTCTGTTTTCTGCTCTGTGGTTGCTTGGGCTGAACTGGCAGTGAGAGACTTTGCAGTGTGACTCTATTGTACAGCCATTGACCTCCCGGCCAGCGGGGTTAATGCTCATTAGACAGGCTACAGGATGCTCAGGGTCTGCGCTATCAAGAGGATTTTTTTTCCAGTAAATGGATCAGGATTCGCCCAGTGAGATGAACCGAGGCGAAGAAGGATGAGCGCGGTCGCTCCTCGGGGAAATGTTACTTTCAGGCCTGCAGTGTGAATCCTAACAGGATAGTGTCCCATCTTAAATCTGCGTGATCCTTTTTTTTTTTTTTAAATACACGCTCTATGGTATCAATACTGGGAAGCGACTAGGAGGTGGTCCTTTGGAGCGAGACGCTGAGCTCTGCCAGCTCCAGCAAGGCTTTTCTGTGTGACCCTGGGTGGGCAAGCTTAAGAAAAAATCCCTCCAGGGCGTTGGTTAACAAAATTATGAACGTGGTAGTCATGATTTATGTCTGCCGTGTCAGTGAAGGAAGCTTCTTGGGTTGTTGGTCCGTCAGGGTGGGCTCATATTGAAGGCTGAATGACCCAACGCTGTTCTATTACCAGCTGACCTCCCTCCAGGCCAGTGGAGTGGGAGTCCATCCAACAGGAAGACCAGCCTGTGGGCTGCGAGGAGGTGCATGCTGCTCATGAAGGAGCGTTTTGTTTTTCCTCCCCTCACGGTAGCAGCACCCAACTGGGGAATTCATTAGGGGCTGACATCATCTCACTCAGTACAGTGAGAGAAAGAATATCTTTCTGCCTGCGCTCTCCTCTCCCCCTCCCTCCTTACCTCCTTTCTCGTCTTCCCTCTCTCTCTCTCTCTCTCTCTCTCTCTCTCTCTCTCACACTCTCCCTCTCGCTCTCTCTCTGCCTCCTTATCTAGCTCTGGTGCGCTGCCGCCTCTCCTTTTGCGCGCCATTTACGCAAAAGGTGAACGCGCGGGTGTGCGCCTCTGCGATCGAGCTGCCCGCTTTCTAGAAGCCTCCTCCCCCCCCCAAAAAAAAACACGCGTGTGTTTGTCTCCTGAAGGAGCACGACTAAAGGTCGAATCCAAGTCCGCCTGGAAATCAGGAAGTGGGAGGACCCGACCGTGGAGGCAGCGGCACTCTGGCAGTCAGTCGCTGGATGAATGGGAGTTTGTCTGGTTCTTGGTAGCGGATGGGGAGAGGCTCTTGTGCGCCCACGACCGGGATCTGTCAGAGAGAGCGCGTCCGCTGCTGAACACGCACAGCAGCGACAGCGGGTTTATAGCGTGTGAAGTTGTGTCTCTCCGCTGGTGTGATCCGGCTCCGTCTCCACAGAGGAACCGGCCGTGCGCGCTTTGTTGGATTGCTTCGCTCCGTCGGACGCAGCCGTCTCTCCCTGCGCACCGCCTCACAGACCCTCCCGGATCCTGCTGGTTACCTCTCGGATATTCCCGACAGGAGAATATAAACGTGAAAAAAAATCTCGAGGAAGGCAAGAAAGGTGGATCAAGGGATTTTTTTTTCTCTCTCTCTCTCTCTTTTTCTCTCTCGTCGCCTTAGTGCTGTTGCAGAAGCTCTCCGTGGCGAGACACATGGCTCCCTTTGTCCAGAAGGCGCAGTAGCTTTGTGAACGGCTTTGGATTTTTTTTTCTTTTTCTTTTTCTTGGAAAGGCTTCTTCTTCCCTGATCTGCATGGCTGTCCTCGATCCAACCGGAGTAGACTTCGCCGCCTCTTGTGTGGATTATATCATTTGAAAAGCAGAATGTGAAACGAGGCCATATTTACCCTCACTTATTGCCTTCTCGCTAACCTTGCCACATCAAAGGTATGCGCCTGGCTCCGAGCCGCTCATAATATCAGATCGCAGTGTGTGTGTGTGTGTGTGTGTGTGTGTGTGTGTGTGTGTGTGTGTGTGTGTGTGTGTGTGTGTGTGTGTGTGTGTGTGTGTGTGTGTGTGTGTGCGCAAAATGAATGGTCTCAGTGGAATCTTTTCTTTCTCTCTTCCTCCTTAAAACCATTTCCATATATGTCACCGCTCGCGCTGTCATTTATTCAGCAGCTCTCCTTGTTTACGTCCTGTCAGTGTTCGTGAGTGACGCGTTTACGTCCCGCAGTAAAACAGCATTCATCCAGTGGTCCGGCGCACTTTGTTCATCATTTTCATTTTGTTATTCCAATACTTTCGTCAACCCCAGACATCAGGGGACATGGCATGAGTCGCATTAGCTGTCACTATATTCAGTCATAATACCACAGGAAAATACAGCCCTTCTGTTCAAATGTAAGGCCTTAACATCATATTTAGGTGTGCATAATTAGCATTAAATGGACCCGAGGTGAGGAAATCCACAGAAATTAATTTTATTGAGACAAACCTGCCTTCTCCCCATGTGCAGCCCAGCGGGTGTCGTCCTGGTTCCCTCCTGTCCTCTGGCAGCCTGTCTTTACTTCGTGATAACAATAATACATCTTTCACCTTAATGTCGTGAAATACATTTAATCTGTGAGTCAGTACTTTCACCTCTGTAAGCCTTTATGTTGTATTATTATTATTATTATTATTATTATTATTATTCAGGTTTAAATCCCATCACCGCGCGTTGTATTCGTACACACTGATGCTGAGCAGGAGGGATGGAGTTGCGTTGTCACGGAGCAACAGCGCCACCCAGTGGCGTGAATACGAAGAGCCACTTGTTTTGTTTCAGTCCTACAGATCCAATATCGGTTTGGACCACGATGCTCAGGTTGCCCAACTAATTATGGGCATCAACTGGACATGTCTTTGCTTGAACTGTGTTGAATTTTGTTAAAATTGAGAACATATATTAAATGATCGGAGATAGGCCTTATATTAAAAGCACATAATACATCTTCGTAAACCAAGGTGAATTCAAGGATTAAGGTTTCATTTTCACATGACAGTTTGGTGACTTTAGCGTAATGATTATTAACCATAACCCAATAACGTCTGCTCTGTTCCCAGGAAAGCTATTTTAAGAGCGGGGTTGGACATCTTGGTGTAAAATGATATGTCTCTATGATATGTTTCTAATTCCAGTCTCCTCTGTTTCAGGTCTCCGATGCCAGCTCAGAGAAATTGTTCAGCACTGCTGCAGTTAAAGGTACAGACATTTTGTCTTTCTACGCTGCCGAAATGTTGTGGATGTGCCGGAGCAGGTGTACTGCCATTCCCCTTGGTGTTATTACCGTGTTGAAATTGCTCTGCATTGTCCCGGTGCGCCGACACATTTATGTTTGGTCGTTTAAGATAATGCAACAGCAATAACGCAGCGCATCCATAAAGCTGATCCAATTTACCCAAGGTGCACAGATATGAAATACGGCTCGGTGCTGTCTCGACACCAAGACGTGAGATGAAAATATCTCTCTCTCTCTGCTAGTATTTAATCAGATGGAAACATTCAAATGTGCAAACTTTTTAAAAAAAACAGGTGATGTAAGCTGTTGTCGTTACAGATGTGTAACATGTGACATGAGGCACTGTTCGCTTTTGGTGACACTTTGTTGCACGTGCGCTGAGATGCAGCAGGACTTGTGCAGCAGCCGGAGGAGGAAGACGTACTAATGCTGCAGGGAGTGAAGGAAGGGCAGGAGAGGCATCTGTTTACGGCCTCAGTGTGCCAACACCACATGTGACCTCATTATCGAGTCACTAATTTGCTGTTAAAAGCAGCCCCTTTTTCTCCGGGCTCTGGGATAATGGTGGTCCCCCCGCGTGAATGGACATTCCTCTGTAATGGGGGGGAGTTACCATGCAGGGCAGGAGGGCGGCTCGGAGACGAGGGTTATGACCCCTTTAGGGCTGTGGCAGGAACGGGGGGGTCCGATTGCCGATGAAAGGTCCTTCAACACCCCCGCCCGCTTCCCTCGTAGCGCCGCACTCTCCGCCGCGCAGACCTCACAACACATTTCCCACATTCTGGCCTTTGATTCCCTCCAGGGCTTGATTTGTGGCGTCCATTGGGGGGGGGGGGGGCTCAATGGCCATGCTTGACAGGGAGGTTTCCTTTTGAACGTGCTTCTCTGTGGACTGATTTGGTTCCCTTGAAAGGATTAAGGCCCCCTTTGTGCAGCCTAAATCAACAGAGGGCCCCCCTCTCTCCCCCTCCATGAAAGGGCCTGACTGGGGAAACAGTACACAAAATACGCTTTCTCTCTGCTGCATGATAGTCCACTCTCTTGGCCCCTTTCCCCATTTGAATAACTCTCTTTTCTTCCCTTTTACCATCTCCGCCTCCTCCTCCTCCTCCTCCTCCTCCTCTCCTGCCATATGCTAATGCCTGCCGCCATTGCAAAAGGCCAGTAAAAGAATCCAGGTGCAGGGAGAGCCAGGACCACTGGTATTTTTATGGAGGGTGCTGTTAAGATTAAAAGAGTCTGATGTTTTAAAGAGGGGATTACCATTGCTCTAATGCAATCGCACCCAAGCAACAGCTCCGACAAATCCGTGGAGAGAGGCTCGTTTGTGGGGCGCCGAGTGTCAATATTTGCACAGAAAGGCAGGTGCAAAGGGCTCCGCTTGTCTGACTGTGCGTGCACTTGTCTTGTTGATGCACATAAAGTGCTCATTGGGCTGCGGTTCAGCAAGATAGCCCCAAACGGCCCCCAAAACAAAGCTACGTCTAGGTCGTTATATTGAGTTCTGCAGTGAGGCAACAGTCATAGTGAAACGGAGCAACTTGAAGATTTGATTGGTGAAATCTATAGACGGTGGTGTGAGAACACAGCTTTACTCACGATTCAGAATTCTTTTATAAATGCGCCAAATATCAAAAGCTGGAAAAATGGCCTTTGATGAATAAGTCAGGCTTTTCGTAAGACATACAGCTTGAAATATAGCTTGATATTTCTATGACACAATGTATATTGTTTATTTCAGATTCAGTGCGATTATTATTAATAACATTGTGACGGATGGGGACAAAAGTAAGACACGTGACTACATCTTAAACCAGAGCACAGAGAAGGCCATTGTAATTCAGCTGCTGTGCAGCTTCGGTAATGACTGACTGTTGGCTTTTATTCTCTGCAGCAAGACTGGAAATCAGCCCAGGGCAACCTCAGGTCTCTTTGAAGCCTTAGTGCTGGTCTCTCATCTTTTAATCTCACAGCCTTCTCACCTACTCAATAATTACAGTGTATTTTTCATGCTCTCTCAAAAGCCATAATGTGTTTTCCCCTCTCTCTCTCTCTCTCTGTCTCTCTCTGTCTTCTTGCCCGGGGCTAACACTGCATTTTGAAAAAGAAAATCCAACTGATGAGCATGTAGCTTTTGGGTCAGCAGACATTGATTTGTTTTCTTCCCCTCGTCTGTCGCCGTCACCTCCACGCCAGACAACCGTAGTTGGCTTAAAGTCACTGTCACTCTCCGCTGTTTTCCTCCCTCCTTCCTGCTCGCTCCGGGTTCAGTGTACCCAGGAATGGATTCCATTAACTAAGAGTCATTAAATGTTAGCTCTAATTACCGCGCTTGTCAATGTGCCCCGCAGGTGTCAGCGCCAGCTAACCTGATTAATTTGCTGTGCAGGGGAGTAAAGCACCCTTCGAAAAGATGGCGGTGTAGTAGTCTATTAGCCGCCGGTGAAATAAACAATTTTGTAAAGTCTCCGCTGCTTCCAAGGCAGCGTGGGTGGAGGTCGGTAACCAAGCCACGTTAAGACGGTGACTGCTGTCCAGGGAGTGGAGTGAAGTGCTGGGTTGCACCGATACTGATGATGAAACCAGCGCGCCGTGTCACCACAAAGGCCCGCAGACAGATCTACCAGACGATTACAGCGCCGTCCCAGGGCAGTCATATCTCGTCGCCCGTTCCCATCCTTTATGAAATTGTCAATCCACAAGCCGTCCCAAAGACTCCACTAAGTCTTTGGAGAGCAGAGACTAAAGCTCACTGTGCATTGTTTGGGGAGCTGGGCCCCAGCAGCAAGATTAGGATAATGCTGGATGACATTTAAAAAAAAGCTTGGCAGTGCCATCTATTAAAAGAGGGTTGGAAAATGTTCTCATCAGTGAACTGTTGAGTGTGTGGAACCTATTTAGAGTAGAAAAGATGTGTTGGACTAACATTGAAAAGAAATCTAGACAATGGAATAAGTAAAGCCACAATCCTCTGAGAGCATGTTGAATGGCCTGTTACCTGAGTACACATGACCACAGTGACATAGAAACCGTGGTCGCCGTTAGAAAGGACTTCCTCAAGGGTGTTTTTTCATTTTAAAGCCGGGGTCGGTAATCTTGAGAAACAAGCGAGCATAGCCTACGCTAGATAAAAAAAAAAGATCCAACATAAAAAGATAGCCCAGTGTTGCTAATGTGTCCTTTCCAATGAAAGTAGCTAGCCACGCTAGCTCCAAAAGTTGCCAAGTCTCAGACCACTCCCCCAAATTGATCATCATGAATGTAAAACCCTGACGGGCTTCATATGGATTGCGGTTGGGATATAATGAGAATTTCAACAGATATAGGAAAAATGTTTTAGAAGCTACCGATGGTGGAGATTTCCATTTGGTAGCTATGTCGGTGAAGCTAGTCCCTCGTGAGACATCTCCTGCAGCTGTGTCTACAATGTGAGAGCGAGTTCAGTGTGGGGGTGAATTGAAGTGCTGGGCCACAACACTGATTTCACCATGCTTTACTAGAGTTAATGTGAAAATGAAGCGGTGCTACAGCGAGACCCGGGGCCGACACCGGCGTGAAGAGCGCCGCTGGTGAAGTGTGTCGGGCTTGAGTGCGTCTGTCACCGGGGGAGAGAGTAATGTGCGATGTGGAAGGGGTAATTTGCGGTGTTGATGGCATTGTTTAAAAAAAAAAAAACATAGAGAGAAAAGCGGAGGTGAACTTTTGTGGCGGATATCAGAGCTGAAGAGCTCCCTGGATTGTCATAGAGAGCTTCTGCTGGCAGCGAAATTGCCTGTGAGCATATTACTGCTGTGTGGGAGGAAGCTGAGGGCTTGTTTTTCTCTTTCTCCGCCTCATTCTCTCTCCGTTTCCTGAGAGGTGGACCGCTGATGGAGCCACGTGCACTTCCAGGCAGCGGGCCGCCACCTGCTATAATCTCAAGTGATATAAGAGCAGCAATCACGCCACAAATCACCCAGGCAGCTCCCTAACTCATTCAGTGGACTGGTGAGAGAAGGTTGGCCTTTCACAGCACCAGCGTTGGTTTACGGCCCCAGGTTGACCTCGCGCTGACCTCGCGCTGACCTCTGCCGTCTGCGTGGGTTTGTGTGTCAAGGAATCAGGGCTGCCTGTGGAACTTGGCCTGATGCGCAGTGGAAAGATGACCTGACTACCGTTGGCCATTCCTGCGTTCTGATGAACCAGCAAAGTCAAGGAGGGTCTTTTTTTCCCCCCCCGGCGGGGCCACAGAAAGGTCGTTGCCCCGTCCCTCCGTAACATAACTGCTGGAATAAAGCGTTGTTGTTTTGGCTCAAACACAAGCTTAATTCAAATAAAAAGCCTCTTTTGATATTTAATAACCGTGCATGTTTGGAGTAATAAGTCAGGGATCTGAAGGATTCAGGTCACTGAAGCAGACTCCAGGTGTTTACCCAGTGGTCCTTGTTCTGTGGGTTGCCCGGCCCCCGCTCGGAGCAATCTAGTGTATCTCCAAGGGGGTAAAGGGAAGCTCAATATCCTGTGCTGCACAGAGGGAAGGCCTGCCCTCTTCTTCCTCTCCATGGCCGTAACTACAGAGAGAGGCTGTAATTCATGACCATGAAAGGGGCCGCTCCAGCCATGCCTCATCTGCTGACACAGACAAACAAAGGTTAACAAATCAAGGATAGCGCTGGCTGATTTACTGCCTCGCTGTCGCACACAATGGCCCGGCCCCCATGCCTCCAGCTCACGTTTACTGTTTCTGTCTGCAGGCAGAGATATATGGCAGCACTTCCAACTGTACGTATTTCCAAATCATTACATTTACTGATGAGTCCTGGTCAGAGCAGCAAAGGGTTGGTCTTCCAGACTTCTAGGTTTGGTTTTAACTTCACACTCGACTTTTCTGTAACGAAGAGATTCCATCAAGTTTGTAGCCAAGAAAGCGCACAATCAGACCTTTATGCATTGTGATGAATTACTTCTCATCTTTCTTTACCATAGTGCATGTCTTATTTTATGTCAAAACATATGCAAGCAAGTCTTATTCTGGAAGTTCTGGTAAATAACTCAGTCAGGTAACTACTGTATGCACAGGTCTGGTTGGTGCCCAAACAGAGGTTAGTTGATTGGGGATCCGTTTTGAAGGAGATGTTGTGAATGGGTCTGTTGGTGCACACACACACACACACACACACACACACACACACACACACACACACACACACACATACAGCAGTGTGGGCCAGTCTGCCATCCACTCCAGCAACACAAAGAGGTCATTCAGAGTTTGTTCCCCGAGACCCGAGGTTAGAGACTAAGTAAATCCATCCATCTTAATGCACTTATTTCAGCACCAGGAGAGCTGGAGGGAGACTGTGTAAACACGCCGATATCCGACATGCCACGCTAAACCCAAAGAGCCTGGAACCCATCAGCCCCAAAATGAAAGGTCTACATCTCAAACACAAACATTTAAATGGGCTGCAGTCCAGAGATCAAAGTGAAAGGCCTTAGTTTTCCTGCTGGCCCCCTCGGGTCTGCCTCTCCGAGATATGCAGCGGTTTAGCAGCCAGGCAGCGCTGAATGCTGAGCAACTGTATACTGCACGTCTGTTTCTCTCCGGTCTCTGAGATAACGCTCTGTGGCATGTTTTTTATAGGTCTAGGTAAAGTAGAAGGATTTTGAGGATTTTAATGAGAAAGACACAAGATTCATTTTTCTTCTGGTTTTTATTGTGTATCATGTTTTAGCTTCGCCTAAATACATTTTTACTGTCAAATAAAGGTTTTTGCCAAGGCTTTAGTTTGAGTCTTGATAAAGGCATTAACCCAAGTCATTTTGAACGGAAGCATCTTTCTATTTTCTGTGTTTTTATTGTCGCCGTGTCCTTGACGCGTGTTGGCGATGGAGATGCTCCAGACTTGTGGAAGTGGACGGGTGGATGGAGCTGTTGAAAGCACCAGTCTCCTCTTCCCAGGAGAGAGCCTCCCCCATCACCATCACCAGCACCCACTGATGCAATGTGACATCAGCCACTCTCCTGCCAACTTTGCAGCATTAACAGGGTCAAAAAACACACACACACACACACACACACACACACACACACACACACACACACACACACACACACACACACACCACTTATCAAGACCCAGCCATTCCCAGTGCACTGTTGGTGTGTTCAGGCCAATTATGCCTGTGTCAGTCTTTGGTCCCTGCGGTAGGGGTGACATTGCCAAAGAGGGAGAGAGAGCGGGCCGCCTTTAATGAGGCCTCATGGTGGCTTGGAGGCGTATGCGCAAAATACTGCGTGAGCACATGTGTGCGTGCACAACAGCAGGAGTGCTGGTCTGCTATAATCCACTCTTCTGTCTGTCTTTTCTCTTCTCAAGGTCTCCACCCCCCTGAGCCATTTCCACCTCGCCGCCTTTCCAAATCTCTTGTGTTTTTAAGTAACCGCTGCTGTCTGATGATGTTATTGTAGCAAACTGATTTGGGTTCTGAATAACTTGAGGGGCCTGTGTCCCAGAAATTGAGCATAGCAGCTTTGCAGGCACACGTTCTGAAAAAAAAAAAAAAAAAAATGGGCGATGGGATTAACACAGCGGATAAGATGTAAGTGTTCGCTGTGAAACGATTCACCCCGGAGGTGCTGCTTTGAGCAGCATGAAGCAGGATTTGGTCTCTCTTTGAAATAAAACGACGAATGAATGACGACCCAAAGTTTATAGAACCACCCATTTTGGATTATATGGTCACGGAGAGTTTATCAGACAAAACAATGCCGGAAGGCCACCCGCACTAAAGATGTTTAACTGTAAAGCATCAAAGAATTAGTTGGATTCTTCAGACCCTGCGGTGCGTTGCCACCATGTTGTTGTTGCATCAAATACACGGTCTGTAATCCTGAACTGTAGCTGTAGGAATCATGTATGTAAAAGCTTCGAGTCATACATTGTGGTTCAACGACATCTACTGCTGTTTGATTGATTTCTAAAAGGTCTGGAGAAGGATTCTTTCTGTTTCCCTCTCCACTCCCTCGGTACCAGACAAGGGTCAATGCTGGTGAGGTGAAAGCCTTTAAGAGACACAAAAAGCTGGGAGAGAGGCAGAGCATGAGGACTCTGAGAAGGATTGATGATAGCAAAGCTTTAATTGCTCCCACAAGAAAAGAGGTTATCTTTTTTTCTCACCATCTCTGAGCCTCATAAATATGCAGGGCAGAAGGGAGGGGAAAAAAGCCCAGATGAGCCGCAGGGCAGATTAGAGAGGACTATAGAGCAGGATCCCGGTTTGTTAGCAGCAGTTTTCAGATCCCTTGCATGTGTTTCTGCTCTGCACACACATTGCCTGGCTTTCATTTGTCTCAGCCCATTTCCACAGGCTACTTACTGACTGCTACCAGCAGAGCTGGGAAGTAGGAATGGGGCAGTCCGACCTTTAGTGCAACATCGCCCCCTGGTGTTGCGTGTGACCCTCAAGGTAGATGGGACGGAGGACATTTTGAAAAGATCAGGTGTAATGAAATGGATGATGGCTGAATTCCATTTAGCTCGCTTTGATTTCAGGGTCCAGGTACTGGAGACACTATCAGTGTTATCAGTAACACCTGTGCTTTTCCTTACTAGCACAAGTCAAAATGTCGGCTGTGAAAAAGGACTGTTGTGACCACTGAGTGGAGTGGAGTAGGTGGACAGGACGTGGTTAAATTGTTGTGGGTGATGTGCGCGTGTGTTTGTAAAGTTGTATCAGTGTCCTGGAAAGGAAATTTGAAAGCATGTGCATTTGGTGTTGATGTTTTTTTTAAAGTGTAACACGATGTTCCATTTTATCTCCGTTCCTCGGTTCATCTCTGGCCTTTGGCCGCTGTTCTTTGAAGCCTTCCCAAACCCATCAACGCCCGTCGGACTGTCACCATCTGTTGTGGATTAAGCTGCTCCTGTGGGTGGGGGGGGGGTTTGATGTCGGGGTTCCCGCATCCCCTCTTTATTCCACGCGTCAGGTTTTACTGTAAACACTGTTGTACAAAAAAAACAAAATCCCAAAAGGGATTGCTTATTCAGGCCTTTCAAGCCAAGAGCAAACGGGGCGTAGTGCCGGTTTTGGGCTGCGCGTCTGGTTTAGCTCTTAGCACACTGAGACCGGGCTCTGCTGGGCCATTTAGAGGCAAAGCTGGGAAGCCGTGTTTGGAAGCTTTCCCCCTAAACCCCACTGAGCAGTGTGGCGTTGTGATGTATGAATCCCATGGCCATGCCTGACGCTGGCGAGCCTGTCTGAGCTCATGTCTTCACCGAGTAAGAGGCCGCGGACAGAGGCCGCATTGTTCGCCTAAAGTAACCCAAGCTCGGGGCGGCTGCTGTCCAAGGGGGGATATCAAGTTGTTCTCTCCCCACCGACAACACAATCCTAGCTTAAGCTCTGAGGCTTGACGAGGGAGCAGAGAGGCAGCTGACCGTTTGGACGACAGTGCAGTTCAAATAAACGGCTCCGATCCCCAACCGGCCTCCCCGACACTAACCCTCCCATTGCCAAGCATCGCAGTCCCACAGCCATAGCTCATCGCCCCGAAGCTTGCCAACAGCTCTCGGCTAATTTGTGGTGTTATTTTGAAAGGCATGTTGATGTGGCTGCACTGAGGTTTCCTGAAAAGGAGGGCCGCGAGTAGAGGGAGGCGGGTGAGAAATTAGGCCTGGTTACATCTCCCTGCTTCCCCTTTTGTGAGCGATGGGTATGTTTACCACCACCATCAACAGACCACACAGCATTTCCAGGCTTGAGGGAAAGAGGGATGAAAGTAAGAGCGGAGCGGAGAGGAGAGGCGAGGCGGCCATTAACGGCTTCGTTTCTGCCACGGGTGTTCCGACTGCAGTGAAACCTGAGCACGGGGGTAATGAGACAGCACTTGACACGTACGCACACACACACACACGCACACACACACACGCATGCACGTAGACGCGTCGGCTGCTTCTGCAACGCCGATGAAGATTTAAGAGGCAAAAGAAATGCTACATGCAAATTGATACTTCACCAGATTTTCAGACATTTGATCCACGCATTCACTGCCCTCTCTGGAATGACTTTTTCGTCATACCGTTTTAACACTCGGTGCAGGCCGCATTGAATCTGATCCGTGCGAGCAGCCGGTGTGTGTATGTGTGTACAACCGGTCGGCCCCATTTGAAGGAGGGTGAAAGAGGCCCAGACTGATGACTCTGGGGACCGATTTTCCTATCCGGCTCTCCATGCCTCTCTCCCCGGTGACATCATGTTGGTGTCAGTGTGTCAGCTCGGGCTGTCACTCTCCTTATTGCTGCGAGCCAGTTACTCTCATACCTCATGCCTCCTGGCTGAAGAAAGGCACAAGAGGAGAGCAGCAGCAAGAGGGAAATAAAACTGTGCTTCGTCTACGCTGGCCACAATCCACGTGACACAAATGGAGAGTCTCAAAAGAAAAGAAGGATAGAGCCACGGTTGTGTATCAGCTCAGAGGAGCTAGTACAATTAAAAAGACCCCGCCCCTGTCTACTGGTTTGGTACAGTCCGCATGAGCTTAGCTGACCTGGCTGCATGGAGGACAGGCCGACACTGAACAGATCTAGGCAGCGGACACACAGTAGAGCAGTGCATGCACCTCAACCAGAGTGGCATTGAACCTGTTGACTGGTAGAGTTTATCTGTGTGTGCGTGTGTGTGTGTGTGTGTGCAAAAAGGTGTTTATGAGCGGGTTTGGGTTTTTATGAGCATGTGGCTGTAACTGAGATTTCGGCATGTCTGTGTTTGAAGTTTCGTTGGCCCAACAGGCGATTGTCTATTGTTCCTCTGAGCTGCCACAGTGACTGACAGGAAACACATGTGGCAGTGCCAGCCAGTGGGTTTTGAAATACTTTCAGTATCCTGACACTGTGGTTGTTGTTTTTTTCCGACTAATTTATTTTTGCTCTGGGTGAGTGATTTGTCACGTTAGTTGAGTCAACATTCCTCAGACACTGAAAAGGCGCCTGCACATTGTACTTATCACATTGCCTTTGGTGGGTGGGAGGCATGTGAAGCCGTGTTTAGGCCAGGAGCACGAGTCAGTGTTGCATCATAACGGCACGTCTTTGAATTCCCATCACATACCAAGTCAAATCCTTTCAACCTTAAATTTAAAAGCACCCTGTTTTCTTGAAGGATAGCTTGAGATTGGCTCCTCACTTTGGTGCAGTTCAACACATAAATAAGACACAGTTCTGTTCTCCAGCCATGAGCAGGAATGCACATCAGCAGCTGAGCTTTGCAGCGGCAAAGGTGAGCGCTAAACGTTTTTATTGACAAATGGGAGTCAACGGCGCTTTACGTGGCCCGCAATGCCTTTCAGCTGTAAATGTCTGCACGTAGAAATGAGGATGAGGGATTTAAGTTCATAAATAACACCAAAGTACCGTTGTTTTGCTGTTTGCACAGGTCTGCCCTTTGCAAGATCAGCACACTGGACCAATACCTCCCCCAAATAAAATTGAACAAAGCAAACGTTTAGATCAAAGATCAGTGTCATGTCACAATGCCTCAGCATTTTTTGACCTTGCACAGATGTGTGCACTTAACGCACTGTTGGTTTCACAGAGCAAATACTACCTCGTAAAGGTACCCTATTGAGTTTGGGATCACTGCTATGTTTTTATGAGCGGGCCTCCCTTGCTGCCGGTTTCACGCCACTCCTCCGCTGATCGACGTATAATGGCGGCGACAAGAAATGTTGCAAGGTGCCCGTGAAGGCCGTAAATAAGACGACTGCAGGCTAAGAAACATGGCCGTAAACCATTTATGTCACTGTTTCATGAGGAGGGTTTGTCAGTTATTTTTTAAATGATTTAGAAGAGAGGGAGAACAATCACTGAAGAGGTGCGTTATCCATGGTTCTGGTTAAATGTGCGCACTACTGTGACGTTGACCGGGCAAAGGGGTGACAGAGTGCAGCGGCTGCTGAGAGGCCCCCAGTGCCGTATACATGTCAGCAAACGTCTCACTTCACCGGCCATCCGTGAGACGTCTGCGCGTCTCTCTGGGGAACAACATGCACCCAAAGCACCAACACCTACCGTTTCTCACTCGTCACCAGTAGAGACATCAGGCCCGGTGAGAAGCTCCATCAGCTGGCTTACGTACATGTGACATGTTTGAGGTCAGATGGTCGGGCTCGCTCCACAGCTGCCTTTGTCTCTCGGTGTAGTTTGACACCACTGTGATGGCGCGCGCTGACCAAATGCTGTGCACTGGCTGGGTCCCCATTACACGCTGCTGTTATTTCAAAGCCTCAGTGAGCCCGGGCATGACAGCCAAACCCGCGAAGGATCTGTCAGCCGCGGGCAGCGAGTGTCCCCCTGAGGGCTGCCCTGCACCGGCCCCTTGGCAGGAGAAGTCTGGCCCCTTGGCCGGCTTTCCGCCCAGCCCTTCTGGCGGTCCACCTGTGCCAGCATGCCCGTCATCGAGGCCCTGACCCAGCTCTTCTCCTGTTACGTTCCCTCCAGCCTGACCTCACACCCTCAGGGATATATATATATATATATATATATATATATATATATATATATATATATATATATATTTAAGATTTGATCTCTAAAGGGGAGCTGGAAATGGGACACCCTGCTGCCACTGATCCCACCCATACATCCTCATGTGCACGTAGAAGACGGTGATGGTGTTTTTGTTGGGGGGGGGGGGGGCAGTGTTAGGGAGAAGGTGTTCAAGCATTTAGGCGTCAGGAGCTGTCTCAGGCAGCAGACTTTCCACATGCTGATGGGGTGAGAGCAAACCAGTTAAGAGCCATTACAGGAGCAGCTGTAATCAGAGCCTCCGTGGGTGGAAGAGTGCCGTCGCTGCAGCTCCCCGTTAGTAAATGGCTTCATTATGACGAGAGAGAGGAGACAGTGCACACTGGCTCTACCAGACAGAGTATGAATGGAGCACGGATGGATACTAGCGAAGGTAGGTCGCGCTCTGTGCTGTACTGTAAACATGTGTAAGTGCTTGTACCCAGCGGTCTGGCAGCCGCTCCACTATGGCGCTCGCATCTGTCAGAAGAGCTCAGAACATTCAGCGGCGTACTCAGCCCAATTACCCCCCGATTGCTACCATTTCACAGAGGATCACCGTCACATCTCAGGAGAGAGTCAGGGGTTTATGTCTCGGTTAACCGCCATGACATCACAGCCTATACACACACTATTTATATTTACGTACGCACTTTGCTTTGACTTTCCAGCTTGTAATACAAAATTCATAAACCGAATGAGACAGGCATGAAATATAGATGTTAAAAGGGGCGGCTTAACAGCTCTCTCCCACCCCTGCCTCCCGCCTGCTTTTGGCCTTTTGCTCAATCGACGCTTGTTAAGGCAGCGGTTTGTGTTACTGAGGGGATATCGGCACGCTGTGGTGTTCTTACACATGTCACGCTCTCGCAGCCAGAATAGTTGGCCCGCTCACCTAACCCCCAACCCCATCTTTAGTTCTGTTTGGCTCCCCACTCCCCTTCCCCGGCCACCCCCGGGAGTCTAGCACTAATAAAACAGCTCCAGTCCAAGACCCTCCACACGGCAGGATGTCCAGACTGTGTAACCCAACACCCCTCTGGGCTCGAGCTTAAGAGAGCTGCTGACATGACGGAGAGTCTGGGAGGGCCAGCAAGGGAGCGTCCATCATTGTCAGGCCCCAGCGCCCTGAGCTCCCATCTGGGCCATGTCCAACATGCATGCCTGTGAGCTGTGAACTCATTGCTGTGAGGTGCTCTTGACAGTCAGGAGACCTGAGAGGGTATCACAGTGTGGTGTTACTGCTCTTAGCAGCTAATGCTGTTAAAGTCTGCAGGCCTGAAGAAGGGAGGGATAAGGAGCTAATAGACTGGGGATTCTCTGGAGGCTTTGGCTATGAGATCAGGAGAAAGCTTCCCCGGCTGAGGTTACCGACACAAGGTTTTAACTTATCTGTGAACTGATATCAAAGTGCAAGTCTCAGCTCTTCCACTCATAAACATTACATTCGTAGGCATTTGTGTGGAGCTTTTTAGCAAGGCGGGCAAAATGGGAATCAACCATCTCATGTAAAGCTTCTGCAGATGGACTGTCCTTACTTTAAGCACCAGAGAGGAAAATTAGAACATCTGGGCTCCTGAAGCACCTTCCAATCCCACAGATGTGGGAGTTGAGCTCAGATGTCATCCACTAATGTGAACTCCAGGGTATACCACTGAGCTCCCAGAGCGGGAAGAGGAACGCTGGGGAAAGACAGACTCCCGAGTGTGTGAGCACTGCAGGTTTAAATCCGGGTAGTTTTCATTAATAGGGCTTTTGTATTGGACCGCATTCATTACAGGGTGTCGTTGTACCTAATAATCTGGCAAGTTACTGTAAAGACACAAAACACATGTCAAGAAAAAGGAAGAACAGTGTGTTTATAAGTCGGCTCAATGGGTCTTTCATGAGCATGTGCGAGCGAGCGGCCTGCTGTTTATTGTTCTCTTCCGTGTGGGAGGAAGATCTGTTAAAGATGTCTACCATTAATGCGACTGCAGGCTCCATTGAGAACAAATAAGCAGCCTGGCCCCTGAGCTCTTTGGGGAGCTAAATGCTGTCTAAACCACTACTGAGGTCAGACCACTGTCAACACTCGCTGCTCAATTACAACTCTAATTTTGTTGTCAGACAAAATATGGAGATAGAAGAGGGCCGCGTTTGCTGTGTTTTCCTTCTCTTGTTTTAGTCGGGGAATAAATGGTTTCCAGACTAAGCCCTGAGGCAAATTGTCTTTGAAAACAGTCTGCATAAACTAGGGACTGTGAATATTTTTGAGGGAGATTTTTCTTTCCACCAGCTTCTGAAAGCCCAGCACAGAGGGAGATCCTGATTGTAATGAATGTTTACTGAGAAATACCAATGCGAGATGGGATTTTCAATGAGGGCCACAAATCCTTCACAGCACAGTGTGTGTGCATTTTAATTGATTCAACTTGAGCAAACAGTCTGTCTCCCTGTGTGTATTTTACCTGTTTTCTGAGAAGAAGCAGGGATGTGTGCGGAGGAAAGAGGATAAAAAAAGAGCAGAGAAAGAACTTCTCGCCATCGTTTGCATGCTGCAAATCCAGCCTCAGCGGCCCACACAGTTCTAAAACCAATATCTCTGGACCAAATGAATCAGTTTGTTTCCCCGTCTTCTTGCTGCATTTTACTGCAAATGCATTTTGTCGGCTGGAGTGTGGTAAAACTGTTGCCGCTGGAAGAGCGATGTGATCCGTGAGAGGTTTGGGCATTATTCTGCTTATTGCTGCACAACAGGGAGCGCGATAGAGAATACCAGATGGAGACAGAGAACAAGAGTTTCAGGGGCGACAGTGAATAAGTGCAACTTGGAAGGGCTCTGTCAGTTGTGACAGACAGCTCTGGGTTTAGGAGTTGTCAGCACCTCTCATTAGAAAGCCTTTTATATATATATATATATATATATATATATATATCTGCCTATAGGCTACATTCTCATCGACATTCACACAAAGATAAATGCCATGGTACAGCTTTTTTGATTGTGAGTCAAAGTAACAGATAACTTTGTAAAATACATTCAAGACAACATACATAGTACTGTGTTTATTTTCCTCACCACTGTTTTTTAGCTACGATTCATGCTTTATTTATGCTTCATGCTCGGATGCCAGTGTGGTCCGTCACTTTATTCCAGATTGAAATATCTTAAAAGCTGTTGGACGGATTGCCATGACATTTGGTTCACACATTCACGATTCCTAGATGATGCATCCTAATGAATGGCGACCTTAAATAGTACACCTGCTAAACATCAGCATGTTAGCATGCTGACATGAGCATTTTGAACAAAGCACCGCTGAGCATAAGTACAGCCTCACAGGCCATTGGCTGTAGACTCTACGTCTGGTTGCACACCCAATAGGACTGTCTCCCTCCAACAGCTAGTGTTGCAGCACGGCACTGGCACTGGACAGACCGGCAGTCAGCACCCAGAGGTTACCAACCATTGCATCATAGCCCCTGAGTCCATACCGCAGAGCAGGCTGCCCTCCCTCCAGACCTGCTCCTCCCTCCCTGTTAGCACCTGTTTCCTGGATGCTCTCAACAACTGCACAGCTGTCGCAGCCTCCAGCACAGCAACTCTGGTCTGCCTTCTATTTATGACCGTGTCTTTAGTTTAATAACACTAAGGTTACAGGCTCTGATGTGTCGGTACATAACAAACCTTAAATGGGCCTCATCTCAAGGCAAACCATCATTTTGATTTAAGTAGTTGTGTACTGCTGCAATCCTTTGAAAAAACTCAAAGTACATTCATTCAAGTACCTAAGCACAGTTTGATGTATTTGTACTTGATTTATTTCCATTGTATATCATTTGTATACTACTAGTAACCACAGTGTGGTACTAGTTTCTTTACTCGGATCCAGTAAAGAATCTGAAAGCTCCTCCCACCACTGCAGTGTTCCTCATTAGAAAGGTGAATAAAGTGAGAAACTGAGACAAGGCTGCTACTTCCATCTCCTGCTGCTCAGCATGTCTGGCTTTGATTAGTTAGGCCAGACGGCGGCCTCGTCTCGGAGGCTCTGGCATCGGTGCGTTTCAGAGCTCAGCCCTCTCTGCGTTTCACCTCGGCTCAGCTGTCAGTCTCGCGGCTCCTGCTATGTGTTAGGTTGTTGGTTTTGTGTGATTGAAGCTATGCGACCCCTGCCTGGATGAAATCCCATAAATGAGTGTGAGGGTCTAGAATGCGCCGAGGCGCTATTTCGAGGAAGATGAGACGAAGGGGGTGACGGCAAGGGCCGGAGGCTTGGGATGTCGCAGAGGTCTCAACAGCCATCAATTTGTCAAGATGTCTCCAGGCCCGGGTGCAGGCTGTCATATCCACCCGCACACATGAGAGAGAGGGAGATTAGCAAAGTGGTTTTGGCGTGAGTTGGACGCTAATGTATTTTTTAAAAGGGCAGGTGGCGGCCTGCTAGTCGCGCCTTTTAAAAAGATGATGTTGTTGTTAATCATTTATATGGGGCCAGGCTGTATCCAGGGAAGACGATGAAATATAGTGTGCTAAATAAATCCCCTCATGTTCTGCAGTAATGACCTGACACCATATTAAACTTCCTAATGCTGTGCGTCTCACGTTGCCAGGCCTCCTCTCACTCCCTCTGTGAATGTTAACGCCGTGCAAAGATTTGAGCCGTTAGTCTCGTGCCAATCCAAATACCTTGCTGGTGAAGCACCGTTAACCAACCAATACACAGGCCTATTAACCCTGCAGGCTCAACGCGATATTAGCAGCACATTAAAAAAAAATGCAAACACTAAATACAGCTGCATGGCGCTAATGAGCTGTGGGCCACTGCAGGACAGTAACGACTAAGGGGAGTTGAAAGGGAACTTGTGTCTTGTGGCAGTTTTTCGCGAAAAGATGTCCTCTACATTCCTCATACTGTGTTATTGGTACTGGTATTCTCATGTTATCACATTATACCAGATCAGAGTTGTAGCCCATCTGACGATTGCACGCTGCAGTGTAGCTTTCACCACATGGGGAGATACAAATCAGGAGTGGTGGTGTTTGTGTGTGTGAACAGAAGGAGATGGCTCAGCCCGGGATAATGAG
Organism: Myoxocephalus aenaeus; assembly: GCA_038501785.1. Taxonomy (NCBI): domain Eukaryota; kingdom Metazoa; phylum Chordata; class Actinopteri; order Perciformes; family Cottidae; genus Myoxocephalus; species Myoxocephalus aenaeus. The sequence continues at coordinate 2,969,760 of JBAMJR010000175.1, read as the reverse complement.
TTATCCCCCTAAGCCCCTCGCTGGCTCCCCTGACATCCAGCCTTAATGAATGGCTTTCCTGCACACACACACCCAGCTGACCCTCACAAAGCCCTCCTGTACCCCCTTCACCTCCTAAATCCGGCCTCTAGCTTTTCCGGCCTTGTTCTCCGCTGCAATGCTCCACCGCGGAGCGCGCGCTAGTTAGAAGCCGCAATACTACCGAAACATTGAGAAACAGCAGGGCTCTGCATTTTGAGCAACCCAAGCGGGAATTGCGCTTATTTGTTTCCAGGGATGAAGAAGACTGACAAATGAACCCTCGCGGGAGGGAGGCTGGCAGACGCTCCTCTTCTCTCCTTCCCCGCTCCGCCCGGCCCTGGAGTCTTCATTATGACCAGAATAGACTCCCCCTTTTTTCTTTTTCTTTTTTTGCGTGTTAGCACAATCTCAAAACAAGCCGTGGACCTCAGGGACTGAGAGGTGCATCAGGAGACTTGAGAAGTGGGAATTTCCCCTCTCCCCGTCTGCTGCGGTGAAGTTGTTTGCAAGAAGCAGTCTCTCTTGACCGGTAATAGCATTTGTAAGTGGAGAAGATTGACAAGGGTGAGGGGGATGGATTTAAGGGCTGCTGGGCTTTCCTGTGTGGATGTGTTCTGTGTGCGGACTGCCAAAGAAGAGATATGGTTTCTCCCTAAGGATTAGTTAGCTTTGAAAACTGCCGCCTCCCTGCATTATGAGGGGACTTCTCTTATTTGTGCTTGTCCAAAGTCGACCATTACAAAAACACTTCAACCAGCCTTTTGTCTCCTGACAGGCTGGCAGATGTCCCTGTAAGCTCTCCCACTCAGAGCAGGACTCAATAGCTGTTATTGTAGATATTGATTGCAATTTTCCACTAGGAATTACCTCCTCTGACCCTAAACCACGATACCACATGCACCGGGGACCGCTAATACCTCGCTTTGCATTGTAATGCTAATGGGCCACGGTTCTGGCAGGGCCCCGTTAGCTCAGCCTGCTCCCGGCGGGGTTGGTCTGCAGGGAGTCGTGTGTCAGGGAGATGGCAGCCCGCTGTGACAGGCTCTCTTGAGTGCCGCCCAGGAGAACCGGGTCCCATCTACACCTCTCTGGCAGGTAAAAGGATTTAACAGGCTTTCCTGAGGGGGAGGAGAAGGAGCCCTCGCTCCAGCCCCTAAACCCCCCTGAGGCTTCGGGAGAGTTAATTACAGTTTATGTATGCACTGTCATCCCCCATGAGCCTCTTTCCCTCGGGAGCAGCCAAGCTGACTGCTGATGTCTGAGCACTTTGTTCTGTAGGAGAAGGTCCCTGCTGAGAAATACCCCGGACGGAGCTTATTAGCTATTGTTCTGTGCGACTTCAACATTGTACAGACGTTATTATTCATTCTCTGGATTAATTCACACTTTGTTCTTAATGGAGCCCAACAGGACTTCTAATGGCAGATAATTGCTGTGTTTTGGCAATTACTGAAAGTCCATAAAATGTCTCCTCACCTTGTCAGACGGAAAGCTAAATGCTCAGCCATCCTTCATGCGACATGGTGAAGTGAATTAATGCATGCAGCGTTCTTATCCCGCGGTGTCTTTTAATAGGCGATATTATTACTGAAGAGTTATTGTGTAGTTTTCATTCGGATTAAGTGACTTCTTGACCGGGGGAGAAGTGAAAGAGTGAAAGTCAGGTTTGAAGTATCTGCTTCTGTGCAAATTGCAACGCCAACCTGTGTGCAGTTTGAATGAGTCTGTCACAGTTTGTTTCTATACACAATAGATCTCAGCTGCACCCGTCAGTGGGAGGCACATGCTGAAGCCTTGTGAACAAATCGGACCAGAATACATTTAATTTGTCCGGCAAATGGAAGTTCTTTCATCCGGGCGGGGAGTAAAGAGGAAAAAAAGAGAGAAAAAAGCTAGAACCTTGAAATGAAGGTGACGTTGTTTTGTGTACAATATAAACTGATTCAGCCTGAACAAGAAAAACACATTTCAGCTGTGTAGCTTGTCCCCAGGGACGGTGTTAAAGGCTGCATGAAAGGGCTCAGGAATTGGTGCTTGTGCCGGCACAGCCGCAAACCCCAGAAAGGGTGTGTCGGTAGGAGGAGGAGGAAAAGATGTGTGTCAGTTTGCCAGCTCAAAGCGCACACACTCGGCACGGAGGGAGAGATGGCGGTTAGAAGCATCTCTCTGCTTGGTGTATGTTCACTGAAAGCCACAATCTTGTTGGGTGTCAACAGCGTCTAATCCAGTACAATTGCGTGTTGGAAGGGACCACCAGCTTTGAAACTAAAGATAGTTTTTGTTCTCTTTCTGTTTTATACAGTTCCAGATTGTGGCATCCATGTGCTCTCCACCAATGGCAGCCAGGAGCCTCATGGGCCAGGCCTCCTCCAGGTGTCAGGCCTAGAGCGAAGTCAGGAGAGGAGCCAGGAGACCTGCAGGGACCCCCAAGCAGCCCCTGCATCCAGCACCCCCAGTCAGCCTCTGCCCCCGCAGGACCTCCCCCCGCCCCAGGCGTCCGGCCCCCGGCCCCCGTCCCCCAAACGGACCCAGATAAACGGCGCTACCCAGGTTCCGGCCTCCACAAACCTGCCCCCACGCTCAGAGGCTCTCCCCAGGCCTCAGACGCCCGCAGCCCTGCCTCTCGCCCAGCCTCTCGCCCAGGGCCAAGAGCCCTCGCCACCTCCCCCTCCCCGGCCTCAGCACCAGCCCGAGCTGTTGTCCCACCCCCGGCCCGCGCCGACGCCCAGCCTTCACCCACACCCGCCATCGCCCGCCCTCGCCACCCATCACCCTCACCAGCAGCACCCCAGCCAGGCCGGGCCCCACCGGCCCCCATCACGCTGCCACCCACGGCCCCTTTCTGCCTACAACGGCCCCAGCCTCAACGGTCACAGGTAAGGCTAATAGCAGACAACCTGTGTTGTAAAAAACACTCGCGTCTCTCATGTCCTCATGTCCTCGTGCGCTCTGATGCAGAAAATTGTGTGCCGGCAAAACCTCCATATTCACATACACTTGAAAATACTAGAATGCCTCTTGAGCTGGAAGTACGCATGATGCCCGATCAGTATGTAAATTGCTATCAGGGAGAGCTTGAAGTTCCCTGAGCCAAACAGTAGCACTGATTATTAACGGAGTAAAAGGGCCATACTGCACCCTGAGTGCCTGTGATTTATTAGCCACCCACATCATCACTGGGGCTCTGTATAGATTTCAGCCCGCCCATTATACTGGCTGTATGTGCAATATTTTAGTACAACCTTGACTTATATTCTTGTGCATGAGAGCAGGAAGAAAATGGGCTGAAAGTGGTGATATTCGTCAGGGAGAAATATGAAATACTTCAGATTTCTGGAAGTTTTAAAGCGTCCTCAAGCGGTCTTCCACATCGTATGTTCAAAATACACCATGATCACAGTCATTACTCGTATTATAAAAACAACAACAGTAGAGCTGGTCGGTCGTCTGTCTGTTGAGAGGCACTGAGAAGCTCCTATGAAGCTCTTTCCATTAATTTAAGACTCCTTCAGAATCCACTCAGTCCCAACAACAGCTCTGCCTCACAGGCTCTCAGGATTTGGCTTTCCCTCCCTCTCCCTGTGCCAGCCCTGCCAGTCCGCCAGTGCACCAACAGGGCCTGGCACCCGCTGTGAATAATCCCGGCCGGGGCCCACAGCGGAGAGCGGGGCGCTGCAAAGGAGCTTTTAGGCTTGGCGAGCGAGCTGTGGAGAGACGCGAGCTCTGCGACCGCCCCCGGGGGAAAACCCACACACGCTACAAAAGACTGTTTGCTCACACATACGCGCACACGCCCTCTCATCCCATTTCCGATGCACATGTTCCCTTACCTGGCTCTGGAGGAAGTGCCTCAACAGAAGCCGTTCACAGACAGATGCACGTTCTGTTGTGCTTGCCAGCGGTGGTTTATTTGCATGGAGGGTGTTTGTGGATGTGGTGTTTTCACGGATCACGGTTGCCCTGGATTCTGTGAAGCGTGAGGGAGAAGCAGGGAGGCGTTTGTAAACGGGGGGAGAGTTGAGGTGTGAAAACACTGTGCTGGGAATTGAGCGTCGGAGCAGATGGAGCTGAGGGGATGTGGAGAAACAAGTGTTAATTTTGAGCGATCACGCCTGGCTTAACCTGGCTCCTTTCTCCATCTTTCTCTTTTTTTTTTATCTCTCTCTTTGCAGCAGCAGCAGGAGCAGCACCCCAGGCACCAAGCCCCACGGGCCCCCTGCTCCCACTTTGCACCTCCCCCATCACCCGCCTCCTCCTGCGGCGGCGGCGGCGGCGGCGGCAGCCTCCACCTTCCCGCTGCCCTTGGCGGCTAACCAGAGCACCCCCCACAGCTTCCCCCCTGCCTTGCAGTCCTCGCCGCACCCACATCACCCCAATATGTTCGCTCCTCCAGCCGCCTTGCCTCCACCACCACCACTTACGTCTAGCAGCCTGCCAGCACCCGGACATCCTGCTGCTGGGACTGCCTACTCAGGTAAATAACGCAAGCTGCTTCCAAGCGTCCCCACATCGCCCCCAAGCGGTGTGGCAGAGGATTGCACAATTAGCTGACAAAAAAAACAAAACATAAAGCAGACTCTTATTTTAGCCAGTTGTTGCATCAGGTTGCCTGGACGGCCGAGACATATGAGTAGTATATACATGGATCACTTCTGCAACGATTAAGATACAGAGACGCGTTGAATGTTACCCCGGTAATTATTTAAAGAAACAAGCCACCCGAGTCCAAGAAAATCCATGTGTACTCCATGCCAGCGGTTTTGTGTGTTTATAGTCGTGTGGACAGCTCACACTCTTTCTGTCATGCGGTGATTGATCGGCTCTCTACACACCAGTAATGTCCACCAGCAGGTCAGGACACGTTGCGAACGCGATTACAGACCCCGTGCACATTTCCACACAGTGCCGTCAAGCTAAATGTCAGGGTCAGTGTGGGAAGAGTAACAATGATCCCAGAACCTCCATGTTCACCTTGAACAGTGTTCATGTGCGAAGAAATCAATTTGGTCAATACGGAACGGCGCACGCTGGATTTCGTTCGAAAAGATACTAATGAAATTTTTATGAAGACAAAATTCCACCCCCACTCCCAGCCCAATAAAGCTTGAAATGAATGCGGAAAAAAATATGGTGGTGAATCACTGTGGAATAGGAAGGATAAGGTTACCCTGGAGCAGATATAATCTCTCAAGGCACGGTTTGTTGAATTTAGAAGAAAAGCCAGTGATTACTTGAAATCCATTCCTCCTCCACAGGCTGTGCTGAGGTTATTAGAACAACAGATGTTGTCGTCTCAGAGGGCCTGTAGTGTATCAAATCACAGCATTTGACAGTTCCAGCAGTCAGACACTTCTAATCATCTCGGGCCTCGCTTACATTTAAAATGACATGCTGATATAATCACAGACATTTCCTGGTGCTCTTTTTTTTTCTTTTTACTTTGACATGGCTTCCTTTTTGATGACATACGTAGCTCTGACATTGGAATCCGGGGCCCTCCTGTGTGTCTCTGAGGGACCCAGCAAATTAGGAATACTGCAATTACACTGTAATTAAACGTATGATTTAGAGACACATAAACAACGAGTGGTATTATATGTTTGTCTTGAACTACAGCCTAGTTTAGACGACTTGAAAGTGGCCTACCCGTCATTAACAAACCCAGTCCTAACCCTCCCTCCCTCTGTCTCCAGAGCAAGAACTTCTGCGCCAGGAGCTCAACACCCGTTTCCTGGCCTCCCAGAACGCCGACCGTGGCGCCTCGCTGGGCCCTCCGCCCTACCTGCGCACCGAGTTCCACCAGCACCAGCATCAGCACCAGCACCAGCATCAGCACCAACACACCCACCAGCACACACACCAGCACACCTTCACACCCTTCCCCCACGCCATCATGCCCACCCCAGCACCGCCCATGGTGCGTACCCCGGCCAGAAATGTGAGGATAAGTAGAACACACCTGTCTGGGGTTTGGAGGGGGTCAAATCACCGGAGACCAAATGTTTTCATATGTCTTCTTTTAACGAGTTTTACATGTGTGGAGGAGTTTTTACTTTGTGGTTTTGAGAGTGAAGATTTGATACAGTTCGACGTGTGTGTGTGTGTGTGTGTGTGTGTGTGTGTGTGTGTGTGTGTGTGTGTGTGTGTGTGTGTGTGTGTGTGTGAGAGCGGCGTGCTGCAGCCTGAGGGTTTCTGTGGCTGCCTTTTCAATGATGACCATGTGTGTCAGTCCACTCTATAATCATGCCTTTATTTTCCCAGAAAGCTGCTCTAGTGTTTTCTCTGGCATACTCTAAGACTCCAGACTTGAGTCGCCGTTATTTTCTAAATTGGCAATAACTCGCCCGAAGCATGTTAACTTCAGAGCCAGCTTTCAGAGCATAATACACTTAATTCATTCTGAATTTAATGACATCATTTGGTCCTGTTTGGGGGTTTTCATTACTGGCAAATGTCTTGCATTAAGAGCCCCACCGCTTGTTGGGGGAGACCACAGGCAATGGGCGGCTGGACCTAAAACTCACACAAACACACACACACACACACACATTCATAACTGTCTGGCCCATAGAGGGTTCCCTTGGCTCTGATGATACCTCAAAGGCAGCACGGCGAGGCCTCTGACAGCTAATGAGGCCATAAAAAGGCTCTTTATGGCTGCAGTGTTTAGTCTTGACTGGGGAAATGTTCGCCCTGAGCCTGCGCTGCAACACTAAAAGCAGACCAAATGAGACTCAGAACCCACAAAAAGGTCCTCAGACCTCAGAGGAAGAGGGCCGGATGAAAACCGCCTGGTTCGGGAAGCTGCTAAACTTTGAATCTCAGTTGACATTTTAGATTTTTAATCATAATGTCAATCTTTAAGCATGTTTTTACTCCTAAAATACACGTTGTGGTGCATTTTGTGTCGGCCTGAAATGAATGTAAGAGGTCAATGCTGTTTCCCTGCAACTTTGTACTGAGCTCTGTTTCATTTCTCCTACAGTTTGAAAAATTCCCAACAAAAGTGGACCCCTTCTACAGACACAGCGTGAGTTTCCCTCCTGCGTACAGTGTTGCTGGCCCATTCTGCCATTTCAGCCCATGCAAGTTGGTGTTCGAGCTCTGTGTGTGTGTAGGTGTGTGTGTGTGTGTGTGTGTGTGTGTGTGTGTGTGTGTGTGTGTGTGTGTGTGTGTGTGTGTGTGTGTCAGATGTCTGGTTTCCATGCAATCGCTCATCCTCTTGATGGACACTGTAAGCATATACCAGCTGGATCTCCCTTCAGCCCCGGCAAATGTTGTGGTGGATTCTTAGATTTCGGTGCACAAGATGTACTATGTATGCAACGGTAAAATTGTTGTGCATAGAAATTAGTACAGAAAAAGACAGTGGCTACATTACAGAGGTGCCTCCGACTTTTCATTTGCAATTGTAAACATTGGACTCCTCTACTATGTTTGCTTAAGCCTTGCTGCGTGAAAGTTTGCTTTCCCTTCAACCTGAGCTTTGAGGAAGATTTTAATATCAGAAAAAACGCACATTGGTATTCCGACCAACCCCAGGTCAAATAGATGCTGCAGAAATGTTGTTACTTTGTTTGCAAGTGCTTCATTTCGGATTTTTAGTATTTCCTCGCTGTTATTATGATAGCAGAAAATGCCCTGAAGCCATTTCCTCTCTGTAAAACATACTGACATCTTAAAACGCAATGCACAAGGAGAAACAAGTTGCATTTAAAAGCCTCCCTGCATCTCCTCAAGCGCTTCTAATAATAACTCATCCTGGCAACCCGAGTTTAAATAATTCTGTTGCACCATCCATGATTAAAGCGATGCAAGCATGCAAGTTCAGAGACATGAAAAACGTTCTGCACTTCCACTAAATGTTCATCTGATTGACAAGAGGAATGATAGTGAGTGGTTGATTACCGATCTGTTTCTCCACAGGATAGTTTCATGGAAGCCTTGAGCACTCGTTTGGTTTACGTGGGTTTTTGCTTGCATTACAACATTCTCGTTCTCACATCAAAGTAGTGTTTTTTCCCCTAATTTAAATCCACCCGAGAATGAGCAGGGAATATTTTATAAAATTGCAGTTTATGAAACATGTAGGCAATCATTTGCAACTTTCCCTATCCAAGCAGCAATAAAAGCCTGAGAGTTGAGGTTCATCCGTCACTGTAACATGTTTGTTCCGTCTCCACTGCCCTACTTAGCCGTTGTCCTGCATTTCCCTCACAGACCCAACCATCCTCACGCCTCCTCTTCCTCTTCTCTCCCTCAGCTCTTTCACTCCTACCCACCGGCCATGTCTGGCCTTCCGCCCGTCATCCCCCCGACCGGGCCTTTCGGCTCGCTGCAGGGCGCGTTTCAGCCCAAGGTAAGACACACAGGGACGCACCCACGTACTCACACACACACACACACACACACACACAACAGCCCCAACAACCATGAAACTGTTTAGGCAAACTGAAACTATGAGTTATTTACAGAGATTCTTGTTTTCCCTCCGTGTCTGGTGCTCTCTAGACCTCTAATCCACTTGATGTGTCCACAAGACCAGGAGGCGTCCCACACACATTCTTACAGAAGGACCCCAGGGTAAGAGCACACACACACACACACACACACACACACACACACACACACACTAACCTACTCACAGTGTAGAGGTAACCTTTAGATCTTCTGTATGTGTTGCATAAGTCTTTGAGTCATCGGATGGAGGTTTTCAACACCATGATGTCATTGTAAAAGATTGTAAAGAAGATTATATGGGACAGACTGCCACATTCGTCTGTGTGTGTTTGTATGCAGACGGTCAGACAAGATTAATTACTCCTGAAATGCTTCATTTTTAATGGAGATTTTAACATTTTACCTTGGTTCATAATGAATGCCACACACTGAGACGAATTCGAGGTGATTTGATTGACAGCAAATTAACTCAACCTCTTTTCATTCCCTCCTGTAGCTAACGGATCCATTTCGGCCCGTTCTCAGGGTGAGTGCTCACTCCCTGCAGTGTCTCCTGCACACACACACACAATAACATCCATGATGCCTGTTTTTTGCTAATGGCAAGATAGTGTCTATAATTAAATGAGCACTGCACTTGGAGGCAGAGTGTTTTAGTTTAACCACAAAGCTCAAAGAGAGTGCAGACTCTATGTGAAGATGCTATTGATAGACTTTGCTTCGACATAGCCATGCATTCAAATGACAGCTACAATCATTATTATTATGTCACCTGGCCCATCACCATCATATCTTATCTTTAAGTTATATGTGATAAAAGGTACCATATTTAAGCTATCAGTACGTCATTTTCAGGTGACGTGACTGTAAATCTATCAGAATGACCATTCCTATGACGTGTGAGGGTAAAAGGTTGCACTATATCCATTACATTTGGGTCTAATTACCTTGAACAACAGACATTGGCTGATGTGAAGATGGTTAAAAACAGAATATATATATATATATAAAGATTCTACATAACACACCACACAGTGTACAGCCGTTCACTGTGTAAATTAGTGTGTAAGTTGGTAGCAGTAATGTCCTCATCTTCCTGCCGGTTAAAGAGTTTTTGTCTTGTATCTACAGAAACCAGGGAAGTGGTGCGCCATGCATGTCCATATTGCCTGGCAGATATACCACCACCAACAGAAAGTGAAGGTGAGGACTCATCTGATTCCTCCTGTGCTTTGTGCCAAAGCTGGTGCTAAGGGTCCAGTCCCTCATCTATGATTGTTTGTTTTTCACTAAAAAGGAGGTTCACTAAAAAAGATAAAGAATAAGAAAGAACAAACATGTCAAAACAATTATAATAATAATTGTGTCTTAATCAAATGTAAGTTTAAGTGTTTTAGTAACATTTTAGGAGTTTTAAGCATTTTTTGATGATTATCAAGATTGTATTGTGAATTATCTGAAACCACCTGAAACTAATTGTCTTTGTTAAGACAACGATGTAGACTTACAGCAGTTTCTTTCAAATGAACCTATGTTGTATGTCATCAACCTACATCCTGTTTTAAAGGGGTTTTACATGTGTTCCTCTCTGTTGATCTGCCGTCTTCTAGCAGCAGATGCAGGTCGACCCTCACAAGCTAGACTTTGGCCTCAAGCCTGACTTCATGAGTCGACCTCCGGGCCCCAGCCTCTTCGGAGCCATCCATCACCCCAACGACTTGGCCCGGCCCGCCACGCTCTTCTCCGCCGCAGGTGAGTGTGTGTCAGGTCTCTGGGCAGAACGATGGATTGATGGTTAAGAACAGTTCTGACGTGCGGCAGCAGTCGGTCAACTCGGTCCGTTGCTTATATTATTGTTCCAGAGCTCAGCTGCCGCCGACACAGCAAAACCCACACCACTTGGAAATAATACAAATCAGTGTGTGTGTGTGTCTATGTAGTACATCTATCTGTTAATTAGCTGAATACTAATTGGACATAGACTTGTAACTCAAGTTGTTCTGGAGCTTTCAACCACATCTTGTGGTCTGAGGAAGAGGTTTGCGTCTCTCTTTGACATTGTGACGGAACCGAAACCAGATATTTGAGGCAAATAAAAACACCTGATGATGACGCCATCCATCCAAAGGTTCACCCCAAATAAAGGAAGAAAACATACTTTCACTACTTTTTTACTATTACTATTTTAATACTATTTTTTTTAACTATTACCACAAAAAAAGCCACAACAACATACATTTGTAGACTATTGAATAGGTCTCACTTTTCCTGGGTTGCCCGCAGCATCATCCCAGTGCATCGACCTTAAATAGCTAGAGTTAACGACAGTTACTCCCACTTTAAATTCAATAGAGATAGTTGGAAAGATTTATTATTTTTTCAGGTCCCACATCTTGAGAAATACAAGTTATATACAAACTCTAATAACAATTAAATATAAGTTGTTTTCTTTACATAGCCTAAACAGTCATTTAGACAGGCATCCCTTAAATTTTGAAAAATATATATACTGAGCTGGACATTTACAGTAAAGAAATCTACCTTGTTAGTGCTCTCTAGTGGACAAACTATATTATGGCGACAACATATTTAAACTGCCTCATTTCTAAACTACAGTGTTTGTCAGTCGGTCAGGCTCTAGTTTATTTAGAAAAGGTAAATAAGTGTTATTACTAAGTGTACGTGTCAAACAGTAGTTTAAAAACAATGCTAACTCAGTCAGAAGGTTGATGGACGTTTCTGTGACGCCCCTCTCAGGTCCCACTCATCCATCAGCGGGTCCTTTCGGTCATCCGTCCCACCATCCTGGAAACTTCCTCGCCCCAGGGTCTCACTTAGGTAAGTTCTTCTCAGTCTCCATCTGAAACCGGTTAAATGAAGTTGTGATTGGATTCATGGTAACATGTGGCGTCTCCCTCCAGAACCCTTCGGTAGGCCTGCGTCGTTTGGCGGACTGGGAACCCTCAGTTCATCGGCCTTCGGGGGACTGGGCAACCCAGCACTAAGTGAGTTACAACCTGTCATGCTGGCTGTTGTAATGTTTCCAATCTAGTAATCAAGTTTTAGAGTTAATGTTTCTAGAAGTTGCAAATTGTCCGAGATACGCATTTAACTTGCGTCCTGTGTTTTTCCGCGTGTCGAATCCCTAACGGCGGCCAACGCCGTGTTCGGCCATAAAGATGGCCCCAACCCACAGCAGCACTTCAACAGCGGCGGCAACGGCGGCCACCAGGAGCCGTGGAACCGCCTGCACCGCACGCCGCCCTCCTTCCCCACGCCGCCGCCCTGGCTGAAACCCGGAGACTCCGAGAGGAGCGCCTCAGTCAGCTCGCACGAGAGGGACCGGGACTCCGACAAACGGGACTCGTTGGGCAGTAAAGACGACAAAGACAGGTGGGTGTGGCCAAACGTGAACATGGATAGATAAACAGGAGGTTTACCGTACTTTTCGGGTTACAAGCCGCTCCTACGGCTGATCAGTGTCCCCGCTGTAGCAAGCTAGTAGCGCTGCTAGCTAGCGCTGCTAGTAGCGCTGCTAGCTAGCGCTTCTGCTGCTACCGGCCACTGCTGCTGCTACTGCCCGCTGCTGCTGCTACTGCCCGCGTCCCCTCTGCCCAAGTCGGGTGTCGAGCCTGGTCCCGCTACCTTCGGTGGTTTTCAGGGAGCTAGCGGAAGTTAGCGGGGAAGTGACGGAGCGCTAGCAGGAGCCCCAGCTGGCTACAGCGGGGAGCTGTCGGGGACACTGACCGAAGGTAGTAGCGGCTTATAACCCAAAAAGTACGGTATGTACATATTTGGGATTTGGGTGCATCAGTTTTTCTTTGTATACCGGATGTTTTAGCTTATTGTTTCAATTGTGAATACAAATGGAATAATCAGTTAGTTGCTGATACTGATGGAGGGACTTTCTTCATGCTTATAGGGACTCTGTAGAAAAGCGCCATTCGAGCCATCCGTCCCCAGTCCCTGTCAACTCCATCAGCCTCCTGGGCCACACCCGGCCTCCCGAGCACCACAGGAGCCACCTGCCGCCTGCTTCTGGAGAGCCTCAGCGGGACAAGGAGAAGGCCAAAGACAGGGAGAGGGAGCACTCTGACTCCTGGAAAGACAACGGCACGGACGACCTGAAGCTCAAAGACAACCAGCACAGCGACAAGGACACGCCCGTCATCCACGACGGCCGAGTGTCGGAGGACAAAGTGTCCAACCGGGGGACGCCGTCGCCCTACATCCGGCAGACCAGCCTGGAACGTCCCAACGGCGGGCTGAGCAGGGAGGTCCTGGAGAAAAAGGGAGAGCTGCCATACGAGCACCAGAAGAAGAACAGCGACGTGAAGGTGAAGGAGGAGCGGAAGGAGGAGCAGGACGGAGCCACCGAGAGGGCGAGCGAGCACCCGGCGCAGGCCGAACCGCGGCACCGCGCCACCACGCCCAACCTCCACCCGCCCTCCTCGATGCCCATGCCCATGAGCATGGCCGGCGTTCACCCCATGAACAGCATCAGCGGTCTGGAGAGAACTCGAATGGTGGCGCCCTTCATGGGTATCAGCCCCATCCCGGGAGCCGACAGGTTCCCTTACCCTGCCTTCCACTGGGACCCAATGAGGGACCCCTACAGGGGCCTGGACATTCACAGACGGGACCCTTTGTCCAGGGACCTGTTGCTGAGGAATGACCCTCTGCACCGGCTGGCAGCGCCTCGCCTCTACGAGGCCGAGCGCTCCTACAGGGACCGGGAGCCTCACGACTTTAATCGCGACCACATGCACCCTCTGGCCCTGGAGCAGAGGAGGGAGCACGAGCGCGCCCATCTGGAGGAGCGCGAGCGCCTCAACATGCTCAGAGAGGACTACGAGCACGGGCGCCTCCACGCCGCCATGCACCACCCGGCCCTCGACGGACACCTGCCGCACCCGGCCCACGGCCTCATGGCCCCCGGACTCCCGGGCATGCACTACTCCAGGGTGAGTCCCTCGGCCGCAGCGGCGGCCGCAGCAGCAGCAGCCGCCCATCAGAACGGTATCCTGAACAAAACCCCGCCCACCGCCTCTCTGAGCGCCCCGCCCCCGCTCATCCCCACGCTGGGGGCCCGGCCCGGCTCGCCCAGACGGACTACTCCCCTGGCCACAGATATCAGAGACAGAGCGGCTCACAAAGACATCGAGGCGCGGTGAGCTGACCCTGCAGCGCCGCGCCTCACACACACACTGAACTCACACCAAGCACTTAGCTCTGGGCAAAGCAAGACTGTAACATAGCTGTGAATAACTTATGTGGGCGCAGAGATGCCCTTACAAGGAATTGTTTTTGTATAAAACTACAAAGAGACAATAATCATGGAACAAAAAAAAAAAAGATTTTTCAAAGATTTTTCTTCCGGTTTGCTCCAGCTTTTTGTGTGCATCCTTCCTCCTGTATGGCGACGTGACGCGGTGAGAATGAACCGTTTTGGAATGTACAGGTACTTTATCACTGACAGACAGCAAAGTGTGTAGATAATGTGTACAGTCGCTGTGCTCGCTCTGTATGGATTAAAAATCATGGTACAAATATGCAAAAGGATGTTTTGAAAGCTTTACTTTGAACACATGTAAATAGAGGAGTATTCAGAATGTGCTTTTTGCTATTTCCTTTCTGTTTTTAGTTTTTTTTTCGTTGACGCAGCTGATTAGCATTGTACCAGAGACCCCGTGTTCAACTATGCAACAAATGTCTCGGCTCCCTTTTCTGAAAGCTGGCCTTCTCCCCCACTGGCTGTGTAACAATACCGGACAAACCCGCTGTATTCTCTCCACAACTCACACACACACATCGGGTCCACGCAAGCAGATACGAGCTTTAACCGGTCGCAATTTGGATTAAACAAAAAAGGTTATGGCTTGAAAAGTATTTTCTCTCAAATATTATCAATTGTACTGACAATCCCCCCCCAAAAAGAAAAAAAATCAGTTGAAGGACATTTTGCATTTTAAAGGGTTTCAATGTAAAAGGAAAAGAAAAGGCAGCAGCACAAATGTCGACTCTTTTGGTCCCCCTGGTCTCCGCTGTGGTTCTGGGGAGAATGCAGCACAGAGACGCATGAGGCCCGTCGGCCCGCTGGAGGAGTTAAAGTACATGGTTTGGAAATAGGTTCTGTTGGTCAAACAGTGTATTAAAGTGCTTTCCTGAGTTGTTGTACCTACAAAATCAAAAGACAAAAAAAGCAAGTCTAAACTCTGGACGGTTTGTTTCTAATGAGCAGAGATCTATTTTAGTAGTCCACTGAAGGTTTAGTTGTGCGCTTCAAACTCTGTGATATCATGTCGTGCAGTGTTTTTTTTTTTAATCCAACATAAAAATGTCCACCGGAGCCATAGTGGTTAGTCCATGCGTGTTGCAAAAAGATTGTTAAATGAGATTTTTTTTTTTCTTCTTCCTTTTGTTGCTGTTAACCATGTACAGGGAAAAAAAGTGAAGTCTTTCTAGATCATGTACAAAAAAATGAGAAAAAAAATGAAGCGACTGAATCTTCAGCATGCTCCTCATTTAAACTTGTGTTATGTAAATTGTGCCATGTTATTAAAAAATGTGTACTAACCCTGTCTGTGGGGCTTTTATTCCTACTGAGGTGAGTAAACAGGCCATATTTCTTTTTTTGACACTCCGCTTCCACAACTAATGACTTTCCACATTAGACCCCCATGGAGGATAAACTACCTTGTGCATGTATGTATTTAAGAGTGCTACTGAAATGTCGTTAAACCGTGATGAGTCTGTCTCTTGATAGTAACTTCTCATCATGTCTCAGCTCGTCTGGAGAGCCAGGAGATGAAGCATGCCTCGTTTCTCACGTCCCTGCTGCACCACTAGGTGCCGACTGACTAGAAAATTGCTCGGTAACGTTTTAAAAACCGCGGAAACATCATGCATCACACCGCATCAGCTACTTGGACAAGTGTTGTTGTGCTCGGTTCAATAACAGGGCTTTAAACATCAGCAGCCGTCACTGGTGAGTCATGGGACGGGACTTGTGTATTCATCAGAGGACGCGAGAGTTATTGACGTTCCCATTACACTGAATAACCACAGCACTCGTGCACCCCTCTCTGATTGATGTTTAGTGCCGAAGCACCCAGGTCATGCATCAATCAAATGTTGGCTCCGTCAGTCAGTGGTGGGAAATGTGGATTGACTGTATTTTTTTTCTCCTGCCAAATAAATGCCTCCTGCTCCGGGGACCAACGCTCCTTTTCCTTTCAGAGCGGCAGAAGTGCTGTTTGCGGTAGTTCAGGCTCTGGGCCAGCAGAGGGCGCCAGAATGCTGCACATCTGCTGCGAGATTAAATGTGCCGATGAGACCATAATCGAACCTTGTTTTTTTAAGCAATGGCTCCCGCTCATCAATTGTGAATATTAATTGGTATTCTTTGCCAATGATGATTAAAAAAAAATATTTAAGTAATTACTTAAATAATAAGCTCAATTTGTGCTCTTGTTTAAGGTTCTTTAAGGATTTTATTGCGTTTCTCTTTGTGATAGAAGATCTTTGGACTTTGGCCTAAACATCAAGGCTCTCGGGGCTTGATTATTTTCTGATATTTTACAGACCAAATTAAAAAACATTAAATCGTTGGTAAGTAATAAATGGACATTGGTTTCAACCCTATTTTTTCAATAATTATTCATCAATAATTGTGTCAAAATGATCAGAAAATAGTGACAATGTTGACATTGTGCTTATCATGTCCAACAGTTTCAAATCAAAGAAAGATGCTTACTATCCTAGAAAATGAAGCAAATCTTCACATTTCAGAAGCTGGAACCAGAAACTGTCAATGAAGGGAATTCTGTCACAGACTGGTTTTCTGTGAATCATACATATTGATTGTTCATCCTTTCAGCTCTCCTCTCCAGCAGCTCAGAGAGCGTCTACATGCAGGTATCTCTTTGCCTCGGTCACCAGATCCACCGCCAATCTCTGCATCTGTGCTCAGAGCTGCCGGCTGCTTCTATCAGCTATTTCTGGAGCGGCCTAATCTGAGCACCGGCCAAGGAAATCCAGAACTGGCGCTGAGTAAACTGCTTTTGGATGTTGCTACAAATCCTTTCTTCCACTGGACAGACACGCCGCAGGTTTAATGTTTCTAAACTCCTTCCCTCGATGGGCCTCGTCTGCCACATCCTGCAGGGCACCGGGACAGCGGAGGGCCGGGCGATGCTCAGAAAGACGCCGTGAGAGAAACCACACAAGAAGATTGTTATTAGGTATTGTTCAACGTTGAGAAGCCATCTACTGACGCATTGAAAGAGCTACTGGAAGATCCTGCAATACTCATTATGGGGGAGAGGTGCACAAATTGAGCATCAAGTCAGTGTTTTCACACCAATTTAATTTAGCTGAAAGCTACGCATTCAGCCAGAGTGGATATAATTACCCTGAACTGCAGCCAGATGAAGTCCCTATCAAGAACCACATGAAGTAACTGCCTGGAAGCAATGGAGAAAGCATTAGTCTGCAGAGAGAGAGAGACACGATCGCTGTGCTGACAGACAGAGGCTTCAGAGTAATGAGGTCTGACAGCCGGGCGTCTGATGGGGGTTCAGTGCAAATGGGATCCTGTGAATGCAACTTCTTTATCAGACAAAACACTGACAACAGACATCAAAACAACAACAGAGAGGACGGATGAGACGAAACACAACAAAGCCACTCGGATACTCTGGAGTTTTACAGATCAGGAGGTGATGGATGTGTTCACTGCGTGGATTAGAGGTTACGTGAAGTGAAAGCTTGACACTGATCCAACTAAAGACTCAATTAACTTGTTAAAGTGATCAAATAAACAACTGATAATAACTTATTAGCAGGCACTTACACCGAAAATACTTTTCTTGAATAATCCCTCAGAGGAACAGACCTGCAATGAGATGGAAATGGCAAAATGGAGTGAATTCAAATCATTGCTGCAGAAAACTGGTTGTTCTCTCTTTAAAACCATCACTTTTTGAGGCTTCAAGACTCTAAAATATCAAAAACATGGCAGCTTGGATTGCTAATATACATTTTGTATGGTATCAGACCAGTCTTGGGTTGTTTAAAGATGCCAATGAGGCTGTTTTGATTCAAAATAAGGGAGTGCTGTATGTTGTGTTCTCTGTCTGTTGTTGTCTAGCTCAGTGCGATTGCTGCCTTTCTAGGCCAGGAAACTACATGAGATATGTTTCCACAGTCCAAGTTAATGTCTTCGCATCACTTGTTCTGTCCAACCAACAGTTCAAAAACCCAAAGTATTCCATTTTCAATCCTAGAAGACTGAGAAATCAAATCAAATATTCCGATCTGGAAAGCTGTAACCAGTTAATATTTTTGGTATACACTTTTGGAATTACCTAGATTATGAATCTTTCTATGAAAAGTGTTGCATATTGAGTTGAATCCTTTGAATCCTTCCAGCTCTACTATTTTATTAGAAGTGTTTGCTGCAGTTATCAGGGTTAATGACCAGCCGACTTGTGTTTTGTAAATAAAGTGTGTTGTGCTGAAAACAACGATCGAGTTCAATGTTTTGATAGACGACATTTTCTGAGACGCTGAGTGGATATGTGGTTATTGTTCATAACTCCACCATGATGCTGTTACACAACACTTCCTTTACGTCCTTATTTACTGTGACACCTGTCCTCTGAGGCTGAGCCACGTCCCTCTGGTCATGCGAGCAGCTGAACACAAGGTGGCAGCAGAGTACACTCCAACTCTGGGAGGAGAGATCGAGGAGAGTTTCAATGGAGGGATGCTGTACAGCAGGTAGCTTCACAGTGGCAATGTCATCTCGTTTGACCTGAGAGAGGAGAACCAGTCCGGCAGGTCGACATCCTCTGATCACACGCTTGGTATTTACCTGGACTGAAGGGAACTCCGTCGTCACACATGCTGCCAAACAGGAAGAGCAGCCTCTAAACACGACACTCCTTTGCGTGTCTCGTGTGTTCAGCTCAGCCGGGGAAGCGAATGAAGCCACGGTCCTCTCCTCACTCGTCAGCTGACTTCACCCTGAAGCCTGGAATTCAGCCCAATGCTGAGAGCTCATCCGTCTCACAGCTGGTGGTGGTGCACCTCTCTCTGTGCTCCCATGATGCACCTCTCTGTGCTCCCGTGATATCGGCAAACAAGAACATTTGACGCCTCAACGCTATTGTAAACAAAAGCTGTCTCTGTGAGCTGACTCGTCTCTGGGTTATGCAAAACACGCAGGATTGTAGAACATGCGAGTAAATAAAACTATCTGGGACACATTCCATATCCTCACTATCACCTTAATGATGTGCAGTACAATGCTCTGGCCCGGACTAATACACCACCTGAGAAAAATAAACAATTATGTGAGGATGCTCAGTCTTTTCTTCCTGCTGACAACAGTTAATCTCACCCAAACAAACACACTGAAACGCTCCTAAAAATACTTTCTTGTTTATAAATGGGAAGGCATCCCGTTCCCCCCGGTGTTTTTCCGCTCTCCTGAGAAAAAGCCCGTAAACACGAGCCTACCGGTACTGCTGTCGGTTCCTCTACTGGGATTACGCCGACGCTCAGGCCTCCAAACAGAGTCCGCTCAGTCATCATTAGCGGATTCCTCGAATGTTCAATTCTGGAAGGGATGAGATCAAAAGAGCAAATGTGAAACGCTGTATTAGTGCACAGAGTGGCTCCATTCCTCCACTGAACCCATAATGGTTCAGACGTATATGTATCCCATACTCTTCTGCTCACAGTGGTCAGAATGAGAGGAGCGCCATGCTGAGAGGGAGATGAGGCCTATTTGCTTTAAACCACTACGTAAACCTTTGCTGACACCAGGTTCAAGCCGGCTGCAGCTGCACCTTTTGTCAAAATACACATTTGTTTTATTGACTTTCACAGATTCTTCTGATCCTCCCTCGCCGCTGGTCGTGCCGTACATGTGCTGTTTGATGTGAGGCGAGAGTCTTGAGAAGTCCTCGCTGTAGTACGACGCTGAGTGTCCAACACACATGAATACATACGGCAGATGGAGGAAAACATTTAGGCGCTGCCTTTCTGTTCTCACACGGCCATGACCTTCAAAAGGCTGCTACAATGTGACAGAAGAAAGCAGAGGACAGCTGATGTTTATCCCAACTGATTAAGACAATAGCCTTCTGTTGAGCAGCCCTGTGGGCTCCTGCGGACATGTTGCGTTGTCCTAGTCCTGCTCCTCGTGTATTCTTGCTTCTCCAACAAGATAGTCAAGGTTCCTCATGCTGACCCAGATATTATCATGAACAACGCACCTTAATCCTACAGGTTTCATGTTGTTTCCTTTTCCCCAGCAGGGTGCTTTCGGACGACCTTTCAGCCTCATTAGCCGTGAGAGTCAGACAGATGCAGCTGTTCTTCTTGCATCACAACATCTCACGGATCTTTCTTTCTTTGTTCTTTCGTCTTGATACCCCAATAGGTATCATATGAGGTAATATACGGCCATCACATTGATTGGTGGTGCAGTGGAGCAAAATGTGTTAATGGTGTTAAGTTAATGTGTACAAAGTATATCAAAAATAAACATGTTAACCCCTATGGCTTAAGATTTCCAAATGTATCTTATTTTACATGATGTTCTCCAAAAGGAGAAAAGTGGACCGAGAGACCAGAGCCTTTAACCAGGAATGGGCAGACTCGTATATCTTTATTCTTCCAACGGGGACTCCAAAACCAGTGTGTCTCATATATTCAGAGACCGTGACGATTATTAAAAGCAGCATTGTGAAAACTCACGATACATATTGTTGAGATATTGTTCAATTGAACGTTCTTTAATTGATTTGATCATCAGTTGTTGTCTACATACACAGGTTGATACAACTGTTGGCTACTTCAATATAAATGGGATTAAATCATAGCGCAGGTTAGATTTAGACATCATTGTGATGTTCTGGACCTTTAATGAGGACATTCTGTCTAAATGGACCTCGTTGAATTTGAAAACTGACCCTTGAACTTTACTTTACTTTGACTTTTTATAGCTTTCTTCGACATACAGGACTTTGACACTTTACACCAAGACGATCAGACTGAAGTTGATTCCCGCTGCATACTGTACTATAACATTTATACATACTGTATATATTTACATTACACATTGTTATATATACTTATATATACTATATATATGTATATACTGTACATATTTTACTATGACATTTTTACAACTTTTTTACAGCATAATATACTTTGCTTTTTTATTTTTAAGGAAACAATACAAAACAAATACTGTACAATACTTCAATATTTTATAGTAAATTGTTATATACTATAATATAATATAATATTTCATGACAAACTATACTTTGACATGTTATATTGTGAATTTGTTTATCAAATACAATACAATTATATTTTATTACAATTCTAGCATCTAAGATTTTTCATGACGTACTATATTATGCATTTTGTATGTGATACTATACTTACTGAAGCATTAATCAAATTATCCTCTGTCGTTTCAAACTGTCTGGGAGGCGGCTGAGCTTCTTCTGATCCGCCTTCTTTGGTTCTCCAGCTCCTTTGGTCTCCAGCTCTGTTGGTTCTCCAGCTCCTTTGGTTCTCCAGCTCTGTTGGTTCTCCAGCTCCTTTGGTTCTCCAGCTCCTTTGATTCTCCAGCTCCTTTGGTTCTCCAGCTCTGTTGGTTCTCCAGCTCCTTTGGTTCTCCAGCTCTGTTGGTTCTCCAGCTCCTTTGGTTCTCCAGCTCCTTTGATTCTCCAGCTCCTTTGGTTCTCCAGCTCCTTTGGTTCTCCAGCTCTGTTGGTTCTCCAGCTCCTTTGGTTCTCCAGCTCCTTTGATTCTCCAGCTCCTTTGGTTCTCCAGCTCTGTTGGTTCTCCAGCTCCTTTGATTCTCCAGCTCTTTTGGTTCTCCAGCTCCGTTGGTTCTCCAGCTCCTTTGATTCTCCAGCTCCTTTGGTTCTCCAGCTCTGTTGGTTCTCCAGCTCCTTTGGTTCTCCAGCTCTGTTGGTTCTCCAGCTCCTTTGGTTCTCCAGCTCCTTTGGTTCTCCAGCTCCTTTGATTCTCCAGCTCCTTTGATTCTCCAGCTCTTTTGGTTCTCCAGCTCCTTTGGTTCTCCAGCTCTGTTGGTTCTCCAGCTCCGTTGGTTCTCCAGCTCCTTTGATTCTCCAGCTCTTTTGGTTCTCCAGCTCCGTTGGTTCTCCAGCTCCGTTGGTTCTCCAGCTCTGTTGGTTCTCCAGCTCTGTTGGTTCTCCAGCTCCGTTGGTTCTCCAGCTCTGTTGGTTCTCCAGCTCCTTTGGTTCTCCAGCTCCTTTGATTCTCCAGCTCCTTTGGTTCTCCAGCTCTGTTGGTTCTCCAGCTCCTTTGGTTCTCCAGCTCCTTTGATTCTCCAGCTCCTTTGGTTCTCCAGCTCTTTTGGTTCTCCAGCTCTGTTGGTTCTCCAGCTCCTTTGATTCTCCAGCTCTTTTGGTTCTCCAGCTCCGTTGGTTCTCCAGCTCCTTTGGTTCTCCAGCTCTGTTGGTTCTCCAGCTCTGTTGGTTCTCCAGCTCCGTTGGTTCTCCAGCTCCTTTGATTCTCCAGCTCTTTTGGTTCTCCAGCTCCGTTGGTTCTCCAGCTCCGTTGGTTCTCCAGCTCTGTTGGTTCTCCAGCTCTGTTGGTTCTCCAGCTCCGTTGGTTCTCCAGCTCTTTTGGTTCTCCAGCTCTTTTGGTTCTCCAGCTCCTAGAGGACGGAGGATGGAGACGCAAAAAAAAAGCTCACGACGACACAAAATCATTCAATTGGATATTCTTGGGAAGTGTAAATCACACTAAATTAAGTCTGAATGTCATGCACTGAAATTCAAATAGTCTGCATGAAACACTATTATATTATATTATATTTGTACAGCCCAATATCACAAATCAGATAGCTGACCTTCACTTATTATTTGTCTCCGACATGGCATATTGTCATGTAAAATGTTCCAGAATTATTTAAATAATCACAATGCAAAAATGAAATGGGTTCCAGACGTAACAAACTTAACCACACATCTTTGAATCACTGAGTAAATTAAATGAAATGTAAATTAAAAGTTATTGTGAGATGGAAAAACCTTCCAGTGGCACGGAAGGAGCTGTAATTTTATGGGTTGTTTTAAAAGTTGTTTTTCGATTTCTGGTTATGCCGTACAAGCTGAAACCGGTTTTGAACCGGTATTTGTCATTATCACATGTTCTGGCAAATAAAAAAGCAACAGCAGCACAGCTAATACAGCGTGTACTGCATTAGTAATAAGCAGTAGGACATGATTCAAAGTGCCATATAGGGGATTCAGAGCATTAATATAGCAGCAGCCAACTACCATCTGTATCTCACATCTTTTGCCAGATAGTGAAGTAATGGGCAGATTTGTGCTTCAGTTAATTAGTATGTAAATTCATGCAGTTAGAGTGCAACATTTTCTAACAAAAACAGGTTTTTTTCTTCGATATTTTTCTCGCACACAACAACTACAACTGCTTGAATCTGCTGCTCAAAAATGACAAATTCCACTCGCTCTCACTTCTCTCACTTCAGAGGAGTGTGTTGCTCCTGAATCTACAAATACACAAATCGCTTCTGCTCCACATTTCTTTGAGCTAAGTGGTGCCAAAATGAGAGCGATTTGCAGATGTGCAAATGTTGGTAATACAGGTGTGTCAACGTGTTGAGCACCACATTCACTGTCATAACTGCAGCAATAAATGTGAGCGTGTGAGTTTCATAGTTTGTGATTGTAGATCATACTCACCGGCGTGCATACAGATCCCAGAAGGTAGCAGAGGAAGTTGGCCCGTGTTATAATGGTTCTGCTGGATATCTAAACGGTGGCCAAGCTTCCTCTGCGTGCACCCAGTGAACGGCTAGTTCAGAAACAGGAAAACTCATCAACGGGGACACGTTTCTGGTGTGGAAGAAGAGGCGTGATTATTATGACACAGTATATGTCCCTTTTGTATTGCTAAGCAGGGGTGGCCTTTACAGTGACAGCCATGTAGCTACTGAGGGTCTGCTGGAAGCCTCCTGGCCCACAGCATAGTAACTGGTTCCATGACGGCCCAGAATGCATCAGATGGTCATAGGAGGGAAATCTTTCAAACAAAATACACATTATCTTATATCATCTGGGGTTTGTAGTCAGGCTGAAACTAACGATTTCATTCGTTTTTTTATTACTTTGTAGATTATTTTCTCAATATGATGACACGTTTCCCAAAGCTCAGGAGGACGTCCTTAAATGTCAAAGTTATTCAGTTTACTGTCATAAAGGAGCAAGAAAACAGAAAATAATCATATTTAACCAACAGAAAACCACCCTATTTTTAGACCCTTTCGTCGAAAATTGCATACCCAAACTAAAAAGGGTGTATCTCTGCAACCACTAGGGCTATTTGAATAATTTGGGTGTTATAATAAAATGTGTCTATATGTAAAGTTAGAGAGGGTTTAGTACAAAGAGAATTCAGGCGAGGTCTCCAAAATTTCCATTGGGGCACATTTGTGACATTTGAATTTTTTCATGTACCAAACCATATGTTTCACTTGTATGTTACTTATGGTGTTCAATATATCCAAATCCATCAGTTTTTTTTTTTTTTTTTCACAAAACAAGCTATGATTTACAGTTTTATTTAACAATCGCTCAGTCTGCCCACCCTTGGGGGGGGGATTGTTTTTTAAAAGGAACCAGAGTTTTTACTTTTATTTTTTTAAAGATTAATCATAGTAGTTGCTGATTGATTTAAGTTGAAAACTCGTTTGAAATCATCTCAATTTAAGGGGTTTTGAACAGTTAAGTCACAATAACTTTTAACAACAAAAAGCATTAAGAAGACAATATCCAAGTGGCTATTTTTAAATGTATTTTACACACTAATGACGGAAGAAATCTGCATGCAGATTAGAGTAAAAATACTTTGTGGTTCAGTCTCTGGTAGATTAAATAGCATTTGTGGATACGCGGTTTGCTGAGTTTAGACTAGAGCATCATCAAACAATGAAATCTCTATCCAGCAGGTCCATCTGCACGGCTTTGTGTCTGCTCATCTTACCTGGTGTCAAACAGAGTGTCTTCTGGTGATCCAGCAATCTGCTGCAACCCACAGGGGTCTTGTATAAGGAGGACTTGTCGCTGGTCCCTCAGGGCTTCAATCTCCCGTTGCATATCGCCATAGTGTTCACGACTACACTGCAACAACACTCCTCGACCGGATACACCCCTCATCCGATGACCTGCTCCTGGTTTTACACCCTGCGAATTTAGCCGAGGTCTACGATGAGATACCATGATGTGTGTTTAGTGGACGTATTTGATTTACAATTCCATTATTCTCAGACTTGCCAATGTTGAAGAATGTTGCCTTCTGTACAGCGGGAGTACTGGGAGAACCACTGGGATTTTGAGCTGGGAGTAATGCGCTGACTGGAGCAGAGAGCAGCACAGTGGTTGTTATGTGCAGCTGGAGAGCGAACAGCTCCACAGGGGCAGAGTCCTTCAGGCCCAGAAAGGTTTGTCATGGATTTATGCTACCAGGGTAACGTTTGGGTTTGATAACATTGTGCTAAGGAGTAAATACAAAGCATATTTTTGTTTGTTATTATAGTGGAATTATACTTATAACCACTTATGACTGATATGGATTCACTGTGAACTCTGTGCATGCAAAAACAAGTCAGTTCTTAGAGACATTTCTAAAATAAGCCAAATCCCCAGAAACATAGCTGACCAAACGGTATCACACAAACAAATCCTAACCCTTACACTAAGAGTTATCTGACTTCCTCTTTGACATGTAACATAACGCCATCACACACACACACACACACACACACACACACACACACACACACACACACACACACACACACACACACACACACACACACACATTACACCAGTGTGCTGGTCTTTCTCAGATAGGAAGAGAAAAACCAGCGAGGCTGTATGCATATGCTATATGCTAGGCTATAGGCTAGGCTATAGGATGGGCTATATGCTAGGCTAGGCTATAGGATGGGCCATATGCTAGGCTATAGGCTATATGCTAGGCTATAGGCTATATGATATAGGCTATATATATATATACATACTAGGCTATAGGCTAGGTTAAACCTTGAAACCTTTCGCCCGTTTGCAGATGCGTGCATGTGAAAGCTCGTTGTGCACGTGATTGCACTGTGTCAACAGACCGGGAAACGGGTAACATGGAAAATCCTTGCCCGCATGTTCAGTGATGATGTTGGGAGCTTGCATCAACTGGAAAGGGATACATGGAGAGAAAAAAAGGTCCTTCAGCCAGATTACGTCAAAGACTTTGCCCCTGTGTAAGAAACTAATATTTAATGAAAACAATTTGAAGTCCCCCAGAGGTTTTGGGATGTGTTCCAATTTACAAATTAGCATGCTTCCCAGATCTTTTTTAACAGTGCTAAATTCAATATTTGAATAGCAACTTCATAGTCTAGTCAGGTAGATATTACTCGACTATATCTTTACATAGATAATAGTTGTATGATATAATAGCTCTGAATATAGCATAGCAAACCTTTTAAGTGTGAGACAGCCACAAGCTTTTAGACTGCATGTCTGCTATATGTTCCACCATGAGATTTTGTATGATCTGCTTGTGTGATTACAGACGCCGTCAGAAAGAATCATGTCCCACGTGCGGCCACAGATGATGAGATTCTGAAACACACAATTAGGTGGTTCAACCTGGCAGCAGACGGGGCTCCAGGAGGCTCCAGGAGGCCCCTGTCCACACTGACCAACCAAATGTGTATGTGTGATACATGTTATGGTGTACATGCCGTACATGTGATGGTCTACGAATCCTTGTAAATGGATGTCTTTTAATAAAAAACTGTTTGATATTATGTATGGTTGCATTTCTTTTTTCCATTGATGCATATTCAATATATATGCCGTAATGAGTTTTTTTTTTAAGATAATTTTTTGGCTTTTATTAGATAGTCAGAATGGAATAGAGTATTCACAATTGTATAGCGCAATCTAGATGTTGGTCAGCTTGATCGGAGCTATTTCTGTAGTTTATTTTGAGTAATGGATCCGGGCCAAATGAGCCGCTTTATAAACGGGTCCAAATCGAAAATGTGCGGATACGAGCCGGATCTGGTCTGGATCTTATCCGTTCCAGATCCGTCCTGCTATGCATCTGGACTCCGATCTGGACCCGTTTTGCAGATCTGTTCCGGGGCCTATGATACCGCCAGGGCGGATTAATAGTAGACAACTTGAACGTGCCACTCGGAGACAATGAAGTTATTCTGATGTTGAATTTCTAAATTAAAGCCCTTCAAAATCATGAGCAGGGGTAAAGCTCGTCGCACGGTGGCTGACAACCTTATGGAGAATTGTGACATACTATGTATACAAGAGACGTTATTAGCAAAGCAAGACTTGGAAAAACTAAACTCTCAATGATGACTTTCATGGGGCTGGGGAGTCTACAACTGACCTTAGCATGGGAATAGTCAGAGGGAGGATACCAGTTCTATTTAATCTATATATTGATGATCTGTCCAAGCTGTTGAAAGCTTGTAATACTGGTTGCATGATTGGTAATACTCTAGTTAATCATAGTATGTATGCAGATGATCTTGTGATTCTTAGTCCATGTAGTGCTGGTCTCCAACAGCTCCTTACTGTATACCGTCTGTGCTGTGGAACATGATATCAATACAACGCCAGTAAGAGTGCTAAATTGTCTGATAACTACCTCGGTGTCTGTGATAAGGTAAAATATCTTGGACATTTTATTACAGAACAGATGACCGATGATGATATTTACAGACAATGTCGTCGGACGTATGCACAAGCAAACATCCTCTCTCACGCATGTGTAGTGTGTGTACAGATGGAGCGAAGACGTCCCTGTTTTACTAAACACTTGTGGTCTCATTACAAAAAAGCAAGCCTACAGAGACTTCAAGTAGCTTATAATGATGAGAACGTTACTGAAGAGGCCGAGATGGTGAAGTGCCAGTGACACGTTTGTTGTCAATACTTTCCAAACTGTTTTAAGAAATCTGATGTATGCATTTATTTGCATTTATTAAACATAAAGTTTAGCGCTACACGCTACCAGTCCCAGCTGTGGAGACATTGGTACAGCTGTCTGAAATAAAGTTTGATTGATTGATAAAACTGTACAGGGAATTATTTTCATTATAATTTATAATATTGAAGTTTATTTATCCCTATTCTATTTTTTTTTTTTTTTTTTTTTTTTTATTCTATGAATATTTTATTATTATACATCAAATCCAGAGGGACATAAAAGTCCTTTGAAATAATGAATGAAAATAAATGAATAGATAAAAACTCTCCCTATATTTTTTGCCTCATTAATATTAGAATTTATATTATAGTCGTATTTATGTATTTATTTTACATTGATTTAAATGGAATTCCATACATACATGTGATTGCAATCATATGCGGTTTTAATGATTTTGGTCAAGGATTTGTATCCAATGAATTCCATAGTTCCAGAAAAATTGTGTTGTAAGATAATTTTTTAGGATGACCAACATAAATCTCTCCTGAGGATCCACTGGAGCTCAATGATGAAGTCTAGATTCTTCATTAACAGTGTGGGCCAAATTAACAGGAACATGTCAAGTCTCATATAGACCAATTTAGATATTGTGAAGTATTTAATTTTGTATTCACACGTAACCATGGTCATTTTCAAATATTTGTACTGCAGTATATTTGATTAATGGGAATGATGTTCCCATTATTTTGTCCACCCCTACCAAACCATTCATGAAACCTATACTGTAGGAAAGGAAGAGGGACTCCACACTATGTCTGAGACAACAAAATGTCACGATCAAATCCATTCTATTCTCTCTACTAGAATCCGATTCTCTTCAGTTCTGCTTGCTGGAAAATCCTGCATGCAAATCTAGATGGATGATTGCTATGGGAATTTGCACAGGAATTCATAACTAGATAATATAATTTATGAAGAAACGGCTGCTGAAAAGTTGAGGACATCGCATGCACATTTATCTATATTTAGATAACAAGCCCCCCCCCTGAAGTTTGACTAAAGTTTCTATGATGAACGGTGGTGCCATGCAATCCCACCAATCAGGCCCCAACCAGAGCCTCAGTGGCGTTTGACAGCCGTGACAGCTGGAGAGCTGCACGGAGGGGAGGTTTCAGTCTGTGAAGGTGGCCTGGGGTACGTGTCCTGCATGAGGAAAAGACATCGTCTAATTGCTGGGCTAGAAATAGCCTGGGATGGTGGGATGGTGGGGTGGGTCTGCTTGGGAAGAGGGAAAAGGGATTGCCCCATCTTGTTAAATCACCACCCTGACCTTTGCCCCCTCACTGTGGCCACTAAGGCTGACGATGCTACTGCACATGGATGGGCACACGGCCAGCACTACATATGAACACATACACAGGGAGACACCAAGAGACACACATACAATATATCACTGACATCACTGTGGTAATAATAGAGATGACCCCAATCATCAGAGGGAGAAAAAGAAAAAGAAAAAGGGGGAGCCTGAGCCCCATTCATGCCAAGGCTAGGTTTTTATTGCCGGCCTCTATTGTGCCCTCCTGATGACATGGCATTGGAGGATGATCACCTATAATGGAGTCCGGCCGAGGTGCAGATTAAAAGTACAAATCACTTTACGACTGAGTTAGGCTGCACTGTGTAACCTCCATCCCGGTCTGGAGGTTTCTGCCATGGAAGATAGATAACAAAAGATCAAAACAACAGTGTGTGTGTGTGTGTGTGTGTGTGTGTGTGTGTGTGTGTGTGTGTGTGTGTGTGTGTGTGTGTTGGACTCTGAACCATCTTGTGTCCTCTCCTGTGTTCCCTTCTTTCAACATGGAAGCAGGTGGATGAGCAACTCTGATGACATTAATTTCCCCTTCAAGAAAGGGGAAATTAACTTAGCTCTTTTCTCCTGTGGTAAAGAGCTAAGTGCTGCTCTCCCTCTCTCCCTCTCTCTCTCTCTCTCTCTCTCTCTCTCCCTCTCTCTCTCGTGCTACACGCTCACGTTCCCTCCAGCGAGTGAAATGTCACATCTGCTGATGAGCGTCACCTCACTGATCCATGAAGCTCACCAGACAGAGTCCCATCAGAGAGAGAGAGAGAGAGAGAGAGAGGAGGGTCTATATGTGACATGATGGTCTTGGACTGGAGTGTAATCTCGGCGTGCATCCGCCGCTGCTTCCTGAATCCCCACTTCTCCCTTGGAGCGCGGAAGGGAAGGTCATCCATCACAGAGTCACGTGTGAGTCATACATAGGAATGTGAGCAGCGTGGGGGTCGGAATGGTGACTCCCAAAAGAACGGCGCCGAGGTCGGCCCTGAACAGATGACCCCGTATCGACCAACGTGGACACAGGGGAGGTGGGTACCAGACTGCTCTCCTCCTCCTCCTCCTCCTCCTCCTCACACGGGGAGGTGAGGAAGACAAATGAGCCTCCTGAGAACCGGGCCGTCCGGGAGGATTGGCTCCGGTTTTGGACTCCCGCGCGCGGGTTGTTCGAGGCGACATACGGGTGAGTGCCGCGAGTGCTTGCGTGGTGACACATTGATGGCGCGCCTCCGAATTCCTTTTCGTTTCACGTGGCACAATGACGGCGCATTTAAAGTTCAGACGTCAGCTTTAATTTGAGGGTCGTCTCAGACAGACCGGTTGCGCGGTTATAATTACTGCAGTCGTCCAGGCGTACGCTTACCCCACCTACCACGTGTGTGATATTAATATTATGATCATTAAAGTAGGATGAAGGACGCGGAATTGAAAACACGAGAATTTTTACAGCCAAATGTAGGACTTAAGGATTTATAAGAGCTCCACTGTATCCATGGAAATACTACTGGGGCCGGCATGGCTGTATGGCTCCTCGGTTCATTATCCGATGTCCCTGTGAAAAAGCAGAAATCACGTCATAATCCGTGTCATTTTACATCCAAAGTGCTAAGAGCCCCGAACCACAATGTTAATGTGCTGCTGCGCAGACGGAGCTCGCGCCTCATGCATATGCATGCGGCTCCATCCTACCCAGAATTCCCCCCTGCACGCCTCTCCCAACCTGACTGAGGTTTCTAAAAACGGCAGAAAGCTTAACGCCGGTGACAGCCGACGTCACGCCGGAGCAGAGCGACTTTGATGGGCCCCGTGCTTTCTGGAGGCCCCTTTTGTGAGCAGCGCTTTACAAGATAAAGCATCCCGCTAGCAGCCGGCTTAGACTGTGTACAGCCAGATAAGGTTGCCAAGGAAACCCTCCTGGAGAACCAATGGGCTTTTTTTTTGGTGCAATACCAACCTCCTTGATCTGTGCAAACAATTAATACCTTAGCCAGGCAGGAGGGAGGGAGCCGGGGACAGATCCCCATGCAGGTGCTTATAGCACCTCTCTCCCTTCAGCTCTGAATGAGGACATGACAACACTAAATAAATGCCACAAATCATGGATATTGGGCTGGAAGACACTGAGGGATGACGCATGACTCATGTGCATTAAATTCAATGAGCAGCCTTTAGTCCATAACTCTAATCTACGCACGTGCAGAAGCAGCATACATCACTAATGTCCTTTTAATGAATGTTTTTCAATGCACGGCCGTAAAAGTGCCATAATGTCCCGCCACCTCCATTTGTGGGGACGGCTGCAGGTGTGTGTGTGTGTGTGTGTAGGAGTGTTTGAGTGTGCAGGTATCGGTGCAGCAGAACAAACCCGGCGTGTACAAGAGGAACCGCCTGACGTGCAGAGCTGCTGGAGCCATTAGGGTCCTTGAGGGACTTGGACGAGCCCACCGTTCAGCGCTCCGGGGCCCCCTATCTATTACTGACATCCAATTACAGCAATGGCCGTCCGCTTAGCACGGCTACTAAGTGCTTTAGTCTTTTTATTGACTACCCGTCAACAGCCTGCACACAGTGGCGCTATTGGCTAATAATCGATCCATCCACACGCCAGGATAACCAGCATGTAGTTAAGTGTGTAAAGGGAGCGAGGAGGCCGAACAGAAGCCTGCAGCACGAGCCGTCCCCTCAGTCGTTACCAGGCATTTCTCTGCATATTTAATTACAGAGCTAATTTTGTACAACTTTGATTAGTGCTGGCTTGCATTGAAAGTCGTTACCCATCACATTAACTACAGGGGGGAAATTGGCTGTAATTGAGAAAAAAAATAAGCTGGGCACAAATGGCCACAGTGCAGCAGGGGAATGGGTACCCAATGTAGAATAATACAAAGAAGCCTACAGGATGAGCGGCTTAACACAGCTAGTAGCCGAGTCAGGTCACAGACCTTTGCGTGTTTATACCGAAGCGCAATGGTGAGCATCGGAGACGGCGGCTGGCGGCTGAATTGATTATCTAGTCATTAAGTGGGGAGGAAGTCACCTCACCTGAAAGGGTGGAATTCACTGCTGATTGAAATTGATCGGTCAAAAAGCGGCGGGGAAGCAGAGTCCCCCTGGAAAGCACGCGCCACTGGAGAGAAGAGAGATTTAGTTTCATCCATAAAGTCAACTAAGGCTCTTGCTGCTCCAGTAAACAAACAAACAAACAAACAAACAAACAAACAAACAGACAGGGGCCGGCTATGCTATCTTGATTTCATGGATTTTTATTATTAAAAAATACAGCACAAAAAAAAATACACAAAAGAAAAAGAAAAAAAAAATAGGAAAAAAATGGTTTTCACACGGTGTGCAAACCTCAAAAGGAGATCTTCATACAATATTAGTACGCCGATTTCAAAAAGCTACAGTTAATATTTGTTAGTAGTTAATGTTCTGAGCTCATGAAGGGGACAGACGGGACCGTCCCCCTGAGAGCTCTGTACAGTTTGTCAGCAGGTGAAAGTCTAACTAGAATTCTACAGGGGCCCATCCTGACAGCAAACGCCCTTCATGTACAGTACACTTGCTCCCACACACACACACACACACACACACACACACAGTGTTTAAGAGGAACTGACAGATGTTATTTCTTTGTCTCGGCAGGTCCGGGTCTCATTTTCCTTGGTGTTAGAATATAGGTGCGACAACAAATTTGCCAGGAAGTACATGGGCCCGAGATGTTCCAACATCTGTCACCTCCCCTTAGATCCCAGAATCCACACAAAAAAAAAAAAAAAAAAAAAGACTTACAGCGCAGCACGCACACAATGCCAGGCGTTTGCACTCACAGCCTTCATACTGTACTAACCAGAGCCCCACATCGCCCCTCTTCTGTTTTAGATATAGACTTGCCAAGCACAGCACGGCAGAGCATACATATACATACAAACATCTTTATATCATTCAACGGTGTTGTGATTACGTAGGGTTACTTTGACAGGATATTTATACACACAGCCAGAAACGTTAGAATTCTTTTCTTTAAAAGCACATACATTTTACTTAATCTTAAATAGAAAAGAACATTTTTAAAAAACCATGACGTCATGTTTTGGAATACAAAATAAAAAGCTTTAAGACAGCGATAGAGGTTTCGTTAAGCTATAGGGGGAAGTCGTGTGCGGTGCAGGAAGTCCTGGACTTGGAAGTGACCGAGGCAACAGGAAGCCATCGGTAGGCCCACTGTGTACGGATTATGCTATGGTTAGTGGCTGTGGGCCACGGCGGCCATCCGTAGGTGCTACAACACAACTCAACTGGGGCGACAAGGCACAATAGAAGTTATTAGAATCCAGCTGTGAGGGCTTTGCAGAGGTGAACTGAGGGGAGGCGTGTAAGGCTGAGTAGAATAAGGCGTCGGAGCAAAAATAAACCGTTTGCCCACTCCAAGTATTCATACTGTTTTTTTTTGTTATTGTTGTTTTTGATGGAGGTGTTGGGCTTTTTTGCAAAGAATGGAAGAATGAGCGCGGTTTACGAGCAGAATAACCCACAAACTGCAAGGACTGACCTATGGCAACTTACTGAGGCCGACCAACTGAATGGACATTTACGTTATCCAGCACAATGAGCTCAAACCGAAGCGGCACGATTCAGCGTGCTAGGGCTTCTCTCATTTGTTCCCCTTTGTGGCCTTCGTGTAGGCCGGCTTCACATCCTTCATTTAAAAAAAAAAAGTCCAATTAACGCTACAGAAGCCATGAAGGGTTTCGCATGGACCATAAGAGAGAAGGTTAATCAAGATATTGGCTCCTCGTAATGCGACTGCAAATGAGGAGGATTACATATGCCGGACATCTGAGGCGGGGGGGGGACCGATGATGAATTAAGACCCGGTGCTCTTGTCCTGCTAGTGTGTGTCGGGGAGGTCACAGGGGGTCAGGGGCCTGTTGATCGTCAAACACAATCAAAGCAGATTGCTCAGTGAACCCCTGCTGTCCCGGCTGCCCCTCCCTACATGCTACCTCCTCTAAAAAAGGAGGAATGGCGGTCTTTTATTGTTATTTTTTTAAGCTCGGTCAAGAAGCAATAATCCACCCAATCACAAGACGCGGTGGCCTGAGCCTCCCCCTCACCGCCGGCCAATCCTGTCCACGTCAGCCCCCTCCTCCAAACCCAGACTGGACAATTCAAAACAGCAAACGGTTCAACAGAAAACCCGCTGACCTAAATAGACAATGTTTTGCAACTCAGTCGGAGGACTATTTAAAAAAAAAAAAAAACTGTCCCGTGAATGTCCTTCTAATAAGTCTGTCTTACAAGTTTTCCAAAAGGTCAGAAGATAAAAGTTTTAAAATAAATTCATGGAATTAAAAAATATCAGAAACGAGTAGAGACATTGCCTGACAGATCATATGTAGGCGTTAAAAGAAGAGAAATTAACTACACATCTCCCATACTCCCATTCACAAACATACACTTATATTCACATACAGCTGCAGGTTTCCACAGACATGCATGCATACAGCTGTATAGCTGGCCACTTCGGGGCCTGGGTCTGTTTTGAACATACACTGGCTCTACAGCAAGGGCCGTCTATAGTAAAAAAAGAAAAAGAAAACATGCATTCACTTATGTACAATATCATTTGTATATTGAGCATTCTGCTTTTATAGCCACACCTATTAATGTTTCAGTGAGAAAGTCCAGGAAGTAAAATTCATAGAAGTTTTTTGTATTTGATAAAAAGTTAATGTGCTCTGTAATGATTCCAGTAGAACTCGATTTCTCTTCTCAGTACCGCAGCAGAACCAGGCCTTCAGAAGAGCAGTATACTTCCCATTTGTAAATAACGAGGAGCCAAAAAGTCAGGCGAGTCAGCCCATCCGAGCCTCCGTCTTCATCGGCTTGTGTCCTACTCCCTTCCGCCCCCTCGTTGCGCGGCCCCCCGTCCTCGAGAGAAGAGGACCGGCTAGACGATGGAGCCCTCCCTGTTCTGGGCCGGGATCATGACGGCGATGCCCCCCATGCGGCTGAGGTTGGGGCCGGCCATCCTGGCGACGGCGTTGGGCGGAGGCAGAGGGGCGTTGCTCGGAGGCCTGTCAAAGTCCTCTGACGAGGGGATCTTGTCGTACTGGGGCTTCAGGGCGTACTCGTGCAGGTTGGAGGGCGACATGGAGCCCAGGGAGGAGCGCTGGCTGCCCACGGTGAAGCTGCGCGCCGTTGAGGCGCGACTCTTCGGAGGGGGCACGTCCTCTCTGAGAAGAAACAGAAAAGATGAGACCGTAAACTCACTTTCACACGCAAGAGATTTTTTAATATGGAACGGGATTACCGAAGGGGCGATAAATCAGAACGAAGTCGTCTGACACACGTACAGGTAGCGAAAGTCTGGATCGTCTGGCACTTGCCGCCCACGGTGAGGAAAACAATGAATACTTAAGGAGTCGGCAGGAGTCATTTCAAGAGCGAAACATGACTCGACTCAATAAAGAGGGACAAATAATTAGAGTTGGCCCGTTTGATTGGTTGGGGCAGTGTCTGCACTGCTCAGCCACACTGACTGTGTAATAGCCTGTAGAGATTGAGCCGAGCAACCGAGTACAGCTATGCCCTCTCCTCCCTCTGCCACCACATTAACTAATAAGCAGCAATAATCCAGTTAAATGCTCAATCAAACGGCGCCCGAGGGGCTGGGGCTCGTTTAGTCCGCAGCTCGGTGCTGTGGCGTTCCAGCGAATGCGTGTGTGTGTCTGTGTATACGAGACAGGACCAGTGGTCTAATCCGCTTTGTCCTACAGCGCGAGTGTCACATTGTGGTCTTGGACAGATTCAGTCCGCGGCAGAGTGATAGTAAGCCCAGGGGTTGTACAGAGCGCTCGTGGGCTTGGATGGGGAGGGTGGGGTGGGGGTGGGGGGGCAGCCAGCAGCAGACATGACACAGGATGCACAGAGCAAACAAAGCTTTCAAACTGATTACCACAGCTGTTTATTTGAGGAGGGGTAAAGAGAAGAGAAAAAAAGGAAAAACGCTGATGGAGAAAACAAATTCCATGGCTGTTGAGAGAGGTGTGTGTGTGTGTGTGTGTGTGTGTGTGTGTGTGTGTGTGTGTGTGTGTGTGTCTCTGTCACAGGTAAAACTACATGGCGAGCTGTGAGTAAGCTATGGCATTTTTTATGCCTACATTTAATCCAGTATTATACGGACACATTTCTCAAAATATAGCAAAGACCACAGTGTTACAAAATAGTCCTCCATCAAACCAAATTTCTCATTGATGTTTTTAGTGAACGTACCTTATCTCGTTGCAGATTTCCTTCTCGTACTTCTTCCTGTGACGGGCGCGGCAACAGCAGAAGAGGATGAAGGCGATGATGAGGAGGATCAGGAGCACAGCAATGATGGCTCCTGCGATGATGCCTGCAGTGTTGGGGGCTGGACACCAGGAGAGAAAAAGAGGGTTGGGAAGTTTGGCAAATGTCATTTGGAAAGTAATTCAAAACAAAGAACTTCAAATATACGGCAGAATTCTTTTCTAAGTGGTGCTTGCCTTTGACCACGGCAGAAAGTGCTCATGACTCAACAATTTAGTGGCTGTTTTATAGCATCTAGCGCTAGATGCTATAAAACAGCACCTTTTTTTAAATAACGGAATTACCAATGTCACCTGAGAGATCGTCCTAGCACTAAAGCACAAGTTAAACTTTAGATCCATGCTCCTCCTGCAGGATGCTCCAGCACTCGGCTCCAGCTGCCCCGTGCTCGGATTCTACTACTGGAGAAGCCGACACCGTCTGAATCCTGAACCCTTTTCCACGGCACACGTGGATCAAATGTATCTCCGCTCTCTAAATGCAATGTTCAGTAGGTCTTCAGCCAGACGAGTGGCAGTGTTCCAACACGGTTCTCTTCTTAACGCTAAGTTTAGCGTAATAAACCTCATAATGTTCTTGTTGGTGAGGAAATATTGAACACAGCTGAGCTTCGACTGTATGTGTGCTAGCAATGATCAATGTACCACCAGTAGAGGAAGTGTACAACAATCCTAGATGCACACATCTTGAAAGTAAAACGTAAAACTGTGGAGTAATTTAGCCTGAACTTAGGAACATTTATTAAGGTGTTGCATGCATAGCTTTCTAGCCACACAAGAGATGTTATGAACAGCAAAGACGGTCAGTCTGACGAGTTCAAATATATCTCATCTCAGGCGACAATATAATGAACAAAAAAAAGTCATCAGCAACTTTGTCATTAGCAAAAATGCTAAACATTTGATGGTTCCAGCCTCATAATTATGACAATTCGCTGGTTTTACTTTTCTTAAAATGATACTAAATTGAATATCTTTAGGTTATGACTGTTGGTTGGATTAATCAAGACACTTGTTACAATACTTTGGTCCATAAGCAAATACCTGAAAACTAGTGACGCAGGGATCGGGTGCAACGTCATTCGAATCTGCGTGTAGGCATAAATCATTCACGCTCCACCTAGCCAGATCAATTATTTTCTCATATTTATAGACCCGCACTCACATGGACATTTCACTTCCCCTCTACTAGTTGCTAGAGGCCATGCTGCCCTTTTAAATGATATATTATAGTGATGTACAAGTGTTTTCTCTAACGATTTACTTTAATGATTAGACTTCAGTGATGCTTTCAGTAACTGTAAATGTCTCCATGCACGCAGCTGAGTCACCGCTTCATAAAAATCATGGGACGTTTAAGAGGCAAAAAAACAACTCAACTTTAAACTTCTGAAATTACCACTAAAGTTACTCTGCTGTTCCATGTGAGTAATTGCACACAGCGTCTCTCAGCTGCGGAGCAGCTGTTCCGCTCTGTTCACATTTTAGAAAATGTTAATATTTAGCTTATTAATGATGTTATATTTCATACCCGTGCAAACCATCCACTATGAATCCAAATTTGGAACGACATAATGGATATAACTGCATCTTGACTGCAAACCGTCATTAGTTACCCCATCTGTCTTTGTTTTCAGCATGTTACGCTAATATTTAACACTATACACATTATAGCTTCTCCAAGCATGCTCCTGTCTCATTCTGAGCATTTAGCCTGTAAGTGCTGCTGTGATACGTACAACCTCACAGAGCAGCTAGCGTGACTCTTGGTCTGGTTCTCGATATTACTTCATGATACACATTTGTTAATACGTATATTTTGGTCACATGGATACATAACCATAGTCTGGGATCAAATGCTAAGGGGAAGAAGAAAGGCTTCCATATCAGACTTCATACTGTACAAATACATTATCCATCATCGGTGCTTCAAGGTGAAGTTAGTTGGGCACTCACGAGGCGTCACGTTGAGATACAGTACGCATTCCTCAGCGCCGACGCGGTTCCTGGCAGTACAGCGGTAGGTGCCAGATGCGCTGGCAGATGCGTTCCTCACGTTAATGGTGCCTCCCACTGGATCTGTCGTGAGGGCAGAGAACACATCAATGAAGGAGTTGACAGAGGAGAACAGAAAGGGACAGAAAGTGAGTGGGAGCTGAACACGCCGAGTGCTATGTGTTTGTGAGTGTTTGTGAGAGAGTCCATTTACCCATCACGGCGGAGCTGGGCAGCAGCTTGCCGTCGCTGGTCTTCTCCCAGCTGTATTGCAGCGGGTTGGTGCCCTCGTTAGATATGCACCTCAGCACAATGTCTTTGCCTTCCTGCATGGGGCCTTCGGCGTAGCACCTGGGCTTGGATGGCTTCACTGTGGAGAGAGGAGGAATGGAGAGTGTTGGAGGGAGGTGAAAAACAGACACGACCAGGTGGCCACCTGGCATCAGCTCAGAACAACACGGTCCCTCTGCCTGGCGCCTCAAACACTTTTATTCTTCAATATTTTCATGTTGTGGGGAAGTTGTGTAGTCTGTGTGTTGTGTTCTTCCTAAAAGTTCATTTCCTCCGTCGCTCAAAGCAGCAGTCATCAGCGTAATGAGAGCAGTAATCAGAGTAATTGATACAGATGCACGTCATTAACAGGAGCTGTCGCTCAGGATAACCACGAGCAAGACGGGAGTCACAAACGCGCACGTGCAGTTCAGTGTTGAAGGATGGAGCCCAGCTTTTCGGTTTTAAAAGCCGACCGTGTGGGATCACTCCTCGGTCAGTCAGAGCGCTGGCGGGAGATGAGGGGGGGGGGGGGGGGGGGGGGGGGGGGGATTCAAAAACAAACAGAGCTTCAAATTAAAAGCAGACCGAGTCCAACGAAACACAGACAGACGGGCGAGGGAGAAAGGGAGAGAGAAAAAAAAGAAACGTTTCTGAGACCACAATCCAAGTCTGTGCTGCGTGTTCGCCGACAGAAAGCCGACATCCCGGTGCGGTAATAATGCGTTCTGTAACAACAAAACCCTGGAGTGGGGCTCTCCAGATCTGAACCAGGTGCCAGGCGGGAGGGGGGGAAGCTTAGCAGGCATAACCGTAAGGATTAACAGTAGACTGACAGTACCGAGCGCTCCTACTAATCCAATAAACACACGGGGGGTCAGGGTGGAGGGGGCTGGGGGGGGAGAGCAAAAATTAAGCCAGCGCTGATGGACAGATGGTGAAGTGATGGGCGCCAAAGGCTGAGCGGCTCCTAACTCACCGGCCTGCTCGTTGCTGCAGTTGTGTGTCGCACCGCTCACACAACACGCAGTAAATGTCAGAGAGCTGTGACAGTTCGACGTCTTTAAAAAAAAAAAAGGTGAAAGTCAACTCGACGCGCCTCTTGTTAGGGTCGCTGTCGGATGAGCAGATTTATTTGTTTGAAAGATGGGGTCAAAGAGGAAGGTGACGGGGGCGGCTGGAGGAGCGCGGAGCCGTACAGCTAACCTGGCTCTGGAAAAAAACGAACAATGGGTTGGGGATTTATTTATTTTGCACCGCACAAGGCCGTCTTGTGGAAGAGATAAGCAGAATGGGATTGCTAGATTGTGTTTTTTTCCCCCCCATTTCCCAGGAGTGAGCGGTGATAGTTGAATAAGGAAGTGACATATCCAGCTAAACCCTGGATGCGATGATGATCGCCTGGAACGTCAGGCAGGGAGAGCTAAAATGGCTGTTGTTGAGAGTGAAGGTGGGCTCTCGTCAGAAACAGCTGACAATGCAGTGCTGGGGCCACAGGTGGGTACTCTCCTCCTGTTAACTTCAATGTCCCGGTACAAACCAGAGGAGAATACACAACAAGGGGACGCTACCCCACCGCACAGTAGCTGGACACCATGCACACTGCAGGGGGGGCGGCACGTGTGCATACCTGCATAATGTGACAAGCCTCAGCTACTCCCGGGGTGTAAACGGAGGTGCGCTCATGTTTTGTGCGCGCATACGCAGGCCCGTCTCCCCTGTTCCCGGGACCGTCCACCTTGTGACAAGATCGACCTGAAGGTAAAACGCAGAGCAGGCAAGATGTCCTCCCCTCTCCTTGTCAATGTTTCCTCGCTCCTTGGGGTCAATAGCTAGCAGCCTGTCAGCTCCTGTAGCCTCGAGCTATCTCTCTTTCTCTCTCTCGGGCACGCTATAGCTAAAGACAACGGCATAACCACAATAAAAGCCGGATTTGCATTTTAGTCACTTAGTTGATTCACTTATCCACAGCAGGATGCGATGGACAAATTAAATGAAATCATATCATATGATAACAGTACAAGAACTGACATTTTGACAGCAGATACTACTCTTTCCGTGGAGTTTTATTTTATCACAAATTAGAAAAGCATAAATGAGGAGAATTTATTAGAAACAATGGATACTATCTATCTATCTATCTATCTGGAATTTGCTTGTGCATCCCATTAGACTGTTACTGAACAATAATAGTTCACATACAAGCTCAGCCTATGCCATTAGTTTCAATTTGAGACTTTGGATGAAATGATCAACTTAAACAATGAAATCAAGCATGAGAAACAAGTGAGAGGTCAGCAGGGTTGCTAACCTCCCTCACTGGTGAGGAATGTGGAACTGTTGTAGGGAGGAAAAGCCGTCGCAGCAAAAGCGCAAGCATGTGTGTGAATCAGCGATGACTTCAGCGGGGATTCGTTTTTTTCAAGCTGCTTCTGGTCAGATCAATTTTTATGTGTACCGGCCTTCCCCACGGGCTTTGTCGGTGGCTCTTGTGTCAGCTGTATTCACGGTTAATGGTCAGATTATCTGTGGCCATTCATCTCTTTTAACAGAGAGCTGCTTTGTGGCGCCACAATGACACTACCGAGAAACCTGTTTGCACTGCGCCAAACCGGCTCGACCAGAAAGACGTAACCCTCCTGGAAAGCACTTTAGTGCACATGATATCATGTCAACAAGAACAGCGGCCATTTTATGATCTGGGAAACTGTTCCGATAACAGGGCGATAACAGGGCGATAACAGGGCGATAACAGGGCGATGTGCGGCCTATCCCACAACACGGACAAGCGGCGCACTTTGCTTGTTTTTGCCGTATGCAAATATGCCAGGCGGGTTTCAGGAGGCGATTCACTTTCGACATTTAGTCAGTTGACCGACCGGCGAGGCCGCTCTGCGCAAGTGTGTGTGTGTGTGTGTTTGCCTAGGGAGTGAATCATCTGACTTACACAACTCTGCTGTGTCACCCATCTCACCCTCTGCAACAAAAAGTCAGCTGAGTGCGCATTGACTCTATTTCTGAGGTTTGTACAGTTTTTTTCTTTTTTTAAAAAGGCAGGCTTACATCACACAGGCTGAAAACAATTTGTAATATTGCAGATTATTTGTTAACCTTTGCCTGTATTTGTTTATGGTTTCAAAAGGAGTAATGCGTAGTCATGTCTATATCGTTGTAGTTTTCACTTACTATTTTAGGAATATCGCTGTGAAATATCTGCAAACATGCAATTCATCTAAGAAAAAAGGAGCTGGCACTCTAATCATGTTGCTCATCGAGACTAAATATAGATCTAAATCTTGCCATGTAAAAATATCATTTTGGACATAATCACAGAGTGAACACAGAATTGTATCACAAAGGGGGCAATGCTCTGCAGCCTCTAGGAAGGTCATGCACTCGATTTGAGAAGGGATTACATCAAAACAGCCAGGGAGGGCAAAGGCCATGTGATTTAGAGCATTTCCTCTGTGTGGAGAGAAAGAATGTACCCTGTGAGGGAGAAAAAAGAAAGAAAGGACTGCTAGCTAGCTAGCCTAACACCAGAGCATGTTCAGTGGTTTGTTCCACTCACCCATGACGATCAGCAGCATCTTCCTGCTGCGGATACCGGGAGCCTTCTTCACTTTACACTGGTAAGTGCCCGAGTCCGACGACTTCAGCCCCGTCAGGTTGATGGAGGCGTCTCCGTTCTTGGGGTCGGCGGCGTTGAAGTGGACGCGGCCCTTCACCAGGTCGTAGTAGTCCTCGTAGGCCCTGTCGCCCGAATACAGGATCACCTGGATTGGAGAGGGTTCGAGTTAAGAGCTTTACATAATGTGATGGCGCTGCTGTATCTGACTTATTGGTTTGCAAAAAAATAAAACGTCCTCCTCAAAAACAAATAAGGCAACAGCCTTGAAATGACAGTTGTGTGCTTTCTGAAAAGAAGATAAGGCTTTGCTCACTGAACCAACCAAAATATCTGGAATGAGAGAAAGCACCGTCTCTTTTATCTCTGCGATGCCCTTCAGCCTGCGCCCCCCTTTCTGTACTTAACAAGGATGAAGGTGGAATAAACAAAGCGGCCACTGCAGAGCCAAATCAACACCTGCTGTGTCAACAAAGAACATTCATTTCTTGGAGACCTCCCCGAACCATAACCACTACCAGCCTTATCCTTCCCTTTTCACCAATCTTAACCCAAAAGTCTTCATTTTACAATGTAAGGCTTTGAGTTATGGGGAAATGCAATGTGACTGTAAATCAGTTGTAATCAGATGCATGTCCCCACAAGACAAGGTAAAACGCTAGCCCACACAGACAGACACACACACACAGTCTGGCTCTGGCAAGCAGCGAGGAAATGCCTAGAAATAAAGGCCAGGTGGAGCCAACAAGTAACCTCCTAGCTCGGGTGATGGAGGAGGGGAAAAACAATAAACACACGGAAAAGAACAAGGAGGGGAAAAGAATAGCAAACAACGATGAAAAGAGTTCTCATTCTCTTTCATAGACACGGGCATATTCTTCCACATATCCATGGAGACAGTCATCAACAGGCGTTTCTGTGCCACGATCAACGCCCGGCATATGCACAGCAAATACCCGTGGGTAGAGAGGAGGAGGGGTAGGAGGAAAAACTAAACATGGCAGGAGGAGAGGAAGAATAATGAACCCATCAGAGGAGGCAGATCACTTGAAAAGGAAGCACGAGAGGAGCAAAAACAAAAAAAGGGGAACGAGGGAGTCTTTCTGGTGCGTCTCGAGCCAGTCGCCTTGCTGCGCCATTTTTTCAAACTGGAAGAC
Source organism: Myoxocephalus aenaeus (assembly GCA_038501785.1). NCBI lineage: Eukaryota > Metazoa > Chordata > Actinopteri > Perciformes > Cottidae > Myoxocephalus > Myoxocephalus aenaeus. The sequence goes on along the minus strand of JBAMJR010000175.1, from coordinate 2,926,482 downwards.
TCGTTTCTGGAGCTGCGAGGGAAAGGCGTGCTCGCCATGCTCATCTTGTTCGTATTAGGCATGTAAACAGGTAATGTAGCTCAAATTCCACCTGGTTTCTCAGGGGAGGGAAATCTATCCCTCTGACTTCACAGGGGATCAAAAACATCAACAGTAATAACAGCAATATGCGAGATGAGACCACGAGAGGAGAGGAAATTAAATTGCCCCCGAGCTCAGCCAGACGAGACGCTCACTTGAGCTTCGACCACTTCACGGGCAAACAGACGGGAGGTGCTTACACACAGGCACACCTCTAGAACACACACACAAAAAAAAAAAAAGAATCTGAACTGCACAATAACCTTGAAAATCCCATAAAGAGCCTGGGGGAAAATGAAAAAGGGCGAATGACTAGACAGGCGGGGGGCTGCAAAGGACAGAGGAGCACCGCTGTCCGTGTGCTGCTTTCATAACAGGTAGGGCTGATCGCTGATACGGTCGCCACCTGGCCGGGCCGCACTCAAGCGGACGGATCACGCTGCAGAGGTAAACAGACCTCTATTGGCCGGGCTTCGTTTCCATCAGACGCATGTAAAGATGAGGTCATCGTCATGTGATGCTGTTGCGCTCAGGCAGGGGGAGAGGAAGAGGTGGGGAATCATTTGAGAGGCAAAGCAGGGAGCTGCGATACCTGTGTACTCTAAACAACCCGCTGAGCAGAAAGTGCAGCACTGTGTGTCTATTGCGCTCCCACGGAGGCTTTCGACTCGAATGGAGGCGAAGCGCTTGCTTTCACGGGAGCGGCTCCTCTCGGGAAAAAAAGGTTAAAGCAGAATTACCCAACCTGAGGACGGATCAAACGTCCTTCAACATTGAGGCTGGAGAGAAGGCAACTTAAATGTGGCCATTGTCATTCACGGTGCATCACCGCTGTACAAACACACAATGCAATTTTGCACCAAAACAGTGTCGAGGCTTCGCGTCCAAATCCTCCGATACTTTGTCAACACGCACAAATTCCTGTCGCGATAAGTTCAGTAAACAAAAAGGCTCTGCTGCAGAGCCGAAGGACAAAGGAGACAGGTTGTAGGATATGGGATAACGCGCTGCAGCAAATTCCTTTTCCTATTCACGCCAGTCGGATTTGGTTTTCGTAATTGTTGTTCCTCGTTGTTCTCACAGTGGTCGGCGAGCTCTCAGGGCACACACCCTCCTTTTCAGCTAATCTGTGGCCAGGCCATGAGAGCCAGAATGCTAACGACCGTTACTGTCGGCATGCCTGGCATCTCTCATTCGAGCCCACCAAAGCAACGTGCGTTAGCTATGCCTCGCCACCTGGACCCCTTGATGATATGTGGGACCTGTCAGATGAAGGGGGGGCCGTCAATCCCCACCAGACACGAGATTGAATAATTACTTCTGATTGCGTCAATGCAAAAGACACTGGACCACATGGTTCATAAATATCAATAAAGTTATTAAAGCAAAAGGTTACTTGCACAGTGACGACACACAACCCCATCTCCCTGCTCGCAAAAAACAGGGCATCGAGTTCCCGGTCACGTGACTCAGTGGACTGATCCTGTTCTCCGAGTATTATACGATAGCGGCTGTTCCTTTAAGAGGAGCCTGGATTTGCTCGTCTCGAGCCGTGTGAGCAAAGGTTCACAATGGTCTCATCTGGGAGCCTGTGGCTATAAAGTTTAGCCGCCACTCTCATCTCCTGGTCTGATCTAGTAGCTTTGGTCCTCGTAGATCGGCCTTAATCCCATTTAACACTGTCACAACTATTAAAGCAGCCCCATGGAATTAATATGCCGCTAATTATAAAAGAGTTCCCCGCGAGCTTGACTTCTCTCATCTTAAAGGCTATACGGATATGCGAGTGTGTGTGTGTGTGTGTATATATATATATATATAGCGAGCAGAATCTGATAGGTCAGGGAGAACAAATGCGTTCAGAGAGAGACGTCCGACCCGTTTAAATTCCTACAAAAGGCTTTGGCAACATTAACGGGTGTGCAGATGGACCTCGGGCAAAATGGTACGTAATAGAGAAAATAAAACAGTGCGACCAGATGCAATTTAGGAACCGTTGATATATTTCTACAGCTGCGTTCAGACATGAAGAGGAAGAGGACCAACTGGGGAACCACCCACACTGTGCTGAGACAATGAAGAATAAGAACATTTACAATATTTCATCATAACAACCATTGCTATACTGAGGAGAACAACAACAGAATATGAAACTCCACCTCCCCTCTCCACTACTCCCGTTAATGATTCAGAGTACAAACAAAGTAGGTCAAAAACAAATAGGAGGATAATCGGTGTCTCCATGATGGCACAAGACCAGGAGTACAGCGCTCTACCTGGATGAGAGGATTGGTTGGGTCAGTGGACAGAGAGGGCAGTGGGTGGATGACAGAGACAGAGAAACCCAATGATGAGCCGGTGACCTATTTCTAACATTCGGGCCTAAAAAAAAAAAGCCTAAATCCACAGGATACAGGGGAATAAAAAGAGAGTGGAGGAGAGGGATGAGAAGGCTTTGTGACAGGTGGGGAAGTAGAGAGCCACGGGAGAGGGTCACACCACTGAAACGCTCTGTAGCAAGAATCCGTGTCTATGGCTGTGAAAGCCCCCGAGGGCATGTGGAGATCCTGTAGAGATGTGTAGTTCTCCCTTTTCCATGGCCGAGGGCCATGTTGGAAAGGGAAGACAGAATAAAAAGGGCTCCCACTATGTGTCTGTGAGAACACTGCACACACACACAGAAAAAGAAAAAATGCTCAAAAGAAGTACACGAGGCTCAAATTACATTTGCCTTGACTGTAAGCTCCTACATTACACTGCAACACCTCTAGAAGTACACGCCTCCTGCCAAACCACACACACACACACTGCAAACAAATGAGGGACATGGATAAATAAAAGGATCAATGTATTGTTGAGTTGTGTGTAAAGAAGTTCTAAAGCTGCCATACAGGCACGACCACGTTGGGAAAGATCCCATCAACTACACAGCAAAAAGGCAAGAGCAGAGCTCGTCTTCTCTGAACATGCACGACATAAAGGAGAGTCAGAAAACAGTTAACTGCCGACTGGATGTCCTTCGAAGTAAAACTGCATTTGCAAACGTTTGTGGGGGAACATCTGCACGTACCACTTTGTCCTCCTTCTGGTTGTCGGAGGACAGCAAGCTCCATTCAATATCCAGCGGGCCAGAATCTGCGGGGCCCAGAGTGAACTGGCAGTCCAGCTTCACGCTCTGACCGCTGGCCTTCTCTATGGATGTCGGCGCCGTGGATGTGATCTCTAGACCGGAGGCCAAACCTGAACACACACACACACACACACACACACACACAGACACAGACAGAGAGAGAGGGGAAATTAATGCACTGCAACATCCCACAAGGGACAAGAAAAGCCTAAAATTACTTTTCAAGGACATTAATAAATCACATTTTTACCAGCGGTTTATAATTGTATAAATACTAGAAATATAATAATCACTTAAAATGAACACAGATGAGTCACAGAAAATGTCTTAACCAATTCCAAAGTTCATTTGAGTTTTGGTTTTGCTAAAATCAACACCAGCCCGTTGTGAGACGATGAGCTACAGGTCTGGTGGTGCCGACTGAAACTCTTTTTTTAAAGCATTCGGAACAGCCTCCTGCAGCACAATCCATTGTCAAGCGAGTAACAGCCTGCAACCTGATAAAAAAAACATTTATAACTGGCCTCACTGCCTGCTGGGGAAGCTATTCAAGACTTTTGTACGTTCGATTTGAAACTGTTTTGAGGAAACTCAAAATCAATGCTTTAAGACTTTTGAAGACCTGCAGGCTCCCTGAATGCAGACAGAGGCTCATCGATTGTGAAGCCGAGAGCGTCGCTGAACGGGGCTTTAATAGGTGGTGGGCCAGCTCGCACGGGGCTCACTCTTTTCCCACAATTTGATCTCGTTTTCGGCAGCCTATTTGTCCGTCCTGAGAGGAAATGAGCGAAAGCTGTGATAAGACTGACACGCTTCAGGTTTTTACTTCTTTGTTGGTGCGTGAATGAAGATACATTTTTAACATTGTGCAAAATGAAGACCACAGATTGTACATTCTTTTCTTCTTCTTTTTTTTTGGGGTTTGGTAATGGAAAATTCTTTTCTTCTTCTTTTTTTTTGGGTTTGGTAATGGAAAATTCTTTTCTTCTTTTTTTTGGGTTTGGTAATGGTAAATTCTGTCGCTTTTATCGAATTGAACCGAGTTGATGAAAATTGCTCCTCGTGAGTTGCTTTACAGAAACATTCTCCTCCAGCAGTCAGATGTTTTGATTCAGGGAATGTGTCACTCATGAAATAAATATGCCTCCATCTCATCTGAGAAGTAACTCTTAGAACATGCATAATGTAAATCACGCAGTGAAAAAAAAAATAAACTGTAGCCCATCGGCACAGTGGAGCAGACTCTTAAGCATTTATTCTTAGAACGAATAAACATAATTTCCTGGTGACATCAACTGGGTTAAGATTCTCCATTCAATAAGAGATTTAAGCCGCAGCACGGAACACAGTCCATAGAGAATGGAGTTGTCACATGCTGCCTCGACGCATTAAAATCCTCCCGACAGCCTGCCACCTTCCAGTCAGCGAGTGGGGGGAGAACAGCTTTATATTTAAAAAAAAAAAACGAAAACACCACAATATGTTGCTGCTAAAAAAGCATGTGTAAAGTATACTTATCACGTCCCACAAATTACACCAATCATGTGTAACTGAAATGTTCTGCTAATGAGAAAATTTCCCCACGTAAAAAAAGTATTTTCCTTCGCTACATCTGCATCTCATTTTGCAGCTTTTACTGCAACTGACAGATGGAGCCGACTCCGTGATAATTGGTGGAAAGGTAGACAGACCTTGCAACAGTACACACTTTGTTAGACTCTTTTCACTTCACTTCACAGAAAGGAAGAGATTACCTTGATTAAAAAGGTTTGCGACAAAAAGAGAGTACATACAGCAGCAAAAAAAGTGCATTAAACTGTGTACGAGTCTTCCAACCTTCCTGAGCGCTCAATCTTATCCACAAATAGTATGAGAAAGGTCATCAAGTATGCAATTTAAATGATGAAAATTAAAGTATCCCTTTTGATTGTGATTCTGAGACTAAGAGGATTTCTCGATGGAAGACGGACGCGAGCTACAGGTGGAGGTCTGATGTCCGTCAGCTCCGTTTCAGCCTCAAAGACAACTGAATGGAAAACACACCAGAGGCCTTCACGCACATAAAAGAGTGACAATCTCAGTCACACCCCACTATTGTTGAAGCCTGTGAGCACTTGATATGGTTGCAAAGCACACACGCATTAGTTTTATTCCCCGTCCGCCGGCGCTGCAGCTGGTCGTTGCGGCCCACAGATTCTGACGGACGCCCTTGATGGGAGCGATCCATCGCCTTCGGCAGAAGCAGGAGAAACATGGTGGGAGCGATGCGGAGAGGACTGAGATACGTGTCTATCACTGTCAAAACGGAGACGCGGCTTGGCATCTGCGTGACAGAAAGCTGTGTCAATTCATCAAGCACTTAAAAGGAGACGTGGGCATAGTCGCTGAGAAAGGGGAGAAAATGGCATTCGGTGAGAAAAAGTATTCACAGTTTATCTCAGGGGAGACTTGGTTTCTCCGGTGTACCGGTTAAAGCAAATGGCGGACCTCTGAAGCCGTAGACGGCATTTGTTTAAATTACAGTTCGGCCGGAGGCCTCTTCCCCTTCAGCGCCACACAAATGGGAGAAATAAAATGTGCCATTTCAGGATATCATCCCTTCCACTGGCAAACAGATGCGTTGGCTTAGAAACCTGCCCGTGTGGTGGCTCAGGTGACAGCAGTGCCAAGGCGAAGGAACATAAATACCACCAGTGTAATCTAAGCTTAATTCGACATTCAATCAACAGACAGGAATCCTGTTTAATCCATCTACTGTGCGCATGAAGTCTTGGAGAGGAACTGTGCTAAATGCAAATGAGATAATTAGGTGAAAGCTGCAATTATAGTGACGCAGGCAAATGTTTCAAGGACCTGGAAATAAAACCCTATTCTTACTACGAGTGATTACATAAACACACATTTTCTGTTCAAGTTTGAACAGTTTGGATCCTCTCTTGAGAGATCTGTGCTGTGGTCCTTTGCTTGTTCTCACTTGGGTTGAAGTGGGTGGGTTTCTGCCGGGGGGGGAAAGTGATGTCAACAAAATGCGATGACAAGTGTGTGGTTGTTTTCTTATGTTTCCAGCGCTGTCAAGTAAATCTGATTAAACCACACACCCTCTTGATGAGGCCGTTTAGCTGAGCTCAGCTTTTTGTGGAGCGTGAAACTCTTGTAAATAAAAACTATGCATGTTTTTCTTTTTTTATTCTAATAAAGTTAAACTTTGATTATTGCTAATTTGGTCATTGTGTGGGATTATCTTATTTTATATATTGAGGGTTAGATAAATGTGTTACAAGGTAGGAGAGTCAACATAAAAAACATCAACAAAGCATTGTAGTAATATAACAAACATAACCCAGCCCTTAAATGATCTGGGATCATCATCCTTGGCGATAAAGGCATTTTTTTTTTACAATTCATGTAAAAACACCCAGATGGCATCCTTTCCATGAAACACAAATCACGATAATGGAGATACAAGCTCAGTAAAAAAAAAAGAAAAATCATTAATCATTTGAATAAAAAGTCAATGCAATTAGTCTGGTAAACAGGGCAGGAAGAAGGGAAATGAGTCCTAATAAAGATTATGTGACCAGGTAAGCCCGGATAAATCAGGGGCTGCCATCTGAAATGTCACATTAGAAACACCAAAGAAATAACGTAGAAAGTGTAAACTGACATGAATTGATCCACACAAGCAATTTCTAAATTTACACTGCTGAAAAAAGTGGTTTTAAATGTTCCGTATTGAACATTTACTACCTAGTGTACAACCACCAAAGTTAAACAAAACCTGAAGTATTCATTCCCGCCCACTTAAAAAAAAAAAAATCTGTGAGAACACAGGAAAGCTCTCACATAAAATAAACACAAACTGAACATTGTGTATTCACGTGGGACGACATTACACGTGAAAATATTTTTGACAAAGCGATTTTCAGGGGCGTTCTAATCACAAATGATCATGACTACATTAAAATAATAATAATACCCCTGATCATAACGGACCTGGATATGGCAATTTAAAATGACTGAATGATGGCTAATAGCTGGCAGTAGAAACCTTCCCTTGTCATTAGCTTCTCGTAGTAGAATAACACAAATAACCCTGTAACCTAGGAAAAAAAAAGCTGCTCAGTGTTAATCAGTAACTATCAGCTATCAACACACACTGTACTCACTGTGTGTGAACTCCGGGGCACAAAGTCTCTGTCCCGGTGAGGGAGCGCTCCGTATCATTACTGGCCTTTATAGGGTGGCCGTCAGTCCTTATTTAGAGTAATGGCCCCAGAGCTAAAGTAAACTGGCCTTCTTCCTCAGAGCTCATATAGATTGGATGATAAGAGAGACCATCATTACATCTGAGGAAAACTATGACAAATAGACTGCTGGTGAATGCAGTCGCGCATTTACACATCTCACACACACACACACACACTTCTTGAACTGTGTCTGCTCCTGTACAATGTGTCCTACTGTCTGTGTGTGTGTGTGTGTGTGTGTGTGTCCACGTAGTGGGGGAGCCGAGCAGCCAATTAAAAGTCTGTCTTAATAACGATTCATCGCCGTCTGTGTCTCTTTCCCGCCAGTCTCCACCACGGTGTCTGACACAGCACATCCCAGCGTGGTTACTGGGAGACCGGGAATGAAAAAGAGGAATTCAGGGTGTCAGCGGGCTTCACCCAATACCCCCCCACTGCCATTCAACCCACTCTCCACCCGCCCTGCCTGTCTGCCTGCCTGTCCATCCTCCTCTCCGACACACCCATGATTGTAGAGTGCCGGTCCCCTAGGTCTACAATTTTCTCCGGTCCTGCTGATTATAAACCCCCACCGCACACACACCCCTTCCACCTTTGTCGGCATACAATGGGGAGCGAATCCCGTCTCCTGGCAACCAATCCCTCGGAGAAGGTTGCCGTGGCGCTTAAGAGACGGCATATATAAAGAGAGAGAGAGAGAGAGAGAGAGAGAGAATGTAGGTGGAGACACTAGGGAGAGTTATGAAAAGCGAAGTTAACGTTACTTCTACATTAAAAAGCATTTGTGGAAGTGAACAAAGCAAAGCTCAGACGTGTCACGGAGAGCCGTCTTCATAAACATCCACATGGTCTCATGACAAAGGAACCATGTAAACACAGGCATGGTTAGCAGACATTTTGCTGATTGATGAATCAAAACGCATTTAAATCAACTTTGAAAATGTGGAGAACTGCTTGTTTCTCCTTTTTCTGAACAATACCTTTGAAGTTTTTTCATCTAATGAGTGGAAAGAAAGTAAAAGGAGCAATGAGAAGACCTCACTTTGGGCTTTTGTCATCATCATCTACGTTTTAACAACTAATTGAGGGTGCCCTAGAACAGTCCACTGTTTGATGACTCAATACAAGGAGCTGATTCGTGACAGCAAAATGTGGTAGTGAAACAAAAGCATCATGGTTCATAAATCACAACATGGCTATTTTCTAAACCAAATAATAAAATCGCTTAGAACTGCTGTTTACGACTTGCGTGTCCATCCCTCCCGTTGACAGTCCCTTGCCTTCCCCTGTCGTGTCTCTTCCGCCCGGGGATCGCCACAATGTCGAAAAAGGGAACGAGGACCAAAAGGTCCATTTACAACCTCGGAAAGCACGATAAGAAACCGCGTCCATCGATCACCGGTTTGTGTCAGTTCTACGGACAAACCCGCCGCAATTACTCACACGCTCACCAAACATCATTCTGAAACCACAGCTAAGCCGTAGTAACACGCGTCTCAGACCTTTTTACTTTTAGTTTTTGGAGATACATAAAGCTTCAACAGCGCATCAATGAGCAATACAAAATATAAAACGCATGATTCGTAATCAGTAGACTAAAGGCAGGACTTGAAAACACAACATAAACGTGCCATAGGTCTGTTTTGTGTGTCTTTTTATAAAGAATTGGGACCGACATGCATGTCGTTACGGTTACTTAATTAGATCAAACCTAGGTTGGCACTTCTGTAAGTTATCAGTACACCAATACTAATATATCTGCAATAAGCTCACGTCTGTTGGGCCAATTCCTCGTTTCTACTGTAGCTGGAGTCGGCGGCCGGGAAAGATTAGTTTCTCAGTGACGTGTACATGGACACCATTTAAAAAGTGTTTTTGTCTGAGGTCTTCTCGAAGTGTAAAGAGCAGCTTCAGCAGACGGCACTAACCCCTGAAACCAGGAACAGTTTAACAAGCCCAACCTCCGCTGACCTTTGTGCTACCCAGCTAAAGACCCACAGAGGATCATACGCCTCTTTCTCCACCCGGTGACCTTAAAGGGCATCCTTGGGAGTAAAGTCTGAAAAGCCAAGTCTTACCATGGGGAGATGAAGGCGGCGGCTATTTCAGGCTCAGGGTGCAACAACAGCTATGGGGAAAAAGCTTGGCTAGGTGGAAGAGGTGAATGACATCATGCTGGGATTTACTTCGGTTTACCGTCTTGAAGGTTTGCTTCGTGCAGTTATTACACTTGCAGCCTCGGCGGCAGTGAAAGCATTGGTTTAGTATTTCAGTCACATTTTTAGTGTGTTTCCGTCAAATAGCTAGGAACAAAGAAGTGCGTGTGTGTGTGTGTGTGTGTGGCAGGGAGATATGGATCTAAGAATTAAGATATGCAAGTCTGAATTTACATCTCTCATAAACAACTCTGCGAGGGGAAATATTTTCAGTTTAGTGCATCCTGGAAAAAATAAAAAAACAAAGCATGATTTCCGACCAGTTGAAAAGAAAACGTCTCACTCAAGAGAACAAAACAAAACAACAACAAAAAGAGAGATCGTGGCACATTATCCTGGATGGGCAGTGATGGTGGGATGAACATTAGTGATTCTTTATAGTAAAATTGCAGCCTGGGAGGGCTCTGGATTCTGGAAGAAGCAAATTAAAAAACGGCACCGGCGCTCTCCCCCCCCCATCATAAAAACAGCCGAGCCAATCCCCCTATGACCACGGCGAAGGACATCAATTATTTCAGACACAGCAGAGGATAACTTCATAACTTGGTTGCTCGCCTCAGAAGCTCCAAATGCTCGCCCCCGGTGGCACTGCTGGAACTATTCAATTTGATGCAATGTGGGCGCACTGGAGAGCGAGCCGGAGCGTGGTTTATTTAGTGTTGCGGAGGGCTCGGACTGTTGAACCATACCGATTGTGCTGTAACGCAGCCTGAAAGCGCCGCTTGCCACACAGAGCTGCCATCAATTCCCAGTGCAGATGACCTAAAGGCTGTTTTGACATAATTGAACATTAAATGACGAGGGGGGTGACGAGTGACAGGCACTTTACTCGACCGCCTGAGCATTTGACAGCTTTTAGACGGGCCTCTGGGGGGGGGGGGGGGGGGGGGGGGGATGTGGTTAACACCACTGCTGTGAATGCCCTCAGCAAAAAAAAAAAAAAAAAAAAAAAAAAGGGGAATATTTCTTAATCATAGTTCGTGTACATTCAAATTAGCTCGCATCATCAGGTTGGTAAAAACTGATGTCTCGATTGAGGAAGTACAGGAAAAGGAAGGCGGGAGAGAAGAAAGACGAATTCACATGTTCCTTAATGATAAAAAAAAAAAAAAAAAATGTCCGTCTTCATCACAGGAACTCAACTCGTGGCCCTGGGACTTGTGCTCCTGTATTTATAGAAGGCATTAGCATTTTACAAGGTGTAGGACAGTGCATTTAGGCAGAAGCTGCTCGTTTAACCTCTCTGCCACTGAAAACTAAAGCTCGACACAAAACCACTAAAAGCAGCTCCGGCCAACCACACGTCCCTTCCCCCCATCCATGTGAAGGGAGGCGAGTTTATCTAAAGAACCCTGAAGAGTCAGATAAGACCCCTAGCATCGCAGAGACCTGTGGAAACACACACAAATATACATACAAAAAGCCTGTCTCTCTCAGGATTTGTTGAGGCCGAGGGACAGTGAGATGGTGACATCACTGGGGGGCCGGCTGGGCCATAAAGCCGATAGGCATCACACAGATAACCCGCTGATAACGGCCCCACAGGAAACAACGGCAAATGTGCCGCTACAGTCATCCGGAGGAGGAAATTAAAAACAGAAAGGAGGCAAAGGGACGTGAAGGTGCAGTTTATGAGGCGTTTCAGAGAAACAATGGTGTGGTTATCGTTTATAAAAAATACCTGTCTGCAGACGTAATTGTGACACAGTGGAGGTACGAGAACATGAAACAGCTGGATTGTTTTCTTCAGCGAGAGTTGCCAGAGGAGTAATTACTGAATCATGTTCTCCTCACTTTAGCAGGGGGATAAAAAAAAAAAATCTTTTGCGAGCAATTACTGAACACGTGAAAGCGGTTTTGCGTGACTTGAGAATTGGTGCAAAAATTAAATATGTCTCACAAACAACACACACACACACGTCTTTGTTGCCACTTAATCTTCATTACAGGTTTTAAAAGCGGTCACCAGCCGGTGTTTGATGGAGAACGCGTGTGCCAAAGCAAAAAAACGGAGGCCTAAGACAGAAGACAGCATTTGTTTGGCAGGTATTTGTTGGCTCACCCGAAACATTATCATCCCCGCTACATCTGCTGTCAACATTGCATCTAAAATATGCTCCACTGTTACACTTGAACCTGGCTTTTCACATACACTTGACAGAATATGCTGCTCAGTATCACCCAGCTTGCATGTTACGTTCTGGAAAAAAGACAGTATATGTATGACATCAGAATAGTGGAGCGACCTGGAGGCGTCTTTACAATTCTAACAACGGTTTTATGTTTCCGATGCAACACAAAACAAATGAGGACTGGGGTAAAGGCTGTTGAAAGCAATCCTGTTCATCACAGGCATGCGTTTGTGTTCCAAGCTTCCAGCAGTTTACAATAAATCAAGAAAAAAATGAAAGCCAAATGTCTCAGTGGGATGTAGTCCTGGGGCGGCTCGCTCCCTCTCTCTCTCCTGACAGGAGTTTCTCCTCACTGAGGGGGAGGCAGCCATAACGCTGCCGATCCAACCCCCTCCACATCCCCCCCCCAAAACAAATAAAGTGTCTGATACAGACCAGGCCCCTGTCGGCGCCCCAGACCCAGCCTTTTGTCCGGGCCCCCGAGGCACAATGCCAACTGTGATCAGGAGGCAGCATCGCTGATCGCACACTGAGACACAAGCAGAGTGCAGCTACTCCATTCGGACCGACGATGAACTCTCAGAGTTACTCCAACTGTGGCATCGGACGTGTTGGAGTGTGGATACAGATGGAGAACACACACACACACACACACACACACACAATGTCGAAGTGTACAAGAAGCAAAACAAAAGTTTCTCACGGCCGTGCTTAATTACGTGCGAGCGGTGAAAACACACGTAGTCAGCTTAAAGCAACAGAGCGTGAATCTACGAGAACATTCCCCCTTGAAACACTGGGCAAAATTGGGGATTAGCAGTTCTGTCTGGGGCTTCTAACAAGCCTGGTTTTCAACGTCATTAGTGGAAACTCAGAAGCTCCTCGGGAGGCGAAACAATTTCACATTTCTGGAATTTCCAGAGCACTTTCATGTGCTCGGTCGGGGAGGAGGTGGGCTGGATGTTTCCCTGCCCCGTGTTCGCTGAAGTAGAGGCTGTGAGAGTGGAGCAGCGAAGGTTTAATCTCAGCGATAAGAAACAACTTCCTCATAGCATCTGAAACAAATCACTGACACTCAACACTCTCTTGGTTCGGTCAACTGAGGACTTTTAACCATTTAAAAAGAAAAAAAATGAGTCCTTAGGTGATAAATCTAGTCCCATATACACAAAATGTATGTAAAGTAAACACCTATTGAGAGGTAAAGACTCGTATGGCTCACTGCCAAACCACTAGAAGCGTTAAGGTGTGAGGCCAGACGGCTGACGGAGGCAAGTATAAAAAACAAATTCAAAACACAAATGCCTCCCAATGAATTCCTGGGTTCCTCCCTTGTTCCTTTAGATAAAAAAAAAAAAAAAAGATATGCACAACTGAGTCACCAAAAGTCGACCTTAGTTCACTGGTTAAAGATGCTGCGAAGTGAGTCAGATTTTCTCATGTTTTGTTTAGCAGGCAGAAGGCAAACTCCTGCAGAATTAAGATATCACCGTACCTATGAGAGATTTACACGGTAAACTATTTTCCATGCGGTGCCGAGACACGTGTGGCTGTCAGCTAGATTGGCCGGGAGGCGGTCAGTGAGTCCTGCCTTGCTCGCGCTGTTTCCTCAAGACTTCGGTCTAAAATTAGGTCCCCCTGCCTGAAGGACATTGCACACGATTGTGGTCTTCTAGACGTCGGTGGAAGAAAATACACGGTCCTTTATGCGTTAAGTGTTCCATTGAAAGAACCAACCTATGTCAGTGAAAAGGTATCGGATTGCCGCTGAAAGCCCGAGGACAAAAAAATGCTGTATTGACAGAGTACTTTGTAATAACTGCTAAAACGTCAATTCCTTTTCAAATGCATTTATAGCATCCCTCCTCTCTAAACCCTCTCATCCTGTCCAAAGCACTCCCATCCAGGCAGAATGAGGTCTTTGTGAAAGTGTAACAACACAGACAGTCCCTTCCTGTCCTCTGCATGAGGGAGACACTACAGCAGGACATCAAGATAAGGCTGCTGTTAGAAGATAACAAGATTTGTTTCCCCTTCTTTTCTTTCCTCTCGCCGCGCAGGCAGTGAAACAGGCCCTGATGTTTCGAGGCTGGGGTCTCTTCTTCACTCGGAGGGTCTTGAAGGCAGGTGTAGTAAAATGCACCCGAGTGTTGAGCCCTGTAGGAAGCTGCAGGCGACGACTGTCTGTTGTTGTTATAGCTTAACCGGGACCTGCTGGGTTTATTCATGCCTCCGGCTCGCACTGGCAGCCTACAACACGAGGGTGGAAAGAGCTCAAAAACAGCCACTCTAGTCTGCCGTACCGCGGGAAAAAAAAAGAAAAATGACAAGATGCGATTGGGGAATGTTAAAAATAAACTCGCTGCACTGGTTTAGCTTTCCTGCGGTAAAGAGGAAATCCTACGATTTCAGTCCTGACGTTTATTCTCCATGTTCTTTAACCGTAGGAATTAACGCAGAAGGTCCGTAAAAGGACGCAGAGCTCAGATTCAAAAAAGGGATTCAAGATGCTAAGAGTTTGTTATTTTTGACTTTGATGGTCCTCGTAGGCTAATTAGATCCATCTCAACAGCCCAAGCATCTGTATATAAAAAAAAAAAAACATTTCAAATAAACCATGAGAGCCGATCTCTGCAAACTGGACACAATCAACACATACGTTATAATCCCACACTAAATTGGACTCCAGAGCATGAAATTGCTTCAGAATCGAAGGGCAGCTACTGCGCTATTCTGTAATAAACGCAGTGGTGCTGATGCTCGGGATGCAACGAGTAGCCCAACCACCCAAATTAAAAGCAACTGCACACACACCATCTTCCCTAATGTGTTTCTGATGAGGACGGCAGCAAGAAACAACATCAACATCCGCCCCTTTGTCCACAGGTTGCATTGCAATATTCTCTCAGTTAAATAAATTGAGTTAAATAAGAGAGCAATCAAGTCATTAATTAAAGCTGTAATCCTCAAAATGTCAGTCCTGGTCGACTTGGTGAAACCCGTGGTTACCTTGGTAACAGCAACTGTGGTTATATACTGCAGCTCTGCCGTGGTGTAAAAAAGGAAGTAACAATAAGGATGAGATCAATGAGATGAAATCACGCTGTGATTACATGCTGCACGTGTGTGTAATCCCACTGCAAATCCCTCTCCATATGAATCCAGGGTAACAACAATGGCGGAACCTACCATTGAAAATAAAAACTACTATATTGACCTTTTGCAGCCAGCTACTTTTTGTGTTTGTTCCATATCTTAACGTCTGGTTGCTGATGCCGGCTATTCAAAAAATGTAAAAACACAAAAAGGGGTTTACATAGTTTACCATACATTTCTGTTATATAACATAATATGATTTACTATGAAGCTAAAACAAATATTTTTCCCCAGCTATGTAATATAGTTTTTATTAATAATATACTTAGGAACAACAATATTATAATAAATCCATGTAATGTCAAACTAGGGCCTGATGAATGTGATGTAATAATAAAACACAACTGCTAACAAATTCTGACCAGGCATCATAACTACAATAACAGCTGATCCCAGAGCTGTTCTTAAATTAGCGCCGCAACGTAAATAGACGCCTGTAGAAGAAAGTCTCTCTTTTTCTTTTCACGCTGTACATTATATTATAAAACTGGTGAGGTACGTGTGTTCAAATGAAGGCACAAGGTGATCACGAGCAGTCAATCTATATAACGCAACAATCAGAATATAACACATTGTATAACTATTAGACCATAAAAAGTATCAAAAATGGGGTTGATTTCATGTCAATCTTAAGAATTGTAAAACAATAAATCCCAGTGAAACAGGAGTTACAGTTTTAAATGTTTGATGAAACATTCTGTACTGAAGGAGTTTTACGAAAATAATAATACAATCAAGTGAGACTTTGGGGCGACTAGCTAGCCATACCGGCCGTATAAAACCACACTCCACGTTTGAGGATAGCGGTAGCTAACAGAGCGATGTGTGGTGACACAGCCGGTAGAAAACTGGCAACGTTTCTCTTTCATCTCTTCCTCGTCCTGTTCTAAAAACAGGCGAGGGAGGCGTTTGTGTGGAGCCAACAGTTCACTGCAGCTCAGTATTGCGCTACATTCCTAGCCCGCCCAATGTTTAAGCGGTCCAATCGAACGCAACGCTTAGAATTTAAATCCCTCTTGTAACTGCACACCGCTAAAATATTCAGTTTCACCGAGAAATGCGTCACGAAACAGAAGCTCCGACTTCCGTTTCACTGGGACTTCAAGTTCCTAAACACAGCTGCGTTCTAGTCAAACAACCGCCATAAGTCCTCGTCTTTCAGCACAAACAAGAACACCTCAGTTGACCGTTGCCATCAGTGGCAGTCGAGGTCAAATATTCTACTAATAAATGGATGAGAGCTACACCTAGTCCTATTTTAAAAAAAGGCCCTTTCAAATAGCCTGACACCTTAAAAAGATTCCACAAGGTTGTCTGGCTGTTGAGTGTTTAGTGGATGTAGTGAAGTGCTTTTTGCCTGAAACCTGCCGTACAAGCCAACTCCCTGATGGCTTTAATGACATCTAAAAAGGTCTGACCCCCCGAGTAGTCTGGACGGGCAGCCAAGTACTGCTTATAGGGCATCCGGGATCAGGCTGACGAGTACATAATCTCAGGGAAAGTGACTGAGGGGGTGGCGTAACGACGACCGCTCACCTTATAAAATAAAAAAACGACCGATTCCCTGTTGAAGAGAAGAGTCCTGGTAGAGAAACCGCTGATCGCACTGGGCTGGCATGGACGACCTGGACCGAGGGGGTCGTACTGACAGCAGGTCAAGGCTTCTCATCCGACTTCAGAGACACATCCCACAGGGTCTTACATGAATATCTGTTCACTTAAATCCAGGTCAAGGATATCCAGCTAATTTCACTAAATTGTGACACACCCTTTTCTTACAGTCGTGGGATTATCAGGAACTTTTCATGTCCAAAAAAAAAAAATTCACATATCTTTCTGACGAGGTCTTTTAAGCTCCTGGGATGTTACAGCGCTAACAAAACACATTAGTGGCAGATAACCTTCTTATCTTTTTATTTAATAGTGTGTGTATACATATACTATGTTGTTGTGTTGTGTTTTGTGTTATGTTTTTGTCTTTAGCTTGAGCTAGTTGGACCCTGAATTTCCCTTCGGGGATCAATAAAGTAATTATCTATCTATCTATCTAATAAGAGTTGCAGGTAAGAGATGGTTAAAAAAAAAAAAAAAGGCCAGGTGACTCCGTAGGCAGTCACAAACTTTTTTTATAAATCCACAGGTCATTCATCTAGATGCTAAATCATCCCTTTACTCCCATCGGATAGATGTCCTGTCACAGAGGGATTCATTGTAGAGCTGTTGTTTACCCAAGAGGGAAAAGAGTTGGGTGCTGTGGGTGCCAGTGTGCCTGGAGATGGGGTGGGGGTTTATTCTACTCCTTCCAATTATCAGCCACTCAGTAAGCCAGCCAGCTCTGTGTGTGTGCCTCTGAATTATACATGGCCTCCATAAAGACACTTAACAGCTGGTTCCTGTGGAACTTACCAGCAACAACGGCAGCCTGGTTGGCCCCGTGTGCCTGCTTATTAAAAACAGCAGCACGTGTGATTAGGGTTGTGCAGTAATGTGCGTTCTGACCGGCCATAAAGCCAGCCAGTCACAGAGCTATTTTCAGTTCAATCTCATCTCTCTGGAGGGCGAGCGGGCCAGCTGCCGGTTTCCCAGCACGGCGGCGAGATGCACTACAGTAATTAAATGTCTGGTGCGGCTTGCTGACCTTGCTGTGGTTCAGGCGCCGCACCACAGTTGTGTGTTCTATACCCAACTGTGGCAGATAACCCCAGTCATCGTACCTATAGATCAGGTGTTTAATGAATGTTAATATATGAAAGAGGAGGCGGCACACGGCCACTATTGTTTTGGGAAACACGGTTGTCAAAACCATAGTAAGTAAAAGGCAATCTGAATGTATCGATGTATGAGTTTTTATATTTCCAAGTCACCCCGAGATGTGTGGTGTACATTAATCCATTTCTTGCAAGGACCCCCATTCCCACATGGGGAATGCTTTTATCTCATCTAATCTCCCGCAATGCTCTCATTCATCAAACCAAGTGTTTCCTTGCATTCGTATTTCCACAGAAGATTAGTGACATTGGGCAAAAGAATGCTTCAGCTTTCCTTCCTTCACGCCCTCCTACACCTGCAAGCATCTCCACAGCATCTTGTGGTATCCAACAACCAAAATGGTTTCCCGTCAGAGAAATGGCGAGGTTTCGCTTGATCCCATGTTGGTACGGATAAGACGTTAAAACCTACATGGAATATTTGACTTCCTAACAGATTGCAAATTCTAAGGATTTGAATTGGGGTCTTTGGCTTCAGTTTAGCATCGGCTTGATTGTGAGGCAACAAATGTTTTAAGAAATGGGATTTTCTGGGACTAATTCTGTGTCGCTTTGTATCAACACTCCTTTAACGCTCCTAACGAGATTCAGCCGCAGTCGTAAAATTACACTGCACAGCCTCTTTAATACAGCCTAATTCTAAAATCTATAATACAGGCAATCATAGTCCTGTAAAATTGTTCAGTGTAGGATTTTGTGTATGGCAACGGACCTTTTTCATAACAAATCCCTTGTTTTCTGCAGACAGGAGTTATTAGCATAACTATATAATTTGACATGATGATTAAACATCAGACTAAGACAGAAAAAGACTGATTTGAATATCAACACCACAGGGAGCAGAATCGAGTGGGACTTAGTCAAGACAGTGGCTTCCTCCAGACAATTAATATTTGCCTTTTTCACCATCCCCGCAGTCGACAATGTGTAATGTTTTTCAATGAGATGGAGGTGCTAAAAATGGCTCCTTCAACAGCTGCTTCGCTCCCTCCTCCTCCTCCTCCTCCCAAAATTCACCCCACCTTCTGCTTATGTCCCTTATTTTCTGAGCCATAATATTTTTCTGAGATTAGACACACAATTAACTCTAATGTTCTTAACAGGCGAGAGAAGGGGGCTTACTGCTGGGGGGGACAACATATAATCATCTTCCCACAACCCAGTTCTGTGTAAGACAATGCCTGGGCATCGACTGATAATGGAGTGACGTGCACAACACAATATACAACGCTTATCTCCAAAAAAAAAGCGACGCGTTCATCGGAAGTCAGAAGTGGCAACAAAAGATTTATCGTCAGAATAAATCGTCAGGTCTGTTTGACACGATAGCGAGGATTCATTTCCTCCTGTGTGGCCTGCAGCTTAAGCCCAGTTGGTCGACATTGCCCAGAGGATAATCCAACAGGTTCAAAGCGTGTGCGGAGCCGAGCTGACACCCACCTAGCAGGTAAGCAGGAGCGGACCGCTGCACCGGCAGCACCCCGGGGACCTGCCTGCCTCACCGCGTATCCTCACACGGTGAGGACGCCGCGAGGAGATTACGCACAAAAAAAAAAAAAAACAGAATGCATAAGTCACAAGGCGAAGAACCAGGAGTAGAGTAATGCTTCGCAGATCTGGATACTGGCTGTGGAAGGTTTTCTAATGCCGTGCATCAGTGTAAATAAGAGATCCCCTCTGTTTAAGAAGCAAAATAAATAGTGTGCTATGTCTACAGTGTTGAATCCGGATACATCCGCCATTTGAAAAACACTTCCACGACTGAATGAATGCCAAACATTTATCTTATCGTAGTTCTAAGCCTCGTTGACAAAATAGCTGCACCCCAAGCAGAGCATCCACTTCATTTGAAAGTTGAATGAATTGCAGTGGAAATTCTTCCAAATAGTCAGACAGCGTTTCAGTCTCCCTCACTGCCTGCTGTGCAGCCTCTTCTCTCGGGTTTATATCTGCAGGAAAGTGTATTCTGGCGATGTCCAGTTGAGATATGGAGGTACATGGAAAAACTGTTATTATCATCGCGGGGAACAGATTATTTGTCACAGGGCCCATTATTCCTCGTTAGGAACAGAGGGCGTTGTGGGCGCTGCAGAGCAGGGCATCGAGTAGCGGCGTGATGAATGTGCTTTGGGCGGGTTTATCGCCACGACCGCGTGACACGGCGATGATGACCGATGGACTCGAGCGGTGGGAGGAATCAGCGCTGCCGGTGACCTTGTTTAAACCGATAGGTTACATGGACAGTAGAGGAGATGCCGCCTCTCGCGCAGCACAATCTCTCTCCACCACGTACTATGAGAATTAAAAAAAAAAAAACATTTACTATTTAAAGATTTTACCAGCCTGGTCATTTTATCTAGCCAGCCACTGCCGATTAATTAAGCTAACAGGAGTTGGTTGAGTGACGTCTGACCTTTTAACGTTTCTGGCTAACTTTTTCACTGTGACACCAACACAAGTCCTTCTTTCGTTTCTGCCCTTTCAGACTTAATCCCATAAACAAACTGTCAAAACGTACACCGACCCTGTACTTTCTCCGGGTTTGACGATCCCTCGGGGACTCACTACCGCCTCTCCAGGTACAAGCGCTGTTACAAGACAGGACAGGCCGGTGCTGGCTGGCTAGCTAGCATGCTCATTTCAATAGACATCACTGTAACACGATATATATAGTCTTTTCCAATATGTTAGCTCATTATATGAATGTGGTTGGAGCCATATATTTTGTTTTGATTATAAATCATGTCATATCATTTATTTGTAGGATCTAAAGACATTCCTTTGCCATATGAATGGATCTTATATTCATATTCGAAATAATGCTTTTTGTGTGAATTATTGATATTAATCTGATGAGGATCAGCTGGTATAAGAGGAAGGGGCGGTTTTATTTTCTTACGTGGAACGGGACATCGGCACGGTCTTTGACCTCACGTTAGAATTTACGCTCGAACTCAAGTTAGACTTATGATTTCGTTTGTTCGATTAAAGTGAAAAAAATAAACGGACAAAATGATGGAAATGGAATCAACGTCTCCAGAGTTATTATTGGACCCTTTTAACGCGAGAGTCAAGAAAACCCGGGTGGCGTCAGTGAGCCAATACCGTGGTCAGAGTGTTACAAGACGTACAAACTAGAAATATCTGTCGACGCAACATTGACTTTCTGACCACAGGGTTCACACGTAATCTTGCCAGGATATCTTCCCACAAGAATGCGCTGGCAGCAGCCCGAGAAGGCAGTTTTAGTCCCTACCTGTGAAAAAGGAACGAGCTCTGAATACAGAGCGGCTGCACAGCCATTATCAGGACTCAGAAACTAGCACCACTATTAATCATTTTCACTCATTCTCTAGCAGGCAGCAATTAGTTATTTCAGTAAACCAGGTATGAAATTAAAAAGGGGGAGGAGGGGGGGGGGTAATGTGGCGAGGTAAAGGCGGTATCAGCGCGTCACACCGCCGTATAGCCGAATACGAGTTGGCACAGGGCTTGTGCAGCACTGGCATGCTAAAATATTAACGTCCGGGGCTGTGAATATTCATGCGCGGCCGTCCCCGTCACCAGATTGTGGAGGACAAAGCAGTGTCCCCAGAGTGTAATCTGATTCTACATGTTCCTGCTTCGTTTTTTCCCCAAGGACAGGGGGCTCCGGGGGCAGAGAGGGCGGCGGCTTTCTCGCCCGGGAGGTGAAGCGGCGGCTGCAACACGTTTCGGCCGACAGGAGGTGAAGCGGCGGCGTCGGACTGCTGGGTCATGACAAGTGAATGTGACCTTGAGTCATTAGTGTCTGCGTGGGGCCAATGACAACGGCTCAGGCTGTGGTGCACATGCCTCCACCTATCGTTGTAACTATTTCTTCACGAGCCCAAACACCTTAAATACACACACAGCTGTAGGAGGGAAAGGATTATCGCTGTAGCTATCAAGATATTTAAAACATCTTAAATGGTTTGCTGTTAAGAGGAGCTAATACATGCATGCAGGCGAGGGGGAGGGTAGTTTTGAAGAGCCACCGGAGCGCGCACACACACACACACACACACACACACACACGTGTACGTGTACACTCCCTGGATCTGCGTTTCTGTTTTCAAAAAGGTAACCAAGCAACGAGTTGCTGGCCACGGCCTTTGGTAGTCTCTTATCAGGTAACTGCGGTCTGCGCCTGCTCGCAGGTTCACTCAGTTTCTGTTTATCCTCGGTCAGTGGCTTCCCTCTTGACCCAAACAGCCAGCGGTGGAGGGAGCGACACGATAAGTCCCGCAGCATTTAAGCAGGAGAAATGACTGTTCGGGACTCAAACATATATAGAGTACAGACTAAATCAAGAGGTGTCCGTCAACGAAGGGAAAAACTTTGGAAATATGTTTTGGAAATGCGGCAAGCAGAACTACCTTCATGTGCAAGGAGTTGTGTTTCTCTAATCACATGATCTGATGTGATTGTTGAGTAGTCTTAAACATCACAGCAGGTGGTCTCTGATAACTGTCATATGAGGAAAATAATAATAACAATCACCACAAAGAAGAAAAAGAAGTGGGCCGCATGAAAGAAGCATTCTCACAACTAAACTGTGTTCAAACATTCACAGAAAGTATTCTACTTTTCCTTGTATCACATTGTTTAGTAAACTTGACTTATAATGTGATGTCTTAATGACCACAACTTCAAGGATTTCAGGAGCTTCTTTTTACAATTTCCTTTGTCGACATTGCAAAGTCCATGTGGTGCCACAGCAAGGAAAGTGGAGCAGAAAGGCCCTATTTGTTGGTTTGCCATTTAAGAGAGGTTAGCAATTTACTGTGTATTACGAAGGCCGGGCTAAAAGAATGCAACAAGTCGAGCAGATATTGTTCTTGTCTGCTCAAGTGGAACAGCGCCCAAATGACGAGGCCATGATGCCATTAAGATGGTAATGAGCCCAAACCAGTGTACAAAGCAATGTGAATCGGGAGACAAAAGAAGGCTAAACAACACACCACACACACACACACACACACACACACACACACACACACCATATACTGCATTCAACACCCCAGCTTTTACATGGAGAGACGTGCCGGGTGATCCTAAACAAAGCACGGCTTCTCACTAATCAGCAGACTGGAATGTCATTGCTCTCCGTCAAAATCTAAAAATGTTTGTGAATAACTTCCATGGCACGCCGCCGATGGACACCGCCACACTATCCTGTTAAGCAAAAAGTTTCACGTAGTTGTTTGGAGTGGGAGGAGACACTGCCAGTTTCAGTGTAAATTCCAGGGGAAGCCACACCCATAAAATTAATTGAAAAAGCCACAGTGGGAAATTGAAACTCATGATGAATAACTGTAGTTATGATGACTAAATCACCCATCCTAGTAATGTTACTACATTTAGCGGCCGGATGACACACTAACAGAGCAAATGTAGATATATACAGGAATGGTTGACCTGACTTCACCTTATCGACGTTACAAATTCAGATCTGTGCGCTGCCTTATTAACAATGAAAAAGATTCCCAAAAAGAAAAGAAATTAGTAGTACCCAATATATATATATATATATATATATATATATATATATATAACATGGCTCTATAATAGGTTTCACAGCCCCCACTGGTATCTACCTACCGACAGTACCAACACACAACAAGGAGCCTCTTAGGTGAGGGCCAACAGGACTACACTCTCAACTATCGAGGGTCTTTGCCATTTAAATGGTTGAAATAAGTAAATGACACGAACATCAATAAACAAAGCTGTCCACATGAGTAAACATGTGGTTAAGTTACATGTGATGGGATATGGGACTGGCAAAGAGAGGGGGGCACTGGCGGCAGATGGCGGACGAACAGGCCGCACTTTGAAGTTCTGCAGCCACAGGTTTTTAGGGATCAATCCATTGTGTGCGCCAGCAGACGATGAAAGAGACGTCACAGGGAAACAGCGAAGAGTTCTGGCATTAAACCTCCATAAAGAAGCATCCACCATCTATATGCTGCGGGAACCTAAAACACAACGCTGTATAAATAAATAAATAAATAACTGCTCAAGCTGTGTTACAAATAACCACGAGACAGCCGGATAGGATGGTTTACCTGGTTAAAAAAAAAAAAAAAAGGAAATAATCGTTCAAATGTAGCTAAACCGCTGGCACCGAGATAACATGTGTAAAAGCTAAACAAATAAATGTTTGCAAACTTCAATTAACTGTTGACGTTTACAAAATGACCTCAAGTCGATATAACGTCCGTTAAACTATTTAAATGTTTAATTTGTTTGAGCCTGCTCCGCCGGGCTAGCTGACTAAACTGACCTTGGGTCGGTTTCCTCGGAGCCAGTCTCTGGAAGTGTTTTCAGACATGGTGTGTCTGAAAAAAACCAGTTCAATGTTTAACCAGTTCAATGTTTAACCAGAGCAGTTTGAGGTAACCTAACATAATTTAATGACGCTTTCAGCATTTTCAAGTTATCGAACCGGGCAAGTTTCCGCGTGGACACCAACGGTTACCGGGGAGAGTAACGCGCCATGGCTGACGGGAGATTGTTCTCGCTGTCGTTTTGGTGGCGACTAAAGAAAACAACCATTATAATCAAAGTAGCTCCACCGGCGGTTGGTCGTCATAAAACTTACCTGCGAAGAGGCTCAACAGTACACAGCAGAACCGGCCAGGCGAAAGCTCCATTCCTCTTCCAGCCATTACACGACTTCTTCTAGTGAAACTTGGTCGGAGAACTTGTACTGAGTTCGAGGAGAGGAAAAAAAAGCGGCAGCCCAGCTCGACCGAAGCATCCAAACTCCACTCCTCCTTCTCCTCGCCTCCCTGCAGGTGCACAGCGGAGCGAGCGCGTCGCAGGCTGTCACGTGACACACGGTCGACCCAAGCGAGGTCCAGTGGCGCCCTCTGGCGGCAGGGACGAGGAGCTCTTTTCGTTTCTATGAATGGCACAGAGGAGCTCGTGTTTTCTCATCCAGGGGGCCTGTTTGTTTAACTTTCCCTTCCACCCTATGGGGCCAGCCCTCAAAGAGGGTCTTAACCTGTTTTTAGTTCATTTTTATTTCACAAATGGCCGCGCCCTGATTCTCTTAACCTTTTGGAAACCACCCTATTTGTAGGTCCTTTCCTCGAAAATTGCACACCCGAACTAAAAAGGGTGTATCTCTGCAACCACTAGGGCTATTTGAATAATTTGGGTGTTATAATAAAAGGTACACATGTGAGATTTTGTTCAGATGTGTAAATATCAGTCTATATGTTACTGGTTAAGAGTAAATGAAGATGACACAGAAAAAAATGAAAAGGTTACAGGTCCGCCTAGAAAACCCCCACTTACAGTGGTATTTAACTCTAACCCAAATCATAGCACAATATGTGAACATTCTCTCTGCAAAGATTCAGACGAGGACTCCAAAATTTGCATTGGGGCACATTTGCGCAAATTTGTGCGCATCTGTGACATTTACATTTTTTCATGTACCAGACCATATATTTCTCTTGTATATTACTTATGGTGTTCAATAAATCCAAATACAGCAGTTTTTTTCATAAAGCAAGCTATGATTTACAGTCTTCCCCCCCTAGGGGGGTATTGGTTTCTAAAAGGAGAGTCGTTATTATAGTGGCAATACGGAAGCTTCTGACCATGGCTTCTTTTATTTTCTATTTTGAATACCGAGGGGCTATAATGCTAAATTGACTATAGTCAAATTGTAAACTATAGATTGTTTTAAAACGCGTTTAATTAATTTATATTCATATTTGTAATATTGATATGTTTTAATCGTACAATAGATTAGTCTTGGGGACCAATGACAAACCACTATGTAAAGCTACATGTAAAGCAACATGTTGAACATTCATACCCAGCTGTCACATTGTTCAGTGCTGCTTGTGGCAGATTGATATGACATTAAATGAATCCTGGTCAATGCAATTACTAATATTTTAACTCTAAAGGAACTCTCTCAGCCGATGGGTCCAGAAACTAGAGCTCTGATGCCACAGACAGAGTATTAAAGTGTGGTAATGAATACATTTAAGGACTCAAAGTAATCACAGAAATACTCACTTCACCACTTACCCCTTGTGATATCTAACCACCAAGATAGTTTGGGGTTTTATGCAACAAGATCTCTGTCACCACACAGAACAGCAGATGTGAATGAAATGTAATCTGTGTTGCTCAAAGCATTTAAAGATATTGTTTGAATACTGATTTGGCTAAACCGACCCTTTGAGCTTAGCATTACCACTAAATGCATGCAGGTATCCTGCTGAGCAGAACAAATCATAACCAACCTAGCCAGGGACCGTTGTAACATGTAATACACATTTCTCTCCTCTATACTGTCAGCTGGCAAATACCAAAAGACAAACACTTTTATACTTTAACCACAACACTTGGAGGATGCTTTTGTAAAACACTGACATAATACACAAGGCACCATGATGCTTGGAAATTGTGTTTAATAAAACTCCATAAATTTAAGTCTATGCATCTGACAATTCTGCACTGTGAATAAATAACACATATTACCACAAAAATAACCAAGTAGGTGGCACACATGAACATCTCCCATTGTAAAAATACAGTACTTCAACATGTATAGTATTCCAATATCAATATCTTATTAAATACACGTGATTCATTTAAAGTATAACAAATGGTCTAAAGTGCAAAAAGGACTTGTCAAAAAACGAACATTATATAATCTATAAAAAAAATCATGTTTAAAAAAAAACAAAAAGAGCATTGTTCAGTCATTTTAAAGTGGTCTTCAGATTTAATGTCTAGTGTGAACACACCACGGTTCCTATTTGTAACTATGGGTCAGATTCTGGGTCGTGTTCCAGTAACGAGGCCCGACTCCAAAGCCAGGAGGGACCCGCGGACTGGGCCTGTACGTGGGGGGGCCTCTGCCGCGAGGCCTGAAGCCGTAGTACGGCCGTGGAAGGATGAAAACTTTCCCTGGTACCAGCTTCTTAGGATGCCACGTAGGAGCAGCGGGATTCATTGCCTTAAAAACAGGATACAAATATATAAAAGCCTGGTTATTGTGGGGAAACTTTCCATCATTTTCCAGACCGGCATGAGATATTTAGTCATGGGAATAATTCTCAAACGCATTATGAAATACCTGGTAAGGATTGTGGCTGTTGTAGACGGGGTCGGGGGGAATGTACACGCTTTCCTCATCCGAGGAGGAACCCGAGTGGTAGTCCGACGTCACCCTCTCCAAAGCGCTGGTCACCTTTGCAACATCCGTGTCCCCCTCATCATTGCAAGAGAAGCTGGCAACTGAGAAGCTGGGATTGTGCTCTCCGTACCTGATTAACAAAGGGAATAGAGGGAGGGGAAACACATCAGTAGTTATAAAGAGGATAACATACTTAGAAGGGACCGTTCTTGAAAAGTTGGGTTGGGAGACAAAAATGTAAATGAGATAAAAGGATTGTATTTTATGCCACATGAGGAAATTAGTGAGGCGTTACTCTGTTCATGTTCTAAGCTAAATGAGCACCAATGGCTGAAGCAGATACTACACTGTTTTTGTTATTCTAATAACTATATACGGGTTGCTTTTCCACCACACCTGAGTTTTTAAACATATTTACACATATTTATAAAAAAGTATGAATGCTGAAACCATTAGGTGTATTTTTTAACTACAAACTTATTATTTTGTCTCAGCTCTTCGTCTGCAAATTCCCTCCCAAGTCTCACCTGCAACTGACCTCACCGGGGTCCACCCACAGCGTGAGTTCATGGGACAGTCTCAGGTCACTGAACTGAACCCCGCTCTCTCGGCAGGCCCGAAGGAGCTCTGGATCCTGCCTTTGGAGCTTGTTCATGCGGATGCACCTGCAGAGCACACAAAGCTGATTTCAGTATTTAGGTTTTAAAAAAATTTAAAAAAAACAGCCCCAACACAGTCTATGCACATCAATGGGAAGGCATTCATGAACGGAAGTCGTGTTGTGAATAATGGTCAGCAGCACCTGTACGCCTGTCCTTTGTTGGGATTGTCAGGGTACCAGTGCCCCTTGAACTTCTCCTGCAGTGCAACAGCCAGCCTCTCAACAAACCGATCGATCTTCTGCGACTCCAACCTCCCTCCCTTTTTCACAAGCCTCTTCAGGAAGAATACCACAGCTGCAATTTCTCTCTTCATGGTGCATTACGTTGCTACAGCCTCTGTAAGAAAATAAACTTTGGTCAGATGGGCAGCAGTAACCAAGCGACATTAAAAATGACAAACATTTCTAAGGACGAGAAGAACATTACACAAATTGCCTCAACAGGTCAGAATCTAGTTTCAAACGATATTGAACTTCCAGGGTTCCCTTCTCCCATTCTGGAATAACCTTCTCTGTCTGTGATGATAGTAGCTCTGCGGTTACAGACCTTTAATAACGTTAACTTAATGTCTGCAGCACTGAAGATGTTTGTCGTGGTTTGTCTATCGGCTAATGTTACATCTAATCCATAAAAAATAAATAATTATAATAATTATAACCAAATTATTACCACTATTGTTGTCATCTTGGTAACTATAACGTGTCCATGCGCGCAAAACAAAGGCTGCTGTTTTGGAGATTATTTTTCTTTAAAATGATGAAGGGATAACGCAAAAACAACAACAACAAAAAAACTACATTTCAAAGCCTTTTCGGTTAGTTTGTGATCTGCTCCATTTACCTCAGTTAACGTTAACGGATGTTATGCACGCCCTAAAAAGGCGGGCTGTGACGCACGAGTTCCGGTTATCCACGCGTCAACGCGCTCCACTACAGAGCTGGAGTCGGCGTGCTAGCTTAGCTAGCCAGGCTAACGGCACGCGCATGGCGGTATCTAGTAAACCCGCACCGACATGCATTACAACAGAGCTCATGGCGAAGACTGAACATTCCGTTAAGTAAATAACAGGCACGAGCATTAGCTTTATATCTAACGTTAATGCACTGGCGCGAAGTTAACAGCCCCATGATGCTAACAAACACAGCGTTACTTTAAGTACCGTGGCAAAAGTTCCAAACTGTCATAATACTTTGTGATAAATGGACATACCAATCACATTAAGAGACACTTGTTTGCATCTTGACTTACCTTTCTGACAGCTCTCGTGAGGGTATAAAAAATGAATGGGGAAAGGGAAGTTGGCCAGCAAAAGAACTTTTGAGGTTCGGTTGTTAACCACGCCCCTTTCAACACAAACCCCGCCTCCCGGTCATTCTCATTGGTTTTTAACAAACGGACATGGCGCATTGATTGGTCGAGCACATGGCTGTTACGGAGCGAGTCATACTCGTCGTTGTTATGACTCACAGCGTCGGACATGTGTTCTTTGTTCGTTGCAATCCAATGGCAGCATCCGGTGATGTCATTTTTCCCCCCATAAAAAGTGAAAAACCAAATCAGAAAAAGCAAACAGAAGACATTCGACCCTAAAAGTAGTCACAGTGTGTTAGTCTGTTGTTATAAATTATTCTGCCTGTATATATAATATTTCAGTTATTGTGGATTTTACTGTTTTTGTATTGCTAATTTATAATACTTTTTTGTCTCTTGTGTGCACGTTACCCTCTGCTGCTGTAATCCTGTAAATTTCCCCACTGCGGGGCTAATAAAGGACGATCTTTATCTTACCCTTCCAAAATAACTTCATCAGCTATTTGTGAGTCTTTATAGGAGAACTGACTGAAATGAACCCTAATGTTGGATGAAAATTACTTATCACTGTTACACAGCATCATTGACATGTAGTTGTATAACCAATAGTTATTTCATTTTGTTTGGTCCAGGTTTACTTCATCAGCAACTGCAACAAGAAATACCAAGGGGCCCAATAAGAATATTTACCATTGTTTGACATAAGAGACAAGACGACGTATAGGATTACAACTATAAATACAGTAAGTAAAAAAAAAAAGCATCTATGTCCAGGGTTCACACTAGTGGTAACACTATAAGGTCTAACATACGAGCGAGGGGCAAACAACAAAGTATGGTATTTCTTCAGGAAACTTGGGAAGCGAAAATCCATGTGTCAGGTTCTCGTTAACTTTTAAAAAGCATCCCAACTGGAAACACTGCAAACTGTCACGGGATGTGCACAGCCCAGGAAAGGTGCTTAAAACCATCTGCAACATCATTGGTACCCATCTCCATCAGTGATATTGGTGAGGCGCCTGCACTGAGCCCATTTTTGCACATCCAGTTCCCTCATCTCAAAGTCAATGTTTTTTGTAATAAGTTCTTGGTGAGATGCCTGAAATAAGGTCTGTTCTTAACACAAGCTTGAGAGATTTCCCCGTTTCATTCAAAGACATAAAATCCATAAATTGTTGGACTATACGACCGCAGCCATCGTCCCCGTGCTCCTCTATACTCACAGCTTGTTTACTCCGTTGTCGCACCGCCAGCCTACAGTACAGTTCTTTCCTCAGGTGTGACACTCCTAAACCCTCTGTACTCATACAAATAAATCTTACCGTGTCCTTTATCATAAAGCTGACTAGAACAAGAACTTGGAGAACTTTAAAACGTCGTGGTTACACTATTACATGCAATTTCCTCTGTTTTGATGCCATGTTATTGATGCTTCTCAAAAATAACATGCTTCAGACTATTTGATCCTTGAGAAGATTAACCTCACAGCACAGTGGGCTTTATTTCCCGGAAATTACACTCATTACAATCACCAAGCCATTTAATAAACACCCTGTGTCCACACGGGGGCACCAAACCTCCATTTACCAAACTATGCTCTCAGTCTTCAGCAGTCCGTTTAGAAACACAACAAGTACAACAACCGGGTCGGATCAAATCAGGTGCAATGACTTACTCAGTGTCTGTCTTTTGCTTTGCCTGTTGACGGTAATATCAAAGTATCAGTTCGATAGCATCAGAATCAGAAATCCTTTTTATTGCCAAGGAATTTGTCTTGGTGATTTGGTGTCAAGAGACGTAATATGAAAGAGAACAATCTACAATAGCAAAAATATGTAAGAAATGCGTTAACATTTCTTTCTTTTTTTAAGTGGAAGAGCTGCACAGTTGTGTGCAAGATTATTTACCGGGAAAAGTGCAAATGTTCACATTTATAAAACATAAGTGCAAAGAATATGTGCAAGGGGAGGTAGTAAAGGTGTGTGTTCATGTGTTAATGTAATGCTTCACTGTGCATAAGCCAGTGAAAAACAAACGCGTTAATTCTTAGAAGCTGCTGCCATTTGCTTTTTGTTAAGATTCATTTTTTTAATATACATTTGTAATACTGTGAATATGAACCACAACACTTTTCTTATCCCAACAGAAGTGGCCACGATCAGTAAACATTCAAGCGCGTCACATTGTGTAGTAAAAATAGTTTTATTGAAATGTTTTACAAAAAATACAAACTGTCACTTAAGCACAAATCACACAGCTTGTGTAAGGTCCATGAAACACACACACACACACACACACACACAATAAATAGAATGCTCACACAGCCGTGTTCAACGTCAGAGAACAGACGAGTCGAGTCTCAAGGAAGGAGGAGCAACAGGTACGCTCACATCTCCAGTAAAAGATAACGACACAACCGGATCCATCCTGAATGTTCTGCAGAGCAGAGGCATGTTGTCGCAGTATACAAAAAGACCATGCATTCATAATTAAAAGATAAAAACAACAACAACGTACAACTGAAGATTGAATACACTCAAGCACACTGAATACAGTTAAACAAAGAAAAACAAGATTAAACAAGTTTAAAATGGAGCTAAAACTTTAAACCCTGAAAAGGGGTTGAATACATTGAATCTCTTACAAAGAGAGAGAGAGAGAGAGAGAGAGGAGTTATTCGAACATCAATCTGAATACAACCTGGTCTTTCCCCAGCATATTACACTCTAGCGGCTCCAGTAGCCAATATTTTTTTTATAGATATTTGCTATTTAATAAGGCTTCTGATGCATTCGTCTTGTCCTTGCATAGGGTTCCTGAATAATAGGTGAACCAAAAGTGCAGGCTTTTATTCACCCACTCCACTGATAATACCATCGCCTACTTTGTCTCCTGTTGGTCAGAAACCAGGACCTCCATGTATTGCTGTGTCATCGACGCAGGAGAGAAGTCAACACTGCACACGAGAGAGAAATCAAACTCATTGTAAAACACACATGAGAACAAATCCTTTCCACGTCAACACATTATCTATGGTTCATTTTTACACACAGTGAAGGAAATGACTAAACCACATTAATTAAAATCAGTTTGGTATTGCATCTTCCTCCGCTAATGGAAGTCACATGGTTGCAGTTCACCATTAAAATGGAACAAATACAGACTTTGGTTTGGCAGCTGGATTTCTTTTTCAATAACTGAACCATTCTTCTTCCGATACGCTTGTGCTCGACAGAGACAGCTCTGTGCTAAATATCAAGTTCATCTCACCCAGCAATAATAGTTTCTATAAAACCAAAAGGCTGAATTAAAAACTAAATACCTGTCACTTGCCAACCAGCTGTTACAAAGTGATATTTCATGGACACTCCCAGAATAGTCACAAAGGAAAACAAGAGAAAACCGGTCGCCCCGTTGACTTCACACTTGGTGCATCTTTGTTGCGGAGGCGCTTCGGGGGACTTTTGGGTGTTGTCTTGCACTCGCCTGTGTTCTTTTCCTGGATTAGACTTAATCCTTCGTCAGTATGTTAGAATTTATTTTACTGGTAAATCCATCTGATCGCCACAGTTTTCATGAACTATCAAGTCACGCTAGCAGTCTGAAGGCAAGCTGGAAACCATTACAACTGTATTGCTAGTGTGCAGCTGCAAGAAAAAAAAACTCAAACCTGGTTCAGGCTCGACATTAGAATCAAACACTCCTGCAGAGCCTGTTGGTATGAATATGACGGGCATCGTTCAGCCAATCGGCATCGAGCGTTCTGCACCAAGCCATGTTATAAAAAAAATACTGTAACTCACTACTTTCTAAAGAGAACCATCAGGTAACATATAAGGAGTATTAAGCAGTATTTGAATATCCACATCAAAACAATGAAAAACTGAAATGTTTGACAGCAAACTAAACCAAAAGGAAATAAAACCAACAGCAATCATTTCTGTAAAATTATACAGATAAACTGTTTTTTCTTTTTTTCTTCCTTCGGTCTGTTTTAAGGTACATTTTAAAAAAAGATGTCCTCGCCGTGTACCGGGGGCCAGGAAACCGCCGATTCCCCGTTCCACCTGGTATTAACATGCATCCTGGCGATGAGCCGGGTTGAGTTCAGGTCACATGCCAGACCGGGACAATAATCCTTGCATCATCTCTGCAACGGCCCTTAACCCAGCCCTTAATGCCGCTCCAAAGCCGGTCTGACGACCCAAAGTCACTCAATGTACACAAAGGCGTCTTTGTTTTTTCCCTCCAGCCTCGCTGCAGCCAGGACTTTGAAAGTGTTTGCTAGTTTCCTCCCAGCAGAGGAGACGGAAGCCGCCGCGTTGCGGCCTCACTCCACAGGGCCGGTGCTGCTGCTGGTGGCCTTGACCCCGGCCCTGCTGATGTGCAGCCAGGGCAGCTTGGCGCAGTTCTTGAAGAGCTGCTCGATGGCGATGTGACGCACGTGCAGCTCGGACGCCAACGAGTCTTTTTCCTGCACGGTCAAAGTCAGCTCCTCGAAGACCTCTGTTGTTGAGAGAGAGAGAGAGAGAGATAATCAGTGGCTTCATTCACACAATATCAATTTAGAGACAGACAAACAAGTGAGATAAAGAAAAGCAATAATACTGATTACTGAAGGGGCAGAGAGCAAAGACAACATGACAGAAAACGCATCTGCTTAAGATACCTAAAAAAAAAATGTAGATCTATGTAGATCATAAAAAGCATTGCTCCTCAATAATATGGGATCAATAACCTCCCCATCTGTTCTGTGTTGTGGATATGTGACTGTGGGCCAGACACCCACTAGACTTCACCAGAGGACATCTTATATTCGCTGCTCGTGTCACCTCCCTCTTCACACTGGCCTGAGAGACAGGCTGGCTCATTTCATCACTCACAACAGAAGACTGAAGATGAAGATATCAGGAATGTTTAATGATAACTAATTAAATACGAGCGTGCCAAAACAAACGCCACGACGACGCTCTATTAGATAGATAGATAGATAGATAGATAGATAGATGTATACTTTATTTATCCCCAAGGGGAAATTAGTTTGTCACAGTAGCAGCAACTTAAATAGAAGACACTAAAAATATCAGGAATATTCTGACAGTGACGTGTCGAGTAGAGAAGCCTTCCAGTCTAAATTCACGGCAGTTAAAACACTTCTTTCTTTTGCCTTTTCCTGAGGGCTCCAAGAACCTTTAACTTTAGGTCCAAAGATTGAGCTCAATCTGCTGTTTTGCACAACTGTTAAAAAACAAACAAACAACACGTACTTTGAATCTTCATCAGTAGCTGGTTGTTCAGCTGATGGAGTTCGTCCACACTCATTTTAGTCACTAAAAGAAAGAAAAAAAAACAGACAAGTTATGATGAGCAGACACATTTATATTACAGTTTGGAGTTGCTGAGTGATGACCTTCTCGTCATCCCTCGTTTTAAATGTCAAGATACAGAAATCTCCCTGAAACACAGATGGGCTTTCTGAATCTCAGGGGTTTAGAGGCTAATTCAAATGAATTCATGCATCAGGGAGGTGAATGGGAGCCACATGCACATTTGAAGAGAAGAGTTAATTATGCGTAACTCAGCAGAGATGACATTAAATGACACAAATTGATCTGAAAGAGAATACATACTTGAAAGCAATAAAGAATGTTTGAGAGCCGTTACTGCATAACATATGCCATTAATAGTTGTCCTTCACATAGGCTGGTGCATAAAGATTCACCAGAATGCAGGAAGTGTTTGATTAGTTTCCTGTCCAAGATATTCAGATTAGAGTGCGTCGACGAGTGAATGTAGAGATAGACACACAGATAAAACGCAAACCGTATTCCTGTGAAATGCCTGTCATCTTTCATTTTAAAAAAAAGGCACAGAATGTTAATAAGGGACCTATGACTGTACGAGGCTCTCTCACATTCCTGCAGTCATAAGCAGCTTTAGTAGTGACAAGACATGAGAACGCCAAGGACATGCTGGGTCTCGAGGTTAGAGGAGAATTAACTTTTTCTCTGTAGGGATTCACAGCAAAGAGTATTTTCTGTTCCTGCGTTACCGTTTTGTCTGCTCGGAAAGAAAGAAATCACAGAGAAATAATCTCAAATTACACGCGGATACAAAACTAACGTGAAACCTTAAAACGTGCTCACGTTCATCTCTGCTGCTGCCGCCCGGGTGTCTGCGCGGCGTTTGTCCTCCTCCCGACAATTGCTTCCGACCGCGGAGGCCGTTCCTGCCGTCGCCGGACCACGCGTCGGATCGCGACTCCTGCAGCAGTCCCAGCTCCTCCGCCGTGCGGCACCCCAGCATCCCCAAGGTGTAGTCCGGCAGCCCCGCCGCTTTGCCCGCGTCCCAGCGCGGCGTGTAGCGGGGCACCTGGGCGTCCGACTGGGGCAGCAGCTTGCGGTCACCGTCGCTGTAACAAAGGAGCTTGGCCCCCCGTCTGCCGGGCCCGTTGGAGGAGACGGAGTCTTTGTTCTGGGCGTACTGGATGATGCGGCTCAGCTTCTGGCTGAAGGCCAGCTTCACGCCCTCGTAGGCGCTTCGGGAGACCTTGGAGCGCGACAGCTTCTGGTTGACGATGAGGTGGCACTTCTCAAAGCAGTCTCTGTGGCCGCGCAGGGACTTGGAGTGCAACAAGGTAGCCGAGGAAACGCCTGCGTTCACACAGACAGAAAGCGATGAGCCAATAGGAACAATGCTTTTTCAGGACGCTGCCACGCAAAGAAAACTGTCAAAGAGTGCAACAATACAGTGAACTCCAAAAAGCAGGGTTCTTAAACAATAAAAAAAAAGGCATATGAAATAGTTAACAGGAAATAAAGCAGTGATCTCAACAGTTATTGACAAATGCATGACTCGCCCAACAGTATAAAAGCGAGATAGAACTGGCAGATTGACCTGTCGCGATCTCTCCGCGGAAGCTGCTCAATGTGTGGCGGATTAGCCGGCAGAGCGTTGCGATAGCGGGGGATAATAGTCTGACCCGGTCTCGCTGCAAACACATGAAGCATATTTAGAAAATGTGGACTGGGCAACAGAAGGGAGGGAGGGAGGTGTCCGTCCACATGAAGCAGAGCTTTTCCTTCAATCTTAAATCTGTTTTTGTCGTACATTCGGTCGCCAGAATCGATATTCCAACAGCGGTGGTGTTTTAGTTTAACAAGTGACCGTGTTAACTGGTGACTTAAGCCGTAGTAATCTAAGTAAACGGCTGGCGTAGATGAGGTCAACTTGTTTAGGTTGCATTTGTGACCTTTGCTGGTTAATGCCCTTGCGTAGCTCGACCAGCTACTGCATTTAACTGCACTTCCTTTGCCAAACTGCGCGGGCAGACTTCAAACTCCATTCCTCGGATGTGCCTCTGAAAAGGGAAAGAAGTACTGCTTCCTGGATCCAGTCAAAACTGGTCACGCTGTAACCACTTTAAAAAGGCACACAGAGGAAATTAGCGAGC
This sequence comes from Myoxocephalus aenaeus, assembly GCA_038501785.1. Taxonomy (NCBI): domain Eukaryota; kingdom Metazoa; phylum Chordata; class Actinopteri; order Perciformes; family Cottidae; genus Myoxocephalus; species Myoxocephalus aenaeus. The sequence goes on along the minus strand of JBAMJR010000175.1, from coordinate 2,890,136 downwards.
AAGTGGACCAACATTAAAATAAGCGCAGAGTAAAATGGGCCAGGGCTTGATAAACAAAGAGAAGCTGAGGGTGAAAGAGAACGAGAGTGAAAACTGTGTGCCTTCCACAGGTGTCTGTGTGATGGCCTTCTTCTCACAGCCTGCATTTCTCAGCAGCCCAGACTGAGGCGATTAGTCACCGTTGTCCATATAGATTTAACGGCTCACTCGGGGAGGTTTTCCCTCGCATGCCTCTCTGCGCTTTAGACCGATGAGCACAGGAAACCACAGGACATTACCAACACTAACATTAACTAACACCTCATGACCACAGTAAAACAGTCCCACACAGGGCCCTGGTGTCTAGTGTGGTCTGCACGGCCTTGTTTAAAAGGATGGAAGACACACAAATGTGGGGGCTTTGTGACAGCCGTATCCGATCGGGTCCGTGACCCACACAGTATGGGAAATACTAAATGAGTTTCTTTGTTGCGGTCTTAGGAAATGAAACTAAGGAAATGGATCAGAACAGAACTGCAACTCGCATCAACCGGTTTTAAAGCAAAACAGCAGTGGCTACAAGCAGAGCTGGCATCACTTTAGCAGACTTGCTGAAGTTGTGTGAAAACCTTGACTGAAGTGTTAATCTATTAAGTGTATTGTTGACAGAACAAAATAAGAAAAACTAAATCTGTTTTAAGCACCAATTTGTTATAAGGACAATTGTCTTGTAATGTCTCTTGTCCCATGCCCTTTCCTTTGCATGTCTTTTGAAAGCTGTCTGTACGTCTGCAGGATCAAAACAAACAGTCTACACCTAATGGAGGACAGTCCACACTTAACATATGCCTCAGGACACAGGAAGGTTGGAGACCATTACGCAACTGTGAGCACAGAGGTCTATTCTTAGCATCTGCATAGCTGTGTTGTGACCCGAGTGCCTAGAAAGACAGACCTTTCCGATAGATTAGCCTTGTGAGGGACCTGCAGCGTACAGGTATGTAGGAGAATGCCACCGAATCTGATGCTTTGCTAATGGCTGCGGGAGCTTTCTGCCCATCAAACAGCAATGGTATAATCCGATCAGTCGCAGTCTTTGGACGACAACAAAAAACACACCGACTACCACTTCCCCAGCAGGGAAATCATTGGCCCACAACCAGGCCAGTGCGCCACCAGCCAAAGACCTCACTCCAGCTAAGCAGCTTAGCGCTACTGTCTTTCATGGCTGCACGCACACGCACACACACACACGCACACACACACGCACACACACACACAGTCTATTCACTGGAGGTGAATCAACATTGTCCGGCTGTGACGGATAGAGACATTAAGCACTACAGCGCTGACGACCAATGGGCTTGTTTTTTCCTGCCCTTTTGTACGGAATGAGTCAACTAACAGAGACAAAGACACATGCTTGGTTCTGATGTAAAATACAAAACATCTGCTGTTGTTATTCACGGTTTTCATAAGTTAATAAGTTCAGAAATGGAGTGGTCCAGGTTATTTAAAGCAAGAAGTAATTATCTTGATCTGAAGAGAAGACAATGGTTAAACTGTGCTCACAGTTTAAGTCAAAGATTTACCACACATTGTCTTTGGCTGTGTTTTATTTACAAACTAAGTGATGGGTTGTATATCAAATAGGACTCTCATCGACAAAGAAATTGTTGGTCAACAAACGGGCAATTTTACAGTTTGGTCAATTTATCGATTAGTGTCCACCGATCTGTAAAACTGAGTTTCTCCACAAAGAATCACACCACTTCAGATTTTGTGTTTGCATGAAAAAAAAGCATTAAAAAAACACAACGAAACTCGACTTACCAACAAAAAAGCGACAGCCCTAACGGCCAATTAATCGAATCCAAAAACAATATTTATTTAATTTTAGTCATATGAAGTTGGTATGGAAAAGTTGAGAAACTGGTGGAGCAGCACCAGAAAGACTGATTCCTGTTACAATGGCTATTTCTCCATGGGAACGCTCCCAACACCACGGCATGCTAGTCCTCAGGCTGCAGAGAGACAACAGCCCTCTGTTGATCTAGTCCTGCTCTTTATTAAGTGGCTGCCCAAATTTAACTCCAACTTCCACTCTTTAGTCTTGTGGTTGCCGTCATGGAAAGAGATCTCTGCCTGAAGTACCGATGCCTCTTGCTGCTGTAAAGCGAAGCCTTTATTCATTCTTGCAAAGCATAACACAGATGCTGCTCTGTTTTAAATTCAAGTGCACTTCAAGGACACTTTGTGTCCTGCCTGGAGCAACCTTCTGCAGACTTCTGGTTTGTGCTCATTATGTGTTGAGCGAGGACGGCCGAGCCGTGACACACTTAAGAGGAGATGAACCAACGGGACACGTGGGACAGAGGTCATCGGTGATGACACGGCTGCATGGCACGGTCTGGAGGAATGAGTGGTCAGCAGCTGCACGAGCAAACGTGACCAGCACTGAACTCAAAGCACAGACGATGAACGACAGACTAGTATTACTACTAAACTAAAAGTCGTATGAGACAGTCACCTAACCAGGAATAGACATCCATCCATCCATCCATCCATCCATGACTTGCTCATATATGAATTCCACAATTTTCAATATGTCGATATAAGTCCTGTAGTTACAGAGCTCTCTCTCTCTCTCTCTCTCTCTCTCTCTCTCTCTCTCTCTCTCTCTCTCTCTCTCTCTCTCTCTCTCTCTCTCTCTCTCTCTCTCTCTCTCTCTCTCTCTCTCTCTCTCTCTCTCTCTCTCTCTCTCTCTCTCTCTCTCTCTCTCTCTCTCTGCTTCTTCTAATTTACCAACATTTGTAGAAGTATATTTCCATGTTAACAAAAAGGGAGAACAAAAATTAAGCACTATAAAATGACAGACTAAATAGCATAGCATAGCGACATCTGATTGATCTAAAAATGTGATTATAATAAATCCGGCTGTCATAACATAATTAATACTTCTGAATGGCAATCATATTTGAGTAAAAGTAAAACATCCCAGCCACTTACGAACAACTGATGGGGACAGAAATCAGTGAAACAGCGTTTCTATTCAGACAAAATTACATGTTTAACCCTTTGGGGGCGGGGCCCGCTTCGAAGCGTTAAACCAGGTGTTTCAATTTTTTTATAAAATGATATCATCACAATAACACGTCACAGAGATATGGTTTCAAATCTGGCGGATATGGTTTCCACTTCCGCGTCTGAGCATCTAAACATGGACATGTATGAGGCGTGCAAAGCTTCACTGCAAGTCAAAAGATGCCAAGCAAAGAGTCCTGAGCAGAGCTATATTGAAGGGGACTGATGGCGCAGCTTCAGAGCTGAAGGATTCACTAACAAGGAGCTAGCCGGAGCTAACGGGCCAGATAGCTGGCCACAGCGTTTCTGTGAGACTGAACGGTGAGTAATCAATTGTTGTCCCTATTACAGTGAACATAGTACGACCAGTAGTGTTGGACCTCCATTATGTGTTTGTAAGACCGTAAATAACGTGTTAGCTGAAGATAGCTTCGTAGCGTTAGCACGTCACTACACAGTGCCGTGTTGGCTGTTATCTTCCGTGTCTATGACTGAACGCTGCATAATCAACTTGTCTCTATCACCGTTAACTTTCTTACAGTGAACTTAGTCAGCCTAGTAGCGCTGGATCTCCGTTAATCGTTACTACTGTAGTGTTTATGTCACGTTAGGTGCTGCTAACACGGCGCGAGCTAACGAGAGCTAACGGAGATAGCTGACTACAGCTATGAACGGTGGTAATCAACTGTTGTCCCTATCACCGCTAACTTTCTTTCAGTGAACTCATACTGACTGTATTAAGATTGTTCTGTAATTTTTGATATACAACACATGAGTATGTATCATATGCTAGTGACTTTAAAAAGGGGAATTTAAAAAGTATGTAAAATCGAGAAATCAAGAAATTGACCCCCAGACCCCAGAGTGTTAACCTTGAAAAAAGAAAGTATATTCTGTACAGCACATTATGAACTTGTGCTGCAGGAAAGCCATTCTGGCAGCTACCTTCCAATGCTTTGTGTATACCTGTGTATACGTGTGGACAGTACAGTCGGCGACAGTTATTGCTTTCTAGGTAGAGAGATGTAAACTATATATTTTTAAAATCTGAGTTGAGAAGACATTGTTTTGTGAGCAAACACTGACAAGTTAGACAGATAGCAGACAATGCATGACACCTAGTATTAGAGCTCAAGGCTGTTAACGTTATATATAGAAATTAGCAAAAAAGAATCTACAATTAGCCAGTATCAAGGTCACAATTTACTGCAAACTATCCACCAACTGCTTGTTTCTACCAACAAGCCACGTGAAACTGATCTCAGTCTCACATTAATGCAGAAACAAGAACTCGCTCCTTCATCACTCCGAGGTGCCAGAGGATAACGGCCTTTATAGAGGAGGTTGCTCACATTGTTACCACATTCTGTGGTTTAGACTACACAAGTCAGTTTAGAGATTCACAACCTGTGGTGAAAGAGGCAATTACTTCACAGTTGCGGGGCTAATTAAGAGAAGCAACTTTGGGAGAAAAAAAAGGGCAAATGATTCAAACAAATGATAGACTCGCATTGGAAAGTAGCCCATTATAAATATCCATGGAGCCCGACTGAGTTCAAACATACAGCTACATCAGGCAGCAACATAATTACCTCTCTACATCCCAAGGTGAAGAGTTCACCCACAGTGAATGAGCTGTTTAGAGGAGCTACAATAGCCCCTGTGGAGCGAGCAGCAACCAGAATCAGCACCGACTGCATCATTCCAGACCCCCCCTGTTGGAATTTGCCATTTTTTCCTCACTCCAAACACAGCTGGAAATCACGCTGCCAGGCCTCCGTGAAAACGCCGTCTGCATTATGTAAGCAGATGAAGGAAGACATGTTCTGGGCTTTAGCTGAACCTGGCAGCTCAGCCGACATCTTGTCTGACAAGGAGCCAGAGAGGACCAGAAGCCTGAGAGAGAGGCTGGTGTCGGATCCCTCAGGTGTTTACACAGCACAGCCCGTCACTTACAGTAAGGCCAGATCAAAAAAAAGCCCTGCCTGGTTTGAATTAGACTGCAAATGAGCAATCAGATCCAAACAGCAAAGCCTGATGAATAGTTATTGATACCAAATTTGGACATTTCAGGTGGTTTGAACACTGAGGAGAGAAAGCTAAAAACCAAACTGTGCCGGTGAATGTTTGGTTTTGTTAACAGTGTTTCGACTCTAAACGTCTCCTATTTGAATGACATATCTGGCAATCAGCTGCTATCTACTTTTACTACTACACATTGCTTTAGCTTGTTAAAAGCAACGTCCCTTTTACAGACTGGTTGAACTGGCTCTCGGTGTGGAAGCTAACTGCAGCAGCGCTCTTGTTCTCTGCCGCTCAGTGTTGATGCTCAAGGCTGTGTGGCTATGTGTACCACAAAGCTCAGATGGTGCAGCGAGCAGAAACAAAAGAAAGGTCTGAAAGCGAGAAAAGCCCAGTTAGGCAGAGGTTGAGCAAAACATTAATAGACACAATTTTTACTCTGGATTTTTTGATGGAATCAGCACACACACAGGCCAAAGCAGTTTCCTCAGGAAACAACCACTTGGAGCTACAACAAAGGTTGCACTTCCTGAACAATCAATCCTGCGTGGAACTGTGCTCGACGCTTTTTGTTGTTGCCACAAACAGCCTTCACATACTTCTGCACCTGTGGGCTGGAGCTGTTTGCTGATAAACAATGCAACAAAAAAAAATGCTTCATCGTTAGTGGATCTGGTTTGTGTTCATGTTCATGTTCATGTGCGGCCGATCCTCAACAGTGAATTCTGTGTGCGTCGGCAAGCTGACGTTTGAAACAGACAAGTCTGAACATCCCTGTGTCATGCAAGCCTCCAAGCAGATCTCAGGGCGGGGTGTGGGTGGAAAGGAATACTTAAAAGTAAGCAGCCAACTCATAATGGGCTCGCTCTCTGCGGTGACACACATTGTTGCAGTGGCCAGTTGTTGGTGAGCATCTTAGCACCAACAACAATGCGTTCAAAACCAAGAACATTTTAGACTTTAAAAAAGGGACGTTCCTCTGATTTCACTCATCATGACGAGTACTAGACAACCTATGAAAACAGTTAGTGTCTTTTGTGACTCTGGAGGGAGCAACGTTTGTAAAAAAATAAGTAAAAAGAAAACTGATGATATAAAAACTGCTCTGATTTTCACCATTCCTGTTCATCTGTATCTTGTGGGTCCTCCAGCCTTATGGAACGATACAAAATCACCAAAGTGCCCCTTTAATGTCACACAGAATCAGTGTGATTTAATAAAACAAAAACATAAAATATGCTGGGTGGGTGGGTGGGTTTTCCTTATAATGAAGGAAAACAAATACACCCAAATCGCTTCAAGAAATCCCGTTCATGTTCCTTTGTTTCCCTTTACAAGCAACGTTACAACAGACCTATAAGTATTTTCAGCAAGCTACAGTTCTGGCTGGTATGGGTCCTCTAGTCTGGAAGACATTGCCTTTTGCACCAAAATCAATGGATAGTTAGGGCATTGTAGATAGATTGTTCTTTAAAAAAAAACTAAAAGAGTGAGAAGCAATCTTGCTTCTATTGCTTCTACTAAAGATACAGCGAGGTGGCAATGAATATTCAGCAGCAGCAATTCACCCTTGAGATATAGCATGATACGGTTTAGAACAGAGAGCCACTGAGAGGGTGCGTTTGTGTGCACACGAGAGGTGAAAAACATTCTCCCCCTTCACATGTTTCCGTACACTCTGTCTGCGTGTGAGCACTTTTGTTCTCTTCTCCTTGAACGAAGGACAGCACATGAATGAGCACTGTGGCCATTAGGCTGGCATGAGCAGGCGGCGGGCACACGGCTTGGCCTTAGTCTCCAATCAGCCGTGCCTAAAGTAGCCACATTCAGTTTGGCAAGCTCTCCTCCCACCAAAGAAACGTTCAAATGCATCAGAAACACGTGCGCGTATGCAAACCACCCCCAGACCCAATAGTTAGTGACATAACATAAGCGTCTTTGAGCATCTGGAAAAGCACTATATAAATTAAATGTATTATTATTATTATTATTATTATTATTATAATAACAGACACACACACAGGCTACATCAGAACCTGTATCCCCACTAGTCTTGTCCGACACAACCAGCAACACCCAGGGTGCCCCAGTTTTGTCTAAACAATGAAAAAGAGGAGACACACTTACATAAATGCCCCACCAGCTGACTTGTTCCCACCTGAACGGAGCATCCTGGCTGAAACATTAAATGGAGCAAACAAGGACGCCTCAACTCAGTCAGACAAGCAACCCTTGCCCTGTTGAATGTCAACAGATAAATGACAAATCTTTGTTAAATTCATTTAAAAAGGTATTCAGTACAAAAATATATATATATATATATATATATATATATATATATATATATATATATATATATAAAGGTGATCTGGAAAACTGCATTTAGTTTTTTAACATGCAACAGTATGCATATAATTCAGCTGCTTCACAGGCAGAACGAATGAAAGGAAGTAGTATTACTACATATTACACAGATCAATATTCCACTAAGGCTGATGTAGAAAGTCTAATATTTAGGCTTTTGACATTACTGCATGTACTGTACATGCCAGCAAACACAAGCTATGTCCTTCTATCATTTTTAGATTATATTTCTGCTGAATGAGGATTAATGAGTTTGCAAGCAATTTGCGAATACAATTTAAGTTTAGTATTGTTCCAACGATGCTTGTATGAGGCTGTGACTCTGAGGACTGAAGACTCTTTCCCAGCCCACAAAGAGCAAAGCGATTAATCAACACCCCCACGCTCAGCTCCCTTATCCCACAGCAGACGAGACCTATAAATCTTTTGTGCATATGCATTTTCTCCCGCTGTCAACAGAGTGATATACCGTTCCGGGAGCTCTTAGTCAGCTATATTGCACCGTTATACAAGTCGTACACAATCATCAAACTGTGCAGACATAAACACGCACACGCTGTTCGCAGAAAAGAGTCTTTGTGGATCTATGAGACGAGAGCCCAATGAGAGGCATAACTAATCCCTTCTGATTTGTCATTCTTCTTCAAATAGGCCACTCATTAATTAAGAGATGAAAAGACTTCAAACGCATGCTCTTGAGTTTGAGTGGCACATCAAACGGAGGAATCACAGTGGTCTATGATAGAGAGGGCTTTGGTCCTGCATGCCCATTAACTTGCATAGATCTCATATGTTGTTCCTGGGAGGATAAAAGAAGCGCATGTGGAGGACCAGCATACGACACATCAACAAATCTGAACGAGGCTACACTACAGCTCCTGGCGCAAGTGCATATTTGCCGTGATGGGAAGAGAGATAAAAAAAAGAATCTGGATGTTTTCTGCAAAAGTGATTTGTTGTGTGATCCAAACGCTGGAGACTCTTGGCAGCTGAGACCAGTGCTGATCTATCCGCATAAGGCTGTCTCTATATGAATCCAGCTGGGGAAACTGGAAATGAAGATGAATATTAAAAGCTGAATCCCATCAGACACTTCTTTAAAAATCCTTAAAGAGCTGCACTGCACACTGTAACCTGCAGGTTGCTTTGAAACATTAGCTGGCACAAATACATTAGCTGTACGCGAAGAGGTCTTTTACATCACTTTGTCTTACCTTCAATGCTGAGTTCAAAGCAGACGTGGCAGAAAGACATGGTCCCCGTCTCCGTCTCCAGCTTGCAGACACTGCAGATATTGTCATCATTCAGATCGATGTTCACAAACTGCTCCTCTTCATCCATTGTGCTTCAGGGGGAAGCGAAAGAGAGAACATGGCTAAATATCAGGAGCTAGCACAACCACAAAGCCATTTCTTTGCTAATTAGGTCACATTTTCAAATAAACTTATTAAAAATGCATTTTTTTGGGAGCGTCTATTGGGGAAATCTTTTTTGGATAGCACATTGTTTTTGGTACGAAACACAGTAAATGAGGCAGTGTCCTTTAAAAAAAATGTTTTTTAGTCAGTGATGTTATTGATAAATTGCCACGCAAGCTCTCTCACTATTCGCTGTTGACGACACGCTAATAATGGATCCCATGGTGTTGAACACAATCAGAGGTCATCCCCACATAAAAAACAACAACAATCCAAACACAAGCAGTCAAATCTGAAAATAACAGTTATCTCTTTAGGGAAAGAGTGTACACTTCAAGACTGGACTCACATTCACAATGGGAAAGTATGACGATTTGGGTTTACTTAAGACGACATGTACGCAAAGGATGGATCCACTTTGAAAGATTCAGAGTAGTGGAAAAGAGAAATGACCGCAGTGTGCATCTTTGTTCTGGCTTCACAGTATGTGAGCACCAGCGCCAAGACTGACATTCGTTAACAAATGCCCAATGGGAAACACGTTTGGTCAGCTGCACAACACCCACAAACTGTCAAAAAGCAGTAGGAAACTAAAGATTAGATTAAAGATAAACATATGCGCCGGTGTAGCTTTCTCCACAAAACATTTAGTAATATTGGTGTCAGTGTTGCAATATCAGATAGCTGGAGACCGGAGAGTGGTTTCTGTAGCATACATATGTGCAACCACCAACCAGAAGATGCACCGCTGTGTAGTTTATTGTATCTAGCAGGCTTTTAATTGCATTAGAGAAATTAGGTACTTCAGTGAGTCTGATGTTTCTCTTGAAAATTCAACTTGTCCTACTTTTCCAACCACATATAAAAAAAAGAGCATTCAAGGTTTGGGGAAATTAATGAGGAAAAAAAGCACATGACAATGAACAAAGACATTTGTATGTGAAACTAGTTTTGCAAAAACAAAACCCCATGTCTTGTGACAAGCCGCAAATAAATACATGTTACGGGATCAGATCATGAGCGGGACTCAGTTTTGAGTCATTGTGAAACAACACAGAAGGAAAATGAAAGCCTTCAGTACAGCGAAACGACGATGGACAGAGTTATTGAACAGTTATGGGGGTTATTTAAACATATCTACGTGCTTCCAGTGCAACAAATTAAAGTAAAGGAGCTATGAACTTGGCCAGAGTAAGCTACAGAGTTATATTGGCCAGTGATGGCAATGACGATGGGGGGCTCGGGTTTCATCTGAACTTTTCACTCGTTGGGTTAACATACAACGTTAACCTTCGTCGTCACGTATTTTTGTCCATCCTCGACAGTAATGTAAAACCTCAATGTCTGTAGATAAACAGCTCGTCTCGAGGCAGTTTGAAGTTACTGAAGTATGAACGATAAACAAATGGAGGCTAACAAGAAGTTAAGCTAGCAGCACACGGGCATCCTCCGAGTAACGTTACTCTGGTCTGGCTGCTTCGTGACCGTTATTTACCGTTGTTAAAACAGCGGGGTAGCCGACACAATGAAGGTGCTGCCAGTATTTCGGAACAGCACTTTTGTGAAACTCACCTGTATCTTGAAGAGTGTGTGTTGGCCCGGCTGTCCCCTTGTGTGTGCGGACCCCCTCGGTTCTCGTTCGCCGCGGTGAGCACACAAACATCCAGCGCGTCACGGCAAATCCAGAGGATACACAGGAACCTCGCTCCGCTCTCATCGGAATGACCCACTAGTCTCTTTGAGGGGGGACGTCAGTCGTCATTAGTTTCATCATCGACAGCTCTGGCCCTAGTAAAACGGGAATTATGTGAATTCATTATTTTTTATAATAAATAACTATAATTGTCTCATGGAATGCATTATTTTTAATACACAAGCAACCTCTGGCAGCTGGACCCGTGAATACACCCCTCCGGTCGAATCAAGGTACATCTTCCGAGCGTCATCAAAACATTTCCCTATAAAGCAATAACTCAGGGTTTACGGTATAACTATACATAGTCGCCTAATAAATACAAAATAGGGAAATTACAGCATTCACCCGTTGTTGAATACATGATAAGAGGCAGCAGACCTGTATTTCAGCCTTCTCTTCCCTCGTCGGGGTATTCTGTTTGTATTCTCCTTCACGTGAAGTCACACGTGGGGAATTCCCGCGAAAGACCGATAGCAATAACTGTTCATGACTTTAGGGGCAATTGTGCTATTGATATTTCTAAATAACTATGACTAATAATAAAGTTGTTTGGCCAATTACGCCCAAGTGCTCACAACTCCTAGTTACTTCAAAGTCAATTCATAGAACACATTTTATGAGACGTTTACAAACATTTACAAATACAGTATCACTACTAGCCCTGACTGTGAAGGCCTCGACATGCTGGACCTTTCTACGCTGTTACCTTTTGTCAGCTGGACTTTGTGACTACATGTTTCTTTCCAATACAGCAACAGCTAGAACTGGAACAACAATCTCTTGTGGTGATGTGGGCCTCGCATCCCAATGCCTGTCCTGGATGTTACTGGTCAAATACTGGTCCTCAAAAGTCTAATTTATGTATTTCTAAAATGACTACATGTCAGCGAGACTGGAGCGTTTGCCACCTTGTCATAAATTGTCATCCATCCACTGACAATTTATTCTGACTCTGCAGCTATAACCCCACATGAAAAAAAATCAGATTTTTAAATTTTATTTTCAAAATGTTATTCTAAATTGGTTGTTATTTTGTTGTTGCTGTATCATAAACAACTAAATGAGTAGTACAATTAGGCCATGACTCAAATAAAAACTGGAAATGCTTCTGCATAATCATGGATTGTGTTGATATCTCATGCATTCAGTTTATCAGTCAGTAGTTTACTGAATGACTGCATGGCCCTGGGAGTGTCATTTAAACTGTGCAGCCACAGCATCTGCAAGGCAGGCCATTGTAGGCTAAAACATGATGCACGTGTCAGTAGTATTTCAATCAGAATGCAGTCTGTCTGTTCAGTGTATCCTGTGTGTGTCATGAGCTGTTGTATTATGATCCAAAGAAGGCCACTCTGCATCTTAATGTATGCTAGACTGCCAGCATTATGCAATGCACACACCACACCTCTCCTGTTGCATGCAGGAGCAGCTGTGTCTCCTAGGAATGGATTTACCTCAATATATAATCAGAGACGAGTGTGCATGATAAACTGTTGTCGTTGAAAAGGAAAAAGGAAATTGAAGGCGGTTAAGTGCTGGAATGTGACTCAGTGGCGATGCTCTAGATAGGCTCCCAAACATAGAGCTTACAGAGAGTTTGTGCCACCTGCTGGCCAAAGCGCAGCAGTACAACTACAACCAAAAGACGCATGAAAGTATAGACCCAATACAATGATCTCATACCTACAATAAACCTGGTTATTATAATAGCTCTCTCGCTCTGCACTGTCCCAACCTTGCCATGACCCCCCCCCCCCAAAAAAATACAATCTACTGTGAAGATAAATAGTTGTGCAATACAGCTGCACTCCACAGGTTACACACTTTACATGTTGCACACCACTACATGTCCTGGAGCAGAGGGCAGAAACACAGCCACTAGCGGGATACATGTTCACATTGTATTGTGTGCCGTGTGTTTATCTGGCAGTGCAGCCACCTTCATTGTTTGTCTCGATCACACATACAGAGGCCTCCTGCGGACTATAGCCGGCTGCCAAAATCCAACTATTCTCAAACACATTCTCAACCAGTCCTATTAAAGCTCATGCTAATAAATGGCTATCCAAATAAGCAGACAACATCGTATAATGTAATACTGCCTCCACAGATCAGACCTCATTTTCATTTATGAACACGTCAAGTTATGGCAAAGCCGGAATCAAGGGGTGCCAAGACTGATGTCATCTGGAAACAGATTGAGACACGTCCCAGAGGACAGGTGTTGGCACAGTGGCAACACACTGGTTACTGTGTGGCGGTATTTCAGCTTCACCGATGCTTTTCCACCTGAGTGTGGACTTTAACCTCCCCACACACAGAGATTATGTTCTGGGACTTCAAGTCCGCTTTTAAACAATTTAGGTCACCTTGTACATCTTTAGTAGTTAAATAGTTTTTACAATGTAATACTTGGCCATGGGTGGTTATTTCTCAGTCAAATAATGTTCCTAATCTAAGTAATGAACTGGGGAATTTTTAAAAGGTGACATATAATTAGTTAAAATATTGACCTATTCACCTGTAGTGACCCTCTCTCATGCTTATCATTGAATTACTTGCTGACATTTCAATGGTGCAGTCACCCTTTGCTTAGTTAACAATAAATCCTATAATTCATCAACGCTGAGTGCGGCCACATCCATCTTTTCACGCTGACGCTGCATCCACATGTTGCAGCTTGCCTCAGATCTTGCTCAGCGAGTTCTGTGAGGTTAAAAGAAGGGGAGAGGAAGAAAGGAAAGAGTGGGGAGAAAAACAGCCCAATGCAACCTGTCGGAGCTCTTTTCTCCCAGCAACCAGTCACAGAGTGTAGAACAGATGTTCCCATTGGCTGCTGCTCCTGTTTCCAGATCATTTGCAACTGAAATCGAAAGAAAGTGTGGAAACAAAGGGATAAATCAAAGTTTATTTTCTGAAAGATATACTTTGATTTGTGTTCTCTTTATAGAGAGCCACTGAGCCACCTTTTCAGTGCTAAGGGCCTCATGACGACTCTGTTGTTGGTCTGTCACATCAGTGACTCAGCCAAACTGAATAGTCCCGATCACAATCAAACAAAGGAGCGACGAGACGCCACGTCTGAAAGAGAAGGAAGTCTTGCAATCTTGGAGACACTCGCCAGTCCAGACTAACAATTATTTAGGAACTGTGATAACGTGTGTAGATAGATGTACCATATTGAATACCACTCTAAAGGTCATTTAGTTAATTACATTGCCTCTGCTGAAGGAATTTTGATTAATCCATCCATCTCATTACTGCTCAGTCCTTATGCGATTATGAGGACAGTGATGGAAGAAGTATTGAAATCCTGGTGACATTTTAATTTAACCCACTTTACTTTAGTAAGGACATTTTAAATAAACCATTTATTACATGTTTTTACACTGGTAATGTGTTAATCTTCAAAGTAATCATAAATGTTGAATGAATTGTTGTTGGTTTGCGACACCAATCAAAGGTTTTCTTTGACTGCACTGGGTACTGACTCATACCGTGAACTCTTCAGTTGGGGGGCTTAATTTAAAGAGACAGGCGCTAAAAAGGAGCATTTCATAAATACAGGTATATTCAGACAGACAGCATGAGAAAAATAATATGTTTTTTGAACATTAAAGTATACAAACATGGTATTGTAGAATACCAAAGCACATGTATGAACCATAAAAATTAGCATGACATGTCCCCTTTAAATGAAACTCCTGTTCACTTTTTTGCATCACCATGTTTCCACAAAAACTATTGTGGCCACTAACTGTGGGCAGCAGATGCACTCGGGCCTGAGGAACACAGCAGACCTGACATTTTGAACAGAAAACAAACAGACAATCCCATTTCTGAAGCGGGAGAAAGCACATGGTGAGCTGCTCCTTAGCATAATAAAGTTTCCTTTGCCTTATGACTAATGTGAAGGTATAGGGGAATGACTTCATCCATCAATCATCAAGCTGTGATTAGCAGATTGAACTCTGAACTTAAGAGAGCTGAACCGTAAGAAAAGGAAATGATTCATGTATACATACAGTTAAACCCTGGGGATATATTGGGCAAACTAATTGCGTTAAAATGTCTAATGATAAGCCCCACCTACAACTTTATATTGAAATGATCTTCCTGCTAAATTGCATTACTGTATATTCTTGTTGGGAGTTGTCATTGTTTTTTTTAAATTATTTTATCCCAAATTATTTGACTCAGAAGCCGAAATAGCTTTAATAAAAATTTGAAATGTGTTTAAATCTATAAATCATGGAATAAACATTGTACGGTCAGTTAATTTTTTTAATTACATCAAAGTAAACAATAATCTATCAGAAAATAAATACAGATTTGTAGGCTATGTTGTTTAAATGACATTGTCCCTGGTTTGAATGAGCCCAGAATGAAAGAAACAACATCTATACTGTAAGTTACTGTATGACACAAACCCAGCAGTCTATTAAACATGACAGGCGATAGGAGCTGAGATTAGGCAACAGCAGAACTATTGTCCTCCCCATAGCTGGAGCCGAGACAGATCACCAGGCAACCGGCAGGATAGACCGCTGTGTACACACAACAGGGGCCTCAGGTTACACACATTTCACCAGTTATCTTCCAGGCTCTCCGGCAAACACCAGCTATAAAAACGGGACAATTGCGAGCAAACGCTCAGTTTCTCAGATTACAAAAAAGCCGAGCCCTCGAGGCGTCAGGGATGGCATGTTGGTTTTTGAGTGATGAAAAGGAGAAGTGGTCTAAGGAATTAGCCAACAGGCTGGAGTTGCAGGTAAAAGATCAGCACCCCTCTTCACTCATCCATCATCTTACAGCCTGTGATCCCCCTCAGGGGCAGTTCCCATGGTCTGTGCCAACCTGAGCGTGCGCTGTGGGGTCTGGAGCACAGGCATTAAAATAATAATACTACAGGTAGGGCTGCAGATGCAGACATGCCAACCCCGCCTGACACATGCAGGTGGAGCGGTGGCCAGACTGACTGACTCTGAAACAAGACGCGTTCTCTTCAAGCCTGCAGGGACTTGAAGAGTTCAAGTTTTCCAAAAATATTGTTTTGGAGGACCAAGTGTGTTGAGGAGTGTCAGAGTTTTCATTCTCAGCCCTTTAAAAAAGGGCCTTGATACGATCAACAGGTCCGTTCTCGTTCGTTTTCGAAGAGCAACTTGGATTGAATGAAAACCCAAATCCTTGTGTTCATTTTGAGAAAATGTACAATTGGCTTCAACAAAACAAAGCCCTAATAGTGCGGTGAATACACTTTTCCCCATGTTTCTGCACATTTTGTACATATGTATGCATATTTAGGGCATTTAATACAGTGCTTGTCTTTTTAAGAGTAAAATGTAAGCACTTTCCAATCACTTTCAAGGTATCTAAACCAGAAACTTCCAGACTCTTGAAGCCTTTATTATCACATCTATATTGTTACTATAAATGCAACTGCGAGAAATAAAGTCCACAGAATTTCTTTATCCCCAAAACAATATTGACACTTTGTGTATTTTACCATCTGTTCATATTATGACTTTGATTAAATTATTTTTATTATGATTATGTAACACTTGCTAATCTCCAGAGGACTTATCTAGCTCTGAATGACGAGTGAACACAAGAAAAGATCTCTCATTCTTTTGCTTTTGCTCATTTCCATTGTTATAATGTTATGCAACTGACACAGCCTTAATGTATGACTTGAAAATAGAACATTTGCAGACCCATTTTTGGGGTTATTAATGTGAAAAAAAAAAGTGACGAGGTCAAACAAAATAAAAGGTTTAAAATGATTTAATGGATGATGCAGCACTGATATGTAACAGGTTCAGAACACTGAAGGTCAACATTTGTTTCTTTTCGTTAAATCAATGGCTCTGATGATCTACACTGTAGACTTAGAAGAATGCTGTAGATTCTACAGCATTCTTCTAAGTCTGTGCTCTCTTAAATATGACTGACAGGCATACCAGCTGCAGTGCGCTGCAGTGAAACGTCCCCATAAGCTCACAGGTTACCTGATCATAATTGTGCTTGTTAAGTAAAAAAGTAAAAAAGAATTTGAACACAGAGTATTTATACTTTCTATTCACAGTGTACATATTTACATTAAAGCTTTTTTGACCGTTAAGAAATACCTACAGTGCTGAAAGGGCTTTTAAGTCCAAAGAAACTCTCTTAAGTTTGAGATGACCCCTCGAGCCCAACACTGAGGCACCAGTGGAGTATAAAAGAAAGACAGTGAAGGCAGTTCTGTACAGGCTTGGCAGTGTCTGTGCTCTCGTTAGCAGGGTGCTGAGGCGCATTGTGTGCTGCTGGATTGTGGGCAGTCTTTGTGCTCTGTCAGCTTGAGAATGACCACTCTCCTCTGGAGCGCCGGAGC
This sequence comes from Myoxocephalus aenaeus, assembly GCA_038501785.1. Taxonomy (NCBI): domain Eukaryota; kingdom Metazoa; phylum Chordata; class Actinopteri; order Perciformes; family Cottidae; genus Myoxocephalus; species Myoxocephalus aenaeus. Next base: position 2,873,200 of record JBAMJR010000175.1, on the reverse strand, counting down.
CTCCGGCGGCGCAGGCCGTTCGGCCGCCGGTTGCACCGAGCTCTCGGTGGCTAAGTCCTGGCAGTCCTGCGGCAGCAGCATCGTGATGATGTTCGAGTATCCGCCCTGCAGAGCCAGGTGGAGCGGGCTGAGTCCCTGCTCGTCCGACAGAGCGCCGCCACCCGGACAGTGAAGGAGCAGCTCTCTCAGGACTTCGCAGTGACCGTTCTCCGCTGCCAGGTGGCAGGGGGTACGCAGGGCCTGGTCGCACCTGTAGGGGTCCGCACCTTCTTCTATCAACATCTTGACTGTGGCTAGGTGGCCTCGCTGGGAGGCCAGGTGGAGAGGGGTGAGTCCGTTGGCGTTCTGGCCGTGAATATCCGCTTGGTGTTTGATCAAGAGGCGGGAGGTGCTGGTGTGACCCGTCTCTGCCGCCACGTGTAAGGGTGCGTTTAGCCCGGCAGACGGCATGTGAACATCCGCCCCGAGTTCGATGAGGATCCGCGCCACTCGGTACTGCCCCCTCTGGCAAGCCAGGTGCAGCGGCGTGCGGCCGTCTGTCGTCTGCGCGTCGGGGTCGCCGCCGGCCTGCTTCACCAGCAGCTTGACGATGCCCAGGTGCCCTTGCCAGGCGGCCAAGTGGAGCGCCGTCCAGTCGTCCTTCCCCTTGATGTGAACGTCAGCGCCGCGGCTCAGCAGCACCCGGATTACGTTCTCCTGGCCGTGCTGGCACGCGACGTGAGCCGGCGTGCGTCCCTGGCCGTCGGTCTCGTTGATGGCCGCCCCCCGGTCCAGCAGCAGGCGCGTGATGGCCTCGTCCCCGTTCTGGGCCGCCCAGTGCAAAGCCGTGTACTGGTCCTCGTCCTTGGCGTTGACGTTGGTGCAGCGTCGCCCCAGCAGAAGCTCGGCCAGGGGCTTCAGGTGCCGCTCTGTGGCCAGGTGCAGGGGGGTGGAGCCACGGGCGTTCGCGAGGTTGGGGTTGGCATTGTTCAGGAGGAGGAACTTGACAGCCTCCTCGTTGGCCAAGGTGATGGCGTGGTGGAGCAGACTGCCGCCCCCGTCCAGGAGAAGATCGACATCCTGAGGCTGGAGGATCTTCATCAGCTTGGCAGTGTCTTTGGTCCTGATGGCCTCGCACAGCTTCCGACGCTGGACCTCGGCAGAATCTGGAGGGTAAGGAGGAAAAGTATGGGTTTGAGGGAAAAAAAAACTCATGATCGTATATACTGTTAGGTTCACATGAATAATAGTTCCTCTTGTAGGTCTTTAATCGGCTCTTACCACATGTGTTTTCTTTCTCAAAAGACAGCGTGATGGAGTCTTGGGAGGAGAAGGCGGAATCAGCAGAGGAGATGCCAGACAGCCTCTTGCAAGTGTTCTCCTTGCTGTGGCAGCTATCCTCCTTCAGTCGATCAAAGCTCCTCGAGATCCCAGAATCCACCTGGCTCAACAGCTCCGACAGGCTGTAGTCTTTTTCCGGCAACATGGCTGACTTTGGACGCACCAGCTTGTTATCTTTAACCTGTAGAGCAAAAAGCCAGATCAGCATATTTGGTCAAGCTGGTGTTTTACACCGCTCTTTTACGACTGCTATCGAATGTTGACATTGTGATTATTCCGTGAACTTCCAGTCACTTGAACGCATGCTTATCTCGTGGCCCATCAGACAGTAACAGCTGTCGCCTGTCAACAGTCACGATGTTTGTTCCTGGTCACGTACACAACAGCGAACGCCACGGAAATGACATAGCGGAGTTCGCGCTAAACAATCCCATCAGTCAACATTCCTCGTTTGTGATGCAACTTTTGTTCCGGCTCAAACATTTGCACAACATATGACTTGAAGAGTCATAACCGTGTCTGGAGAAACAGTGATAAGCCTCCCAACGTCTGGTTGTGTAGTTACACATTAATGAAAGTGGAGGTTCACATGATCTGCCATGTTCAGAAATCTACCAAAAAAAACACATGCAAGGTCCTCTAGAGAAGACCACATATTTGGGAGCAGTTCACATGGTGGCGTTGTGTCGTACCTGGTCACTAGCGAGAGCGTTAGGCGACGTGGGCTCCGACTCTGACGTCGATAAGGTCGGCGTCTTGGGCTCCTCTTGAGGTTTAGAGCAGAGCTCCTCGGCTTCAGATGTGATTTCTGGAAGGACAACAGCTCTAGGTCATGTTTCAGTACAAGCAGGGATGGATTAGGGAGCACAAAAAAGAAGAGGAAAGCTAAAAGCAGGAGGCTTTTAGGGGATTTAACAGTGTTTAGTTAAAGGGTCAGGATGACTTGTATGGATGATAGAAGAAAAGTGGCACAATTTACCCTGGAAGCTGGGTCTGGCATCAGGGTTTGTGGTCCAGCAGCGCTGCATGAGGCTCAGGAAGCCGGTACAGGCCGAGGGCCGACAACGGGGCACAGCAGCCAGGTCGGGACGGACCCCCTTCACCACCCTCACCATGAGCTGAATGATATGATTCTCACCTGGGAGAGAAAAAAAACAATTGGATACTTCAGTTTCATCCCTAATACATCAGGTTTTTAGACAAAAACATTCATCAATAAAACACAGAGGTTTTGTATATTGTCTAATGAGGACATATGGTTTTAAGACAAATACAAAAGACTTGACATTCTGCAGTGTATGACGTTAATCTAAAGTGCTGGTGGGAGCCTGTGCCTGTATAGATATGCACAGCTTTATCATCATCTTCCCATGTGCTCAGATAAGACGGTGTGTGTGTGCTGTTGTTTCCCATGGGAGCAAAAGGTAAAGCTCTCATGAGTTCCCGGTCATGGCCTCCTTCTTTCTGACTGTGGGATTAGTCAAATCAGTGCTTCAGAACAAACAGGTATAGATGCCTTAATCACAGGTGCTTCACCTCCTATTGTGGCCATAATACCAATCGCAGGTGGAGGAGGAAGAAGGAATGGTAACCAGGCCATTTCTCACTTTTTAATTATGTCTGGGTAAACATAGGTGGTGCCAGTGCCAACCTGGAAACCCTGATCCAAACATTGCTCTTATAAAAAGCAGCCAAATTCCTTGGAATGAACTGCTACCTGATACGCCTGGGAGAAAATACACTCTACTTGCTCGCCAAGCACCTCCTGCCTGCACTGGAATGCACTGAGTAAACACGTACAGTACAGCACCTGTACACACAAACACACCTCCAAAAGGTCTACAATATGTCTTTATTGGAAATTATGAGAGACTATTTCTGCCAGGAAAATATTAAAAATAGAGGAAAAGTTGGGAGGGATGTGTTAGAAATATGAGATAACAAGTCAAATGTTTGACTTACTAAGTAGAAAGTACGAGACACCATCTCATAACTCTGACTCGAGTGAGATAAGGGTTATGGTTGAGAGTATTTGTTTTCATAAGATTATTTACATAATGATAGAGCAACTATAGAGAGAACTATTGGAATGGATTGCTATGATAATGTGCTCAGACATTCATGTTTGGTGGTCATCTGACTCAATGTGATCGAGCTCTCGCACCACCGAGAGGTTAATAATCTACGGTTTTGAGTGAAATATATACACCTGCATCATCCTCACTTGTAGGCTACTTTGCCTTTTGTGCCAATTAGCTAATGTTAGCATGCTAACACGCTAAAATATCTACACCTGCATCATCCTCACTTGTAGGCTACTTTGCCTTTTGTACCAATTAGCTAATGTTAGCATGCTAACACGCTAAAATTCTACACCTGCATCATCCTCACTTGTAGGCTACTTTGCCTTTTGTGCCAATTAGCTAATGTTAGCGTGCTAACACGCTAAACCTCCACAAACATGATACACGTCAGCATTCTCATTGTGAGCATGTTAGCATGCCGGTGTCAGTGTTTATCTTAAATAGGACATATCATGAGACAGGCTCTCGGGTGAATACAGTTATATTCAGACAGACAGTATGAGAACAAATATGTATTTTATGAACATTAAAGCATGTAAATATGTTCGAGTAGAAACCCAAAATGCCTCAGTACTGCTCCACAGCAGCTCGCATTGCTGTAGACTCTTTGTCTTGGTAATTAAATGTTGCTTGAAATCATGTATTTGTATAAACACAAAAGTAAAACATATGATAATATTAGCAAACCATTAAAAGTGACAAAATTATAATATTTACAGCCCAGACTTATCATAATCCTATTAATCATAATTTTGTACAAGTGTTTTTTATTTCTCGCATTCCAAACTCTTTTGGGTAAAAATGGCTTTAATGAAACAGTCAGTTTCCCATCAGCCTTAAATTAAATATGAATTGGTTTCATACATAAATAGTCTCACCTTGATAGGGTTTCTTCTGAGTGAGAATCCCCCAAATGACAATGGAGAAACTGGAAGAGAGGCAAAATGAAATTGAGAGATGTCAGTACACAGAAAAAAAAATCAAACATATTGCTGCAGAGAAATTGGCAGGTTTTCTATTTCAGGCTGAGCTTGCTTATTGTTGAAATCGTCCCCGAGGAGAAGCGCTGTCAGATTTTTTTAAATAATTAAATTGTAGTTGACTTTTTTTTAAAGAAACCTATCTTTATATTGGTAAAAATGGTATACATAATTTGCTGGCATGCAAGGAGCTGACAAAACCAACCTGTATACGTCATGCTTGGTGTCCGACACTCTGTCTTTCTCAATGATGCTCTCGGGCGGCAGGTAGGCGATGGTGCCGCAGAAGCCGTCTCTGCTCATGTCATCAGCCCGTGACAGGCCGTTCCACCGGGCCAGGCCAAAATCTGATATCTGAGAGAGGGAGAGATCCGATAAGACCCTCAAACAGAGCTTTTTCTCCTGGAGCACCGTGACATTGATGACTAACTTCGCCCTCTGAGTGCGACAGGCTGCTAAGCTCCCATTATGTGCACTCAGTGGCATGATGAGGGCAACGCAGCCGTGTCCCAGCCTGCCGGAGAGGAGAGGCCCTTCACGTTTGTGCCGAAGAGTGCACGCCCACGCTCGTTCGCTCGCGTTCGCGCACACGCACACACACACACACACACACACACACACAATAGGAGCTGAGGTAATCCTGTCGGGACAGGCCCGGGTGAGGTGTTTACATCCACATATTAAACTCCAGAAACGACGGTTCCCACCCATCGCTCACAGCACACAGGGCTGTTTAGAGGTTGGACAGAAGGCTGAGAGAGACACCTGTCTGCCCAAAACATGTGGCGAACTGTCATCTTAAAATGGATGAAAAGGAATAGCAAACCACCTCGCGGCTGAAATTCCCTGAAGAAGCCCGTAACTCTGACTTTCAACCAGCTATGAATCAAAAATAATTACACGTCATAGGAGCCCGTTTTATATATATATGATGTCAATGAGATGATTGAGGACGATTTCTCACGGTCATTAATAATTGTACATATTGTTGCTGCCGTAGAGAAATCTCAGATTGCAGCTGTTCTGATGTGTTGTTTTTTTCCCCAGGACATTTAAAAAAATAAAAACACGTGCACAGTTGTTGTTTCCTCTCATTACATGCTGAAAGAAAACGCCTTAATGACGCCACTTTTGGTACAAGCGCTCTACCTTGACGTGATAGTGAGCGTCCAGCAGGATGTTGGCCGGCTTCAGGTCCAGGTGGAGCAGCGGCGGGCTCATGCAGTGCAGGAAGTTCATCCCCACCGCGGCCTCGTGGATGATGCGGAAGCGCAGCTCCCAGGGCAGCGGCTCGGTGGCCAGCAGGGTCTCCAGGGAGCCGGTCTCCATGTACTCCATGACGAGGCCCTGGGGGTCGTCGCAGATCCCGTACACGGGCAGGATGTATCGGAACTTGGCGGCCTCCATCTTCTTGGCCTCCTCCAGCAGCTCCATGCGCTCCCTGTGATTTAGAAGATAATGAAAATGAATGCTTCAATTAATTGTGTCCACTCTGTGAGTGAGGCTCTTGTGCCGGTGACTAAGCAATTTCCAGCTGAAATTAGATGAAACATTGTTTTTAAATATTGTTTGGAACCAAACCTTCCACACCCATTGGCCTCACAGGTATTTATCAAATCTACCTCCTCGTAAAACATTAACCTAATGATTCTGAGGTCATGCTTTGCTCATTGAGCAAGAACAATTTGCATAACTTCCGTCCGATCCCAAATTCCAGCACATTACGTGGACCCATTACTGAGCACCCCAGCTATGCCTCAGCGGTGACCTCTGCAGACGGCGAGAACTCATTCACCGCAGTTCGGTTCAGGGCATGTGAGCTCTCGACTGTCCGGAGGCCCTTCCCAGCCTGGAATGCACCAGGAGGCTTAAACAGACCTCTTGTTCTCTGTTGCTCAACCTTTGCACAGCTCTCTCTTTATCAGTCCGGCGGCCCTCGCTGACATGCCTCAAACACAACGTGTGCAGGTCATCCGTGACCTCAGCGCACATATCTCCCCTTTCCCTTGAAAACGCAAACACTTAATGAGGACAGATGAGAGAAGGATGAATCACTAATGGCTGCATCGGTAGGAATGTGCTTCACAGGCAGAATGAGCTGGGGAATTCTGTTGTTGTTCTCCCACTAATGAAATGAAATTAGAAGCACAGGAGAGGCTCCTAAGAGTCTATTATGTGCAAAGTGTATCAGGTTACTAATAGAGTCATGTTCTATTAGGAGGGAGCCTGGCTATAATTGTCCTTCAGGCACAAGCCCCCAAAATCTGCCAGGCAGAATTAATCAAACAAAACACGGGAGGATGGGCAAGCACTTGTTTGCTAAATCCGTCATCTAATCCCAAGTGCTCCTTGAGCAGCTCCTCAAAAACCAAACAATGTCCCCGCTTTAACCGAGAGGCCCGGTAAGACCGGTTCCTCGGCTTCCTTTAATGTCTGTGCCACACAGCAGTGGCCGCCAACAGGCAGACAAAGGTGGCTTTGAGTGAGTCCCTGTTGCTGGATGCCGTTTGCGGGTCAATGGAGGCTGCAGTCAAACGGCTTTGTTTATGTACTCTGCAGACGATAGAGACGATAACATCTCGGGTTCGGGATCAGAGGACGCTTTAAGTGGCACTACGGGTTCTGGGAGGACCGGAGCACGGCGCGTTATTGTGAGGCGGCGTTTGTCTGAAGACCACAGGTGGACCCGGCGTGTCTACTCACAGCCCGGAAGAATTCATTTCCATATGGAGGTCTTTATGAGACCTCCACGCAGAGCAGGAATACAACAGTTATGCTAAATTAATTCAAGATGCAATCTCTGGCTGAGCCTGAGGGAGAAAAAAAAAAATATCACTTTGCTTCCCTTAATGAAATGCACATATATTGAAATCAGCCCCTCCCTGGGGCCCATAGATAAACACGTCACTGTTGATTGGGGAACTCGGCGGTGGACCTTTAATGCCGGGTATGGTTCGGATAAGTAAACAGCTGAGGCTCTCAAAGGGGATGAACATGTCAGTGGTCCCTGCAACACAACTTAACAGGGCCTAGATCTATAAAAACACACCTTCTGTGTGCTGTGTGGCCCCTTTAATAGCTGCACTGTGTCCCAGACTGGCAGGAGGTGAGTCACACATCGCCTGGCGTTCACCTCTCAAGAACAATCAGGGCAATGAATGACTTTTCACCAACATAGTTGTAACGTAAGCTTCCGTCTGTCTGCTATTTGGTCACAAACCGGTCGTCTAGAGACAAACTCACAGACAGGAGCTGGGTAAAGACAGAGCTTTTGATTTCATGATCTGGCTCAGAAGGACAACATAAGGAAAAATAAATAACGTAGAACTTTTATACTACTTCCTATCATTTTACATGAACATATATTCATCATTTTAAAGATAATCCATGTGGCTCAACAGCTGGGACTTACTTGTCACCTATGTGAAGGCAGGGAGGGCACTTGATAGCCAGCCATGTTTTCCACTGTATGTGCCGCACTTTGTATACTTGTCCAAATCCACCTGAGCCTATTTTCTCCCAGCTGCCAAATTCAGGGGAGTCAAAGGTCCTCAACAGACCCATATTCCCATGGGGAGAATCCGGAACATCCATATCCATGTTGAGAAACCCAGCAGCAGGGTAAACTCCTCTTTTATATCCGTCTCCAAGGACACAACCTGGGCACAACCTGGGCTTGTGAACAGACACACTGAACTGCCTGCCTGTGAGCTCTTCCTTGTTTTTCCCCCTTGTCAAGCCCAGTGAGGCCCCTCCCTCCTGTTCAGGTGAAGAGAGGGAGGGGCCTGGTGCGGTGACGCCACTTCCTGGTTTCGAAACACAGTGGAAAAGATGGAAAGCTTTGAGAAACAAGACGAGCAACAAGGCCCCACGCTGCCGCAGGGTCCTGAGACAGACGGCTCTCCAGATGCCCTGCAGTCCCGAGCGCTCTCATGTGTCTGCCGTGAAAGAGGAATATAATCTTCACACTGAGCCGGAGTCCATGAACCAAGGGAATGTGTCATTTCATACAACACACCTTTGTCCCACTGTTAGACCATTATCCCACTTAAAGCCCCCAGATATAAGAGGAGGGAAGAGGTGAGTTATGTGATATGGAACAGATGGTTTGCAAAATGTGTGGACTCATCTTCTCTGCAGAGGCGGGGCGTCAGGTTCTTTTTAACAGCCGGGTGTTGTTATGACATGGGATATTTGCTTTTCAGCGACATGAAGTTCAATGCAATTTTAGCTCAGGGTCAGAAGGAGGAGAGCAGCCGAGCTGCTGCGTCCTCTAGTGGGAGCCTGTAAATGATTTATGTTTTGACTTATCGTAGAACAAGTATGTAGCGGCACTTAAACCAGTCTTATCTCAGACTGCGCTCTTTTATAAGCCGACATAAATGTGATCAAATTCATGGAAGAGCCCTGAATGTGAGATGTCAGAAGTACAATTTGGGCCCTAAAACAGAAACGGTAGCTCACAGCTCACAAAAAAAAAGAAGCTCATTAGATCAGAAACATTAGTGGACTGTAAAAAATGGTTGGACTGAAACTTATACTTCATTAAAACGACGACCTGATCCAGTTTTCATTCTATTTTTAGGCCCTCCCCTCAAAAAAGACACTACCCCTCCAAATAATATATTTCTGCAAACATAACAAACGAATATTCCAGCCACAGAATGAGTGAAACGAGCTCAAGACCATCCGTCCCGCTTGGATCAGATGATGCCGAAGCCTGATATGAGATCAGAGGTCCGACTATCCATCTGACCTCTGATCTCATATCAGGCTTTGGCATCATCTTTCATTTCATTTATTCATGTGGCGCAGGACCACGATCACATGGTCTGGAACACAAACGGAACATGAAAATAATGACAAAACGCACAAAATGTTACTCTAACATTCTTTAAAAAGATCCTGTGTTGACAAATAACTTTTAGCTCACCTATATATATATTTTTTACAACACATCTCACTCCTATTTTGACTCTCGCCCCTTTAATCCTTATCTTCCCCGCTTATAATTCTCACACAGTCCCTTAAAGATCTCTTTAACTTGCTGTGCTGTAATGATCCTTTTATATTTTGTATCAGTTTCTCTGCCTTAATTATGTTTTACCTGCATGTCCACATAAATACGGACTGAAAACAGAAGACTGTATTCACTGTATCTTCATGTAAATTGTGTTTTTTAGGTCACCTGACGCGTGTAACCTGGGATCAAAACACAATCTAATGCGTCTCCACAGACACAATTCTTCCTTCTGTGTTGTTGGCTTTTCTAATAATCAGCAACTGAAAAACCACACCTCCCTGTTTACCTCTGCTCCACCGGAATAACCCATGAGCTCATCCTGCCGGCCGGCTCCGCCCTGCTCTCCAGGTTTGAAGCAGGAAACTGGAAGGACGAGGCGTGCGGGATGAGTAAATATGTCATCGGCGAGGCTGTTGAGACAATAAGCAGATCTCATTGGTCCGCGAGGAACCAGTCTTTATGTTCAGGCCCGAGGCTGCCGCATTAACATGAACAGCAGTTAAAAGGCTAAAGTTGTCTACAGAGGCCCACTCCTCATGTAAAGGTGCTCTCTTGGGCGGCATCACACCTCTGGAGCATTAGCATGAGAGAGCAGCTTTGATCATTGTGATAATTAAATCAGCTCTTTTTTTCCATCTGCTTCACAAGAGAATAAATCAGGATCATCCACTTTTTTCCTCCACTGCTGGTCACCAGTGGGCCCAAGTGACCGAAGGAATCACAAACCACCTCACTACCTCACCGGTAGAGCCGTCACGAGATGTAAAAAAGAAGAAGACACGATCAGTATCTCGTGTTTTTAGAATGTGAAACAGTAAATCTGAGCTCAGACATGTGCTTAATATTTATAGTACATGCTGCTTTCCACTGTACATCATTCACTTGGTTCCCTCGGGGCTTATTTGAAGCCCGAGTGTGGACACGCAAACGTGATGGTTGTTCATTTAGCGTAGGAAATCCCATAAATCTTGCTAATCGTATTTTGAAAAAGTATTTTTTTTTCTCTCCACCCTTTTTGAGTATTTATTTGCTGGTCTTGGTAGGAAGACAGATATTAGGCATTTCATTTCACAAACATTACATTTCCCCCTCCTGTGTGCAAGATGTTGCCTGACTACCGCCACCTAGTGGAGGGTTCACGTTAAAGCATTTAGCTCTGCGATAAGACCGGCCTTCTCAAAGTCATTTCTATTTATGAAAACTTATGCATGAAGATAAAGGTAATGGCATTTTTCTTCTGTGGAGGTCAGTGCTGGGTGACATCATCCCAACCACTGAACATTAAACAGTCCAAGATATGGAGAGTTATGAAGGCCACGACTGAACGGTGCTGTGTTCAAACACAAGGTTTATGATTATGTGAAATATGATGGCCCAGATTACACATCTAATAGCTGCTGGTGCTTTTTCTTTTTTTAATACCAAAATGAAAAGCTGTTAGTGTTGTCACAAATCAAATATTTTTCTCAATACATAACATTAAAAGGATACCAATAATGATTTATTGAGCAAAGAAATGCATTTTGTTATCTGGGAAGGAAAACACATAACTATGGATAGATTTGCTAATTTCCATTTATATTTAGGAGACGAGATGCTGATTTTATTATTTTTAAAAGGGTAAATTGTTTTCCTTCCTGGTTGTTGCTAATTATTATTACACTTTAAATGACTGTTATGTTTGTCTGAGCACTTTATTTTATACTTAATTTATTTTAATGTCGTCGTCGTTGATTGTCTCGTCTAATGTTATGCACCTTCCGGCAAGAAAAGATCCTCGTTTGTGTAAACATACCTGGCGAATAAATGGTTCTGATACTGAAAAAAAAAAAGAGAACCCGTTTCCGTAATGCTCATTATTATTATTATTATTACATTTATGGATTGAAATGGAAGTTTCGATTCATGTGTTGATGCCGTGATCAGATTTGACTTTGATATCTTTGGAGGATATGCTTATTACTCATTACACACCTGGCATAGGGAAAGAAAACCTTTTGGAGTTTCAACCGATTGTTTCTGTTGATTCACTGGTTCATTCGTTTCTTGAACACCTTTTTTCGAACAAACTCTGCAGCATTTTCCTGAATGTGAGCGATGACTCGACTCGGCGTCCGTGTCTCTGCTTCATGCGAGCCAGACGGCTAGAAACAAAATCAAAAGACCGGCCACTTCAAAGAGGTATTTTGTTTGAAAATAACAGTACAAAAACTCTTCCAGTACTTTCCAGCATCAGTAAATACAGTTTACAGCAAAAATAACATTTCAAGAGTGACGCATCACGGCACCACCTGCAGGGTCCACTGCACCAAATGAGTCTTTCAGGGTGCTACTATTTCATACTTCAGCAGAAGACATGCATGTTTTTAAAAGGCTGGTAAGGCATTTGAATATTCAACATGCTGCTTTGGGTCAGTGATTTAGGCTAGATGTACCATTTCTCTCTTCTTCTTTTTTTTTTTAAATAATATGCTAGTTATTTACAGCAACTGTGTTTTCAGTATATATATATATATATATATAAAAAACAAAACATTATTACAATTTCATTCACTTCCATGGGGTTGGAGAGGCATCAGGGTGACATTGATTAAAATCTATTCTACTATATTACAATATCTGTGAGTGCGAGGCGACCAGCACCTCCAGTCTCTGCGCTAGTAGCCGAACATCTGCTGTGCGGCGCCGCCCTGCTGCTGCTGCTGTGTGGGCGGCTGGCTCTGGATGGGCCGGCCCGGCTCCGGGCTCTGGGCCTGCTGACCGTCCCCCTGCGCTCCGTCCGCCGCGTGGGAGACCTGGCCGCCCTCGGCCGCCGGTACGGGCCTCCAGGCCAGGGTCGGGCCCTCCAGCTGGTGGCCCATGGGGTTGACCAGCGTGGTGACGTTGATGAAGTGGGCGACCCCGCCGGGGCCGACCGTCTCCGGGACGAGTTCGGCCGGCCGGTTGTGGAGCGTGGCGGAGCCGCTGACGGTGTCGAAGGTGACGGTGAGGATGGAGTTGTCCAGGGTGAGGGGCCGGTCGCCGGCCGTCAGGTGGCCCACGGCGACGGGCTGCAGGCTGGTGAACTGGGCGGGGGCGTGGCCGGCGATGGGCGTCACGGTGATGTTGGTCAGACCCACCGAGCCGTTGGGCGAAGAGGCTGATGGAGCGCCGGGGTCGGCCAGGACCACCACCTGAAACAGCAGCGGGGCGGATACACATGAATACCGCATGGTTATGTTTGCTGTATTTAAGAAGGGACAACAACGCAATTAAATGTGACAGATTTAGGCTAGTTTTTTTAATTTTTTTTATGTATTTTTAAGCGACTGCAAAAGGTGCTACATAATGTTAATATACCTATATGTATATTAAAATGATATACATAGATATGTACATGTCCATCTTAATGTTATATGTAACATAATTGCTGGTTAATGTGATGTTATGACATTATCTGTACATTTTATTAAACCCATCCAGGTTGTATTTCATTATTACCCTTTCAGAGGGACCTGCTATTCCACTTTGATAACTGCTGATATTGTAATCAACTATCACATCTTATAACTGTTCACACAATAAACAGAACCACCAAGAAGAAAGTCAAGCTCCCAGTATTACACAGTACATCAGTGCTTCTGGGCATTTGGCGCTTGGAAAACAAAACTGCTGCCCACTTCTTGTGGTCTTTGAAACAGAATAAAAATAAAAGAAGCGATTGGACAATTTGTTATGAGAATAAAAACAGGAACAACTACCTGTTGGATACTCTGCACGGCGGAGCTGGTCTCCGTCTCGTCGCCGACGATGACGGCGCTGAACTCCGCCATGTGCTCGTGCCTCGGCTCGGCGAAATCGACGTACTCGTCGGACTCCGAGAGCTCCGGCTCAGCCAGAACTCTCTGCTTCTTCTTGGGGTGTCGGGAAGGTCGGCCGAGCCTCTCCTGGAGCATGCCGTCTTTTTCCAGCGTCAGAGTGGGCTGAGGAGGGAGGGGAAACAAGTCTTCATATGATATAGTTCTATATTCAGCATCCAATCAAACAAACTAATGCGCACCACAATGAAGTCAAGAGGATAAGGAACATGACGCACAGTCTGCCAGATCATCATTTTAGCATCCGATTCATGGATATGAAATGCGAATCGTGCAAACGCTGCATCGTGAAAGACCCGCAATCCAACCTGCACGATGCTGATGGACGAATCGTTGATCGTCGACGCTTCCTGAAGATCGTCAAACTCATCCATTCTCACAGACACCACCTGGGAGGCGCACAGGACAACAAGGACAACAATGACAACAAGGACCAGTGGGACCTGGGGTGCTAAAAAAAAACGGACCGCTTTCCCTCCGGGGGACTCACCTCCGGGTGCTTGCGCCGCAGGTGGCGGTTCATGGAGGCGCGGGTGGACACCTTGGTCCCACAGAGGTGACACGACTGGGCCTCCACCTTCTCGTGGGTGAGGTGGACGTGCTTCTGCAGCATGTACTCCGTCAGGTACTTCTTGTCGCACGTGGCACACGTCCAGGTCTTACCCACTGCGGCGAGAGAGAGCAACCGGGTCGGTCCAGCATGGCAACAATGCACAGATGTTGCAGATTTTAAACTTCAAATTTGACTGCAGGCTCTTTGATAAAACTAGTCAAAAATATAACTGAATCCTTCAATTAATAATACTGTTATTTAAAAAAACAGAAATAAAAGTCCTAATTCTGGAAAACACGCTCATTAGCTCCCTTGCTGAGATGGATGACGAGATCAATGACACGCATGTCTCGGCGCTAACTATGAAGCTACACAGACATGGTTAGCTTAGCTTAGCATAAGGCATTGAAACAGAAGCAAACAGGTAGCCCAGACTCATTTTACAAAAAGAAAAGTTTCTGCACAACACATAACTGTTTTACTATATTTGTGTCCGTTTCTGGGCTCCATTCTTCACAAGGGCAGGACTTTAGAAATCAGTAGCGGTGAGATCTGACCCTCTCTGTTCCCAAACTAACCCGCCTTCCAACTGCCAACCTTTAGTGTCCTTTCAGTTTTTTTATTTTATTCTGGCTGCATGAAAAAAAATTAAATCTGCTTGTTTCCAACTATAAACCACTACATTTTTAAATGTTTAACTACAGTCAGTGTTGGAGACTGGGACGTGTGCATCAGTCTGTTTAATCATCACGGTCTGACACCAGACACTTGCCTGTGTGGATGAGCTTGTGCGTCTCGAGAGTCGTCCTCTCGCTGAACGTCTTTCCACACAGCTCGCACATGAAGTCCTTGATACCTGCAAGCAGCGAGTCGCAGACCAACAGTAACAGTGAGTTCTCTTCTGTGAAGTTTGCACCGTCAACATCACGCCAACGCGCTACGTCCGCTTCAGGTTGTGTGGTCCGAAACCTTTTCGAGCATCCGTAACACACACACACACACACACACACACACACACACACACACGGTCTCACCTGTGTGTCTCTTGTAGTGTTTTAGCATGTTGACCTTCTGGGCGAACTTGCGGTTGCACTCTTTACACTCGTACTCCTTGATGCCCTTGTGGAGCTTCATGTGGTGCCTCAGAGCGTGCTTGGTCTTCATGCCTGCACAGAAAAAGATCTGTTCCATATCGTGATGATCCAAACATCAGCCACAGCTCATGTTTGAGAGCTAAACGGCAGATAATCTGGACGCAAAGTCAGGCGCAAAAGCGGTTGGATTTGGTCTGGTAATTAATCATAGCTGTGTTTTGGGCGTAACACGAATAAAACCAAAATCAGTGTCATCTCTCGTTCCTTCCAGATGCAGCTGGCGCATCACTTTGTAAATGGCAGATTTGACGAATGATTTTTCGTGCAGTGACATTTTTTGAAATATTGGACCGAAACAGAATATTTCGTAAGATTAAAAACATGTTGGGAATTTGTATGTCTGTCTTTTTTTCAAGTAAGGTTGAGTTATGAATACTAATAGAATAGTATAGGTCTAAATGAATGAAAATGCAAAAAAGAAGAAGATTGATTTCTAATTTGAATATCAGCGTTATGAGTGAAGAATGGACTGATACTGATGAGCTTCATGCGGTTTACAAGTTTAGGAGGCACTCCTTTTACTATTCGTTTCAAACAACTGAGGCGGAGAGCTGCTGCGCGTTCCTGTATGTGCAATAAGCAGTGGAGGCACATCTTACTATCTGAATGATGTGCTCTTTAAAATAGCAGGAACAAACTGCACCACTGACTTCAGAGCAGGCCTTTTGTTGGTCAATGGAGCAATCGTCTTCTGATTGCCTCAAGATAGCAACGCGCCATCTGACCGCACCTCCTCTTTAAGAGCAACATGCCCTCCGAGCTGGCGGTGCCCTTTACACAGTGAGAAACCAGTGTGTTGCATCAGCGAGGGCCTGACCTTTCCCGCACTCCGCACACAGGAAGTCCCGGATGTCGTCGTGAACCCTCAGGTGCTCCTTCAGCATGTCCTTCCTCGCGAATGATTTGCCACACTTATCACAGCCGTGGCTCTTCACCCCTGGGTGACCAAACAACACTCAAATCAGCACGTGAAGAAGAAAACATGCGATAACGCGTGATAACAATACGGAAAAGCATTTTTCCGTATTGTTGTCACGCGTTTCTGTGAGTAACTTATGTTTCTCTATGTTGATTATGCCAAAACAGCTTAATTTGTTCCTTGAAAACTCCAGTAATGCATGTATGACACGTACATCCTCTTGAGACCCAATAATGAGCTTTAAAATGATAAAAAGATAGGTGCACTTTAGAACTTCAGATCTTCATAATCCCATTTGGAGGTTTCCTTTAAAAAGTGCAGTGTAAACAGGAAATGCTAACGGCTAACTCGGCATGACAGTTTGCCCCAATGTGAACAGAATATAGTCGAGGTGTAGCTTCATCCCTAGAACTTCTCCTCGATCTAATCACATACAGATATTATCAGTGTGGAGACAACCCGTGGACATAATGGCAAAAAACTCAACAGACATTTCCTCGCTCTCGATGCCTGCAGGTTTCTGTTTCACAGCGCTGCTTTAAAAACACTTTAACCAGCGCGTGTGACCATTTGCGGCATCCTTTGTCTAAAAAACATCTACCTCAGGAGGAAACTTCCAACATTTAATTATTTCAAGATCACACTCACACTCACACACACACACACACACACACACACACACACACACACACACGTATGAAGCAAATCTCAGGCCTTTGTCTCTCACCAGTGTGGATGATCTTGTGCCGTTCCAGGTTGCCAATGCTATTGAAGATCCGGCCGCAAATTTCACACGGGTGGATGTACCTTCGGGGACAGACGAGCAGAATTTTTTATTATTACAATTACTTTGCATCTCAAGGTCATTTATTTTATGTTTACGATCCCACTTGGTACCGACACATACTTTTAGCGACAGCGTTTCGCTGAGCTCTTACACAGCCCGGCCTGAACCTCGTCAGTAAAGATCACACTTCGAGTACCAACGATGAGCAGTTAAGTCTGGTGTGCTTACTTCTGCACCGCGGGGTCAGGCAGCTGCTCCCTGTGGATGACCAGGTGAGCGTTGTAGGTGGCCTTCAGCGCGAAGCGGCGGTTACAGATCCCGCAGCCGTAGCCTCTCTCCTTGTGCTGCTCCAGGATGTGCCTCAGGTACTCTTTGCCCTTCGCAAACGACAGCTGGGAGGGAGGTTGGTGGATTTGTGTGAAGGGGAATAAACAAGGCAGGGTACACATTGGCAGTTTGTATTATTCCGTCTGCCCATAGCATCGTGCAGCAGACGGCCCCGGACAACGCTTACCTGGCATTTCTTGCAGTTGTACTTGTGGTGCTCGGGATCGTCTTCCTCGTCCTCCTCTTCCTCGTCGTCGTCGTCCGTATCGTCGCTGTCGCCTGCTGAAATGCCGATCTTCTTGATGAAGCCCTCCCTCTCCTCCTCGTCCATTAAGGCTATATCCTGGGGCAAACAGAGCTCTTTGAAATGAGTCAGCGCAGTGACAGCTAACATCCAGATTTAATGAAGCATTTAGTCCTCTCCGAGGAATACGTCGCTACTCTTCCTCCTTAGCCTACGCATGTCCATCTGTTACGTTGCACGAGTGTCACGGCTGTTGATGTGCGAGCTGAAACTCAGCAGAGCTCCTGGATGACAGGAGGGTCTTTAATTCAGGTTTGTCACATGGTTGTGCATGTGGATGTTGCAGAGGCACAAAAAAGAAAAAAAGAAAAACTGGTTTGAAATTCAATGATGAATGTATGATGATATACCTGCGTTATAATAGACTAATTCATAACCAGTTAAGAGTTCCTCTTTACTTTTACTTTAAGTAAAAGTATCAATACCACATGGTAAAAACGCTTTGCAAAAAGTATCTGCATAAAAACATACTTTAAGCACGAAAAGTAAAAGTACTCATTATGCATTAGGCTCGTTTCTGAATAATTTATATTATATTACTGGATTGATTGGTGTGCTCATCACGTTAATGTAGTTGCTGGTTCAGGTTAAGTTCATTTAAATTACAAATATTTTGGGAATCCTCCTCGGGGATCAATTCAAGTTTGTCTTAATCTGTAACAATTCACCATTGTGATTCATTTCTTATTATATTTTGTATCATTTACCTGAATATGCAACATTGCTCGAACTACCGGTATTAAATAAACCCCATAAATAAATAAAGAGCTAAATATTTCCCTCCAAAAAAGTCAAATGAAGTACCTCGAAATAGTAATAAAGTACTTGAGTAAATGTACTTAGTTACTCTCCTCCACTGTAAATATGCATCTACCAGACTGATCTACTTGGTGTGCACAAATACACACACACTGTAGGCGCTGAGAGCAACTCGCGCTCTATTTTTAAGATATATTTGTTTCTTCGGAAAAACAAACATAAGCTGTTTTTCGTGTGATCCCCACGCCTTTCCCTTGTTGCTCACTGACGAAGAAAAGAAAAAACAAACTACAAGAAACGCGGCAGACAGAAGCACCGGGCCGCCGCTCGGCCCCCCCGTCTCACCTTGAAGTGAACGTGGATGTGATCTCGAAGGACGTCCACGCGGAAGAACTTGCGAGCGCAGATCTCACAGGTGTACTTCTTATCGCCGTGAGTCAACAGGTGCTTGTTCATGTTGCTCCTGCAGGAGAACACCTGTGCACACAAACACACACACACAAACGTCACAGAGGGAAGTGCTTGCTGAACACCCGCGATGCATTTCTCCTTGGACCTGCTGCCACGACTCGTAGCCGCTCACCTTGCCACAGATGGGACAGGGCGACGGCTCCTTCCTGTACCGGGTCCCTTCCTCTCCATTGGCCTCCAGCTCCTCTCGCTTCATGTGCTTTGGTCCTGTCAAGATGCATGCGTTTTGGTTTAAAAGCAGATTTTTGATCCAGTCCCCACGTTTCTTAAACTAACCCCAGATTGTTAATGACGCACCCGAACACGAAGCACATTTTCCACACAGAAAGAGACTAAGACTAAATGAAGCCGAGCTCACCCACGCCGTGCCTCCTGTGGTGCTCCTGCATCACGTCTTTGCGGTAGAACATCTTGTTGCAGATTTCGCAGGAGTAGAGCTTCTCGCCGTGCTTCTTCTTGTGCTTGGAGAGGTTACTGTTGGTGGAGAAGAAGCGCGAGCAGATGTCGCACTGGAACGTCTTGTCGTCTGGAGAGAGGAATGCGAAACATGTCTCAGAGGAAGAAAAGCGAGGACACGACACATTCCTGAGAGACTAACCTACCTGTGCGACAGTTGTGGAACTTTAAGGCATTTTCCAGGCGGAAGGATTTCTCGCAGATGTTGCATTTGTATCTGTAGTCCTGGTCGGGCTGTTGGGAGCACATAAAAGACGACTCGTTGACTAGCAGGGTAACCAAAAGCTGCTGAGCCGCCGGCTCTGGAGGCTAACTCACCATAGTCTTGCTGTGCTTGTAAGAGATGTGCTGCTTCAGACTCTCCTTGCGGCTGAACAACTTGTCGCATTCGTCGCATTTGAACAGCTTATCGCCTGCGGACAATGCACAAAAAAAAATTCCTTTAATGCTCCGCATCCGCTCATTCCCAATGCTAACCGATTTTGACGTATGCGATGAATTCAACGTCGCTCTGAACAGCCGCCGGCGTACCGTGAGAGCGGACGTGCCGGTTGAGGTTGCTGCTGTTC
Organism: Myoxocephalus aenaeus; assembly: GCA_038501785.1. Lineage (NCBI taxonomy): Eukaryota > Metazoa > Chordata > Actinopteri > Perciformes > Cottidae > Myoxocephalus > Myoxocephalus aenaeus. Next base: position 2,853,637 of record JBAMJR010000175.1, on the reverse strand, counting down.
TGGAAGACCTTGTTGCAGAGCGAGCAGCGGTACAGCCTCTTGTGCTCTCTGGCTTTGTGTCTCTTCGGGGCGGCCCCGCCGTCCGGAGAGCCCAGCAGGCCGCTGCCCTCGGCCTCCGGCTCCGAGCTCGCCGCCGAGCGCTTCGCATCTGCACACGTCGGGAACCCAATGTCAAGAGAGGAAATGTACAGCAACAGCACGTCTCGCTCTTATTTACTTGTACACGTTAAAACCGTTGTCCGGGACCTTGAATTTGGCGACTGAAGATGTTATTTTACAGTTGAACCTGTTATAATTACAGTAGATAGAAGTCCCTTTCATTAAATAGGCTGCACCAGGGCTAACTATGCTAACTATGTAAAGGTATGTGTAGCCAGTGGGTCATTACTGTTCACTAATTGCGGAGAGATTTCGATTTGGACCGACACGTTCGTCCCTCGGGCCAATCACAGACCGCCTCAGTTAGATATATGTAACGTTTTCCCAGAATGCCATAGGACAACCTCTGAAGGGATCAAGTTGCAACAGGTTCAGCCACATTGTGCAGAGTTGTGTGCTCCACAAGTAGGAACAAGGTGGAGGAGTGACAGCAATGTGCCCCGTCAACAAGGCCGGGACTCTTATCCCTCCCATCGACGCCACATATTACATATTCTTTGATACTTCGTACGGTGAAACCTTTGCAGTCATGGGAAAAAGTTGCTACTTTGTTCACAAAGCTTCCTTTTTAATTCAGATATATTCTACATATCTTTATTGCATTGTTTCATAGTTTTATAGGATGTTTCTTTTATTATATATTTATGTTATATTTATACTACTTTTATAGTATTTTTCCTCTATTCTATATTTGCAAAACCTACTTCTGTTTGTAATTTCCCCTTATGATGTCAATGTTAAGCACCGGTACACCAAAGACAATTTGCATGTGAAAGCATACTTTATTCTAAATCTGATAGCAAGTGGAGAAGAAAAAAAGTAGTGAGAGCTGTATTTCAATGTGAAATGCAACCGCAGTGGAATAACTATAGTATCTGAGATGAATTAATATTACATGTTGTTGAACTCTCGTGGGTTTCACCTTTGCTTTTGCTTTTGCTCGCCGTAGCTCTGGTCCTGCGTCCCTTAGCTCTCCTCCCTCGGCCCTGCCCTCTCTTGGGGCCTGGTTGAGCTGCGGGGGGGTCAACCACCTCCTCTTCCTCTTCCTCTTCTTCCTCCTCCTCCTCGGGGCCAACCAGGCTCTCCTCCTCACGGGGTATCGCTGCTGTCGCCGCCTCATCCAGGTGACTCAGCATGTCGCCTGCGATCCACAGAGGGAAGTAAGGGAATCAGAGCGTGTAACCATGACGCCGCATTTCCTTCAGCTTAGAAAAGACTGTCACCGTGGAAACAGCTGACCCCGACGTGACCCCGGACGCAGCTTCCCTCTCAATGAAACACACTACCTGGGAGGCGATGGATGGTTTTTAAAACGACCTTACCTGCGTTGTTTTCTTCAGCCACCGGGGGCATGTGGGCTCCAGCTGTCTCGGAGGTCTCCGCCGCGTCTGAGTAAACAAGAGAGACCAAAGCTATAAGACACGACTCGCACTGTTGCCACGACAGCATCTGGGCTGTGCGGTGTCCTCTACCTGGGGGAGGTGCTGGTAGAAGTGGAGGCCGAAGCATGGGCTTCTCCATCTTCTTGGCGTAGAAAGCCCCGTACCAGACCCTCAGCTCCGTTCCTGGGAACACGTCCTGGGAAACAAAAAAAGTCAGATAGACGACGGCAATCTCGCGTCAGAAACGAATGATTTTGGGGTCCGGGGTGGACGCACGCACCTGGGAGGTGTTGAAGTACACGCCGTCGTCCTGCTGGTAAGCCGTCAGGTTCTGGTGCGTGTGTTCGGCGGCGGGACGCACCAGCATCATCCAGTTGCAGTCCTCTTCGCTGCTGGAGTCGAAACACACCACCACGCCGTTGTTCTGGAAGATCTGCAACGAGAGAGGAAACGTGAATGACAACATCACGCAGTTATGATGGAGCACAGCAGGGTTCAGACACATTTTAACCAATGGATTTCCATGACTTTAAACCAAATTTCCATGACCAAACATTTTGTGAAATCTCTGTGTAAACATGAAAAAGTGAGAACATGTAGTATTTAAACTAACAATGAGAATTCCAAAGTATACAGTAAACCTTAAATGACACAAATGAATGAGAGACAATAGTTTGATTAAAAGAATAAACATTTATATTTGTATGCCTGCTTATATTTTGAGCAGCTTTCTTTTAAAAGCATATTAATTATTTCAAACTCGGCGTAAATGAACGACATGAACACATGAATATAACACATATCCATGACTTTTCCAAAACGTTTGGGATTATTTTTTTTTTAAAGGACTTTTCCAGGCCTGGAAATAACCATTTTAAAATTCCATGACTTCTCCAGGTTTTCCCATGACCGTAAGAACCCTGTGAACCCCAGGATTCATCGGGCTGCACCTTAAGAGGGAACGAGCCTTCCTTCTCCAGGTGGGGGCCCCTCTTGGCCTCAAAGGGCCCGAAGCGGGTCCTCTTGACGAGCCGGCGCATCACAAACACCCCGTCCTGCCCGTCGGCCACCGGTCTGATCTCCAGGCTGTTTGGCAAAGACGACCTAGAACAAGGACAGGAGCAGCTTGCTGTGATTGTTAGAATATGAACGCACAAAAAGGCATTTAATCCACCCCAGTGCTGTGTGATTACACAGTAACTGCTTTGTAGCTTCGGGAGCGTTTTTAAATAAAATGTGGATTTGCCTGAAGATCCGAATTTAGCAAAGCACCAGAAGGAGGAGGAGGACAGAGGTCAGAGGTCAGTCTACTCTTCTTCTCGCTCTGGCTGAATCTCTGCAAATGGACTCAAGTTAAACGGATGAAACCCTTTTTGTTGGATTGCAGGTCAGTGAAGTTCAGACTCACCGGGCCCGGCTGAGGACGAAGGAGTCCTGGACGGTCACCAGCGGGCCCAGCTCGGGGCACTCGGAGTCATGGTACTGGCCACAGTCCTCACACCCTGCAGACACACACATCACACCTGTCACCGCAGGCCAGACTCACACTGTCTAGCAGCTACAGTTGAGAGCTGGGTTCATACTCACAGATGAACTCATCTGGCGCCTGCTCAGCCATTATGCCAACCTACAAGTAGGAGAAAAGCTCATCAGACTATAATCATGCCATGCAGAGCAAACAAGTGTCCCACAGAACCTTCAAATGCACATTTATAGGAGGGGAGTAGTTTAAAGAGTGTGGAACTTCCAATCCTGCATGCACATTTAACCTGGGACACTTGAACGCAGCAGACCTCTCCCCGGGCCAAACGGCCGCGTATTGTGACAACATTAGCGGGTTTTTGGTCTTAAGCGGTGCAGTCGGAGCGTGCATATTAATGCGCGCAGTCCGGGCAGGAGGCGAGATCCAGGATTTGAGTCGCTCCCAAACGCTAGCCGGGTTTTAACTCCGATCTGAAGCGGCTGGATCCTCGGTCAAATGTAACAAAGAACAGTCGGCATGGCGGATGGACCGGAGACGCGAACCGCCAAACCGGAGTCGATGCTCTTCAACGGCAGGCAGTCGGCGGTTGAGGCGGCGCACGGCGGCGCGCGACGAACCGGACGCACCGGCTGCACCGGCACTACACGACTGCGTCGCCATTTTGCGGGAACTCGGTGTACATTTAGAGGGAAACGCGTTACCTTTTCTGCAAAAGACCCTTCATTTAGCGAATCCTGACTCCGGGTTCCAATCCGCTCCAGAAACGGCGCAAGACCGGAAACGCGCCGCGCCGAGTGCATTGTGGGGGATGTAGGCTCGTTCGAATCGATACGAAGCGACTCAATCAGGCGTGAATTAGAAAATAATAGAGGTTTTGGTTTAATTAAGTGAACACATACAGATATGGAAATGCACTTTAATGTTTAAACTTTGTCCTAGTGATAATATATTTGTTATATTGTTGTTAAATAAGACTCTGTCTTATATAACAACAATATAACACATATTATTATTTAATACCATCACATTATTATCAGTGAAATGTACTTTAAGTAAGACAAGTAAAAATAGTCATTATGCTGAATGTCCCCTTTATGGTGTTATTACCACTGAGCATGTTTGTTGTAGGTGGAAGATTTAACTACTTTAAGTATTTTACTTTTTTTTTTTTTATGACCAAATGAGTGTCTGTATCATGAAATAAGAGAAGGGAAAAAAGTAGATTTTTAGAAAAATATATATACTTTACAGACTAAAATGACTTAAGAGGGAGATTTTGTGCCTTGTTTTTATTTATTTTTTACCTTAAGTGTATTGTAATTCGGTGTTAAGAGGACCTGGCAAAATAAGGTTTTCATTGTACAGAGTAACTGTTATCTGTGCATATGACAATAAAAATATCTTGAGATCTTGAGATTTGTTTTCCCTGAAACACGCATCCTGTGCTTGTAGAACGCCACATGGTCGGCATTGGGAACAGACCGCGAAACAAAAACCTTCCGCTGTAAAGTGAGAGAAGTGGAACGTGGAGAACCCGCTGCAGCCTGGACATTCAGAGTGGCACCACATTCTCGGTTATTCAATCAATATTTATTGCTGAAAATGAAATAACTCGACAGGTATATTAGTTACAATCCCTGCAGGGGCGGGGATGACTGACGTCCTGCAAAAACAGCTCCGTCAGTCAGCTCCTGTACACAGAGCAGATGCCGATTAAAAAAACAAACCCCATCAGGAAGTTATTAATCACATGCAGCCCGTCTGCTTACTGAACGCATGACAGGAGCCAACGCTTGGAGGCAGCTAGACGCTCTGAAGCTGAGCATGATTAAAACAACCCCCACCCTCCTTTCTCAGACCTTAAATGCGATTCTGTCTGAAACATTTTCTTCAGCCTGAATCTGGGCTTTCATACGTTTTAAAAACATACTGCAGCCCATGAAGGTGAGAAGAGAGGGATCCCAGCTCATGTTCTTCAAATACAAAGACACAAAAGACAACCCATACTGTGTCTGCAGGACAGTGTCATGAACAGCAAGTCGAGTTGTTGTTGTTGTTTTTTAATTCTCAGATAGTCTAATAATGTAAACGCTCAGTTAACATGTTATGTGCATAGGCTTCTAGATGGTCGACCGTGCCGATGGTTCAGGAACCTCGTCACAGTTCTCTGAAGTCCTTCAGCCCTCTGGTGTGACGGCCTCAGGAACCAAAAGGGACAAGTCCACTCCTCTGTGACGCGATCCTCTGACTAAACTGTAAGGCAATCTGTTAGTCTGTCGCATCTCTTCCCCCCGAGCAGATTATTGAAGAGACAGTAGTTAACATGTTGTACAGAAGATGTCTTCAACAAGCTGCTCACCCCAAAAAAAACAAAGTACAATCATTAGCTGGATGAAAAAAAAAAAAAAAAAAAAAAAAAAAAAAAAAAGGAGCAGCCAAACTATTTGATTGCTCCCAAAAGGAGTTTGTTCACACGTTCTCTTGTTCATGTGTTCAAAGCTACATCTTTTAAAAACAACAACAAATCCGATAAAAGAATGGAGGACTTCATTTCGGATGGATTTTCCTTAGTACGTTCTGCTGCGAGTACGGCCGAGTGTAACGTCACAGTCCCTGGATTAAAGGTTCTTCCGGGTTCCCTTTAGACACATTAACAAGCCTGCTGATGACAGTAGTGTACAGGTGGACTCTTTTAGGAAGACAAAGAAGAAAGTTGCATATCATTTGAAAACGCTCATGTAGCTAAAGTCCCATGTAAACCACAGTGTCACTGCTTGTGTTTTCCCCTGCAGCCGGTATTCCAATCACACACGAATGGTTCTGATGTCTTTGTTAGACACGCGGCTGACTTTTGTTTTTTTGCCGATAGCTTTGTTTTACCAGCTTTCATGTGCACATTACATCTGGCTGTTGTTCTGATCTTCTTTCACGTTTAATTCAATTTTTTTTTTTTTAAATGAACCGATATAAATACCACATTTCATAGTATTAGTGTCAAAAAGTAGTCGCGTAATCGTTTCCCTTTGTGAATGTGATACAAGAGCAGCTCCTGTCATTGCACTTTAAATAAAAAGATACTAGAATTGTGCAAATCATACAAACGCCACTCATCCGCTCATCTTTGGTCCTGTTGGTCCACCGTAAAAAGCGTACGGATTACAGCAGGGAGAGTTTACTCTTCGCACCTCAATGTCAGTGAGGTAAAAGAGTGACAGCCCACGTCTGTCCCCTCTGTCGGTAAAAAAAAAAAAAAAAAAAAAGGCCACAAAAGCGCTTAAAGGATTTCAAAAAGGTTGCATACAATTTGAATAAAAGAAACATGCAAAACAATATCCTCTGAAATGCCGTTAATCCAAGACAGGAGACCTTCATTCTCACATGCACACGCTTGCGTTCGGTGGAATATCTGCCTCTAAACAGGAAGCAGGAAACAGCAGTTTAAAAAGAGGATATGTTCCCCACCCATCTGCACACAGCTTTCCCCATTCACAATGCAGGAGGCGGCGGCTGCAGGCGGGGCGTTAGGAGGAGTAGGAAGAATGCCAGTGCAAGATTGAGGTGGAGGCGGTGATGGTAGTAGTTGTTTGGAGGCGGGCCTGCGGGGGGTCACGCGTGCGGCTCCCCCGTGGAGGTAGCGCCGTTGGCTTTGCCCTTGTTCTTACTCCTGCGGCTGAGCATGCGGCTGAGCGTGGCCGTCCGGCTGGCCTGCTCCCCCGCGGCCGGAGACTCCAGGTACACCAGGTCGTTGTGCGACTGGCTCATCCCCGGGTCCTTGCGCTGGTGACGCCGCCGGAAGAAGAGTTTGGCGCTCTTGTGAAGGAAGCTGCCTGTGGCGGGGGGGAGGGCAGAGGACAGGGAATATTAACGGTGATGCCTCGGGGGAGGGGGGGGGGGGGGGGGACGGCACTCGAGAAATAATCACACTTTGGGCACGGACAACATTCACAGCTGAAGCAGCGGCAGCACAGAATTTGTGTTAAGATGGAAATTGTGGATTATTGATGGTGATCAAATCTGGCGTGGATGGGACAGGTTGGAGTTTAGTCCTCCTACAACTAGTTACTCCTCTGTAGAAGAGCAGCTAACGCACATACGTATTGCCCACAGTGTACCAAGTGGGGATGGAAAATAAATGGATTTGTGTAAGAATCCAGATTCTGAATCGATTCACAATTTCCAAAATGCTTCTTTTTTTTTTTTTTTATCTTTGAAGTCACTGATAATTGAGAAATACCAAAAAAAGTGTTAATTTGTCCAATGACTTTACCTTTTCGTTTAGGATTGCCTTTGTGCGTTTACATTATTGCAACAAGTTGATGTAACGTTTTCAAATACTGTAAAATCCACACGTTACTCTGCTTTCATTTGCCGCCCTTTTTAAAAAAGCACAGCAGACTGGAGTAGATCCTGAAGTTATCATCTGAATGTACCGAGTTGGGAATCAATTTTTAAATCGAGAGACGATTATTCATCGAATCGTGAGATACCAAAAGACTCACAGCCCTAGTACCAAAGGTCCTAATATGTAGTACATTATATTGCAAGTGAATAATATCGCTCAGCCCCACAACACTTATTCTAAACCTCTAAAAGCAACTATATGATCTGCTTTCATCTAATTGATTCTTCAGGAACTGAAAATGAATTTGATGTTGCAGAAAAAACTACGTTATGTACTCTACTGCAGCAGGTACTACACATACTAGAGCACCATGGGTACTACAAGTAGCTCATGGAATAACTTACTCATCCGGACATAACGTGTGCTTAGCACTGCCTTCCTCTAAGACGGCAGTGACGATTGTAAAAGAAAAAGAAGGAAAACGTTGAAACGGTTGGAAGGAAAGAGAGAAAAGGACACAAAAAAAACAGAGCAACAGAAAACAACCACATTTATCAGGTTCTGCCTTTAGAGTGATATATTTTATGGAACAATATGCCTATGAAGACCAGCTGTGCCACCATGTCCACGGTTACTCGTGGCTTCAGATAGCCGGCGAGTCCCGCTGTGACCTCTCACCTCTCCTCTTCTTGCAGCTGGCCTCGGACATGCACATGGATAGCGAGCTGTTGTCCAGCCCCTCCCCCGTCTGGCTCTCCCAGTCCTCCGGGGGCCGGCCGATTCCACTGGGTCCGTCCTGGGGCTCGGACGTGTCCGGAGGGCTGCTGGGCCCGGTCGCGATGGCCGTGGTCACGTCCTGAGTGGAGCTGCTCTCTGACATGGAGGCGTCCATCGCCGCGGCGTAGCCCGCCATCAGAGCGAGCTCGTCGTCCTGAGACAAGGGCGTCTGGGGAAATTGAGCGCATTGTAAATTTCCTTTTTTTTTTTAAATCAGTTTTCGGGTGAAAGGAGATTTCCTTTGGTTTAACATTTGCATGTGAACATACAAATCCTTCCTCTGGATGCGTGACCAACTATTTGCATCGGCAGCTCCGAGGACCGGTGTTCCCTCGTCTCTCCTGTGTTTATTACAATTCTAGTCAGCATTAAGTGCCACGCCTCATTAGATTCAGGAGATTTGGACTAAGAACTACATGGGTTCCCCGACAAAGCAATGCTGCAGAACGTGATGGCGTAACCACGTTCCCTACGGAGCCGAGAAAATGTGTGACACCACTGAAAAAAAATTGAAAAACTCTGCTTTCCCTGACTTTTTAAAAACATATGGGTAGGATTATGCTCCTATGTCTTTAAGATCGGGTTCTTTCACAGCTAGAAAGTGTTGGTGGGAACTGGTTTCTGATTTCCCAGTATATTAAATAAGTGAAACAGTAATAATGCACCAGTGGAGAGCTCCTCTGGTGCTGGGAACTCGTCCTTACTTTGGCGATGCCAGAGATGATGATTGTACTCTTCTTCACCGGGGACTTGAGCTTCTGCTTGGCGGACTGGTGGAGCTGTCTGATGGCGGCCTCGGCCACCGGGTCGGTGCCGTTGAGCATCAGCAGCTCGGTGTCCGAGGAGGACAAGGCCTTGCTGACCGTGGCCCCCATCATAGAGGCCTGCTCCGACACGCGGCGCTCCGACAGCTTAGACTTGGTGGCCACCGCCTTCTGGGCAGGATCTGAGTTGGCAAAAAGTTGGTTTCATGGACTGCTTCATGGGTAAAACATACATTGTTACGCTAAAGTTAAAGTACATTTTGTATTTGAGCTGTAAATATAATCAAGTTTTAGATTTGTCATACAGAAAACGTCTAATTACTTTCAGTTTGTATAGTTTTGATTTCCAAGGTGTTTGTTCTCCACTACAATAGAATTTGGGATAACAAGACTCTAGTTGCTCTGAGAGGCTGCACTTAACATGCTCCCAGTGACAATGTTAAGAAGAAAATGCATAACAGGTATAATTTGTACATTTGCATCCATAGAGAAACACTGCTAGCTTGTGTTTAATAAGTTGTGGCAGGTTCTTTCAGAGGTTATATGTGTTTATTGCAGAATATAAAATAGTTTATTTGGGAAAAATGGTGACGCAATTTGCAGGGGCTCCTACGGAAGCCCTGAGAGAAAAGTGATGAAAAAAAACATTCATGTCATCCAAGTTGTCTTGTGTTTATGATTTCATATCAGGAGAAAAGAAGAGCACGGGACACTTTAGCCTCTTGTGGCTAGAATGAGTATTACAAAAACAAAAACTTTGAAAAATGATCTTTCCATCTGGCAAAACCTTTTTCCCCCAGAAAGATGATCAAGATATTTTTACTTTTGACCTGTTCTGAAGTAATAAACACAGGAGAGAAAAACTATTGTGGTCAGACTTCACAAGAAAAAATAAATAAAAAATCTCACTTCCCTCTGAAGGCTTCCGTAGGATTTGCATCTAAATAATATTATGGAGTAAATCGATATGAAGACAATTGTCACAGCATCAACATGTACGACATCGGTGTCAGTGCTGTGCGGCCTGGCAGTTTGTGGTGCCGTACCTATGTTGAGTCCAAGAGGGGGAGGGCGGCCCGGCTTGCTCTTCACCGCGGTGATGGTGGTGACCACCGTGCCACAGGGCATGACCGTACGGTCCATCTCCACCCGCTTATTGGAGGCTGGGGTGGGAGGGTGCCAGGACCTCACCTCACTGGGCTCCAGATAGGTAAACTGAAGGATTCAATCACCCCCCCACCACAGTTAAAACCTCAGATAGGTTAAAAGGAGCTCATGTGTATCTGTTGCTATTAAGGCCAACGTGTCATGATATCCCAGTGTGATCTTACATCAGTAGTTAGTGATCCAGTCACTACGTCTTTGGTCATGAGTGCAAATGTTTGCTGTCCTTTGGGCTGCTTCTTGACCAGATCAAAAGGCACCGACACCTGGCCGAGTAATGAGTCTGAAAAAGAGAAACGCGCCTACTTTAGTCTGGCGGTACAAAAACATGTGATCAAAAGAAATCTTCACCACGATGAATGAAACACAAAAGGATTATTTATGCTCGTTATTTTTCCCTTACTCTCTTGAGGTTGTCCATCATTCATTAACTGAATATTGAGCTCTTTTGATCGTCCGTTCAATTCACTGGCGAGATGGCAAAAATAAAAAGGATAATCAGGGAAAGACAGAGAAGGCATTAACAGCACCAACATGGTGGAATACATAGGAAAACAAAAGATCTTTTTATAAGGTTATCTTACAAGATAAACGGCTGGTCCCAGGCAGGATTGGTTGTGTTCTTCAGAACGGAGGTGTTAAGCCTCTGTGGAGGATCGTCTAACTGCATCACACACAGAGGATTGGCGCTGCCTACAAACACAGCAGAAAACAGTCAACGTCACCGGTGTGTGTGTATATATATATATACACACACATACATGATGAATTATGCATATATATATATATATATATACACACATACATGATGAATTATGCATAGATTATGCATAGAGACTCAAAGTAATGACAGAGAGCTCTTCCTCAGCACAAACCGAATACTACGGAGCACTTAAAAACGGAACTTTATGAGCCACAAGTCGGGTTCCAACACCATGAGAGCACTGTGTCTTGACGACTGCAACGTCAGCAGAAGCCTTCGAGACGGAGCGTCCGCCGGGGCAAGTCTGCAGGAAGTCTCACAAGTGAGGCTAAGTATAACTGCTCTTCGCTCAAAGGACGAAAAACAGATAATGAGGTGTTGAACGCTGCATCACGTCTCTGCTGTGCATCATCAAGAGTTGGGGCAGAATACTGAAATGGATGTCTGGAGTCCTGAAAAGCGCTGACTCACAATTAGAGAGTCACTCGACAGACGCTGTTGTTGCAGATGCTGTTCATGGGCAATAATTTGAACAGCCTTTTAGTGACTCGGGACATTTTGTCCTTTGGTGTGTCATGGCTGACAACACCTTTTTTTCCAACCCTAATCATGGTCCATGCCAACACACAGGGTGTAGTGCTACTAGTGTGAGTGTATGATTAGTATCATTATTAAACTGCCAACATTGTTTTGCTTTAAGAAGCGGATTACCACCTTTTACAACCAGTCTTTGCCTCATTATCTGGAGAGCCTCTGTGCCACAAGTAAACAAAACAAACAGAAACAGGCAGAAACAGTCCTTCCAATATGATAAACTCAGTGTTGATTAGCTATAACAGAATGTATGTTACTCTCAAGATGTTTTAAAACGGTTTAATCAAGACCTGAAATACAATTACTGAACGAATTAGCATCAGGACTAAACCCGAACCAGATCTGACCTATTTTTTTTTTTAAAAGGAATATTATCCCCTTGAACTGATCAAACAAGTGAAGCTGGGAAATTTCCCACCCGCATAACAGTTGCCTGGAAAACACAAACAGAACCAGCAGGGTATTAAAGAGACGGTTCAATCTGGAGTGTTTTTGGTTCGAGTTGCAGAGAATCGGAGGCATCGGGCGTGGAGGCGTCTGCGTGCGGAGGACACTAGCGGTTTCATTTCCAAGAACAAGAGCGTCCAACCTGCAGCGTCCTCCTCCTGATTCAGTGTCACTCGGATGTTCTTCACCAGCAGCTTCCAGTCGTGGGCGCGGGGCGGTTTCGGGGGTGAAAGTATGTTGTTGCACGCTTCCTATTGGGAGAAACCACAGCGGGGGAATAACTCAACAACGTTGATCTACCGGCCGTAATGTTAACAGCAACCATGTAAGCAAAGTGACACGTGACGTATGACATCATGTGATGACTGAGCAAAGAGCACATTGGTAAAAACCTTTTGGTAAATGCGTGTCAGCATAATAAACTCATTTTACTACGTTAGTGCAGGCTTTAATTATTCATACGGCGACGCCGATCACATGCTCCAATTATGAATCTTTGACACGTTCGTGGAGACACAGTGGCTTAGTAGGTTTAACATTAATGCAATAACCCTCGAGAAGCATCTAAATGAATCGGATCAGTTGCCTTGAGTGACCTTGATATAAATGTATAGATTTAACATGCAATAACTTGTTTGTTTTTTGCCACTCGTGTTCTGGGACTCTCTATAAAAAAAAAAGCCAGAGCTATTCACCGCAGATTCACTAGGAGCAACCCCTAACATTATTTTCACGTTGTACACATTGTTGTAAAAATAGTTGATAGTCGCTTTCAAGTCTATTTGCAGTACTGCAATCCGTGACCTGGTATGACAAACTTGCAGTCACTTGTCCGCACAGCGTCCTCGTGAGGCAGCTCTCAACGTGTGACCGCGCTCACCTTGACCTCTGAGGCCTGAGCGGGCCGGCAGCTCAGCAACACAGAGGGACGCGTGGCACACAGCAGCTGCTTCAGCTGCTCCTTCACGGCCGCCACACTGGAGGTGTTGCCGTTGTCCTGACAGAGAGAGAGAGCTGGTGTTGATATCAAGCATGTCCCACATACTAAACACATATTGACGGTATTAAACCAGAAACATAACCAACCTCCTTTGCAGAGATAAAAAAATAAATACTTATCATATTAATTATTTTAGACACTTGTCTATTTATTTTTGTGTCGTTACAGTGAAACATCACTCCCCGCGTTGCTGTGCTGGCCTTTGTTGTGGCGTGTCAGCACTTACGCAGACGACAGATGTCAAATTACCTGGGTGAAAGTGGGCGTCACCTGCAGCTCCTCCGTCTCCAAGTGAGACACGCCCCAGCTCACCTTGACCACATCCGCAGCTTCTTGCATCTGCAGGTCAAGCTGAGGAACACAGATGAGAGAGGGGAAGAAAAAAAAGCAATGCCACGGTGATCAGAGGTCACACACTGAAGTAAGATTTTAATTTAAATGAGATAAAACTGGCATTTGCAATATCAATACAGATTTTCTGGATATCATGACACATTTAGAACACGAGTTTCGGGATGCTGTTTAAAGTTTGCTTTAACCTCATTATAAAAGAATGTCTGTTTGCTCAACGTAACGGCTGTAGAATAATGACACCATCAGCGTCTAGATTGGTTCCCTATAGTCTCACTTTTACTTTGCAATTCTGTCTAGCACCGGGTGCGATCTCCTGGGGAAAGGAAGGAAGTGCATCAACCATTTCACAACCCAAACAGGAAGAAGATAGCGCTTCTGTTTTCCCAGCGAGCTATCGGTAGCTACCCCAGGCACCAAAGAGGATCAGTGGACCAGTGGAAGTTACTATCCCCAGTAGTGGAATTGCAGATGGTGGAAGAACCAAAGTAACTGTGGAAACACGATGCAGTATGTCCTGGGCTGTGTTGCTAATTATTTTCCAAAGAAAGCAGCTAGCACTAACTAAAAAAAATAGTGTTAATAGCTGTTTTGTAACTCCACCGGCTATAAAGTTGCTGTGGTTATGTTGTTCCTTGAATGGTCAAATATCAAGCCAGTAAGCAAGCCTTAAATTGTCACAACCGCACCAATTTTTTGTCGTGCTTTAATTTGTTGACGAGCTACGTTGTCATATGTTGAATACATTATTCTGTCAATCTATTCGACAGCTGCCGTCTCCAGATGGCATTCATTGGTTGGTCTTGGATTCCATTTAAATACATAAACATTTGGTTAATTTTCTTTGTTTTTATAAAACTTGATTATTTCTCTTATAATCACGCCCTATTCTCAATCAATCAGATATAATAAAACCTTATTTCCAATTTAAAAAACAAGACTGATGCCGTTGCCATGCGCTCTCAAGAAGAAGAAGAAGAAGAAGAAGAAGAAGAAGAAGAAGAAAAGACTGGGCCATCCTGTCCCAGCATGCCTAGATTCCAGTGAAGACTGAACAACCGCCTCTGTGGTGCCGAACAAAGGCCTCATCAGATAACAATGAGAATGCTTTGATGGATCCAGCAGCATAATATCACAGGCTGCATTGATAAGACCCGGATCAGTTCATGCAAACAGCTTTGTGTGGAAGGTACTACATTGGCATAACAATAAAAACTTCAACCACATCAATAGTTTGCAGAGAAGCTATTTATTAAAAAAGGTAAAATATAACCATTAAAATGATTTCATATCTCCTCGAGAGAGAGAAGTGCCTGTTGGGAAGTCCTACAACAGATATGTAAATGTAGCGGTACCGCATTGGGGCGACACATGTCCAATGTGTCACCCCTCATCACATGCGACAGGCCATGTTGTGCAGTCGTGTGCTAAAAGACTCGGCACAGCACGCGGCACAGCACAGTGCACTGGGGGGTTTTATTGTGTCCGTGTACAGCAAATGCCTCGGGGCTTCTGGTCCACGCATCCCGGCACTCATAACAGGACGAGCCAGGACCATTCTAGCATGAAACCCCGATGCCAAAAGCTATGTTCCAGTGGCTGGATGGAGACATTTGAAAAGGGCTCTCCGACTTTTCCAGACTAAGCTGAAACAATTAGGGTGAAAAGGAGACAAGAGGCTTCCTTTATGTTCCTGCCACAACAACTGATCCGCAACCAAAACAAAAACCGGCCCGCCTCTAATCCCGACTTCGGCTTTCGAGGCGCTCACTCACTCAGGTTGTATTTATGGCACAAAGAGTTCAGCTGAGAAGCACCTTATTGGTTTAAAAATAGCCGTAATACAATTAGGTTAGCTTGTATAGCCGCTTGCATCCATAGATTCCATAGTGAAGATTTAACACTGAAACTAAGAGCAGGATCAAAGCTTACCACGGCTTAATGTACACAAGCCGCTAAACATCCACTTTAAGTCGCTTCATTTGAGGACTGTAATGTTTTACTGAGACAATGAGCGCAGGCAGGTTTGAGCATGAGAAATAAAGAAATAAAGAAAAGAAAATCACTTCAATCTCCAGGAAAGGAACATGGCAGTAATTTGTGTCATACCTTCTTCATCAATCCTGTACATGGCCCCCTGACAAATATTAATGCCGACAAAGTGGGCCAGCCGCACTGGAAACGCGGCCCGACAGCGATTTTAATGAGGTCCTCGGGTCATTTGCCAAGCACAGAAAGATATCTCAACCATTTCATCTCAGCCTCCTGCCAGCAGTGACCCAGAGCTGGGTGCCACATCGCGTTCTATAAAATCTCCCGTTAACCTAAAACCCAGTGACTTCCAAAAGGATGTAACTCTGTTTTCAGACAGCGTTCAAGGCATGTGCACAGACGAAACAATACGAGTGTTGCTTACTCGCAGCGTTAATAGATGCCTTGGGACAAGGCTAAAGAGCATTTACCTGCAGCTCCAGCGGAGCTATACAGACGCTGTATTTACACGGGTCCGCTGTAGCCGTGGTTGCCGATGATGCGCCGAGAGAGAACTGAAGCTTCTCCCCGACCACGCTGCAGCGGGCGGCCTGTTGGGAGGACAAATTGAGGCGTTAGCGCAATGTAAATATCCTGAGACCGCCGGCGCTGAAGGCGACTCACGAGTAGTTTATACACCGTGATAAGTAATGCAAACAGGGAGGGACACGAGAATGTGTACTAAACTGATAGGTGCTGTATGTCACAATCAGAATTAGCTTCATTGGCAATGTGCGTTTACACATACATGGAATTTGACTCCGGTTTCACATAGCTCTCATGCTGTCTTAGACTTTAGCTTAAACTAAAAGGCAGAACATCGGCCTTGGATGGAGTTCATGGTGAATTTGAGAGAAAGGGAAGAACATCTGTACTTGCTTTCAATGGCATTATCAGCAGATTCAATAAACCACTTTCACTGCAATGGAATGCATCTGGAACCGAGCAAATTACCCCAGAATCACAAGTGTCCTCTGACTTGAAAACACATCTATTCATTGCGTTCATTCTGGTTTCAGTGGAGGGTGGGTGTGCTCGTGTCCTGCTGGGTATTAAATCACCGTGAGGGGAAACCTAAGCACGGTGCATTCCTGTGTTCCTGCTCCTCCTCGCTGCTCAGCTTGACAGCCATGTAAGCGTCTTAGAGCTCTATAGCGCACACTCGCGTACACAGCGTGTGGGCAAAAATAAAGCCTCTGCTCATTAAACTCACCGCATTCAACAAACAGAGCACCTGGTATTTTGCTCCACATCGTGATTGTCACAAAGAAAAAGGCTGAGTTTGCACCGGGAGTAGTGCAAAGCCAAGCGGGGCAGCAACACAGCGAGCAATTTGTCCCTATTTGACCTCTCTCAAAAGAAATAAAAGCCCGCCGGTGGCAGTTTGTTTGACACACGCGCTCTGCTGTACACACATCTGTCTGACTGATAATAAAGAAAGTTACATGATACCAGCCTCTTTTAAACAGAAGTGTTCGTTCAATGAGGCTTGTGATGTCTGTAATATGCATGTGGATACGAGCACAACTCAAGAGCAGATTCATTTGCCAAATCTAAAAGAATGGGGTCACATCTGTACAAAAGTTGGCCAGGTGATGACTCATTGCTGGTCCACTGCAGGCTGAAACGCAGCACTGGTAGAAGAGCAGCCTCTTCTCCACTGAATAAGAGAAGGGGAGAGTCATTCGTAGGAGAGCTTTTATCAATAAAGTACATAAAGAAGTAATTCGACATCTATGTGCGTCTGCTGCTGCTGCTGCTATAAACCAAATGAAGGCTGTAGCTGCCATGAAAAAAGACATTATCTTGTCAGTGGTTGGGAGGCGGAAGAGGACACTGCATCCACACCAAACGTACATTGATCCAGACATCTCCCAGGGGAAAAAAAGCCACTCTGTATTACTAAAATCATTTGTGATCAGTGTACCTTGTTTCTGCCAGACTTCTGAAAGCTGGACACTTGGCTGACCATGAGCTTCGATGCCGCCAGATCATCATCCTCCGCAAATGTCAACAGAACCGGATTCTGATTGGTGGTGAGGGGGGGAGAGGAAGGAAACATTAAATCAACAGCAAACACCTAGTATGAGACTCACAGGAGCAGGGAATGAAGCCGTAGCCAACAAATGACTGGAATGCATCACATTGGCAATGCCAATGCATGTGTTCTGACTTGATAACACCTTGTAATACAACTAGAAAGAAAACTCTAATGGATCAGGGGTGGTGCAATGAATGAATTGACGCTCCTCAGTTACAGGACCGTTACACGACAATAAGACTTTACAATAAGTCACCTCTGGCCAGATCCTCTGTAAATTAATTAATCAACATCAATAGCCCTTGCACCGCTTTTGTTGTTTGTTACACTTCATATACTCTACACTACACATACTTTGCATCTTTGCACTCTTTATTGTTTAAATGTAATTCCCTAAATTAATACTCTCTGCGCTGTGTGTGTGTGTGTATATATATATATATATATATATATATTTCTTCCCTGGTATTCTTATTTTTGTGTCTGTAAGCTGCTAGTTCGACAACAAATTTCCCCTTGGGGATGAATAAAGTATCCATCCATCCATCCATCCATCCACCCAGTGTGCATTAAAGTAGTAGAGTGATAAGCTTTGTGTCTAATGTCAAAAGGATGGGATGAGACTTAATGCGAGTGAGCATCCATGAGATGGACTTTCTGCAGGTCATCTCTATGACACTTGTCCTGCCACAGAGCACAGGGGTCGTGGCTGGCCGGTCATGACACTCACCCCGCTCCTCCTCGAGCGCTCATTCAAAGCCCTGCACCAAGCTCCTCTCCACTGACTCCTCCAGCTCTTCAGTGACAGCGCCCATCCCAGCAGCGCCGCGGCTTCCTCCTGCGCCGCATTGTCCTCGGCCGCTGTGCGCTCGCGTCCCCCGGGCCGTTGCTGGAAATACTGCACGAAGTACAGGAGCAGGGTGACCAGGGACGCGAAGAAAAGCGTGACCATGCATAGCCACTGCGGATCCTCCAAACCCAAATATGAACCGGAACTTTCAGAGTCGGACATTCTTTGCAGATGAGAACGATGAACAGAGCTTAACACGCCTCCTCCGAGGAACACCCGGGCGACCTCATAGTCCGTATTTGATCAAGGAGAGGCGAAATCAATGAAAGCGATCGCCCACAGCTGATAACAGCACAGATCTCAAGCCCCAAAACAAATTGTGCTTATTGTGATCCATGTTGCAGTACTGTATAGTAGCTTTAACAAGCGATATAGATGTCACACACTACGCGAGCTGGCCATAGAGACCGAGAGCTAAAGGTCTCCGGCTTCAGATCAACTGCAGGAACGCGCACTCTCCTCGTCTCTCACTGGAAACCGGTCGTTAGCTTAGTTAGCTAATCTTCGCCACGGTTCGCTTAACTTGCTCTTCTTCGTTAGCTTCGGAGCCGCCAAAGTTTCCCAAATATGAATTATTTCCAAAAGTCCGCGGTTTAGTTCCACAGAGCGACGAGCAGACGTTGAACAAGAGTCCCGGGAAACATCCTGGAAGCGAAGGGTGCATTTGTCGGCGCCGGACTCGCTTCGCGGCTCAACCTGACTGTACAAAGTTGCCGTCTTCTGAAACGGATATGTGGCACAAACTGTAAGTCCCAGAATGCACCGCGACGGTTTGCGAGAGTTTGTTGTTGTGTCGTGATCTCGCGAAACTGAACGTATGACCCAAATTAGGACACGTTATGGTGTTTAGAAAGGCTTTTACGTGATTTTTTTACACTGGATCTAGACTCATTACAAATACGTAATTGAGGTCAAACTTAAAAATGTAAAAGACTTTAAAAGCACTCTGCTGATCCTCGCGACTTGCCGTAGATCCCTCCGCTGTCATCGTCACCACATCTTCCTGTCCCGTTTGGAGTAAACGCTTAACGCTAGCTAGCTTTTGTTTCAATGTTCACGTGCTCGGTTCGCAGACTTTACATTTGGAAGTAGGTTAGCCTTTCGGGGAAGTACTGTTTTTTTGCAATACACCGTAATAGGATGTGTGGGATAGGCCCCGCCCATCCGTAGAGGTAAACAAAGTACAGCTTCGTCACCCAACGTGATCAAGCTGTTACACAGCAGCCATCGCCACCCAACTCAAGTTGTCGCCCGTAGATGGAAACAACAATCATTTCGCTATGAATTGCCGCTCAGAGGTTCTCGAAGTAACGGTGGAGGCGAGGCAGGTGGAAGAAGCGATGCTGGCTTTGCTGCACACCATTTTACTGCATCGCAGCTCCGGGAAATTTCACTACAAAAAGGAGGGCACCTACTCCATAGGTACCGTGGGCACGATTGACATCGACTGCGACTTCATCGACTTCACGTTCGTCAGGGTGTCCTCTGAGGAGCTGGACAGAGTGATCAGGAAAGCTGTGTCTGAATTCAAGGTAATTGGTGGGTTTCGAACCTACGACTGTCTGTAACACCGCCTGCAGGCCTATAATCTGACGAGTTTATTACACGCTTTTTGGTTACAGGACGCGCTGAGCGGTGATGGCATGGGGCAAATCTCCCTGGAGTTTTACCAGAAGAAGAAGTCTCGCTGGCCCTTCTCCGACGAGTGCATCCCCTGGGAGGTGTGGAGCATCAAGGTCAACGTGGTCAACCTGGCCAACGAGCAGGAGAGGCAGATCTGCAGGGAGAAAGTGGGCGAGAAGCTGGGCGAGAAGGTCATCAACGTCGTGGAGGTCATAAACCGCCACGAGTACCTGCCAAAGATGCCCACGCAGTCTGAAGTGGACAATGTTTTCGACACCAGCCTCAAGGATGTCCAGCCCTACCTTTACAAAATCACATACCAGATCACAGACTCGCTGGGCACCTCTGTGAGCACGACGATGAGAAGGCTGATCAAAGACACCCTGGCCCTGTGAGGACGTGCTCCAAGACGGAGAGCAGAAAGATCTGGACCATTTGATCCATAACTGTATCTATCGTGATGCCTGACGACTCTTTTTTGAAGTTCAGAAACACAAGTTGACAGCTGTACTGCTGCTACACCTCAGCAGTGTCGGTGTAGGCGCCTAATCAGTAACTTAGTTTGATGTCTCTGCTGTGGTTTCAGTATTGCTTTTATTCTTGATGATGTAATGTTGATTTTAAAAGGCATTTTGTTTTTGAAAGCTTTCTCAAATTATCTCCACCTTTTACCGTCTAGGAATGTAACTTAAACCGTAGCAAATAACACTATATATCAGTTAAATTCTTTCATAAATTGTGTTGCAGATAATGTCAAGTCTGTAAAATTATTGTTAATCTTTGACAATAAATGTTTGTTGTAACTGGTGGTCAACAATCACAGCTCTTTCAAACTAACGATCAATTCTGTAAACCTATCCCGACATTTTGAGATGACAACATCTGCTGGCAAAGATGTCCCCCCCCCCTTTATGAAAAAGATATGGCTGAGTTTGCGAGCAGATTTCCTCATCTATGTGAAAGCTTCCTCTCTGCACACAGTTGGAGTGTGACCTTACAGATTGGTAGGACAGGATTTCCAGTTGGCCATTTTTCCAAATTAAAGCAAACACCTCCTTAGTTCACTCCCGAGTTTTCCAGCCAGAAATTGTCACCGTGGCCCCCAGCTTGAAAAACATCCCCCTTGGTTGTCTGCCAACTGGAGAACGTGCGTGTCCGTTTTCACATACTTTAGTTACACAGGTGGACACGCTGTCTTTTTCCTCACCAGCAGTCACATTGATGGGTTGGTGAGTGAATATGTGGCACTTTTTTTTTTTTTTTGTGTATCCCTAAGTCCAACTTTTGGTGACAAAGAAGATGCAGTAAATATCGACAGTGCATATGTACGGAGTATCGGGATAACGGGTATTCAAAGCTCCAAGGGGTCCATGTCAAATAAGACAGTTAAAGAAGACATGTCATTCTCAGTCGATGTGTCCTTGAGCAAGACACTTACCCTGAATTGCTCCCCGTTGCTGTGTATAGATTCTTTTTTTAAGTTGCTTTGGATAAAAGGGTCAGCTAAATGAAATGTAATTCTCAGTTACAAGTTCATATCTGTATCTATATTTTGGGTTTCTCCTAAAACATGTTTACATGCTTTAATGTAACCCCCCTCCAAAAAATACTTTAGTTTACTCATTGTTTGAAACTATCTGTTTTAGCTAGCGCCCGTCTCTTTAAGCTCCTCAAAAAAGGCTAGTCTGTGCCGATTGGCAGTATAGTGCATCTTTGCAAAGGCAGTCCGCCCAAGTAGTGAAAAGGGGAGTTTTAATGATAGCGGCAGCAAACAAGCTCACTCAGGGTCAACGAACGTCCTGCAAATGTAGTTCAATGCTTTTTGATCAAGCTTTAAATGAGCTGAGGGGAATGGTTACCGAAACATTTGAATACCACAAAAAATTGTATATATACACACTCCATTGTTACTCTTTATTACAGAAATGAAGCACAAAAACTGTAGAAAAACCTAAACACAAAACAGCTGCAAGTTTCAAAAAGCAACAATAATGCAACCAATGCTGATACAAATAGTCATTATTGCAGTGAGTGCACAGGAATACTAAAAAGATAAAACCTTTGTTTACTAACAAAATTGGTACAAAATTGAGGATACAAACACTTCCATGTACACGATTTCTAATCATTTCTGTGAAGCTGTCAGGAAGTCTTTCATCACGAGAAATTAAGAGCACTATTATCAATACAGACGTTCTCCAAAGAATTTAACATCACAATGCAGCTCGCGTTTCAGAGGAAAACAAATTCCCATAGTTTATGTGGAGCACTCTTTGAATGCAACATCTCCCAAATTGCAGCAACTGTAATAATTTATGACGAAGGTCTAATCCATCAAGCCAAAGCATAACTATATACTTGTACAAGAATACAATTGTGAAACAACTGGAATACAATCAACACAACCTGTAATAATAAATCGTTAGGGAGCAGGAACACTTTCTCGCCATTCATAGAATAAAAGATCTGCGTCCTCATGCTTCCCTCTTCTTGAAAAGCCTGAGTCATAAATCATCTGAAACTCTGTTGTGCTTTTGTTTAAAATAATAGCGAAAAAAATATTTTCAAAATTGCATAAGGCCATTAAAGCACTGTAAAGCGTGGTTAATTGCCACACAGGCATTGCACTGGGGTGGTGGACTTTAGTGATTGAGAAATTGTGACAATGTTTAATATATAACAAATTATATAATTTTCATTTCAATTACTTGATTATAACCATAAACTGCATTACCATCCTGCAGTGTGCTTTAAAAACATTCTTAGAGATTAAACCATGTCATTTAATATTTAGGATACTGTCAAAAAAACAATTTGACCCTTTTTGTTCCATTACTAAGCTGGTCTGAGCACCTTTTACAAATGAGCTTGTTAGCAATAAGTTAGAATGATTCAGTCATTAACCTGGTGAAAAAAAAAAAAAACTCTCAAATCTCATGATTGCACTCATCTCATTCATCTGTATACATCTAAAAAAAAGATATGCCTCAAGGCGAGCAGTAAGGAATCCAAGTTAAAGAACTGCATGGAGACTGTACACGACTAATCAAGGCTGCATCCTGAATGCTAGGCCTAAAACCAAAAAGGTGTCTGAGGTGGCTTTCATGTGCAGGTTGTGACTTTTTTTTATTATACTGATTATTAAATCGGCCCCCATTACACAAAATGACGCAAATGTGATAAGATTGCAAAAGTGCAATAAGAAACTCAAATGTGAGAGAACCAATGCAGAGGAATGCCAAGTATGTAGAAACCAAACTACTGGACCTGTTTTTCATGTATACTTACGCAGCCTAAAAACCTCAGTCAGTGACAGGATCCAAGTGAACATTTGGGACAATGTCCCCCCCCACCCCACCCCCCCTCTAACAGAATCAAACTGTTAAACAAAGTGCATATTGAAAGTCATTGTTGAGGCCACCAATATCATCTGAAGGGTGATATCTCTTCAAGGCGAGAGATAGAGCCAATAGCAGGGTCAAAAAGCACAACTTTTGTATTCAACTGGGACCTCCATTAAAATGTGAAGCACTGAGAAAACAATGTACATGGGTTGCCACTTTAAAAGTGGCACAGCTGGTGCAACTTTGTCCCTATATAGATAGATCAATACAAGTAAACAACTGAAGGAGTTTAAAATAGATAAATGCTTATAGCTCATTGAAGAAAAAAAACAAAAAACAGTTATAATCTCATTTCACGGAGAATTCTAGCACTTGATTGCACATTCACGTTTACGCCTCTAATGAACATGGCCACTTCAATATATATGACATTGGAGGAAAGCAAACAAGCTATACATTCAGAGTCTTCCTTTTTGTAGGCTGAGGTGTGTTTACTCTCACATGAAGTATTGTCTCAGTGCACCACCACCACTACTGGTCTGGTGCTTTACGCGTGGCTGTGACTCTGCTCGTGGCTCCAGAGACTAAAGGCCGTCTTGAAGGTCCTGTGACAGAGTTTACACATGTACTGCCTCTTGAACGTCAGGGCCGAGAGAGACGGCGCGTGGTAAAAGAGGGTGTCTGATTCCTGAGGGCCGCCTGCGTTCTCCGTGCTGTCTGACCTCGACAGAGGGCTGTGGCCGCCGGCTTGCTGCTCGAGCTCGGGCCTCTTCGCCTTGCTCGCCGACGACGAAGACGAGCCGCAGGGCTCCGGGCTGCTGGACTCCTCGGCTATCGCCGCGGCTATCGCTGGCGCCGCCGCCTGGGCGGCCTTGAACGCGGAGGAGGAGGAGGAGGAGGCCTGCGGGGAGGGCCGATCGGCGCTTTGAGGGGTCGCCGGCGGGGAGGGCGACAGAGACGACGGGTCCCTGTCGATCTCTTTGGCTCCGGGCTCGCTGGCGGTCGACATGTGGGACTGGAAGTGGCTCCAAAGGCGGAAGTTGGTCCTGAAGGCTTTGTTGCAGATGTGACAGATGAACGGTTTGATGTGGCATAGCAGCTCCTGGTGCCGGTCCAGGTCTTTGCGAGAGCTGAAGAGGTTTCCGCATTTCTCGCACGGCCACACACCGGCTTCGTCGGGCCCCCCTTTGGCCGACTCAGAGTTCTCCATCTCGCTCACGGCCTCCTCTAACGGCTCTTCTTTCACCACCAGCCTGCCGTGGTGGCTCATGCTCAGGTCCTCAGGCACATAGGACGAGTCTTCGGAATCGTACAGCGGCGGACCCGAGGAGTCGCTGTAAGCGATGACCTCCCTCGAGCTCCCGGGCGCCAGAGGCCGCTCGTCGCCGTAATGCTCCTCGCCGAGCGCGTCGGACGCCTCGTCGCTGTTCTCGTGCTGCCTCAGGTGAATCTGCTCTTTGACGGTCATCATGTTGTGGTTGTGGACCTCCACCTGGTGGCGCCATATGCTGAAGGAGGACTTGAAGGTCCGCATGCACTCCAGGCACGTCAGTTTCTTGTACTTGCAGTGAGCCTCGTGGTCCGTCTTGACCGTGGGACTGGAGAAGCGGAGGCCGCAGTAGGGGCACACCGTCGCGTGCCGGCAGCCCCGCTCGTGGTCGCCCTGCTCGAAGAGCGAAGACAGCTTCATGTTGCAGAGTCGGCAGCAGTAAACGCCGGCGTCTGCGTTCTGCTGAATGTTCTCGTCCCGCTCCTGGTAGAGGACGCTCTCGCTCTCCATGTCCTCGTCAGGTTTTTCCGCAGGGTGCGTTCTTAAATGCTGTCTGTACTGAGACTGGAACACGAACACTTTCCCGCAGTAAGGACATATGAAGCTGGGCCTCGATCTCTTCTTGGCGAGTGCAGACGATTGCAGACCCTGCTTATTCCTCTTCAACTTCCAAAGCAGCGCCTTCTTGATTTCCCGCTCTCGCACAATGTCGATCAGCTTCTTCTGAAACTTCTCGTCCAGCATCGAGGAGCTGGAGGACGACGCTGGGTTTTGTAACACACCGTGCTGAGTTTGGCAGTGAGTCCACACTTTGAAGTTGGTATGGAAGCGCTTGTGGCAGATGTCGCAAGCGTACGGCTTTTCGGGGTTGTGGTACATATTGACGTGGCGGTGCAGTCCGGCGCTGGACCTGAAAACCTTCAAACAGTTCCAGCATTTGAAAATCTTGTTCTGGGGCGGCTCGCCGCTGTTTTCGTTGGAGTCGCTGCCGGCGCTCTGAGGCACCGCGTCCGACACGTTCTCATCAAGCGAGAGGGTATGCTCCTTAAATATTTTGGTCTTCTTGAACGGGTACCTTCTGTTGTCCGGCCTATCCTTCCTTTTCCCAAAGGGGTTGAAGTCTGACCTGGACTCTTGCTCGTAATCCGTTTGCAAATCTCGGAGATTGACTGGCAACGCATCTCCAACTGTGATTTGAATAATGTCCATGGGGTCACCGAGTGGACTGCTGGGCTCATCCTTCACACTGTACTCTCTTTTTACCTGAGTATTTTCATCATACCTGCTGGGGTACTTTGACCTGAGAACCAGGGGAGATGTTCTATTTGAATTGCCGTTGTGAGCAGACGTTTCTGACTGAGATGATTTCGATGCCATTTTGACGACCGACTGTTCGCGGTTCTGCAGCCCCTTGAGCTCCAGCGTGGGCGAGAAGACCGGAACGGGGCTGTCCATGGACAACGATCTCCGGAGGAGGCTTTTTATGAGCGGCCCGCTCCTGTCAATGGTCTGGCTTGGCTCGCTGGCCTGACCCCGGAGGGGCACTTTGGATTGATAGTGGGCCTGCAGCGCCTCGTCCTCCTCTTTCGTGTCCAGCTCAGTGCCAGACTGCAGCCCGGTGTGCTGCACTTCCGCATCGCTGAAAGACACCGACGACGTCAGCTGGGGCCGAACGGACGCGACGTGCGACGAGTTCCCTTTCAATATGGAGGCGTACGGATGGGCGGGCTTCCTCACGGCAGCTTCGCTCTGCTCGGATGACTTCCTGCTGATGGCTTCAGAGTTTCTGAGAGAGTCATACGACTTGTGTTCTGATGGAGGCAGGGCGGGCTCTTGAGCCGAGTGGGGGGGAGAAGACGATCTCTCTGATGCTTTCCTCTCATAATTCGAGCGAGAGGGATGGGTCGTGTCGTTCCGGACCCGACGCACAATGACGCTCCTTGTCTGGACGTCGATCTCGTCGCCCTCTGAGAACGAAAGCCTTTTTCTGGACACGCAGTAGGACGCGTGGGGCCTTGTTGACACTATGTTGGTGAGGAAAGGGATTCCAAGGCTGTAGCCCAGCTCTTGGATGGCTGCCAGGCTGCCTTTGTCCACAAATAGTGAGGAGGAGTAAATGTAATTCAGAACTATCTCAAAGGCGTCGGGCTCACAGAAGTCCAGGTTCACAACTTTGAGAGACTCTGCGTCCGTCCGCGTGAACAGGACCTGGAAATACTCACTGGTGGTGGCCAGAACGCTCTTATGGGCCTGGTACCTCTGGTCCGCCACGACCAGGACTACGTCACACATCTGGCCCCGCAGGCGCTGCTCATTCAGAACCCCCAACACTGACAGGGCATGGGAGGGGTTGCTGTAATGCACTAGGCTCTCCATGGCTGAAAGACAAGACGAGAGGATTGCATTTTAACACCGGAATGTAAACACAAAAGGAGATCATTAAGTGGAGAGAGTGGGTCTACTGGTCTTTGTCTACGGGGTCACAACACCATCAGTGTCAGTGAAGTTCCATTATATTATCCCAGTATATGATGGAGCCTTTTATCAGTGTTAATCCAGCCCAACATGTGCCAATTATGTTGACATGTAAAGTAGCCTTGCGGTAACAATTGATTAAATATAATTTCAAACAGTGTCAATCTTGAAACTAAATCAATATGCATTTGAACAGAATAAAAAAATGAACCAGTGTTTAAATGTTTTTTTTATTCAAACCAGCATGATTCTACTGCAGGTTTTGAAAAAAATCTTGAAAAATATATATTATTGTAATGCTTGATTTAATATGGAAAGAGGATTTTTGTTTTTCACATTCACGCAATAATTTTACTTTTTACTATAACTTACAAGATATTGGCTGCCATCTGATGGTAAATAGAGGCAACAAAAAGCCTTGAAATTAGTTTAATTAATTCAATAAATAAATGTTTAGTGATTAGCCTCAGTTAAGACATTACTGGGGAGTGTTATCTAAGCATATTTGCTAATAAATACATGGCCTATGTGCCAAAAATAATGGTCACAGTAATGACACTTTTGATTGACTTAAAAGTGCAGCGGTTAGTTGATTAATTGAACGACAGAAAAATGATTGCCAGACTACTTTTATACTCAAATAAGCATTATACTTGCCCTACAAATTTAAGTATTATTTAAAATGTATTTTTTTTTTCAAGATGAAATGACGAATACGATCCACCAGTCATTTGTGAGGATCTTCTGCTGCTCTTTATTTTTTGTATAAAATAATAGGTAGATTAATTGATAATGAAAATAATTGCTGGCCTCCTGTCAACAAATGCTGACTTTTGTTGACCCTATTTTTCTTCCTGGTTGTTGTTTGTGGTGATCGCTTGAGTTATACAGAAGGAAATACAGCGCTATGTGCATTACATCATGTTGGGAGTCAGAAGGTATGGACATGCAGCTCTGTCAAGCCATCCTCATTGACACAGACAAATGCAGGAAGTTCAACAAGTTGGCCTTTAAAATAAAAGGCTCCAGCTCACATGAATTATAGATCACCGCCACATAAAGCATAAACATGTTTAACACACTTTTATGAAATAAAACACTAACTTTCAAAGAAAAGAGCAGCATTTTATGCAGCAAACGGCCTACACTTCACATGTGTGACTATTGTTTAGGTCGTCATCTACTAATTAAATTAATTGTGATACAAGATGCACCAGGATCTGGCTGGTTTACCCCCATCTGTCCTGAGGGTTTAATATGAAAACAATTGAAGTTAAATATGAAAACAATCTCCCTTAAGTAGACATTGAGAATGTTTCTGCAATTTGCACTAAATTGCCAGTTTATGGAGGTACAGAAGAGTGTATGTTTAGTTTCAGAAGTGTGTGTGAGACCTGTAATTTAAGTTACAGGTACAATTAAAGCGATATAGCATTTTGGAAATAGTAATATGTATATATTTTTTTTAAATAAAATATAAAACAATAGAAATTGTATGTTAATCTCTGCTGTATTGTTAAGGCACTAATTTAAAATCATGATTAGTTTCCTTACCAGAATACATAATGTTGTATTGGCATCTTCACAACAAGGAACCCTTTACTGCCCTTAATTTTTTATTCATGTTTTATTCCAGCACTTTTTCTATGAAAATAGCACCTGTAAATAAAAATATAGTTTACATTTAAAAAAATGTAACCTAAAAAAAAACATGCCTGCAGTTATTCCTGTCAGGCTGCGTATAGCCATGTCAACCTCCACCATCGAGTTAGGGCTGCCTGTCAGTAACCTGAGACGCCAAACAAATATGCATTGAGGTGATTTTTTGGAGTAATAAAATCAACCCGACACGCCTGAAAGCCAGGAGGGGTCAAATAAATATGATTTTTGAAAACGTGAGGGGTCATGGACCCTGCAGAAATTACACTCTTGGAAGTATGCTCAAATAGTAAATACACAAGTGCATTATTAAATCCTACTTTTATGTAAGTGTTTTTTTTGTTGGAGCTGATTTTGAGCACTTTATGGCAACGTTTGCAGCGGTAGTTTGAGGTGCTGTTAGGACCGTCATGGAGGTAGGGCTGTTGTAAGAGACTGCATTAGTTTTTAAGTAGGTGTACTAACCGAGTGTATTGACATACAAGTAATAAGACAACAATTTGTTCGAGTTTGTTGGTATTGCTCAGATGAACACATTGTTGTGCAACATGTTTTTACAGAGCATTGTGGCAGAGGCCTCTATTTGGGTGCATTGTAATTATAATTTCCGAATACGAGAACAATTACATCTTCACCTAAAAAAAAGTGATTATCATATTGATTTGTAGTGCCTTCGGGCTTTTATTTTGAAAAAGGTGACCGGAAGACGTGCCACTTATGTTGACGCTTTCTAAAATAGGCTCATGGGCACTGGGCAGAAGCTTCATTCATTCATAGAAAAAAAATGAATGCCTCTCCGTCCAAAACTTGTCGTCCACGTGAAGAGAGCAACAGCGAATGTTCGCTCGTGTCAGTTTTTTTTCCGCGAGGAGGAAGTCGCGTGAATGCTTTTCGGCGTCGGATCGCAACGTGAGACGTGGCTCAAATTCACATGACACGTTAACTTCTCCACCCGAGACGCCACTTTCAGTTCAGATAAACCGGGTCACGAGTTGCTCGTTTTCGTGCGGACCGAGAGGGCGTAAAAGAACCAACGGCTACGGCGGTTTGGCTTTAACGGTTCTACCGACTCAAGAAGGAGGCGGGGAGGGAGGGAGGGGGGGGAAGTTGAGCGCGTTTCAATGGACTCCACCGCGGCAAATCCCGGAATGAAAACACAGTCGGTGCAAACAGAGAAGCAGTTAGTGCGCGCGAGAGAGAAAAAGGGGGCGGGGGGGAAGAGGAGAATGTGCCCACTAACTTACCCTACCCCCGGTTATGTTTTTGTTTAATTGTTTTATTAATAAATGGCTCAACGGCGGCCTGACATGGCGCAGCGTTAGTTGTCGACTGCAAAAATGCGTTGTAGCTCGTGAGGTTTTACAGCAGCACAAGCCCCCTTTCGAGTTACGTCAGGGAGGAAAAGGAAAAAACGCTTCTCCTTTAACAGCACTCTCCCCAACTCCGTTTCTCCCGCCGTGCTAATTTCAGCCTGCCGGTAAGTTTGTTAGTCTGGCCACACTTACCCTGGCCGTCGTCAATACGCTCTCTCTCTCTCCGCCACACAGCCGCGACTTTATTCAGTGTTGCGTAGATTTCTGCGCGCTGGTCGTGATTCCATCCATCTTGAATTTGACGTCATCCCACACCAGGGATGAGGTCATCGCAAAGACCGCTCGTCACGTGCACTGCGCTCCGATTGGCCGGAAAGAGGATCCGGGAGGCGGGGCCAACGGAAGATATAACACTCAAGCTAATTTAAAGGGATAGGTCTTATTTTTCGTTTCTGTTTTCTTGCCATGTTTTTCTTTTGGCCAAAGCTTGATCACTGAAGTTAGACTCCTTGTTGCCACTGACGGTGTACGAGAGCACTGCTCTGTACTTATTTTTAAGTATGGTTTACATTAAGTTTAGTAAGTTCTCTATTTAGCTTGATGTTAAATCACAGTAAACTGCCCAAGGGTGGAGACTGGTGATTGTTTATTATTACCTTTTAAGATGTTATCAATACAAATTAATATATATATATATATATATATATATATATATATATATATATATGTATATATATTGTGTGTGTGTGTGTGTCTGTGTCTGTCTGTGTGTGTATACACACACACACACACACACACACACACACACACACACACACACACACACACACAGGTATGTATCCAACAACATAGACACTGTCTTTGGTAGGTTTAGATATAATTCCCCCCATAACCCCAATGAAACCAATTAGGTCTTTGATTGAATGGAAGTCACTACAGAACAGCAGTGAGTTGGTGTCATTACTGTCATCCAGTGGGGACTTGTTGCTATGTTGATTTGGCCTACAGGCCAGTTCCCAGGATGCTACAGTGGCATGACCCAATCAGGTGCGGCACTGGTGGTGAAACACATGCAATACGGCCTCAAACCATGTTCTGTTGAGCTGATGATTTTCATTTTGTGGTGTAACTGTGTGTTGTGACCTCAGCTGACTCAGCCTGTAGCCCTGCACCTCCCATCCACATGCTCCACCGCGTCAGCATGTAGCAGGATCACTTAATGACCGACGGAAGTTTAATCAAGCACAGTTTCACAGCTCATTACAGCTCATAGGAGCGCCACACATCAATCCCCACATTTAGAATACAAATTTGGGAAAATATGCATGAAAAGATTTAAAGGAATACAGACAATCTTTAGAATTTTCTTTCATCAAACGTGGAATGTATATTCACATTCTTAAAGTCAAAGTGACAGAATGTTGTCTTTTTTTTTTAGAGCATATCTTTGGCAGCCCGAAGCATCCCGCTGCTCGTTCATATAACGAGGAAGAAGACATGTGGGAACATGGCAGGGAAGTTCTCACTCCTTCTTACCTGACAGCAAATGGCTGCCACAAGCTGTTAGTTCCAGCAGCAGAGAAGCACTGCCATGGTTACCTGTGGAAACCAAGTCTTTAGGGACCCCTCCCATCCCACGTCTCTTACCCCGGCATCATAAACATGTTTACTGAAACAAAGAACGAGCAAACTGACAACTTATGTATTCTACAAAGATACAAGTGAGGCCTGACCTCCCCTTGTGAAAATCACGTGACCCAAAGCTTCTTTTTCTTGTCTCACGAGCTTGTCGTGCTGCCATACGGCACGGCAATGCAAGGTATCGAATTGTCTGAATATTCTTGCAAAAACTGATATCATTTTATCACACTGACAAATGGGACTCCAAATGTGTTCATGAATGCGATACCTACCTGCTGGCTGTGGTGATTTTGTGCCATCAGGGACTGATGGTGGTGGAGGGAGGGAGGAGAAAGACAGCCACAGAGGATTTAGTCTCTGAGTACGCCCTGAACAGTGAGTTATCACCATCTCAAAAAGGAGCATGCACGCACAATGTGGTCGTTAGCTGTATGGTTGGGATTTTAATCTGTGGAAAATGAGTTGGATGCTCTCCGTCTGGGTGGCGACGGCCCTGCTGGCTCTCTGCAGGGGACAAACCTCTGTGAACGAAGGTAGGCCTCCACATAGAATTGACATGAAACTCAATATGTACGGATCAGTTGCGAGGATGCTTTGCCTGCTTTCCATTTTTGGGCTTTTAAGTAAGTCGAAATCAAGCAGCATCGCGAACGACCAATGTCAAAATGTCATTACGCTACCATGGAAACCAACAGTTGAATTGACGAGATACATTTTGTTCCAGGGAATAGCCTGTCTGCGTCTGGCTACCATCTATGTGTTCGCAATGAGACAAGGAATGTGAGTTTCCTGGTGATGCACACGGTCCCCGACACCGTGACGAAGCCTTGCGGCGGCTGGCTCCACTGGAAGACGTGCACGGTCACCCTGTACAGGGTGACCCATCAGACTGAGCGGAAGACGGTGATGGAGCAGGTGATCGGATGCTGCGGCGGCTATGAACAAGTCGGCCGTTACTGCGCCCGGCGTGAGTGTACCGCGCATCACATATACCCATCAAAGCACAGATTGCTCAGCGTCTTTGTGCGAGTGTTGATCAAAATGTGGCGGTATTTTGCACAGCGTGGAGCGCCTAAGACAGTGAAGTGACCGGCGTGACCTTTCAGAGTGAGGCGCTGTGTGCAAGACACCAGATGGGGGAGCACAGAAAATATCTTGCTGCTAATATATGGCCTGTAACGTGTTATTTCCTTTTGAATGAAGCCGTAAACAGGAGTGCTGAGCTCACTGCCAAGCCAGGATCCTGTCCAACTGCAGATGGACTGTGTCCCAGATCTGGGGACTGCGAGTGGGACATGGACTGCCCGGGCTGGCAGAAATGTTGTCGCTCTCTCTGCACTGATCCTACAAGTTGGTTGAGCTTATTGCTTTTTTTATTTAAATTGTAATAATTTGTTCTAAAAAGTAAGCAAGTATGCTTTTAAGTGTGCTCTATCAACGGGTCGTTTTACCCAAACTTAAAAAAGTCCCTGCCCTGCAGATAGTTTCAGTCAGTTCGGCCGAGTTGAATGTTGTTTGTCATGGTGAAGGCGCTGCAACATTGGTACATTGGTGTACCAGTGTTAAAATACATCTTGGGTGTACCAATACTTTTAACTTAACTTTTTTAGGCTCTGCAAATGATTCTGAGACTGGAGGAAACCAATTTAATGCAACAGTGACAGTGAAGACAGATTACCTGCAAATGATGTCCAGCGAAAGAGGACTTCTGAACCACACTCGGTTGCTACAAGCAATGGTAATACAACTACTCATATTAATACTGCTTCTGGTGCAGCTATTATACTTTTGCTGCTTATATGATGTATCATAGAACATATACCAAGACATCCACTTGTCTGTTTCTGAGTCAATGAAGATTTGCCTTTAAAAAATAAATAAAAATGTCACACTGATTGTGTGTGTGTGTGTGTGTGTGTGTGTGTGTGTGTGTGTGTGTGTGTGTGTGTGTGTGTGTGTGTGTATGTGTGTGTGTGTCTCCAGGTGACTGGAGCTCTGCAGTCTGGTGTTTCCGTTTATTACCTCAGCTCACATCCCGTGCATCCCTACAGAACCTCCACCTCGCTGCTGATTGGCTGCAACTCTGCTCTCTCGCTGCACAATGTCACGTCAAAGCTGCACCTTCTCCTCATACACATACAGGAGGTGACGTCCGTAAGCGTGGAAGGTGAGGAGAGATGCTTGTTCTGCGCAGCAGCAGCAGCAGTCCCATCTCCCCGAAGCTGCTCTGGGCTTCTCTTTTTTTTTTGCTCTCTTTCTTTTCTTCCTTCAGAGAAACGACATTCTTGTACAGTTTAGAGAATGATTCATGTTGCAGAGAACACGGTGTTCAGGAAAGAATGACTCAGTCGCACCACAGTTTCCTTCTCCCACCACTTCTGTTTGAGTGACAGTCATCTGTGGGATGTTTCCTGCTATAGCGGAAAATAACACCAGAGCGAGCGCAGACACACACGCGCACAGACGCACACACACGCACACACGCACACACCCAGAGATATTAGTCATGAATCAGTCATACTTTTACATTTGCACAACAAGCGTGCCATACAATCAAACAAAGACCAAGTTGCCTTCCAAATGTTTCTTTAAATTAATTTCCTTCTCCACACTGTAAACACAAATGTAATTAATCGCTTCATGCCAGCGTGAAAATGTACTATTATTATTTTATTATTTATTTATTACTTAGCCTTTAAATACAAAGTACAAGAAGACAAGGGAATCAAGTCCAACTTGTATTTCACATTCCACCTTCAACAGCATAAACCTGTCATCGTAGCCTCCTCATATGTCTGTATTTCTGGTTGCAGATGTAGATGAGTGTGCTCAGTCTGCTCTCCGTCAGTGCTCCCTTCATGCAGACTGTAACAACACAGTGGGCTCCTACCGCTGTGCATGTCACCAGGGGTTTATTGATGTTGAACCCAGGAACCCTGGAGCGCATTGCACAGGTTAGACTGTGTGTATGTGCGTGGGTGTATCCGTGTGTATGTGTGTGTGTGTGTGTGTGTGTGTGTGTGTGTGTGTGTGTGTGTGTGTGTGTGTGTGTGTGTGCACGTGGGATTCATAAAACCAACCAAAGCATTTACTTACATGGTTTTTTAACTCAGAAAACCTCACCTTTTATCATAAATCTACAATTGCTTTGATACCACCTCCAGAGCACGAACATGATGGTAAACATCTGATAAAATGCAAATAGAGTTGTGTGATTAATTGTTATCGTGTTTGCTTAAAGATAGAGAAGGAAAGAGTGAGCTGGAATGATACACGCTTCTTTCTTATGTTTACGTGGGCTTCATGTTCTTACCAGGGTGACATCATAGGGAAATGCCCTCAGATTCTCACCATCTCGCTAAAAGGTGAAAGTCAGGAAACAAGGTTCATCCCCCACACTGACAGCTGTGGAAAAGAAACAAAGTAAAGAGACACAAGACATGTTTCATCAAACTCAAACATAGGATTATTTTGGTAGGGTAGAATGATAAGTGATGCAACTTGTCTTGTCTTAGGGAACAAACCAAGACCTTGAAAGGAAGTACAAGCCTCACTCAACATGTGCCAAAGTAGTTTGTTTCTCAACACTGCTGCAACCAGGAAGTTGAGGTCAGATTTAGGGTGACGGCATTTTGTCAACACCACAAACCTCACCGGCAGGCTGGGTTCTTAGCAGGGTCTGAAAAGTGAAGCCAAAGCATAAGAGCCTTAAACCTGCATGCTCTCATGGGGGCGACTGATCGTGTTGCAAAAAGAAGTCTGATTGTATAGAAGTCTATGAGAGTCTACTTCTCTCTTGATTTATTCCCTCAGTAAACATGAGTTTACGGTCTCAATCTCTAGTTTCTTCAATGCAGCATGATGTTAATTTAGTAAATTATGGTCCATTTAGAGTTAAATAGACTATAAAAACAGGATATGCTTAAAAGGCCGGGACTACAAGGTGATTGACAGGTTGCTAACTTGCTTTGACCCTTTCACAGTGTGTTTTTGTCTAAAAATGTCCTATTCAGCATTTAAGTTGTACTTAGCTCCACCATCTGGTGTCGCCAAAATGCCAAACTCGAGGCTTCAAAACTGTACTCTACAAGTCAATGGGCGACTACATGAAGAAGGCGTTCACTTCTTATATCCAGTCTGGATAGTGGTATTTAGAGAGACGGTAAAACTTGCCTCCATGCCAATCAAACTCTGCTGAGTTTCTCATCAACATTCCTCTGTGACACATTCATATTTTTGCATCAGAAACTTTGATTTCAACATCAATAACCCGCATTCTTTCTTCCCAGCTGACGTCAGGCCGACGACCACCACAGAGCCCCCGCTTACCTCCCTTACACCCACGAACACAGACCCTCTGAGCATGAACTCAACTGCAGAGCCACCTCTGCTGACAACCGCATGTTGTAAGAAACATTTACATTTTTTGCTTGAGGCTTAAGTAGCGTCTGTTGTGTCGCTTTTTCAAGAGGACATATGTAATATGGTCTCTAGACATTTAGGTAAATAAGTTGTATGTCATCGCTTCACCTCTCTTGATCCAATTCATTCTCTAGCTGATGTAGAAATATTTATAGGACTCGTTTGACATTTTGGAGAATATTTGCTTGCGAAGACATTAGCATAATTCCCACAATGAATGAATGATAACCCCCTCTATCACCGCCTCCCAGCGCCTCCCAGCATCACCAGAGCGTGGTCGGCTAACGTCACTGGAACCTCTTTCCGCGTCTACTGGTCGAGCCGGTGTCAGACGACCCAGACATACCAGATTGTTCTGAGGAGAAGGTCAAAGGTCGTTCAGTCTTGGATGACCAACCAGACCGTGGTGGAGGTGAGGGACCTGCAGCCCGGGGTGCTCTACAACGTTAGCATCACGCCGTGTTCCTGTGGAAGCCAAGGAGTCGCCCTTGTTATATCGGTCAAGACTGGTAAGACCTCGCAACTTAGATGCACCCACTGATTATTCTCTCAGGCAGTGATACAGTAAGCGAAGATAGGAGAAGACAAGGCTGTTAAGAGGGCTGACATTTAATTGTGGAAAATGTGTCTACCAAGTACTGGTACATCTTTTCTTTGTAGATGCCCAGACTCTCGATGCCACAGCGCGACTCACCAACATCCAGTTCACGGCTGATCTGCACAACACCAGTAGCCAGGCCTACGAAAACCTCACTGAGAGCATCATGGAGGAGGTAGGAGTGTCCTTTCACCGACTGATTGTATAGAACAAGCTGGTAAAGAAGGCCAGCAGTGTGCTGGGGTGCCCACTGGATGCGGTGGAGGTGGTGGGAGACAGGAGGATGATGGCTAAGCTCTCATACCTGATGAACCACGCCTCCCACCCCATGCAGGACACTCTGGCAGCGCTGTTCAGCTCCTTCAGTCACCGGTGTGTGAAGGAGAGGTACCGCAGGTCCTTCCTTCCTGCTGCTGTCAGGCTGCACAACCAGTTGAGCTCACAGTAGACCACAAATAACAAATAACACTTCAAACACTTCAGCTTGTGCAATATTAATACACTGTTCATAATAGTTCTATATATTCTGTCTGTGTATGTGTATATATATATATATATATATATATATATATATATATATATATATATATGATTCAGTATTGTAGATTTATTTTTTGTTTTCTACCGTTTATTATTTATATTACTTGTTTTTATTTTTTTACTATGTCTCTTGTGTGCACTTTACTGCTGTAATTCTGCAAATCCCCCCCACTGCAGGACTAATAAAGGAATATCTAATCTAATCTATTGATTCATCCATCCTCCGTCATTATTCTGAACGCGGGGTTGTTGCCTTTGTCGCCAACAGATCTACCAGACTCTGTCTCCAGAGATGAAGGCCATGGTGGATTCCGGCCTGTTGAGAATCGACATCAGAAGCTTTTCCCCGGGGAGTGTAGTGGTCAACTTCACCATCGTCTTCGCCCCCAGTCAAAGCCAAGACATCGCTAATGTGTCCATAGCTCTGCTGCAGTCCCTGATGAACAGCACCAAATACATGGTGGATAAAAACAACACAAGCACGAATGGTATGTCTCTTTATATTCTCCTTTGGAACAATGTGTTTCATGAAACCAAGGCAGGTAAGTATAAAAATAGGAAGTGCTTCAGAGAATTATTTTTCAACACAAATTTCATTTTACACATCAAGTGTTTAAATTAGTTACTTAAGGTTAGTACCACTCAGCCTGGGAACACAGTTTTATAATATATTCTGTGGCTCTGATAAGAGTTTCCCAAAGTCTGATAAAAAAACCTGATGATGTCATTGTGGTTGTCTCAGCTTGGACTTGAAGACTTAAAATTCTTATCAGAAAGCCTATGTTACAAACAGGGAGCAGGAGTTTGAAAGACATAGGCATTTACGTACAAGGCAATTGGGCATATGGTGCTATGGAGTTGCATTGTGGGAATTGTAGGATGCAGCGTTTTTTTTGTATCTTGGCGCATACCAGGGCCTAAAGACAACATTTTATATCAAAAAGCAATTCAAGAAGAGACATGAACATTTTTAAAAAGTGTCAGACAAAGTAACTTGTCTAGTCTGGTCTGGTTATCAAGTAGATGTAATCTGTAAGCCAGGAACCTTCTAAAAAAGATGACTTAATGAGCCCAATATTTTTACTTTGTGCAGATTTTAATGAATGTGCTTCAGGGGAAAATGACTGTTCTCAGTGGGCTACATGTTCCAACACCGGTGCCTCCTACAAATGTGTTTGCCCGGATGGATTTGTTGACAATAACCCAGAAAGGTCTGGGCGAGCCTGTCAAGGTACGGTCTCACAGTGTGGTCATGAGAACGACTTGTTTTACACAGATTACATGCACTAAATAACCAGTGTTTTGTCTTGTGCAGAAATCACAACCACCACCACTGCCCCAACAGCCAACAATACTGCCCCAATAGCCAACAATACTGCCCCAACAGCCAACATGACTGCCCCAACAGCCAACATGACTGCCCCAACAGCCAACATGACTGCCCCAACAGCCAACATTACTGCCCCAACAGCCAACAATACTGCCAACAATACTGCCCCAACAGCCAACAATACTGCCCCAACAGCCAATAATACAGCCCCAATAGCCAACAATACTGCCCCAACAGCCAACATTACTGCCCCAACAGCCAACATTACTGCCCCAACAGCCAACAATACTGCCCCAACAGCCAACATGACTGCCCCAACAGCCAACATTACTGCCCCAACAGCCAACATTACTGCCCCAATAGCCAACAATACTGCCCCAATAGCCAACAATACTGCCCCAACAGCCAACATGACTGCCCCAACAGCCAACATTACTGCCCCAACAGCCAACAATACTGCCCCAACAGCCAACATGACTGCCCCAACAGCCAACATTACTGCCCCAACAGCCAACATGACTGCCCCAACAGCCAACAATACTGCCCCAACAGCCAACATGACTGCCCCAACAGCCAACATTACTGCCCCAACAGCCAACAATACTGCCCCAACAGCCAACAATACTGCCAACAATACTGCCCCAACAGCCAACAATACTGCCCCAACAGCCAATAATACAGCCCCAATAGCCAACAATACTGCCAACAATACTGCCCCAACAGCCAACAATACTGCCCCAACAGCCAACAATACTGCCCCAATAGCCAACACGACTGCCCCAATAGCCAACACGACTGCCCCAACAGCCAACAATACTGCCCCAATAGCCAACAATACTGCCCCAATAGCCAACAATACTGCCCCAACAGCCAACACTACCACAGCTACTGCAATGATATCCAAAACTTCTACCCCTACAATCACCGTTGCCAGCCCCACTACCACCATTTCAGCTCCTATGACCACCGCTACTGCAATGAGAGCTGCCGCAAATGTCTCGATACTTGGGGCCATCTCAGTCCAGTGCAGGGTTGGTAACATCACTGTGACAGTTGCCAAGGACTTTCTCCTGAGAAACAAGATCAAGGAGGACACTCTGTACTTGGGCTCGCGAGAATGTACCGTCAATGGAGGCAACGCCAGCCATGCCCAGCTGACTGCGGCCTGGAATGAGTGTAATACCAGTCTAGTGCATGTGAGTTTTGTAAAAGTGATATGTTTGGGAAACTTTACCATTTTCCTACGCTCTCACACGTTGCACGATGCTTGCCAGTATTTGGTGTGTAAAACTAAAGTGCGTTAACTCTGTAAGTGACCCACACTGCTCGCTCCATCTGGTATTTTAGAACGAAACCTACTACACGGCATCTGTAACCCTGTTCAACAGCATGAACACGTCAGACAGCGGAGAAATGGAGGGACCCAGAATACGGCTGGAGGATCCCATCATGTGTACCTACACGAAGAGCATGCTCATCTCTGCTGACTTTGGCTCCATGGGGTACCAACATGCTGTCTTTATTACTTAGCATGCTTTATGCATTTTTCTAAACAGCCACAGAGCATCTGAGTTTTTATTTGCTCTCTTGACAAGAGTTAGATGACCTTAGCTTAAAGACTGGCTCTTTTCAAAGGAAACTAATTCTGCCAATCGGCACCTCTAAAGCTCACTAAGTAACCAGTAGCTCACCAGTAACATCCTTGACTCGTTTTAAACAAGTTTCATTTTTATACTTGGGGTTTTGCTGAGATTGAACAACGATATAGCATGTTATTTAGTGCGCTTTAGAGGTGCTTGGATAGGCTTTTTTTTAAAGCTTTTTGTTCTCTGTTTCTGTTATATTTATGGCTCTATATATTTTTTCTTTTCTCACCCATCTCCAGGTATGACATAATTCAAGATTTCATCTACGGCTCGGAGTCGTTCCACATGACGGTGCAGCTGGCGAACGGTACAATGCTTCTACCCAACAACCACAGCTTGTCCTCTGACGATGCTGTGGTGGTGGAGGTCAGCCTGAACTCCTCTTCAGAGCAGATGAAAGTAGTCATCACCAAATGCTGGGCCACTCCCACTCCCACTCCCACCCAAAACCCCAAAGACGCCGACAGCCTCACCTTCCTTGAGAACAGGTCTGCTTCCACCTACACGACCACTATTTCTATTGCTATCAGTCTTTGAAACGACTAATTTGTCAAATTTTTCCCTCAATTAAATTACAGCTATTACTTATCATTTTACTATTACTGCTACCATTACATCAGAGTGTCTCAACCCCTATACATTTAGGCTATACTGTATATTGAGGCTTGTTTAAAAAAATGCAGAATGTTCAAGCCAAGAACGGCCTTGGTGACAAAGATATTTTATCGTTATCTCATCCTGAGATAATGATAAAATTAACCCACAATCTCCAGGTAATGGGATAAAAGAGACCCCCTTCTACGCTTAAATATAATGTCAAACATTAAGTTACAGTTTTTAAACCAACAAGTCAACCGAAAGGCATGAATAAGTGTAAATTATTATAATTATTCACTTCCTTGCTTGAGTTAGATGAGAAAATCGATACCACTCTAACGCTATTTGAATGAAGTTACAACCAGCGGCGGTAGCTTAGCGTAGCATAGAGATTTAACAGAGATACAAGATATACTTTAGCGAGCTTTAGAAGTGCTCTGAGGCCGATTTTGTCACGAAGCTAAGCTAACTCTCCTGGCTGTAGCTTCATCTTCGACAAACATCCATGAGAGTGGCATCGACCTTCTCATCAAACTGATGGCGAGAAAGCAAATTATTGTATCTCTCACAATGTTGAACTATTAACATGAATTTATATCGTCCTTATGCACTATTGTATATTTGTAGCTACCATTGTAGCAGCAAAGTGTTTCATTGGAACCTGAAACGGATAATTGGACATTGTTTTCAGATGGTCCTTTCACAGTGTAATCAGACATACTGTGTATGGAGGACTGAAAATGACTTAAGTATAAATAAATAAATAAATAAATGCAGGAATAAATACAGGAATAAATAAATAAATGCTTAAATAAATGTATAAATAAATACAGGAATAAATGCTTAAATAAATGTATAAATAAATACAGGAATATATAAATATAAGTTATACCTAAACAGGACATCATTAAATAAATCTATTTCTACATTTCTGTATTTATTCATTTATTTATGCCTGTATTTATGTGTCCACACGTATTTATACATTTATTCATTTCTGTATTTCTGTGTCCTTGTATGCAAATGAGCTGGGGCGGTCTGAACCTCTGTCTAAAGCATGATTGGTCACAGGAGTGCGATCGCTCCTGTTATGTTGTGCTCTACTACTTCTGCCTTCACATGTTGTTGAAGTTGGCAAGCTCAGCTAACCGTGAGCAGAAGTCCGGATTTTCAACGCCCTGTCCGGCGTCCGGCGCAGCATCAAGCCGGACGCGTATTTGTCCTCCTTTTTGCAGACCTGCAAACTTGTCACCTTACGGCGAAATTCGCCGTTTTGAAATCTAAATATGTGAACTGGCCGGCCAGCGTTTCTGAGATTGGAGTGGTCGTGATCTTCATAATAGAAGATCTTTGATGAGTCTTCATGTCTCCAGCGGCCGTTTCTCAATACGCGTTCTTCTCTGTACTTGATGAGGAAACTCACAACTGAAAGTTGACGTTCTCTGAATACTACAGTTGTTGAGTCACAACATGTACTTTTAGGATGTTTTCAGGCGAGAAGTTAGTTGTTTAAGCATCAAATCTGTGATCGGTTATTCAAGAATCAGCCGACTTAAAAAGATACGCCGACCAGTTGAGGTCCTGCTGAGGGACCGTGAGTCCCGCAGCACCGGGCCGTCAGCGCTGTGCTGCCCGGCGAGAGCAGCCTGATCCCGGCAGGACTTTTAGAAATGATCCGCTGACCCCTAGTGGTGCTCAACCTGCCCTTTTGCCCTGGATGAGAAAAGTGCCCCTTCTGCTGGAGCCCAATGTTTTTCTTCATTCATCAGTATTTAAGAATAAAAATGACTCTCTCTGTCATCAATTCCCCCCAAATGTGTTTGATATCTGACGGGGAATTTACTTGAGTTATTGTGAGAACCCCCCCCCGCCCCTCCTCCTCCACGTAGTGCTCATGCAGTGCTGAGCGCTAAACGGGTGAAGCTACTTCTGCTCTGACCCGCAGCGTCAGACAAACAGGTGATGACGTGTTTGTGAAATCCCCCGACGTTGTTTGGTGATGAATGAACCACAACATTAGCGCCGCTGAAAACATTACGTCGCAACTGGTCCGACGTTTCCTAAAAAATAAACAAACTAAAAACTCACGAAATCCGTGATTTCAAAGCCTTGTCCAGCTGTTTACTGATGTTTGTCATGTTTAATGGAGAGAGAGAGAGAGAGAGAGCTTCATCAAACGCTCTGCAAGAAGAAAGCCTGGACCGCTCCACAGCCTCAAGCTAACTGATGGTGTAATTCACACAATACAAGCATTGAGGTCTGAGGAGAAGTTTGCCGAAATATGTCAAGGTGCGTCAGAGAAGCTGAGACTAGCGGGGCTTTCAAACAGTCCGTCTCCGCATTAAATGGGTCGACGTATTTTTTGCAAAATCAATAAAAAGATTTTAAAAGAAAAATAAATAAATAACAC
The DNA here is from genome assembly GCA_038501785.1 of Myoxocephalus aenaeus. Classification (NCBI taxonomy): domain Eukaryota; kingdom Metazoa; phylum Chordata; class Actinopteri; order Perciformes; family Cottidae; genus Myoxocephalus; species Myoxocephalus aenaeus. The sequence continues at coordinate 2,810,681 of JBAMJR010000175.1, read as the reverse complement.
AAACACAAACTTCGATATGAACGTAAGAGCCGCATGAAACCAGGCAAAGAGCCGCATGCGGCTCGGGAGCCGCGGGTTGGCCAGGCCTGCTCCAAGGAGATCAATTACAGTAAAAAGGGCTCACATCTCTCTTCACACTTAATAAAATCAAACTGCACCCCTCCTATGCAATTATTCACAGCCTCACAAAATACTGCATAGTGTCCTCCTTTTTGGTGTTATGGATATGGTCACCCGAGCCTAGACAGCTTTTTGTCTACAGGGGCGATGTGCTTAGGGATCGATTGCTTCTGTCTGGCTCCCCTACTTGACCAATCCTGTTTAACAATGAGGTTCGGACCGCCCCAGCTCATTTGCATACAAGGACACAGAAATACAGAAATAAATAAATGAAGAAATACGTGTGGACACATAAATACAGGCATAAATAAATGAAGAAATACAGAAATGTAGAAATAGATGTATTTAATGATGTCCTGTTTAGGTATAACTTATATTTATATATTCCTGTATTTATTTATTTATTTATTTAAGCATTTATTTATTTATTCCTGCATTTATTTATTTATTTATACATTTATTTAAGCATTTATTTATTTATTCCTGTATTTATTCCTGCATTTATTTATTTATAATTAAGTCATTTACGGTCCTCCATAACTGCATATCAGATGCAGACCAAGACTTCAACAAAAGACATTGCCCTGTCCTCCACAGCTGCTCCCTGAACAAATACACCAACGTGTTGATGAACGGCAACTCCAGCACATCCCGCGTGTCCGTGCAGATCTTCTCCGTCGTCAACCTGGAAGTGATCTATCTGCACTGCCTGGCCCACATCTGTGTGGAGACTGGATCAAATACCTGTGTGCCTGTGAGTGCAACCTATTAAAAAGAACAACAACCTTGCAGCTTGGTCAGCACATAACTAATCCCCCACTCTGACGGAAGTGTTTGATTGTCATAATGTTGAAAAGGAACGTTCTCCTTTCTTTCTCCATGTTTTCTCGCAGGACTGTCTGCAAAGAACAGCTCGGTCGACAAAACCCATTGGAAGAACTTTCGGTTTTTCCAGGGCTCTGCTGAAGTCATATGACGGTGAGTACTTTTTCACAGAAAATCTACCTTTTGCCTGTACCTGTAATATGTGGGGTCCTGTTAGAAAGGAAGGGGTTTTAAATGAGTCAAAACATGGGATTTAACTGCAGCTGAAGTAGCCATGGCACTTCACTGACGAGCTGACCCGCTTTAAAAGCAGAGCAGCTATCACAATCTTCAGTATCCATTATAAATGTGAGTGTCTCTTCATTTTGAAATTGGAATGGGCGAATCTATCTGTTGTATTATGGCAACGGCGCTGCTGTCTCTGCCATCGGTGTGGTGGAGAGGCCAGTTAAAGTGGCCGTGCTGGAAAACACACACTCCAAAAGGCCTGAAGTTGATAAAGTATCTTAATTTGGACTCATGAATTGATTTGAACATTTCAGCTTTTTGAAAGTGTGCTGAACGCTAGAGTTTGTTACAGTAGACAGTATTTAAAATCATCTCTTTCTTTTTGTTTAGTTGATTAAGTGACTGTGCGTTAACTGATTACTAATTCTTCGACACATATTCTTGCAGAGTCCTTGGAGGAGGGATTTAGCACGATCTATATAATCGGCATCTCCTGTCTCGGAATCGGCCTGGCGCTCGTCGTCATCATCGGTTTCGTCTGCATTTTCTACTTCCACAGGAACCGCATTGGACACTACAACTTCAGCGCCAAACCCAAGCAGGAGACCTTCACCTACCTTGTCTTTAACACCTAAAGGTGCAGCGGCACCCACAACCAAAGTCACTGAATTAGAAAAGAAAAGCTGTCTAGCAGCAGCAGACACATTTGGTAGGCCATTACAGGTACAGCTGCCACTGGGTGGCACTGTTGCATCATTCACATATTAGCTCTAATGAAATGTTGCATATTAAACAATGAATGGAATGTAGATCATTTATATTTATATTTTATGTCCTCTAAACATATATTTGAGATATTTAAATGTAGTTCCATACTGTAATGTCATATATATATATATATATAAATATTTCATGAATATTTCACATAAAAGAATACACATTTTTACACATTTTAAAAGGTAAACGTTTCGGTTTTGAGACATGATGGTACTCGATAGAAAATATGAATTCAGACTATTTCCCTACATGCTTCACATAAAAAACTGTAATGTAACTGTACATGTGTGCACTAAACTAGATTGTGTTGCATATCTTTTGGCTAAATAATCGTGTTCATGTTTAATACTACTCAAAGCACAGTCATCACTTTATTGTCTTTTAGCTGCTATTTTTCTACACTTACACATATTGTATTTGTACTGTTTGTTACAGACCTGACATATGAATTGTGCTGTAAGCGGTGGAACAATAAACACGAGTCCTGTATTAATGCACTTGGGGGTGCTGCTGTCCCAGTTCTTCAGCTCTGTAAAAACAAGGCAAGATGGCCTCCCGCATGTATACATGTAACATATATACACTATTATACAGATGATATAAGAACACGTAGCCGTCACAGCCAACAGTATTCATTCATGTTTAATCAGATCAGCAGGGCTTGAGAAAATGACCCAGAGTAAGCCTTTCTCAGCCGAACAGAGTTAAAGAGCTGGCTCCAGCTTCAACCCCCCCTCCGCACATCCCATAATCCCACGTTGTTGACTGCAGGGTCATAAATGCACCTCATGGTTCGATGGCGAGGGACTGAATACTAAACAACAGAGGCTTTCTCTTTGAGAGGAGGTCCCTGGAGACCTGCGGTGAAGGGGGCCTACACACTACCATCTGGGGCCCCGCCTCCTCGTTAACCCGTTCACCGTCTGAGACCTGGCCACCCGTTGCTATGGCAACAGCCCAGCGCAGGGATGGATGGAGGGAGGGAGGGAGAGAAACTGTGATCAAAGAGGGGGGGGGGGGGGGGGATGTCAGTTTAAAAGCATGAAATGTGCCTTTATTCTTGCTTTGAAACGACAGGATTCAGACGTTGAGATGCATCTTTCAACTTCAAATTTCTGCCGCCTGTTTTAGTGTTTGAGTTTTTGCAGTTCATCTGGTGGATGGCCTCTTTTGCACTGGCTGGTAAAAACAGCAATGTGCATGAGTTAAATCATTCATAAGTGGCCCCAGCAACTATCCAACCTTGTTTACTACACAAAACGAGTGTCTCGGGAGTAATATTCCCCAATACACGGATGAGGCCTTGGGGATAGGGAGGGTGCTCTGGAGGAGGAAAGAGTTTATTTTATTTCCCCCCTCTGTACGTCTATAATCCAGAAAGCAGCCGGGCCACAATCCTCGTAATGGCCCTGCAACATGATCTGTCTCCACAGACCTTCCTCTTTCCTCCCTCTCTTCCTCACACCCGTCTCTCTCTCCCTGGTGGTCCAGGTCAGAGCGGCTCAGAGGCACAGACTCAGTCAGCAGCTTCACGGCCTGCTTTCTGTCCCACAGGTCCGTTCTAATTAAACATCCTCATTGTGGCTTTGCAGAGCAGCTCCTTCCTCAGGCCCTTGCTGTCTGGAGACCTCATGAGAGCTCAGTCACCTGCTACGTGACTCTTGGAAGGTAACTGAGTACATTTGACACTTGCGCTTCACTGTTTCCTTTTCATGCCACTTCATACTTCTACTCTACTTTCACTTTATTTATTTGACAGCTGTTAGTGTACCAAGACTTTTGCATACAAGATATATGATGATAATGTGTTTTTATTTACAAAGTAGTTCAGGTGAACACTTTATTTAACAGGTCCTGTTTTTTTCTATGATACTATAATATATAATATATAGGACCTTCCTGGAAATATCTGTGTAATCTTGTGCAAACTATAGATAAAGCATCTCCAGTTATTTGTGTTTATTAAGTTATGTTGCGCAGATTCATTTTCATGAAGGTACAACAACAACAGTGACTATGAGACTTACACCAGCAGGTCATTGGAACCTACTATAATAACATTGTTGTGTTCATTTCCCCTGTAATTGGTCCCAAATGTGTTCCAGGAAGTTATGGGATCTATAAATAAAATGTTACCAAATTGTCTATGCCTCCATCTACAAAAGTGAAGAGCTACTTATACATGAATGTATCCAGCAGTAACCTATTACTATATAACAGTGTCACACTCATTGGGTCATTTCTTCTGTATTCAAGTCACGAATGAATACTCCCTCCTCCAGGTAAGATCTGCATGTGAGGGTCGCTTTCTCGTTGTATCTGAAATCACATTAACAGTGACATACAAGCTATAAAAAGCTTTTGGAACAGACCTTTCTCCAGTCTTTCTCTCCCTAACAACAAGTATAAAACAAGGCAACAGAACAGAAGATGGCCTTCTCTCTTTGTATTGTCCTCTTTGAGAACAACATCAAGATGGCTGACTTGCTGATTGGCGCTGACAGATTGAGAGAGACTTCCCCCTCCTCCCACTGCTTGTTGAAGACACCGCTCTCTCCAACCACAATTACACAAATTCCAGATGCGAGTTGTGCCGATCCGAGCCTCAGCTACGCTGCGTGTGTTCTCTGTGTTTGCTGTGCGTCTCTGTGAGGGCATGTGAGCATCATCACATAAATTGTCATTTACAGTTTTGCCATGAAGATAACAGCAGTAATGAGGCAGAGCCGTCTAATGAGGAGCAACATGAGCTGTGACAAGGGAACATCTTCTCTGCACCAAGAGCTCCAACTAGCTGCTTGGTCTTGTTCCCTGTCTTGTATTAGTATCTACATTAATGAGGCCCCAAAGATGCAGCTTGTGATTTTTAAAGAATAGGTAATTCATCGACCTTTGCCTCTTTGTTGTTGTCTTGGAGTGCAGACAGGAGCGCTCGGGAGCAGCTCCTGTCCTAGTTTCTGTCCAGCAGGGAATCATATGGTTGAACCAGCTGAGTTGTTCAGCTCGAGGCTCGTTGCAGTGTGGTTTAGACTTGAGGGGGTTGGGAGTCTAAAGCACAGTATCAGAACTGAGAGTCGGCCTTGAGCGTCTGGTTGGAATCGTAATTTCGTTTTGCGTATTCGTTGATCAGATACTTCCGGATTTAAATCAAAAATATTAAGCGGTTAAGAGGTTAGCGTTGATGGAATTTCTTCATTAAATAAAGAGCAAAGAGCGACACTGAAGGCATTTCTCCACGGGAAAGATGTTGTCGCACTGAAGGAAAGACTGGTCCATCCAATCACCTGCCGCGTATGTTTCTGAAAGTGCCTGCCCTTTTCCAAACAGTTTCCAATGGGGTCAGGTTAGTGTTTTTGAAGCAATTCATCCGTCCACAAAAGGCTTTATACAATTTTTTTTTCACATATGCCTCAGTCCTCTTTAACATCTGCAGAAGATCGAATACTGGATCGTGATTGACTTCCAAACTGGCTATGATGTCACTTAATGTTAAATGCAGATTTAATATGAGCTCAGAGACACTTTCCCCCTTCAGTAAATTAATGTAAAATAAACTGTGCACATATATAATTCTGCACATTGAAGCTCAAATATTCAAGTGAAGGAACAGTAAGCGGAGTGGAGGGGGACTTTAAAACATGTTTCTTTTGTTAAGATACCAAAAAGATACCAAAAACTGGAGCTAATATTACATTATTTTTCAAATGCAAAGCTCTCAGTTCATCAGCACTCAACCATCCATTTTAAATGTTTCCATCCCATAGTATTTCCCCTTTGTTAGGCGTTTAAATGTAATGGTCCACTGTCACGTCGCATCCAAATGAGCAGCCCTGTGCCTCTGCTACGCTGAACTCCTTCATCTCTCACACCATTCAGACCCCTTATTTATGAATTACTGACCGTACAACAAAAACTACAATACAGTGTTGTAATGTGCAAGTTACGATTATTTATTTACACTAAAACCAGTCGATGTACAGCACAGTTTCTGTTTTAATTGTTGTAGAAGCACTTTATGGTGTGGTATTTCTAATGACGTTGACATTATTCCTTCAAAATAAATTGCATGAAACCAGAAAATGATATAGCACCTTTAGAATAATGCCGTGGGTCAAACAGCTGTGACCTCAAGCTGTCTCAAACATGCGTGTTTCAAATCTGCCTCTTAGCTAGCTGAACGTTTATTTTTGAGGAGGGATTTCACCTCCTGTCTTAATCCAACTTAGTTGCAAATACTATATATTTACAGTACAGAGCACCAGTCTGTAGAAGGTGTATCTGCCTCCATCCTCACGGGCAGAGCTACTCAGTCTGGTTGCCATCTAGGGAAAAGCGTACGACCCCGCTGCTCCTCCGAGGCTCGGCTCTCTCCAGCAGAGGTGGTGGTGCTGGTTCTCCTCCAGCAGCACCCTGGGTATGATGATGACCGGGTCGGAGAACCTCTTCCTTAGCATCTCTAGGAGGCAGCACATGGTTAAGACAGCGGAGAAGAAGAAGAAGGAGACAGAAAAGAGACACACGATGAGGCATTTTGTCCCGGGGCGAGCAACAACAAGCCATTGGGCGGAGCACCCTGTGACCGCTCATTTCAGAGGAGGATACCAGGCCTCTGTTTTAGGGGCCCGAGCGCAACATGAGACGAAGAGACAGCAGCGCTACGGGGGCCTGTTTGCTTATCACTAATATTAAAATAGAAACTCGGATACAAGTTGTTGTGTTTTGGGAATACACATGTGCATCAAAGCTTTTTGTCTATTTCTAACGATGCATTGGGCAGCTTTGCATTGAGATCAATACGGGCCCTTGGTTTAAATCTATACTTTGACCTGTTCAGTAAGTCACTGTGACGTTATGAACTACAGGATGCCAATAGTGCAATGAGGGTCTCAGGGTGTTCTGTGACAGAAAATCTACAAGAAGCATTACACATTTGAATGATGATTAATTAGCAGCACAGGTCAGCGTGAAGATCATTATTAACATGCACTTACGATGTCCTTTTGAACTGTGTGCTTCCAAAGCCTCGCTCATTCCCTTCATACTCACCTCTCGTCTTTACATCCAAGCCAACACTCAAAGTCTAGAGCGGATTTTTTGGAACGCAACGTCGGATTGCAGGTCCAACAGAAAACAGTGGCAGCATGCTTTAGAGACGAGACAAGATCATCTAGGTGCAAAACACAGGATGAACCGCCCACCCGGTGAAGGGAAGATAAGATGCAGAGTGCAACGGTTTCAGACGTGAGTGATCTGGCTCATAAATGAATGAAATAGTGGTCTCCACTAATAATAGTTCAATAGTTCAACAGTCATGCGGTTTGTTTTTAAAGGGCCAGTGTGTAGGATCTGGCGGCATCTAGCGGGGAGGTTGCAGGTTGCAACCGACTGAAACTTCAGCCTGTAGAAACATGGCGGAGAAGAAGACCCGCGGCCGCAGTTCCAAGCTAACGTAAACACTTATTCTGATTCTTATTTTCAGGTGATTACCGTACTTTTCGGGTTACAAGCCGCTCCTACGGCTGATCAGTGTCCCCGCTGTAGCTGCTACCGGCCACTGCTGCTGCTACCGCCCGCTGCTGCTGCTACTGCCCGCGTCCCCTCTGCCCAAGTCGGGTGTCGAGCCTGGTCCCGCTACCTTCGGTGGTTTTCAGGGAGCTAGCGGAAGTTAGCGGGGAAGTGACGGAGCGCTAGCAGGAGCCCCAGCTGGCTACAGCGGGGAGCTGTCGGGGACACTGACTGAAGGTAGTAGCGGCTTATAACCCGAAAAGTACGGTATACACAAAAAAATATAGTAAATAATACAGTGATCCAACGCCTATATGTATAACAAAAGCTTGGGACAGAATCATTCCTATACGAATGCTGTTTTCAATTCATCATTCATTCTGGGTCTTTTTCAACACATGACAGGAACACATTTTAAAACCACCGTGTGCGCCCGCTAATTAAAGTTTAGTTAATTACTTTCCTCCCAGCGATACTTTGCCTCGCTGTGACCCGTCTGCTTTCATTTATAAATGTTTTACTTGGAAGAGGAATTTAATTTGTAAAATGATTAGGAATTAAATAAGAACTTTTTTTTGTGTGATTATTCTAAATATTTTTTTTATTTTTTAGTTAACAAAAAACGCGACAAAACATCGTAAATGACAAAAAGAGGACAAAATAAATAAACCCGTCTGCTTTCTAAAGCTGGTGGTGCGTGCACGTTGAAATCATGACGGGGGGAAAAGGAAGTCCTTATCTCTCAATGAAAAAAGATGCATGCTTACAGGCAAAGCACCTGTGGTTAAACCGCCCCCCTCGTCGAGTGGATTATAATCTTCGACCGGCTCTGCGCCACTATGGCAAAAAAGTTCAAAAGAAAAGTTATAATAATCGCACACTTACAGCGATCAGTTTGACCCTGACAGACGTAATCACTATCAGAGGTTTCAACTGTGTTTACACTATATTCCATCTCTGCCAATAGAACCACCTAAATGCTAAACACTGGCCCTTTAAGAGTGGGTGTATCGCAGCAGCTAACAGAGGTCCAAGGGTGGGTGACGTCTGGACAGAACCTGGGGCCTCCTTAAGAAAGGGCACCTTAAGGAACCTTACATGTTGGATGTGACAGCAGGCAGTGAGACACGCTAGTGTCCATATGGAAGAGAAATATACAGAAGGGCTGTGACCAGAGGAGTGGAACAGAGGAATGCGGTGAAAAAAATTAATAAATGCACGATTGTAATAGAAAACAAAAGCAAATCACAACTCCATGAGCATGTATGAATGGGAATGAGTGGCATTTGCGGCTCACGGTCGAATTTCCTTTCGTTGCTCTCGCGATTGATTACCTTGGATTGGGTAGCGCACAGCCCCACAGGTGTTGCTTTAGCGTCTGCACCCAGCCAATATCTCGGATTGGCTGGCAGAGCTGTATGTAGTGGTACTGTTTTAGCACAACCCTTCAAATGAATCAGAATGTCACTCATTAGCACACGACAAATTGGACACAGTATGAAGAAAGAACAATATGATCTCAGCAAATGTAATAATCACACATTTGTGTGTGTTGTGTATTTTTTTTTGTGTGTGTGCATAAAAGAGCATCATTTGTACATTAACTAGGAGCCTAAGAAGCACATGACATCTTATTCTGGAATGAGGTTCTGGACGTCCTTTGACACGCATGTTGCTCTGCAAGTCGGGCGAGTTCTTGGAATATATTAAGAGACACGATGCAAAAAAATAATATATTCTTCAGTTCTCGCACGAGGGCAACATGCGGGGGCCTCTGAGAGGACGTCAGAGCTCATGCCAGAATGGGGCGCAGTGTTGGATAAGCATAGAAAGAAGTTGTGAGAGCAAAATATTCTCTTCCATGTGGATGCATTCAATGTCGTCCGTCTCACAAAGACAAAGACAGGGACAGGAGGAACGCCGACAGAAACCTGCAACCGCTCATCTTTCTTTTTTTAAAGAAATAAAAGCAAGAAGACACTGCTTTTTTTTTTGCTCTTTTTTTTTTTGCATTTATTTTGTAATGTTTCATTAAATATGAGCAAGCAGATAGAAACACAAGCACGTCACAGTCATTTCATTATTTTTTTTTGGGGCCCAAGACATAACTTTCTTCACCATACTTTCTATCCTTATTTGCCTAATAGTCACAAAGTTATAGCACAGGGAGTGTGGTGTGCTAACAGCTGTTTACATTGACCGCCTCTACAAGCACCCCCTCCCTTGTGTTACATGATAATGCGTCCCCCCCACCAAAAGGCTGCAAAATGCTAATGAGTCGTCTCTGATGGGGCAGCTTGGACAGACATGGCGGAGGTGATGGTCGCTGTCAGACACCACAGATGTAGAGATGGTGCAGTCGTCCACTCACGATGGAGAATGCTGAGAAGCAGAGCTAATGAGAGAGGAGTGAGGTGTGTGTGTGTGTGTGTGTGTGTGTGTGTGTGTTGGGGGGGTGGGGGCTGTACAGTGCTCTTCTAATCCAAAAACAAAGAAAACAGTGATGTCTCTCTATGTCTGCTGAGTGAAAACAGCTTTGGACCGAGTGCAGACTCGGCCGACATGTAGCCCCGCTATAATATACTGTATATTTACACAACAGAGGTTATAATTAGTCTGAACAGATAACACAAATTTAAATTCAACCAGAATTTATGATTTGGTTGTTGATATGTTTTGCAAGAAACCTCTTACACTCAACACGAATGCACCGCGTTGAACTTGCCAGAGTTTAAACAAATAAACTAAACCTCACCAAACCATTGTACTTGTTCATGCTTTTAGAATTTGGTCAGAAAAAGTAGAACAACATGGATAAAACAGCGAGTGATGAACATTGGAGTCCCGAAACAGAAGCAGTCACACTTATCATCACATCATTGTGCCCTTATTGGGGCTGAATTAAAATAAAAGATGGTGTTTGTAACAGATACAACTTACTACGTGGACATAAAAATGGGATAAAACTTCTTATCCGTGTGAACGAATGTATTAGGAACGTGGATCTCTGCCTCATCCATACGGCTCCCTCATTAAAGGTCATGTGAAAAGCGCTATTAAGCAGCAATATGAGCTGTCTGCTATCGTCCCGTGGCTGGCTAATGATATTGGTTACGGTCACCCTTCGGCAGAGCGCATTTACAAAAAGGCCAGAAGGAGGTGTGCGTTTGTGTGCACGCTACTGCAGTTGCGTAACAGCGGTGAAGCCTTGCAGAGGGATCAGTTTGAGTAAATAAAGAACACGCTAGCTGATTACTCTGAGTTATGGCTATTGAGACACAGCGCTGCACCTGGTGGGCTCCACACAACGCTTTGCAGCTCCACTGAACTCACCCCTCTGTTCCTCAGAAGCGCTGTTCCTCTTCCGTTTAATGTCATCATGTCTTGCGGGGGGGAAAACGCTCAACTGCCGTTCAAACGTCTGGTGTTTGATGCATAATCAGTGTAGTGTGACCCAGATGCTTCCTTGGCAACCAATTGGGTGTTAAAAAAAAACTAAAATGCCGCTGTATGAATGGGCTTCGCGTGAAAAGGAGCGAGCGCAGAATGGGATGAACACACAGGGCTCGGGTCGCTTTATACTTTGAGCCCTGTGAGCCGTGAACAGAGAAGGTAGCCGGTACAGAACAAGCCGTGGATCAGGCACGTGGACGTTTATCAAAGATTTTCAGGGTTGTTGTTAATTTAAGCAGGCGCAGAAATCATATCCGACGTGCCAATTAGTGATCTCTTCCTCCAACAAACAAAAAAATAAAAAAAAGAGGGGAGAAAAAAGAAATCCTTGATAAACTCAACAAAGCAATCTGCTCAGCTGATCAAAGCCAAGCCGCCAGAGTTGCTTGTCGGCGGGCCCATGCAACGAGAGCCATCCGTTGCATAGCCAAGGCAGCCTGTAGCCATGACAACCTGGAGATGGAGGCGAGCAGAGTGGGGGGTGGGGGAGGGGGGGCATCAAATGGCGGAGGAAGAGGATGCTCCCGCCCACTCGTTACTATAGCGATCTAATATAGCGTGAGGTGGGAGGAGCGATGGCATGTCATGTCTGAGATCCCGACATCTTGTTACTATTGTACAAACGTAGCCAGGATGTAGTGAGAGAGGAGAGGGAGAAGGAGAGGATACGGAACAGAGGAGAGGAGGAGAAAGAGACCGGATGGGGAAAGAAGAAGAGATGAGGAGAACTTTAATTCATTTTGCAGCCTCTGTGTTTGCCGTCCCCTCCCCCAAAAAAATAAGGAATAAAAGGAGAAGTAGTGCTAAAGGATTTTTACTCTTTTGCCTCAGCCAGTTTGTTGTTCATCTCTTTACTTTTCTCCTTGTCCCCCACCGCTGGCGGGTTCACGAGCAGGTTCTCAGAGGCCGTCTTCTTGGAGCCCCTCAGCGCGGCGCTCTGCTTATCTTTGGCTTTCTTCAATGGCTTGGCCGCCGCTGCGCCTCCGGGCCTTTTGGGCTTAGTGCGAAGGGCACTGTACCTGTCGACCTAAGGATGTCAGACAGTGGAAATGAGACTCCTGAGCTGGGACACGCCCATTCGTGGCTTAAAACTGTGCTGTGCAATGAGATGAGCATGTCAGGGATTTCACATTGACCGTCCCTTAATTGACTCAAACCATACTACAAAGTCGGAAAGGCGTGCTCTCACCTGTTTGATGGGGTCTATGTAAGGCTCGCTGTACAAACTGCGTATCCTCCTCCTATCCACGGCCTTGTTGTCAGTAGGCCTCAGCGGGGCCTGGCCCTTGTACGTGGCACTGTAGCTGGTCTCCAGGTCTCTGGTCTTCTCATCCGGTGGCAGGTACGTGGACCTGGCCCGGATCATCTTTGCCGGCTTCACATCTCTGTAAGCCTTGTACTCGGTTCTGTGTGGAAAGAAGGAAGTTAGGGCATCATGAGTAAGTGGACTGGGTCGCTGAGCTTAAAAAAACATCAATAACGAGTAACAATGAAGAGTCATGACAGTAAGAGTGACAAGTTAAAACATGCATTTCTGTTAATGCTCATAAAACACTAAATGTTTAGGACCGATAGCTAGGATAACGCTCTCATAAACGTGGCGCTACAGCCAGGAGATGGTTAGCTTAGCATAAAGAGCTGGAAACAGGGGAAACGGCTAGCCATGGCTCCGTCCAAAGAAACTCCAGTTGAGTCTCCGCTGGTTGCTTTTAATGAAACATCTCTCATGCTGGTCTATTATACCCTTTCAACATTTTTTTAATATACTTCATTTTTTGTTTGTTTTGTGGCGGATGCCTGTGGTATAATTATCCCCAAGCAAGTCAGTGATTATTTTGAGTCTCTGGTGTGTATATATACTGCTTTATTGGCGCATCATCAAAGAGAACCTCTATTAAAAATAGATATTGCATTCATTGCAGACAGCGTGACACCAATGTTGTAATCCGCGTCTGGAGAAGAGGTGGGAAGTGAAGTGGCGCATTACGACTGTAGAGCGGAGTATGTCAGCAGTACGGCGGGTGGGAGGAGGGCTGCACCGCGTCCGATGGTGTGATTTTCTGTAGCCGTCACACAGCAGTTCTGAAGAAGGTCAGCATCATGTGCTCTCTATCAGTAACTCTCCCAAATGATACACCTATGGATGGGTGCGCCACAGAGGACAACCAGGTGCACATTGAAGTCAAACTAACATCTGCCACAGCTACGGAAACTGTTAATCTGCAGCATTTCCATTGTATGTGGGCTGCAACTAACAATAATGACATTATTGAATAACATGCTGATTATCGTCCTCAATTAACTGATTGATCGTTTGTTCCGTAAAATGTATAAAAGAGAAAACATGCCTCACGAAAGACACGCCTAAACGATGGATCGTTAGTTATCGCAGTAGATGCAGATTGTTTCTCTGTCAGTCAATCGACGCTGTATCGTTGTAAAAGAAGAAAACTACTGCAATTCACCTTACAGCAGAATCTGGACAGCTTTTCATAACAAATTAGTTATTGTTCTGGAAAACAGATGAAGATGAAGATGAAGTTACGGCTTGGAAGGGTCCTTAATCTTCATAAAAGGTCATCAGGTGATGCTTGAGAAAACATAAATCTGTCAAACCTAATATGAGAAGAGGAAGCGTCTAGTCTATCTGGTAATGACTGAAGGCAACAATTGTAGGAACCTTGGCTATATTTCTCTTTACTGCTGTTTTTTTCTACAGCCAGAAACAAAAGCAAATACATTTTCTCTTATGATAGAGCTGTATTTTCACCAATGTGGGCTAGCTCTATGGAAAATGAAACAATGGCATATGTCAGCATGTAACAGAATATAAAACAGTTAATATTGCCATCAATGTTTCCAGAAAAAGGTGGCCCAAATTCCCTCTAAAACAAAATTGTAATATGTTATATGATACGGTGATGCTGGGGCTGATTACAAAGGAAAACTGAAAACAGCACTGTGTTTCAGGTTGGTCCGGTGACACCTATCGGGTCTCCCCTGTGGCTCCAGTGCAGTCACAAACACATACATTTCCCCAAACGCAGCACAATCCACCGCCGGCGCCGAGAGCCACGCAGTTGTAGCAAAGGTTCAGTGAAAGGTCTCCGTTCCCTGTGGCAACGTCGGCAGAGCAGACGAGGCCAGGGCTGCTGCACGAGAGCCTCATTAGAACGAAACGTAAGCCCGAGTCATCTGGAAAGACATCGCATATCAATAACATCGGAAATCCGCCTCAGAGACTGCGTGTTCCCGTTTAACGCAATTACATTTCAGGGACAGTTGTATTGATTTGACGTCGTGAATGTATTACCTTGAGAAGGGCGTAACGAGAGGACAGCTGAGTTGTCTGATTTTGCATCACAGGGTGAAAGCCGGGCTCCGACCTCAGATGTGCTCGAGGTGGGTTTGTCATGGGATAGCATGCGGGCGTGAAACGATAAACCACGCTAAATATGAGAGCGCCATTGTTTGAAGAAACAGTTACTGTCAGAGCGCTCCATTTCGACGTGAATTAACAGACGGGCAAATAAAATGGTTGAAACAAAAGCTTTCACATCGATTCGTAGAATTCTAAATAGCGCCAAAAGAGTTTGTTGCCAGTGGTGATGACAAAGATTACGACATGAGACCCTTAACGTAGGCTATAGCTATAGCTAACGTTCGGAGTTAGTAACCAGTTAGCTTAGCTAAATGTTTTGTTAAATAGAGAGGCACACAAGCAGCTTTCACACAGCGATTGCCGCTCCGCCTCGTCGAGCGCCTTTCACTCAGGACGCCGTTTGCGCCGCGTTAGCCGGCGGGTTCAGCGCACAGCTTCGCTCGACGCAGCGCAAAGCTACCGCGCCGCGCATGGCTTTGGAAGTGTGCTTTGAGGTAAAACAATGACAATGCTAATATGTTGATGCTAAACATGTTTACCATGTTCGCCATCTTAGTTTAGCGCGCTAGCACGCTAACATGTTGCTAGTTAGCACTAAACATGAATTGCAAAGTTATTACAGTTCATAAACCGACAGAACAGCATTGCCGTCCCTAAAAAACTGAATTTCATTATATTAGTTACTCAACTATTTCCTTTAACCAGCAATAAAGACAGCTGGCATTTACAAATCACAACAATTAAAAATCTAAATGCTAACATTTAAGCTGTTTTTAAACAAAACTGAGGCGTAAAGAGCCGTTTACGATAAGATTAAAAGCAAACTATTTATGATACAAAGGCTGGTGACAGTGACATGGCTGCTGAGCACAGAGGAGAGGAAGAAGTCACACAGAGAGCCGTTACATAACCGGACTGAAGTCCATTTTCAATGCTTGGCTGGGCCAAGAAGCCACAAAGACAGGTTATACAACAATGTCCAAGGCCAAGGGTTTAAAGCACTCACAGCATGTGTGTGTGTGTGTGTGTGTGTGTCTGTGTGTGAGAACGACAGAGAAAGAGGCAGATTGTGTGCGCAGACAGGTTCCACAGTGTGAAACACCGGTCTGTACTGTAACATTGCTCCTATTCACGGACATATGACAATAAAGGCTGTGTCTCTGAGGTCAGTGTGTACTTGGTACTTATTTAAAAACCAGTGATAAAAAAGCGTGCTTGGTTCAGCGGGCGTCATGCCACAGCTACGGTCACATACGTAACGGGCAGATTACTGCGCAACGCCGCAAAACCAGCAGTTAGTTCACTGAGACTGACACCGAAGTACGAAGAATACCTTTTCGGTCGAGTGTCGGGAGGCGAAAAGCTCACTGTTAAAAAACTAATTAGTTTCATGTCATAAAAGGTGATAGAGCAAGTCTTGACATAAAAAAGGTACACCTCACACTACTCTCGTCTATTACACCCAGCTTTAGTTATCTCGTCTTCGGGATCCTTCGGGATGTAAAATAATTTTAGCTACGACTAGCCCCTCCATGGCTTGCTCTGTTGCTCGACAAACATATCCCCACCAGGCGGTAACCTCCGGTTCCACCGAGTGAAGCCGATGCAGAAGTGTCTTAAAACCTGCATTATCTCTACTGACCAGCAGGGGGTCGACTCCTCTTGTTGCAAAAAAAGTCTATGAGAAAATGACTCTCCTTCTCTCTTGATTTATTCCCTCAGTAAACATTGTAAACATGAGTTCATGTCTCAATCTCTAGTTTCAAGTCTTCTTCAATACAGCATGATGTTCAGTGTTGTTTAGTAAATGATGGTCCATTAAGACTAAAATAAATCATAAAGTCAGGTATACTTTAGGACGGGCTTACTGTGATTGACAGGTCGCTGCCGCTAACAGAGACTTATCCGGCGTCCCTACGTCACTTTGACTTTGTGTGAACGCAGGAACGCGTGGATACCTCCAACACCAGGCAACTCACACCAACACTAACAACACATTTTCAAATAACCTCATCTTCTATTTTCTCTCACTATTACTATCTGTTATTTCTGCATTGTTTCCTCCATCGTTATTTAGGGAAGATTTTTCCGATCTGTGAGTCACTGCCTCTCAGGCAACGCTATCATACCGGCGATGATATTTCCCCTTGCTTGTGTGACTAAAGCCTCTTTGGACGGCCGACCCTGCCGACCCGCTGCGGCGGAGGGGTTGCGCAGAGAAAGACCTCGTCGCTGCAACCCGACGCTGGCGTGCGACAGGGGTGGAACCGCGCCAGGGTACAGCACTGCTGAGCTCCAGGCAGCCCCGCTCTAACACGGCACAATCTGGACCTCTCACCGCGGGGGAGGGGTTACGGGTGAAAAAAAGGATAAAAACGATGCCTGCAAATTTCTGCACTGTTGGATCAAACACTGTCGAGCTGCACGGGGCTGACCTTGACACGTAAAACGTACAATGACACGTTACTAGCGGGCCACGGAAAACCAGCCAGGAGAACATTTGACTCCGGTAAAGAATCGATGAGAACGTCATTCACTTTTCAGGTGTTTTGTCGTGAACAATTTAGAAATGAGTTCTGATTATGTCGCTCAATGAAAAGGGGTCACCAAAGTTATTACACTTCATCCAGAAAATATGTCCCTGTCCCTTGTAAAAGTTAGGTTTTCTTATTTTTTATTTCCGTCACTTCCTGCCCTTTCTGTGTTTCACCCAGGGGATCACAATGTCAGTAGGGTTCATCCTCTTGGAAACCATGAATGTCTGCACAAAGTGTCTTGTTGAGATATTACACTCTGGACGGTGAATATACTGTACGTGGTAGATGGGTCAAAACCTCTGTACAGTTATGACTGATGGTGACCACAGTAGGTTCTCATCCTACACCAGAGGGCCTTCACATAAAGGGCCGGACCGCTTCTCTCCCGGTATTCCAGGGAATCCATCTGACCATGAGGGAACTGTAGCTTCACTTCCTAGCAGTGTTGTCTTGGTGTGTCAGCGGGCGAGGGCCTGGCTTCTGGTCAATACTCCCCCCTCCTCCCCCCGGGACCAGTTGGCCTCGTCTCTAACTAACGACTTCTCAGAAGCTGCTCGGGCATCGGCTCGATGGGAACAGCTATATACAGTATATACGCTGAGAGCGGGAACAGTGCATTTACAGTATGACAGGGGCTTGTCACAGGGTCACAAAAGTGGGCTCTCATGAGCATTCTTGTTAATGTCAGCAATGGCAGTATTGCTCATTTCCATTTGAAAAGCAACAACAAAAGTGTTGACTTGAGAGCATTTTTACGTACGGTTTGTACGGAAGTGCAGGCTCTCAGTTTTTAGCAATCAGACTTTTAGCAGGTTTAATTCATTCATAACCAGAATCAGATATGAAGACATTTCCCTGTAAATGAACTGTAATCACATGTGATAAATCAGATTAATTGGTTACATAAGACAGTGAGCTTTAGCTGGCGAAGCTCTGAATTGATCAACAAATAAACACTGGATATCAGCAGACATTTTAGCAGTACATTTTGACAAGAATAGCTACCACACAACTATTCTGCACTGGTTTTATTTTCAGGGAGCAGAAAGAAAAAAAAATAATCAAAGTTTTGTTTTTTGCAAATGGGTTACCTTGGGACATTTATTCTGTTTTTTTCTTTTTTTTTCAGAATGGATTTTCTGCATTCACTCCTTGTCAGTAGAAACATGAGGCTTGGCTGACTCTCTAAGAGGATCATTTCTAAATCCATCTGCCTCTTTACAGTGTACTCCCCAGTACCACGACTGCTACTGTGTGTACGATCCGTAAACGTGACATAACAGACAAACTCATTTTTACTTGATGGGGCGTCCTTGTCTGGGGAGGGACGAAAACCAAAAGAAGAAGCTCCTGAGACCGTGCTGCTGTGGAGAAATATCCAGCTGCGATACGTGACGCAAATTAAAATAAAGTCATGTCTCCGTCTCTCTCTCTCTCTCTCACTCTCTCCATTGCTGAACTCACTGAACCTGCCTCACTGTCGACGATGAAAATGGTCATAATCCTTTATGCAATCGCCTCTTTGTATTAGTCTTTTATTCGACGCATCGCATAATTGAACAAATGATGCTGACAAGATGAAGAACGGCCTTTATCTTTTACAGCAGCGCTGGTAGTTAAAAAAGAAGACACCAACAAAGACTCCAGCAACTGCTGTCTGAGGCTCATGACTTATTTTCATGCAAAATAAAAAAGGGGAAAAAGACATTTGAAACACAATGCAGCGAGTTGGCGGTGAGATGAAGGCCGGTCGGGGCTTGTGACTAGGAGGCTGTCGGTGGAAAATGCTGCACCAATTCAGGCAAGAAAAATAAAATAGTTTCCACAGTGGTTGAAATGTGCGATCGTTTCCTTTAGCATTTCTTGGGTGCACTGCAGAAAAAAAAAGCCATTTGGCTCTCTGCGCAGATAAATACAAGTCTTTTCTTTTTTTTTTTAAACGGCAGAAAATAGAGCTGAGGGGAACAGGACTTCATGTGCAAACCAGCACAAAGAAATGGGGGGCTGGCTTTGAATAGCCTGTGAATGTGGCTCCCTACTGAAAGTCCTGCTACAGAGTCTACATATGCGCTGACTAAATAGAGCTACTGTGCACATTACTGCAACCATATCCCAACTGAGACGGGATGTTGGAGGCCAACACCGATATCTAAATTGAAGAAATGGAGAGTTGTCTCTCAGTCCACAGGCAATCCACACTGATGGTCTTAAAACAACCTCCCTTGGGATAAATACGGGGAAACCACAAGGGTCTGTGCTGGGTCCCTTTCCTATTTACACTCCACATAAACAATAGTGTCACTCCAACACAGATTTACAATAGATGTTTTTATGATGAGCCATTTTTCCAACTGTTTCGGAATTCCAATTTGCCCTCTGAACGCAGAAAAGACTAAATGTATTTTATTCTCAAGATTCCATAATTCCAATTTGCATCTCCCTAAACACCAACATCCATGCACGTAATATACTGCTAAAACTGAAATTGTTCAGTCCTATAAATACCTCTGAGTTATGGCTTACTTTAAATATCGTGTGGAGCAACTTGCACAGGAACTGTGAACAATATGATGCAGTCTGCTGCAACACAATGCGACTCACTCACTCACTCACTCACTCACTCACTCACGAGGCCAAATTGCCTCCCAAGTTAACAAATGACCGGTTGCTGACAAGAAATGTAACATTTAGACAACATTTTCAAACAGACCAGCACAGTTCTCACTCCACATAAAACTAAATTCGGCCTCCATCACTCCCAGCAAACGTCACGGAGAACATAGAGAGCGAAACAGCATCACTGATCTGTTTAAACTGAATGTTCTCTGGTCAGCTAAAAGCACAAAAACACAGAATCCATCTGCACGCCAGCGCGTCGTTCGAAGCCGAGCCCGCTTGCGACCGGTGGGCCACCGGCAAGGTTATCGTCACTTCACTTCTTGTTGTACTGACTTTGGCAGTTTAGATAACAGACACTCAAGTGTCCCGCTGTTATTACCGACATGAAAACTAACCACAGATGCTCGCCTCGTTCACGGACCCACAGATGGCTTGAAAATGTATTCGGACCCCCAGTTCCATTATTCATTTTAGATGACATCGTTTCTGTCTGTCATAGCACTGGGAAGTAATTCAACTTTATCATGTGTCTATACAGTGTCTGGCATTACAATCTTGTTGTGATGATAGGATCCTACTGTTTTTACTAAATTGTGTTGAATGATTCCAAGCAAATTGTAGTAAAAAAACAAACAGATGTAACAATGAACAGTTCACTTTATAAATCAATATCGTGACTTTCATTTCAACAATATCGCCCAGCCCTAATTGAGGAATGTTTGGGTTTGTAATTGCAGTTCTGTGTGATTAAAACACTTTTTTGTGTGTGCATGTGTTGTATGTTAAGTGTGAGTGCGTGTGTGCAGTTTCCACACTGTAGGCACACTATCCATGATATTAACCCACAGTTGACCTGCTTCAAGTCTCCGCTGGCGGAGTAAGACAGAGAGCTGACTGGGCTTCTGCTTTGTCACGGTGCAGCCATTCAGTGCCATGTGTGTGGGGGGGGGGGGGGGGGAGAAGCACCCGGGGCTGCACCCTTGCTGACTGCTCAACAACACAGGCACAGCAGCAGTAGGCACCAAGACACCGGTTTCTGTCTCAACCCTCATCTGCACTCTGTGGCAACGCCGACTCAACATATCATTTTGCATCCTTTGCCGACAACGCTGCGAATTCGGTCATAACGTTTTACAGATTACAGTGTGCAATATGAAGGCCGAGATACGACTCTGCCGAAGGTGAGTGAACGAATGTGACGCTGAATGCTTTGAAAATCCCCCAAATCCACAGATTACAGCAGCAGCGACACACAAAAAAAACGACGAAAATCCCCCACAAGCCTCAAGTGTGAAATGGATCTCGTACATATATCTCTGACACTCACACAACCAGCAGCCTTCCCATGAACAGAAATGCAACCGATAACATCTAAGGGCGCAGCTTCAGGAGGCGATGCGTACAGTGACGGTGACGTGCGTGACTTGATGCTCATCCATCCACCAGTCCCCATCATCCTCTGGAACGTTGCATAATAGGACAGAGATTACCCTCGTGGACCGAAACATCAACAGTCAACTCGACCTTTCCATTTAATTTGCAGGGAAAATCTGAGTTGATTGATGCTTTCACTCGCTGCGTGTACCTCTGGGTGGCTTGTTTCGACAAAACAAGCTTTCAATTGAGTGTTTTCCTGAGATTTAGTGATAAATTAGTCACCCCAAATGAAGTCCTGTATGGTGAGAAATTCACATTTATCATGCCAGGAAGGTGACAACTCACAAATCTTTAATAATTTATTGTTTTTAATGTTTTCTCCCAGGGGGGCCCCCCACTTATTAAATGGTTATCCTCCAATTAATTAGGGACTGTGCGAAAAATGATTTGGGGCAAAGGGGATTGAGCAACGGGGAGGGTTAGGTATTTAAAAAGAAACAAGGAAAAGTGTGTCAAATAAAGTGACAGTGATGGCTTTTGGTTCAAAAGTAAAGTAAATAGCTGGAGCATTGGGTATACAGGATCAATGTATCCTCATGCATTTTGTGTGCGTTTTTTTGGTCCTTTTTTTATGTGCGCAACAAAAAACCCTTGGCTATTTTTAGAAAAAAAAGATTGTGGTTTGGTTTAAATTAAGCATGTTTGTTATACATAACCAAATGAAGTTAAAATAAGTCAACAGTGACTTTTGGTTTCACACAGACACATCGGTCTCCTGGGTGAAAGTCCTGTGTTTGTCAAACCCACCTGTCCACCCCTTAACACCGCGTCAGCTGACTTTCTCAGAGGCGGCTCTGCATGCCCTGGCTCACGACGACAGGATGCACCATTTGTTTAAGTTTGCCATAACTTTGACAATGCGAACTTCGTGTGTATTGTGCGATCCGGTGGCTGTGTAAAAAAGCATTATTCTACTTACAAAGTAAGGTAAACACACCGTAAACTCTTTATTATGACGATTAAATGCCATAGTGTTATTTCACTTTGTGTATTGTGGGGAGGATCAATAGAAAATATTACTGATGCTACACCCCTCCCCTCCCAAATAATTTCCTTACAGTCCCTACACATTTTCACCCGACAACAGACGAATTGCTGTGTTTTTCTGTACATAGACATTTACAGTCGGCCTATGCAAAACCTCTGATCTTTCTGATGGTTGGAGATAGAAGTGAATGAATGGTTCACACAGTATAATACTAATGTTGACCCCTATGACCCTTGGACGCCTGAGGCCTCCCCAGTTTGGTAGACACCACATAAGAGCAACGCATACACACTCACTTGTAGGAGCTGTCGGCTGTGATCTCCTGTTTGATCTGCCGGTTCACAGCATCCACCGCCGCCCTCCCTTTGCCCTCTCCTTCCGCCTTCAGGACTACTTTCTTCTGCCCCTCCGGCTTGCTGGACTTCTTTTTCCTCTCCTGCCCCTGCAGGAGGTCCTTCTCCTGCACCTGGTCGGCGATAGCGCTCTTCTCCACGCCGCTGTCCGCTTCCGGCTGCTGCTTCGCGCGCCTGGACCTGTCCGGAGCCCGCTCATCGGAGGGAGGCTGTTTGGGTATCCAGGGATGGTCGTACCTTTTCGGGATGGGCCAGGGCTTGAAGTCCTTCTGGTACTGGGTCTCGCTGTTGAACGGCGTCTCCGGTTCGTGGTACTCGTTCTTGGGTTTACAGCTCGGCTCCGGTCGCACGTTCCAGTGGTGCTTAAAGTCCTCGCGCGACACCGAGCCGCACACGCGCTCCTCGGAGACGCACCTGCGCGGCGGCGGCGGACGCGCCGACGACGTCGTGGCGCGGGTCTCCTCGCGAGGCGGCTGCGTTTCTATGGCGACCCGGCCATGGAGGGGGCGGAGCGGCGGCTGCAGCTGGATGTGCTGCATCTCCGAGGCGTCCGTGTACTTGGTGAAGACCAAAGGCACCGCGATGTCGGCCTTGTCCAGCTGGTTCCAGAAGCGCGCCATGCAGCACGCCCTGCTGATACAGGGCCACGCCATGGTGGCTACTACAATCTGCACTGGGTGCAAAATGAAGTCCAAATATGTCCCCTGACTCCTGGTGTATATGTGTCAGAGCAGTAGCACGGGAAGGCTCCGAATGCCGTTGACGTTAGATGGTATTCAGTAAATCCATTTTTGCTCCTAAAATAGACAGATTTGAAGGATTTGGACGTTTAAAAAAAACAACCTCGCTAACGGTTGCTCTGCTTCCCTCCGTGCCCGTCTTGCTACATCACTCCCCGGCATGGCACTGCAACGAAAAACAGCCCCGCCCGCCTGCTCAGCATCCCGGAGACACACAGGGGGGCGGGGGGGTCAAGTCAGAGAGAATAAGGAACAACTTCCGCTTTAGTCTGCAGTCTAAAAGCCTTAATTCAAGAGTCAAGATATTTGTATTGTCATGTGCACAAATAACAGCTGGGTCCTCCTAACACACATAATTACAATAAACTTAAGGCAATTTTTTTTTATATAAATAAGACAAAATATAGTGACAGTATTGCACAAAAATATGTATAAAGTAAAGTGCACTGTGTATTTGCTACAATATCCAAAGTATGGCCATGACATGACGTCACAGCAGCAGCTATTTTGAAATTGTGTAATTTAAAAAGAATATACATATTAAATAATATGAAAAGAGATGTGCTAATATATCCTGACGTCTCTTGACAGCGCATGTCTGTAGCCATATACACAGAGGTCTGCTGCTTTTATTTTGAAAGGAGAACATTCATTTCCGGTACGAAGCCGATGGACACGCTGAGCTTGACGTGTGTTTTTTACGCACACTGCGTGATGCTACAGGATGAGAGACGTTTAGGTCCAGCCATCACTTTGCTTCGGTTTTGTGTCACGTTTGGTCATGAGAAATTAGTAAATAAAAGATGTATATTTTAGGAATAAACATAAAATTAAAATTAAAAAAAGTAGGATAACATTGTCAATCACTATTGGATTTAATATAATCAATCACTAATAGAAAGGAATGGGAATTATAAAGTACCGTCAGTCATAATCTTATTTGATTCAAAATAAATAAAATATAGCTTGTCAAAGCCATAACAAAAGGTCTGCACTGTTACATGTAAAATTGCCTTTGTGACAAAGACACTGCTGGCAGACTGTGCCAGCAAATAGTAGAACACATGAATAATGCCAACTCATTACAAACCCTGGGGGCCTGTATCACATTGGACCACAATGTCAAAGACATCCGACAGACAAGCACATGATCTGAACCGAGGATTTTATAATGAAGGATGACAGCTCATTTTCAGAAGCAATTGCTCTTGCACAGCTTTTCAAGTGCGATGTTTTCTTTTGTTTAAAGGACCGGTGTCTAGGATTTAGTGGCATCTAGCGGTGGGGTTGCAGCTGAATTACCCCTCTCCAAGCATGTAGCAGAACCTGGTGGCCTTCAGGCACATTTGCACTGCATTCAAACCACCAAGTACAAGCTGCCATTATTTACATTTCACCAGATAATATCGATTCAGATTAAATCTTCTTTTTTTTTGCGATGGCGATCTGGCCAAGCATGCAGCAAATTTCATTCCTACAATAATAAAAAAACAATGCATGACAGAGTGAAAACTAAAGTCCACTCATCAACATAAGAGGTTAAATAGACAGAAAAACAAAATGAAGCACACAACGATTCTAAGTTCCAGGTGATTTTACACTTAAGAAAACATAAACGTGATAATTTAATAATTTCTGCCCATAGCTCTCCTGAAATGCCACACGCATTTACTTTTGTCGTGCATGGCTGCAGGTCAAATATTAACTGACTGGCTCACTGTGTATTGAAGGTTACAAGGTTCGTTCATTGACATTCTGCAACACAGGGTTGTGCAACTAAATGTGAATTGTAGTCCCTTTAGACATCACAGAAGAAAACGAAACACTTTTTTGTATATATACGCGACACGGAGGATGATTTGAGGAGTCTCGCTGAAGAAAGAAGCTGCTCTGTAGTCCGGTGGCACGGCGGCGGATACTTCTGTACCGCTTGTGAGGCGGCAGCAGGGGCTGAACAGGCTCTTGCTGGGATGGGCTTTATCTTTTCAATAGATACTTCGGGCCCTACGCAGGCACCTCACCTCACCGATATCACTGATGCTCTCTGTTGATTATGCTCTGGGCGGTTTTAATGACACGCTGAAGAGATCAAACGTTAATGAGGTAGTACAATAAGATAACCCCTGAATAAATCAACAATTCCAAGGGCAAAACTAAATGGAGTGTCAGTCAGACACATTGGCCTTGGCAAATGTCAATCTGACGGAAGCTAATGAGGGGAACCGATTGGAAGATGAACAGAAAGGCTGTGTCAGTGTGTGCTGATTGGTGATGAGAGGCATGGGTGGCTCCCTCCACTATCCTGTCTGCTTGTTTCCACCCTTCTTGGATAACCTTTTAGCCCCCAGTGTGTTGTGCACAAACCTGATTTACAAACCTATACAGGCCTTTATCACTATCTGCACGCTGAGATGCAGTTACATGATTGCTCAACCAGACGGGGCTGCCTTTACAGCCATGCATTGACCAATACATCACACAGTTACATGCTAACCACCGACTGACTTCCACACAGTGCATGGGGGTTGAACAAATGAGCGAGAGCAACATTAAATGGCCATTTCCCTCTTCCACTGAGTTATTGCTTGCTGTTCATGTCTTAATGCCGTCCTGTGTTTGAGCACTCGCCTTCCTTACGAGGTCAAAAGTCAGATATACGTAGATAGCCATTGACAAATCAAAGCCCATTTAGAGTTTCTGAGATAAGGCTGTCAATAGGAGGTGATGGTGGAGAGGCGAGAAGGGCGGACTTTGGACCCACTTCACTCCTTCTTCTTCTTCTTCAGCCACCGGCTGCAGCGCCTCGGTTCGTCTCTCTTCTGCCCGTGGAAGACATGAAGATTGCTTTCGCCCCCTTGGAGGTGCCCGTGTCCCGGAGACTGCAGACGGCGGCGGTGCTGCAGTGGGTCTACTCCTTCCTCGGCCTGGGTGAGTGTGCATATTTGCACAGGCGTCCGCTGGAAACAACTGGAAGCCGATTGGACGGTGCACATCAGTGCAGTTAGTCTTTGTGTCCTTACGGTTGCTGGTTGAACATGTCGGCCCGGCCGCTCTTGGGTAATGTGTAAGTGAATGTGAGAGATAGAGAACTGTTCTAGACAGGGACATGAAGTGCTGGGTAGCTGGAAGAAGGAGTTAAAGCAGGACATGACCTGAGCAGAGAGCACACTAAATATTGCCCTGTCACACCTATAGTGCATTTGTTTAGCTCTGAAAGACCAGGTGTTGTATATCTACAATGTTTGCCTGACATACCTCCGCAGTCCTGTCACATTCCAAAATGGATGTTATTTAAGACTATTAGTTATCTTAAAAGTGGATACTATTTCTTCTCATACAAGACAAAGGGATCCAGCACGAGGTGTCCAGGTGACTCCAGGTGTGTGCTGTGCAGTCAGCTTGTCATATAGCTTGTTGATAAATGTGTCAATCTCAAACTAACTTGTTAAGTTTTTTACTGTTATTTAACCGGAATCATTATCATCATCATCATCATCATGAGGCAGCAATGATAATGACGTACACACGACATAAAACAGATAACTATCTATGCCACACAAGATGAAAAATGATAACACGACAACAGGATAACACTTCTGTCACGCGCACAATGACCAGCACACAACTGTATTGGAGGTTTCTCAAATGGTTTATTGAACGCCAGCTGCCTGCGACCTTCCTCGCGCCTTCGTCCCTACCCCTGCTCATCAGGGAGAGACACAATTTGATCAAGCTGAGGCCATTTAGGCCTCTTCCCGGCTCCATTCCCTGAGCCACTTCCCACACCTCCCTCTGCAGCTGAGCCCAACCCATGCCCCCGCCACCACAACTGTCAAAAATGTCATCTCAAAGACAACTCCTTAAACAAGCCATGAGCTCCCATAGAAATAGCAAAGATCAATCCAAAACTTGAAATGAACAATTCAAGATTTTTGATCTATATGCATATAAGAGAGGCCCCTTTTATTCCACTAAAACAGAACACATTTTCCTTTTTGAACACACATACTTGCAGATAGCCTGACCATCACCTGATGCGAGTGATCATTTAAAGGTATGGATGTTGGATGAAGGCTACCGTTGTACTGACATCACACCATCAGCACGGCCTTGCTAGCATGGAACCGCCGAACCCACTCGTGACGTCATCCAGTAGAGCCGAATGCTGCTGATGCAGAGCAGACGTCAGCCATTCATAAAATGACTAAACCCTGCTAAACACATGATCTAGTAACACTCCGTACAGTGTGTTTTTGCATTTGGCGTGCCGGATCAGGGTGCACATGTAATGCACGTGTTAACTGTGTGTTCAGTGCTGCTGCTCATGACCCTGCTGTCCTCTCTCCTCAGCACCCACCTGCATCTTCCTGTTCCTGTACCTGCTGTTCACCCGCTTCTGGCTGGTCAGTGTGCTGTACACCGTCTGGTGGTTCTTTGACTACGACACCCCTGCACATGGAGGCCGCAGGGTGCCCATGATTTGCAACCTCAAAATGTGGAAATACATGCGGGATTACTTCCCCATCAAGGTGAGAGTCTGACGCTGCATCAGTGTTCATGCACAGCGTTGTTCTCCGACCTGCAGAGGTCTTTGCCTCCGCAGGTCGGAGAACAGGACATCAGGACATCTCGCTCTGCCAGTTCCGTTTATCTTATCTTCGATCTCGATACATGCGAGCAGCAGCCCTTATCTGTCTTCGTAAGCAAATGAACCGCTGTGTTCCCTATGGACATGTACTGTCACGTACTGTGTACACATACCCTCCCTAAAGTCCTAAAGAGCAGACCTTTATTGTTGTCTTCATGTATTTTAATTTCTCCGTCAATACTCAACTTATTTTTGAGTATTGAGTAAACCCCTAACCCAGCTCTGTCACAGTAGTTACAGGTTTAATGGGGTCAAGGTTAGTTCACAGCACGTAGCTGGACTGTGTTTTGGCCGGGTAGTGACTTCCTAGAGTTGCTGCACAAATAAAATAGTGTGCAGTGGCCTCCTGGGTGAAAGTCCTGTGTTTGTTTGACCCAACCATCCACCACAACGACTTTGGCTCAGTGGTGAGCAGGGTCGTCCTTCAATAGGAGGATCGGCGGTTCGATCCCAGGCTCCGCTAGCCCGGCTTCATGTGTCCTTGGGAAAGACACTTAACCCCAAAAGTGCTCCTGTAGCTCCTGAAGACTAGAAAAGTGCTGTACTGGTCCAACTTCCTCCCGACACTGACTTCTGCAGATTATTTGTGATACGAAAAACAAATGTTATCCCGGAGTAAATACATTGTATGTCATTGAGTTGAATGGGAATGTAATTTGACCATGGACACAGGCTGATGAGACATTTCTAGGAAGTCCTACCCCCCCAGCTTCATATTTACCAGACAGATATGAGAGCGTTGAATCGATTCATCTTGCTCTAACATTTGGCAAATGTCAGTTTATATTTTCCAAAACCGTTCCATTCCTTTAATCTTGTAGCAGATCAATTTCCTTCGAGTGATTTTGCACAGACCAGAAAAAACAGAAATACTCCAGAGGCATTGATGGTTGAAATACAGAAGCAGCCTGTTGTGTCCCTCTTGTGGTCAAACACCTGTAGTGCATATCATCTAAAGTACATCCCATGACCAGCTTTTGGATCTTTAAAAAGCCCAGCACTTTACATCAAAGTCAACGGTAGTGCGTCACGTTGGGTTTTTCAATAAAAAAAAAAAAAGAAGAAAAATAACTGCAGAGCATATCTTCACAGAGAGCCGGAGACCCGTTGGCAACATCCACATCGTACCATGGGTTTCATCCTGCCCCCAGGCACGACTAATACTTTGGACTGTGCTGATAAGACAGAGAGCAACAACAACACTCCAGCAGCCTCTAACTTATTGTTTGGAAACAGACAAAGTGAGGTTGGCTCGTAAAAAATAAAACGAGATCCAAATGGTAAAAGCAACCTGCTTTGTGAGATATTCAGACTTATTTGTGTCTCTGAGCATTAAGTGGGTCATATCGCTGTTTGCACAAGTTACCCTTTGCAGCCATAAAAGATAACGCAGTGATCCGTATCGGCCCGTTTAGCTGTACTATCTGAACTAATCAGATTCTGGCCATCTGTGTGACATAACAGCAGAGAATACGATTCAGTAGAAGACTCGTTCAGGCGGCACTATTTTAACATATGGATAATGCAGAAATGTAATCTATTTTAAATATAGAAATATTGATTCCCCTACTACTCTTATCATCACTGTAGTACTTTATTTTACATACATATTCATCTGGAAAAATGAGGACAATAAGAGCAGTAAAATCTAAAGAAAAAAAATAATAATAACTAGGTATGATAAGGAAATTACAGCAGTGAGCACCATAAACACAGCGTCATATAATAATAAAAGTCAGGAGAAGACCGGCACAGAAGTGATAATACTACAATAACAAGTACAATAAATGTAATGAAATAAATCATAATAATACCGTCTTTTAGTATTTAAAAAGATATAAAGTTGATATATGGACATAGAAATGGTTGGCTGGTAGGTACAGCTGACACAATTATGCAACACTGCTAACTGCAAAAGAGGAGAGTCACACAATCTCAATAACAACACAGAATAATACGTTTTTGTTGTTGTTGATATTGTTGATATTTTTTTAATATTCTGTCACACCTGCATGAGTCAAACTGGTCGACAGAATACATGTTGAGCAGAGACAGTAAACTGAATAGTCCCTCTTTAACGCTGTAAACAAAGTTGTTGACAAGCCAGGTGAGTTACTTGATTGCTATTGTGTCCGTCTCTCATCAGAGAGTGTGTGTGTGTCCGCATATATCAGACAAAGAATACTGTTTCTACTTTTTGGTTTTCTTTTTGATAATTCTCTCCCAGTAAATATAACTGTCAAGTCATTTCCAACAATCGTGGACTCATGAAGCTCCCCGGTTTGGCCCGATCTCTCATATCCAGTTCAAAGTGAATCATCATCTGACTGTATGCTTCGTTAAGTCTGAGACAAGGAGTCAATGTGCGGGTGAAAAGAAGCAGTGTCCTCCAGAGGGCCCGATTAGCTTTTATTGGTGCGTCTCTGCCCACCGTTTCTAAAGACTCCATCACCAGCTCAGGCTGAGCGCTCACCAGCTGATCCAACAGAATGACGCAACACACATTTAGACAGGACCAACTCCGATTTCACAGTGAGAGGGCGAACACCCTGCAAGAAAGCGAACAAGCCCGTTTCCCAAAAGGTCACACCAGGTGTTTTTTTATGTATTTTTGGAAGCTAAAAGTTTGTGTCTTGATCGAAATCTACACCGAAAACAAACGATTCTTTACACTAAAACTCAAAGTCCTTGGGAGGGACGGCAGCGACACAGAGGAGGAGGGGGCCGCTGTGATTGGTCATAGTGGACAGTGCTAGTGTTTGTAAACAGCCGCGGTCCTCCTCATTAGGGGCCAATGATTGACTCTGTAAAGGAAAACAATCTAAAGGTTCAAAATGTACCTGAAATGAACCTTTTCTATGATGCATTCTGAGTATACTTATGATGCATTATCTGTTTAGAGCGGCATCATTTAGTTATAAACTGTAGTAAATATACATCATGTTTTATAACAATATAAACATTCTATATTGACTTATAAGTGTCAAGTATATCATAATACTTCATAATGAGTGGCTGATATTTCCTTTGCAAGGCATAAATCCTTTGCAAAAGCATCAGACAAAAAGTTGTAAAATGATCAACAATGACCACTTTCTAATCCCATGATAGTGCATTACAAAAAAAGATTATGTATTACAAATATGGGAATTATAAAATTCCCATATTTGTAATACATAATAGCAAACAATGAATGACTTGTAATACTATCATAATGCATTACAAACAGATGAGACTCTATCACAAGTACGGGAATGTGTCTGCCAGCAATTATGAAGTTTTATGATACTTGACCGTAAGTAAACATAACTTGCTTCATTATGTTATGATCATTGTTGTAAAGCAATATGAATACTTATGAGTGCTCCTGACTATAATTATACGGTGCAATAAGCAGATTTTAACACATTATGAGTATGTTTTCAGTACATTATGCGTTCCCTTCTTTGAAGCTGCCTCCCTGTCCCTGAGGAGAGAGAGCGTGGCTCCCTGATAAGCGCTGTGCATGTTGCCATAAGAACTGCGGGGCCAAACAAAGGGCGGCTGTAGCTCAGGGGGATGAGTGGTCGTCCCGCAACCACAAGGTAGCCGGCTCGATCCCCAGTCCCCCCATAGCTCACATGTCGAAGTGTCCCTGAGCAAGACACCCAACCCTTAACTGCTCCCCGGGCGCCTCACAGGGCTGCCCACTGTTCCCTATCCAGGGATGGGTCAAATGCAGAGAAGAATTTCCCCAAGGGGATTAATAAAAGTGCATGTTTCTGTTAAGATGCAAACAGTGAGGTGAGCAGATTTGTTTTCTTCACACAAGTGAGCAAAAAAACAAACGGCAGCACACTACGAGCGGCTTTTGAATCTTGGCAGTGACCTTTGGCGCCTCTCACTATCTCCTTCCTGTCCGCTCGGGACCGGTGGAGACACGCACACAACGCTCCACAGGTGGCGTATCTTATCTACAGTCCTTTACAGCTGATTATCAAGAAACCATCATTTCTGACTCTACAGGGAAATGTTATCCAATTTCCACGGATTGATTGCACGCCCGACGGCTTGTCCCACACACACTAGAATGGAATACTTTATACTTTTAAATACAAAAAAAAGTCCATAGAGAGTCCAAACAGTACCACACAGACAGGTCAGAGGTCCACTATACATATCACTCTCTTTGTAGCAGAGGTGAGGTATATTCATCCACTAGTATTTCCCTCTGTGTGTTTTACAGTATTCTGGTTCTGAATATTCTTCGAGACAGTTTGCACACAGGCAGGAGGGATGCGAGTGGGTGCAGAGGGCTTACCACCGGCCAAGCCTGGCCAACACATCTGCTTCATCCTCTGTTAGGATGAAGCAGATGATCGCAACTTCAATATAAAAAATTAGATAGAGATAGAGATTATGATCGATCTTCAGACACAGACGTTAACGCTCAGCGTGCTTTTCTTTTCTTTGCCCAGCTGGTGAAGACGGCTGACCTGGATCCCAGGCACAACTACGTCCTGGGCTTCCATCCCCATGGCGTGCTGGTGGCAGGAGCCTTTGCCAACTTCTGCACCCACGCCACAGGCTTCAGGCAGCTGTTTCCCGGTCTCACCAGCTACATGCTCATGTTGCCCCTTTGGTTCAGAACCCCGTTCTTCAGAGACTACATCATGTGTGCAGGTGCGGCCCTTTCAATCATACTCGATCAGATTGACCATACGACTTACCTCTTACATTCAACAGATTCTACGGATAGTGTAGATTTCATCCTTACTTATGCAAGAAAAGAAAAAAGTACTTACAAGGTATTATTTGACTCATTTTGACTCCTTGTTATTTTCTGTTACAACACTGCAGGTCTGATTCCTTCGGACAAAAAGAGCGCCAGCTATCCGCTCAGCAAAAGAGGTGGCGGTAACGCTGTGGTGATAGCAGTCGGCGGGGCCCCGGAGGCCCTCAATGCCCATCCCGGGACCTTCACTCTACTATTGGCTAAAAAGAAAGGCTTCATCAAAATAGCGATGGAGCATGGGTGAGACCAGAGAGCCCTTGGGGGAATGAGGAAGGTTTTCTGCTAAATACAGTTAATTCTCCAAGGTCTTATCGCTTGTAACAAGAGGATCGCGTCCATTTATTTTAGATTTCTTGGAGCTTGAGCGTGGTATATCGAAACAGAGGCTTATTCAAGCCACTCGTGTGGAATTTCCTGGAAAAGCACGCAGTCTGTTATGGGTTTAGAGTGAGGGACATTTCAAACACGGGACAATGACACTTAATCAATAAAACAACCTTTTCATTCAAATCTTTGAATTTTTTTGCAGTGCTCATCTGGTGCCAGTCTTCTCCTTTGGAGAAAACGAAGTGTTTGATCAAGTGGGAAACCAAAGAGGAACCTGGCTTCGGTGGTTACAGGAGCGGCTGCAAGGAATCATGGGTATCTCCCTGCCTCTCTTCCACGCACGTGGCATTTTCCAGTACTCCTTTGGTCTCATGCCCTACAGAAAACCCATCAGTACAGTAGGTGAGTGTATCGATCAGGCACCTGCAGTATATCAAATAAAAGATGCAGTGCATTAAACTTTGTCTGGCAGGGGACAACCTCAGCTATATTTATATATGCTTGTGTATTTCCCAACTTGCAGTTGATTTTGGCAGAAGCATCGAATGCCACCAAGTTGGCTAAGAGTTATTTGAGGGAACACGAGTGATAGCAGTCAGATCCAAGGTTTTAGATAAACGGCATCAAACAATATTACAAACTGTAAAGTACACTGACTGTGTGTGTGTGTGTGTTGTACTTCACCTTGTGTCCTCCCTGCAGTCGGGCGGCCTATTAGGGTAGAGAGGAATGAGAAGCCATCGGCCGAGGAACTCGATGCCCTCCACCAGCTGTACATGGACGAGCTCAGCAATCTGTTTGAGGAGCACAAAGCCAACTACGGAGTGGACAAGGACACACACCTGAGCTTTGTCTAAACTGGACCAATGGCGGAGTGGATGCGAATGCATATTTATTTGTGAAGCTCTGGTGCTGCAGGCTCGGAGAATTGATTGGCTTTCCTAGTGTTAATTAATGAGAAATATATATTTATATAATGGAGCATTCAACGACCATATGAGAGAAAAGCAGCCACAATCGACACGCTTGTGTATCCATAACTGAGACCTCGCTGTTCATTCAGACTGCTGTCGCTTGCCAGGGCAGTGTGGGAAATGGTTCAGAGGGAGCACTGGTGGCACACGTTTTCATCACCATCTCCCAGTGGTGCATCAGTCTGGGGTTTGGGCCTTTGTGCAAGACTTGATACTTTCTCAAACAGAGCCAGAGGTTGCATTTGGGTTGCAACATCATATGGGAGCCACAGTCATAAAACACCAATGAGTTTAGGGTTTGGTATCTGATACAAACAGGGAAAATAAAAATATTTTATACAGTACTCAACTGAATTGTCTCTCTTCTTTTTCTACTATATGCTCTTTGAAAGATTTAAGGAATAGTTTCCCATTTCAGTGTTGGGACGTATGTAATTACAGTTACTCAGTTACACTGCTAAAGTACAATTTTACTTTCTTGTACTTTACTTAAGTATTTACTTAAAGTGGTCAAATTATCCAGGATTCAATAAAACACCACACAAAGATTAGAGAGAAGCCCAAACATTTATAAAAATATATAGTGCAGAACTTTTTTTTTTCCCGCATTAATCATCTCACCCCATTTATCATGTGAGTCTTTGGAGGGGACGTGACCCCTGGTTTGGAACCAACAAACTAGTTGTTAAAACTAGTTGCTGGAGTAAAATGCTGCTTGAAAAGGTTGCTCAACCATATCTTACACATGAAACTAGCAGCCGGAGGCTGTTAGCTTAGCTTAGCACTGAAAGCAGTTAGCCTGGCAGAGATTCTGGAAATTCAGGTCGAGAAATAGTCTGGCACATAACTCACTGTAAAACTACAGCTTATTGTCGAATACTTAATTTGTGAACTTTAGAGCTACTGGTAAGTAGATTACTGTTTGGACAGAACCAGGCTAGCTATTCCCTAGTTTTTAAGGTAAACTAAGCTAACCATCTCCTGCCTCTGGCTTCATATGTAAACTACAGATAAGTTTGTGCGGTAAATATGAAGCAACATTGAACAGCCGGTTAGCTTGGCACAAAGACTGTTGGCTTAAAGGGGGAATTGCTGTTCAAACATGACACAATCTACCTACCAGCACCTCTAAAGCTATACTCTTCCCAGTCTTTGTGCTCAAGCTAAGCTAACTGGATGTCTGCTGGGCACGAAATAAAGTAGGGCAATGAAACATGCTCAATGACATTAATACGCGTCTCATTTATTGTTTTATTAGTTCTAAATTCCACATTAAAAGTTGCCTGCTTTTGGATCAGGTTCCGAAATGATAAGACCGTCTGTGAACTTTTGGCACACACCTTATATATGAGATGGCAGCATTCTGATATTTCCAAATGAAATGACCTTTCAACACACTGTCTGGACGAGGTTTGTGTGCGTGTGGGTGCGCGTGTCGGGCTGATTAAAATGCTGACTAAAAGAAAATGCCTTGTGGCAGTACTGTGATGCAGACGGAACAAATTGGGGGAAATATTACATTTAAGAATAAAAAAAGCAGTCACTAGTGACGTGTGTGGTGTGTCAGGACTGGAACAGAATGGTTCTGGATCTGGAAGTCATATCTTAACGTCTCACATCCCACAGAGCTGCAATCTTAACATTAATATTTATCAATGCACCAGGTTTTTGCGTTTTACAGACATTGGCCATTGATGTTGGCAGTGTCATTGTGATTTGGGGTCTGCTGTTGAGACAAAAGTGCTCCGCAGTCGATAATTGTCTGGTCTCAGATTCCTCTCGGGTGAAGTGTGGCTGGTTTGTCGGGGGAACAACATTATTGACTTATTTTTCAAGACGGTGGTCAAGGTACAAAAGAATCAAGGCACTGTGTTCACAGAGTCCTTTGGGCTCATATCTTATCTTGGCTTTTTCTGAAAGGAAAAACAAAACATATATGGAGTTCCGCTACCCCCAAGTCATTAGAACATATATACATAAACTCTATACAACAGTGGTTTGATATTCTTTTTTTGTATGAAAGGTTAAATAAATTGTAAGTTGTACTCGGACAAACAAAAAGACAGCTTATTGAGTCCTTAAGTAAGACAAAAACAGGAAGTAAGCTTTCACGGCAATAAAAATCATATCTATAGATGTTTTGGTATCTTCAGATACAGTATGCTGTACGCATATGAAACACTACAACAACAACTGTAAACGGGTTGGATTAATTGGGGTGTTGCACGAAACATAAACTAGACTTGAACTCATCTCGACAAAATGGGACTTTGTCAAAATAACCGGTTGAACCCGAGATAGCAGGAAGAAGGCAGAAGGGTGTTAGAGGTGGGTTGCTGAGACTGTGATGTAAATGTGCATGGTCATATCACCGATTGCCCAAAATGGTTAGAAGGTGACATTTCTCAACAGCAGCCCAGTGTCAAGGACTGTGTGGCTGATTTCAGCAGAAAGCAGTTCCATTTCTTTGGCCCGGTCCCACTAGATATGTGCTATCAGTTCAACGTTTTTGGGATGAACTTCATTCGATACAAAGTGCAAAGATTTTTTTTTTTCCAGTAGAGTTTAATATAGTATTTGATAAAGTGATAGGGGTCAAGGACACACATGGGGAATGTATTTGAGGGGTGGAAGATGATCAATTGGTTCTGGCCTCCTGTCTGAGCAAGCGTGACTTCTGTTGCAGATTTAAGAGCTGATTTACTGAGTGCTGGGACTTGATTTAATACGACTTGAGGCAAATTGGTTACGATGGTGATGATCATAACCAGTGGAAGAAAGCAACTAACTTCAAGTGCTGAAGTTCAGTTTGGAGGTACTTGTACTTTCTTTTTCATTTCTACTTCACTACATTTCAGAGAGAAACGGGACACTTTTCACTCCACCATATATTTATTTGCCAGATATAGTTGGGGACTTTTTAGATGAATTGTTTTAAAAGTTTAAACCAACGGTGCTCAACCTTTTGGGCTTGTGGCCTCATGTTAAAAAGCCCATGCTAGTTTGGGTCCTTTATCACATTTAAGTTCATGAGTTGTTTTACCAAAAGAGAACTTCTCAGATGGTTTTATTTAAATAATTATCTCCAGACAGCAGCCGTACATCAGTTCTCAGTCCACCTTGGCGTCCTCCTGGTTTTGGTGAGTTTCTGTGCGGTACCAGCTGGTAGACTCAGTCCCTGTCAGAAGCCTGGACCTGGAGGCTCTCGGGTATTTGTACTTTCACTTTTTTTACATCTGGACTACCCCATGGGTAGATCATGACATGGTGTTCTCCCAATAGGGCTGTCAAAATTGCTAAAAAATGACGTTCGAATATTCTCTTTAAAAAAAACACATATTCGAACATATTCGAATATATGTGTAAATACAAAATTCTTCAGTTTAGGTGTTCACTCCCCCTTTCACGATAATTATCCTCCGAAATACTTTTTTTTATTTTTTATTTTTTACATTCGAATATTAATTTTCACATTCGAAATTCTGTTTTTAACAACTATTCGAATATATATTCGAATTTCGATTATTCGTTGACAGCCCTATCTCCCAACAGATACAAGTATAAAAAAAAAGCTGACTAGTCAGAGCACGTTTAGAAGAATATATCACACTGTAACAGTGGCAATTATGAAGCACACCATCTGGCTCATCCAACCCCCCAAAAGAGCCAGGCTTGAGACATAGGGGAGGAAGGATCAATGGTCAATACATGCTGGGTGTTGTTTCACAGTTGAGCCACGTGACTGCCCCAATAAATACAGTGAGACAGAGAGAGAACAGCACACACGCACACAGAGAGGAGAGTGAGAGTGAGAGAGTGTGTGTGTGTGAGAGAGAGAGAGAGAGAGAAAAAGAGAGAGAGAAAAAGAGAGAGAGAAAAAGAGAGAGAGAGAGAGAGAGAGAGAGAGCGCAGCAGCAGCACTACTAGTTCCCACCTGTAGGCCTTACGAGTTGCTGTACAGGGGTTGGGAGGTGGCAGACTCCTCACGTCCACACTCCCTCTCCAACTTTATCGATACTCTCCTCTCTCCCTCGTGCCCGTCTCCGCTTGCTCCTCCCTGCGCAGATTAAATGCCGGCTCGGCGCGTCTGCGCGCCCAAGTTGAAGGCAGCCGTGTCAGAGGAGCCGTAGGGTCGGACTTGTACCATCCTGACAGCGAGCAAAACATCTTGAGTTTTTGTTTAGTTTTTGCCTCTCTCTCCATCCAAGAAGGCTCAGCCATGAAGACCATTTTTGATGCTTACTCTGGCGTCCTCAAAGGTAAGCCGGCTGTCTGGCTTCGAGCGGCGCAACAAGGTGGGCTACTGCGAGAGAAACACTAAACTAATTTAGAAAGTGTCAGTGCGACATGAAACACACACACCTAAACACACACCTACACACGCACACACAGCTACGCACACGCACACACACCTGTCATGTTTTATTCTGCGTGAAGATGCACACATACAAACCAAACTATTATTTTAAAATACCTTTATTATTAGTATCACTTGCTTTAATGGGAAACCATCATTTAAAAAAAACTTTTTCAATAACTTTTTAAAAGTAGGATCCATAAAGAGATAAAGACATACCAGGTGACCCTAAAGGAGATTAAAAAAGGCCCCAGAGAGTTACTACTGAATGTCATCATCTCAATGTTTGACATGTCATGGTTTGGTTTGAAAACCATGTCATGATCTACCCGTGTCTCTCAATGCTGCTGCTTCCAACAAACAACCAGATTTATGTCCACCCATTTTTCTGTAGTTTAGAATATATTTAGAATTTATTTAGAATTTTAGGCTTCATGAAGTTTGAAATGTGAAAGTCCAAGTTATTTCTTCAGTGAAAATAACTGAGGTTTTAACTGGGAAGGCGGTTCTGCTAAAGCGACACAAAGTCTAAAGGATTCCGTTGCTTATAGGTTTAATTTAAATGGTTTTAGGAATGGATTTATTCATGGCCTGTATGGGAAGGTTGACACAATTACAACGACCGAAAAGCTCTTTCATTGTACATGTGGGCATGTCGGGATTTAAAGAATGTGAACTCCTCCTTAAGTCGACTCAGCAGCTGGAAATTAGTCTTATATCTTATATTATGAGTGCAGTTACTGAATCATCGAGGCAGATCTGTTGAGCTGAACCTTTAAAGACACAGGGTGTTTTTTGTCGACAATCACATGCATGAGCTGATTATGAGACGAAGGGCCCCACGGCACGGACAGGGGCCCCACCGCCTCTCCTATACAGGAGCAAGACACGTAGGCTGTCAAGTTGTTAAGCCTCTTTTTGTGGTTGTTTTGCCCCTTCTTTGTTTTCTTTTTTCGTCTCTTTGTAGTCATTTCATGTTAGATTGTAGTCATTTTGCGTCTCTTTGAAGTAGTTTGTGGTCATTTTTTGTCTTTCTTTAGGTCGTTTTGTGTCTCTTTGTGGTTGTTTTGCCCCTTTTTGTAGTTATAGTGTGTGTCTTTGCAGTTGTTTTGTGTCTCTTTCTGGTCGGTATGTGCCTCTTCGAGTGATATTTTCCCAGCGAAGGCCAGGGGGCCCCCTAACACCTTGGGCCCCTGGGCCTGTGCCTGGTAGGCCTGTTTAGTGATCCACCCATGAGCACATGGTCACCCTTGCTTCATCTGATAGTGTTTGTGTATCTCTGCATGCTGACCAGTTTGATCTGGCTCCCAGCCGGACTCAGAGAGCACATACTGTAAGTGGGCACATTCGGCCATGAACCG
This sequence comes from Myoxocephalus aenaeus, assembly GCA_038501785.1. Classification (NCBI taxonomy): domain Eukaryota; kingdom Metazoa; phylum Chordata; class Actinopteri; order Perciformes; family Cottidae; genus Myoxocephalus; species Myoxocephalus aenaeus. Next base: position 2,771,276 of record JBAMJR010000175.1, on the reverse strand, counting down.
GTCACCGGCTGAGTCCCGACGACCGAGTGTCCGTCCCTCTCCTGGCACTGATTCAAGCAGCGAGAGTCTTTAAGCCGTCATAGCATCATAGTTTAAAGGCATTACCAGCGGCTTGGTTATTTTCAGTGTGCACAGATGGGATTAGAGTAGACGGCCGTGTTGTCCTGCAGTGGCATCTTCTTCTAATTGGCTCTCAGCGGTTCGAGCTTGACTTGCTCCGGAGGCGCTGAATGTGTCCTTATGCTTTGTGCTCGCGGTCTTCCTCACACGTAGCTGCATGGCCTCGTCTTCATGGGCAGGTGACTGAAAAGAGCTGGTGAGTAGTTGAGGCTCAAAAGTTTGGCAACGTTGGGCTGCCCGGTTGTTTTGTGTGACATCCACCTTTTGGGTTTTGTTGAGCTCAAACCAGGAGTATAAACGCGATACTGCATCTTGTCAACGCGTCTCTCCCTCATCTATTTAAGCATCTGTAACCGTGTCTTCAATAATCCACCCGCATGGACATTTGACAGTTTTTGATAAGACTCTCCTTTTCATGATTTGTCATCTTTTGCCTCCAGGCACCGGCTGCAGCACCCTCTCTGCGCTGCAGGACCTGTCCCTGGCTTTTTGGCCCTGCAGATCCAAGATGGAGAAACATCTGCAGGTCATCTCTGTGCTGCAGTGGGTCATCAGCTTCTTGGCCCTGGGTAAGTGAGCGTGTGCCTTTTTTTTCCACTTAAGCCGCGAGAAAAGCAAAGAAAGCTGGAAGATTTAGCTTGTAGTCTCATTAGTCTCACGAGGAGGAGGTCGGCTCGCTGAGCCGCAGCATACACTGCTCTCTCAGCCTTCAGCAGAATATTTTAGCTTTCGTTTAGCCTACGATTTAATTTCATCCCTGGTCATGTGCCGTCTCTCCTCTCTCCCTCCAGGTGCTGCCTGCACTGTGCTACTGATCTACATGTTCTGCACTGACTGCTGGCTTATATCTGCCATTTACACCGCCTGGCTCATCGTTGACTGGAACACCCCGAAACAAGGCGAGACATTAAAAGCTGTCAATCAAAAAATCACTGTTGCATAATGGTCCAATTTTAAACCCCATGTGTAGGGATGCACCGATATCGGGTTAGATACCATAGCTAGACCGGATATCGGTGATAATGGGGCCAAGCTAATCAATTTCTATGTTTATATACAATATACATTACATACTAGAATTACAATTATTGTGTTAAGTTGGACCTATTTCTTGCCGCATTAAAAAGGTGTACACTTGAATTGTTATTTCTGTACATTTTTAAGGTTTTCTATCAAGTTGCTGTAGTACAATTTATATAAAAATTCCGTAAATGTATATCTAAGGACATAAACAATTCAAGCCGGATGTTGCCTTACTCATAGTAGAATGGTCCCGGTCCCTTCCACACAGCTTGATTATATTAAGCTTATTAATCAAACACTGACTTTGGACCGGAGTTTTTTTTTTTTTTACGGGTGTAGAAATATTACACGGAAAGATAAAGGTTTCAAGAAAAATACCGCGACAGCACATGACTGAACTGTACTTTATGATTCAGTGCTAATCAGCAAACTGAACATGGTAAACATATGCTTGTCAAAAATTATTACGTTGGCATGCGGGCGTTAGAATTGAGCTCACATCACTATGCCAGCGCACAGCTTCACAGTGCCACTAGCATGGCAATAGCACACGCTTGCCGCATTTCATTGGTTCCAGTTTCTCAATGAGTACGGTCTTTATATAAAAGATGCAACTTAAAAACCCAGCCCAGTGTTGCTAACCCTTTTCCAGTGAAAGTAGCCCCTGAAGTCGCTAAATCCAGCGAGAAAGTCTGCAACACTTTTTAGGAACATTACCTACCCTACCTTTTTCAATGGAATAGTCAAAAAAAGTATTAGCGGCTGAATTGCTCATGAAAATAATTGTTGCTTGCGGCTGTATATTTGATGTAATGAAGTGAGTTCTAATCTGCAATGTCCTCCTCAGGTGGCCGGAGGTCCTCTTGGGTGAGAAACTGGACAGTGTGGACATATTTCCGAGACTACTTCCCAATCAGGGTGGGTACCATTTGGCAGATTCTTGGTGCGCCGTCGGTAAATTCATAAATTCATCCAACTCAAGGGAGCAGTCGAGCAATGGAGACGTCAGGATTGCGATCAGTAGGGAGATGAACCATGAAAGCGGTTCGCGCCATCACACAAAAAGTTCTCAAGACTCGGAGCTTCAGTATTGTGAGATTTAGCCAGTTCATCGATCTCCAGTCGAGCACAGGTTTGACAATGTAGATTATCTTATCGGGGCGGATGGGGTATCGGCTGTCCCGCGGTGATTGTGATGAGGGCGTCGGTCGGGAGTTTTAGACTTTGTCCTACCTGATAGGCCAAGGAGCAGTGTGAAGCTTGTTTGGCCTTCAGGTACTCCCCACAGCATCTTTTAGGACAACGCTGATTATCGCAAACACACTGTAACCATAACTAGGGCAAGACTAAACTGTGAGTGTGTCCTGACTGACTCAGCGAGTTGTCATCATCACTCTTGTACAGGCGAGAGCTGCAACAGTTAGTTGATTTATTGATTAGTGGACTTCCAAGAAAAATAATCGGCAACTACTTTGATTATCGTTCTTAAACCAAATCCTATCTGATTCCAGCTCCTCCAGTAAGATGAACTGCTTCTTTTCTGTTTCGTATCATTGTAAACTCTGTGTATCCTAGGACATGGGGATAATGGGATGGCAATTTTTCAGTATTTTGTGGCATTTTATAGACAACAACGAAATAAAAGTTGAGTTTTTTCAATAAGTTCCTCCCTGATGCTGAATTAGCTTTTGTTGGCTCCCCACTTAATTGTTACTGGTGCTATAAAGAAACCATCACCTGCTGGCTCGGTTTCATAGTATTAGTGTTGATGAGCTTATCTCTACTGTACAGGGGTGTCTAACTCACTCTTTGCTCGTTTCATTTATCTGTACAGTGTGTTCCATGTAACCATTTGTTTCAGCGGCTTAATGAGATCATCCTCTTGTCACCCATCACCTCTGATGCCAGCTGACTCTTCACACGTCTCTTGTTTAAATCCCAATATCGCCACAAGACATAAGTTGGCCGATGTTGTGTTTTTTTGCTGTTGTGCGAAGTTTTAGCATTCTGTTAAATGTTGAAATATCGCTGATTAGCTACTGACTGACATGACCTGAGAGTGTGGTGAATGTTTACTTCTTGGAGCAGAGTTGAAAAGGTCGGTTACGTACTGTCTCGTAGCTCAAAATAAGTCGAATATATCTGACGGGCCATCAATTGATTGGAGGCCAAGGGTTCTCTATCGCTCATGAACGTAGGACTTTTATTTATATGAGTTGGAAGCCAACTGGTCAAGGTCCAAACCAGCCTCAAAATCAAAGTGAGCACTGTAAGAAGGTTTGAGTGTTACATCAACGTCTGCCTCAGCACTGCAAACAAAAGCTCTGCTTTGATACTAGTGCTTCTGTGCAGTGACCAGAGAATCTGTAGCCTCCATCTCTTTATGGTCACTTCTCCTTATATAAGGTTTTGGTCATTTTAGTATAAAACCTTTTTTTCATATTTGCTCCAACTGTCACTATGACCTCATTAGACGTATCATCAGTGGAAAAAAAACACCAAGAGGAGGATTGATTTTTGTTTTTTGTACTTCTATATCTCTATCAATTTAGAGTGAGCTTTTGTTTGCGTGTGAGCAAATATGACAAAAAGTTATTTTTGCAAAATGTACAGTTTGCTTTTAAATGCTGGTCACATCTCCTTTGGTCCTCCTGTAGTCCTTCTACATCTGCCATGCCAGCCAGGTGGAGTCCTGCGGTACTATGGAGATCTTGAATGTGATCTCCTTTGCTAATGTGCTTATGCAACGGTTATGTTTGACCAGCGACAAAGGGAGCTTTGTGTACACACGGTGATGGAATCAAGTCTACAGTGCAGATCAGAGCACAGTTATAGTTTCCGACGAGATTACTCAATTTTTCAAGTTCAACAAGAAACCAAGAGTTTACAATAATATTGTGTTTTAAAGTGTGTTGCTGCTAATATGATATACGAGAACAACATGTGGAGAAGGCCATTATTTTGTGACTGCACTCGAGCAGACAGAGGAGGGTCATGTCGGGTTCGAGCTGATAAGGATGTCCTCGTTGTACTAAAAACATGCGCTGTATGCCACATTCATCCTACATACTTGTTGTAAACTGGCCTTCAGTGTGTAGCTCGTTCACAATGGGGAAAAGTCAGATTGTTATACGACACTGCACCAAGGAAGTGGCATAGTGACAGACAGACAGTGGATCAGGTGTAGATGCAAACTCAGAAAACAGAAATCATTTTAATTTCTTCTCCACTGTCACCGCCAATTTAAACCTCACATTTTGATCGTATTTCAGAAAAGGAATTGATCAGACGATCGAAAAGATTGGTTGGCAACTGTGTCGTTAATCTATTTATCGTTAACGTAATTTATCAATTAAAAATAAATGACAGTCTCTGGTTCCAGCTTCCCAGATATGAAGGTTCAAAACATTGTAAATATAATATTTATGCATTTTTCACTATTGTTTTACATTCGATAGACCAAGCAATTGATAAATAGAGAAAATAATTGACAGATTAATATCCAAAATAAAAGTAATCGTTGGTTGCAGCGAAGGTGAAGCGAAGGCTGAACCAGACAGGGTGAAACACCAGGCTTAAGATTAGACTGCATTTTATAACGTGTATAATACGTATTTAGTGTGGAACTGGTACACAGCTTCTGTTCTCGAGCCCTTAAGAATTTTTTTTTCTATCAGATGTTCCCAGTCTAGCAGTGTGGAAATCAGCCTCACACTGGTCCTCTTTGTGCTATTGTCCTGCAGCTAATTAAAACCCACAACCTGCTGCCCAGCCGGAACTACATCTTCGGCTACCACCCGCACGGCATCCTCTGTTTCGGCGCTTTCTGCAACTTCGGGACCGAGGCTACGGGCTTCACCAAGAAATTCCCGGGCATCAAACCCTCCCTGGCAACCCTGGCGGGAAACTTTCGCTTGCCCGTCCTTCGAGACTACCTGATGTCTGGAGGTGAGGCGACGAGGAGCCACGGAGGCTCGTCTGAGTTCTTGAAAAATCCAATAGCTTTATCTGTAAGAGAGCGGACCTTTGTCCTGTTGCACAGCTGAAATTGCTTCTGTTTGCCTGGATCTGCTGATTCCACTGATTGATAAAGCTTTAACTGTCCTGTTCTGAAGGGCTGTTTGCTGTTCGGCTTTACCCAAAGATACTGTACATACTCCCTTAGGGTACTATAGGTCATTGTACATGTTGTTTCAGAAGGCTTCGTTGGTAAATGGCCATCATCGAACACTCTTCTTTTTTTAGGTGTTTTTTTTTCTTTTTCCGCTGCTGTAGATCAGCTTTACATACATTGCATTAAGTACAATGAGGCGGAGTCTATAAAGACTGAGCATTACAATATTTGCAGCCAGTAATTTACTAGATCTAATAGGTCTAAGAAGATGTTAACAGACTTAATAGGTCACTTTTTTCACATCTTTTTTTATTTTTTTGTTCCTCAGGTATCTGTCCGGTGAACAAGAACTCCATCGACTACCTGCTGTCGCGCAACGGGACGGGAAATGCGGTGGTCATCGTTGTCGGAGGAGCATCGGAGTCTCTGCAGTGCGCCCCGGGCATGAACATCGTCACCCTGAAGAACCGTAAAGGCTTTGTGAGGCTGGCCCTGCAGAAGGGGTGAGCTGGCTGCACAACACCCCGCAGACAAGGACATGTGCCCTCCCCGCGACTTGACACAGCCTCGACCAAAGCTGATTTAAACAGGAAAAGATGTCCTTCTGAGGGCTGCGGTGACTCATTGGAATGAATGACCACATAGATTATTACTTGCAAGATGGTCAACATGACCTCACAGAGAGCATCACCATATCTTTTATGAATGTGCGGTGTTGTCCATCATAAAGGCCGAAGCTGCTTATGGCATACGGTGCCCTTTTTGGAAGGGTTCAGCCATGCATTAATCTCTATAACAAACTGAACCAAAAGGGAAAGCGGGTCCGGTTCGTGTCTCCTTAACCCAAACAAGCCTGATTATATGGCTGTGGCTTATCACAGGGTACACCAAGTCAAAAGGAGCTTAGAGCTTGCTAAAAGAGACATTTAGTTATGCAGAGTTTCATTCATAACTGAAAATAAGCCTGGGCTGTGAACTAAGGTCACTTTTGGGTTCATTTTCTGGAGCTTTTACGGTTTGGTTTGGATGCTTATAACATCGCGCTGATGTTAAAACCAGTTGAAAAAGTGCAATTTGAAGGTTTGCAATCACAAATTCCTATTCTGGTTGCTATAAATCAATTTCCTACCCAAAAATGACATCTCTTTTTGGGGACATTTTCTTTCTTATCGCCTGTAAAATCTGGGATAGTTTCATAATTTCAGGCCATACTCATTAGTGAGAAACGTTAGTGAGAAGATAAACATCACAGCTCACAGAAGTCTGTAACCTTGTGATGAGTGTCGTTCTTCAAAGAGTCCAAAACCAAAGAGGTTGAGAGCCGTACAGTACACGGCGGTTCGCCATGCATTGATTGATTAGTGGAAAAGCTTGAAAAACACCCTTAAATATTGTGAAAAATTCTCTCTCTCTCTCTCTCTCTCTCTCTCTCGTGTTACAGTTCAAGCTTAGATTTAATACCTATCCAGAACATTTCCGTATTACAAAACCCTTTTTATAACTGGCGAGGCAAAAGCATAGCTGTTCACCAATAGTGAAGCTAAATATATAGACCCACACTCAAATGAGAAATGTCTGTGATTTTGCAAATGGAAGCTACAGCAGTCTGCCTATCATGACCTACTGATTAATAATAGGAATGATCACATTGCATAACAAAAAAAACTCCTGTATGGATGTTTTAGTTCTTGTCTGCCAACTGAAGTGAACAGTCTGTGACGTAGAGACCCGTAAATAAAACGTCATAGTCATTCAGTTATATATGATGGCTATTACAGATGAAGTGAGTCTTCGAGTGTTTTCAAATCCATTGGCTCAAGAGATATGACTGTAATATAATAATACAAATATCGCTGCATATAATTTCGGTATATAGTTATACAAACAAGTTTGCAACGTTTATTTTTTAGCCTGGGGAATGTTTTATTTAATAGGCTTTCTGTGAGTTTCTTATTTCATCAGAACTTTTTTTTATTGTTTCACTTTTTTATATTGTTCTACACATCAAAATAAAATAGGATTGCTATCACTAAATGAGTGACATCTTTGTACGGCTCCTTTTCTGTAACTAGTGTAGCGTTAAAGCATGGTGCAATTAATAAGCTAGCTCGGTAGCTAGCTAGCAGACAATCGGCTTGTTAGCTAGCTTGCTAATTCCGTTCTACTCCTATTCTATTTCTTCTTCTTTTATGTCTCCACCAGTATATACTTGTTTGACTTGTTTCCTTTTATATTGTTGCTGATTTTAGATGTTTAAAATCTAGAAACATCCTGCTTTTGCCGGTCGACATTTCGGGGACAGTTTGTTGAGTTGCCTCCTATGTTTCCTCAGGTCTGACCTGGTTCCAGTGTATTCCTTTGGAGAGAACGATGCCTACAAGCAGGTGATCTTTGAGGAGGGGACCTTCGGGCGCTCCTTTCAAAAGAAGCTGCAGAAGATCTTTGGCTTTGCCCCATGCGTCTTCCATGGATGTGGCCTATTCTTCGGCAACTCCTGGGGCATGGTACCTTACGGCAATCCTATCACCACCATAGGCAAGTTTGTTCAAGCTAATGTTTGTTTAGAGCGATTGACGTAGATACAGATTAGGGTTATCGGTAAAAACGTCAACAATATTCTGCTTTTTTAGTACAGTTAGCGAATTTGCTTCGTCCAACTAGCACACTGTGTTGATGGTTAAACTTCAAAACAAAGTTTGTTTAACCCTCTCTCCTGTTCTTATTATAGTTGGAGAGCCAATCACAGTGCCAAAAATTGAGGATCCAACTGATGAGATGGTGGACCTGTACCACGCAATGTACATCAGGTCCCTGCAGTGCCTTTTTGATAAGTTCAAGACCCGCTTCGGCCTCAAGGAGAGCGACGTCCTCTTCATCCAGTGAAAGGACCAGGGGGGCCCTGTTGAAGCTCTGAACTTTTGACAGCATTTTCAGACCCCTCCGACCCCTTTCCCACCCCAGCCCGCGTCCTATCTTGATGCCCGATTTTGGATTATCTCTGGACCGCAAACCTTGCACATGAGCACATTTGCTAAAGAGAACTTTGCTCTCTGCATCGTTACACGCATAGTTTCTTCTCAGGATACAGCAGGTTTGAAAAACAGTTACCTCTCCCTGCTGCTACATCGGGTTGAACCGTCTTGGTTCTTATACCAAATCCCACATCAAAAACTGTCCCATTGTGGTTTCCATGTCTCATTGAATGCATTGGGTTTGGGCTGTGTTGATCTGTGCAGAGGGGGCAAGGTCCCACTAGGTGGAGCTGAAAGGTAACATGCAAAACTTAAGAGAAGTGCCAATGCTTTTGTCTTTCAGTCATGCAGCAATGTAATTCTCCTCAAGCTCTTTAAATCCAATGATATGCTTAATGCACAAACAATGCAAATGGAAGATGCCACTTTATTATTGGGATGATAAGCCCAAAGTTTAATTGAGCCAAAGACCTAGGTTGTCCCCACGCAGGCGTGTATTTCTACTGCCAAAAGTGAAGGCAGGAGATATATATACATATATATGTGTATATACACATAAAAACCGTGTGCCTGTGATTGTTTAACGCCATAAAGTATTAATTGTATTCTGTAGAGAGGAACGAGCCTATTTTAGTGCCCTCCCTTAGTGGATATTTCTGATGCACTTTTCGTATTGCTGATTACCTTCTGAGGTTTTTGTGCCTTTTTGATATGAGAAATTTTCCAAGACGGTCCTAGTGCTGCTTGGCTTGATTTCCCTTCCTGGTCCTACTGGTGTTCAGGTCTGGATGGGTGTGTGTTTTGTTTATGCAACAAAAAATACACTGATGTCTTGTAACTTCTGTAAATGAAGGTATTGAGCTGCAGTTGAAGAGGATCATGTTTTGGGGGTGGAAATCCTGAATGTTTGATGGATTCTGGTGTACAGTGGATGTGTTTGTAACCGTGCCATGGGTGGTAATTGAAAAAGGAAGGGATTATACCGGTTGTATTACTGGTACTATGTTATATTTTAAGAGTGCTACTAGTACTTTTATGAAATAAGAGTATGTATGGAACACATCCCGGGAATTATCGGAGAGTAAGCACGTGTGATGTTGACAGGCATGAAGATGGGGCAGTTAATTATCAGATTGTCATTTGAAGAGTCATTTCTTCTGGTTTCACCACTGTGCCTTCTTAAAGACAGCAGCGTAATCCTTGTGCAATAAATTTGAAGTCATAAAGGGCGAGAGAGATCTGTCAATATAATGAATGCCATTGTCCATCTGCCAATATTTAAATTAAACTTTTGTATGTTTTCAGAAGGGTTTGTGTCTGTTGTGTTGTGTGTGTGTGTGTGTGTGTGTGTGATGGCGCATCATTTTCTCCAATTTAACCCAAGAGCCGTCCATCATTCGATTGGGAGTTCTTTGAGGCTTCTTGTTTAAGCACATTTACCATTACATACATTTAGTTTAGGTTCTAGAATATTTGTTTTTCTTACTTAATTGTAAAATGGCCATGATATCCATCTATCCTTTTTCATCCACTTATCTGGGGTCGGGTTGCGATGGCCGACCAGGATGACCCAGGCTTCCCTCTCACCTGCAACATTTTCCAGCTCATTCTGGGTCATGATATCATTTTGGAAATAAATACAGACACACTTGCAACAAGCCTTAAAGTTGCACAATTCCATTTTCGATTATATTTTAGTGAAATATTCACACATGCACACACAATATTATATATACAGTATGTATATATTTAACATGTTTTGCACTGGTTGGCTACTGACAACTACGATTTTGCCACATAGAGATATATATCTGATAGATATCATTTACGGTGTATTAATGTATTAAAAAAGTCCATTATCCATTACGGGAACTTGTTTCATCCGAGTATTCCACTCAACCCTATTTCATAAGTAACTATGGCTGTTAAATTTATTTACACACATTAGCTGACAGTGTAATATGCATTCTGTATTTGCGTACACAGCATTTTAAGCCGGGTCAAAGTTTATTAAAGCTTAATATCACGAAGAATGCCACATGTAATAAAAACTGCAATGAGCAACATTAGTAGAACACACAAGTACAAAGCGTCACAAAAATAAGACACACAGTACATAAAAAACAGTTGCACAACTGTACACAATTGTATGTTGTATCACAGTAATTTAGTATTTGAGGGCAGACTAAGTGAGGTTGAAGGCTTATACGAAAAAATACTACTATACTACTACTACTATGAACACAAATGTTGAATACAAAAAAGTGTGATCACAGTATCAGTGTTTTCTAATAAGCCTATTTTGTACACCAACAAGTAGTTTTCCAAACCATGCAAGTGCTGTTCAAAATGCACAATACCGAGAATTCCTAAAAGCACAAAGCAATCAATATTTTATTTTGAAGTCCAATGACCCATAGGAAAGATAACTCTGTGTCGGATGCTGCCCCCTGATGGTTGCTTAATATACTGCAGTCAGGATGATCAAAGCTTCCACAAGTCATTCATACAGTACAGTAATAGGCGTTGGGGATCATGCAGTGGTGGAAAGTAAAGTAAATTTACTCAAGAACTTTATATATTTCCACACTATACTTTTCAATACTTTTAATGCACTACATTTAGCTCACATTTTGCAATTAGGTATTGTATTGCAGGTTCATATGTTACATACACAACACATGATCAGTTTATAAACACATTGTTACCGATTTCACAGTAATACTCCAATAATATCTTAAAGCCTAACATATATGTATACAACTATGAAAGTTTACATTGACGGAATGTATTGATTATTGATTTTTATTTATTGACATTCAATACATGTTGTACTTTTATGTACTTTTTGATACTTTTAAGTATACATTGAAATGCAGGACTTTTACCTGTTATGGAGTCATTTTACACTGGTTCTTTTACTCAGTCTCAGTACTTCCTCTATCTTCCTCTACTTCCTCTAGTACTTGGAAATCAGTGACATAAAGTGGATCAGAGCCCCTTGGATGGCCAGCACAATATACATTTGAATAGTTCTCTTCACTTTTTGAACCAGCTCCAATGAAGATTAGAGGTGGGAAAGTGTCTAGGTGCCACCTTTTAACTGTCACCTGCAGGTCACACTGTTCTGTGCAATTTCCTTATATTTTGCAGCTTTGACAGATTTCAACGGATGCCCGCCCCCATCCTGGTCGATAAATAGACAATACAACCAATAGTAACACGATTGTCAGTGGCAGGCGCCGCCTCCATGTGACGGACGTCCCTTTGAGCCAATCAGCAGCCTCGATGTCGCGCCTCTAAACCGGAGACGGATTTCCGAAGTGTAGCGAAATCGCCTGTACTTTGTTTACGTCCCGTTGGTTAGCTGACAGCTGGAGTAGCGCTTTACCCACGCACACAGCCGTGTCTGCGTGTCTCTACTGGTTGCCTGGAGCTTCCCAAACTTTACACCGAGTGTTCTGGATGTCGTGGATGGGTTGTTTTGTTGAATGAGGGGGACCCGCTAGATGCCGACAGGAGGATGAACTCCAACACCGGTCGGGTTCTTGCCATCCCCGCCGCCTCTGTCACCAGCTCTGGAGCTTCATCTTCTCGAGCCTTACACGTAGAGCTCACGTCCCAGCAGGTAAACGCAAAGCCCCCGAGCCCACTGCTTGGAAATGACAATGTCAGCGTGTTGTGTGCTAGTTTACAACGCAAGTTACAACTGCTGCCTGGAGCAACACGGCGGGCCTGTCAGGCTAGCTAGCTAGCTAGCAGCTGCTAGCTAGCAGTTAGCTAGCTTACTGTAAATGAATGTCAGCTAACTGGACTGACACTAGAGGCACACTGACCACCAGCTGGGCTTGTGTTAGGCGTTTCTAAACCCGGCTCTTTATCAGCGTGTTGTCCAATTTTGAGAATATAGTATATAGTAATAGTTATATCTTAATTGTTTACGAAGCTAGTGGGCTTCTGCTAATGGTAACTTAAACTTGGCGTCGTGTCAGCAGGCAGGTGACAGCTCCGCTGAACGGGAAGCGTCTGTCATAACGGTGATGTGTTGTCTTATCCAGGTATTTTAGTGATGCATGGGAAATATCAAGGCCATGAACTAAGTTAACTTCATGTGTGCTTTCTGCGGAAGGGAAATGTATCTGTCATTCACTTATCCATCCATTCATTCATTCATTTGGAAACGACATGCACAAAGTTGTCAGTTGTCAGTTCATGCATGAGGGCCACCGACCTCAGACTGTAGACTCAGCCACACACTCCAGCACGTCACTGTCATTTTCAGCAGTAGTTGGATATGGGTTGTGTAGTGAGAAACATCCATTGTTGGAGGTCTTTCTTAGGCTTAGAAACATATGAATATATTCATAGTGTGCAGCTTAAAGAGCCAACACCTGGCAGCGAGTGAAGCATCTATATGCAGAGGGGACTAGTTTCAGCTAAAAGCCTACACCGAACCACTTTAGTCCACATCAATACTCACAGTATGTACAGTAAGGAAGCCCCTGCATTATATTGCTCCACATACTCTGCAAAGATGTGATTTAGATTAAATTGAACCCCTTCTCCATATAGTGGGTCATACTAAGCAGTGTACATATTGATGGGGAAAACAAGAAATGTTATATTGTGCCTACATCTATTAGTGTTATTCAGATTAAACAGACACTACGTATATTTTTCAAGGGTAATGTTTGAATATCTGACGCGCTGTATTTAGCGTGGCGACATGCTTGTGGCAAGAACTGAGGATGAAAATCTTGCTAAAATGTCTGTCAACGTTCTATTCCCACTTGTTAAAAATGATCAGTTTACCCAATTTGCAAAACAAACAAAGATGTGTTCTCTCTTGTCATGTGGTATCTGGCCACATGCGTAAGTTCAGTTTCATGTGTCGAGGTTTGAAAATGTCTGCCTTTCTCCGGCCGCCCTTATACAATGGAGGGATTATTTGTGCTGCTCAAAGCTTACAATTGAAAGATTTATCTCCACTGAAATTCCATTTATTTCTATCAAATTGGCCTGGCAGCAGACATCTCAGAGACAGATCTTAAAACGTCATCAAAAAAGAAATCTAAAAAACATTGTCCCTTTTTTGTATTTAGGTAAACTGCCCTTAAAAATGCATTTGAGCTGTTATTTGATGTACATTTCCTCTGCTCCCTCAGATGATTGATCTCACATGGAAAAGGCATGATGCTGTGACCAATGCATTTCTAATTACTGGTTTCATGTGTGTTTTCCATGGTAAAACAGTTTTTCCCACACTCTTCTCCACAGCAACATTGTTCTGCTGGCCCACTGAGCAGCACCAAAAGATACACTTCAAGGGAGATGGTTAATGTGGGAGTTGTTACGGATGGCTTGTGACTTCTGCTAAGAAACCTATTAATTATAAAAACTGTGATTGTTCATTAGAAACACCTCGGAGCCAAACCTTTTTAAGGCCTTTTTAAGACTCTCAACAAAAGGCAAACCCTGTGTATTGAGAGTGCTTGCTCTGGTAATATAGGGCTGTGTGACATGAATAAAAAATCAAAATCAAATATCACAACATTGTTCACCCAATACTTCTTTGTGGATATCATAGTAATAGGAATGTACATATTTAGAATTGGATAATAGTTGCTCCCTTCAAAGACAGAACATGCGTACAAGTGTAACATAACAAAGTTCTAAGTTAACTTAATTATTTGTATGATGTTGTGCTCATAACTATTTTCTGATTTTTGAAATGTTTCCTTATGTTCAATATGCAATGTGAAAATGAAGGTAGTTGTTTGTAACTTTATTCCCAAAAGTTACATCTCTACCTATTTGCTGTTATGCAGTGAATGTGCTTCTAAATATTGAATTAAACCGTCTCTGTTATTTGTCAAGCTAGCACAACCTAGTCCCCTCAGCTCTCAGCGACAATGGAGGCATTACACAACCAAGTCTTTCACGACTACTCATAATAGAATCTTTTCTGTGATTTTTTTTTTTCTCCTATTGGAACCATAAAGAACAAGCACAACGATTATCTGTTCCTATATTCGCCTAAAGCCTCGGTTCTAGTTTGCGCCTGAACATTTTCTCTGCCCGCCGGCCTCCACGAACACCTAATGCTGTGACATCACTGTGACCAGGTTATCAGGTTCAGCTATCTGAACCAGTGAAACGCCAATGAGGGCAGACAGCAGCACAGACTGAAGGCCATGGCCGCTTTGTGAGGAAAATGGGCTGTCTGTGTTCACGCATTACATATGTTCAGCTGCAGGCTTGTGACCAGCTAATCACTTTGTCACATACCTTACACCATCGGAGCATTTTGATCCTTGCGGCGAACTATTGGTGACACTTGCATTACACTTTTTTTAGTCTGTTATGATATTAGTGTAGTGTTGTTGTTGAGAGCTCGACACACCAGAGTAGTTTCATACTGAAGTGTACCCCCAACCGTTGCTCTCTGCCTGTGGTCCACATTAGCCCATTTCAGAAATGTGCGCTCACATTTTGAAGGAAGGGAGGGGGTTAAAAGTCCCTGGAACAATCAGGGTTTTTGTTTGCGAGGGCCTTAATCTTAATAGGTAATCCCATGATGTAGTTTAAGTCTCGGTATGGCTGCAGGAGGAGAGGTCTGCTGGTCAATAGAGAAGTTGTGAAGCGTTCGCCTGAAGCGGGAACTTGCAAAATGGCATCTCTCGTTTGCCTCTAAACTGATATACTGACTTCTTTGATTCATAATTGAGCTAAACGTGTTGACACACCTCATGTGAATGTCATGCCTCTATTATTTGAGCCCACATCCAGCAGACTGCCACAGCTGCTGGTGCCTCTGTGCACGAGAAACTACTGCTATTTTAAGCTGATTATGTCTAGGATGGAGAATGAGGTACTTCATTGACCCAAAGGCATTGGCTTTCCACTTGTCCTGTGACCCAGTCAGGAGTCTGCCCCCGATTAGTATTTGCCTGCAAGCGTCACATGATCGGAATGAAACTGAACACAGCGGCCCTGATATCTGTTCTTTATTCTCTATCTGTCCTCGTTCTCCTCCCTCCCTCCCCACCGGCCATACAGAGGCGATTGCGTCATCTCCGGAGCATCGCGGCCAGAAACATTGTCAACAAGAATGGTTCCCCACTGCTGGACACTTACTTCACCCTCCACCTCTGTATAGGGGACCGCATATCTAGAGGTCAGTGTTATAAAAAACACACACACACACACACACACACACACACACACACACACACACTGAACGTGTCAACTTTTACTATGCACAGGCTCCAACTCCACATCCCCTATGAACTA
Source organism: Myoxocephalus aenaeus (assembly GCA_038501785.1). NCBI lineage: Eukaryota > Metazoa > Chordata > Actinopteri > Perciformes > Cottidae > Myoxocephalus > Myoxocephalus aenaeus. The sequence goes on along the minus strand of JBAMJR010000175.1, from coordinate 2,755,754 downwards.
ATGTATTGAAGCTAAGGTGGTCATGCCAAATATGAAAATCCGAATTGCTTAAATTATCAGTCTATTAAAGACGGCGCTTATATTTAGTTTGTAAAGCAATTTAGTCGGCACCTTAAACCAAACTGTGATGGCCTCTCTCGGGGAATTAAAATAAAATAGAAGTGATATCCTTTTGCAATGGTTTCGGAAACTGAATTTAGCATTTACAAACACAAGATGAGTCTCCCTGTGCTCATAATGTCATCAGTTTTCACTTTATGGAGCCGCGGCACGGACATTGAACAGGTGAGCGACTCTGTTGGAGTATTTATTTAAAGGTTTTCCTTTTTTACATTTTTTGTATTGCACGTCTCCCAGCGGTGAATCGGAACATAGTAATAATCCCTGAAAGTCAGCGTGGTGTCCTCGCTGTGTTTACTCCAGACAACATTATGACCACGGCCTTGTGTATCTACAGGAACTCGTCTAGGTTCACAAATTAAAGCTGATCTTCTGTCAATTGTATTTTAGGGTAGATTTAACCCTGTTGGTTGCGCATGATACTTTTCCTTCCTCCTTTTTTAATGAGCGTTCTTTGTCTTCTTTTTAGATTTTTACAAGAGTGAAGTCATACGGGACTCGCTGGTGAGTATACCTACTTAAACCATCAAACTGTCCACGTCTGCCTCCTGGGAGTAGATCAGGATGTTGTCATCACATTGCGGCCTTTCGACCTGCTGCCTATCTGCCAGTCGCCCAGTTAGCCGACTTGTTGTTTCGCTATCGGCCTCCTTAAATGCTGCGAAACATGCTTTGTTGACTAAGATGTCGGACATGCCCCAACATGAATTATATATTTGAACGGCAGATTTACAGCTCTGCGTGAAGCTATAGGAGCAACACAAGGAGAGCGAGCCATTGCTGTTGGGCTCGCTGCCGAGTCATGAGCTGACCTAAGCTGTTCTCCAGGCCCGCTGCTCGCTCGCTCGCCCTCCTCCTGTCGTCTCGTTCTCTCGGCCTAACTTCCTCCTGTTGAAGTTAACATCCTTGCTGGCGCTCGTCCCCCAGTACTCTGTCTCTAGGAAACGTTTCCTGTCGCTCTTCCTGTTTCCGTTCTAGCTCCCGTTGCTTCCGCTGCTGACTCGCACTAGTTCTGTTTTCTACCCTCCCCCCTAACCTGTGGATGGTACTTCTGCGTTTGACATTCCTCCCCTGCCCGTTTGCCAGAGATTATCTCTCCGATGGAGGGAAATGATACATAATTGAATGATGTAAATGGCTGCAGTGCTTTGTAGAACCGGTACTCAGTGCTGTCAGTCTGGAAGTTCAAGGACGCAGAGATCAAAACGTTGAGGTTAACGTAGAACAGGTTGATTCAATTACTTTGCGATGTATAAGGATCACATTATGACATCGAGCTTGACAGGCTTTTACATTTTATATTTTTTTTTTATCCAAACTCTTCAGCATGTACAAAAAAAAGAAATACACTCTTGTATTGTCTTTACTTGTCTGACTTAAACTGTAGCTTCAGTTCAAGCTTGAATGTTATTATTTCTTAATCAAATAAATCAGTCAGCTGTAATGTTGGGTATTTATGTGCTATCTACTACACTGATATTCCTCACCATGTGTCTGCAAATCATCACGCGTGTGTCTGTGTGTCTGTCAGAACCCAACTTGGCGGAGCCTGGACTTTGGCATGCTGCCAGACCTCCTGGACACCTCAGTGTCTTGCTTCGTGGTGAGGATCTGGGGAGGACGGGAGGAACAGTACCAGCTCCTTATAGAATGGAAGGTCAACCTGGATGGCCTCAGATACACGGGACAGCAGGTCAGCAACTGCACGCACGTAAACTTTATTTGACTCGTATACAATACATACACAACAAGGGATCCCTGTGCGGTAGGGAGTGTGTACAGGATGCAAAGGGATGTATCCAGTACAGTAAGTAGTGTGCCCTATGAACGCAGCTGCCACTTGTTCACATGGTGTACAGCAAAACGTGCAGTATCCGATCAGAAACCGTAACAAGTAATTGTTTTATTATCTTTATTAGGTCCAAATTCACAAGGTGCAAAGTTTGTGTGAGTGTGTTTTCACAGTGTTTTACAGTTGCTGCGGCCCAGTTTTAACTTGCAAAACGCTTAATTTTGACCGTGGACATGGCACACAAAATGAAAACATCTGTGAAGTAATTAGCAGTTATGTTGCGATACTCCTCACCAGGGTAAATGGTATTAACATGAGAAGAAATGTGAGCAAACGCATGATTCATTGATTCAGCGATCTGTAGGACTGAGCACCGAGGCCTGTGCTGACGTGAGGCGCCTGTGCTGACGTGAGGCGCCTGTGCTCCGAGGGCCCAACGAGTTCCGAGTCGTATTTCCACTTTGAAACTCTCTTTTGGATAAAAGAGCCACAGAGTTTGCAAAATGCAGTAAAAGAACTCAATGGCATTGTGATTCTATCCCGGCGAGGCCACTTTGAAAAGCTCATAAACGGATAGCACATTCTCATGCACAGACAGATGCCCGCTGTTTGTTCTCCCTCCCCGTCTCGGCCCCGCACACAATGAGCCTCTGCTGCCGTCTCTTTGTCCACAGATTCGATCCCGGAATCCCAACGAGATAATATTCGGGCTGAACGACGGCTACTATTCGGCTGACTTTGATCATAAGGTATGGCCCAGTTTTCCCAGAGCGCCCGCATCACATCACAATGGTATACCCGATGCTAATCTCATTAGCTTTATTCAGACGCTGTTTGGCCCCTGCACTGAAACACTTCACATGTGGCTGTTGCAGGACCAGTCGGAGCGGAAGAAAAACAGTCTGCTTCAGGTCGACCAGAGTTCAGTCAGGAACTCCTACAGTGTTTTCTCTCTGCTCAGGTAAGGTTCATGCCACGAAGCGGTCTCGCATCGTGTTACCATATCAGGTCATCATTATTACAGTGCAGCAACCTTTGCTGCAGTGGATTTCAACTAAGAATGCTCCACAATATGTTTGATTTATTTCACTTTTATTTTTATTTTTGTTGTCGTGTGACAAGACTTTCTCCTGTTAAGTGTTTTTCCTTTTAGCATTTGTATTCCAGCAGGTGGCGCCACAGGAAAGCCGACATCTTAAACCTGTCAGCAAAGTCACAAAGCCTGTATGTCGGCTACACTGTCTTTGTGCGACATATTGTGACAAATATATGGAACAGTTTTAGCAGTCTAGCCAGCGTCAGATTTGGGATTGTAATTAGCGTTAAAGTACTTATTGCTGACAGTGGGGGAAACCACAGGAAGGAGACGAGATTTGCTAAAAAAACAAATATAATCCTCACCCTCGTTAGAAGGGGAACCCTGGTGCAGTAATTAAGAGCTTTACACGACACGAGGCTGTCCCGGCATCTGTTGACAAACACGGCCTTGCCGTTCCACGTTTTATATTTAAATGCGGTAGAATGCAAACGCTGCTTTTGGCATCAGGAGGGCTTCCCCAGAGGGAAACCCTGTGATCATGGCCGTATCACAAAACGGCGTAATTACACCCAGTTTAAACTAAGTAAACGTGTATGTGAATGGTTGGACGTTTCCAAAATAAGATAAGGATCCTGTCATTAGGAGCATTACGAAGACCTCCGCTGACTTTTTCCTCCTATAAGAAGTAAATAGGGGGACAGAAACGCGTCACAAGACTTTGCAGCGTCAGGAAAAGGGGAGTCATGCCACAGCCTTAAGTTAAACAGCGCTCCCTCATCCAGAAGTGGAGTACCGATGCCTCCCCAGCAGCTCGCAGCAGCAGAAAAAAATAAAAATCCCAGTTTGAATCATAACTTTTATGACCTCTGCTCTTGCTCATTTTTTATTATTGCAGCTTTCCTCCACATCCTCTTCTTCTATCGGCACCCTCTGGGACTCTGCGGAGTCTAACACAGTTACATTGATCCCCTTTCTTCCCACTCACTGCTCTGCCTGCTGCTCCTCACCCCTGTCAGAGTTGTTCCTTGGCTCGCCGTGCTCTCATATGCACATAGTTTATGATTATGTTCTGTAGAATGATTCATCAGATACTGAACACTCCAATAGGGATTATCCCCCCCCCTCATGGTACGTAACCATATACACCACTCAGTTGCTGACCCTTTTTCAAAGTCCTGCTCGTGGAGCCGCGCCTGGTGTAGAAATCTCTGCCTGTGTTATTGGCTCACTGCATATAAAAGTGATATATAGTCACGTTTATGTGCCGCTTAGCTGATGCTGCGCCATGCATTTACTATCAACAAAATATTTAATCATTTTTTATGCATGTTTACCTGGGACACCCACAATGTCGAATATTCTCACCCAACTCTCTCCCACTCTGCCTAGTGCAAAGCGTCTCTCTCTCTCTCTCTCAGTGCAGTGCTTTAAGGGGGGGTAAAAAAGGGCGAGAGGCGATTTGCTAAGAACGCGCTGGTCTCCATTAACGACGGCAATTTGTCAGCATATTCGCTGTCAGCTGTCTCATCCCTTGTTGATGAGTTGACAAGACCCAGCTCTGTGGGTCGCTGTGTGAGCTACGCGGCGACGTGGGCTTTGTACGCGTCACGTCTCAGATGGAGAGATTAAGAGGGAGGGAACAGATCATCAATCGGCAAAGTCTCGTCTCTTCCACAGAGTCTTCCAGGCTGAGATGGAGGTTGAGCCTCCTCCATACAGTAAAGCTTGGGCCCCCTTGTCTGGGTAGAGAGAAAGCCAAGGAGACGGTGACGAAGATGATCCAGCTGTTAAAAAAAACCAAAAGAAGCTCTTCCCAGTAGACTTTATTAATACAGGAGCAAGTATGCTCCTCTGTCTTACCAGGGAACGGTTTGATGTTTGAGGCAGAAAGACCTGACAGGGCCGATGGTAGACTTGACTTATTGTCATCACATCGCCGAGGTTTACTGTTCCAGTTTAGAATGGTTAGAGGTCAAAATCCTTTACGGCCCGATGTGCTCTCGAACGTCACATTGAAGCGGCGTGTAAGAGGAAACACTCGAGTGGCCCCTCAGTTATTCCTCGCAGCTCTCCGAGAGCAGAGAGTCGAGCACTTACTGCGAAAACGTACAGCGGTGTTTACAAAGTAGACGGCGACTGTTGAAAGGTTCAGGTCCTTCGTCCCAGTGGCCCATGTGAAGCATGGTAAACTCTGGACTCGACCTTCACAGCTCAGCACTGTGACATTGCAGATTAAACCCCTTTCGAACTCCTGGAGCCTAAAGCCGGAGACTTTCTTTTTTTCCCCCCCTCCCGTGATCAGAGCCACATGTTGCCCGTGTTTCCTGATCTGCTTTCGTACGCTCCTATGTGAAGTATGCATGTACACTATGTATGTGTCAACAGAAGCCGTGCACAGCGGCGTGGAGCTCCGCGGGCGGTCTCTGAGGTGATAATGCTTTACCCCCAAGGCAGCCCCACCCCCCTCAGAGGCTACCGGCCCGCTGGTTGGACGCCCCGCGGCCCCGGCTCTCTCCCGCCGTGGGGCGCTGTTGCGGTCCTGCGTCAACCAGGCAGCCGTATTGGGGTGTACGGCTGAGCCCCGGGGTCTCCAGCAGCAACTACAGAAACAAACCGTCAGCCTGAGCTTTAAATCACCGCGGAGAAACGGACGGGGATGCTCTTGTTGTCGTTTCACACCTCTGAAGTGGACTAACGCAGAGGCCAAACAAACCCCCATGTACATAATTTAAGAGGAGGTTTCATTTAGTTGTTTCAGTTTAGGTGGTGGGATTATTTATTTTTTTACTCTTTCTTTCAATCTGAGATTACATTATCTCAATGCTAAACCCTCAGACGTGTATTGCTCTGCAGCTTGTCTGCCTTGCATTCGCACCAGCGGCCCAATTCGTTCTTGTTTTGCTACTTCTCTCTCTCCAGCGTCGCGGCTTCTGTAGCGCTTGCCTCGCGGTGCCGTCTGCTGTTATCGCAGCTTGTTGATGTAGTGTGCATTACTCCCACCTTTCAAATTACACGCAAACTCAAAACTAAGCCTCATCCTCTCTTTGTGTTTTCTGGCAACCCGAACAAAAGACAATAGGCGCTGACTAATAGATTTTTTTTCGACATAAATCACAATTTGTAGCGAAGCTTTTTGGTTGTGTGTTATTTGGCTTACTCCACCAGGCAGCCTAAATCACCATGACTAACCGTTTTTTAGTGTAAGACAAGGTCAAGGAGCTCATGCTCATGACTCAGTATCCAAACCTCTGATTATCTACGGAGGGCCTGACCCCCATTTTGGCTCTTTCAGGACCGAAGAATATCGTTTCTCAAGATCTCTTTGGCTCCCTCACATCTCGCTAGTAGTTGCCACGTAAACACGGCGTACAGCAACTCGGCAGAATAGAAGCAATCTTATCTTCCGTTCCGTGAAAAAGGGAGACAGGGAAGTGAGGTGAATAACAAGTGGTCAAATGTGTTGACATTCTTTGGCAATGACACACGGGCGTAATTAAGCGGTTTTGTTTGTTGTGATTATTTTTCTTCTTTTCCCCGCGGTGCCGTCCTGTTCTGAGCCTGGCAGAGGTGCGATAGCGGCACATTGTCCTCAATTTGTTGTCACAAAGAGCTCGTTTTGAATGGCCCTAATCGGCTGCCATGTTCACCCCCGGGCCGTTTGAGAAAGGGTTGCTGGAAATGAATTCAGCACAGTCACTCGTCCCTGGGCTCGTATCCTCCGACCCACGTTTGTTTGACAAGTGCATCGGGCACAATTGCGTGTGATGAACGGCTGGAAGTACATTTCAAATTCTGCTTTGGTAAGGGGGACGCAGCTGTCGTGTTTTTCTGCTGAGTTTGAACCGATTTCTTTCCCCCCTGATTGCTAGTTTTATTTATTGCCTGGCTGGTTTGCTCGACCCTACCTACCTACCTACCTGCCTACTTGCTCTGACACACACACACAGTACGTCGCAGTTTCATCCACTTTCATTTAGTTGATTTGTAAATCCTTCATCAACATTTTAGCATTGTGTTTTTTACTCTACCTAAAAGCCCCTATTAAAACAAATCTTCAAGATGCCTTCTGTTTATCAAAAAAACTAATCTGGGAGTTTTCAAAAGCACAAGTTTCATCCGACACCCCTGCAGGATCACAGTGCCACGGTTAAAAGGGAAGATGTTATTGTTTTTCTGATGTTTATCGTCACCAAGGGTTGAGTGCATAGGCTCAGTCATAACTTCCTGCGAATCCCATGTGGCAGAGCCGTAAGTCAACCTGGAAAAGGAAAGTTGTCATGGCTCGCGAGAAGACGTTTTTTGGGCAGTTGCCTAAAGATTAAACCGCTGCGCATCCCTGTCGGTCCACTGGCTGTGATGGAGCCTGATGGGCAGGTGTTAGACCAAGAATCCGGGGGGAGGTGGCAGACATGCGTGAAAAGGAGAGAGGAGATAATTATTCTCACCCGGGGGGGGGGAGAGCAGATCAGATTCTGCCATCGCAATCACCTAAACAGATGAAGCTGTCAAAACAGATTGGCCCTGATGCTCCGGAGGGCTATCTCCGACTGCCATCACTGTCCCCTGAGACGGATTAAAAAAATGTGGGCAGAAAATATGTATCCTGTAGGACTCCTCCCCAATACTCGCTTTTCTTATCTTTTTCTTTAGTTGCCAGAAAGAGGCAATAATATCCAGAGCTGACTGTGAGTTTCATAACAAACAAAAAAAGCCCCCCGAGGATTTGTAAAATGACCCCGCCAAGCTAGAAAGCCTCTTACACTAAACCCACTAAGGCAATTTCATGAAGACTCAAAGCTGGTGCATAGCTGAGGAAAACTCTACTACCTCCATCAACCTAGCTAGCGGAGACCGCAACATGCTAACAAGAAGGGCCCGTCGCATTTCTATATGTGGTCCAGATAGTTGAGTCTTTCTGGCTCTCATCAGAAAAGAAAGGTAACCGACTGAGACATTTAGCAAGAAGTAAATGACCTATCAACCATTCTAACAGTCCGATTGCCAGTCCCCCCCTTTGTGTCTGTCCTCTGCCACTCCCACCATGTGGGATTGTTTTGTGTAGCTGTGTTGCCGGAGTCCCTTGGGTGCTGTAGGGGGTGGGGGACTTAAGGGACACAAACTTGGAAGTGAATTGTCCTTGTGATTGATGGTCTAAATGAATGCGCCGCCTTGTTATTTGTGCTCTGATGTTGCTGTGCCCTCTTCACAGCCATGACAGTGACATCTTTGTGGTTCCAATGAGTTATTTGTCCTTTTCTCGGTTGTCTCCGCCTCCCGGAGGGACTGACGAGTTCACGTCTATCGGACAACGTTTGATCTCCCTTTGCGGTTAGATTATTAGAAAATACTGGTGATTAGACGTTGTGATAGTGTGGTTTGTGGTATTTCAGGACTTGATCAGTGTGGCCGAATGAACTGTAGACTTTTTTTATTATCATGAATTCAATATTGTCCTTTTTTTGTTTCATGTCAAAAACTCGTCGTTAACTTTTACGGTTTTAAGGAGACTCGGCAGTCGAGCCGGGACAAAGAATCAACCCCAGTAAATCAGGAAAAGAAAACAAGGAGGGATAACAAACCCGAGGCGTCCGCATGGGGACACTCATGATTCTTACGATGCCCTCCAAACAGGCCGAGCTAAAGGAAATGAATTGCCGGTGAAGTCATAACGCTGACGCGGCCGGTAGATTTTTTTCCGGCCTCTTGGAAGCACAGTGTCGGCATGCAGCTGTCCTCGTGGTCCAGTGCGCGGTCTCAAACAATAATTTGGTGGTGTCTTTGCCTTCTCTTCCTCCTCCAGGCTCCACACCGCCCAGAGGGCCATCAAGCAGACCCAGGTGACGGTGCAGAAGATCGGGAAGGAGATCGAGGAAAAGCTGAGGACGACGACGACATGCACGGAGCGGGTGAGCGCCGGCCGACCAACCAATCGGCAGCGGATTTCCAGCTCATCAGCAACTTTCCCTCGTTAAATCAGCGGCAGCAGTGTTTGGGACGCTTATTCGCTCATTTTCAGAGGCAGCAGTTGTTGTTTGATCAGCTTACGGGATTGTAAAGACATGCAAACGTTTTCAGGTTTTGAGGAGGCGGATAAAGACGCGGCGCAAATCGAGAGTCAATGTTTTCAAAGAACCCATCGGCTTCCACACTGACAACAAACATCGGCAAGCTGTTTCACGGCGAATACTTATGTGAGACTTAAGAGCTCGTTTCACCCAAATCCCCAGGTGTAATTGTAACGTAAAGTGATGTCACGTGTGATTATACCCTTAGGGCAGCTATTATTATTATATTTGAGTTTGGATGGCTCAACTAAAAAGTGGAGACAGCAATACCCCCCCCCGTCCCCATGCCTAAATGCTAACGCTTTCACCAAAACCCACTGTTTGTGTTTCCACCTCCTGTCATACATCCTCGACTGGGATCCACAGCGAAGGCAAGGGAGCATATTTAACATTTTTGGAATCGGCAGCCGTGCAGCTGTGAAAACGCAGCGCTGATCCCAGGTTTGACATTGTGTTTATTGTAAACATTCACTTCAAAAGCATCCCGTCCCTTCTGCTGTTCTAAAAGCCCGGAGGCAGTGACACATTGGTGTTTTCTATCCGCCAGGTAGACTTGGCCTTTTGGGAAAGAGCGCAGCTGGGACGTGTTTGCGTCTAGCCAGTGTTTCGAATCTACGGGACGGTGTGTTGAGTGTGCGTTTTCACACAGATACAGAACACAAAGGTTTAGAGAGCCTCTTTCGACAGCTGTTACATCTGTTGCTTTCCATCACGACCTCATCGGCTTTTTAAATATATTTTTTTTTGTTCCTTTGCCCGGACCTTCACCCTACCTATTAAAGCAGCCCCACTATAGCCTTTTCAAGCCTTCTCGCAAAAAACATTGAGGCTCCATTCCCCTCCACCCCCCCCCCCACAAAGGATCCCTTTCAAAGAACTCTTCTCTGATATTTCCCCCTCAGTGAAACATTCCTTTAACAAAAAAAAAAGCCTTTTCAGAGCTCACATCAGCTAATAAATCACATAATCCTCGTCCTCCACCTCTCCGTCAAAAAAAAAAGAAAACCCCGGCAAGTGTGAGTGGAGCATTGTGTGGCTCTTCTAAGGGTTCCCCTCTTTGCCTTTTTGGAGAGCTCAGCACTATCCTTCTGTGCGCGTCGTAGCGAGCGCGGATCAAAGTGTGGGACAGAGTGGAGGCTACCAACCCCGAGCGCATGGCCCTTTCACCCTCTCACCCACACGCTGCCATTAATCTGCTGGCTTCTATCACGCTCCCCCACCACGCCCGCTACGTATTTACTCAGCTGACCCCACTGCTGTTTGATGTTCAGCAAGAGTCAGACGGGCCCTGGTGGTCGGTTACAGTCTATCTCTCACACACACACGCCGACGTGGGTCTGACCCACTTGTCAACTGTGTCGCTCAGTGAAAGTGTAGGAGGCTCGCGGTTCGTGCCAAAGCCGGCGGCGGTTAACATGCGAGCATCAGGGAGCGACACGTGGGAGGGATGGAGGCTCTATCAGTCTCCTGCGAACTGAAGCCCTCAGAAGTCTTCCAGAAGAAGCGTATCTGTGTTTCCTCTGATCCAGGCCACGATCACAATCTAAAGTGTGTGTGTGTGTGTGTGTTTGTGTGTGATGCCACCGTCCCGGCTTGCAAACTGCAGGGGGAAAAGCAAAGGCTGGATCTCTGTTATCCTGCCAGCAAGCTCTCTCCCTCCCAACTCGTCATCCTTCTCTGTTGAATCTCCACGGACTAAACGTCGCCTCTTAAATCTTCCCTTTCCATGTTTTTTGCCGTATCTTCTTCTTCATCCGCATCTACTGTACCGCATCCATCAGTCTGTGCATCCCTAGTGCTGCTCCTCATGTCTCAGGGGAGCCCACTGCAGGCTCCCCTGAGACATGAAGCCTGAAGTAGGGACGCCCTGTGGACCGGGCGAGATGCTGATCAATGACGGCACACGGATGCTGCTCCCGGTCCGGGGAGCATGTGCCGAGATAATTACTCTTATTTATTTATTTATTTATAGCTGAATACAGAAATGCAGGTACCTCCAAGCAGGTCAAGGTTTGCGCGGCATCATTTTAAGGAGTTTGTTCCTCTCCTTCACTCTGCGCCCGGCCACTGAAATGCAACACAGACTGGATTTCACGGTCGGGGGAAAACACCAAGCGGTAGTAGTGTGGCTTTTGTTAGTCGCTCAGCCTGATTACTAACAATGATCTCGGGGCTCAGTTAGATGTTTTGAAATGCCAATTCCTTTCGCAAGCTTCCTCGTCATTAGTTGTTGATGGTGGATTCTGGATTATTGGGGCTCACCGATCCAACTTTTTCAGTCCAGATACCAATACCTAGTCTTCAGGTGTCAGCCGATACAGAGTACCGATCGGATTCTAGTGTTTGATTTAATAAGCAGTATGCCTCATTGTGTGGAACAAAATGTAACATAGTTATAAATTCACTGAATTGTTATTAACATAAATTGTACACCAGGAACTTGGTTAAAAAAAATCTAAAAAATTATGAATTACAATTCCTATGAAAACCTTTTTGATGCAGCATCAAATTGGTCAAAACTTCCACAGGAATTAAACTCCCAGTGTATAATGTATATCTCATATAAGCATTGAATTCAATAGATCGGCCCCCATTGTCACCGATACCCGATCCAGCGATTTGAATCGGTATCGCTGCATCCGTAGGCGAGAATGAGCTCAGTAGATGATCATTAGATCAACGTCGCATCGGAGCATAGCTTGGTTTTTGAAGGAGCTGGTTGGAATTTTGGGGTCATTATAAAGGGTAATAAACACTAGCATCGCTGTGCCCACACACTAAATATGTTTCCCTTCATCCTCTTTCTCTGGTTTCCCTCTCCGTTTCGCTCTGAGCAGAAGAAGGAGAGAGAGTGCATGCAGCTGCGCATTGGCGTGCTGCGGTGTGAGCTGCAGCGTCAGAGGAAGGCCTTGGGCAGAGAGAGAGACCTGCGGCAGAAGGAGAGAGCGCAGCTTCAGAAGAAAGGTAAAGCCAACAGGTGCACATGCAACACCTGGGCCGATGGGCCTCAGAACTACGAGGTTTATTGTTGTGATCTTTTCAGAGGATGGGACGGGAGTAAGGGATTAAATATAGATTCCTTTGCTCATCTTTTGCACACACACACACACACACACATGTTGATGGGGTTATTAATTGTTCAATTGATTAATTATTTCAGACCTATAAATAACATTGTGCTGCCATGAAGAACAGTGAACTGTTCTTCTACTCCAATCTTGGGTTATACCAGTGGTTCTCAAACTGTGGGGTGCGGAGGTATTACAGGTGGCAACGCAGGAGGGAAATGCAGAATTTCTTTATTTCAGGACCTTTATTGAGAACTTCACATATTAAAAAGGTACACAGACATAAAACGTCATTAATAAATACATAGCGAAATGCCTGTACTTCGTGAAAATGTTTACGTTACGCCATTGTGCGACTCGCCGATTCTTGGCCTTTTGCCAAAAGCCAATCTCCGTGAGGTTGGCTTTTCTGCTGTAAAAAAACAGAATATAGATCTAAGTTCAACATTGAGCATGAATTGAGAGCGGGCGTATCAAGCCTGCAACCCCGTGTTAAAAGGATTTGTAGAGGAAAGCAGCTCACTGCAGCCACTAACGTGATGACTCAAATATCTGCACTAATTCTGTTTTGTTTGGCACAGGTTGCACGTTATTGTTATTACCTTGTAAAGATATTCAGTGCAAAACAGGTTAATTGTAGCCACAATAAGCTATTTTTTTTGTGCCAAATATTAGTTATTTTTTGCACAGATAGGATTTGCATTGTTCTAACAAAGTGATTTTATTTGTTTTTGTCTGATGGAGCAATCTGGTTTACTTGAAAGTGATCAACCTACGTCCACTAAAGGTGCTTGTTTTTGCCACGGGCCCTGATTGTTATTATAAGTGTGCTATTATCAGATGGCTGCCCGTATTTATTCGAGCCAGAGTATACGGATAAAAAGATGAGAGGGAGTGTGGGGAAACAAACAGGCTGGTGGTGCTTTGGGTGCTGTGACCCGGTGACCCCGGAGGAAAAAAAGCTGTAAAGAGTGGGAGACTTGGGCTCCTTGATTGTGTCTTGGGATGCAATAACAAACGGAGCAGATCAAGAGAAAGTAAAGGAAAAGGTCGTATTTCTCTGTAAGTCCTTTCCATAATGTTGTCAGACACTTTAGAACAGCAACCCGAGCCTGTCGGGGACAGAAACGAGCACTGCTAGCTAACGCACTGCTACGTAGGCGCTGCACGATCCTCCTCGCAGTTCGTTTTATGGCTGCTTGTTACAGCCCTCAATACTGGACCCATTTCTACCAAAATCCCCAGTCTTTTCATGTTTACCAACAGGGTTACAAACAGACATAATAGAGACATTTGTCTATATTAAAGAAAGTGAATTATTTTTATTTAGAATGATACAGTAAATCCTAAATAGATTCAAAATGTTTCTTTTATTAAAGCCTTTATAATAAGCTCAGCTGCATCTCTCTACAGTTTAATCATTGCCCCGGAATGAATGTCGTCAGTATTTTTTCCATGTTAATGTGTCACCAGCTATATAAACAACGAGTTAAACATGGTACATTGTAGATGAATTCTTACATCTGATATCTATAAATGTAGTTTTTGAAATAAGATGTCCTAAATGATCTCCCTTTCCCATTTTGTCACCGTCAACTAGTGATTTTTGTTGTTCAGGAAACTCATTTTAAAGCCCTCGGTGAAGGTGTCAGCGCTGTCTGACCGCAGCAGGTGGACTGTGTGTGAGCCGGACTACCTGCTCACGTTGGAGTACAGTGGGGAGTGTTGTCACATACAGGAAACATCTGTCAGAAGGTCGCGGGTCACTCAACACGCACGCCCCTAACGTACAGTATAGACTCTATAGAGCCGACCCTGTGGTCGTTGCAGCCCGCGCCAGCCCGCTAAAGCGACGGTGTTTGTGCAGTGGTGTCATTTATTTAACCCTGTGAAGTCTGCGGCTCCACCGCTCTGATGTCTTGACAGCCGAGGAGGGATTTACTGCTGCCTGTTACCGCTCATAGGCACATAAAAACGGCAGCGTTTGCGAGGCTTCGCTTGACAAACGTGCACCCACACATACATCCAAACACATATGCAGGTGTATGCTTGATAATAAACTCTTAATTATGTTTTTTTGAAGTTGCATGGACACACAACATGCGTGTTGTAATTTCAAAGTCTTGTTTTTTTTCCTTTTCTCAACTTCTGTAGTTTCATGTTTTGTGCGGTGTTTCTCGTGGTGCTCGTAAAGATTCCACGTACACCTACTGCTTTGTACAGTGAGTCTGTTTATGACTTCACTGCATCAGAAGGGCCTTGTGTGCTCAGAACCAGAACAAACGGCTCCTGACGCATCGTAAGCTCTGACTAGATGTATCATCAGCACTGCTGTTTGTCTTAAAGTAGTTCAGGGACACAAAGCAAATAGGACACACAGGGGAAAACAATAATTCACCTGTAACTTTGTGTTGTCCTGGCTGAACGGGATTGTTGTGCTACACAACCACACAACCTTTTCTAGCAGCTGTATATCTGACTGAGATCTGTTCCTCTTACTGACTGACAGGTGAGAGGCGACCAACGCTCGTATAGAGAAGGTTCTCCTTTTGACGCCCTCTTTTTGTGTGAATGAATATATACTTTATTAATCCCCGAGGGGAAATTTGGTGTCGACATAGCAGCAATATACAGACAAAAATAAGATATAAAAACAACAGGGATGAAAGAGATATATATATATATATATATATATATATATATATATATATATATATATATATATATATATATATATATATATATATATATATATATATATATATATATATATATATTAATAATAATAATAAAATGCAAAGTCTGTGTATATTAAGTGTGTGAGGTGTAAATAAAACAAACAATAGGTGTGTGTGACAGTGAGCCGGCCTGGACCTTTTTTGGTAACGCAATTTCTGACAACCTGTAGTGCCATTTTAGTGCCACCGTTTCTCAATGAAGCATCGAAGCTTCATTGAGAAACGTGTGTCAGTGAGATCCGCTAGATCTTTGGCTAAAACCTCACTGAGCCACCAGACCTGAGGTGCTAATGATCAGCGTGTAGTCTGCACATGCATGCTGATATTACACACGCAAACACAAAGAAAGCACAAGGACGGGTTCAGGGAGAAGTTTTCTTTGTGCTACGACTCAAAAAGAAAAAGAAAAAAGTCTGTTAATCCTCTACCTCTTTACCTGTCACCACTGCGTCTACAGCCAAAAGAACTCGCTGCTCTCCTTTTCAGCAGCTCATTGATGGTTTTCCCTCCGACTGGACAAGTGCTTATTAAGAAACAGAAGAGAAAATTCTTTCAGCTGGTTAAAGAGGGGAAAGGTATTTTAGGATAAATTGAAATTCTCCAGCTGAATAGAGCTCGCTGAAAATTGTGTTATTTTTATTTTTTTAAAGACTCATAACTCCAAAGCTAAAAGCCATATGCGGCCGAGCTCTGCTGTTCTTAGCGCGTTGTTTAACTCTTCTAATCAGCCTGCGCATATTCATTTGTTTTGCGATCGGCAGCCCTGCATTAATTATAGACAGGATGCTCTCGGAGACAAGCGTTTACAGTATTTCATGCAGCAGCTGATTTTGTCTGATTATATTTAGATTGGCAACACAATGTATTTGTTTCATCTGATCTCATATTTCCTTTTTTGTTTTTAAATAAATTGTCACTCACATTTTGGCTCGTCCGTCAGAACGTGAACACAAATGTGAAGCGGCATATTTAGTTCCACTCAATCGCATGACTTGCCCATCAGACAAGCTGCCAGCTACGTTAACCTTTATTCAATTAGAAGTGTTTCATTTGTTGAATTTTAACGCATTCCAGCGCTTATTAGATACAGGGATTCTTTGTAAGTTTTATTGACCGTTTAACAGTGCGCGTAAGTACGTTGCTATGTAATATACCCCCAGAGGGCATAACGCATCGGGCCGTTAATCCCCGTTCTTGAGCCTCGTTCTCGAGGATCTCATCTGTACCTGGCTGTGTGGTCCTTCCCATCTCTCACACAGTCCAGGGGCGCATTAGCGGGCGACTCTTTATCAACCTTATTCCCAGGAAAACCGGCCTCTCTCAAGACAAGTGGCCCCCGAAAACCGGGGTGCTGCAGGTGTGTTAGTCTTACACGTGAGCTAGCAAATAAAAATGTAGGAAAAATCAGGCGCACACGTTTTAAGAAAAAAATCAATGTTGTTTGTAAAGTAACCGCTGGAATGTTTTGGCAGACTTTCTGATCTACTCTGTGCTCCTCTTTGCGCTCCCTGGACAGTGTTGGCATATTAACACTGTAAAACGTCAGCTGTCGCATCATCCTGATGACGGGTTAACAACCCGCTGTTCAGTGCTCGCTGATTTACTGTAATGGAAATCCTAGCAGCGGAGTAGACTTTAGTAAAGTTTTCCAATTCTCCTGCAAATGCACGTTTACTCCAAAGTCCACTGCATGTCCCTGACACGATCCATAACAGAGGACATATGAGCATGACCACCAGTTTTTTTCTTTCCTTCCCCTTTTTACGGCTATGAATTTAAAATAATACATTTTCTCTCCTTTTACTTCAGAATGAACGGGTTCGGTTTTGGTTTTGGTTTTGGGGGGGGTCACACACTTGTCACAATTTCCTCCAGCCTAATTTCCTCTCCCTCCACCTTGAGCAGATGACATAAATCAGGTCTGCGTGCTGCGTTTATTGTACTCAGTAACAGTAGTTATTCTCAGGCTCAGTAACACAGCCAGGGCTCCCGACCAATAAATGTCAGTGGTCGGGTTTCTCGAGTGTTTTTTTTCTTTTTGCAAAGGTTCGGTGTGAGGAGGTATTTGTCACCTCAGAGGAAAAAGGTCTCCTGTTGAAGCCATCATCATTAGAGCTCCATGAGCAGCAGATTTACACGTTTTACGCCAGGCCGCGTTCGTGACTGAGGATAAAGGTCGACAGGTACGGCGGCCCTCCACTCTCATGACTCACGAGGATGTTTTTCCAGGTTCTTCGTCAACCCGCTGACATCCCACTCGCTGAAGGTCACAGCCTAAAGTTTCCTTCGTGTCGCATGAAAAGCCTTGTTTGTCTGTTCTGACGGATTCTTTTTTTTTTTAGTTGGAAACGGAGCCTTGCTCTTTCCAGTTGTTTTTCAGCATCCAATATGGTCGTCAAAGTTGCTGAACTTTTCCCCAGACACTTGTGTAGTTTCATTCCTTTGAAACACTTCCCCTTTCCCAAGCGCACTTCATCGCATTTAATTTGTTGTGGTTCAGTTTTGAGTTGATGGTGTTCGCACCATATTTAAATTTTATGCTGGATAATGATGTCTCAAAGTGGAGCTGAACACCAGGATGCTTTTTTTTTAATCATCAACAGTTTTTTTTTTTATTTATGTGAACCAGATTATATGCGTCAGTTAACGATTCCTTTTGTGTGATTTTTCTCACGGACATTTTGCTGTGCAATTTATGATTAACTAGCTTCACTGATCGCTTGCATTTTGTCTAATTTGTATAAAGCTTCCTTGTTTTTGAACTGCACTCGAGTAACATTTAGAGAAGAAAGCGGTCACCTCTCTTGAGCTTTTTGCATTAAACTCAATCGCACTTGTACTAGCTAGTCAAGGCAAGTTTTTCCTGCGAGTTTAAACCAGTCCTGTGTTCAATCCAGATCTTCATCTGATAATGTTCCTCGGGGACACCTCACCCAGTCCAGGAACACTCCAAGAGGTCACAAAGGTCGGAGTGGTCGTCCAATTTGCAGCTTGATTTCCTTTAGGATCCCACAAAGCCAGATGGACCTGACCGTACAATTCATCCCACACCGATTTTGATTTATTGTCGCGTCGCCATTTTTCAACATCAGATTCACAAGCAACTGGGGACAGCATTGTAGCATTTTGAAGCTCGTTTTGGATCATGTGTGATATAGAATATGATATTCACATATCGCGTTGACGCACAAACGGCCAGAACGCCGCGTCGCAGTCGTCGGTGTAGTTTGTCTGTCCGTACCGTGAGACCGACTGGAACAGGTTAGAGGGATGAAAGGATCAGGAGACGGATAGAGAAGATAGGACACAGCTGGGGCGTTACATGAAGGCAACACAGTGCAGTGCAGGCCCACACAGTCGGTGTTAAGATATGTTTTCATGTCGTCCCTCACGACAGAGGGGATGGCCCGTCTGATCTCTGTCTGACACTATCTGTCTACCTCTAAGTACCTTTATTTTCTCCTTCCCAAGAAGGTATCTCTTCTTCCAACCCTCATGGGGTCAGTGTGAGCGGCCTGGATGTGAGAGAAAGTATGCCATTTTCAAAAGCAGGTCCCGTGATCCATCTGATTACAGATGTGATTTGATCGTCGTATTCTCTCACAACTCACCGTTCTGCCAGCTGCTGTCATCACATCCATCTGTTTGCTAGTCGATTCCCAGCACTCTAACACGGTTCAACGGTTTCTTGTCCATTTTGAATAGAGGAATGCAGACCATAGCTAGTGCTTGAAAGCATGAATAAAACTTCAGTTTCATTTCCAGATTTCATTACAGCTCTGGGCTCAAACGATAAGTGAGATACGGTGAGAGTGTTACCTGTAATAATGTTGCCTTAATGGAAATTAGTGTGTGCTTTGGTTGAGATGTATAAGAGGAAACACTGAAGAATCTCAGAATGTCTCGCCATTTATTGCTGGTGGTTTTTTGTTGTTGTTGTTTTTAACACACTTTTGGCTTCTTTTCCTGCTCAAATAAGACGCCAGTAATAGAAACCAGTAATCAACAAGATGTTCTTCTGGAAGAAAAAAGAAAGTAATAGAAGTGATTCCAATTCTGATGTAGCTTTCTTTTTTTCTATCTGTAAAAAGAGTACTGCATTGGTGTAACATTCTGGGACTCACAATGGACAGTTTAAAAGTTAATAGAGCATCAAACGACCATTCTCATGTAAAGAGAGAGTGGAGTAATGTCTACCTAAAGTCACCCTACCTCTGTGTTGTTATCCAAGTTCCTGTGTATTCTGTTTACATAGCCGCACATGCATTTCAGTGCAGGTGTGTCTGTTAGTTAGTTAGTTAGTTAGCTAGCTAGCTCGTGGCCGTCGCGCTGCACTGCTACGTATTGTAAAGAAGTCGATGCAGCAGCACCGTAGATGTCTCCTTTTTTCTTTACCCACAATGCAACACGACGGCCCCGCTCTGTCCCTGGTCGTTATGAGCAAGGCCAGCCACCTCGGGGAGAAACCTCATTACCGATGTTTATATTCACAGTCTGAGCATAAAGCATATGTGATTTTTGGCATGAGGAGCTTCGCTCTCTCTTCGCCACCATTCCATCTGATACAGCACCCGCCGTCCTTTAGCTGTTGCACCTGACCCTTATGTTTTAATAATCATCACAAGGCGCACACACAGTTGTCCATATGCTTTTT
The DNA here is from genome assembly GCA_038501785.1 of Myoxocephalus aenaeus. Lineage (NCBI taxonomy): Eukaryota > Metazoa > Chordata > Actinopteri > Perciformes > Cottidae > Myoxocephalus > Myoxocephalus aenaeus. The sequence continues at coordinate 2,736,278 of JBAMJR010000175.1, read as the reverse complement.
CCCTTTTCAGCTTCCAACAACTATGGCAAACTAAAAAAGCCTTCGATGGAAATATGAAGGAGAAATATGTTGAGCGGATGGTTCAGTTGTTCCGAATCACTGAGTTGGGCATCGTCTGTAATGATTGCTGCAAAACAGAACCCATCAGGCATTTCAAAATGAAATGACGTGCTAAAAATGAAATAACCAAATCATTTTTGACAGCTTTTGTCAGACCCATAAGTCATATTTTGGTTGCATTTGCAGCATATGGAGGCTGGACGAACACAGATCAGAGGAGAATCCTGTTACAACTCAGTAAATTATACTTTGCTTCTATCCGGTTCTCCGCCACACTGAGGTATTGTGAGCTTGCCAATATGCAGTTATACAACTTCCATGAGCTGTATCATCACTGCCCCTTATCTGTCAGATTGTATTTATTTGCCCGGCTCTGTATTTACACTGTCTGACAAATCCTGTAATTTGCATACATGTGTTGTTTGGTTTTTATGTGCTGTCAAAAGGAAATGGTTTTGGCTGTTTGATCTTGCTTAAGTTTAACAGTGGATGGCAGCCAACCAAACACAAGCCCACCTGGCTGTTCAGATGAAGCAGAACACACACATGCGCGCACACACACACGCACCCTCAGAAACAAACACACACACACACCTGATAATTTCCTCTATTATTTTTTCTTTCTGTCTCTTTCAGAGGAAGCGTTCTCTGCTGAGCACGAGGGTCTGAAGGAGGAGAAGGAATCCTTAACCAAGCAGCAGAAGGAATGCACTGCCAAGAGGTATGTGTGAACCTGTAATTAGCTACTGCTTTATGTCTGCACAGAAAACACACTTTTTAAATACATTTATCCCCGTCAGACATTGCCCAGATGTGACCCAATGTGTTGCTCAATCCCACTGTATTGCGATGGGACTACACCCTGCTCCCCGCCTCCCACCGCGCTCTTTCAAAACAAGGCGATGTTTTCGCGGCTGGCACTGCCTATTTATGTGTTCTCAACGGAGAGTTTGCACATTGTGCTAAAAAACCCCGTCGGCCCGTGTTTGCCTTGGCCTGCGGGGAGACGTGTTCGGCGGGTGCCGGCCATGGATACAGCTCTGTTTGTCTGAGAGGTACCTGGCAGTCGCAGAGGGTAAACCAGAGCCCCAGGAAGGCCAGCAGGGGCCAAGAGACCCTGCAAACAGGAAATTAACACCGACACTCGTGCATCTGCCTAACATCCATTCTTTGGGAATTTCTGTGTCGTCGATATTTTTTTCACGGAAATGTTTCTTTTTAATTTAACTTTTTTTTTTTTTTTTTTTCTTCCTCTTTTAGCTAGGGAAAAGTTATGCTGAGCATGCACTCTTTCCTTCAGCCTTTCCACATTCCTGTTTAATATTTCACATCTGCTGTTGAACAGCGTATCTCACAACACTGGGGCTAAAAAGCAAGGTTATAGTAACTTAAGTTGTTGTAGTTGAGTGTGCTTTTATAATAATCATAACAGGACATTACTTTGCAATTCTAGATCCCAGTAGCCTACTTGAGGTGTTAAACCAACTCCCCTTTGCTCACCACATTTTTGATGTACTCTACTTAAGTATTTCTATTCTGCTACTTCATACTTCTAGTCCAATACATTTCAGAGGAACTTTGTACTTTTGCTGATTAACATTAACTGTAAAAACACATGATAAGCTTATGAAATACAGTGCTTTGTTAAACCAGTGGTTCCCAACCTATTTTGGCTTGTGAACTTTTTCATTAAAGCGGTGTGGGGCCCCTTGTCATGTTTCAGAGGTCAAAGAGTTGTTAGCAGATCCACCAACTATTTCCCCTCTAAACATCCCAGACGGTTTCATTTAGAGAACTGTGCAAGGTCAAAAGTGGTAAAATTATCCAAAATGTCATTAAAAGGTGCTAAATTGGATGCTTGGAGCATGAATATATCAGCAAACAACTATCTGCTATGTAAAGATATAGAGGCGTAATGTCCATTTGAGCAGAGAATTCCCTCTCCTGTGTGTTGTAACCTGAGCTTCTCCTTGCTTCGTATTAGTGCATGTGAGTGCCCTCCCTCCGGTTCCCCCTCAGGTAAACCCTGTTAGCTCTGTCAGCACTGTTGCCGTTGCTTGCACTTGCTAGCGCTGTGAACACCGTTAGCTTCTCGCCGCCATGTTGAGAGCCGTTGAGAGGCAATATAAATCCTAATAGATTGTATTTAACACCTTCAAAGAAATGTAAATGGTCAGAAAGATGAATACAGACAGGGAGGGAAGTTAGCACCTGCTAAATTCAGGGTGAAAGGTCACAGTGGCAGGTTGATGTAGCCCGACCCCTAGATCGGGATCCAATAGACCGACCAACTTAACTGCATGAAGCGTAATCAAATCTACAGTAGCTCCACCTTGACTAGCTTCAACCACGAAAGGCTACTTGTGCATTGATGCATCGGTGTCAACCACACATGTTCCTACAAAATGAGTACTTTCACTTTAAAAAAGCAAATGTTTTACACTTCTCAATCGGTATTCTCATCTATCCTTTCCATACATTTAGCCGATAATACTTTTACTTTAGAGAGATTTTAAATGCAGGACTTTTATTTGTCATCATTTTTTTAGAAGATTTTAGTGGTATTTTTACTTAATTTAAGAATTCCTTCACGTGCCAGGATTTGTGTATTTGCTTACTGAGATCAGTTAACATGTATATTCACACAAAGTCTTTTGTTTGTGACGATACATAAAGAGGGGGAGCGGGGCGGACATGAGTTTCACATGTTTTAGGAAAAGGGTTTGTGAAGGGTTGCACCTCGGGCTTAACCAATTAGATGAGGCAAAGTCTGCCGGACAGATGAGTTTCAGATCAAACGATCATTACACACCAGCCTGTCTCCTCTTTCGTGAGGCGGTCGAACACCAGGAAACGGGAATAAGAGGCTGCTAACCAAACGCAAAGCCAAGTAGGAAATTCAAGTGTAAGGCGAGCGGCATGGATGGGAGGGTGCGTCACATTCGATAACCATGTCCCTCCCCAAATCCTCCTTCATCTGCATGAGAGGATGGACTGTTACCCACAAGGACACCACACACATTTTATACAAAGCAGCCGATCATCTATGTTTCGCAGACATAAGCGGTCCCAGCGGGTTTTTTTTTTTTTTGCTGCAGAAATTGAATAGATGTTTTACATTTGGAATGGGTTTCACACAACTCTATAGCGAGACTAATTGTACATGCAAGGTCTTGTTTTCCAAAGAAAGACAACTTCACAGCCGTAGCCTTTTAAATCTCCAGCACTCACAGCATAGGTTCCTCAGTGATATTGCATTAGACATCTAACAGGACATTTGTTTTTTAAGCACATATACAATAGCTTCGGTATCAGAAATGCATCTGAGACAGCCTAAAAGTCTGGACCGGCTATCCGAGTCCGCAAGTCTATGCACAGATCCGATATCCAATCAGTACATCTTGCCCAATCGGCACATGTGCAAACTAGTACTACACATTTGAGGTTGAACGCACTCTTTTTTTTGAGGTTGAACGCAATTTTTTTTTTTCCTGATAATGCCACATTGTGAACGACAAATCTGGGTTGAAAGAGGCAGGAGGAGAGCTACTTAACATTAGCTGTTAGCTGCCAGTTGGCAGCACAGTCCAGCTTGGCTAAATAACGTAGCTAACAGCTCACATACAGAGTTACATAATGATACTTTCAAGTTATATTCAGTAGACGTTTGTATTGGGCGAAGGTAAATTATAACTTTATCATGTGCTCAAATGTAATCTTGTAAAACGTAGTTTGACACTTGAATTAATAGATATTAGGGTATCCTATCGCTGCTCTGTATCGGCCGATACAAAAGTTCAGGTATCGGAATTTGTGTAGAGAAGGAGATGATAGGATCGTGGCATCTCTATATTTCAGTACATCTCTGTGATGGACGTCTCTTCGCCCTGTGCGGCTGCACAGATCAGTCTTACACACCTTTTTTTTGTTCCGTCGTGTTCGGACAACACGGTGAACAAACGACCCCTTTTGTAGCAGAACACCTTTTCGAACTTGTTTCACAAGAAATGGAAAAGCAAGCGTCACCCCTAAAACAGTCAGCTACATACAATGACCAGCATTAACCTGCTATCACACATCGTTGTGCTGCATAAATCAACTCTCCTCTCTGTCCTGGAGGATTTCCCCCACTCCCTGCATCCTCCCTTCCATCACCTCCAGCCACACTCCTTCCCCTACGAGCTCATCTCTGCTCCCCGAATGGCCTCCACTCGTTACTCTGCCAGCCGGCCGCTACTCATTGTGTCCGGTGTTTGTCTCCCCAGAGAGCAGTTCCTCAAGTCCAACGCCCAGCTCACGTTCCGCTGCCGTCAGCTCCTCTCTGAGCTCTCCTACATCTACCCCATCGACGTGGTGAGTTAAACCCCCGACAGTTCCCCGCTGCACGACACACTTGTTGACGAGGCAACTGCAAATAATTATCTGCTGACAGAAGCGAGGCTTTGATCAGGCTGAAATGGTGCAGATCGGTTCCAAAGGGATGTCTAATTCTGCATGTTATGTCTTTTGCGTCATCGCCGATCTGTTTTAGCGTGATCAACACTACAGTCACTCTGTTTGGCATACAAACCAAACATTTCCTCTGCCGACACCACCGGACAATGATGGAACGATTCAAAGCAAGTGTCTCCTTCACACCAGGTTTTCATCTTGTCTGTCCATCGTCTTTAACGCAAACCTCTTATTTATATCCGCAGGCCAATCAGTCGGATTATGTCATCTGCGGAGTGAAGCTGCCAAACTCCGAAGACTTTCAAGGTAATGGTTTATGTGTCTGCTTGTGTGTTTCAGGGTTACGGGAGGCTACGCTGTGGTAAGGCATGCCGAAGAAATGTTTGGCCTTAGCTTTAACGCTCAAGGGTTATATGTAAATGTTTGATGAATAGAACCCCATCTGAAGGCCGATGATCTCATACATAGAGCATCTATGAGATCATAACGTTGGCAACTGTGCGTGGCAATTTGGCATTATTGCGCGAAGGTATTACAGTCTTCAACGTGCATAAATGTCATAATTTTATAATCACTGGCACAGCGTGCCATTTCGATGCATAAAAGACATAATGACATAATTGTATCATCAATAGTTTTACTAGCAGGGAAAGGTTGACATTCCTCTTGACTCTCTTTTTTTTCAAAACTAGCCAAAGTAGACACACATAACAACGTGGCTTGCCTCCAATACTGTGTGTGGGATGAGCTGGTAGTGATTGAGCACCTGTGTAATCACTTTCCTGCGGCAAAGACTGTCTTTGAATTCAAATTAACAGGCACGCACGCACAGGTTTTTTTGCTTCCGTTATTCTTTTTTTCTCCTCCTGACATTAGGTACATTTCCATCCACCTGTTTTTAATGGGTATTGTCAATTTGTGCAACAAAAGAGAGTGGATACGCCGAAAATGTAAAAGACGTTTTTCAGCTTTGCTGAGGAGGGAAAGTTGTGGAAAAACGTACATGAAGCATTTCTGACTTCAACGTCCACTGAAGCTTAAAAAAATAGCAGCAGAATTAAACATTCTCTTGACTGCTCTACACAGATCTGATGTGGCCGTACTCGCATTAATATATGGAACAAACACAAATGTCATATTTACATCCAGTGTTCTACATCGTTTTTTCACCGAGATTCCACTGCCGCTCTTTTTAATTGTGCTATCTTGCACTCTCTTCTTCTGCAGTGATATACGGGTTTTCAGACTGGAGAATTTGCACCACCTACTTCTTATCCCATTGAACCTATAGAACAATAATCCTTGCAGTGGCATTCACTCGCTTTTTCTTTTGCCTAAATTCGCTTAGTTTGGTTCACACTTGGAGGGAATTTTGGCTGCAGTTTCATTTGCATCAATTGATGCATCGTCCATCCAGTAAAAAGAATGAATTAATACAATTTCAGCCAGTGTTTCTATAAAGCATAGTGCCAACAAAGAGGAGGGAGAGGGGCCCATACGGATTTAGTACAGAAAGAAAGGAGATCGGAAAACAAATATTTGGAGTCTTTAAGTAAGGAGAGAGTTCGGAGCCAGGCATGTGGGCCGAGCAGGCCGACTAACAACACTCAGCCTGTCTGATCTGCTCTTGGACTCTGACGGAGGAGCTGTTCAGCCTACCACGTGGAGTCTCGCCTCAAGATGCTTTGGTAACTGGTCCCACCACCCCCAAAGAGACGCAGCCGCAATAAACACACAATGTAATATCAGAGACGCCGCGTTGGGCTTTGCCAGAAGGCGGTTTCAGCCACAAAACCCTTGTTACCACGTCGGTGTGGCAGGTTAGAGTGAGGTTTACGCCGAATGCGACGTGAGAAATGAGGTTTGCTGCCACGGCGAGGTGACTACTTCATGACCCCTCTGTAGTCGGGATTGAGCGGCTTTGGTCTGCAGCACTTGTCTTACACCGAGAACACACTCGTCACTGTCCCCTCAGCATTCTCCAGCTCGCCTTCCTCACAGCTGGTGAGACCCGGCGGGCCTCCGGACCCTATAACTCAAAAAAAAAAAAGACCACTCCCGAATCCCCTGCTGTTGCACTCCACCTGTTGCAGCATATTTCAACAGCGCAGCAGTAATGACAGCCAGCCCATTTTATGTTCCCAGCAATCGCTCGTTCCCATAAGGCGGAGGCCTGCGTCTGCTTCTGCCTCCCGGTCCTGCGTAGGTGGAACCCTAGCAGTGAGTAGAACCACCGAGCATGTGCTGTGGCGGAGGATGAAAGGCCTAACAGAGAACATCCTAATGCATTTACGGCTAACTACCTTTGCCCTCCCGGTCAGGTGGCTTGTTGTTTGTGCAATGTAGAGGAGGGCTGTCGCGCCATCCAGGTAGCCATTAATATTCACCCTCTAACATTACCGCTGGGGCATCTTGCAAAGGGCAGTGCAACAGGCAGATCCCTTTTTAGAAAGAGAGGATGGAGAAGCATGCGTTTTACCCTCTTCATTTAACCCCGTGCTGTCTTTTTGTGTGAGGTCTGCCCCAGGAAACAGCCTGATCATGCCTAGACCCGCCCACAGGAGGAGGATGTTCCAAATTAGAGACCAGGGTCACGGTTAGTTGGAGTCCTAATCCCGCTGGGGGTCGAGGTGGAGCAGAGTGTCACTCCACTGAGGCCTTCAGTGTTTTTACATTTAACTAAGCTTCCCTTGTCAGCTCAGTCTGACAAGAACACAAGCAGTCTCCACTTGCACCCTAAGGTGTTTTTTGCGTGACCTGTTGGCATGTAGCATCATCCAGAAGCATCAGAGGCACAAGAAGCTGTTTACTCCATTTGCTTCATTTTTTTTCTTCTGTCGACAAGAAAATGCAAGAAGGAAAATTAGAGGACCTGTGTGAAAAGACAGTTTGAGCCGAGGAGCAAACCACTCACTATTTACTAACCACAGTCTATTATTTCGGCACATTAAGAAAAGAAAAAACCACGATGATTTTAAGCCTTTGCCTCGAGCAGTGTCCTGCCGCTGTTTGAGAATGTGAAACCACTTAATGTGTCGTCTTGAAACCATTCCTCCCACTTAAAGCGAGATGGTTTGCAGTCCAGTTTTCCACTCCATCAGTTACTCGGGCTCAGAGGGAATATTTATACGTGACGCTTTTGCTTTTCGAGCACATATCTGAAAGATATTGGGTATCCCACTGTAACCAATGTTGTTTTTTTTGGGGTACTTTGTGTGCCGTGCCAAATTTCAGTATCACTTTCAAAACACCATCCCACATGAATGCAACGGCTCCTCTTCTACTGTTGCCAAACTATCTTTGGTTGGATGTTTTGTTTGTACGTTTTTTTGTTTGCGATTCTCAAGATGTGAACTTGGTGTATCTAAACTGTTTTTGTTTTCCATGTGAGACATTGCTGACTGTGCTTTTTGAAGTTGTTGGTGTGATAAAATACCTTTTGGTTGATTTAAAAGTAATGCTGTTTTTAATGTAATCTGCATTGGATTATAGTTGTAGAGGCTTCAGTGTGTGGATGCAGGTCACGTTAAACAGCCTTTCTGCTCTGCTCGACAACACTCTCATCTAATGTGCGGTTACTGGATCCTCTCTTTTGCTTTGTGCCCCGCAGCAAAGGATGATGGGAGCCTGGCTGTCGCCCTGGGTTACACGTCGCACCTGGTCCTGATGATCTCGTGCTTCCTGCAGATCCCTCTTCGGTATCCGGTGATCCACAAGGGTTCCCGCTCCTCCATCAAGGACACCATCACTGACCGACTCACTGAGAAGGAGAGAGAGTAAGTGGGCTCAATACTCGGTTTGTCGTCCTGTGCAAATGGATCCGTCTAAATCCTGGAGGTAAAAGGTCCTCACGTGTGACGATGAGTGAATTTCTTCAAATTTGGCACAAACGCCTACTTGGACTCAAGGATGAGCTGATTAGTTTTTAAAGGTCAAAGGTCACTGTGACCTCACGAAACACGTTTTGGACCATAACTTTAAGAACTCTAATTCTAATCATGACAATTTCACAAATAGGATAAAATGATGATGTGATGACATTTTGGACAGACGTGACTGTAAACTGCAACTAGACTGGTTGGCGACGGCAAACAACCACAAGGTGGTCGTTCTAGTTTTATGCATTAAAGAGATAGTTCAGGTGTTTTGAAGTGGGGTTCTATGAGGTGATCGTCCATCACCGTGTATGGTGATGAAGCCAATTTGGAAGTGTCTTAAAACTTGCATTCTCTCTACTGGTCAACAGGGGAGCAAATAGACCATAAAGCAGAGTATGCTTTAGGGCGGGCTTACTGTGATTGACAGGTTGCTGTAGCTACCAGAGCCGTAGACGGTGTCTCTACGTCACTTCGGTAGCAAAAAGCCAAGATGGTGACTGCTAAATTGCCGAACTTAAGGCTTCAAAACAGCGATGACTACGTCCACTTCTTATCTACGGTCTATGATTGTACCGTGCCGACCTCCAATCTACCGCAGTAACACACTGACTATGGACGAGTCCCTCATACACACCCACTTCAAAACATCTGAGCTATTCCTTAATGAGAGCAGATCGCCTCATGTGGCTGAAGGTCTGCTATAGCTCTCTCTCAGCCTTGTGTTCAGGTGAAGCAATACTAAACAATACACATACGTAAGTACTTGTATACAATCCTGAAGTGTTTTATTCCGTTGAAGACCTTGTGTGATGGGACATAATCCTGACTCATTGCTGTTAGGTTGAATCTGTTTGCGGTGAGTCAACAAAAATTTACTATTTTCCAACATTCTCATGTAAAAAGGTAATTGTGGAAAATTGGCAGTTTATACAAACATGTAAAGGACTTTAACAGACTATGGCAGCACCCAGCGGTTTTGGAAGCCGTTGTAGTTTTATTGTTGTATTTAGAGAGAAACACAAAATCATGGCTCGACAGTAAGGGTTGCCAGGTCGCCATTGGCGACCATTTTGAGGAATTGGCAACCAATTCTTGGCGCTTGACAAGTTGATAATTTGCTCTGTCTTTTTCCGGGATAAAATCTCCTAAAACGTGTTCTACTTTCACAGATCCTCCCTTGCATGGTTTTAAATCTTTACGTACATATTGAGCGAAAATTAGCTTCATGTTCGCTCAGTAGTTTTCAGTTATAGTAAGTCTCCTAATTAAATAATAAATCATCCTTCTGATTTCTTAGTAAATCCGTCTGACTCTGCCAGTGTGTTCCTCATCCATCCCGTCGGTTGGCAGTTTTTAGAGTGAATATTTCTTCACTGCAACTTGTTTGCAATTTTGCAAACCAATTTTGCCACATTTGCATCGTTGTATCTGTCGAATAGGAAAAGTATTGATGCCTGTGGAATCTGATTTGAATGCTCACTGGAAAATAAAAGCTGTGAAATGGAAGGGGCATACATCAGACATCTCAGCTGGTACTCATTTTCAACTGCAACAGTCAAGGTTAAAACAACACTAAACTCTTGTTACTATGTATTACACTGTTAACAAGAAAGTACATATGGTTAAACCTACTGTGCATGCTGAATGTTTATTTAATTTAATTATCACTGCTTCATGATCACACTGCTCTTTTGATTTCCACCAAGTTTATTACATTTTAAGTAATCTATGAAAGCATGAGAGCCACATCAAATGTACAGTATTCTTTCTATAAGCAAAGACAGATTCCAGGAGTGTGTAAGGGCTTTGGTGTTTGTCTCATTTGCCACATTTGGTGTAAACGGTTGACCTCGCTGTCTTCCCCTTCTTTTAAAAACAAAATATATATCTTACTCAGGTGTTCAGAGAATCTATAAAGAAGCTCTGCTGAGACGATAAATCAGTCACACCCGGGGGCGGTCCACGTTGCCTCCTGGCTTCCCAGCATAATCTTTATTTTTAATTTATTTTTAAAGCGAGAACTATTCAGGATTGATAACACTATGTTGACGTAGAGAACGGCAAATGATACTCTGAGAATCCAACCTCTCCTGGGTGTTGTTTGTCATGCGTTATACACTGCAATTACAGCAACAGCCAGTGTAATGAAATTATTATTTGTGTATGTTATGGTTTTGTAGCTATGCATCAAGTCTGGATAATAACAAAAAATAACCTACTGCTGCGTTATGATGATTGCACACTTGGGACACAATCGCTCAGGTGTGAACCTTGCGTGCATGTTGACATTCCACACGTGCAAGACCAGCTTCAATGAGTGTGAGCGGGGGAGTGTTGGGATGAAGATGATGCAGTGTCACTAACTGCTGTGGAAGTGGGTGCATATAGGGTTGGAGTGAAAGAGTCCTGCTCCTTGTTAGCTCTTCCATTATTCCCAATATTCAGCTTTTGCTGCGCATGGCCTTGTCGGCGTCAGCAAAATATTTCAGTCATGTTTTGATGTTAAGACATTTCACATGTTCTATGGGGTGTTTATTGCTGGGAATCTGAACAACTATGAGCACTTTGGGAGTCACTCGCGAGTGTTTTTCTAGTGCGAGTTGAGGTTGTTTTAAAACCTGGCTCATTACAGTAAATGATGTAAATTGGTAGGAGAAGAGAAGCATGCCACATAGCGACGTTATAACAGGACTGCACACCAGAGAGCCTCACCATCCCTTTGTTTCCATTCTCACCCTTTCAATGTTCTGTGTAGCTGCTCATAGAGTAGCATGCTGGACGGGAAAGTATCCTCATAGACCGGTTCTTATATGGTTCCTTCTTCATTTTAAAAACGCGTATAAGAACAGCCTGCCAACCACGGCTTCTCCCAGCTCTTGTGTTTACCAGCACCTCCATTGTGCTCCACTTTCCTTCCAAAACAAATGACTTCTTATCCTCGGCCGAGGGAGGCACACGGGTATGACGTGTAAATCAGCACTGACACGTCTACATCCACATCCGTCGTACTTAAAAGACAAACAGCCGGGAGAAAGTGTGTGAGGGGAAAAGGAGAGTCCTTATCAGGCAGCGCGGTGATGGAGCGCCCGTCTCCCTCTGTGTGGGTGATTATGTCACGGGAACAGCCGGAGGGGCTCACTGGGAGTCGCATTCCTCGTCCTGCCATGCAGGATATTTACACCCAAGCAAACGAAAAATAAACTCGCCGGCTGCGTGGCTGTCGAACAGACGCGACAGTCCCGCTTCGCTCCTAGGTGTCTCTGAGTGGGGCCGAGCGCTCTAACAAACTTTCACTCCGCCCCCCCCCCCCCCCCCCCCTTCGCATGTTTATGACCCCTGAGGTCCCGACGGGCTGCAGACACGCACCAAAATGATGTGTGGGGAGACGGAAAGCAACTAGCCCAGCTCTAAAAGTGTACAAAAAAGGGGTGATTAAAGTGTCGGAAAGAGGCAGCCAGCGGTGATAAGTGAGGTGGCCTGGGATCGGTTCCTCAGAGCGTGGTAGGATTAGCAAGCAGTCGGTCAATTATAATGCCGTGCACATTCAACTGTATGCTTTTTTTTTTTTTTTTTTTTTTTGCATTCTTTAAAGTAGGGCTCTGCATTCCTCTTTTCTGTGGCTCTACTGCAGCACCAGGTGTGCATCCAGATTTCGGTAGCTGTTACAATCCAACATGAAATCCCTCAAGTTGATTTCTCAGAGCCCTGGGTATAATTGAGCAAGAATGAAATCCTTACACTGAGCCGAGGAATTGGCCTTCAGCGTGTCGTTGAGAATATGAATGTACTTTTTTTTTTTCGTTTGGCTGCCTTATTTCACACAGTCTGATATTTTTGACACAGGAAAAGACGTCAAGGCATGTGTTGATCTGAACTGTGCTCCCCTCCACAGTTTGAGAGTGGCCCTGTCAGATTGTTTGAAAGTAAGGTGTGGAATATGACTGGTCTGTTTGGCACCCTGTATGATTTGGTCTATTCTGGATCACAAACCTCCCCCCCCCCCTCCAGTCCGAGACGTTCTCTGGACTCTTAACGACATGTTGCGCCCACATTTCGTCCTGTGGAGAGCCCGGTTCCAGCGTTTCTGATTTTGTATGGGGGGAGAACGAGGGAGATGCGATCCAGATGTCCAGTGTCTGATTGAGACCAGAGCCCGGCCATTAAAAAGCAAGCGCTGCCTCATACGTTCGCCCCAAAGTATTGAGGCAAATCAGGTTATTTTTTGTTTTCGTGTTTCTTTATCACGGCGAAAGGAAAAGAATGATGGGGATTTACACATCCCGGCTTGGTTCAAACGCAAAATAAACTGCTGGTGGTGGTAGTGAATGTGAATGTGAACGCCAGGGAAGGGGCAGTGGTGTAGCTTAAGACGAGAGGAACCTGTGAGCTTTAAGAAAAGAGGTTATTGTTCCGGGGCTTCAGCGGTTTCATGTCTCTTAACATGGACCATGTGCACAGGAGGAGAGGGGGGAACTGCTCCCAAACCAAGCGGTCCTGCACAGCAACACACAGAAAGGGGGAAAAAGCACTGGAGCGGACGTTTAAGCATCCTGCTGAAAGGCCCATTACATGGGAAGGCCTACACACACACACACACACAGAAGTCAAGTTTGGCAATCACTGAAGGTGATTAATTAGCTATAGTTAAAGCTTGGGTTGGTAATGTTGAGAAATAAGCAAGTGGAAACTCGTTTTTTTTTTTGGGATCATTTAAAAAAAAAAAAAAAAAGCCCAGTGTTGCCAACTCTTTGACAATGAAAATAGCTAGCAGCACTAGCTTAATCAAGCAAGGAAGTCTCCTCGTCAGCAACGCTTTCCCTTTAGGCCTCCCTCCAAAACCACTCCCCCAAACTATGATTATGAACCATAGACTGTATATAAGAAGTGGACGTCGTCGTTGTGACACCCTCCAACGGAAGTGACCATATTTGGTCTGCAGAAGAGTTATGGTGCTGGATTTATGGACTATTTGACTCTAATAGTCTATTATAGTAGTAAGGTATAGTAGTACGGTAATAATCGACTATTGAACCATCATGCTGTCTTGAAGAGGACTTGAAACTAGCGATTGAGACCATAAACTCATGTTTACAATGTTTGCTGAGGGAATAAATCAAGAGAGAAGTAGATGATGGCTTAAATGAGAGAGAGGGACAAGTTTAAGGCACATCTGCTTTGGCTTCACTTTTCAGAACTGGAGGTTGCCAAATGATAATGAAATGATTGGACGAGCTTATTAAAGTCTTGGGACAGCCACAGATACAGCATTTGTTTTTCCTTTTCATTGTCGGAGCCTTTGATTAATTAATTGCTGATGGGACGTCAGAAGAATTTCAACAAATGTAATAATAAATGGTTTTGAAGAAGTTTACCAACTTTAGATAAAGGGTGAGTTCACCCAAATGTCATGCTCAGACAGGCTTTCTATATCACCCCTAGTAGGTATCGAGCCATGCAGACCGATTAGATTTTCATCTCCAGGGGTTTTAAAACCGCTCCCACGGCCATGTTGTACGATGTCGGTCAATGGGATTAATTTTTTTGTCACCTGATCAACACTCTCCGTCTTTGAATGTTGATGGTTTCGCCACGCTCCGTCCTACAGGACCGACTCATTTCATTTCTCAACTTTACAGATTTCAGCTCCAATTGGAATTCAAGTCATCCGTATTGAAATTAATATAAAGTTTAATATCTGATGAGAATCGTTTGATGTTGTACTGGGTTCTATAAGAGACGGCACGTTGTCTGGCATGATAGAATAAGTCATTGTTCAAGCAGTGTGATGAGCACATGGCGGTGCTTCAGCTGCATAGTTACTGTGTTTTTCATAGAAGAGATGAAAGACGTGATCGACTTGAGAGCCAGGGCGTTTGACTCAAACTCCAATGAATTCTTCATTACTCGTCAACTACAAAGGCACCCTGGGACTGGACTGAGTGTTTACTTGTCTTCTGAGGTTTTCGGCCAAATCACTCAAGGACAATAGCACGAACACTATGTTTATGATAACTCTGAGAAGAAGCTGAGGAGTCTCTTCACGGTTGACAGGTTCATCTCCTTCATCTCGGCGCCCTGCTGGTGCGCAGCTTGTTGGAGCAGTCAATGTCCGTACTCCATTAAAGAGATAACAAGAAGCATCTGCGCTGAATGGCTTTCTGAAGGATGCGGAGAATTTCTAATAACCGTCTATTCTTGTTCGTGGGTTGAGAGGAAAACATGAACGTACCAGTCACAGTTGTTTTTCTTCAGTATTGGCTCTCTTCTTTTTTTTGTTTTTAGCCCATGCCCAGATATGTCAACAACTATAAGATGGATCGGCACAGGGTGTTGCACATGCATGCATAGTGCCCTGAGGATGAACCCTGCAGACTTTGCTGAGCCCTGCCGTTTCACCCAGCGCCACCTTGAGGTTGACGTTTGTGGTTTCACGTCAAACGTCTCCACATCCACGGGTTGGATTGCCATCACATTTAGTACACACAATATTAATATCTACCTTCAGGAGGACTTTTAAGGATTTTAGTGATCTTCTGACTTTATATTTAGCCCCACCATCAGGTCAGAATAAAAAAATTCTCAAATGCTTTGGTTTACGACCAAATACATGCAGAATAATCACTTCCTCATCAGCCTCAGCTGCACTTTGTGTTAGTGCTAAACATGTGTCAAAATACCATTTTAGATTAAATATTGTTGTGTCGCAGACTTTAGAAAACATCAGATTTCTGAAATGTAAAACGTATTATTCCCTCTAATATTGCAATTGCAATGTCAGTCTTCAGCCTTATTAGCATTATCGTTATGAGCATGAGGTAGTATTTAGCTCAAAGCAGTGTTTCCCCCACCGTTAGAATAGGGGGGCGGGGCGCCCTAAAAACCTCCGCCCCCCTGTAATTTTCTCGATAGCGCCAGATCACAAGTCGTCATTTAAGTTTCTCTTTCCTATAGAACCGGTCTACACCTTGTTCTGTTATTAAACAAACTAAACGGCCGTATTTTATTGATCTTATCCACACACAGCTTGTCATTTCGGTCTCTACATGGTCGCGTTAACACTTCTCCTCTGCTCTGCGTCGCACAGCGGAGTTCCGTCACAGACAGGTGAGCGCTGAGCACACAGCAGCGGACAGAGAGCGTCGAAAAATATGTCGCGTGAAAAGCAGACCTATATCTGCGTTTTAAACGCTCCCAGGGTGAAGATGGCAACAGCAGCTCTCATGTGAGGAGCACCGGAGCAGCTCTCCTGAACGCGGAGCAGCTCTCTGAACCCGCAGGAGAGCCAAAGTGCTCGTGTCTTGTACCAACAAAGAGCTGCTGGCTTCACATAGTACAAAAGTACAAAGTACACAGACATAAAACTAAGTCATTAATAAATACATGGAGAAATGCCTGTACTTTCGGGTAAATGTTTACGTTATGCCGTTAACAGGTTACGCTTGCGCATGCGCATAGCGACTCACCGACTTTTGGCTCTTTGCCAGAAGTCTCCGTGACGTCCTTTCTGCTGCTGCGTCTCTCAAAACAGAAAACAGATCTCAGATCAACGTTGAGCATGAATTGTATCAAATCTACAACCCCGTTTATAAAAGATGTGTAGAGGCTCACTGCTCCACTAATACTGATGCAACCTGATGCTCACATCTCACTCATTCTGTTTCGTTTGGCAAAAAAAAAATAGCTTATTGTTTTCCACAATGAGCTATTTAGTAGTAACTAAATATTAGTTATTTTTTGCACAGATATAACTTTATTTTCATTGTTCTAAGTGATTGCAATTTAAAAATAAAAAAATGTCTGATGGAGCAATCTGATTTACTTGAAAGTGATTGCAATTTTCTTTATTCTGTTATTTATAAAAGCACCGATGGAGTCACAAAATGAAGTTATTTACAGAAAAAGTTTGAGAACCACTACTTTAAGTGTTTGTGTCGGTGCCGTCGCCCCCGCCGCGCCCCCCCCCCCCCCCCTTCCTCCCCTGAAGCTGTAAACCTAGGGGAAACACTGCAAAGAGCAGCTTGCACGACTCTGGACTCTTGTTAGTAGCGCAGCTATGATCATGAAAATTGGTGTTGACCAGAAGCTGCCGTGGGGATCAGAATATTAAGCCTAAATCTGTGTAATGATCTTTTTAATTCACGATCAGGTAGCATGTCATGTTTTGTTTGTTTGTTTTTAAGACTGTGTTTGGGATAAAGTGATGGTCCGCTAAGTTTTGGTGGGGAAATTGCTATCTTCTGTTTGGCTGCTGGTCAGATTGAGCTCCTTCTCTGCTTGGGATTTAAAACAATGGATGAAAAGAAAAGTGGCGGGGGGAACAAATGTATATAAAATGGGAGCCCTGGGGTCGGGAGCTGGGGTCAGCAGACCCCTGGATATTCTTAAGCGTTGTGATGAAAACCCAGTATGACAGAGCCACATCACTCAGGAGGCGCTTTAACGGCGCAGGCCAAGATGGCGAAACGGTTACACCGGGGTCCTAAGTGCAGCCACGGTCATTAAAACAGCATTCACTGACAGATGCTCAGTGTAATCATTTCTCAGATATTGAAAATTACAGCTCACTGTGATTTATATAGTAACCACTGCCATTAGAGCCTTGACAGTTGCAAGGCAGGTGTTTTTTTCTTCTAAAAAGCAGGCCCAGATGATTTATGGTCCCGTGCTGTTTGAAATTGCACATTAAAGACATTTGCGTACACACACACACACACACACACACGCACACACACACGCACACACACCATTAAAACAGGGGCTGTACGTACTGGCCAAGCCTCGTCTGCAACATGTGAGCCAGAAGTGTTGTTTTGCACATTCTGAGTATTAATTAGGATGTCTAAACAGGCAGGCCAACACATGTGGCGACCCCAGCCTGTGTATACATTACTGCAAGTCAGCCGGTCGCGAGGAGTCCTCCCACCGTTTTTTGGGTGAACCGCGGTGAAGCTGAGCACGACCACCCACCTGCATAGCTGTGTCCTCCTTTTTACACTCCTACATTTAATACAGTGGACCCAAGAGGAAAGAGACGGGAGTCCAATATACTACAACATGCTTCAGTATACATGCTCTCCAGAGTTTTCACAAGAAGCCCCCCCTCCTGACCTCGTGGCCTTCTCTAATAGACTCCTTTAACAGGACTGCCTGTAGAGACGATGGTCATTTTAACTATTTAAAAAACAAACCAAAAAACATAAAAACAGCGCTCAGGTGGACTCCATTTTGGCTCCCACATTGTGGTAAAACTCCACACACCAATGTCGGCTTTTTAACACGGCTGTATGCGCAAACTCATATACCGAGCTTTAACTAGAGTCTTTGTGCCGCAGTGACCTCAGCGCTCCTCTTTGCTCAAACGGCCTACAAATGTGGCCGCCTTTTAACCAGAGGGTGTAAAAAAGGCGCCCTGTGCTGCTGACACCTGCTCAGAGGCGGAGCAGGGAGACGGCGGAGACATGGCTGGTGGTGGAAAGACGTAACAGTCAGCCTGCTATTAAAAGATCCCTCAACAGGAATAATAAAATAAAAATGAAAAAGAAATGGACAGGAAGAAAGAGCAAAGGACTTCCGATTAGTCATCACTGTAGCCATGTGTTTATTGGTTGTATCCTCCCTTTTACAAGAGTCCTTCCTTATATATATATTTAAGCTGCCTGTGTCTAGACCCCTGCAGTTAGAGCTGGCAGGCCGGGGCGCACGTATGCTCGCCCATAAAGACGAGGGACTTTCCTGTGAGACGCAGCTTTTGTCTTTTTACAATGTCAGGGCTACATACTTATTAATTACATATTTATTGTGTCTGCGCTCAGAGCCAGCACTCGCACGTCAGATATCCCGCCATGAGATTGCTCTGGAGGGGACGATGAGGGCTTTTTTAAATTATTATTTTTATTCGAGAGGTTTACTTCTGCTCTCAACTCACTGTCATTTCCTTTCTTTCTTTTTTTTCTTTCTTTCTTTTTTTTTTCTTCTCCCAGTGCACACAGAGTTGAATATTAGCTAAACGAAAGCACATTTCATGTTTCAGCAACGGAGCGGGTGTGTTGATTATGGCGCCTGTCATATTCGGTTTGCTGTGTTAGTTTCATGGACACGACCCTTCAACAGAGCCGCCGCCGAGGGGAGCAGCGGAGGGATGTGCTGACGGAAGAAACGGCCTGATTGAGGGAAGTGAGGAAATCTGAGGAGGAGCTGCTGAGATAGAGATGATTGCATTTGATTTATATGTGCAACAGAATTAAACGACCAACAGAACAAGGTGCAAGAGGCGAAAGCAAGCATGAACTCATTTGGAAACAACAGAAAAACAATTAGTGCCACGAACTGGTTTGTGTCTGTTTATTCTGGACCCTCCACCCTGATGGAGGGATGGGAGTACTGGTTCTGGCCTTCATACTCCTCCAGGAACTGTAATTTATTTCATCCTGTTTAGTGTGCAGGACCGCTTCACCTTATGCTGCCGCCGCTGGCTGAGTGATTAAAAATGGCGTCCCTCCTCCTCTTCCTCTGCTGCTCCGTACTTCTCTCCGGGACAGAAGCACCACTTACTGCTGCTTTTAGCACTGTTGTATGTTTGATCTTCATCTTTTTTTTAATGCTAATTTTGAGCACTTTCTTGTCACAGTTTTTCTTTTTTTCTCATGGTCATATTAGATAATATATAAAATAATAATATGAGCCGGCTAAGTGAATCACACACTGCTTTGGCGCCTCCTCCCTTTCCCTCCATCCTCAGACTTCCTCCCCCCACCCCCCACCCCACTGGTATGTAATAATATATTTGACTTTACTGGACGTCCCCGGGAGGAATTCCTGGTGTTTGGTGAACCGGAGTCTCTCCAGTGTGATTTCAGACACAGCGGACAGCGGCCATTAATCACTCTGCCGTGACTGTGCATGTGCGTGCATGTGCGTGCGTGTGTGTGTGTGTGTGTGTGTGTGTGTGTTGGACGTGGCTCTGTTTTCCTTTTCGTGAGTGTTCATCAGCAAACAAGTCATATCTGCTGGTGCTGAAGCGATATTGGGAATGCCAGAGGTGCAAGGGGAATGCCTGTTTTGTTGTTGTTCCTCTCTCCGTTAGTTATTTCCCAGTACTGAGATATGGCCTCCGGCATGTCGCCTTCTCCGTGGGGGCCCCCCCCATGGCCGCTCATCGGGGATGCGGAGGGCCAGAAAGTGTCTGGCAGCGTGGCCCCCCCGAGGCTACAGCGCCTCACTCTTTTACTCCTTGAGAAGCAGCATCCTGTTGGAATTCATTCTGGGGCTGAAACGACCTCCATCTGTTACGGGTTTACTTCTTTGCAGCGCAATGTGTGAGAGCGGCGGTGTTTACAGTGAGCGCCAGCTCAGAAAATTGCCCGCTCACGTACGAGGAGGAGGAAACAAACACAAGAAGTAAAAACCAAAAGCTACCGTCTGAGTTCACGTTCCCGAAGCCCGACACTCTCGCAGCTGACGTGCTGAAACGTGGGTCTTATGAGAGATTCCCGAAGCATCGAGATCTGAGTCAAATCTGGCCTTCGAGACGTCAAAGTCACATCTGAATCAATACATCAAGCCTGCGGTGTTAGCAGTGCTGTTAGCGGGATCTCAGTTGACGAACAGTCCAGTGAAGTGGCAGCCCTCAGGAAGTGTACTTTCTGCTGTATTCTGCTATCGCCTCAAACACTTATAGGTCATAGTTAAGGGGAAGAGGGAGGGAGGGGGGGCATATGTGTGCTCACAAAGGATTATCCAAAGACCATGACCCAGTCCCCAGGGGGCACACAGAGAGAAGGTATGCCGGATACACACAAGCACACACAGAACATTCAACACATGTCAGCACATACTGTACAGAACACGCACATCTGAACGCATCTGCTGCTTCTGGCAGCGCTGTCATGTAACGACAGAGGCTCATGTCTTGTGGAATTGGTCACACTTATATTTACCGCTAAGGGTAATTTAAAAAATTGTATGGATGTGTCGCAGTTCAGAATTTGCTTTTAGACGGACCCTTTTTAGTTTGGCTATTCATAGCCATAATGTCTTTGTGTTTCAGGAGCCAATCAGAATCCCCATATGTTTACAGAGCTGATTCCAGTAACGAATGAAAGCGCTGTCATATAAAAGACGGACACTTTGCCAGTTGATTACTTACATGAAGACAATTATTTGTGTCACAAGTTTTTTGAAAGGTTATGTTTAAATATGCAAATGAGGCATTATCTAGCAGAAATCTGAACATTGGATGAAGCCAGGTTCTAAATTCTTGTTTTAGTTTGTTGACATATTAGAGTCAACGGTTTTTATAGAGGGAAGGTTGGATATCTCTTTATCGCTCCATAAATCAGAAAGCAATGTCAACAGCAATAGAAAAATCCATTTTCTCTATGTTTTTAGGCATAAAATGTTATAAATCAGCCTATATGAACAAACTGTTGATTGTAGATAGAAATTAATTTGGAAAGTTGGATGTTTGTAAGCGTTACTGAAGGGGATTTTTCTGGCTCAGAGTCAAAAGCTAATTTAGAGGAACTGGCCTTTTTAAAACAGGTGAATAGGATAAAACAAATAGATATCACAATGAAACTTCACCAGTTGGTTATTAGGACAATTATCTTTTTGTATCACAAGTTTCCTGAAATATTATGATTAAATATGTAAATTAGACATTATTTAATGCTAACCTTTTGGTGAATTTAGAAGAAATCTACAATAGACAAAATAGTCAAATAATCACCTGAATGTGTATTTTAGGTGTTTTCTTTCCACGAGTCTGAAAGAAGACATGATATGGAAGCAACATATCCCAAAAATCATCTCCTCTTCAATGAGGTGGTGCATGCTATCATAATTTGTTAAAGTTATTTTTGAGGCACTGCTATAAAACACAATTCCGTGCTGCTTTAGACGCGAGCCTCCCTCTGTGGCATCAGACAACAACACGAGCTGCATTAGTTAGTTTTCAGATGGAACGGCTTGTCTTCGCAATAACATTTTCTCAGCTCATCGTTCTCCTTTGACGTGACCTTCTGGCATCAACAACTGCTGCAACATTAAAAAGCAACAGCTGTTTATGTGACTAACTGCATGGATGCTGCATCTGTATGTATGTACATATGCATGTACCTGGCCTTGGCAACAGCTCACGTGTGTTGTTGTATTTGTATTTATTTTTTTGTTCCCACAAACCCCAGATGTCAATTACATGTGCAGATATGAGCAGAGCAAATCCTCTAAATAGAAGACCGTTTTTTTTCACTCCTTTTTAAAAAGCACTATTTCAATGTTTGGGTGAGAGGTTAAACGTGGGATTAGCTTTAGGCTACTCTGAAGGTTAAGGTGAAGCATTTAGAGATGGGCTAAGATGTGAATGTAGATAACAAAGGTCACGGCAAGTATGCTGACGCAAACTGGTGTGTGTGTGTGGTTTGTCAGAGCAAAGCCCTGCTCAGATCATGGAGCTGAAATATCTGTATCCTCCTCCGTGGGAGATCAGCAGACATAAGCACATAATGACAGGAAGGGATGAGTCCAGCCTAAGTCCCTGATAGCAAAGAGAGTTTTCCCTCCCCACATGTCAGCATATTCGCCTCTCTACCTAAACCCAGCACCCAGAGAGAAGGATGGGGAAGATATCCCATCTTCCCACCATGCTAGAAAGAAAGAAAGAGGTTCTTCTTTGTTCTCGCTCAGAGGCGGATGGACGAGCTGCTCGGACGCCTCCGCTCCTGTTTGATATTTCGGTTTAACAAGGTACGGAGGTGGCGTCTGTGGGATGGGGATCACAGACCCAGACCCGGTTTCATCTGCCTTCTGCAAGTGATATCCGAATGTAAGCGGCCGCTGGCTACACGGGGCGGCCACTCTCAATGATGGGAAAGAATCCAATGCCTGTTGCGAAAGCCAAAGAGCAACAGTTGTTTGAATCTCTCAAAGTTAGATTAATAAGCAATGGACCCTTTTTTAATCCCAGCACCCTGTATTGACATTTGCACGTGCTTAGTCCTACAATATGAGATACAGTATGGATTCAATGTTGTTGTGAGCTTGACTGGGCTTAGTTGGCTTGCGAGTGTCTTAACACCTTCGCTGATGGACTCTGTTGGTAATGGATCAAGTGGAATAAATCAGCTGTTCCTGTGTAACGCCGTGTTTGTCTTCTTCTCCTGTCTTCAACAGATTCCCTTTGTACCCCAGAGGAGAGCGCTTCCATTTTGAATACGGTGTCTACTTGCTCAACAAGAACATTGCCCAGGTATGAACAGACGCAGTGCACACATGTGGTTCTAAATTGCAGCTCATTATGTCAAACTTGAGGATCTTAGAAGGTAGAAAGTAAAAACAAATATTATTTACACTTTAATTTCCCGCGTACCAGTTTCATACTGTCTTTATATAGTGCAAGTATACACTATATTTTATTACAAAGGGGATCTACAGTGTCTAAAAGCCGAGATTTGTTTTGGAATGTGAGTATTTTTACGGCAGCAGGATGTGTATGTGGGAACAACTCAAAATACTATTACAGTACCCGGGTCCGTCATAATGAATCAACATGTTACTCGATGCAACACTGATGTGTTTTCATGGTCCCCAGAATAACTTTGATGATCCTTTTGAATATATCATCTAGTGCCATCATCAGGTCAAAATTACAATTAGTCCAGTACTTTTGGGTTTATGTACAAATGGTGTTTCTTTGGCGAATGTTACCATGCCAGCAAAAGATTGTACCTGTGTAGCATCAGCATTGGTATTATCGTTGTTAGCATGTAGCTCAAAGCACCACAGTGTTCAATAGACCCTCACAGAGTCACGGGTGTTAATAGGTTTTTGGATCCATGGCACAGAGGAATAGGATCCATCGGGCTGTGGGTACGGAGGCATCGGTTCATTGTTGGTTTTGGTCTTTTCATGGGATTTGTTGACATGAGGAAAACAATGGAATATCACCAGACGTATCCCTTTGAAGGAGCAGATAGTGGCTACATGAAATGTCTCCGTGTGTGAGGCTGACATCAGGTACACAAGTTGAATTAATGCCCTAAATTGGTTTCACTTTCTCTCCCCATCTCTCATAAACACAAACACCTCGGGGGGAGGGTTGAACTCTTGACCTGTCCCTGCTTATTAAAGTACTCCTAATGTGTTGACCTGGGTTACTCCCTCCATTCATCTCTCAGACGTTTACCACTGGCTTATAACAATTTGCATTCCATTCCCAGTTTTTCCTCCTCATCCGGGCGGGAGTGAAGGGCCTCTCCGCTGAATAGGACCGGGCAATTAGCGCTAGCAGGTGGCTGACTTCAAACCTCTGCACGTTGGGAGGTTTTAGCTCTTAGGCCAGACCACAAGCTGCTAGCCAATATCCAAGTCTGCCATCTTCCCACCAGATTCCAATAATAAGGAAATAAGCCAGATAAGAAAACATTTCAGACAGCAAAAGAAAACAAGTGCTGCGTGAAGCCCCCAAAGGTTTTGAAAAAGCATAATTGAACCAAAATGGAAGCCATTATCAGATGGGCTGTAGCTCAGTGTGTGTTGTACAACGGCAAATTCTAATCGGATACTCATTCCATCAATCAGCAGTCAATTTTATGTATGTAGCCCAATATCACAAACCACAAATTTTCCTCAAGGGGCCTTTACAATCTGTACATTATGCAACACCCTCAACCCTTAGAGCCCTGTAAAATGACAGAGATAAATTAACATATATGAACGTATATCAGCACTCATCAATCCAAGCACTCGCATTAACTGTCAAAACTGAACACACGTGTGTTTGATTCTGACACACTGGGCATTTATTTTCACCATTCTGACTTCTAACAGACGCCTGGCAGTGAAGCTCAAAGGAAAGAATGATATCGCTCATATATCCCACAAGCTGAACCTATTGTTCTTCAGCGAGACGTACACTTCAGTGCGTGAGGTAACAAGTGATCTATAGAATAACTTGGCCCGTTAAACTATCAAACAGCTGATTGTGAAGGCGTGATATAAGTAAGTAACCACCGCACTTTATCTATGCACCAGAGAGACACAGATTAAAATGTGCATGACATTATGTAATTTTTTTCACATGTTGGAACATTTGGCATGCAGTCATCTCAATGCATACTCCTACCTATCAACTCCCATAACCTCCACCCATAATCCTTTTTTTTTTTTTTTTATCAAAGCCATGTATCCCGATCTGAGCGCTCTGAGATTTCTGTTTCATGAATCTCATCCATGTGGTGCCATCCACTGCAGCATCGCTCCCTCACTCTTGCTGAAAGTTTAATTTGACTGCTGATGGAATACACATGCAAGTGGCTTGAGAAGAAATATTCTTTATCAGAGTCAGCTTCCCAGCAGAGACATCTGAAACTAGAAAGTGCAGTGCAGAACAACTTAAACTTAAAAAACATGATATACATGCAGGTACATACATTATATATGACCTCTGCATTTTTTCGGAGCAGTGGGCTGCTGTGAAGCGCCCGGGGAGCAACTTGGGGTTCGGTCCTTTTTGCTCCCACGTCGGTGTATGAACAGTAGGAGCTGGGGATCGAACCGCCATCCCCAGATTTCTGCCAGGTGTGTCTGCAAAGACCACTGCTGTAATGTTTGACAGAATGTATCGGCCGCGAGTGTCTCAGACATGTTTTCCACTCTAACTGAGCAGATACACTCTCTGAGCTCTGTGCAGGTGGGCGTCTCAGCGCTGTCTCACAGGCGTAACTGCGTCTTGAAGCGTTTATGGAGGCTTTAAATCCATTTTTCCGACAATACGCGCGTAAACGTGAGGTTGATGCCCAATTTAAAAAAAAATGCACAGGATAACTGTGTCTCCGGCCGCAGAGCGGTGGCTGAGCAGCGGCGATGCGGTCAGCTGTGTGTGTGTTGTTCCGTTAGCCGTTCGCCAAACACACCGCCCAAAGCAATAAAAGAGAGCAAACTGTTTTCCCCCACTGTGTCTCACTTGCGGCCGGGGGCCAGTTAAGAGGAGTGATTGAGGAGTCAGCAGTCAATCAACGGCAGAATAAAAGGGGCAATAAAACGGGTTTTGAGAAAGTTTG
Source organism: Myoxocephalus aenaeus (assembly GCA_038501785.1). NCBI lineage: Eukaryota > Metazoa > Chordata > Actinopteri > Perciformes > Cottidae > Myoxocephalus > Myoxocephalus aenaeus. The sequence goes on along the minus strand of JBAMJR010000175.1, from coordinate 2,710,831 downwards.
AGTCACTGCAACCACAAGAGGTCCTTGCTGCAGCAGAATGCGGGATTAGCCGTGGACACACACACACACACACACACACACACACACACACACACACACACACACACACACACACACACACACACACACACACACACACACACACACACACACACACGGCCGAATCTTATTATCTCCCGGCGGAGATGATGATGATGGCACCGTGGTGGAGAGATGTCTTTTTCTGGTAGTCGAGAACGGAACAACACGTCTCTTCACAAACTTCAAAGGAGTTCATTCGACAGCGGATGAATAATGAGATCCAGACCGCCGAACGGTCTCACCTGTGTCCATGAAACCCATGGAGATAAGATTCAGACGTAACGTTTTTGAACCCAGATGGAAACCATCCGCTGCAACACAGGTGGGCACATGTGAGGGCCGCATGATAACTTTGTAAGCGCTTTCTGCGGAATGATGTATTATTAATCGACAGCGTGACGCCTTTGAGGATTTATTTCTCTGGAAAAAAACTAAAGGGTGCAACGTTTAAATTAAATGCAACCCGTGCATATAGAAATACAACTAGTTCTTCACTGTACCTTCACTGTAAGGTCACCTGGAGGAAAACGCTTCTTTTTCTTAGCGACGCTAACACGCTCTGCTTTTAACAGCTTGGTGGAGCATCAGCGTATTTTGCAGGGATGAAATGTCAGCTTGCGTTCAAAGCCCCGTCTCATGCGTTCCATGTGTGGCCGACTACGTCCACGTTAGGGATGAGTTATCAGGTCGACTCCACCACGGCATCGCGGCGGTACTCAAGCCTCCTTGTGATAGTGATAATACACAGTCGATGAAATGGAACCCACTGCTAACGGAGATCCCCCCCCCCCGGTTTGGCTGCCCGTCGCATTCGACTCTCATTCACACACATGTGAGGCCGAGACCTTTCTGCTCTGTTTCTTGCTCATTTACTGGGGGTTATATCAGGAAATGGTCACTGACCCCTACACATTGAGCTGTGTCTTCTGCTGTTGACGACCAACAGACATCATTTCATTTGCAGCACACGTTATTATTTAGTCTGTGTTTTTTTTTACCTTTCCTTCTTTGTGTTTTAGTGGGCTCCTCTTGTTGAGCCAGGCTTGCTTAGGCGGCCATTGCTGGCTCTGTGACGCAAAGCAGAGGTCCGGTTTCACGGCAGACCCCGGCCCGCCGACCGACTACAGCTTGGGTGGGAGACATTAGCTGCCCATCTCTTATTAAATGACCCTGTGTGGCTGCGTTTGAAAGTGATACCGGGGACGCTGGCGAAGGATTCGGGGGGGCCACAGCAGGTCGCCCCTGCTTTGATGTGGCCGAGGGAGAAGTTTGCTTTTATTAGGGCCTCGTGTTCGTGAGGCCAGGGGCAAAGGCTGGGGAGGCTGTTTGGAGCACCCCTGGATGTCTGGTGGGAACGCGCCATGTTGCCACCGCGGGTTCATTTGTAAACCAGCTCTCTCATCTCACCAGCTCCCTCTTATTGATTACAATATTTATCTCTAAATATTTCAAAATCTGCAACGTCTGAGCGACGTGTGAGCATGCATACTTTCTCTTTGGTCCCAGTCGTGTGTGTGTGTGTGTGTGTGTGTGTGTGTGCGAGATCCACTAGGCTGCGTTGTTGTGAAACCGGCATGTGGGGCTGATTAGTTGACAACTGATGCTACACAAAACCTTTAGGTTTTTAGGAGGAGGGGTCGGGCTAAACAATTAGTTCTCAGTCACTTAAGCTCGGCGTATCATATGTTGCGGGCCTCGGGCACAGGAAAGCTAGTATCGAGAATTAAAACACAGCAAATCCCGGTCGAGGCTCAGCGAGGTCACCTCTGGGTTCACCTCATATTTTCGTCTCCTGGGGGAAAGTCGCCTGCAGTCTCCCACCTTCCGAGTCTCTGGGCAATTTCACGCCGCGACCTGCAGGCAGAGCGCCATTCTGGTGGCCCGAAAGCGTACGTCAGAGCGCCGGCTGCCATTAAGCGTGGCAACTGTGGCTCCATAAAACACGCCGCCGACTCATGGGGGAGCCTACTGTGTTTAGTGGTTAGTGGAGGTGGCGGCAAGCGGAACGGGGGCTGGTTGGCTGGAGGCATTCATTTCAAAGCTATTTGGAGAGGTTGTAGGCACTCGAGCAAGAGAAAACGTTCGCTTAGAAATGGCAAAAAATAATGAGCAATTTAACAATGGACGTGCTAGATCTGGAGGGGAGTTTTGCAGTTATTACTAGGTATTGACATTTCTTTTTTTTAGCCTGATGAATCCAGATTATGTAAATTCATATGTGAAATGTGACTTCATTTTTGTTACATCACAGCTCGCAGCTATGCATTATCAACTCTCACCTGCAGCGAGTTCATTAGCACAGTAAAGTCTGTAGAAACCAGGCAGGATTTTTGCATTCTATTTATAGCTAAACTTCACAAATTAATTTTAAAACAAGCAAGGTTACATAGCAAAAGGGCAGACTCAGAATGTTGCATGGTCTGATCCACAGACACCAATCACAACCTTACAAGGAGACCTGGTTTGGATAATAGAAAAAAAGAAGAAAAATTGTTCTTTTCCTCCCCTGACACCACTGAAACTGAGATGTAAACAAAAGTCTGACTGATGTGTAACTGAGGAATGAGCTGACTGGAGAGCGGTCTCTGTTTGCTATTTAAATAATGGAAATATGCTTCAGTGACTGGAAGCAAACCCATTCCACCTCTCGCGTCTCCTCTTTTCACTCTTTGATATTTTTCTCATCTCTGCTCATTTGACATGTTCCAAAGTCGGGGCCCCTCCCTCGGCCCTTCTTCCCCGTGACAAAGCTCATGACCCCCAGTCAACAGAGATACGACGTAGTCTTGGCACGGCCAGCACTTTAGCAGCCATTAGCTCATGTGATTGTGCTTCGATAAAAACCATATGACCCACGCAAAGACGTGCAAAAGAAGAGAACATTACGCAGCTCCCGCCCACCCCATAACTCCCCCTCCTTGTCAAGACCGTTAACATTTCCCAATGAAAACTATCTCCACCTCAAATGTTGCAGATGGTACGGCCCACAACTGGGCTTTGTGAATATAGCTGACTCCCTGCAGTGAAACAATGGGCGTCCCATATTTGCGCATGAACTCAGTTTTTCCACAGTTGACATTCTTGTAAGCAGTTGTGTGTTTACTCTGCGTTGCTCCACAGGCCTGTGAATCAGAAGTGGCTGTGCACGCTCAGTGATTGTGTAATAGTCAGATGTTGGATGACGTGTATTGCTGTTCGTCGTGTTACTCGGACTAATAATACTTCATGTTTGTTTTGTGTTGCACACTATGCTGCAAAGTCTTTGCCCTTTTGCAGATGAATGCAGTTGAAAGTTGGAAACGTGCGCTTCCATCTTCCTCGTGTGAAATACATTGTACGTGCACAGGACTCTGTCTCTTAACTCTCTTCACACATTTTTTGCTTTCCAATTATATTCAATATTTACTTTATTATAGCGAACAGGGCTGAATGAGATGGCAGTGAGAGCTATAATGTGTCAGACCCCATATCACATTTAATTACTTAAAACATGAGGGAAATGTTGTACCTGGCTTCATCCAATGTTCAGATTTCTGTTCTGGAAATGGTGCAAGATAATGCCTTATTTGCATATTTAATCATAACATGTTTTTTAATACAAACGCATGATTGTGTTATGTAAGTAATTAACGGGGAAGGTTTCTGTTCGTTAAACAGTTTGACCTATTCACCTGTAGTGTCTCTCGACTTAATAATCTTCATCACAGCTAACAAGGATCCATTATATATAATTCTAGAAGAAAGGTCCGGCTCTATCACTCCTCAACGGCTTAAATTCCTTTAAACGGGGAAAAAAAATTGACCGAACTATTCCAGATATCCCTCAGAAGCCTGCTGGTCTTCCTGTCCTTGTCCAGCTCAGCCGTGCGGTTGAAAGACTCACTCCTGTGTGCGTACCAGAAAACAATCCAGAAAAGAAAAAAAGGGAAAAGATGATTACATCTCCACTGTCCAAACACACTCCTCAATGTTCAGAAATCCTAATGTGGCCCAGTGTAGGCCGCGCTGTTTGTTTACCTGAACCCTGGACCACGGCTCCCCGGGCGCTAGCACCATCTCTCACTTCCAGACTCTGCCTGGAAGTAATCAGGCCATTTCAACCGCCTGCTGCCACTCATTGTCTCCATCCTTCCATAACAGCCACATCCGTTTTCCATTTCACTGGGAGTGATATGGTAAAGCGCATAATGGGTGGGACAGGAGGCAGAAAATGTAGCACCAAGCCAACGTAATACTGTATACGTCACTCTGAGTCCGAACAGGAACGAGTGAAGTTCTCGTCTCGGGGAAGAACAACCTGAATCCGCTCTGAGCGTCCTCTCCCACGTGGCCACATGCTGTACAAATGTTGGGTAATCACCCCCTTGTATCAAATAGAGGATAAGTTATAGGCCCCTGAGTCTGACAATGTGTTTTGCATTTGGACGCCATTTAAGGTGCCACTTTTAACCAGATCCCCGTACTCCGCTGACAGTAAAAAGCACTTCATTAGTGTACTTTATTTGTCACAGTTCAAGCGAGGAATTATTTTTGGCAGGTCATAAGTGGGTTCGGTTGAGAGCGGCATGGGTTGTGTCAGCGGCCTGACACAGACAGTAGGCTGATGGCTGTCTGCTAGGAGAGAGGAGGGGAGTCTGTTTTCATAATGCTGGATTTCAGATTAGATCAGTCATAAAGCTGATGTCTGAAGCCTATTATTATAACGGGGTGCATTACATAATGCAGATTATAGGTGAATTAACCACAAATGTAACGTTGTGCTTTTTTAATGTCCCTTTAATTAACTCCATGTATCCTCAAATTGTAATAATAAGCAAAAAGGAGCATCTTGGCGGCCGAGTGGTTCCAGCGCATGCCATTGAAACCAGGCGGCAACCTCCAGTTTTGTCGAGTTAAGCCGATGCAGCAGTGTCTTAAAACGTGCATCCTCTCTACTGACCAGCAGGGGGCGCCTTGAAGTCTGATCGTATGGAAGTTCATGAGAAAAGGACTCACAAGTTTATGATCAATCTCGAGTTTCAAGTCTACTTTTCAAGTAATTTACAAAATGATGTACATTTAGTAAATTATGGCCCATTTAGAGTCAAATGGACCAAAAAGGATTATGCTTTAGGGCGGGCTTACTGTGATTGACAGGTCGTTGCCGCCACCAGAGCCCCCGGGCGCCTCATAGGGCAGCCCACTGCTCCTTAACCAAGGATGGGTCAAATGCAGAGAAGAATTTCCCCAAGGGGATTAATAAAGGATCATTTCTTTCTTCTTAATCGCCGTCTCTGCCACTCGTCCACAGTCAAAATATCCCTTCTGTTCATTGGTTGCGAGCAAAACCACATGGCGACAGCCGTAATCCAAGATGGCGACGGCAAAATTGCCAATGGGTGACGTCACGATGACTACGTCCACTTCTTATATACAGTCTATGATATAAATGCCTGTTTCTTCACTGTCCCAAAGGGAAAAATGCCCCCAAAAAATGATCTTTACAGGGGCTGAACGTTAAAAAGAGAGGGTGGGCGCTTCACTTCCACAACAACGCATTATCACCCGTAACCGCCGTATGAGCGCAGCGCAGAGCGGCGGCCAGTGGGGCGCGCTCACATGCACCAACATGCACTAAAAGCAACTTGAGGTCCATGTTTCTCGGCTCAGGCTGAGTAAATGACGTGCGAGGAGAAGCTCAAACCAGCTCCCCGCACTGCAACAGGAGGAATCACGACCGAGAACTTACATTTACTGTAGATAAGAGGTGGTTTTATTCTGCTCTGAAGAAACCGCCTGGAGGGGAAAAAAGGGGGAGGGGAGAAGCTCCCAGCGGTTAAGTCGTGCCGTGGTTCTCTGAAACTCCTTGATCAGCTACCTATTAACCAAACCCAGGCCTTAACGTATACTTCTCTATGCCCATGGGTTTTCATAGCCCTACTGTGTGGTCCCAGTTTTCCATCAACAAACTTCTGTTGTTAGCTACAGCTCGCATCCAGTCCCACTCATTGGCCAGAGAGCGGGTTGTTGTGGGACCCTTTTTTTTTACAACCAGAAGCAGGAGAACCCGTTTCTATAACGGGATATTTTCCATGCACTGCTCTATCAGGGAGATTGTGGAAAGGCTTCAGTGGGCTTGCAAAAGCCTTAACCACTCCCGCAGGTCCCTGTGTTTTGATAAGAAACAAGAACGCAAGTCATCGACGCTCCAGGCCTGACCAAAGAGAGTGGCTTTTGCGGCCCGTCGGCCAAAGGTAGCGGTGCACAAAGCGGGTCTCGGACCTCAGTTGTGTGTCACCGTCCCGCGGTTTCCAGCGTGGGGGCGAGTGTGTGCCGTCGGCGCGCTGCGATTTTTGCCTGAGCCCCAGGGTTTTATGGGAATTCCTCTGGACAGCCACCTATGACTTTATGAAACACTTAAATTCGTCTAATTGAATTTCCACATTTTGTGGTTGTAGTTCCAGGTTTTGTCCCATCACCACAAAGGAGCCCCAGAGCCGCTCGTTCCACTAAGTATAAGGATGGAAGTAGATGTTAGTCCTGTGTCTGTGTGACTGAGTGTGTAGGAGAGGGAGAGTCAGTTCCATATGTGCCAAAGTATAGTCGTACAGTTTCTGAATTGATAGTATATTTTATCTCATAACCTCATAATAAATAGGTTGAGTAGGATGATTAAGTGGCCTGCTTTATTCGCTCTTATCGTCTTCTCTAGTCAGTCAGAAGATCTCCTTCCCACAGGTCAGCCTGTGGGTTCCAAAGTGTTTTCCGAACTACGAGGGCTTTGCCGGGATTCCGGGTGTTTGGGAAAAGTGTTGGCCGCTCCGCTCCGTCATTTACTTAATAGCGCGTCTGCAGTTTCCAGCTGGTTTGAATTTGTAGCCGAGGCCCGTTTGTTTGGAGCCCGGCTCTCCCGATGTCTCGCTGCTTGCTCCGGGCCGCTCGGCTCCGGGCCGATCTGAAGTCTTTCTCTCTCGCGACTGAATCCGCTTCACGTTTCTATCGGCTTAGGGTAGGAGGAGAGAGGGGAAAGAAGTCTTCACTGGAGGTTATATCTCTTTCTGGGATCGTAGTTATGTCACTGTGTGTTTTTAAAATATCTGCATTCAGTTTTTCCTCTCGTTGAAGTACAAAACTGAAGAGTTCTGTTTTTGTCTGGCCAAGCAATAGAGAAAACTGGTGTCATAAAACGGCTTCAAAGAATGGCGAAGTATATTTTATGTCGGCAAGTTTATAAAAACTTGTTTTTCTTGTTAATTCATCAAACCACGTGTGCTGTCACAAGGGTGTTTGGGAGTAGAGGTCCTCCATCATGAGCGGAGGCCTCGCTGCGGCTCGATGACACTGAACAGCTCTCAGAATAAAACAATGCTGGCCTCATCTGGTCAGTATTTATAAGAATAGCAGCCATCCTGTCTATCCGGTGCCATTTCTTGCTTCCATGTGGGTTTCATTACAGCTCTCTGACTCCAGCCAATCGGCAGCATTTCATCTGAATTAGCGCAGCGCCTCTGGACCACAGAGCTCCGTCAGTGGCACTCATCACAGCGTTTAGAGAATCAGAGTTTCTTTCCCCTAATTTTTTATTTTCTTTATCAAGTTAATGTCAGCATTGGTCTCTTTCTCTGAATGTCAATCGCTCCAACACTCCCCTCCAACAAATACAGTCCCACCTCATTAGGCCAGTGTGTCTCTCCATCACCCCCTGATGTCAGTTTCTATTACTCCGCCAGGAGGAGAGGATACCGCCGTGGTGTCATCAACTATGCCATCCAGCCCACTGCCTTCTGTCTTTATTAATGAAGCGTCTGTGATGAGCCGAGGCCTGTTGTCCCAGAGGCCAAATCATCGTTTTACAGTTATTGAGGGAAAATGGGGCCAAGTGGCTCATGAAAGCAGCTGTTAAATAAACACCAGCTCAAGTAAAAAAAAAAAATGTAAAAGGAGGAGGAGGCTGAGTGGGAGTTTTATTTTTTAAATAATTAGTGTAAAAGGTGAATCAGACTAACAGTTTTTCCCAAGGTATGACTGTATGGACACTGTAAAAGTTTCTCACCAGTGCGATGCTAAATGGGGTGCAGGAATACAAGATGCAAGAAAAGATATTTTTATTGTCATATACACAGATAACAGGCAGTTATTCTGTACAATGAAAAGCTTATTTTGCTGGGTCCTCCTAACACACAGAATTACAATAAACTTAAGGCAATTTTTTTGTTTTAATAAGGCACAAAATATAGTGACAGTATTGCACAAAAATATTTATAAAGTGCACTATTCATTGCTACAATATCCAAAGTATGGCCGTGACATGAAGTCACAGCAGTATAACAATATATAACAACTATGCACACCGGTTGCAACTAGCTAACATTAACCATTAACTACACTTTGATGCTAACGTTAGCTGTTGTGGCTAGCCGAGTTCCATGAACATATAATGTAACATAAGTGTATATCGGCTACATTATTATACAACAATCTCGGGCGATCGCGGGCCATATGTAGTCCTTTATTTGGCAGGTTAGGTGTTTAGTCATCAGGCGTACATGATAGGGTGTGAAGGGACGGCCCGTCGTTCTATAGGCGCAGTGCTCCGAACCACCAAAGGTCTGAACGATGTCCCATTGGACCGAGAGTCCATCCGTCCGGCAGTCCCTCGCCCTGAAAACCAACGCTCAGGCTTCCTCGATCTAGCACATGGCTAATTATTATGCAGAGCGTTGATATTTATATGACCTCCGTCGGCGCAAAGAGTTTCATAAGAACCCACTAAATCAGTTGTTATAATTGCTGCATAAGGAATATTGACCATTCCTGGAATTATTTTATGGAGGTTAATTGGCTTGAGTCTCACAGGAGACTCATTGCGGAGTGTGTGTAGTCGGGGGCTGCCAAAGGTTTAGGTCCAGTTACACACAACCTTTTATACTTTATGGATTCAGTTTGATTGCATCTCAACTGTTTTGTTTGTTGTTGCGCTCCAGATTGTTACTCACCCAATTATGACGCCACAAACGGCATCTCTAAAGTTTAAGTAGACAAATTCAGTGCCAATACTGTTGTCGTCCCCATGGAGACCAGTTAAAACATGTCTCGGCCAAGTCGTTGGCTTTCCAGAGCAATTAGGATGCCGTCCACAGAAACTGCACCCAGCTACAAATATAAACACAAATGCACACGCTGTAATTATATAATGTCAGCTCATGCGTTTGGCTTTTTACGCGCTCGGAGCCTGAAGCCTCACGACTGTTACGGAGAGTTATTTTTGAGAGGAGGAGAGTATTTCTGTGAGAACCGGGCGGCCGGACAGACGTTCATAATTCATCTCCACCCTCCCGGTTGACGAGGAGTTTCTCCACCTGACCACAGAGTCCCGATCAATAAATCCAACCGAGGAGAGGGGCTATGTGAGCAGTGCTCTGGATTGGTGATGTATCGTGTCACTTTAGAATAAATCATTAATAAAGGGTACATTGATGGTAAATTCAACTTAAATAGTCACTTTAACAATGCAAAAATAATACATAATGTTTACTAATTCTGCTATAATTTGTTATTTTAACAGTTTATTGCTGCACATGTTGTTATTATTAGGTTGCATACAATATTCAACATTTGTTCCTGATTATCAAATGATTTGTAAACCTTTAAGAAATTTGTAAACAACCCAGTTGCCAGAAAGAATGTTGGCATTTTACGTTTAATCCATCTATAAGAATTTCATAGATAGATGTGCACGTGATGTTTGTAGATGTTTTACTAACACTTTTTTAAGCTTTACAAATAACTTGCTAATCAAGAACAGATAACGTAATATGGTGCATATAATGTATGCAACAATGAACTGTTCATAAACAGTAAACTACCTATGAACCAAAGTTTAATTAACTATCAATTTACAATGAATTAACGGTGGTTATTATAAAGTGTTGCACTGTACGACAGCTAATCTTTCTAAAGCTACAATGGTTAGTTCTTTTTTATAAATTGGCTGTTGCAGGAGAGCCGGATTTCACTTTAACCTTCAATTCAGCAGTGGCCTCGTTCCAGCTCATTAGAGAGTTAGAAACCACACATTCAACCTCACACTCTTTCCCTCATGTTGAATTAATGGAACCATCCACATAGTTGGCTACCAAAAGTGTGTGTGGGGAGTAAAACTCAGCCACACAATAGCTATTTGTTTCTTGTTCATCAGTCTGATTCTGCCTCTCTTCAAGTCCTCTGCGCATTTGGTTCCTTGAGACATTTTTTTGAAAGACTCAGCCATTTATGTATATTTCTTTATGTATATGTTTTATTTAATATGAAAACCTTTTTTCTGGAGAGTTGTTGGACACATGAAGGAGAGCTTTATTATGAATATTATGATGTTATTATCATTTGACTGTCTGGATTTTGTGCAAATCTAAATGAAAGGGAATGTTGCGTATTGTGTTTTATTATGTTACAGCATATTACAGTATGTTTATTGTCTGGCTTGGAGGCTGGGGAGGAAGTGTAGCAAATGAATCTAATCATTGTCCTCATGGGCAAACAAGTTAAGAGCCGTGAGCTGTTATTATTAAGCATAAAGTTGAGCGGGTTGAACTCTGGACAGCCCTCAGTCTGAGGACATTGTGAGCTTGGATCCGCCAGTCTAAGCACAGATTACACCGTTTTATCTGATTAAAAACAAAACCGCAAACGCTCCACATGTTGGCTTTTTGCAACAAGTATTTCTTGGGTAAGATCAAATATTGTATACGATAAATTGACCTTGATTCTATTAAGCTATTCATTATGACCAAATCTCTCTGTATTGGACTAACACTGCAGCCAAAACGGCACTAAGAGTTTTGACACTCGGCAGTCACAGTTGAACAAACCCAGATGAGGAGAGAACGCTCCGGGCTCTCCGAGGTAAACCGGACACGGCCTCTCCTCCTCCCGCTCCGTGGCCGCTTTCTATCTGATACCTGGAACCAATGAAACAGAAAGCCAAGGGTTCCTTATTCTCTTCCGTTTATTGTACAATTATTCTGCTTTGTCATTTATTTATTTTTCATCTGGAGAAATAATTTGTATCGCTATTTTATTTGCAGAACATTCGCACTGGGTTTTACTGGACAATCTCCTCCAGTCAAATTAGGGACTAAGACTGGAGAGTCATTACTATTTCATTTTTGCTAGAAGAGTAGCACTCAACCATATAACAGTGTAATATCACTTTTTGTGTGATTTTAATAATTATTAATTGTATTTGTATAGCAGCTTAAAAGGATCGTTAAGGCACTTGACACAGATAGAATAGAAGCAATAACGATGTACACAATAGAGATTACCTAACAGTAATAAACAAAACAAAAAAATACTTAACTAGCTTCACAGGTTAAAAGAAGTTATTTCAATAGTACACTGTAAGATGTTGATATATATATATATATATATATATATATATATATATATATATATATATATATATATATATATATATATATATATATATATATATATATATATATATATATATATATATATATAGTGGTTTACACAATTGGCACTTTGCGAAGTCCCGCCCCCATGTTGGAGTTAATTCTTGAAGCACAATGTGGACTTTGCCAGTGACCGCTCATCTACTCTCCGAGAGCTCCGGTACAGCTGATCTGTCGGCTTCCAACTGTCATGCATATGTAATACTTCCTATGTTTATAACCGTATCCTGACGGCTCTGACTCTCTCCCACACATTTACACAGATTCTCACGAAAACGAAATATCTTGCAAAACGCCAGCACGTCCATTAAACATGTATACGGTATATTGCATGTAGCGTGATACTTCACCGTGCGGATATATGAAAGAACTTCTCGTTTTCCAATTTCTACTTTTATCCTCACCAGGCCAAATTCCTCCTCGGGGTAGTTTGATGCTGCGTGTTTTATGCTGGTAGAATAGTAGCATGATCCGTCTGGAGATCCTTTGAACTGTGAAATATTGGAAGCCTCAGCTTTAATCCGGGGCTCTCTGATTACTGTTTTGATAGGGCATGTAGTTGGCCAGTCTAAAGGCCAGCCATGGTTATTTTTCTGTCATCAAGGTTGTATTCATACTTGACACATTGCTTCTATGAAGCAGGCTGAGCGTGGTTCAATAATGTTGTTTTCCCGATGCCAAACGTCTTGAGGAATTGAGAGAAACAATCAAAGTGAATCCCAGAGTGGTAATTGTCCATTCCTCTATTCTTGTTATGGCCCACTCGCCCTTTTTGACTTGTTAAAATAACTGCAGACATTTGGATAAGTAGCTCTCCTCAGCCGTCACATTGAGAGCAATACGTTTTGAAAGTTAGTAACTGGGACAGATGAAGAGGAATGTACACAATATGGCAGCCCAGGCTCCCCAGTGACCTCCAATCCGGTGGTAATACTAATAGAAAAATCTCAGTCGTAAAACCATCCACAAAATAAAGAGGAAGCGAAGGAAATATAATGCGGCCATTCACGAGCAGTGGAAGGGAGAGACATTGTGGGCAGCATGAAGCCGGGATAGGCACCTGCCCACAAACCATATATTCATCCTTCTCTCTGGCCTACTATTTTCCTAGGGGCCTTGTGGAAACACAACACGCACATAAAAAAAGATTTCCCTTGTAAAATACCACAACACTTTTATTCCAAATAATAAAACGAGTGTGATCAGACTCTAAATTGAAATAATGTTTTAACGACTATATTTGGCAGCTTCATTTAAAAGGCGGCGTACGACAACTAGGGCAAAGTTTGTAGCATTTTTTTTTTTTTTTTTTTTTCAGGAGCACTTTCCTCCAATTCTGTATCTTTCCAGCTGAGGGCAAGACATTAGACCTGTGCTGAGTCCAGCCTGTGCTCCCTTCCTTCCAGTTCCCCATCGCACATCTTGTGCCCTTCACTGTTTGGCACCGTTCGCCCTCCAACCTCCGTACGCTTTGAACTGGGAACTACAGAGCCGCGAATTAGCACCGTCTCGCCCCGGGCACCAGGGCTGCCGCGGAGGATTGATGATGGCCCCGCATGCCAACACTGCTAACAGGAAGTTGACCCCAGTGTTGTGACTTCACAAACGGGGTCAGCCCCTGGGTGGGAGTCGGGTTACTTCTCAGCAATAGCCGGGCTCCGGTGTCACAGTGATGAGGGCAATTAGCCCTCGAGGACCAGGGCGTCCCTCGAGGACGGGGGCTCGTCCGTTAGGTGTCACTGTAGCACGCAACACTCATCGGCCTCCTCTGGAGGCTGATCGGCATACACAGACTGAATACCCACATCATGAAGGGGTCTCATTAGGACTGTAAGCATGGCGGCACCCTCCCCGCGGTGATTGGGGTCACCGGTGGTCCCCCCCAAACTGAATTTCCTATTCATCTCGCGCAGCCTTTCCCGTAATTATGTAAATCTGTTGACTGAATTTGGCGGGCAATATGATACGCAGCAAAGTGTAACGACAAGTACCGCGACGGAAGAGTCTGGTTTGAGTTATAGTTGTGCGTTTGGATCTGAAGCTGGGCACCACACCTGTATTGCATTACCACAGTGTGCTAGGAGACGGAGCGGAGGGGAGCGCGAAAGGAGCCGAGTTGAAGGAAGTTAAATGAAGTGGAAGAAAGCTCCAGTATGCGATATTAAAAACTGTTTTATTACACGCTTGTTTGAAATGGCAACAGAGACAGGAAGTGCAAAGAATATTACATTTCATCTGTGGAGGAAGTGCTTTATTTAACGTGTAGTGCGGCAGTTCCCATGGACGCCCGTGTCGAGTTTGCTTTGGTTCTTAAACATCTTACAGCGATAAGGCCGCCGCTAAAGTCAATAACTTAGTCAAACACCATAATCTCAAAAACGTACTGCGCCACTATCTGCTATCTAATCGTCTGGAGGTGTGGATATGTTTATGAAAGTGAAAGGCTTTTCGGGGCCCCTGCACATCTCGAGAGCCCTCTGGAAGGCAATTTGTGTCGAAGTACAGAGTTTTTCTTCGTAATTCTATCACACGTCTGAGGAAACTCCCAGCGGCCTCATCTTTTTCCTCTGTCATTGCGCCTCTGCGTTTCGCTAGCTTGCTGAATTGTTAGCCTCGGTGGCTTTTGGCGCCCGTGTTCTCGCGACTTGAACAGCAAGCACACGAAGTACACAACTCCCTACGCCGTGAACCACGAGCTCACGAGATCCATTTGAAGGCAGCTTTAGATGGTAGAGGTTGATAAAAGCCATAAATGATTAACCCATGGCTTTTATTCAACACAAACAACAAGAAACAGTGAGTTACATTTCATCTGTTTTCCCAAAAACCACTAAAGACGAATATCTAAATACTGTCTGAACATGTCTGAACATTAACAAACTCCAGCAGGTGTTTGTTGTATTGCTTGATTTAATTAGAGTGAATGAAAGTGTGATATATTTTCTCAAACCCTGGAAGGGCTGACGGTTATTCTTTGGTATCGCCCGTGTAGACACATTTATGGAATTTACTGGAGCAGTTTATCAGCCGCCCCATCATTAAACATTGACATAAAATCTGATAACGACTTTAAAGACTCGGTCAGATTTCTATCCAATCAGGTTAAAAACGGTTCTGGCAATGGAAGTCTTGTGTCGCTGGCGGACTCGCTGTTTCATTTGAAGTGATTTTGTCGAGCTTAAGAGTTCCTACACAGTTTGTTGTGTTGGCGGTTTACTACGTCTGAACATTTTGATTGAGAACGAACTCCAGACAGAAGAAGTAGTGATGTGATACGACGCTGATCCTTCTTTTCTCTTTCTGTTTTCCCTTTGGACCGCTTGAAGCCGGGCCTTTCGGAGGAACAACACTTTCCCCGACCATTAGGCCCCGGCCCGAGTCGTTGTGTCGCCGTGTCAACATTTCAGTGCGCCATTTTCTCACCCAGTCCGCATTCCAGTGTAGGAAGTGGAAACGTTAGGAAATTCAATCAAATTGTAATTTTAACTAAAGATTTCAGCAAATACGTTTTTGCAAGGATTGTTTAAGACGGCGGGGGATTCCTCCCACTATGAATATGTGGGAAGATATTTTCTGTGGTAAGCAAACGCCTGTGGTGTTTATGGATCCAGATTCCCAGTTTGGCTGGAAGACGGGACGATGATGATGATGACCGTGGCACGAATTCAAGGCCAAAAACTGCTCTGAGTTTCTGTTGCGAATGAATTATACGACTCGAGCCAGACTCAAACAACTTCTCAGCCCGGCTCTGTATATTTATTGAGACACATGAAAGGCTGCAGTGATTAATCAAGTTGGATCTCATATTCAACGCCGCACCACATGATTGTTGAGGTCTTGGGCCTCTAGTACACCATGTGAGGCTTCACCTACCGTCGTCCGATATAACGGTGAATAACGACAGAGGATTTGGCTATAAATACCCAGCGAGGGGAAACGGCAAGGACCCATGAGTGAACATTTCATTCTCGCGTTCTCCTTCTCTTGTGAAGCGTATTTACAATCATTCCTCCACCTCACGTCACGGCTCCCATCTGCAGCCGCTTCGTCTCGGCCCGCTCTTGTCTGCGTCCTGGTCAACATTTCACTGTAACTTATTTAGTGGATGAGTGAAGGCTGTACAGAGCCAGTTTCATTTTGTGCCCGCAGTAAGCCAGATGGGTGGAATCATCGGAGCGCCGCGCTGTAGCCAACTTAATCAACCATTTCAAATCCACCAGTGAGCTAGAAAGAGCTTCTCTGAGGGAGGGGGGGGGGATCCTGTGGAATATACATGAAATAAACTCAAAGCAAAATACATATGAAGATGATGCTGATAAGACCAGAAAGTAAAATCTTCTTTTTGTATTTATCGTGATCCACGATCCTACATCCTCCCATCCCTACTATTTGCATAAATTACGTATTTAAATGCATTCACAATTTGAATGTAGAGATGTAGAACGATTTTTTTTCTTTCTTCTAATATTATTTCTGTCATAGCTACAAACACTGCAAAGGTGAAAGTAGAGTTCAAGTAAGATTGTAAAGAGCCGTTTCCTAGTCCCTTTTTTGGTTCGGCTCCGAGGTGAGAAATCAACAATAATTCATTGTTTTTGTTAACCATGATTAAAGCAATAGTTGAGCATAGTTCTGCTTATGCTGTAGGTTTTGGGCTAAAATAAATACACTGCGAAACACAAGAACACGTGAGGCCACAACAGATAACGCCAGCGCTGTAACTCTTCTGGACGAGTCAAACTGTTTATTGAAACGTCAAAACAATAGATCAGACGGAAAATCTCTGCATCTGTAAATACGGCCTTCTGATGGACGTCCTCACCGATCAGATCAGCCCGAGTTGTTTACTCCTTCGGAGCCGGACTTCCAAAAAGGTTGGCAGCATCAGAGCTGCTGGCAAAGATCCCGAGCTTATGTGTGGCTCGCAGAGCCGTAAACAAAAAGAACGTAAGATAATTGGATGGATGTGCCACTGTGTGAGTCGGTCGCAGGGAAACAAACAGACGTGCGTAATGAGAGGATTAAAACCGGAACATGCATGCGCTGATTTAACTGCCGCCATAATGAGAGTAAAACATCACCTGCTGCTATCGCGGAAGTTCTGCTCATGCAGTCCGGTGTGAAAGGAATCATCTGCAGGCAAACTCTTGGCCCAAGTGAATACCTCCTTCAGCGTAATCGTGTGGGGTATGTGGTTTACATGCGCCAGCCAGATGGCTCCAGAGGACACCACGGATGCTCAAACTAAAACTGCTGCTTATTGAAAATGTTATTGCATTTCTCACTTGAAGTTACGTGCATTAAAATCCTTGAGTAAAGGCCCGTAACATACAGCACCACCTGTATCGGTCCAAATAGAAGTGAATGCAACATTAGCTTATAGACTCAATAACTTGTAATGGATATTGAATAGTTTTTAACTGCAGCAAATACTTTGTTTTAACTTCCACAGACTAGTTGGCGGTTTGACCGACCCCTTCTTTGTTTTGTGGGCGTGCAGATCTCTGGGACGCCGTTAGCTTCGGCTTCATTAGCCAATGCATGCAGACGTCACAGCACTTCCTGTCCGGATCGGTAGAAACGACGGGACAAGCGGGTCAGGAACCGTAACCGACGAGTCCACACCGACGGCCATCATTTGTTGCAGGATGTTTTCTTACGCCGCAATATCGTTCGGCTCTTATGATATCATTTGTTTTTTACGGCTTCTTTTTTTTTCTTTCTTCTTCTCTGGTATGCAATCCGTTCGCGAATCCGGCACATCCCCTGACATATTGTCAGTGGCAGGTTGTCTCCCATAGCTCCACTTCTCTACATATGAGGTCTGTGTACGTCTGCGTCAACCTCGCGCTCTCTGCTGAAGTATTCAGTCCACAGTTCGACCAGAGGGACGGTGGAGGGAGGAACACCTGGTTATCCCCTCTATAACAAGCTGTCATACCTAATGAGCGCCCTGATTATCCCCCCCAGGGACTACGTAAAAACCCATGTGCTCTGTAAAATAAGCTTTTCTATTTTTACCCCAGTGGACAAAAGCCCGCTGATTATGAATCGCAGGGTAACAGTCCATGATGCAGGTCAGACATTCACAGGATACTCCCGGGTTTGATTATTGAGACTTTTAACCCTCTTGACACATGAAACTCTCTTGATGAAAACACCCTGCCTCCCAGGCGGACTTTTCCTCCAGCGACGGTGGAAGAGCGGCTGTCAAACGATGCTAATGACGCGCACCGGGGGAACCGCCGGGATGTCCGCCGCTGACGACTGGCTTTTCTTTTCTTTTCTTTTCTTTTAAAACTTGGGCCCTCCCTCCTACGCCACGCCATCACCAATCAAGCTCAAAGTTCCCTGCAGCCCGCCCACATTCGCGGGCCTGATGTGAGGGTGATTAGCGCCGACAAACCCAGGGGGGAAACGGCGATACGTGGCATCAGACGGGCCGTGTTTGTTTAGCCTCTGCACAGAGCTCTGGGCAAACAAGCAGGTTTTTTGGCATGTACTGTAAACAGACTGTTTCCCCGACGGCTCTAGTCGGCTTCAGCGTGTTTACGCGTGGTCGTGGCTCCGGCGGATTGGCAGGCCCGTGACTGTTTACACCGCCGCGTTCTTCGGGCTGTTACTTTATCTTCAAGACAGATGAGGATGAGCTCAGTTCAGCGCTCATCCTCTAGACTCTCACACAGGCTTGTACCAAACCTTTTCGCAGTCATACCCGCTGATTGCTACGCTGCAGAGTCCCCACAGCCCTGTGTGGGTTTTGTAGAAGAGCAAAAACAGAGAAGGGAGTGTCCAGACACAAAGGTGTGAGCAGCGACGAGGGGAGACCTGGCTGGATCTGTTTCACTATGTCATCATGGGAAAGGCCCCCCTCCCCATCCGCCAACTCCTCTCACCTTTCAGCCTCCCTCAATGGGCCCTGGGAATTTCTCACCACGATCTGGTTAGCCCCTATTACAAAGAAGCCCGTGGCCAGCAGCTTGAAAGCACCCTTTCCCGTACACATGAGCACGCAAAGGCCTCTGCCAGCATTCATCACGGTGATGTATGAAAGGGAAACGAGGAACGACAAGCTGTCTCAGGTGGACTGATTCTGAGCCATTTGTGTGATCTGGTCTGGAGCTGTTGAATTAGGGAACCCTCAGAGGTTGTTTCCCGTTGCCGTGTTTGCACAAGAATTCTCACTTAACTGGCTCGCGGATTCAGAAATTACAGCGTAAACCACTTAGAGTGATCACGGATACAGTGATCAACCGCTTATATGGATCAAAAAGCTTGGGATAGAATCCTTCCCATACAAATAATGTTTAAATAATATGCTTATAGTAGTCGGCTTACAGTATTCATTTTGGGTCTTTACATACATGACAACATATGGGAAATCATTTTAAAGCTATGGTAGGCTCACGTTACTTACATTTTTGTTCCATTTTTTGCTTTCCTCCCATGCTACTTTGCCTCGAGGTTACCCTTAAAACACATATTGTACACCCTTCTATCTACTTCTCTTGTAAATGGCTTCTTTCCAAAAGATTTAAGTATTTATTTAGAGAGTGCAGTTAGTGACAGTGTGGGCTCCAAGGGAGCAGTGAGGGGCGGGGCTTAGCAGACGGTCAATTAGAGGGTGATCTGCATGAGCGTTTAAGAAATAGAAAGGTTATATAATCATCCGCTTATAGCGATCAGGTTGACCAGGCCATCAATCACAAATCTCTGTTTTTATTCCTGTTGTGTGCAACGGAAATCAATTAGTTGTTTCACCTCATTCAACACATTGCCTCATATCAGTTACAACGCACTCCCAAAGGCCAGTTTGGGGTTTGGGTGTACACAGCCAGAATCTACACACTTTCCCCGCTCAGCTATTTGTTTTAAAGCCTTTTGTGGCAGCGACGATTACAAATGGCAACCAGCTTTTATCTCTTTAGGCCGCCTCACACGTTTCCTCTCTTTTCCCTCAGATGACACGGCCGGGTCACTAATGTTTTTCTGCTTTATTTATCTTTTCTGCTCGGAGACGAACGGAGGGGGTTGAAGTTTGCAGCGTCCAGGATATATGCCTTCCCAAGACGAAGGCCATGAGAAACCCATATAAATATACACGTGGAAAGGGCGCTCTGGGGGGAACTCTTTACGCAGCTTCCACCACGGAGGGCCAGACCAGTTTATGAATATTGATAGTGTCTGGCTGGCGGAGCGCTGGGTCGGCTTTGGGGGCCGCACTATTCCAAACTGTCTGTATGTGTTTAACACAACTCATCGCAAAGACACCCGGTGCCGGCGGCTCTGCACCGCTGCCAACCAGACACTTAGCTCAGGTGTTGTTGGTGCCCACTGGCAGAGATTTGGCAAAAGCCCGAGTGAACGTGCACGAGTTTCCAGTTCTTCTGCGCCGGGCTGACGGAGGCATACATCACGAGGAGTCCTGGACTTTTTTTAATCCCCCACAGCGAGCTCCATGGTAATGAAGTCAATGATGTCACCCATCACTCTGCTGTCGTCACCCTTATCCAGTTTCGGTATATGCATCTCTTCACGTGAGGAAAACAATAGGAGGCACACATACAAATGCATGCACACACACACACACACACACACACACACACACACACACACACACACACACACACACACACACACACACACACACACACACACACACACACACTCTCTCAGACATACAGCCGTGTAATGGGACATAGGGTCTCCTGTCAGACGCACAGTGTGGCTATTACACACAATTCAGGGCTCAAGGCGAGTAATGGAATTTATAGATAGCATTTTGTCACGCCTTCCGACTGAGAATCAAAGAAAGCATACAGCATGTCCAGCGAACCCTGTTTACCTTCGCTGAAGCCATAATATTTATGCTTTGCTCATATCCGATTCCCGATTTCTGATTCATACTCTCTAGACTGTAACCTTGAGATATGCATGAGATTGGGATTTTCCTTCTTTTTTTTTTTTGCATCTGGCCACAGAACAAACACACACACACACACACACACACACACACACAGCCCAATGTTGCGATGCTCTGTGTGTTTCTAAACTGGTGGTGTTATTGATCTTGGCCCACCACTTTAAACCCAATTCCGTTCAGCTGCCCCGTGGACAGCGCAGCGTCGTCATTTGGTCGGACCCCGAGGTCCGGCTTCATAGTCCGAGCCATGAATGGATCGCTTGTTGTTTCGTGGCGACAACCCTTGACCCACTCTTTTGATAAACTATACTGTCATGACTGTCCATTTGAGGCCAGAACACACACACACACACACACACACACACACACACACACACACACACACACACACACACACACACACACTGGACACACTGGACACTGGAACATTGATAAAGAATTGCGAACACTTTGTCAAAATTATTATTATTACTGGAGCACTTGCGGCATATGACAGAATACACTAAATGGACCCGTACTTGTATAGCGCTTTTCTAGTCTTCCGACCTCTCAAAGCGCTGTAACACTACATGACATCATTCACCCATTCATGAGAGGAGCTACCATGCAAGGTGCCTCATCAGGATTATCTAACATTCACACACACCGTAGGCGCAGCTATGGGAGCAATTTAAGGATTTTGTGTCTTTCTCAAGGACACATCGACATGGGCTAGCGGACCCGGGGATCGAACCGCCGATCCTCTGATTGAAGGACGACCCCGCTCCCCACTGAGCCACAGTCGCCCCTAAACATCGGAAAAGGTGCAGTGGCCCTAGATACGATCACCACCTACCCGACGGCCAAACTGCCACAGGGAGGAGAGTCGAGATGGAAGCTAAGCGAACGCAGCTAGGACCCGAGGCGTCTCCACTACCCAGCATGCTCCTGGCTGTCTGGTGTCCGGTTGCAGGAAAATGAGCTGGATGAAATGAGACTTAGCGACGGGAGGTCGGTGACCGTTGAGCCCACGTCTTCTCAGAGACCCGGGTCCATCGTTCATCCCGGCAGGACTCCGGTGGGACGAGAGGAGGTGGTCTCTGTGTCTACATCACGATGCTTGGTGCTCAAACGCAGTCAAAGTTGATGGCCAGTGTTTTCCTGTTGTTAAATTTTTAAGATGTTCTCCACCCAGAGAATGGTTTTCATTGCTGCTGTTTACGTTCCCCCTGATGCAAACTCAAGAGGAATGCACTTCCGTTTGTCTTTAGTCGTGTTTTTCTTGCGCTGAAAATGAGCTCAAACTGCATTTAGTTGCGCATCCCCGTGTTGCATGACAATCAGTAATCCTTGAATGTCATGCACTCACCGCACAGTTCATATCGCACAGTTTAAAGATTTCACACTCATGCACATGTGGCCTTTGAGTGCTCCTTCCTATGCCACACCTCCCGCTATTAGTCAAGCTTTACCAGAGCCACTACAGCAGAATATTACGGCGATTACCACAAGGAAACAGGAATGGATGTATTTTGGGGTCTGATGATACCCTGAAAACCGTTTGTCTCCGCCTAAACTTTTCAATGAAAAACAGGGAAATGTGACCTTTGCCCCTCGGAGGCTCAACGATAGTATTTCTCTGTAAGTCCTCTATTATCATGCCACTCATCCATTATGTGCTCGTACGCGAAGAAGCAGTCATCTCGGATGAGTGATGTTTTCGGAGTCATGTGCGCTGCATATCTTCATCAAAAGTGTGTTTAAAGAAATAAAAAAAAAAGAAGCAGAGTGGTTGCTGTGGCACCCGAGTGAAAACGAAACAGATGTCAGCTGGTGTGTGTGTGTGTGTGTGTGTGTGTGTGTGTGTGTGTGTGTGTGTGTGTGTGTGTGTGTGAGTGTGAGAGAGACAGAGGGGCCTCAGAGATGTACGCCGGACGTGCGGCGTGATTCTCCTCTGCTGTTCAGTAATGTAGGTTAAATAAACTCTGCGGGACAAGAGCTGGCTCGCTGTGACATCGCTCAACTGCTGGAGGAGACATTTCTGGCAGCGAGAGCTGGACCTTCAAGGTGGCCTTGTTGATTTCTTTTTTTTTCCTTCTATTTTAAAAAATGTCTTCACTGGATTTGATTCTATCATCATGAAATAAAGCACTGTGGTACAAGGGAGGGAACATTTAAGGCCAAATTTAGATCCACAGACGAGTGAGGGAGAGATCATGAGAGAATATAACAGGGTTTCTAATGTTCTCTTTCTCTCTCTGTCTCTCATGTGCGCCATTTCTTCCAGATGTTTTAACAGTGGGGTTTTTTTCTTCCTCGCCACCCGCATCTCATCCCCCGTCTTTCCACACACCTTACATATTAGCGTGCATGCCTGTTATCAGGGAAGGATGCCCATTGTGAGTCCGGATGAGTAATGGTCCGATCAGGGGGGAAGAGTAGAAACGTGTCATGGCGAAAGAATGTCGGCTTCAGACCTCTCCTGTAGGTGGTATTTCTTTCTTCTCCCGAACCCAAACACGGAGAATGTGCACACGTGTCCGAGTGATCGGCTGTAGCGCCCGCCCGCCGCACGTTGTACGTGTAAGGCTGACGGATGCACGACGCGGTAGGTTGTTTGAGGTTAATGACGCGGTGTGTGTGTTCCCTTGTCTTGCAGCTGAGATATCAACACGGCTTGACCACCCCAGACCTCCAGCAGACGCTACCCAACCTGAAGAACTTTCTGGAGCACGGCCTGCTGGTCCGATGGTGAGAATCAGAACGACGCTCAGATGTTGAAGCCACAAAGATTTACCGTGGTTTTGCTTCAATCAAACACGAGGATGAAGCGCCCTTTTTAAAATAATCGGACACGCTCAATCTCACCAATCGACAGTGTGTGTGTTATGTCATCATTTCACGTTTTACTCTCCACATTTCCTTCATCAAAATGGAGTCTTGTTGCCAACACACCATAACACCAACCGCCCACAAACTGAAAGACAAAAATAGATCAATTATGATTTAGCATAAATAATG
Source organism: Myoxocephalus aenaeus (assembly GCA_038501785.1). Taxonomy (NCBI): domain Eukaryota; kingdom Metazoa; phylum Chordata; class Actinopteri; order Perciformes; family Cottidae; genus Myoxocephalus; species Myoxocephalus aenaeus. The sequence goes on along the minus strand of JBAMJR010000175.1, from coordinate 2,687,374 downwards.
GCTCAATATTTGTCAATGTGCTTGTTGGAGGATTTGAAGCACTTTTAAACTAGTCCTGTTTTTATTTATTTTTTACGGGATACTGTTAGTGCAAGGTGTAAAAAAAATATATTGAGATCTTCTCTCACAAACTGAGACATGAAATGGCTCTTTTAAAGGGATAGTACACCTTTTTTGAAGCAGGTTTATATGAAGTACTTCTCCATACTCAGTGCAAACAGTAGATGGAGTTTGTAGAAACAGACAGAAGCACCAGCGTGGGAGCAAAGCAATGTCCTGCTGTGGATTTATTTTATTTACCATATATATATCCCCGTGTTAGAATACTTTCACCACTTTACTTTGCCAGCAAACAGCCTTTTCCAACGGGGACCTAAAGCTGTTATCTCTGCTCTCTTCTCCTTTGACAAAACCAGTAATTCTGCCTCACAGAGCACAGAAGTCGCTGGTCTCCCGCTGCCTTGTTCGCTGTGTTATTGTGTGATTTTGGTGTTTCAAAAGGTTAGTTCAGATTCGTCACAGTAAGTTACTCTATAAGGAATGCATTATGTATTGACACCCGGCTTTGCAATCTCTTTAAGATTGTTCTCGCGTAAGTAAGAACTGTACCGATAACAGAAGTTTGGTCTGACACGGCACAAATCAAATGGGTGTATTGGGTAAATGTTAAGAATGCGACCTCCTTCGCCTTTGTAACGGTGTAGCGCCTCGGCACACTATCGGTGCCTCAAACTTGTACAAATAAAAAGAAGTGCTTGATGAGATTTGCAGCAGCCACTTCGTCCCCCTGAAGTGGAATGCTTAGATCTCTGCCCCTCTCCTTCTACAGGCTTATGGCCTGTAAGTAACCCTTCACTGAAACCCGCGAGTCGGTCTGCGTCCGACTTCAGCTCCACTGCCCTATAAAAGAGAAAGCTGTCTTTGATCTCCTCTCCTCTCCCGGGGTCAGCAAAGGGGAAAATGTGTATTACACACATTAATTGAATAATCTTTTGTTTTGAAAGGAAAGAAGCCATGAAAAGCCTGAGCTCTCAAATCTCCCCCCCCCCCCCCCCCCCCCCCTCCTTAATGGGAAGTGGAAGGGCCCAAAGATAGATGAGATGAAAGCATGGGCCCGCTAAGCCTGGAGCTATGTGTTTATGTGTGCGTCGTTGTGTGCGTGTGTACACATGCATAGAAGAAGTGGAAGTGTAGCAGTTCTACAGTGGCGCTCCACAGCCACCCTCCATGTACGACAACGAGACCACAGGGACGGGAACAACAGCTACTCTGAAGTCACCCGCTGAGAATCAAGAAGCACCTCTGAGCTTCTGAAACATACATCGAGATCAGTCGTTCGCACAAGGAGCTCTGCCACTCGGGGGACAGATATAGCGACACCTTAAAGGAATAGTTCAACGTCGAGGGAAAACGTGAATTTGCCTTCTTACCGAGAAGTTAGATTAGCACTCTATGGTAAATATGAGGTGGAGAATAGGCCGCTTAGCTACTTGTCATATGCAACTGGCTCTATTTGCAAAACTATATCATTTAGACAAACCTCTCCCGCATGATGGGGAACATGTCAACTATATATACTGTGTATATACATGCTCAAATGCAGTTACAGTTCAAATTGCCCCCCTCATCACAAGAACATGCATATTGCACCTACAGTCTAACTGAAAGCCTCCGGTGAGGATGAGGAGGGGGCCGTTTCACAATGCCCTGTAATAAGGAGGATATGCGTTGATTTTCCTTCACACTTGTTCACTTTTCCTGCCCATATCAGTTCCAGTCTGTCTTTCGCCGCCCTTGCGAAAAAGCCTACATTCAGATACAGTTTCCAGCGCTGGGACCCAACTCATGAAATATGGATGCATAAAAAAAGAAAGCTGCATGGCAGCTGCAGATAATTACCTTATGGACTGTGAGAGAGAGAGAGAGACTAATCTGCTTCCTCTATCCCTCCTTGCCACCTCTTTTCTTCTTTCCACGCATCCAAACAAGGATGATGTGATGAAGGATATGACCAAGGGCTACGTTTCCAGAGCACATTTGGAAATGGTTCCTCCCTCCATATAGAACTAATTCAGCATGCATCCAGTCTGCAGGGAGAGCCAACGCGCCAAGACCCACACCAGGAGGGCAGAGCGGGCTCATCTTGAACATTTTATACTATTATATAGAGATTAAACGCTGGGTGCATGTGAGAATGAAAAGAGTGTAGCACAAAGTCCGTTGTGCAGTCGGCTATATGATGCTCGTCTGGCGAGCTGCTGATCATATCTATATACATTTCCAAACTGTACCGTCTCAGAAACACATCATAACATGTCATAATATATACAGCTCAGCTCTGCTGGAATTTTTATTTATTTTTTATCTTGCTGAAGGATAAGACACAGCGGGGAAAATGGTGAATCTATAACCCAGAGGCAGACAGAGACGGTACCAGAAACCGATTCTTTGTTAACTGTACAGTCTGCCGAGATCAAAGCAAACGCGTTCAACATGCTGCCATTTGCCGCTCCACATCCGCTGAGGGCCTGGCCGAGGTTCACAGGGCCCTAATCCCGCTACGGTGCCTGGGAGCAGGGCTGCGTACAAGGGGGTGGCGGACAGGGTGTGGCCGGGAAGCGTCAGCCCCGTGCTACATGATGGACACAAAGGGATGCAATATTTAGACAGCTGCAGTCCCGTCAGAGAGAGAGAGAGATAAAAGGAGATGATTTAGAATTTATATACCTAAAATAAGCATTTGCAAGGTACATTAAGCCCGACAGGTGCCCTATGGATTTACTATATTTATTGATATTTATTATATTTACTTAATAGCGGCTGGTCGTTTTTGGAAGGATAAATCAAGGATATTTTCTTTTTCCCTGTGTGATATTCTGTAAAGGTACACTTGTTCTATAAACACCACTTCCTCCTTATCCGTTGGGAATAATACGGCCTTTTCCATTCCATTACCTCTCACCAACCACATGTTTACATTTCTTTCTTTCTTTTTTAAAGGAATGTACTATAACATGATATCTTTTTTTTTTTATCTTCCCAAATTTGAAAAATGGCATAGATATTATTAGAACTTACACTGGAGATGAAGAGTAAATGTTTACCCTCCACAAACAGCATGTAGAATACTGCTAATCACTAGTTGTTGTTTTTAAACCAATTAGGGTAAACTAAGTCTGTTCAAAAGAATAATCTTAACTCAACGTTTAGCGTATCCTAGCGTAAAGACCGGTAGCAGAGCAGGAAGTCGCTGTGCACAACAAAAGATACGTTGTCGTTTTTGCACCTTGGATTTAGTACATTGGCACATCATATCTTGTTTGTTTAATCAGGGAGCTTTAGAGGTGCTGGTCGGGACATTGTTACCTTTGGACAGAGCCAGGCTGGCTGTTCCCCTTTGTTTCCAGTCTTCCTCTCTTCCCAGGCAAGGCTCAGATAACCAGGCTGTAGCTTCATATTTAGTGTACACACATGTAGCTTATGTATTTGTTCAATTAACAGGGACAGTACACATTAATGAGCATTGTTCTAAAAGCAGTAGTCCCTGGATAGATGGTACAAAGCAATCCCAAAAATTGTATTTAACTTCCAAAAGTCACATTGTTGTTGTTGTTACAGTATGTATGGGGTGTTGATATTGTCGGCTTGTTGATCGTGTTGATCATGCTGCGCTGTGGTGAGTCCCTGTCTTCAAAGGCCAGACAGTCAATAAGTTGCTGCCTTGTTAAAGCAGAAGGAAAACTTAGCTTCCACCACTGCGCATATCGAATTCTTAGTAATGTTTGCTCTTTAAGTTTCACAGGGATTTCCCTAAACCACTTCAAACGGCCAAATCTTATCTGCCGTTGTTGCTTTTGGCGCAACATGGCGGCTCCTTAGCAGGGTTTTGATATGAACAGGAGAATGTTGTGAAGCCTGTCCCGGGATTGGACATTGAAAAGTTCTGGCTTACTAAATTCCTGAGTCGGCCTGAAATATGCCAGGTTTGACATCAGCGCTGGAAAGGAAGAGAGACGATTTAAAAAAAAAAAGTTATGGCTATTTCTGGCTCGGGATGTCAGGTTTTTTGCTTGATGATTCAGGCAGAGGCATCTTAGCAGCATTCACAGTGAGCAGTGAAGCTTTTGACACTTGGTGGTAGCTACCAGTGGAAGGAACCTATCACTATGCAGCTGTGATTTAAACTTTTTGGATGAGCAACAGGCCTTTTCCCCATCAGTATGGTATATCAAGCTGCTGTCATGAATTCACTTTGCTTGTCACGAAGCCTCAGATAAAGTCCGAGCTGCACAGAAAGTTTGAAATCTGAGCCTTTTATTGTAAAGCTCGATTCTTTTTTTTATAGTGTACATATGGACGGCAATTTCCTCATATGAATATAATAGGTTATTTAATCTTTCTTCATTATTACTTTTACAGTAATTGTAGTTGCCAATGCGGCAGAAAGTTGAACACATTAAGCATACTTATGGGATGAGGAATGCTAAAGACACGCCCAATAACATCATGTCATGCTCAATAACTACTGCTAGTGAGCCGCAGCATCTAACTCAGCAGACATCAAGTAACGTATGTCATGACTCAGGGATGCCTGGCATCAGATCAGGAGTGAATGAAGTCTCCACAGAACACTGATGCAGTGAATATTTAATCCTAACTTTGTTTTCAACCAAACTAAGAGTCTGCAGCCACTCGGGCAGAACTGTGAGGCTGCACTTTGGCAAAGTGGTGCTCTGAGCGACATGCTCACGAATAATGGTTACCATGTTCACCGCCTTAGTTCGGTGTTTAGTATGTGGCCTGCAGCTGAGGCCAATGGGTTTATCATTAGTCTTGCAAGTATTCATTCTAAAGTATTGAACTTATTTAACTAAGCCCCGCCCCCTGCTGATTATCTGTTGTCAGAGCTACCATGGCGCCCACACTGTCACTAACTGCACTCCCTGAATACATGTTATCTAATTTTTGGAAAAAGGGAGATAGAAAAGGAAATAGAAGTGTGTCCAATATGCGTTTTAATGAGATATATATATATATATCCAGAGTGTCAAACTGATTCAGCAGTGAAAACGGGTTAAAAATATTAAGATAAAATCTAAAGCCTAAAAGTGAACCACCACATAACCTGGCGATCAAGACAAATACAATACAATGAAGTGACAGCCCTGTTCCTGTAAAGCAGGGCATATGTAGTCAATCAGTATCTCTTTAGTAGCTAGCATAGCGTTTAGTTGCTAACGGCAGTGAATGAAGTGCTAACATACTCTGGTAATGTTAGCGCCACAGTTTTTTTTTTTTTTTTTACGTAGAACCGTAATGTTTTAGAAATGTGCATCTCTCTTCAACCTCTCTGTGTATCACTATTACACAACGCTTAACCACGACTAGCTCCGAATCCACAAAACCCAAATCTGAAACCACTGCACGAGAGTCTACGGAGCAGAGCCGGATAGTCGTTGGACCCTGGCCAGAGCTGGCCGATGCTACGCTATGATTGGCTCGTTCGAGGGGCGGGGCTTAGCGAAGGGTCAATTCATCACGAAAGAGACGTGAATGTGTGCACCAAATGCTGTGGCCTTGCATTCAACAGTTGAGTCATTTCACAAAATGTTAACCTCATTTGTGACACTCAAGGAAAAGTCAGAGGATCATCAAAGTATTTAGGCTTCATCCTCTTGGAACCATGAACATCTCTACCAAATATTCTGACGATCCATGGAGTAGATGTTGAGATTGAACTAGATCAGTGAAAACTTTTACCTGCTGGTGGCGCTAGAGGAAAAGTCAGGGGATCACCGAAGTAGTAGGATTCATTGTTGTTAGTTAGTTGTTGAAGAGGTGAACCAACAGACTGACACACATTATCATCCCTAGAACTTCTTTCTACCACAAAAAGCAGTTTAAGGAATACTTGTGAGAATTGATTTATGCAAGGAGAAGGAAATGTCACAATGGGAACTAAAGTAAATGTTTATCAAGAATATGAAAAATCTCACGCAGTGCAGCGAGAGTTAGCTCATGCAGTCTAAGTATCTATTTCAGTTCAAGCTTTTCCAAACAACATTATGACTTGTTGCAGCAGTTCTGTCTCTCCAGCAACATTAATCAGCAGACATGCTCACAGTGGCCATAAGAGTGTCGCCTAATTGCCCACATTAAAAAAACATGTCATCGATATAATAGTTAAAATGTTTCAAGAGGAATAAAAAAATGTTATGACTTCCCAGAGGTTTGCTTGGCTGAAGTCCTCGCCGACACACCCAGTCTCCTCCGTTACTCACACGCCGCCGCACTGTTTGACACAAATAATGAAGCAGATATAGGCCACACATAGAAACTGAGTGGAACAAAATAACACGCTCCAAATACAAAATTCCTCATTATACAAAAGACTTTGTGATTTTTCTGCCAGTGTCAATAAAACATTTGCTTGTGGCTACAATCAGACCAAATGGATATTAGAGAGCCAGCAGGAGAAGAAATGATAATAATTAAAATCAAACCCACTCAATCCTTGCCGAAAGCACATCAGTCGGTCAATCTAAAATATGTAGCAGTCACTTATTAGCTTTTTATAAATGATAGGAAACCTTAGACTCTTCGCTCGGTACCAGTCGTCTCTGGTTCCCAAACCTGCATTGTGTTTCAAAGAGCCTGAATCACATTTTCCACTTACTTAAATGATAATTGACTTCTCATGACATCCGTCTTTCTTCCTTTCTACCCAATCAGGTTTAAAAAAAAAAAAAAATGGAGGGGGTTTGGCCAGGCTTCCAAAAGCGCCCATGATGGTTTAATTTGGAAAGTCACAGATAAGTGTTTGAGGTGGCAAATCGTTCATTCTTTCTCTTCTTGCATTTAAATTAGGTGTTAAAGAGCACATTGTTTCCATTTTCTTGCTGCAGAGTGAACCACATGCTCATTAGGGATGGGGGAGGGGGGCAAGCTAAAGCTGGTCGTATTAAATGATGTGTTTTGATGGACATGCGCTGCCAAGTTAAGCACAGTCCATCTCCTGTTCTGCCCACTCAATAGGAACACCCTAACAGCATCAAGTCATTCCCCGAAACCTTTATTGTCTTAACGCTGACCTCGGCTGACGGGCCGATATGTTCGTCTGTATGCCTCCAATTAGCTTAAATGTCATCCAGTATTTACACGTTGTTACCGTTGTAGCTTCCGACAATGAATGGTTCTCATTTACTGTACCACGGGCGCTTTGAAGTTTGACAAGTTTCCCTTAAAACTAGACGAGCTTGTCGGCAGAGTGTCCCGCCTGTGAACCCTGTCAGGACCGCCTCGGCACGGTGCTGGTGAGGGTCAAGGTCGGGCCCCCTTTTTTACAAGCCGTCATGTGTTTGGTGGTGGAACTGTCCATCAGGCAGCGAGCGAGTACACATTACATAAAGACGCTGCAGGGGAAAACGTACAAGGACATCCATTTTAACTGCATGTCCAACTGAATGAAGCAGAGATCTGTCCTCGCACGTGAATCTCTAGAGCGCACAGGGAGGCCCCCGCTTCACCTCTGACCCCAACAGTACAGTCTCTCGGCTCCTCACACAGTGGAATGGCCACGTTAAGCGGCGCGCTAAGTAGTCCTGTGATTTTGGCCCCGTCCAATCTGCAGAAGTCGGTAAGGCCTCCATTTAAGTCCATTTATGGCTGCTGTACTGGGGCCAAGCCGCGGGTCCCCAGATCCCAGAGTCTGTTATCTGTTGAGGTAAATGTCTGACATACTTGGGTGGACGCCTGCTCCGCACTTCAAGTGAGTCTCGCAGGATGCACAAATGTTTTCTGAATGTTGTAAGTCGGAGTGATTTGCAAAGAATGCCAGCTGTCTTTCTCCTGGACCAGGGGAACGACGTTGAGTGCTTTAGGTGGAGGGGTGGAGGTCTCTTTCGACTCCTCAAGCTGTCCCAGGCTGTTGCGTCGGCTGTAGAGATTGTTGCTGACAAGTCTTGTCTAGAGTTTGATACCACGCTTAGTAGTAGTTACATTGTCATTGCTTTTTGGTCATGTCCTTGATCATTTATCGTCTTTCTCTTTGTCCCTCACAGTGACCGACACCACGTCTCAAGCTCCATCCCAGTGCCGCCCAAGTCTCAGCTCGCCGTGTCCGCCGCCTCAGAGATAGGCTTCCCCTGCCACACCAGCTCCCCGGACCGAGGCCTGAGGAAAAGGGCGAGCTCGGAGGCCGACAAGTACAAGCCGACTCCTCCACCCAGCTACAACACGGCCATGGGCGAGGAGCAGCCGCCGGTTGGCCTCGCCCCGCCCTCTCCCTCGCCTTCACCCAAACCCCTGTCCTCCTCCCTCGATGCCGGCATGGCCTCTCTTAACCTGGCCAAGACTACGGAGTCCAACGAGGAGGGAGGGCAGAAGGAAGAGAAGGGGGAGACGGAGAGACGCAGAAGCCTCTACACCCAAGAAGATAAAGAAGAAGAGACGGAGGAGCGACCGCCCGGCAGCACCGTCGAGCCCGACTCCTCCGCGGTGCAGGAGACCGGTGAGGAACTTGTGCCAACTAGCGAGCACACGGGCGCCATGAACGGCTCTTTGGGACCGGGGCAGGCGCCCGTCGGCCTGGTCCCGGAGCTGCGCTGCTCCGTGGAGCAAGCAGAGGAGATCATGGGCACGGAGGCCACCGGTTTAGGCCTGGGGCTCGGGGTCGGGTTGGGTTTAGCAGACGAGGCCCGGATGGAAGACTACCGGTGCATCCCCGTGGAACACGCGGTCGCCGTGGAGTGTGACGAACAGGTGCTGGGAGAGCTGGACGTCGCCGGCTTTGAAGAGTTCTCCAGGCGCATCTATGCACTAAACGAGAACATGTCCAGCTTCCGCAGGCCGCGCAAGAACTCTGACAAGTGAGGCGGAGGACCTGAGTCGAGAGGAAACAAAACTTCCACAGGGGTTTTGGACGAACTCGAAGCAGGGACACGAGGACAGCTGCTTTTCGCAGCATCAAAAATCAAATGAGCTATTCTGGAGTAACGACCAATTTGCACTTATTGTAAACATTTCTATAGTAATCTTTAAAATTAAATACAGTTAAAAGTACTGGGACAGCGAGCTTCACTTTTATTTTTGATGGCAGTATTAATATATTTTTTAACAACGGATAGGATCATTATTCAGACGGTCTGTTGTTCCATAACTGGGGAACCGTGTGTGTATCACTCGCACTTTGTTTTCCAGTCCTTACTGCAACAACAGCTCTTAACTTCTTGTGCAAAACATTTAAGATTCACATCCAAACTCAGCGCCGCCTTTCAGTTTGAATGCGGCAGCTTATTATTTTTCGGGACAATTTGTCAGTTCTAAAACCCACGTAGAGAACCAGCAGTTTCATCAAAGCAAATCGAGTCCGCTGTCCCAGCACGTTGGACGCGTCCCGAGCCTTCATTCAGGGTGCGAGGCGGTGGGTTCCTGCAGGACGGAGGGCGTGTTGTACGCGCGTGTCGGGCCTTCACATTAGCGTGCAGCCGCAGTCAAACAATCGCAGTAAGGTGGCAAGTAATCCCACCGATGACCTTTTGAACGCGGCAGGATTTTTGCCGCCACAGAGTGAGGTGGAAGCCCCGACGAGACGTTCTCTAACCGCGACACACGGCGCCCCCCGTCGACTGTTTAACCCACACCGCCATTCCCCACACGGGAGTGGAGTTTCTCCTTCAGGTCTTTTTAGAGGAGGATCGGGTGGCAGGTCGGTGCTCACGGCACATGGCAGGGATATAGTGCACTTTCTGTCCATCTCCATGTCCTCTATTTTTCTCTTTTTTTATTTTTTCTATTTTAACGTCGATATTAATGTTGTGTCCACTGAGTCTCATAATCGTTAGACCAAAAATGTAATTCTGTGTCCGTGTTCTGTTGGAAGGTCTCACTCAGGCTCCGCTGTAGGTGTTAATAGCAAGATCCCAATGTCTGTGATTTAGTCTTGTCCCGCGTCTCCATGTTCTGAATGCTTTCTTGCACTGGTATTCAATTATCGCTTTATTTATGTCTCCCAAGAAAATGCGTGCGCTTTGTTTTCAAAGGAAATCAACCTTTTTAGTTTCACGTTCACCACTCACATGGGATTTCGCTCATTAATGTTGTTAATGTAACCCGTGTCTGGGTCCCGACACGGACCGGCGCTTTGCATCTCCCGCCACGACAAAGATGGACTCGACACCTGCAGGACACCGGCAGCCCACTTTGTGGTGCAGGTCCAGTTCTGTGGTTTGCTGACTGTTGAGAAGTACTGTATTTAAAGCTCAAATATTAACATTTCCATAAAATGCTTTACAGTTCAGTAAGCGACCATGTACAGATACTTTTGTATGGAGGGGTGTTTTTGTTTTTGTTATTAAAGACTTGCAGTCCAATGGCATGGATGGATGTCGCCCCCTTTACATTTGTATCGTGTGTTTAACTTTTACTTCGAGGTGGTTACAATTACAATGAATGTATGGAGCATGGAGGATATGATAGTTTTAAAATGGTATGAAAATTGACAAAAAAACGAGTATAGTGTGATGTTGGGACATTTCTTTTTACATTCAACACTTGCAAATGACAAGGTAGTAGGAAATGTAAACCTTACTTTGGTGTTTCATTTTTACCTCGTAAGATTTCATGAAAAAAAAAAAAACTATTTTTACAAATTGTAACAAAACACTTGCAATGAGGAAGATCTTGGGTAAATAAGAGACTAAATATGGAAAAAATTTAATCATACCCTCTTAACTAAAAATAAATCTGGTGTGAATTGAAATCAAACACTTACTTGTCGAGGGAAAACCATAAAGTGCATCTTAGCTAGCAGCTCTGTGAGGCGCTGCTTTGAGCTAAATGCTAACATGCTAATGCTGAGAAGTCATGTTTGCTATATTCATCATCTAACTGTGTGTTCCAGTACCCATACTGCCAGAAGGCAATGAAATATGTCCCAATACTTAGTGTGTCAAATGCAGTATGCCAAAAAATACCAGGATGTCCTCCTGCATCCCATTTGCATTTTTCAGTATGCAAGCCGGCATGCTTTTCTGGCTCCTCTGACCCACAATCCTTTGCGCAGCGTACCTTTTTGTATGGCAGACATGTTGGCACAGGAGCAGGTGTAACTAACATTAACGATGGAAGCAGTCGCTATGAATCCATCAATAATTGCACCTGTGCTTTTTCCACCGCTGTGTCGAATCGAAAGGTTTCCAGCGTTAAAATGCCCGTGAAAGTGCGAGCGGCCCTGAACACACCAGCACAGTCCTGATACCGCGAACTGTATTTCATGTTCTTGTGATGGTGCATAAAGATATGTTCGTCTTCACCAGAGCTGATGTATTTATAGGTTTATAGGTTAGCATTCTGTACTTCAGCGTCATGGACGGGGAGGAAGACTCCAGGTGCATCCTCCTTGGAACCGCCTGAGACGCATTCATCTGGCTGATATAGAGGTCTTAATCTTCAACACATTGTTATGTGCTCATCCGTCCCTTTTTGAATTATTTTTGCATGCGGCTCAGTTGTGTCGGCGTGAACCTTCTGTGCTTGACTGCTTCTTTATTTAGCTTTAAGAACGTGGGTCTATTAATGTGGGGAATAAAATGTAGAAGTTCAAAAGACTTCAGACAAAGCTTCAATCTCGACATGGTAAGTAACGTCTTAAGCCCCACCTACAATGAATGAACTAGTGTTTTTTTCGTATGGAGGCCAGTTTTATCACATTAGTTTTATTCATTTGAATAGATGCAACTTTAATGACGCCCACAGGGTCCCCGGTTTATTACAGATTCATCACAATATTTCAGCTTTGAACAACTACTGGAGCCGTTTCAGTCGGCCAGAATGGGTTAAAGCCTTTTTCCCTTTAGTCTGACATATGGACACGTGGTTGAACATGTGACTCACCTCACAGTGCCTCCAGTAAGCCCTTCTGCATTCCTTTACCTCCGTATGCATTTGTCTGAGTCTAACCAAACCTTTCTGGTGGTAGTACCATGTCACTGTTGTCGGGGCTCCATGTAATATATCAATTTGTTCCCATTAAGCACCAGGAAACCGTAGCTTAAAGCATTTGAAGTAGAGCGTCCCTGTAATCCACATCTCCGCTTAAGGCAGATCATGTTTGGCCATTCATTATATTTTAGCCCATTTCTCATGGCAATAAAGCCTTCTCCTCTAGAGTCACCTGTTGGACTTTTCATAGTCGTCCCCGTTAGGAATTTCAACAATGCGGATGATTGCTGAATGTGTCGTTTGGTGCTTTTTTTCCTTTCCAGATTGGCATAAAGCAGCTTCCTGCTCCGATAAGCTCCCAGTGTCACTCTGCAGACTGTCTTCTCCCACAGCTAAGCCCCTACAGGTGTCTGAGGACCTCATTTCATATCCGCCACACACAGACGGGACATCGGTGCCATCGTGGGAAGGCGGGCCTGCTCCCGAGCGAACACTGCAGCATGCGAGCGCACGCGCCCACGCACAGGTGCGCGGCCTGAAACGCTGACAGTTTGCAGGTTGTTATTGTAGTTTAAAGTTTACGAGAGCGAGAACCGAGGCATCAGAGAGTGAGAGTAAGCAGGCCTTACTTCCTTACTCGCAAAAGCCATCTTCATATTTTCTGAGTGCTCGGTTGAGAAGGGTTCAGCGCGGCTGCGGCGTACAGTCTGCTGTACTGTTCATCATCACAGGCACCTCGCAAAATACACACCGGCCAAACCAGCGCCGCTGTCTAAGCCCGGGCCTCTGGGCTTTACACCACGATGTGTGTATGCGTGTGACAGCAATGAATGAACCTTTTCTCTCCGTCTTTTCCCCCTGTAGCAGTGTCCTCATTAATTATTGATTTTAATAGACACCGGCCAACTTTGTCCAATCCATCTCATCCCGATGACCGCCCCGAGATAAGAGCCGAGTCCATCTCGGCCTCCATTATAAGTAGGATTACCAGAGTGCACGGGGAGCAGAATCGCCGCAGTCCATCAGCACCTCGTTTACACAGCAGCCGTATCGCCTGACACATCAGTCAAAGTCATTCGGCGTGCCCTTGTCATTCTCCGGTCTCAGTGACACCCTATACCCTTGTCGTTACCTGGTCTCCGTCATGCGGTAGATCCCCTGTCAGTGTTACAGTAGGTGTATCGCTCATGCACTGTAATCCTGCCATTGCTACACGACAGGCACGGCGACATGTGCTGCACATTTATTTTTGGAGATCCGTGGACAAATGGGAGTATTTGATGGCTGCATTACAGTATATTGTGTGGATTAATGGCCATCATGCTTCTGTTGGGAGTAACTCCAGAGGGGGAAGAGAAGATATATATCACATATAGTTTTATGTGTATGTAGAGTTATATTTATATATATATATATATATATATATATATATATATATATATATATATATAAACTTTTGTTTTAACGTTTGTTTAAGGCAGATGACTGCAACAGAGTAAGATGAGTTCAATACCATCACGTCTGTGCTTTTTAAGTGAAACTTTTTGGAAGACAAAAAGTAACATGGTTACATTCCTTATCTTAGAAATGAAACTGAATTTGTGAGCAATACAACACACCCTTGCTCAATTCAGTAAGCTACTCTCAGGGGTAACTGAGCTACAGCCTGGAGGTTATGGACTTTCTCGGCCGTACAGTGACCTCATGGAGTCTTGTCGTTTTTGTACGGATTAAACAAAGTGGATGTGTTTTACCTTCTAGATCTAGATAGAGCCAGGCTAGCTGTTAGCCTTTGTTTCCTGTCTTTATGCTAAATTAAGCTAAGCTATCCATTTCCTGGCTCTAGCATCATATTTAACTCTATCCAAAGCAAATGAGCAAATTCCCAAAGCTATTCTTTCGCCTTGTATTCAGCATAGTAGCTGACTTGGTGTTGCATGTATCACTAAACACATTGTGTCCCAACATGAATGCCCCACATTTACGTCTTGTCACGGGACAAGAGGAGGGCAGGAGTCGGATATCGGCCTTGACAAGTGTTCAACTCTGCGGTTTAAAGTCAACACCAAGACGTGAAGTACTTTCTCATTCATTAGCGAGTTGAGACCTCATACTGCGACTGTAACTCTTTATAGCTGGATTACAGTCATAATACAGGGATCGGGGGACTGCGTTACAAGCGTGATGGAGACGCAGCAGCTCTGGTGTCCTGTCAGAGCTCAGACCAGACTCTGGTGGATCCGCTCACCTTGACCCGTCCTGGTCCTCGGACTTGGTCAACGTTGTGCTCAGCTGTTTAAAACATCTCCCTGAAAGGAGACTATCTGCCTGGATGAATTCCCACTCACCTCTCCAATTTTTTGCGCCAATAAAACCTCACTCCTCACCGTCACTCCCAGCGTTTTTCTTTTTGGCCCCGACCTTTCCCAGCCATTCAGCAAACTCAGACTTTTATAGGGTTGACTTATTCTCCCTACATGCTCCAGTTGCACAGCCTAATGAAATGCATCCAGCTGAGTTCACTGCGGCAAAATCAATATTGGGATTGGAGTGCTGTTGAGTGCAAAATTCTGGGTAAAAGATAATATCACAATGACCGTGACGGTTTTATTATGAACATTGTGAAATTAAAACCAATTGCTCAAGACTGATGTCATCGTGCTCATACGAGAATTTCGGGGTAAATTTGTGCTTGAAGACATTGTGGCTTTCTATGATTACCTTGAGTAAGTGTGAATGATGTAATTGATAGCTAACATACAGACGACAAGGGGATTACTGCCCAAACACACAATGGGAAGCGATATGAAAAGGCCCATCACAGCTCAGAGGGAACGGTTAGAGTTTTGCTTTTGTACAGTAGCCATTGTGCCGTGTGTGGTGTACATGTTTTGAAGTAGATGTACTTTCATCGATATCATGTTTTCTAGGAATGATTCCCGTTCTCTGCGGGCCTTTGAGGTTCAGCCGGGCATTGGGTCACGGTCCCGATCTCGTGACTAAAACCCTAACTGAGCATCCGTCTTCACAAACAACAATGGCGTCCCACCGAGCGGCTCCCAAACCACTGCATGGCATCTGATGAGACGACAACCGAGAAGACTGAAAAGAAAGAATGGGGTCTGCTTGTTGTTTGCGCATATTGAACCGCTATTGGTAAATTGTTTCAGCATGATTTTTTTTTTCTTCTTCCACTGACCGAGTCCCACCACACCCCCATTTATATATATAGTCCTATAACATCCAGTAGGTCCAGGTGTGATGTGAATGGAATCGCTGAATGATATTAATTTAATAAAGAGCAGTTTAATTTTGCCTCACTTATTTTAAAATGCTTTTGGAAAAAGAACACAACTTAATTAAGGAGCAATATGACATTCAAAGCATTAACGAAGCAGCAAACCACGGTTGTCTATGTATAGATCTAATGTGATAATGAGAATGAAGTCACGCTCCCTGTCTGTATTGTATTCTGAGTGTCTCCCTGCTTTGTTGACATAGCTTTTAGTGTATGTTCGAGCGCGTGATCGCACCCCTCTGCACTGGGCTCATAAGGCGGTTAAAGCTGATAACGACGTCCACACGGACTGTGTTGTTGCAGAAGAGCAGCACCCACCCTCCGGTTCTCCCACAGATAAACATGGTTAGCTCTGTCAGCATGATGTCTGTCGTTTGTACTGGAAGCGCTGGTAGCACGTTTACTGATTATCCTTTTTGTCTCTGCGGTTAATACGGAGCAGTGTCAGAATCTAATGGCGCTGGTGTCAATGAATTCTTTCATTTGATTAAAACACTATTAGGGCCAATGCTATATAGGTTTAAAGGGATATTCAAAGACATGATTCACTAATAAATCTGTAGGGTAACACGAATAACAAGACAGGAAATAATGTAAAAGACATTTCTGTGAAACCTTTCTTTAATCATTGCATTTTAGCCATGCTAGTAGCATGACTTTGGCCCAGTCTGTCAGTTGGTAGGTCCACCATTTTGGCCCACACTTAGCGCATCTCATCTCTTAGCATTAGGGTAACATTTGAGTCACAGAGCCATAGCATCCGCTCTCTCAACAATATTAATAGCTAGCCATGTTTGAAAACTCCTGAATGTCTTAACAAGACTCTTCTCAAATTCGGTCTGCTGCACAATTGAAAGGTTGTAGTGATCTAGAGTGAAATATCTCAACTACGAATGGGCCGTAGTCCACGGAGGATGAAGCCTATTGAACCCAAGGAGTGATCACATTTTTGCTCTTTCCCCATTGACATTGAAAATAAAATGTGTCAATGTCAGGCGTTGCACCGGATCATTGTGGTGAAGAGGAAGCTGAGCAGCAAGGCTTTCTTACTCCCATTTGTCATACCGACGTTCAATCAATGCCCCTCGGATTCTGGTGCACAAAGGGCCCTCTTTAGCGTCTAAAGCTGATACTGGAGGGTTTACCTCGTGTCACAGTATGAAGCTCAGGGCCCCGGACCAATCGACTGTATTCTACGAGTTGGGAGTGAGAATGTGTTGGAAAGCAAAGCTCTCGATTTACCAGTCCATCTACGTTCCGATTCTCACCAATGGTCACAAGCTTTGGGTAGTGACCAAGAGTGCGGATTCAAGTGGTCGAAATGAGCTTCCTTTGTAGGCCTTAGAAATAGGGTGAGGAGCTCAGACATCCAGAGGGAGGTGGTTTGAGCGTCTGATCAGGATGCATTCAGAGGGTAGACCCAGAACACTCTGGAGGGATTATATCTCTCTTCTGGTCTGGTAATGCTTCAGGAAGACCTGAAAAACGTTGTTAAGGAGAAGGACTTCTGGAATACCTTTTAGCCTATGTGATAGGCGGATGAAAATGGAAAGATGCATGGATATTTGGTTCATTGCCAAACCCAAAATGGCCCAAAGGTCGGCCTCCACAGGGCAGACCGTTTATTCAACTCTAAAGACGCTATCCCCATCGAAACATTACAAACACACGTCCCACACGGGTCACAGGGTCATTCTTACCACATCCGGTTGTCTGCGTCGGGACATTGCCCATTTATGTAACTTTCGTCACATTAATAACACGTGTGTGCAAATGTATCAGTAACATGTGTTGTCTAAAAGTAACAAAAACGTTTGTCTGCCAGAAAAGATACATTTCAAGGGTATACTGTTGTGTACAATAAGCCTTGTCATGATTCCAACAATCTGAGGTATGCTTATTAAGTGAATCAACTCCCTATTATTTGGGTTAGTCCCAGCCCAATTAAAAATGTCCAGCATGGGAAAGACAATTCTGTTTGGACTCCAACCAAGACCAAAGCCACATCTTAGCTGTGCAAACTCGGTCGTCTGATAATGGGACACACATGGCCACTGTCACTGATAATCACCGAAAATACCGGCACCGGCGGTCTAATGAGGAGACCTTCAAGGTCGTGGAATTGACTTGATGTCCTCTTTGCTAATTACCTCGTCATGTGCGTAATTGTCTCATCTTGTACATCACAGGTGCATCCAGGCCTTTAGATCCCAGCAGCAATTACGTACATCTGATGCTCATTGTCTCCTGGAGAGACCAGTTACACAAAAAGGAGGGAGAGGAAGTGAAGAGGGGGGGGCAGAGGAATGAACAGTGTGTTGTGCGTGTGTGTGTGTGTGTGTGTGTGTGTGTGTGTGTATGTATGTGTGAGAAGGAGAGCTACTTGAGCGCCAAGTAGTGGAGGTGAGATTTCCAGCGAGGGGCTTCTCTAGAAACCCACCCAGCAGGTGGGACACTCGCCCGAGGATTTACTCAAGCCTCCTGGCCGCATCGGAGAATAAAAGCTTTCTTGTGTGAAAAAGGGGAAGAATGTCCTCCTGGCTGCATCGATACGCCTGGAAACGCTGAGCGATTTCTCCCACAACAAACCATTGGAAGTATTTTTCTTCCTGCCTGCTCTAGGCTAACTCACTCACACGTTCTCACACCTCTCCAAATATTAAATCCGCGTTCATGGACGGAGTTATCCGACCGCCGTCACTTCCCTAAGCTGATAGATATGTATCTGGCGGTCAGATTTTCAGCAAAACCGTCCATCAACGTGTCGAGTTAATTCCTGACAACTCGTCTCTGGACTTCCTCTCCAACTTGCCAAAGCCGTGTGTGGAATCATTCTGGGCGAGCTCCCAGTATTTCACCTTGGCCCGAAAACTCCTGCAAGAGTTCAGGGAGCCAGTGGGGAACATTAAGCCCTAGTGATGATGAAACTTTATTAACAGGGCTGAACGCTCAACACCCATAGACATTCTCAAAGTGCTAAAAGGAATAAAGTTATATGGTTTAAGTTTGTTTAGAGCTTAGAGATAATGCTTAAGTATATTTGCTGTAGAAGTTATACACATACTATTTTGATGAGTCACTTATTTGTGATTAAGCTTTTTTTTTAAAGCCCATAACTGTCTCTGTAGAAAACGTAATGTTTTAGCCTCAGTTTAGGGTCCTGAGGCCTGTGCAGAACTCCAATTGTGAAGACAAGATGGCTAGCAGTGATGGAGTTCAGTCACAAATAATTAAATGAACTGCCACTGCTTCCAAATACCCTGACTGCTCGCGTTTCTTGTCGTCTGACATCTTAATAGAGCCAGTGCTGATTACTTGGACTGTTCTGCAAACGGCTCTGCTCCGGAGCAATACACCCGCCAGGTGTGAAGTGGATCGGATGAACAGATGTCGGGAAATGTACCATGAAATGGGTCCCGACGATGTCCCAGCTCTCTTTATCTGTTCTTGAGTGACGAAGAGGGATCTGTACCCAGCATGCCGTTTGGCGGTCGTGCTCAACACTGCACTTCCTTTGGGCCTCAGCATTACAAACGTCAAGCGTGAAGTCGATTGGATGTCAAGGGAAAACGAAGGACAGGGAGACTCACCAATTTACTTTGTAGGTACAATACTGTCATAACCAAGAGGAAAAATTACTGATTCGTTCAGATTCTCATAATAAACAAATGTTTTTAAGAGAGATTGGTTCAGTCGGTGGCATGAGAACAATGCTTCCCAACATGCAACAGTCTCCAGCACACATAATGTGTCCGGGCTCAGAGAAACATGCTGCTAATCGATGCCACTGGTCGACTCCTGTTGTGCTCAGCCTCTCATTGGCCGTGCTCCACATCCAGCTCAGCATTTCCCTCCCTCCTCCTTTAGTCGGTCATATCAGAGATAGACACAGTCCGCTTGTTTCCTCCCGCTCAACATTTAGCTTTTAAAGGAATACATAAAGAAATCTTGGAACCAGTTTGGAGTCTATAAAAATGGAATTCAACTCTCCACGGACTGTTGGTTTTACATTCGCAGAGGAGGAGGAAATGTATTACACACAACGTTCTAGACAGTTGTTTTCACTCATTACCCTCTCACTTACTTTTTATGACTTCCAGTTAATCCAAATGTGCAGTGTGTGCTGCCAAGTAATGTTCAATTACTCTGATAAGTCTGAGGAGGTTTCTGAGATCAACTCAACATCTGTCAACCTCAGGAACATATCTGTACTAGGATGCTCCCACAAATTGGGAGTAGAAAACTTGGAAATACCACGATGCAAAGTATGAGTGAAATGCACGTCTGTATGCCCAGTGGTGCACCTAACATATGCTGCTTACAAAGACATTAAATGATGGGCTTTTGATCACAACTTGACTTTGACGACAAGCTCTGGCCAAATGTTCTGCTTCCTGTCCAGCCCTGTAAGTGGTCACTTACTAACATATGCTATGTATTACTATAGGGGAAGTTAAAATGAAACGGGACCCTTCTCCTCACAAGACAATGCACACTATAGCCAAGAGTGTCAATTCAAATAGACAGATGGATGTGGACTTTGGTTGATACAATATATCCAGCAGGCTAAATCAGCAGCATCTAATGTTAATGCTTAGTGACTATTATCTCTTATCGTTGTTTGGCCAACCAGGTGAGTCAATCAAGCTCAAATGTGCCAGTCAGGAACTGGTATGTTACTTTAGATAATCCGGTGAAAAATATAAAAAATAAATCGTTGTGCTCCCAGAGACAGACAGTTTTACCGTTTGTGATCCTAAAACTCTGTATAATCTATATTTGAGACATGGGTTTGCATTGACAAACCGATCGCCGGCAGCATAGACTAGCTCTAGGGACGTGGAACGTCACCTCGCTAGCGGGGAAAGAGCCGGAGCTGGTGCAGGAGGTGGAGCGGTACCAGCTAGATATAGTTGGGCTCATCTCCACGCACAGCACGGGCTCTGGAACCAAGCTCCTGGAGAAGGGTTGGACTTTGTCCTTTTCTGGAGTTGCCCAGGGTGAGAGGCGCCGGGCGGGAGTGGGGATACTCACAAGTCCCCGGCTGAGCGCCGCTATGTTGGAATTTCCCCCGGAGAACGAGAGGGTCGCCTCCCTGCGCCTACGGGTTGCGGGGAGTAAGGCTCTGACTGTTGTCTGTGCTTATGCACCGAACAGCATTTCAGAGTATCCGGCCTTCTTGGAGTCGGTGGGAGGGGTCCTGGAAAGGGCGCCACCCACCGACTCCATAGTTCTCCTGGTAGACTTCAACGCTCATGTGGGCAATGATAGAGAAACCTGGCGGGGCGTGATTGGGAGGAACGGCTTGCCTGATCTGAACGGTGTTTTGTTGTTGGACTTCTGTGATAGCCACGGTTTGTCCATAATGAACACCATGTTCGAGCATAAGGTGGCTCATAAGTGTACTTGGTACCAGAGCTCCTTAAGCCGGAGATCAATGATCGACTTTGTAGTCGTATCATCTGATCTGCGGCCGTATGTCTTGGACACTCAGGTGAAGAGAGGAGCAGAGCTGTCAACTGATCACCACCTGGTGGTGAGTTGGATCAGATGGCGGGGGAGTCAGCTAGAAAGACCTGGCAAGCCCAAACGTGTAGTGAGGGTGAACTGGGAACGTC
Organism: Myoxocephalus aenaeus; assembly: GCA_038501785.1. Classification (NCBI taxonomy): domain Eukaryota; kingdom Metazoa; phylum Chordata; class Actinopteri; order Perciformes; family Cottidae; genus Myoxocephalus; species Myoxocephalus aenaeus. Next base: position 2,666,518 of record JBAMJR010000175.1, on the reverse strand, counting down.
TGGCAGGATCCTGTCCGGGAGGTCTTCAACTCCCACCTCCGGAAGGGATTACATTCTGGAGGAAGTAAATCGCCAAGTGGACGAGAAGAGTCAACTGATATTTCCAGCTGATGCTCATGCTAAGCTACATCAGCACTAACGGTACATCACTATCCAGAACGCCACCGCGGACACCATAGCTCCAGCGCTTATGACAGGCTGCTGTAATGAGGGGAGCCACAGTGCAGCTTTATTCCTGGCATTGCCCTCCGGAACTAAGTAGGACTACCTAAGTAACTCAGTAGGAGCTGTGTTCGTATCCTCGGTAGTAAGTCAGACACGTTCCCGGTGGGTGTTGGCCTCCGCCAGGGCTGCCCTTTATCACCGGTCCTGTTCGTGACTTTCACGGACAGGATATCTAGGCGCAGCCAGGGGGCGGAGAAGATCCGGTTCGGGAGTCTCGGGATCGCCTCTCTGCTGTTCGCGGATGATGTGGTCCTGTTTGCCTCCTCGGACCGTGACCTCCAGCATTCACTGGGGCGTTTTGCAGCCGAGTGTGAAGCGGCAGGGATGAGAGTTAGCACCTCCAAATCTGAGGCCATGGTGCTCTGCCGGAAACCGGTGGACTGCTCCCTCCAGGTGGGGACAAACTGCCTACCTCAAGCGAAGGAGTTCAAGTATCTCAGGGTCTTGTTCACGAGTGAGGGTAAGGTGGAGCGTGAGATCGATAGGCAGATCGGTGCGGCTGCAGCAGTAAAACAGGCGCTGTACCGGTCCGTCTTGGTGAAGAGGGAGCTGAGCCGAAAGGCGAAGCTCTCCATTTACTGGTCGGTCTACGTTCCAACCCTCACCTATGGTCACAAACTCTGGGTCGTGACCGAAAGAACGAGGTCTCGGATACAAGCGGCCGAAGTGAGCTTCCTCCGTAGGGTGGCCGGGCTCAGCCTTAGAGATAGGGTAAGGAGCTCGGACATCAGGGGGGGAGCTTGGAGTCGAGTCGCTGCTCCTTCGTGTCGAAAGGAGTCAGCTGAGGTGGTTCGGGCATCTAGTCAGGATGCCTCCTGGACGCCTCCCATTAGAGGTTTTCCAGGCACGTCCAACTGGTAGGAGACCCCGGGGAAGACCGAGGACACGCTGGAGGGATTATATCTCCCGGCTGGCCTTGGAACGCCTCGGGGTCCCCCAGATGAGCTGGAAAGTGTTGCGGGTGAGAGGGAAGTCTGGGTCGGCCTGCTGAACCTGCTGCCACCGCGACCCGACTCCGGATAAGCGGCCGAAAATGGATGGATGGATTTGCATTGATTATTGCATTTATTTTTACGATATCCATCTTTCATTTAGCATCAATCAGTGTGACGCCACAGGAGCTGCTGGGACTGTCCCTTGTTTATTTTTCTACTCAATTTATCAAAAGAAAATAATCCAGAGTTCTGTGGACTTCCAAAACCACAAGGCAATTTTTTCAATTGCTAATTTATATTTCTACTTTTATTTGAGCCTGTCCCAGGATACTGTATAGGCTTATTAATTAAGTCACAAGTGGATTATATGGGCTCTCATTTCTCTAAAAATCCCCAAATCAACTAGCCTACCATTTATCACGAGCATTGTACTATTTTGAGTCGCATCCGTTAGAGAGGAAAAACAAAAGTCAGATGAAAAAGTCCTGAATAACTGCGAATGGAACAGAATAAAGTGAGAAGACAAATCATCAGATACAGCGAACAAGAAGCTGCAGGTGTGTCTGCGGAAATGAGACGTCAACACAAACCGTTGCGAGCTGATTTGACGGGCGGCAGCTAGCTCTTCAAGAGTCAGAGCTTCTAATTAGCATAACTGTGGGTCGGCATATAAACACAATTAAATGTGGCAGCCATCTTTAGTAATGGCGGATGTACTACACCACCTGAGGAGCACAGCTGAGTGACACACCCACCCACTGTGTTCGTGACCTCAACGGTGGGCTAACATGCTAAATGCTAACACGCTGCATTCACCAGTAGGCCTATGATGGAGTAGAGAAGCTAAACCTGGAGCTGGACTGTGGAGGACTTTTGCAGGGTGCCATACACACAGGTGAGTACAATGCACGGCGGTTCAGATGTTAGATAGATATCTACTTTATTCATCCCCAAGGGGAAATGTGTTTGTGGCAGCAGCAAGCAAAGTTATATAGAAGACACAACAATATGATGTATGAAAATACTCAATATATACACAACAGCAGAGCGTATTCAATTTAAGAAAATTAAACAACAAATAAACTGCAAACATGCAAAGTATATGCCGTGTATACAGTGAAATAGAAGTATGTACAGTGACTAACTAAACAATAAAAGCGGTGCGAGGGCTATTGATGTTGATGTGGAGTCAGATGACGGAGGATTTGGCCAGAGGTGATTTATAAAGTCTTACAGCTGTGGGCAGGAATGTTCTCCTGTATCCGTCCTCGTGACAGCGGAGCTGAATCCACTTGTTGCCCCATTTTATTTGAGGCGACACTGAGGAAGACAGTTATGCATTTATATAATTGATCCTCAGTTGTATGCACACATAGCATGCATTGCAACAAAACATAACAAGCACTGTTACAAGCTGTTGTATTTTGTCATTAAAGTTAAAACCACTATCTGCTGGTCCCAATAGTTACTAAACTAGAGTCTGAACGGAGAGAAACAGTCAAGCGGTAAAAAAGAAATGTTTTTACCACTTGACTTGTCAGACTGACATTAGTACAAAGCCATGACTTACCTATAAGATACTTTGAATGATCACAACTGTGTATTTCAGTAGGGAAGGGCTTTGTAAAATCAGCTTTCTCAAGAGAAGTAAGAGATATAAATCGCTTCTCCGACTTTACGCATGTCACTTGGAAATCCCTGCATGTCTCTTACCCTAGATCTCAGTGTGTGCGCCTCAAACAGGAGGCCTTCCAGCTTTGGCTTTTTCTTACCTAAGCACCGCCCACTGTCACACCTGTTCCCACTTCCTCATCTGTCGTCCTCTAATCCCCTGTTTCCATTCTTTATGCTAAACTATGCTAAGCTAACAATCTCCTGGTGGTAGCTTCCCATTTAACAGACAGATTTGAGGGTGATCTTCTCATCCAACTATCAACAAGAAAGTGCATAATTTCCAAAATTTGAAATATTCCTGAAAATAATTTTTGAAAAATTGTTCTCATGAATGCTATGTTAAATTACTGTGAGGTTTTTAGAAAAACGCTGTTTGATCCAATTGTTTAATTGTATATATTCATATAATTGTGCAAATCAGAAGACATTCAAGGTCAAAATAACCCCTTACATTCACATCCAAAATATCCATCAGAACCAGTGGTGTGCAAACTGAACACGTCTAGTTTGTATGTCGCTAACCCATCCGTATTATGTTACTGGTCCACATTGTTTTACATTGTTACCATAAGACTGTACATGTCATTAGCTGCCGGGGCAACGTGTCTCTCGTGCTTGTTGTGTACAATCACCATTGTCTGGTTTCAGTTACCTCATGTGTGCGATGAATGCAACAAGAGACAGCAGTGCCAGGAAGTCAGATGGATAGCTTGGTCAGCCTGCTCAGTAAAACCTATATCCTTGTTTTTTATGATAAAGAAGGCAGTGTTCTTATCAATCGGCACATTTCTTAGAGCTGTGCTGGAGAGAAAGTCCACATACTCCCTTATTGTGTGATATGGGGAGGATTATTTTTGCTCCAGGAATTCTGTGTTATTCTAGAGGGCCTCATGGTCTAGTTTTTCAACGGGGGGACGGGGGCCGAAGACCCTTCCAGAAAATCCCTTGCAGGATCCGGCAGCAGCACTGACAAACAGCCGTAACCACCCTGACCAACTTCCTCTGGAGAGGAACCCAAACAAATGTTGGGTTTAATAATAATCTGGGGCAAATGGGGAGAAGCAGGTTTGCGTCGGGGGTATGAGAGGTTCACTGATACTGACACTGATAAATATCTTTAAAGTTATTTATCAACTGGTTGGAACATCAATCGTTTCCAAACACAAATCTAGAAACACTGAATTCCCACACCCCACCCAAAAGAAAAAAACCAACAGCCACTAAAACAGAAGTTTTGTACATTTTTATATTTCTCATATTTCTCATATTTTGCAATTTAGCTTCCAAATGATGTTTGTTTTTGGCAGTTACATTCAAATTAAACTTTCATTTCAGTGTGCTCAGTATATTATTGGCGCTTGAGGAACCGCCGATGGCAAAGTCTCGGATACCCGGTTGTTTCTGGGAAGGCTTTCTTCCAAGTGCTTGTGTGTGTCGGTTTAGAGAAGGAGGCAAAAGTAGATTCTGTTGCAGGGCATCGTTGTTGCGTGGTTGTGTATTTATGGTTTTATTGTTAACCTTGGGTTATGTGTGTGAAAGGCGTGTGGGCCTTTAGTCTAGTCAATTGCCTTGGCTTGCACCCATTAAAATGTAAAAACACAGAACTTTGTCTCCATGTCCCCGAAACATTACCATACACAAACCAGGGGTTTCTGTTCAGGAAACTTCCCTGGAAATCATCAGGAATTTACAGACCTGTGAAATAAAGCATCCCTGTACTTTTGTATTAAGATACAAGCCTAAAAGCTACTTCAAAGCTCTCTTCTCTCGGGGTGTACATTCTCGTGGAGAATACTTCATTTATTGATTCATTAGCCTATAAACAATCATTTACAAAAACACAAACCAATGCAGGAATCCGCCTACAAAATACCCACCATGTGTGTATTTCTTTATGAGATAACAACAACACAGTGGACAAGACCTCCGTGTCCTCAAAGGTACGACCCTGTGTTTTGAAATGCTTTCTTATGATCCTAAGAATCAAAACACCTCACAGATTCCTGGCTGCCTGTGAAATATTTAGAGGTTAGGTGGCCACAGATCTCTCGAACGTTGCAACTGTTGTGAGTCGAATGTAATGTGACAGTTGAAAACATTTCTGAGGTTTTCTACATCCAAGTCTGGCCACACAGGCAGAACGAATATGAAGGTCGCTTGTTTACTGTGTTATATAAAAAGAAAAGAAAGGTACACTACTGTATGTGTGGTTAAAAAAAAAAAACAGACAGAAAGTCAACTGCAAAATAAAAGGCACCAACTGCTTTCAAATTATTATAGGTGTTTTTATTCGCCACGGGCATAAAGCACACAGCTGTCAGTATGTCTATTGTTCAGCGGCCGTGTATTTCTGTCTCTTGTTTGCAGAAGGAGTCCTGGAACATTCCTGAGCTTCCTCTGTCACACCAGCGGTCCATTAGTGGCCCTTGAAATGGATACTCGGCCCCTCAATCATGAAATGGTGGAATTACGCCATTAACATTATTCTTATTACCGGTTTACCGCTGAAATCGGACACGGTATCAGAGTCCCCTTGTAATGCGAAGAATGACATATTAGACAATATCATCTTGAAGAAGCTTAAGAAAGCACATAAAAGGTCCTTTTGAGGTGTTATTATGCCGCCGTAGTTTCCGTTAAAGATGTCTGATAGTGTGACTTTAATCTGTGCAGTCGTCCAGCCCCTCGAGGAGAAGATTTTGGAGATTGCTGTGCTCTGAAAATATTTTGCATTTGCCCTTCGGTGTTTGTTGTCATTGGCACTTCTCTGTCAAGGAATACTCCCAGTTTTCAGGAGCCTGTTTGGATGTTTGATCACATTTTTCTACCACCAGAAGGAAGGATCAGTTCAGATCTCTTTGAGTGTTTTTAGACAAGGTAATGAATCTTAATGTTAGTCAGTCTGTCGTTGGTTCACCACTTTGATCCAGAGTGAAATATATCCACAACTACGAATGGTTTGCCATGAACTATTGTGAAGACATTCATGATCCCCAGAGGGTGAATCCTTAGGACATTGGTGATCCCCTCACTTTTCATCTAGCATCTCCAATAGATTTACATTTGTGGTTTGAGGGTCTTTAGCTTTTGCACTGTGACGTTTACATAGTGCCACAGAGGTTTTGAGCAGCGACACTTACAAGAGGTTAACAGGTTTTAACAATCAAAACCTTTGCATTTGATTGGACAGCTAAAAAGTGGGCGCATATATTTGTTAAATAGGTGCACAATATGACTAGGGATGTGATCTTAAAGGCATGTAAAGTCGGGCCATTAAACTGCCGTGACATCATCTCCAACGGGACACTTGCTGAACCTTTTCACCGGCAACCAATCAGAGGAACGTCTGCACTTTGTCACAGTGGATGCCGTGGTTTGTCTCATGTTGCGCTAGTGACGAGTCTATCTGACCAAGCACTGTTTTAACTGTTTTAACATACAGAGTGATTACTAGTTCTGTGTAAGTCATAAATATAATTACAAATTAAAATAATAAAAACATATTATTATTATTATTATTATTATTATTATTATATATGTTGTATGTTCTTAAACAAAGATCTGTACAGTGTTAATAGTAAAGAGGAGGGAATATTCAAAATATTGAGTAAAGAAGTAGTGCATAAAAATGTGCTTTGGATGTGGAGACGTGTGTATCCAAAGGACTTGATCAGTCTGCCTGGCATGCATGCTTCCCTTTTAACATACAACAATTATCCTCTGGCAGGACCGTAAGTCAATTTTAAGAGCACACACCTATAGATACAGAGTGATGCAGAACCAACCGCAGATCCTGTGACTTTTATCATGAGGCAGATTTAGAGAACGGCACTGCTCTGTCCAATTGGACTGCTTCCAACATCGACTGGTAAGTTGCCTATCAGCAGCAGCAGGAAGGGGAAAGGATGAGATAAGCTATGCGAGGCAACGACAACAGGCAACATTGTCCTTTTTTGCATTAACAATGTTTGGGCTCAATATTTGATCAGGAGCTTCCGACACAATATCAGACTCAGCCGAAGAAAAGCAGACTGACCACGTTTCAACAGGAAGAGTGAGGATGAAAAGCACAGGTCAGCGCATGGCAGCGTATGTCAGCGAGTGCTGCGTTTAACAGGCAGCACGCAACGGCAGAAAGCGCACAGAGAAAACATGGGTTGCCTGCGGCTAACCCGAAGGTATACTTTTCAGTTATAAATGTCCGAATCAGAAATAGTGCACAGTGTGCCATGCCGCTGTCACAAAGCTCTTATTCAGAGGTGATTAAAACCGAAGTTCATGCCACATGTACTGAGCTGCCTGGCAGAGGAACAACATTTTTCAAAGTGTGAAATTCATTCATATTCCCCATAAATACTCTCCTCGCAGTGACAAGACGGTCTGTTCCAGTGATAAGTTGGATAAACGTCACTTTAATTTGTACCAGCAGTGCACCGGGCTTCATCATCTGTACGTATTGAGCGCCGACTCCTTCGTATGGCCTCCTAATAGAGATTGATGCGTTTAATCAAACGTTCCCTCGGCCGTTGCCGTTCCAAAGATTTTGTCCTGGTTATCATAACAATAATGTCTAATGACGTTGCGATGGCAAGCGGCAGAGCAAGGGGCGAAATCATTCAAATCTATCAAGAGTACATTAAAGTAAGTGTACACTGAGTAACTGACCAGTCACCCATAAGTCACACATGCACTGTAAAACAACACTGAGCCATATTAAAGTCTGATTAGAGTCTAATGAGGAGGCCGATTCAAGTGGTCAGAGTGCAGCGTGCTCGTCCATTAGTCCACATCCACTGCACAGTACACGGAGCGCTCATGCTTTAGTAGCAGCATGACAAATGGCGCTGTAGGCCGGGGCTGCAGAAACATCAGCTAATGTGCTTATTTTTTCATGCTGCAGAAGGTAACTCATTTTAGATTAAAGGAACACTTTGCTCATTTTCAACTTTATTTCCACATGTCAAAGTACCGTACAGACGTATCGTGTTCTAGTAGAGCTGTTGCCAGCTGATCTGGTTCACTTCCACCGTCCGCTGATATATTCTCATTACTCTCGTAATGTTGTGTCGGGTTTTGGCGGTCCCTGTGGACAAAGGCGGTAGTGTTTCCCGAGCACCAGAGGTCATTTTAATGCAGCGGTGTCTGAGCAATTTCCCCCACTCTGTCCTGGTTTTGGTTTTCCGGTGCCTCCCTTCCCTCCGGCGAACCCTAGCGGGTCTCCGGCAGCGTGCCGTCGGTGTCGGCTCCCACCGGGGGAGCAGCGAGGCGAAGCTCTGCTCCTAGCAGGAGGAGGAGCCCTTCCCCTCCCGCCGGAGCTCCGACTGCAAGTCGAAGGCAGCAGCAAAGCCGGATCTGACATTGAATTGATACTGTTTCAAACTGAAACTTTAACTTCAATACGCTTGTATGAGCTACTAGGAAGTGCTTCAGATTTACTCAGGTTGCGGCTTTGACTGAATGTTAGCTGGCACGATAAAGGCTGAGCCAGCAGCAGCTGACCGCTTCCTCAAGGAGTAGAAAATACAGATTACTCTTTCTATAATGCAGGATAACATGGTATAAACATCAGTGATTGGAACGGGTGGGAGGATTATCCGGCTAACTGATGAGCTCAAAGGCTATGGAGGAAAATGTATGAGGAGGGCTGCTCTCTCTGATCCACGTTCATCGTAGACCATTTTGAATGTTTGTCAGATTTAGTTTCCCACATCGGAACAGAAGGATTACGACTGCACGTTAGTGACAATGGAGACTGGACACTTGTTAAGATGACGAGCATCTCAACTGTGAGAATATATTTATCTCACCGTACCTCTGTTGACAGATGTACCCTCTGTAAAGAAAGTGTCATGTGTCATCATGAGTCATTTGCTGACGTTATGATCGATGCTCGCTAATTTGCAGCTCTAATATGGGATGTTCTTCTCCCGGCTACAGTAAAAGCTTCCCGTAACAGTACAGTCGAGTCTCAGGCAGAAACAGTTGCAATGTACACCTCACACATAACGCATTCTGGCAGTTGTAAGCACTGTGAGGAGGCGGGATAGCAATCTCTCTGTCGGTATGAGTACCGTTGATGAGGCTGTGGATTCAATGGATTCCAAGCACCACCAGGACAGACTGGACATCCACATTTACTGCTGCAAATTGTTACTGCAAGTGCTGTGAGAGTGTCAAATGGCCTTGGGTCTGACCTTTGTCACATGACGTCCTCCCTCTCTTTCACCTCATTTCCTTTCACCTCTCTACTTTTACTTTCAAATATCTGCAAGAATGCCTTTATATACGAAACTAATTATGAGCTGAGAGAACATCTTAGCTATCAGTCGGTAATATGATCATTGTTATAGTTTGAACACAGTGTCTCCAAAGGCTCCGCTCTTTTAGTTCAGAAGGTTATTCAAACAGCATTATTTAAAATAATGAACTTAAATGCTGAGTTTTTTCCAGACTTTTCCTTTCTTTTCTAAATCATGCTTAAACTGTGCGAAAGGGAATTTATTTCAGCAATTCAGACATACAGCTAATGTGTCCTGTGGATCGACTGTGGAGGAGATCTTCCCTCAGCTGAACGGCTGGGGAAGCACTTTATACCAAAGATTGATCTGATGTCTGAATGCAGGCACACTGTTTGGTTAGTAAATCTCTGCCGGGCAGGGTCGACTCGACTGCACTTTCTGCTGCGAAAATGTGAAACGTGACCCAGTGTTGTTCCTGTTTCTGTAAACCTAGCTGTCAGTGAGAATTTAAAGTTTGGGATACAGCTTAAAATCTAAAAATGGCTCATTGGGAGCCTGGAGGTCTGACAAATAAATAGAGGAAAACATTTTAGACTTTTAAAGAAGTGAGAAGCCCATATTGTAACTTTATGTGATTGCATTGCAAATCCAAATTGCTATGTCATGTAGAATTAACGTAGAGCACGTGTATTGTCAGCCAGTGTCTGCAAGCACATAGTAAATATCTTCTTTTTTTCCATCACGATCTAAGCTCTGCCAATGGCGTTAAGCCGCCAGTAGCTCTGCAGACAGGATTAAAGCGTCCTCCTCGGGTTTCGCCGTGAGTCATCCATCAGATGAGCTAAATTATTTGTTGTTTGTGCACTGAATGGGTATGTGGATTCCTGAGCCAGCAGCTGGGCGAGCAGGAGCGGCCTAACAGCACTGGTAGATGAGATGGATGAGATAGAGGCTGGAGTGCAGGTAGAGTTAGGGGTCTGCTCCGAAAGTCCCGAGGGCCGGCGCATTGATCTAGAGATGTCTCCTTCAAAGTCTGCATATCTCCTATCTGACTAATATTGACTTTGCCAGATTTGTATCTCCATCTTCTGATGTTTTGTCGGCCTTAGCAGCGTCACCTCTGACCCTATTTCCCGGCATATGTGGCTCCATTATGTGGCTCCATTATCAGAATTGGTAGTCCTTCCTCATAGGAAACAATGCAGCGTCTTTGCTGGTTTGAGGCTAACTGAATTAGCCTGAAGACACATGACTTTGTTCAAGATGACCATCAAACGGGCTGAACTTTTACCTGCATGTCTGCAGTGTAGCTGCAAGATGAGTCCCATCTGAGAAAACAAGATGGGTTATACAGGGGTTCCCTAGTGTACTGGATGGATAAAACATTACATAAATTACATTGTCAGCATCTATAAAAGAAGAAGAAAAATTAGACATAAAGTATGTACGACTGTACGGCAAAGAGAACGAAAACGTAACATATGATTCCAGCGATTAACTTTAAAATCAAGCTTTTGACAAGCAAGTGGAAGACAATAGCAAGGAGGAACAGAAATGTCAGTCACTCCTTAATCCTAATAAACATTTCACTTTTAGTCCACCTCTCTCCGACGTGTTTTAACCGATTTAAACCTCCTCGTGTAATCTTAGTAACCAGAGGTCCTGTGCTCTGTTTGTTGTTTGGGCCTCACATATTGCACAATCAAGGATCCTGAACCAAAACAGAAAGAGGAATTCCTCTCTTGTTTGTTACAGGGCCGGATTATATTACAGGTGAACAAATACACAGAACGTCCAGATGGTGTACAGTAAGGGAGTATGAGCATATTCCACCTGATCACCAGTGAGGATGACTGCAGTGAGGCAACGCTGACTGACTGACGGACTGACAGACGTGACTTTGGCTCGTGATGCGTTTTGTGCAGTGGGAGATTGAGACCTTCCTATCTCACATTCAGTGTTCAGTTTGTACAGCTTCCTGCCATGTGTGGTGCGACTGAATATGAGCCTAAAATCTACTTAAAAGTAGTTACTGTCTTGTACAAAATGTATACTTATACATAGTATATTTGTATTCATATACGTATATGTTCAACATGTACAAAAACATGTTAACATTGGAAGTTTCTACAAACCATGGATATGTTGAATCTCTTCTTTTCTGAATCAAAAATAAGCTTCATATCAACATTACTTCATACACGTAGATCAACTTTATCGTGCTTTTGCCTTTTCGAAACAGCATTCTTAATTTAATTTAGGCAACAATAGTACTTGCTCAGGATTAAGCAACTAAACTACTTAGTTTGGTTTAGGCAACACAACTACTTGCTCAGATTTAGTAAAATATCATGATTTTTTGGTTTCACATGGGAAACGAACACCCGCATCTCAGCTGAAAGCCCCGTGTTTGATCCGTCCGACCCCCGACTCCATCTCCTACCTACGGAGACTTGTTTTATGGGAACGTCATTTTAAGGAGACCAGGCTGTTGATCTCGATTGTGTAATCTGTTCAAAAATCTTGTGCAGTGACTTTGACGACAAGACTCCAGGAACTCAACGTTTCAGAGGTGCTGGCAGGGGGATTTTTTTTTGGGGGGGGTGGCGGCATTTTTTGCTTTTATTTGACAGTTTTAGAGACTGAGCCTGGAAATGGGGGAAGATAGAGGGGAATGAGAAGCAAAGGTCTCAAGGATAACATAGAATCCTGGACTCTGAGATAATGTGGGATGTGCTGTCATAATGTGACAACGAAGGCGCTCCAGTTTTTTGTTTTTTTTCACCTTTGGACAGTGGTAGCTGTTTCTCCCTTTTTGTATGCTAAGCTAAGCTAACTGTCTGCTAGCTGTAGCGTCATATTTAATAGACAATTATGAGAGTGTTATCGATCTTCTCGTCTAACCAAATTTCCAAATTGTTGAACCGTTCCTTTCAGCGTGAGTACATCTTTAAAGTAAATAATCCTTTATTTGAAAGTGTCTCCTTCAAACACTATCCACCATTGTGAGCCAGCTTCGTCAAACCAGCATGTCACATTATCCTGGTGCAGAGTGCGTGTAAAGACACCTGTAACTTCCACTGAAGGGCCTGTGTCTGTCCCGCGGCGGCGGATGCTGTAGCTGCTGTAAGAGCCACAATAGACAACATGTCACCATAATCCCAGTGACAAGAGAGCTAAGAATAGAAGCCAAGTTGATACTGGAGACGGGCATGAACAATGGCGAAGGAGGGTGGAAATACACTTTCAACACGCACAACGGCGTATTTTAAGCCTCGACAAGGCTTTGACATAGTGATGCTGCTCACCTTAATGGCTCTTACAGGTTTGTAGCCTCCAGTCCAGGCTCTCTGGCGATGAAATAACACATCCGATGACTGTTCTCAGTGTTAACGCAACAGCCTGTCAGTGGTTGGTGCTCGTATGCTGCCTGTGCGTTTGCTCGGATGGTTGTCAGCGTGACAGCTCGCCAGCTGTTGGTACTTGAGCTGAAGCCTCCCGCTTGTTAAGCGACACAAAACCTTTTAGGTTCAACGTGCACAACGACTGATACGAGCGCCTCGGCCGGCAAACTCTGCTGATTGTGGGGTCAGAAATCATTTCTGACCTCGTTGGACCCTTAACAAACGACTCCCAAGGCATCGGGGGCAGCAGTCATATCCGATGTGCTGCTCTGTCCATGCGAGACACATGTGCTACAACTTAAGTCGGAGGAATAAATCACGCCGTATGAGGAGGATTTCACATTAACCCCTGTATGCCTTGTATTCACATGGGATCTCCCTCTGGCTACAGGGATAAATAACATCCAGGGAGCCCTATAAACTCTTACACAGCCAAGGATTTATTCTTCCGCCTGCTGAATGGTAATGAGATCAGCCGGCTTGCGGGGCATGAGGCAGGTATGAATGTCAAATGATGACGTCGGTGCAAGCAGGACAACAATGCAAGCGCCTGTGGTGTAACGCCACGCTACCCTCCACACCTCAGTGCCGCACATCCTTCAAGGTGGGACTCCCTTTTGCACCTCGAGGTAATAAATCAGCTGTCAGGGTGGCGGCGCAGAGGTGTCAGATACTGGGTTGCGAAAGCAAAAAAAAACTAAAAGCAAAAGACAAATGAAGAAGGAAAAGGTAGTGAGCGAGCGAGCGAGCGAGCGAGCGTGGCCGGGTCAGAATTCACCCAGGTGCAATGTGGGAAATCTGCGAGCCTCCCTTTCCTGGTTGCCCAGGATGTGTTTGAGCAGAAGATATATGCGCCCCTCTGCTTTTAATACCTCTCCATGTATATATATATATATAGGTTGCTGCCGCGCCAATGCAGAGGGCATGTGAAGTAGCTCTGAATGCCTCTCTGTAACGCTTTTCCATCTGCCCCTGTAACTTTAACCGCGTCCCATCAACCGCAGCGCTCAGCGGCCTGTCACTACAGAGGCAGCAGCATTTAGGAGCTGTCACAATGTACACATAAAGCTCTGTGTGCAACTGTGATCCCCTCCTCCTCCTCCTCCTCTCAGTCTCTGCCTATCACTTTATGAGACAGGTAGAAAGATACAGCGGGAGTTCAGATGTCCGCGGTGGGAATTGAAGAAAAGGGAGAAGGGAGGGCAGAAGGTGGGAAGGGAAGAAGGAGCAGAAGAAAGTCAGGTATGAGTTGGAAAGAAAAGGCAGACAGGGGGAAAACAAGGTTAAAAGGGGAAAGAAAAGTATAAAGATATCAGTTAAAAGGGGAAAGAAAGAAAGTATAAAGATATCAATGAAAAGAGGATGAGAAAGTAAGTAACATGAAAGAAAGTGAACAAGAAGGGAAGCCAGGAGAAAAGTATGGAAAGAGGAAACAATAGAGGGAACAGAAGAGATGGGCACAGGAGTGGAGAGGAGGAGAAACAAGAGGACAGAAAGAATGAATGGGAGGCCAGAAAATGTGTGAAAGAGAGATGGTAAAAAGGGTAAAAATGGGAGAAAGGGAGGGAAGAAAAATTGAAGGAACATTGTACAAAAGATGAAAAAAAGGTAAGGGAAGCAGAACAAATAGTCCAAAGAGAAGAGAGAGAGGGGAAAAGGGAGTGGAATCCCCTTTTCAGTGTGCTTTGCTAACCCGAGCTGTTTAACTTCACCGATTCACTCAAAAGCCTGCGAACATGTCCATCGACCCTCCGTAGAGAAGAACCATCTCGGAGTGAGTGAACACTGCTGCTCAGGCTAACAGCTTCTGGCATCTCCAGACAGGAATTTCTTCTTGCCCCTGTGATCGCAGCAGGCTGGGATTTGGCCACGGAGGGAGCTACAAAGAAGCATGTTATTATTATTTTTGTGGCCGCAGAGTTCGGAGCCTCCACCGCCCCGCAGCGGGTTATATGACTGCGCTCCTCACACTAATTTCCCTTTTTCTTTTCCTTTTTTTTGCCTCGTGCACCTCAGCGTCAAATCATTCAGAGAGCGAAACACACACAGAGTATCAGATCATGCATCGGTATCAGCGTGAGGGAGGGGTCGGCCATCCGAGCTCTTGAGCTCTCCCAGGTGGGGCCGCACGGGCCAATATATGTCAACCAGACGGTTTCTGTGCCTCTGACTGTAATCCATACAGCTGAGGATGAAACGGCGGGACGTAAACATCCAAGAGGTCTGTGTGTGCGTGTGCGTGTGCGTGTGTGTGTGTGTGTGTGGCCTGGCTCACTTTCACACACCCAGCCAGCCATTACTGGTTTTAGAGCCGGGAAGGTGACCATGAACTAATAACAGCGCTCATTCTAGGTGGGTCACAGCTGTTGAATGAACCGCTCCGCGTTCGCTCTAAAAATACCAGCGTTGACACAGGGAGTAAGAAAAAATAGGAAAAAAAAAATCTAATTAATGAAGCCCTCTGTCTTGATTTAGTGCTGCCAGCCTCGGCTGGAGTTTTCACATCCTGTGAGATTTCATTCAGAGAGTATCTTACTTCTTATTTTTGCTCGTCTTTTCCCCCCCAACCCATTTCTCGACGGTGTGATATTATATGCGCTGCTCCCACTGTGAGCAAGGAGACGAGGCCCTCCAGGTCTGCGGCGCCCCTCATTCGATGGTCATATGGTGGAGGAACACCGTGCAGCTGGTATCTCACCAATCCCGGGGAGCTCTCACTGGTTTTAACAACAAACACACGATGTCAGAGGTGGAGTTAATGGTTTTTTAGCCATACTTTGAGAACAGTGGGGTTTTCCACTGTGGGAACACACGGTGGGCTTAGCTGTAATATGGTGTAATGAGATCTGAGCGGGACCTGTGAGTGTGAAGGGGCTGTCCACACTGCAGGCTGCCTTTATGGGCTGCTAGAAAGACGAGATCAGGCTGGCACCGCAGGTCAACAAGTGGAAGGCATGTGTGGGAGTGTGTGTGTGTGTGTGTGTGTGTGTGTGTGTGTGTGTGTGTGTGTGTGTGTGTGCGTGTTCACCTACAGCCAGTGTGTGGGAGGGCATAACATCCCATTCTTAATTAAAACCGCATCGCCTCCGTTTTCGGTTACAGGTGGGAAAATGTTTGTTTTTTTTAACTTTCCGCGCTGTTATAAACAGCATTAAAGCTGCCTTCAACTTTTTATGTGCCACACATACACACATGCACAGGCACCAGAACACATATGCCCACACACACTAGCGCTCCTTGTTCAGACATGACATTAAAGCCCGGAGCTCAGTGATAATTAGAGGTCATTCCAGTGACAGCTGGCGCAGGGCACCTCGGCTAGAGAAGGGTGATCCAGCATAGAGCAGGCTCTGCTCTCTGATTGTGGAGAAGGCTGAGAAACGGCTGCAAAGTAAGTAAGCATTTGTAACAAGTGTGGTTGATCTCTGGCTTCAACGAGAAAGGCCGTGATGGCTTTTTCATTTTTATGTGAGGCATCACACTGATCAAACATTTTCAATGACTTTCTTTTAAACTCACTCTTCTCGGTCTCATACTTCATTAATTGCTTTCAGCCACTCTCCTCCTGTCTCCCTCCACGCTCGACACCATCACACCTCTCCAGACACCACTCATTCGCAGTTAACCTCAAATGGACAATCATTGTAGGAGCCTTGATGTCTCTAGTTTTTACTATTTCATAAATACTTTGTTTTCAAAATCTGCTCCCAGTCCAGCATTGATAGCCTTCAGTTTGTTTTTAGGCCTGATAACAATTTAGAAATGCACTGAAACCAGAGCCAGGCTGTAGCTTAGTAGCCTATTTGCACTCCTGATGTTACTGTATTTGCAAACAGCACAATACGGTTTTAGGGACTGTAGTTTGAACAACAGTCAGCTGTATTTTTACACAGTACTGCACTCTATATAATTTAATTGAAGAACAGTAATTTCATTTGGACATTTTAAAGTTTGAAACAGCTGCACTGTATTTACATCGAATGAATGTACAAATGTCAATAAGTTG
Organism: Myoxocephalus aenaeus; assembly: GCA_038501785.1. Taxonomy (NCBI): domain Eukaryota; kingdom Metazoa; phylum Chordata; class Actinopteri; order Perciformes; family Cottidae; genus Myoxocephalus; species Myoxocephalus aenaeus. Next base: position 2,650,035 of record JBAMJR010000175.1, on the reverse strand, counting down.
GCAATATGCAAATAATGAAATAAAAAACATTTGGTTATAATAATACCACTTATAGTGATCAATTTGACTCCATCGCGTTTAGGTTTCCACCGTAGAAATCCCCTCAAACAGACGCCTCTAAAGCAGCCTCCCGATCCATGAAGCGTACAAACCTTAATGACATCTGGTCTGTAAGAAGGAGCAACCGCTTTTGCAACCCATTAAAGTCTAAACTTCTCTCACAGACAAACAATGGCCTTCTGAGCAGAGTGTCCCAGCTTGTAAAGTGTGAATGCCTTTTCAGCAGGTCATCCGTTGGCACTACGTTTTATAGTCCTCTTCCTGTTGCACATTTTCACAGCCAATTCCTGTCAGCTTCATCGCACCTCCATTGTGCTCCCTCGACTTCAGTCCGTGCAGCGTGAGGCCTCTGATTGACAAATCAGAGGCCTGTTCAGTATTTCTGTTCTGAGATAAGCAATATATTTAGATATATTTATATATATATATCCATGTAAATACTACATTTACATGGAAAGAGAATCTCCAGCCATCTGTGGGAAACTGGACGCTCATTGACTGGCCTCCGGTTGCAAATTAAGCTATCAACATTAAGACATGACATATTGTAAACCTTTAATAACCTTTAGGAAACAAGCTGTGAACACAGCGCTGACATATTATTGCCTCATAAAGTTGGCCAACTTGGCAAACGGACGCTCATTTACACCGAGAACCATTAGAAGTTATTTGGAGCGGTGTCTCTTGGGGATGTAGGTCTAATATTTAACGTTTAGCTCTTTATTTGGTCTCCACCGACCCCTGAGAAAAAACATCTTTCTCTTTCGCAATGGAACGTTCCACTATGTTCATGTCTGCCATCGCTTAGTGGTCATGAATGTAGCGTGCACTTTTCCGCTGAAAGGTTTTTTGGTGGAAAAGGATGCTGAGAGTGAATAAAAAAAAGTGTAGAATGGGGGGTGGACTGTCACAGAGGTTAATTACACTCCGGTTCAATTCTACTTCCAGTTGGCGATCCGCTCGTGTCGACTTCAGGAAAGTGACGAAGAGTTCAGTTGTAACGTCAGCTGCAGACAATGAGCCAGTGTGCCCGCTACGCAGATCGTTGTTCGCTTGTCTATTCCAAAGTTATTAATATTGAACCAAATTGCACGGTCTTCGACAAAGCACTCCCTCGGGTCTCCAGCAATACACCCAGCATGGAGGCATGGTGGGATTGATGTTGGGTCGGTTGGTTCTCAGAGCGTCTTGCTATAATTTCCCCAGAGTGTCAGAACTCGTACTACTTAACTTCTTACGCGTATTAAGTGCATCCTAGAAGTCACTGAAGAGGTTGGTGGGCTCATGGCAGTTTGAGCAGTTGAAGTCATGGAGAAAAGTATTACATTATTATAAGTATATGGTTTCGGTCAGCGTTGGCCTTGGTTCCAGACCTCTGACTATCCACGTCTCGGATTTTGTGAAATAATTCTGGAAATGCTTGTCCAGTGTGAATATCAGGCTGGGTCAGCGTCAGATTTGCACCATAATTCCAAGGGATCATGAACAATGATTGTCTTGGAAACCTTTTTAGGAACATTTCTGGCCTCTTTTCCTCACCTAGAAGCGCAGCCAAGTCAGATCGGAGTTGGAACTGGAAAAACAATAGCTATTGGTACCATATGCGTTTTTGGAGCTGCCGACGGTTTGAGGGTGTTATAAAGGTATTCATTTCAAAATATTAGATTTTATGGTGGGAGTTCAGAATTTTGTGATGAATTATGGCCTTCTTTTGTTGAGGAAATCAATTCCTATGGAGGTATTAATTTAGGGTTTGACAGAGCTCTGCTTCGGAGTCCTGAACTGTCTGACTAAGTCAGTGTGTGATCAGACAGTTCAGATCATACAGGGTCCTTAGTAAGGCATTTAAATCCAACTGCTCCTGTCCTGCTTGGCAGCTCCCAACTGTGAACATGTCCAGCTCTATGAACGTGAATGAGTGCAGTCCTGAACAAAACACCGGACCTGGACAACTAAAGGTAGAAATACCCAAAAGAAGTCGGAAAGCAGTTCAGGGCTTGATGAAACCGTCCCCGAACACCATTGTTGAGAATTATATTCCGGCTGCAGCATTATTGGTCCCAATACCTGAGATACACGAGAGCGCCCCTCTGAAATCAAGGTTAACGGGTATCAAAAACTTTTACAATCTGTAAAAACGCTTCACCTCTCGTCTACCTCTGACGGAGCCAGACATTTTTTCCACTCTTTAGCATCCCTGCTTTTTAATACGGTCCCTCCGAAGCTGTTCTCCGAAGATTCTTTTCCTACGTTTGTATTTTCCTCTTCAACAGAAAGAGGTATCACCTAACGCCCAACACGGCGTTTAAGGGACCAGCTGCAGGAAAGAGAAGAGGTCGTGTCTGGATATGACCTGCGGCAGTGGTGGAGAGATAGACCAGATCCGCCATCGTGCAGCCAAAGGCGGGCGTGGTGTCCCTCGCTCGGCTCCCCAGTGACCTCTGGGTAGAGAGAAGCCCTTTTGGTCTTTTTCAAGACGTTAATGGAATCTGTTCTCATGTCCACTCATTTATTTAAGTTCCTCTCCAGACATTTAGGAGTGACTTAGACAAAAACACACAAGAAACATAGATTTATTCGTGGCCTTGGAATGGTATTGGTCCAAGCATTACCTCTGCACATACCTCCAACCTTTTTACCATTATCACAAAATAACAACATGTAACGTATGTCCCGTGACCTCTCGGTCTCCCTTTGACAAAAATGTGATGGGGTAATTATTCCAGGAGGAGCACTGTGGGCTGCTGTGCTCCTGCAGGCTGCACTCGGAGTCAGGGAGCACTAAATCTCGGGGGATTTTCTGTGCTGAGCTGTGCTGTGTCCTCCCTCAGAGCAGACGTGTACATTTGGACGGGGATGAATCAGACTATTATTAATTATCCAGCACGCAGGTCAGCGGCGCCATAAATAACCATCGACTGACAGACGGATTTTAACCAGAAAAACAGGCAGGGTTTAGGGGGACTGCAGGGTACGTGGTAAACTCTGAGAAATTTGGATTTTAAGGATATTGCTACAGTGAAACACTGTCTTTTTTGAAGATTCTTGCTTCGACTCTAATCGGTAAAGAATGAGAGAGATCAGCGAGGAGAGACACAAGACAAAATAAACGTCTTGTCCTGGGTTTGAACCTGTGATTACCGGGGATGCACCAATCTGACTTTTTCAGTTACGATACCGACAGCTGAGTTTTGGGTATCTGCCGATTGTTAAAACAAAATCAAACAAATTTAGATGTAAATTTACTGAGTTTATTTTATTTAATTTTTTTAATCGAGCACCAGCAACTAAAATCTTAAAAATTTAAAGGAATTACAATTCAAGTGTAAACCTTTTTAATGGAGCGCTAAATTGGTCAAAACTAAAACAGGAATTAAAATAGTATATAATCTCAAGAGCATAATCGTCATCGATATCCGATCCTGTAAATCAGCATCGGCTCGATATGGGTACCGGTGCGTCCCTCGTGATTTCTTTATTCTACTCTGTTACTCAAATTGATATTTTTCCCTGCCTGGTTTCGAAATTCGAACCAGAAAATGGAAACATCTCATTTCCTCTAGTCATATTAAAATCTTTTCACGTGGAATTCTTTTTTTTCTCTTCTCAAACTTAGTTTTAACTTCAACCTTGAAAGCGATGTCTTTAAAGGTTCACCAGAGTACATCAGAATACAGCTTTCTTAGAATATAGTTTGGTCAAATATTTCAAACCCCACCATTTAAAGGTTATTATGCATTAATGAAGGACTCGCCTGTTTTGGATTTCTAGCTGGAATTTGTGGCGGCCAGTACGATCTGAAATTTGAACACCAACAGCGCCTTAGTGTTGCTCCAAACCAGCCCCGGGGTGGTTTTGTATTTTCCCCACCCACCAAGGCAAACAGAAGGCATGGGGGACATCAAAGAGCCCAGATGCCCTCGGGGCACCCAGGGGCCACAGCATATCTGAGTTCAGCCAACATTTCAGAATGATTCAAATCGCCTCCTCATCATCTTAACGCTTTCCATCCTAGCTGCCTATCATTTTCTTTAAAAAAAAGACGACTGTGAGGTCAATACATCCCATAAAGCAATAAAGGCATCAGCTCTGAGTGCGCTGCACAGTGAGACACAAATAAACCCAGATATCCATTTGTTTACTTAGTTCAGGCCGTGATTTGTATGCCTACTTATGGTCAGCACAAGTCAAATATGAGGTCAGTATATTTTGAATCTCCAACCTCCATCTCAATAGACCCCGAGCTGTGACAGGGCTTTCCGCTGCACATTTTGAAGCTGGGAGTCAGATAAACAAATATCTCCATCCTTTTTTTCTTGCCCCCGAGGTGTTGCTCATCGTTCTGCACATTTAGTGACGGGCGATTACAGTTTTAATAAGCGTGAGAGGCGAGGGCCTGTTGGCCTCCTCTTGTCAAAACATTTATACGGCATGCAAAAGCGGTCAAGGGAGAAAGAGTTGACTTTTATTTTAGTCCTCAGCCGCATTGCCTCAGTCCTCCCAGGGTTAGGACAGTGGGAGCATTTAGCGGAAGAGCTGCTCGACCGTCCGTCGGGTTGCACGGCGGGATGATTCACACTCGGGAGGAGAGAAGAGAAAACACCTGCACAATGTCATCGTTGTGCCATCTTGCTCGCTGATAGTTGAGTTCCCCTGTGCAAGTCAGGGTTTCGTAAAGTAAAGTGAAACAGCACCGTCTTAGTTACGAAAAACAAGACTTTCTACTGCAGGATAGGTCATCAGTTTCAAACAGTGTCTTGAAGAAACCATTTTAGTGTAAATATAAGTGTATATTTATTGCAAATTGGGGCTGACATACTTACTGCACTTGTGCACAATCAGTGGTGGAAGAAGAACTCACTATTTTTGACTCAAACCTGCAATAACTGTTATGGTTTTTTTGGCCACTTGTGGGCAGCAGAAACAAGTCGTGAACACAATGTTGTTACGACTAACTTATTGACACACTGGCCAGTTACTGGACAACTGGGGAATTGTAAATCCAATAGTCGCTCACTTTCAGCTCTGTTTTTGGTCTCTCCATTGCTAAAGGCTCCACCATGGCAGCTAGAGGTGTGGACATCTCTTGATTCTAAGATGCAACATAATCGTGAGTTTGGTCTCATTTCAGTGTGAGTCTTAACTGCGCTTTGCTGTCATTTGCTATCGTTATGGTTTCTCTCCTCTTTCGCCGAGGGCGGAGCTTAAACATACTCCATGTGCAGAGAGGCGGCAGTTCGCTAACTTGTTGCTCTCGCTACCAACGTTAGCCGCTCGGATTCAACAATGCTGGGCTGAAGGGGAAAAACGTGCATGCAAGCTGAAATTCAACTGTGGTGTTGTTCTGCCGTGAGACTCGGTGGCTTGAACCAAGTAGGAGTAGAAGAGCCATGAGTGGGGAAGGTCTGCTAGCCGCTAAGCTAATTCATGCAGTGCAAAATGCCGCAGGCAGTGTGCTGTCAGTGCCCTGTCAACCACAGCTGCTGTGAAAACCTTATTTTTGTAGAGCACACTTGTGATGCACTGCAGAAGGAGTCATGTTTTTATGTATGTATTGAGACGGCTCGCACAGATACTGGTAAGTTGCATCGTTTTATTGTTACACTGTTGTAGCCCAATTTGTGAGTTTAGATTCATCTGAATGCGTTCATTAATTGATGAAAAAGTAGAAAATTGAGGATGTGAAGCATTGAGATGCATAGAGAATCGTTGTGCATGCAAGTTGTTGGTGAATTGTAACTGAATGAAATTGTGAGGACGTTAAGGACTCACACCTCAATTAGAATGATAAAAACTGCACAGTACATCTCAGGAGCAGCCTTCCAGTCAGCAGTTTTCCCTTAACTCAAGTCAACAGGTTTTTTTAAATGTTCTTTTGGTTTGATGCCTGAATTAAGGTCTGTGGGTAACACAAGCTGAAGAGATTTTAGAGTTTTGTTCTACAATATATAATACATCAGAACATATCCCTCTTGTAAAATGCGAAGCTTCTAGGTGTTAGAAGTTACAACAAGTGGCTAAACGAGACAACAGAACATCATCGTGCCATCTAGTCTGCCTTTACAGCCTCGTTGTGTATCCTCGTGCTCAAGTGACCACGGTGTAGTTCTTTTACAGCCTTACGTTAACGTTTTACTCCTGGTTATTGACACTTCAAACATCATAAAATATCATTATTTTGATTGAATATCAATTATCTTGCTGAACAAAACTTACAAGTATCATGAACTTGCATTTGCCCAAGAGCTTATTTTCTGACATAATCACGAGGGAACCAGGTTAACTTCCATGGTTGACAGACAAAAATAAGTCGTCCCAGGTGGGTTTCTAGAACTTTACACCAAACACTGTTGGTTTAATTTAAATTAAATTAGTCCTGAAACATTATTTTCATGAATCAAGCCCAAAGATGGAGTGATATTTATTGTTTTGCCTATTTCCAACAACATCAAGGTTCATTTTAATATTTTTCGTTTCCTGTACTAATTTTCTTGGTCCTGCTACTTTGATGTGTCTTGTTCTGTCTTGATAAAAAATTGCCCGAATTTGCTGGATGCGAATAGAAGGATGTGTTTTGCAGTTTTGTTCCCCGTGGCATTTCTTTGCTGTTCGCTAACTTGCTTTGTTTACTTTCTTAGGCAGTGTTCTCAATGATCCGCCGACCCCTCCCTCTGTATTTCTGTCTTTGATCTGTTCCCACAAATAGAGGCGGAAATAATCAGTCTGTGATCATAAATGATCGTATGACTGTTTGGGGCAGCCTGAACCACAAATCTGCTAAAACGATGTCCACATTCCTGTGAAGTCAAACAATCTGTACTTGGATGAGCTGAAAATGAGCCGCAAGTGTTTAGAACACACCAACTTGAGGGCCTTTTTGTTTTGCACTCTTGATTGACAGCTGTTTACAGCATGCAAACTGTAACCAACTGAGATAATTAGTCTTCAGCTGAGTGTGAAGTGTGTGAAGTGTGTGGCGCTGCCAATCTTTTGTGGGTCAGATCGCACTAATTGTGGAAGATCTCGATCAAACAGCTATCCATCAGCGTGCCGACAGCTGGCGCATGCGTGGTGCACGAGCATTGGATGCCAGCAGGGCCGGCTGCTTGATTGCTAGTGAATGAATACAAGATTTGGGAATTGTGGTTAACCAATAAATTTCATTCGTGGATCACCATTCTTTAAAATCTAATAAAAGATGCCTTTTTTAAAATAACCGACTGAGAATGCACGGTAAAAACAAAGCTGGTCTGTTTTTGTCTTAATGATCCAATAACTACATCTCATGTTTCTATTATTTACAGCCCGTTCTCTTTCTGCAATGTTCTCTATTATTCGGTCTCTGCTTTGCATAAGGTTTGGTTCCATCTCTTCTCTTCAGCTGTGAGGAAAGTATGATGAGCACACAAGAAACAGCTCAACACTTGTCACTCTGACAGGCTGTGTTTACCCAGTTACTACGTTCGTCTAGGGAAAGCATCTCAGCACTATCTGGATATTAGACCTCTCACAGCAGCCCGTGGAAGGAGAGAAGGAAAATGGAAATCAGGCAACGCCTTTCCAAACAAACAGGAACAACTCGTGGGTCGATTGTACAACACAACGTCACACCAGAGCTGGCTGGCACTGTGTTATCGTGAGCCCGCGAGATGTTTAGCCAAAGAAAATGAACCAGAATGGATAAAAGCCCAAGAAGTGTCCGTAGAATGTTGTCTTCGTTCCATGGGAATGGGCTGAACATTTGAAAAACATTTGAAATTTGACGCTCGGCCCTCCTTCAAAGAGCGGGGCGCCACACTTTCACGCTTCTGTGACTTTGCGCTCTCAGGATAGTGTTTTATTGTCCTTTTTTATTTTGTAAATTATTAACAGATTCTGTTTTAGTTTTTTTAGGCCCCCAAGAAGACGTCAGAAACAAAGCATTCGTGTGAGAACAGCATAATAACAGTCAGAATCAAGGCCACAGAGAAGCTGCGTGTCCACCATGTGCTGGCAGCCATTTTGGGTGAAACTCCAGAGCTGTGATCCAATTGCACACTCTGTGCTAATCCTGTAAAGTGAAAAGCATGTGCGAATAGCCATACGGCCGTTAGTATATAAGAAATCAACTTTTATACAAACAAGGTATACAATATTTCTGAATTTGTAAACGTAGCAAAGAAAAAGCACAATAGGAAATCAATCTTTTTTTGTCTCTCTGAGATGTTCCTGGAGCCGTCTCACCATTGTCCACACTTTCTTTGTTGAATTGTTTTCCAGCTGTGAGTAGCCGCTCCATTTCTGTTGTGCATTGCATTGTGGGACAATAGTCTATCAACACCACTTCAAAAATAATTCAGCATGCCTACTGACATTGTTTAAGATACATATTCTTTATTGTTTTATTCTGTTTTCTACTTTTTCATATTTATTTATTCGACCACATTTCCATTGTTTCGCTCTGTTTTCGCACTTTGTAACTCGTTTGCAAACTGATCGCTCTTCAAAAGCAGCTTTGCAGGCCGCTGTAGAATTAGAATAGAGCTTGTTAGCAGATTGTCATGCTCTTTTGTGTCGACTAATCATCGTCATCAGTTTTCCAACAATATGCGCTCTCTGTATCTTCAAAGCGCTGCTTTGCCCACTTTCACAGAACGTCAAATCAAAGCCTCAAATTACTGCAGTTAATCTGCTTCCTGCAGAGTCGGAGGCAAAGAGCGGGGATGAGCAACACTTAAGAGGCATGTCTTGTTTCGTGCTTACAAACAACTCCTGAATGGGGCCAGATAATCCCATGCAGGTCTCTCACTTGGCCTCACCGGGATCCATTGTGAAGATGCTTCTTTGCGCTCCGGCTCCCCACAGCGGGGGGCGTTTTGCTGAAGCAGCGGGAACAGAGGAAGGCCGGAGTGGCTGCAAATGTAATCCTCTGTAGCTGAGAGCTCAGATTGAGTCTAAACTGATAAAACTGTCTCGGGGCTAACGACAGGCCACAGCAGGTACCCGGCCCATCCATTTTGCCGCAATAAAGCCTGACTTGCAGCCTGGTCCCCTGAGGCTTAAAAGAAAGAGTCAGCTCCTAAATCAGGCCGACCCCGCTGAGGGTCACAGCCACTGAAAAGAAACAAAGTTGCCAACCGCGGGAGATATGTGACTGCCTGTATGTCTGGTCATCCATCCATCTCTCCGTTAATGACACCTGTAACATGTGCAGCTCCGCCGAGTCCGTGGCCTTGATGGCCAAGGTAAAGAGGAGACATGAGGTGCTCCAGGGGTCAAGAGGGGAGGTCAGGAGGCTGTATTGATGTAGCTGCCCCCTGACCTTATGTCTCTGGAGGAGGGCTGGGTGCCATTCAGCTCCTGGCAGCGTGTGTCCACAGCCTGACCTGAAACCAAAGTCCTGCAATGGCCAAAGGTCTTCATCGGGCACCTCCTGGTGCTTCCAGGTTCCTCTGAACCCGACTCCAGTCGAGACACAACATGCAGCTCCCGTTCAGTCCCTTTCCCCTGTGATGCCAAGTAAACTTTTACAGAGAAAAGGACGGGCGGCTGAAAGATGACTTTGGCGAACCAAAGAGGAAATACCACAGTCGGATGAAGTGGCACCGTTCTTTCAGGATATTCGATGGTTGCCAAGGTAGTCGGGAAAAGTCAGCCTTGTCTTTTCTTTCAAAACTTAATTAGATGAATAATTTTGCTGTTTTTCCATGAAAACTAACAGACACGTTTTCTGCTACGTAACACGCACTGCCCCATTTGGCAAAATATATCAGAGGTAGACTTTCTAATTCTAATTTCCTTTAAAACAGAAAAAGTAGTCGAAAAAATTCAGTCGATAAAATTCAATTCAATGAGCTCCTTGCTTTTAAAAGAAATAGGTTATATTTCATTCCTGCTTCCTGTATACCTCTCATGTAGCAGAATGTATCAAAAACGTCCATAGATTTCAGGGAGATCGGTAGAGAATTAGGTCATGGACAAATGTATGTATGTGTGATTAGACTTTGTTTTGCATCCAGATCCAGGCGTGCATCCAGGATTTGCTTGCAGTGTTGCTCTAAGAATGTTCTGTCTGTCTACTACTGACATATCTCAACAACTGTTGGATCAATCATCATGTAATTTACGACAGATATTAAAGTTCCTTTGTGGATGAATTATTTTCACTTTTTACCAAATACCATAGGCTGTAAATAAGAAGTGGACATAGTCACTGTGACGTTACCCAATTTATTTTTATGGACGATGGTTTTGATGCCTCAAGTCCGGCATGAGTCCGGCATGAGTCCGGCGCTGTTACAAATCACGTTTATCAACTGAAAACACACGGTGAAAGGGTAAAGGTTGTAAGAAGAAAACGCGGACAACCTTCAGACCGGACAACGACCTGGTAGCGACCTGTCAATCTCAAGGTAGCCCCGCCCTAAAGCATATCTTGCTTTATGGTCTATTTGACTCTAAATGAGACCATCATTTACTAAATGAACATCAGGCTTTATTGAAGAAAGATTGAAACTAAACTGTTATTACTAAACTATAAAATGTTTACATTGTTTACTGAGTTAATAAATCAAGTGTAGACATGAACTTGAATACAATCTGACTTCTGGTGGTATTTTGTTGGACATCAATGAGAATGCAGGTTTAAGGCCCGACCGCATCGGCTTCACTTTTCAGACCCGGAGGTTGCCGCCTGCCAAATATCCCATCAGCCTCAGCTGTGCTTCGTGTTTAGTGCTAATTAACAAATGTTAGCATGCTAACACACTAAACTAAAACGATCAACATGGGGAACATTAAACTTGCTCAACATCAGCACGTTAGCTTGCTGGCGTTAGCATTTAGCTCAAAGCACCACTCCGCCTGCGGCAGAAATACTTGCAGATCTATCCCATAATTGGGACGACGTATAATTTGATGCTGATCCGGATGCAATAAAAAAGAACAAATTCTATAATTAAAATACATTTTGAGGAAGCGCAGCCTTGACAGAGGTATGATTTCTCTCTCGTTTCAGCTCGGTATGCAGCCAGCTGTTTAATTCACAGAAGAAAAAAAAGACAATTTCTCCATCAACACTGTGGCTACATGGCAATAACACGGTGAAATTATAATGTAGTATTGCTCTCAAGAATAAACAGAGAACAAACAAAAAAGTATGGCAAAGGAAGCCAGTCAGACTGGAGTCCCTTCCGACAGACCGCTGTGTCATGAACAGACCAACCTTCTCCCTGCCGTGTGATTTACGACGCATTCATTTGGAGCGTACAATTAGGACCTGTGAATTAGCTGAGTGCTCGTTTCTCTGCGCAGCGAGCCTGGGGGCAGCGGGTCTAATGAGCAGCTATCCCCCCCTACAGAGACACTGGATACACACCGCACCGCCTATCAGCAGGATCGAGTCGCAGCAGCCCCTCTGGGAAGAGTCACACTTGGGGATGGACGCAATGGACGCGGTGGGCAGAGTCGGCCAAGCATGCAAGCGGAATTTGCACGTTTTTTGGATTTCGCTTGCGTGGGAAATCATTGATTCATACGTAACCGCGTTGGATTTTATGATTTGAGTCATATACTGGTTGATGTTCCCTCACAGGGGACCAGTAAAGCTCTTTTGTAAAAATAACTCCCACAGTTTATTTAAGCTAAATTCTAGCGGTCTCTCCTGACCGCTCGGTTTTCCTCACACCCTCGGGTTCACCTTTATAGAGGGGGAAATAAAAGAGAGAGAAGGAAGACAAAGAAAAAGGGGATATAACTAATCTGGTACAGATAGCAAAGCTGAGCCGTAGCTTAGAAACGCAGACACACAGGCTGGGTCCAAATTGGATCGGGTGGATTTTGACTTGCCAGTTTTGGCTTACTCAAAGCTTTGGACTGCGTTCAGGAGAAAGAAAGAGAGAGAAAGAAATACAAACGTCAGGAACAATAGAAGATTAGAGACCACTGAAATGTTTGAGCTTTCTGTCCGGTGGAGTTAAACACCTGCTGGATTCAGTCCTGCGGCCGATGCTTACAGTTTCAGAGCATCTTTGTTTGGTGAGTGAAGGATCACCGGCATGTGACCCCTTTCTTCTGATCACAGCAAGCTAAACAAATCATCCCTAAATGTCAGTTCTGGGTGTTCTGGCTCACAAGGGCCAACAATTCTCCGCTAATAAGTCATATAACAGATGGAAAGACACGAAGGCTCGTGAAAGCAAATTGGCAAGGCCTTAAAGCGGTGCGGGCAAAAAGACTTCACTGTAAAAACACATCTGTCTGTAAGAGGAAAACGGCAGCATCCGGCGAGACGCTATAGATACACTGGCTAAATGATAATGCGCTGTCGGGCTGTGGCTGCTCCACCCGCCGAAAGGTGACAACATTTTCTTTTATTTAATTTTTTGCAGGTGGGGTGTTTTTTTTCTTTGTCCTTTTCCCCCCGCAGTTATTGCTGCTCATGCTAACTACACATGTCCCTCACCGATTTATTACAAAGAAACCACTGTTGCAGCTGTTACTGGAAAAGTAAAAACACATCACTTCCTGTGAACCGCAGGACTTTTTCCCAGGGAAGACTGTGTTCGGCAAATGTAAAAGATTCCATGCACAGGATATCGGTCAAGTTAGATTATTCCTTTTAAAACATTTTTTTAATGAGTGATTAAAAAATACAATGAAGTAAATCGGGAATACCAGTTTGCCTGGAATACCTGTGTTATGTGTGGCCATCTTTCAGTGACAGTGTTGCTTGAAGACACATTGTGCTGCAGAGGAATGCGGCTGCTTGACCTCCACAGATCGCTCCAGCAGGGCAGATGGGCCTTCACCCCGTAATCCCACCACACCAGGGAGCGACGGGGACGGCTCACGCGGCTCAGCCTCTGTGTAAAAGGCCAGAAACTCCCTGCAGGGACAGACTCCAATAAAAAATGTCTTTGTTCCCCGGTGAGCGCTACATCTCAGGTCCTCATCAATGCTGCGGTTTGGGGTTTCAAGAGAAACAAAGTACCCCGTGGCGGCTTTCACCTCGCGCTCTTTGTCAGCGGACTGAAGGGAAGACTGGAGTGAGATTATGCTGCTCACTGAGCTCTGACTGAGTTTGTAAAGCGGAGTCTTTTCACATTGATCTTTTCCTTCATTTATCATCTCCGTTATTTATTATCATGACTGTGTTGTGGTCGTGCTTGCCATGTCAATATATTTTACTTGACACTCTAGGGGATTTAGGGTCGCCGCCAACGATAACTTTCATTATCTGTCAATCTACAAATGTTCTCATTTAATGGGTTAGTTGATTGTTCTATAAAAATAATAAAAACAAGTTCCCACGGCCCGACGTGACATTAACCAAATTGCTTGATTTTTCTGACCAACATTCTCAAACTCCAAAACATTATTTAGTTTATTGTAATAGAAGGAAACAAAGTGACAACAATAAAAGCAAAATAAAATGAGGAATTAACTGATTTAATGATTAATCAAGTATTGCAATAGTTTGGTATCAATTAGCTCAACAACGGTTCGAATGAAATCTTATGAAAATATTGTTTAAATTTTTGTGTCCAGCAACTCGAGCGCCGGCAGGGCAGAACCTGTTGAGGCAACAAACTACTTCAAATGGTTTGGGTTCAAATACGTGTGTTTCATAAGTAAAATAAGTTTGTTACATAAAATATGTTTTTTAAATCTGAAATTAGTTAGTTTTTTCATGTAGAATAAGCTTGTTTGTTAGGTTAAATAAGAATTTTTGATTCATAAAATGAGCTTGTTTGTTACATAAAGTAAGTAAGTTTAATACACAACTTGCGTCTTTGTGTAAGCCGTTAAGTACGTCAATTACGCAACAAAATCAAGGTAGAATAAATCAACATTAATCTGGTTTCATGAGGGACATGAACAGTGGTCTCTTGGGTGAAAGTCTTGTCTTTGTTTGACCTTTCCATCCAGCCCAACATCTTCACTACACACGTTTTGTCGCTCTTTGTACTGAGTCACCTGACCTCCTCCGCCCTTCACTTCTGGATAACGTGTGTAACGTTTTGTAGGTATAAGTATGAACAGTGGATGAGAACAGCCTAATTGAATAATCTTCTCATCTGTAGTTATATTAAAGCTTAAGTTTGTTGTATAAAATGTCAAGGAATACTGTAAAATGTATTCATACTAATAAGAAAGGAATCAATGAACATTGCCCACATCATGTATTGTGTTGTTGATGACCTCGACTCAGAGGTCAAACAGACAGGACGCAATACGTCTCATGCAATCGAAATTTGACAAAAGCTGTAAAACAAGTCCTTGCTGTGTATTCCGACATCGGGTTTTTCACAGCTATTAAAAACAGAATCCCTCGCAGGTAGAGAAGTTACTAATCACACGCTGTCATCGCACTATCTGCGGCGGTGTGTGATTACAGAGAAACCTGACTTCTCTGTCTGGTGATTCTCAAAATGAAGGTTTGTTTGTTTCCGTTGCCATGGCGGGGAAAGAAAAGAGGGTTTGTGGCAGAATAAAGGCTCGGCCTTATCGGCTGCATAGTTTGAGACGGCCTTCTAATTAGCGCTTTTGGAAGCACTTTCGAGAACCCCGAGAGGAATTTGATTTGACAGCATGAATTATGGTGATACTTATTCTGCTGCTAAGTACTGCGTGCTCTCCTGTAATGATCCTGTGGATGTCAGACCTCTAAATCAGCTGTGAATACATCCTCGTCCGCATCATTCCCATGGAGACGTCTTTCTAGAGAGGCGGCGGGGAAAGTAGCTCTTCACACTGCCAAGTCCGTTTTGTTGATGATTCTTCAGATGAATCTGTTTACGTCCATCGGATGCCTCCGCATGTGAGAGAGGAGCGGCCGCAGAGAGAACAATGGGGAGCGTAAATATTTGATCCATCTTGCTTCTCCGCTCTGTCTAGCTGTCATTACAAATAGAGGGCGAGATGCAAAAGATTGCATGGCTCGGGAGCATAATGACACACAAACAGCTTGTGTGAGAAATGAAATATGATTTTAATTGAAGCATAAATGTTTACGACAGTAGAAGAAACATCAAAGCGGTGACTGAGCCCCCTGTATACAGCTGTGGCTGCTATCAGAGGCCGCTGATAATGTTTACCCCAGCCGAAGAAGAGAATTTCCTTGTTGCATCTTTAAAGCAAACAAACAAAACTTTTTGAACACTGGTCCGTCAGCGCGGAGTGTCTCAACATCCACTTCTCATTATTCAGGCCAGTTTCCATTCAAGTGAGACGCAATCAGAGAGTCCAGGACCCCTAACCCACAAACACCGAGGAACGCGGCAACGTCAAGCAACAATCAGCGGCAACAGTGTGAGCAACAAGTCACAGGTCAAAAACAAAAGGCCTCTTTGTTCTAGTTAGCGCAATTTTCAGCTTGGAATAAACTTGCGGTTCATGTGCCTCTGATTTTGAATAATTTTCTAGATTTGCTTATGAAACCGTCTCAAAATCGTTTAAAGTCTCTCCTCTGAGCAAAAATGTGTTTTGCTTATTGTTAATTCACTGTGCAGAATGATGTGTGTATGTATTTCTTCCACATTCGTCTGCTGAAGGTTTCTCTGTGCTCTCCTTAAATCTCAGTTATATTAAGGACACAAACCACCGGTGTGGTTCAATATCCAATTTACAGATTTGTGATGTAAACAAACATGAGGCGTGCGTCATCTAGTAACTGCATTATGACTGCAGGGCGACTTGTGTCGGGATCTCATTCAGTAACTTCTTTTCTCTGACCCTCGCCAACCGATCATTTACCGTTAACAGTCAGGATTGGTGTTTGTGTTGAAGAGCCTCACAAGCCTCCCAGCTGCAGCGTTAACCTGACGTACAAACCGGTTAAATCTGGAATGTATCGACAGCTGAGGCGTACGCACCCGTACGGGAGTCAGCAGCCACAGTGATTGCTTTGGACTCAAGTCAACTTCATGCAAATGGGATTATTTTTAGACATTCTAGTTGAAATTATGAAGTTAATTCACAAAATAATTTGGAAAATAACAGAAAATATAAAGGCAATAATCAATCCTAAAAATGGTTGCTAGCTGAATACATTTCCCCCAAAAGTTAATAACACTATGTATTTTTGTCATGATGAATGAAGATAATGAAGATGCAGAGGAGACTTTCACATGGAGTCGGCCCCGTGTGGAAGCTCCTCTAAGGTGTGGCGGACGTGCTCTGCTCAGATGATTTATCAGAATGGCTGCTATTAAGGTTTCACGCAACGAACGAGGGCGACCAGAGAGAGACAAATTTTTTTGCGACAATCTCAAACCAGATCAGAGTTAAAAAGCGGCTTTGGAATTCCGCGCAGTAGTTTCAAGTCTGTAATTGGTGATGAAAAGAGGCTGTTTTTCATCCACAGCATTTTGTTTTGAGCGCCTTTGTGCTCCACGGCTTAATGGACACTTTTGTTAAAGTTAGTCTGGCATCACAACAACAACTCTAGATGACATCCAAAGACCAGTCAGACTGGATTCCTAATGGGAGGGATCTCAGATGATCGCGTGTAAAATCTGTACAGCTGATAGACGTGGCCACGCATACAGTTCTGCACACGGCCCCATCCTCTCCCAGATACAGAGCTGAACACTGAGCGACGCTCGCGATACACAGTCGTCCTCTTCACAGTCCTCCTCTTCACAGTCGTCCTCCTCTTCACAGTCGTCCTCCTCTTCATATGCATTTGTTGCTGTGCAGCTTCTGGCGTCTTCCAAGGTTTTATGTTCCCAGAAGTGTGGAGTTATTTCCATGAGCGTGTGGGCAACCAAGTGACCACAAGAGGGCTCGGATTACTGTCAGTATTAACATCTCAATTTGTTACTTGTTTTAATATTAAAGAGGAGGAACGGCACGAAAGGGACAACGTATACATGGCCACTGTGGTTTTTGTCTGACTAGATTATTTCTGACATATTAATTTTTAACGATCAGATTCCAGCTCATAATTAAGTGCTGACTATATATCAATGGAATTATGCACGGTTCAAATGTCTAAATTCTAAATATGATTTAAAAAGAAAAACTTGCATGCTGTATTTATTCTTACATAAAGATTGGGAGTATTTCCATTGCCTCTCAGCGGCTTTCAAAATGGCGACGGCTGACTACAAAAGTGCTGTTTTGTATTTCAAATCTGTACTATATACAATGAGTTTAGCGAGGTAAAACAAGTACAATATTTCCCTCCTCATAGTATAATTAAATGTGGTAGTAACGTTACTAGCCACAGACTACATCAGTTTTCCATTATAGTTTTTACGTCCATCGTTATAATATTTCCAAGTCATCTCTATTGGGCTGTTACATGTCAGCTTCTGCATGTTTTGTGATATTATTTAAACTGCTGTCATTTCAGTAACATCCAAATAGTTCTCGTTAATTCCATGTACTTCATAGTTTTAATGCTTTTCATTTTACAGAGCTTGGACCAAATGCACCTGTCACTTTTCAAAGTTTTTATATAACGAAAAGTTCATCAGGTAATAATTTCCACTTTAAAAGTATTTTTTCTCCCACTGTTGGCAGCACGCAGGCAGAGTGCAGCCAGGGGGATTAGTCCACTGTCAGCAAGAGAAAGGGCAGAGGGGCGCACAGGAAATGATCACGGCCCCATGGAGGCAAGTCAGAGGCCAGCGCCGCCAGTCCAAGCTGCTGCAACCCCGGTGCTGAGGGAAACGAGGAAAGTGCAAGGTCAGTAGAGCGCTCGGAGAAAAGGCCACAAGAGAAACACTCGGAGAGGCCGACACGTGCAGAGAAGAGAGAAGTTGAAAAAGGGAAAAGAAAAACACAAAGCACACAAGAGCTTCATGACCTAGAGACTGACGTTGAGTTTGAGGATTTAGATTCGTTAAGTAACCTTGTCCTCTGCGTGGTCAGGAAGGGGGAGGTCGGCGCATAGGTGCTCATAAATCATACGTGCCGGCGATGGCTGCTCAGACACATTGCTCAGGCATGTGGAGAAGGAGGAAGTACGCCCGTCTGAAGCCCCGGCACGTCCCTCCGCGTAGAACCGAGGCTTTCTGCTGACCCGTTGAGCTTTTATTAGCAGCAGCCGCGGCCCTGGAGGTGCTAATTGATTCTGGCAGAAGAGCCAGTTGGACCGACGTCTAAATGTAAACAAGTGGAATTTCTTTATTATCTGATACGGACATCGAGAGGATCGCGGCAATAACAGAAAGTCAAAGAGATGGTCCGTCATTTCGCCCGTTTATCTTCCACTCAGCCGGCTCAGTTTCAGCTCTCCCGCATGAACTCGTCAGATGTGAGGGCAGAACTGAGAAACAAACTATCTGTCATCTATCGCGAGACAAAAAGCATAAAACAAATAGACAAAGATGCCATATTTAAGACAGGGAAAGCGCACACATGAAATGGTTCCTCCCAGCCGAGGCACCGCAGGGATTACAGAAAAAAGCCAGGCGGGGTCTTTTTCATGTGGCGAAACAAGGGGACCTTCTCATGTGCCCATCTCGGCTTTCATGCCTTCCTTTGACTGCCGGCGACGCAGACAGACTCTTCCTTCTCTACACAACCCCCCCCCTCAGCCAACGGTTCAGCTCAGAACTAAAAGTGACATTGCGAATAATTAGTTTCTCTCGTCTCGCCGCTGCCACAACTAACGAAACCCGGGTCTCGTTTGGCAGAGGAGAGGACGGATCTGTGAGCAATTGAGGTCTTGGCACTTTACGGAATTACGGCCCAGAGAAGATTTCCGACCTCTTCCTTCTCGGAATCTGTTCACCTTCGGCAGAAATCAACCGACTCGCAGCTCAGGGAGGAATTCGCTTTGCCAAGGTTTTCAGGCACAGATGTTGGAATCTAATTTGTACAAATTGCAACAAATGCACACTGACAGAGCAACAAGCTGAAAGAGTTAAGGTGGAGAAATGTAATAGCAATGAACACTCAATGGACTCCCAACTGAGTGTGCATGAACGGAGAGCAGGATTTTTAGTCCTTCTCGGGCCGCCCAAACAATCTCCAGTCCTCCATTCGTCCCCACGTTAATCAGCCTCTATTCGAGTCCTTTATGTGGCATCTGCGCTCTGACCTCCATATAAAACCAGCCGACCGAAAGTGTCTGCACATGTGTGTGTGACAAGGAGAACTCAAAGAGTGCGCACGCAAAAACAGAAACTTTTAACCATTCCCATTCTTTTTAGACACCTCTCGTGTCTCAACCCACGCCCCGGCTAAGTCATGGTGATGGACCAAAGGCGTATCTGTGAAATACTGCAAGGATGAATGATTCCGAGACCCATTCCACGGTCCTCATCAAAGCCTCCTCAAGCACCCCAGTCAAAATAGAGCCGGACACACAGCTGCACCTCGTTGAGGGGCCGGGCTGATTTAATCTACACTAAACATGATCTAATTTAAAGCTAATACGGCCCTTGTGTGGTCGAAAGTGCTGCACAACTTCAGACAATCAAAATGATAAGAAGAAGTGACCTCCGTTGAAAGGGCAACATTCCTCATGAATGCCTGGCACCCGCTTCTCCAGACCCGCTTGATTGTTTGGGTTTGTCAGGTTTGTTTAGACCGTCTCCAACAAGGATCAAATGTGTCCATCCCGGCTCAACCAATTACATCTTTTTTGAATTGTATGCAAATATAGATGGGTCTCCCAGTGAGCACCTCCAAGCTTCAGAGACCGATGAGCCACCTGTCACGGCCGGTGACCGTTGAGCAGCAGTGATCGCTCCACGCTGGCATGAAAGCCCACAGGAAATCCCTCCAACAAAAACGCCCGTCAGGCTGGAATGTTGGCACCCTGCGGTACTCGGATCTTTCGGCCTCTGGGCGAGCGTCAGCCGAGCATCGAGAGCCATGTGACGCAGCGAGGAATGCCGGAGGCCGACGTTGGGAGGTTCGCTGGCTGAAGGGTATAGCGCTGGAGGACCCGCCGAGGTTAGCGGAGGAATCGGGAAGAGGGGGAGGGAGGGGATTTGGGGTTGGCAGCCAAGGCTGTGGTGCTAATCCCCAGTTGGCAGGCCGAGGAGAAGTGTGAGCGCCTGGGATTGAAGAGGCCGTCCATCACTGTGAAGTGCTCCAAGTCCTTTCTGTCAAACGCACTTGGAGAGAGGTGTGTTCTGCCTTGACCCCCGGTAGAGGTACACGCCAAGAAGCCCACTGATGGAGAGGTTGGGATCAAATCTCCTCTCATTTCAAATTACCGCAAATGAAAAGAAAGTTAAAAAAAGATGAGATGTCAAAAGCTTCAGGCTCACATCACTTTGAAAAGCTTTGTATTCTAACTAATTGGCTTCTTTTCTCTTTCTATGGCACTTTTGCAAAGCAAGTCACTTGATACATATTTTTACTCATGAAAAGAACTTTATACATATTCATATGACATTTCTAGGTATATTTAGCAGATTCTGTTAAACCCTGATCCTACCAGCATATTTAACAGAGAAAGGATTTCAGAAGACTCCACTGTAGGAAACAGCCTTCATAGTGAAATGTCAATGTGTAATGTCATCTGAAGAAAAGAAGCTGATTTATTTTAGGAAAATTACATCTTATTTGCATATGGCGTGAAATGAAAATAGACGGAGCACATTTAGCCTCCCTTGTTTGTTTTTCGTGACATAAAACGCTGTCATCAAAGAGGCTTGGTGAACCAGTACAGCTGTGCATGGCGGTGCAACGGGGAACAAAGGTTGGGATGCGAATTCTCGAGGGACCCGAGTTGTGTAGGAATGCACTGTGATCAAGGCAATAATCTGTTCCCACCGCAGAGGAGAGGGAGAGGGGGGGGGGGGGGGGAGAAGTGGAAACAAGAGGAAAAAAATCTGTCGCTCGTCTTCATCTCAATTTGTCGACTGTAATAATAAACGCAACGCGTGGCAGAACTGTACGCCATTTCTGACAAGCTGGAAAATCACACACACACACACACACACACACTTTACTGAGGGACTCGGCACGGCGTTGATCAGATATCTGCTTCTGCACAGCAGATGCTTAATATTTGGTCTTTGTTTGTTCATGAGACTTTGGTGCCAACAAAGAGGGGGAAATAAGCTTCCTTAATCATTTACTCTGCGCAGCGTAGACGTAAAACGTGACTGCGTTGCACGGGCGCTAAGTGGCTGGTTGTTAGAATCTCAACTCTACTTTATGTTATTGTCATTGTGTTGGGAAACAGGGGAAAAAACAGTTCCTTGGGGTCACGTTACTTTCTGAACAACAGCAGCAAGGATGAACAATAGAAGACTAAATGCAACAACTGTGTCACGCAGATTGGGGATTCCATAATATATCAAACTAAGACTCTTCTTCTTCTGGCTGTCTGTGGCTTTCTTCTGGTCGTCCTCTCCATCTCCAGCATACCAAGCCCATCCCACCACAGCTGTCGCAGAGTGTATACGGTCAGCAGCAGCATCCTCCAGGTCCTAAAGTCTGTCCTTGCATCTCCTAGAAGCGCTCTTCATCCGATCCCGAACAGTATCCTAGCTTGAGCGCCGCCTGTGATGAAGCAGGCGCATGATCACGGCCTCGATACTTCTGCAGTCGGTCTTTACAAGCATTTCGGTGTGACGCAGTACGGTACTTTTTCCACCAAGACAACACAAGCTCTGCGGTTGGTCTCAGAATTAGCTGCATGAGTTCTTTTGTTGGTTAACAGGCAAGCTAGGGTCACACACACACACACACACACATACACACACACACACACACACACACACAGCTTCATAATACAAACACGAACCCGAAAAACAAGACCGCTCCCGTCAGTCCACAGCCGCGCCCCTCCACAAAGTCACACAAGGCCCTGAAAGGGACAAATGTTTGTTTCCACCGGCAGGAATAATGAGGGCATCAGTTCCCTGCCACCTCCGCTCTCCCCTGCACCGACAGACTGCGCCCAGCCACCGCTGTGCCTGGGCTTCAAAAGCGAGAAGTAAATATTAGGACTTCACTATTTAGAAAAGAACTGGAAATGTGAAGCCCCGCAGCAGGGCCATGAGAAGGGCAGCGGGAGAAACCACTGGCTTCGGAAAAGCTGCTCCCGGCAGGATGTGACAGAGACGTGCACTAATTGCTTTAACCCCTTCACACCTTGTAGCGGCCCCTCCAGCCATTGCTCTTTAAATACAGATTAATCTCCCCTCGCCTACACACACACACACACACACACACAGGCTACTACATTTGTTTCATTTTAATAAGGGTGTGATGGGGAACTCTGAGAACAGTAACGAGGGTCGGCTGCAAGTGGATGCAGTCATCGTGACGTCACCCATTGGGCTGTGGACGGACGTTTTGAAGCCTTGAGTTCTTCCATCTTGGATTATGGCCGACGCCATTTTTTTTTCTTTTCGCCACCAATGAACAGAAGGTACCATATTTGGAATGCGGAGGAGTGACATAGAGATGCCGTTAACAGCTCTGGTAGACCTGTCAATCACCTTGTAGCCCCGCCCTAAAGCTTACACTGCTTTATGGTTTGTTTGACTCTAAATGGACCATAATTTACTAAATGAACATCATGCTGTATTGAAGAGGACTTTAAACTAGAGATTGAGACATAAACTCATGTTTAAGTGAGAAGTAGAGTCATTTTCTAAGAGACTTCTATACAATCAGACTTCTTTTTGCAACCGGACGAGTCGACCCCTGCTGGTCAGTAGTAATAAAATGCCAGTTTTAGACACTTCCACGTCGGCTTTACTCGGCAGTACCGGAGGTTGCCGCCTGTGAAGTTCCACCGTTGCTCCTTCTCTTGCAATCTGTTGCCTTTGATTGTGTCTTTTGTCAGGATGCTTCTCCTCACACAGACGACACGTGTGTCTCTAACGCGGCCAGAAGGTACACTGTTCATTCACATCCCACTAACAATGCAGTGGATCGTGTCCATGACCCCCTCCGAATGTGCTCCGTGTGAGCGGATTCTCAGTGCGCTCTGTATGTGTTCACGGACGTATTTTTAACTGCACTCCTTTCATTTGGAGGACCCGAGACAGACGTTCATGCCAGACCTGAACAGGCCCACCCAAACAGCGGTGAAGCTATTTGTATCTAGAGAGCGCATTTCCAGGAGTGTTTGTGTTGTGAGAGCGTGTCGGGAAATTGGATGGAGCAGGTTAGTAAGGAGAAGCACTGTGAGTGTTTGTGTGTGTGTGTGTGTCAGTCAGAGAGCGGAGGAGGTGAGGCCGAGTGCAGCAACAGTGACTGCTCCCCTCTTGGCTACATCAGCGTGTAGATTTAACAGCCCAGCCGAGGGTTGAGTCCATTCCAGCTCTAATGGAGGCCAGTAAATCAGGCTGGCGTCAGGCTGCAGGTATAATATAGTGGACCTGTGGCCTGTGGCTGAGGTCTCTGGGTCAGAGGCAGCACGGCAGACGGGTGTCTGACACCAGCATCGCTCCTCAGGGCTCCGCCCACAATCGCTTGTAGACGAAGCCACTTCCCTCCAGTGAAAAGAAAATATTTCCCATGGGGATTAGTAAAGTGCAGGTCCTTACTGGAGTAGCAAACGTCATTTAGAAATATATACTTATACAAGTAAATACAATTTATTTTCAATGTTTTTTTAATGCTAAGTTTTTAAAGAACACAAAGAAATGACCATTTGCCAATCAATTACTCACCCCGCGTTACCGTGACATCTTGAAGAGATGCTTCCACGTTGAATGGAGAATAAAGAAAACAGAGAAAAGTCTTTGATGAATTGAAGTAAACACAGGTTTACAAACTGGCGCAGTATAATCTAAGTCTTAGTTAGCCAGCCGTGTGCTTATAATTCCCAAACACATGCATCTTCTCTAAAAGCTTACCATTCAACACACTCACACAGACGAGTAGCGCGCCCGAGCGAACGTGACTGTTTACGCAAAAGTGTTTTAAATTGTACGGTTTTGGCGACGCTGCATAAGTTGTGTTGGCGGTGAGCATGCGAGTGGATAAATGAGACTGCCCGAGTTGTGTGAGAGCTTGTAAACGCATGACTTCTCTCTGTTTTGTCTTTTCTTCAAGAACTCAAGGCAACACAGGGCGAGTAACTGATACACAAGTGGTCATTTTTGGGGGTGAAGTATTATATTTCTGGTTGATTGCATCTTGGGTCTCATTTTCAAAATGTTTTTCTGTTGGTTATGATGACAAAGAACTCAACCAGTTGACGACCTCTGTGATCATCCGATCTTGTGGTTTATTTGTTTGCCCCGTTGGACGTAGATCTCCACAGTTAACCTGGTGAAGACAATATTATCATAACAGACAAAAATGTGCCATTTCTATATCTTGTAACAACTTGACAAAATGAAGTAAATGCACACGCATTTTAAGTCAAGTTAATAGGAGTACCTTTAAAGCAAAAGTAGATATAAAGTAATACGCGAGGGCAAAGAGCAAAACTGCCCCTAAGAAATATAATTTTGTCCCTGATATCACTAAGAGAGGGGCAAAAAATGCCCCCATAAGTTCCTTTAATAATTATGATAATTGAATGAACTTCGTAGCCTATAAGACCCGGTCCAGTTGCCATAGAATGTTTTAGATTTTCGCCTTGACTGATGTTGCGTGTGCATGAAGAAAAAAATGGAGCACACCTGTGACTGCGAGTCTGAGGAGAAATGAGGACGGTCACCATCTCAGGTTGGAAAGATAAAATCCACACACCCAGCCACCATCGAAAAATGGAAACTAGATTTGTGTGGGGTGCAGGAAGACGACGAGGAAAAAAAAACATTTATTTTTTGCGAGGCATGTCGAACTTGTGGACAACGAGTTGCCAAAGCCGTTGTTAATCCAACACAGGAGAATTCTTCTGCGGACTTAATCAAGGGGAGCCAAAACACCAAGAGATATGTGGCCTTTCGTCACCAGGCGACCAAGCAACACGCCACCGCCTATGGTGAGTGATAACTAGTAATCATTATTTTGAAATGATTTAGTTTGCTTTAGCTAGTTAACGTTAGTTAGCTAGCGTCAGCTAGCTCTGATAGTGAGTTAGCTACAAAGACTTCCTTGCAAGCTAGCTAACGTTCCTATCTGTAGTTCCTGTACTAGGTAGGTACAACGTGATAACAAAATAAGGTAACAAAATAATCAATATAATTTTGAATTATAAAAACAGAAAGGAAAAAGTTATAATTGTTAATAGTTGTTTAAAAAATGTAATAGCAATAAATTACCACAAAGAAATAAGAATACAATTGAATATGATTGTCTGATTTATGTTTGCTGTTTGTTTTTTTGTATAAAAAATCTAAGAAAACACTTCTAATAGTCTTATTATTGCCATTTGATGACAATTGCTCATATACTGTACGCCTAAATATGTATATTTATTATTTTGAACAAAGGTTAAAATGTTATTTCACAAGTTTCAAAAAGTACCCCCAATTTTTTTTTTTTTAATGTCCCCCTAAAAAATATGTACATTTCCTACCCTTGTAAGCACACCCATAACTGTGGGTTATACGTTTTCTTTAATTTCCCCAGATTTTCTAAAGTAAGGCTAACTTTTATCGAGGCAACTAAAATATTAAAATATAATATTGTAAATATTTTACAATTAAAAAGGAACCACAAAAGTTGCTTATTGAAAATATTATAACATTTTAATACAGCAACCGTTTCTTTCATTTTTAAGCATTAAAAAAGGTTTAAATAGAACATTTCTATTTTAAAGGAATACAATTCTAGGCTGGGAAATGACAGATATTTAAAAAGTGTTTGACAAGAACATAGAAGCTGCTCAACATCAGCAGAAAAACATCAGCCGAGATGTAAGTTTGCTGATTTGGCCTTTCAAAAAACTGGTGGAGCCTTAAATATTTCAGCACCTGTTTCGCTTTCAGTAGCAGGTTATTGATGATTGATGGTGGCACATAGTTTCCAGTTGGGTATTCTTAAAAAAAGAAAGAAAAGAAAACTATTTTCCCACAGGCCGTGTCACCAATCACACGATTCACAAATCAAATCAGTGCTGCAAATAGTGCTAATCACACATAATGGCTTCGCTGGCTGCCCTTCCAACCCACTCTTTTGTCAAATAAATGGTATTACCTCATTCAAGCTGAGAGATGTGGGAGCAATTAAGGATAAGAGGGTGGGGGTGAGATCTGGCAACCGTTCAACATCACCCTTCTGTTGCATATGAAGGGGAGATCGAAACAAATATGTGTGTGTGTAAAGTCCATTCCCTCCCTCACATCCATCGCCTTTTCCTCCAATAAAAAATGGCTCAAAAGTGGCTCAAAATGGCTAAAAAGTTGAAAGATTTGCGAGGGCAAAGGATTGATTCACTACGTGAGCTGCAGCAAGAGGAGAGATGTCTGAATGTTGTGCCCCGGCCATTCATTTGGGCGACTTGAGAGAGCGGCGACGATCAAGCAGCTTCAAGGGGTGCGGTCCATCTGCCTCGAGGCGAAGGAGGCGCTGTGTGTACGTTTCAGCCACTCAACAACGGGGACTGTCCAAGGAAACGGAGGAGCACTTTTAGCACTTAGGCCTGAACTTGTCTGGGTTAACAAAACGCTGCAGCGATCAGCAGCAGCCCCACGGAGTTAACTGACGCGGTACGAAAAAACCCCGAAGAAGAATTATTCTCGCATATATCCTTTGGGCCGCCGTCACGACGACAGTGGGAATGATTATTAGAAATAAACAGGGCCAACATCTGTTGTCAATCTATCAATATATGTGACAAACAAAGCCCTTTTTCCAACAAATACCCACTTGCACATTAATTTTCCAGAACCGGACACTGAAAGAAAATGATAAAGCGGGACACTTTGTTTATTCCGAATGTTTCTACGTTTTTGTCTCGTTTACCAATTAACTAAAATATTCAAACTAGAATAAATTATTTGACAATAAACATCTGTCACGCATAAAACGTTATTGTAAATCTGGCAGACACTCGCAGCTTCCTCTGCACCGACAGATGGAGAAGACTAATATTATTACTCCTAATAATAATAAATCTTGCGTAAAATCTTCTTGTGTTTTCCTCAATAATTAGTTTTTTTCATATCTGCCATTAACCGGATTCCTTTGATGTGGTTTGCATGACATTGGTCAACTTGGCTTTGCGTGACAGCTGACTGTTAGATGAGCTTATTAGCATGCTTCATGCAGGGCGATGAAATGCAAAGCCCATTGGCCTGACGCCTTGACTGATCTGCGGTCAGCGCGGGAGGCCGGCCCGCCGCGTTTATCAGATCTGATCTTAATGCTGCCGAACGTTTTTCCATCACTCGTCACGCGTCAGAAACTATCTCCGCCATATTCTCCCAATAAACACACACACACACACACTGGTTGAAAACCCTCTGACACTGTGACTGTGAAGTCGTCTTTACATGTGCGGCCCTGAATTCCCTGTTTGCATTGTGTAAGTCTGCCAGACAACTGGGTAAACATGGCGGTGTTTCACTGATCTTCACGTGAATAAAGCCTCTTTAACCCCTCTCAGTAATGGCGGTTAGCTCGCAGTTTTTTCTTCTCTCTCCGGGTTTGTTGACTCCTCGACTGAGGGCCCCCCCGGACAGATTTACTGTGATTACGCGGACCGCTGTTTACTTTTCCCAGCGTGCTTAGCCCGCTGCTTCTTTTATTCATATTAATTCAGTCCTGCTCTTTCTCTCCGTGGCTCTTTTCATCTGTCTGTTCCCTTGATAGCTTATGCTGAGTGTCCGCCATCCAGATACGCACTTTATTCACTGCACGTCGAGATCATGGAAGCATGCGTTTATCTGTTGCGGCGGTTTAAAGTCGAGTTTAGTCTGAAGACGAAGAAATTAGATCTTATTCAAAACAAGGCTGCATGGTTAAGCTAATATAAACTGAAGTGCTTTTGCTTTCATGGATGCTTAAGTAAAAAAAACAAGTTAATTTGACTTAGTTTCAGAAAGTTTTCAAACACTACAGAATGAATACGAGAGAGATGTTAAACTAGATATGTAAATTGAAGGAATTATCAAGGATAATTCTGGCTTTGCGGTTGGAGTTCACCTTTAGACGTATATATGGCCGAGCTTCTCAGCTGTTCGCCGCGCCGACCTTAGTCACACACATTCGTTCTTGATTTGTGCGCCGTATTAAATTGTAGGCTTATTGCGATTAACTTGAGAGACTCATTGTAACTCATAACAAAAAACGGAAAGTCTGCATTGGAGCTCTGCTCCCGTTTGAATTAGGGAGTATAGTGGTCATAAAAATAACAGTGATTCTAGTTTAAGGGGGACAACGAGAGTTTACCGAATTAAATCCCGTTTAAACTGTAATATATCAATCGCATGTTGGCCTAGGTTTCATGTTTATTATACTTTTTGTTTTATCTTTCCTTTTTGCAATATATTCAAGATAGATGACTTTTTCTTTGTCATAAATACTACATCATTTCCAGGGTTAGGTTTCAGTGTTCCCGTAACCTAAAAGAGTAATAAAATGAAGGCAAAGCTTGGTTTACACATAACTCATGCGTCCACATCTTCATAAACAACAACAGAAAGAAGAAACAAAGGACACAGTGGCCTGGGCTTGCTGGGAGGGAAAATAAATAGTGAAATTAAATATAACTATAAATAACATGAAACACAAACAAGATGTTGTGCATACAATTGAAGGATGACATAAAACGTTAACATAAATGATTTCCACAGTGAAATCTCAAATCTTCATTTGTATTCACTTTGTCCAAATTAGTTTCTAACTAAACTAAAGTCGCTGTCTGCTCCTCAGCCAGCCGCTTGTCTTTATCTAGAAAAAAGGTGCATGCTTTGCATGATCTGCTATCTCCCAGCAACATGCCCGAGGACACACACACACACACACACACACTCGCCAAAAAAAAGAAAATGGCCTTTAACAGCACATACTGCTGGGTTCCTATTTAGAGGGTGGGTGTGGGGGCGGGGTCCACAAAAGTCAATTTACAGTACGGGTCAGTTCATCTGAAAGCCTTTACCACTTCAGCCAAATTCTTTGTCTCCCTCTTTCACAGCTAGTTATCCGGGCCGCAGGCTTCACAAAGGCAATTGGCATTATATTGTCCGGGCTGACATTAACCCCTGATATTTTCACTGCTCTCCATTAAAGTCCTCTTTTCCTTGTCAATTACCAGGCGATTCCCACAGAGCGAGAGGGGGTCACTCCAACCACGGAGAGATACTTCGATACTTTCTGACAAAGACAGAAAGAAAGAAAAGAAACATAAACTGCAGCAGCGATTAGTTCCGTTTTTTCTCTCTTTTTGTCGTCGCTTCGGACACAAAGGCCCTTAGCAGCCCAGATGAGGGCCGCTCTTAAGCTGTTTTTTAACCTCAGCCTCGCCAAAACGGCCAGCCCATTCATGACCCATTTTCTACTCGGCCACTCTTCCACCCCGCCGCGGCTTTGTGTCGACAGAAATACGTAAGAATGTGGACCGACTCGACGTTTACAGCAAGTTCGTATTGTTCGCACACGCACCTGACGTGTTTTGTAGTGCAGACTTCATCGCAGTGAGATATTTCAGAAGGGTTAGGCCGAGGTCGGCTGAATAGTCGCACGGCCTAATGATAGCAATGGCTGCTCAGAGGGTCAGTTGGCATTTCCAGACGGAAGCAGGTCAGACTATCTAATCTTAAACCGCTCGAATGTCATGTCCGTGAAAACTCACATGGTATTGTTGTGCGACAAAGAATTTCAACATTTACATGAGCACAATTTCGTTATTTAGCACATTTCTAGACCTGACTAGAGTTGACAAGATAAAAAACTTAATTTTGTGAGACTGTTCAAGACAAGGTCAAGAGTTCAGCTGATTGGCTCATGGTCAGCACTTATTTAAACCTGCTTTAAACAGAAAGTATTTGAATCACCAAAGTATTCACCAAATGTGTGAAGTGACACTGCTAGTCCTGCGACCCTGGCTGAGCCACCTGTATCTGAGGACAGAGTGCAGGTCCTCAAAAAGCAGGTGAGGCGTCACATTTCTGCAGCAGTGAACCCAGACACTCTCTCTCTTACACACACACACACACACACACACACACACATACAGACCCCTATGCTCTCCAACTGCCAAGCTGAAGGAATGCCAGTGATTGAGGAGTCCTTGAGGCTGTCGATGGACAGACCCCCCCCGCTCACCTGCACGCAGCAGACCCCCGAAATCGGAGGACCACAGTCCACTGCGTCCGCCCTCACTGCCTGTTTTCTGCTGTTAGACTGCTGCTACACAACAACAACCTCTGATCAAATCTTTGTCAGACTCCTTCTGAGTTCATGGTTTAATTACTCCCTTCAGCCAAACTGCTACCAAGCATCGTCCTGCATAACCTCAAATAGACGTGCATCCAAAAATGTAAAGTCCAGCATCATGAAACTGGCCACTAAAATCGAAATGACCTGGTGATAGTAATCCCCTCAGCGCTGTTGATCCAGATCACGCAGGGCTGTGTTGGCGGTTTCCGTGCGTGTCCACAGGCTAGGCAGGGGTCAGGGAGTGTTCCAGCTCCAGTGAGTGTGCAGCTCGTGCAGCCGGGTGCTGCGATGCGTCATGTGAGCTCACAGCATGGGGCACGACATCCTCCACAGCTATTTCTGTCAGTGTAGAATCATGAGAACCACTTTAACCAACACACGGCTGGACAGAGGGTAATATCTCGGCTCCCGTCCGACAGGCCAACAGTCTGGCTATATGATCCAAATAAATTAGATTTCTGCCTTTTGTTTTTTATTTGTTTTCTATCTGATCTTTGTTCATTGGAGGCCTGGCGCCAGACAGATGGGTGTTTGAGTGTGATAGGAGTGACAAAAATCCCTTTGCAATGGCCTTTGTGTGGAGGTAGAATGTCCAAACAAACACTTTCCCAGGGTTTGGGTGATTCAGAGAGCGATTCCCAACAGGCTGTCAGGATGAACCCTGCAGCTCATTACTGAGCTGAGTTACAATCACGCTGTGCTATAAGTTGTGGCAAACTCCTATTTCTTAACACTTGGGTTCGCAGTGAATTGCAGTAAATGTTACTCAGCTTAGGAAATAATTAGCCTTGGAGGTTATGAATTTGTCTTTGCCAAAATTCCGTAAGACGAGAAACATCACGGTACATCCTTAAAGTCGCAGTTCACAGGAAAAGGGAAAAAAACGTGCAAGTTCCATGTCATTTCATTATTTTATAAATACTTCTTTCTTTATTTCAGTATACAAAATAACAGTATGTACACCCACACAACAGTGGTTTACAAAATCCATGAGTTCGGCTCATACGCTCTGAAAAATAGAATATATTTTGAACTGCATGTCAGGCAATGAAGGAGATAATGAACTATTTCACAAAGTCCTTAATAGTCGTCTCTCAGTCCACAGGGATGCAGGCACGTGTAGATCCGCACAGGACACATGGCGAGAGTCCAAACCGTCAACCACAAAAATGCTCCATGGTTGAAAAGTACTTTGAAGTTCCCTTTTGTGTTCCTTTTTCCCCCCTATTGTCCATTGCTGCAGAGGAAAAAAGTTTGAATAGTACCTTTCTAAAAAAGTACCATGCGGATCCATCCCTTCTATTTCTGTGGAATGAAGCCAAACACAAGTCTCTGTCTGTGAGGGGGAAAGACAAAAATCTCTCCCCTCCAGCATAAAATCCTATATTATTTCTTTTTATTTGAGATATAATAAAATAGACTTTCAACATCCCTGTTAGGGGGATTTATAATCATTAACAAGAAAAAGGAAATACCCAGGAGGACGGCGGTCTTCACGTAAACTGGCACGGTCGCGCTCTCCACGTCCAGGTTTCGTGAAGCGGAGAAAAAAAAAGCTCAGAAGCCCATTCGGCCGTTTGGAGATTCGATACAAAAAAATGATACTGACCCGAGAATAGACCAGGTCTCGTTGAGATAAAACATGCTAAAAGCTTAAGACAAAAGTAAGCCTTCTCCGTATTGTAGTGCTTTTGGTTAATCTGTAGCCTCGGGTACAAGTAGAGGGCCGCCGGTCGGCGGCACACACTCATTTGCAGACGTATCTCTCCACGATCCGCTCGCACTTCTTGCAGGTGACGTAGCAGCACCAGTGGTACTTGCAGTGGCAGCGCTCCACCAGCTTCTCCGTGTACGGGTTGTAGCCACGGCCGCAGCACATCAGGTCGCAGCTGTCGCTGCCGAGGGAGGTTTTGTTACACTGCCTGAAATTAGGCCAAAAAAAAGGGGAAAACGTTCAATGAGACGTTTTATTACCATACATTTTGGCTTCAACAAGATGAAGAAAAGGGAGGAACATCTTTGAGTGAACAACCAGCTAAGATATTCAGTCTAAAACAATTAACATTTACAGCTTCATTCAAAAATATTTTGTACGAAGCACACAATAGTCCTTTTAAAAGCGCTTGACCGTCCTGTGTGCCTCAACCTTTTGAGCGATTCAGAAGCCCAAAGCATCTTGAATGAGCAGAGAATAGCCCCGCCGTAAATCACACTGAATACACAGGGCTGCCCTCCCTTTCTTTAGCTTGTCTTCTCCACATAATTGCATTGTTTTATGATGGCAGGGTGTTAATGACCAGCGCGTTGAGGGACACACTGAGGCGGCTGCTGGAGCGAAGGAGAAACAGGAAGACAGGTTTATTACATCGGTGGGAGCCTGGAAGTATGCAGAAGGAGCGAGATTATTTCGCTATATCACTGGCGTGCTGTAAGTAGAGAAAGAGGACAGCGCTGTGCATTGTGCACTTCACATCTGCTGGTTGACGCAGAGGCACAGTAATGTAATTTAAGACTAAAGCACAAGCTTCAATAGCGTGTCTCTTCCCAATGCCGTGACACACTGCCGTATCAGTGATCACATTTTATCCATTCGGAACTTCTGCTCAAATTAACTTTGGCTGTCTCTCGTTCTATCCACAGCTGTCGGGTCTTGTGAATGGGTCAGAGCTAACAATGAGCAGGGTCAAGTCAAGTGTCAATAACGATTAGAAAAAAAACTCCCCTCAAGTGGCCGCCAGTTAGCGAGAAGTAAGCAGCGAGATGATTCGTGAGCGTGTGAGTGATTGTTAGGACGCGGGGAGGTTTGAGAAACCCGAGCCCATCGGGATGACGTGACATTTGTGAATTCTCTTTTCAATCAGTGTGCCTTATCAACATTAAGATTCATATTCACTTTAATTATGACACCGCATCGACATTTAAATCTCCAAAGGATCTGTAATTTATTCCATCCAGAAAGGCAACATGCGTAGCAAAGTTTTTGACCGACCAACCGTCCACAAATCTGATCAGTAATAAACTTAACGAATTCTACAAAGAAAGCACCGAGTTCCAGCCAATCAGAGGCGGAGTAGGGCGGGAAAAAAATCAATCAAACTACCCTACATAAAAGATTCTTGCAAACATTGCTAGTGTGCCGTTGATTCAGCCGCAGCTTGCCCATGGTGGAACGTATAGCTACAGTTGCCGCCGTCTAGACATAAGGGAACAATCGATTCCCTCACACTTACTCGAACACAAACGTTAGCGTCACATGGCAGCAAAGCGGGCGCCTCGTGATTTGGCAAAAGCAGCGATGTTATGCGAGTCTGCTGCGTTATCAGGCTGCAGACGCATCGGGAGCAGCGAGTGTCCTTGACATGACGCACGGCGTCTGGTTATCTGTAGAGTGGCCCAATGGCTGAGAGACACACGATATGCCAGTCATATGATGGATGACATTTAAAATATACAACAACATCACGTGCCATTTGGTGGAGCTTTTTTTATTATCCCCAGGGAGGGGCTTACTCAACTGGCTGTTGGCTGATACAGTCTGGATGAACAGATGATCAGCGGGGCGATCGGGAAGTTTTATGAGAAACAAGCTGTCGTTTTCTGCAACTCGGTTATGGAAAGTTGAGAAATGCAACAAGCTTGCAAGATAGCGCTGCATATTTGTGCCCTTCTTTGATACTGTTTAGACCTCAAGCCCTCAGACAAATGGTCTCCTCGCTGCCCACCAACTTCTCACGGAGCACAAAGCAGCAGGACGACGTCACACTGTCCCAACTAAAGCACCGGAGCCCAGCGGCGCAAATAAACCTTTATCTTTTCCGGACTGTTTCCCCATTTGTGTGGCCCTCTTCAGCCGATATCAGCTCGAGTCCACTCAGCCCTAAGAATAACAGCATTAGTCACGAGATTGCGACATCACGACTCCAGTCGCAGTGGCCCTTCTCAGTGACACATGCTCAGACACGCCACAGACGGAGCATCTCAGGGGCCGCTGGGTTGTTATCAGCCGGCCTGCAAACGCACCCGGGCCACCAGGCAGGACGGCACTTCGCTAGAGTCAACATCCTGGACGAGCGGCCATCCAGGAACGGTCATTTCCTCTTTGTCAGCCCACCAAACAACATCACCGCTGCCAGATATTCCCCCCTCTCTCTCATGCACGCTCACAGTCAAACACAAGGTCTTGACGAGGCGGTCTCACCTGTCCTGGGTGCCGATGGAGCCCAGCTTGTCGTTCTTAGCGCAGAAGTCTGGGGAGCTCTGCAGGTAGACCAGCTCGTTCTCCCTCACCGGCCTGATGTCGATGTCTTTGGGCACCAGCTGCTTGCGCGTCCCCGTGGGCCTGTGAACCACTTTGGTGGCCGACAGGTACTTGATCTTCAGATCCATGGCGACCTCCCGCAGGTCTTGCAGGCCTCTCCAGCAGGTCCTTATGGAGCAGGAGCCGGACACACCATGACATTTACACTTCATCACCAGCGCCTCTTTCAATGCCTGGACATGACGATAAGATAGAGCACACGTCAGGAAAATAAAATTACAGATGTTTCGGCACCATTTTTTTCTTTGATGATACCAATTTCGATACCTGAACTTGCCAAGCACCGATCCGATACCAGTGCGTTAATATAGAGAGCATAAAAACACACAATTCAAATGATGATTTAAATATTCAAGATTAAACAACTGTATTAATTCAAGTTTCTCGCGAAAAACTACATTTTAAGAGGTTACATTTGAACACATCATGATAACGTTAACATGTACCTTCGACCAATAATAATACTGATACTAGTAGAGCTTGGACAATAATGCAACCTCTATGTGTTAGCTGTTATTTAACCAAGTTTAGTAGTTAACTAGCTCTCCTCCTGCTGAATTCAACACAGATTTGTTGTTCACAATGTAGCATTATCAGGAAGATATAGTTTAACAACAGGTGTGTAGTACTAGTTTGCACATGTGCAGTAGCAATGTGGCAGGATGTACGGATCAGGTAGCGAGTGACATGTGTTGGTTTTGTTCCTGTGAATTGGATTCCCGTACTCGCCAATTCCAGATCCAGCATTTCAGGCTGTATTGAAGGTATTTCAGATACTAGTATGGGTAATGGAACAACTATATATAATATTATTCAAATACATTCACTATTTAAAAAACATTCCAAACTTATTGAGCAACGTCTTTGCATTTCTGCACTTTTTTAAGACGAGCAAAAGCACGGCCATATCGCTCACCTGTCTTCCGACTTCACTGTTGTGTAGGTGCATCAGTTTGTTGGCGTGGGAGCCCGGGCGCTTCATCTTCATGGGCGCGTCGGAGAACTTGGAGCCCATGATCAGACCGTAGTGCAGGTTGTCCGCGCAGCCGCCCCAGCGATAGCCCGGCTCCGGGATCTGGGCAGGAATCGGGCCACACGAGCACAGCCGCAGATCTCCGGTGGTGCACGCCCGTGCTATGGTGTGGCTGATGGTCGCTGCGGAGAGGGCGTAGACGAACGCAGACTCTCTGGTTCCTGTCGACAAGAGGAGAAACCCAAGTTATGGTAAAAAAAAAAAAAAAAGACCAGGTCCTGCAAACTGACATCAGAGCCGTTCAAATGTAATTTTCTCTCGACTTCAATGCTGACTTTGAGGCAAGAATCACCGTGAGCAGTTAGTAGCTGTTATTAGGGCTGCAGCTCATGTTTTGGTCTGTTGAATATCATAATATAGTGAAGTTTCCTGTCACAATATCCCACAGCCCAACGTCATCTTTTTTTGTCCAACAAATGGTTCAAAACTAAAGTTTTCTATCACACAAGAAAAAGAAAAGCAGCAAATCCTCACATTTTATAAGGTTTTCGGGCATTTTTTCTTGAAAGATTACTTAAACAATTAAACGATTATTACAATACTTGCAGATTATTTTTCTGCTTGTTTGATTAATTAAATAACACTTTCAGCTCTTATTAGTAGCATAGTAGATTCAGAAATGTAATACATTAAATAATATGTAAGCAATAAAGGGAGCAACCAGTATATTTTGTCTCTTTTTACTTTAGGTTTTGTGAGATTAATTTGTATTTTTTACCCTTGTCAGAATGTGACTAAACGAAAGTGAGCGCACAAAATGAAACGATCAAACATAGTCCATCGCTGCTCCCGCGGTAACGCAGAGTGAGCGCTGATGTAAGTGGGAGTGATGTGTGCACACAGGAAAAGCACATATGTTAAAGGCCGGGGAGCAATTTGGAAGTAAGGGAAGAAATCACGTATGACCGTGGGGCTGGTGAGATCAAAGCCATCAGAGATGAGCCATTTCCTGTTCGGTGCAGACTGTTCATTTGGCAAATGGCAGCCATGTCCCATCACACACACACACACACACACACACACACACACACACACACACACACACACACACACACACACACACAACGCAGCAACTGCCTCTTTCTTTTCTTCACATACTACTAAATGAACACATGTTGTCTGTGGTGGTCTTCTCTTCTGGGGACGGCTCCTCGGCTATGAATTATGGAATCATTTGGCTGGCAGCAAAAGTGGAAAGATGAGGCAATCGTTTTTGAAAAGGACATTGTTCTTTAGATGGCAGTCATGTTAGTACACGGATACTAAAGGTCCGATCATTTCACCAGTTACTGAACACAAAACAACAATGGCCGTACCTCGGTCGAGATCCGGCCGATACTTCTGAGCGTCGGCGGGGATGTCGATGGAGGAGCAGTTCCAGCGCATGTCAGCGAACGTCTTCTGACAGGTTTTCTTGACCTCGCGGGCCGCCGTGATGATGGTCTGCATGAGCTCCAGGTTGCTGCGGCACAGCTGAGCTTGGGAGGACACCATGCCGGGCAGCAGCTTACAGTGTTGGGTCTGGTTGACGTGTAAGGACGCAGGGGCGTGTGATATCGACCTGCAGGGGGAAGGGGCGAACACAAGGAAGGGGGTAAGCGTTTTACAAGACTTTAACAGCACTCAAAGCATGTCATCGCTTCATCTTTCTTCGTTAGTTCCAGAGCTGCGTTGGCCGCTTGAGGTTCTTGCGTACACAGTTCAAGCCTCTGAGACGCATCGGGAACAAACAATTGAACATTTGAAACAGATAATGCTCCAGGGGGGGAACTATTTTGGCACGCGTTTGCGGAGAAGAACCGTCTTATCGCGAGTGAAAAATCCCAAAGGCAAGTCAAGCCGAGGATTCATAAAATTTAATGACACGTTCTTGGCACGGCGCTCTTCTTTTGTTAAAGCACAGAAGAGGCCTCCAGATATTTCACAGGAATATAAAAAAAAAAAACTCCAACTGAATTCAGATCCACATTCAGATGAGGAACGACATAGATCTGTCGCATTTGCCGCCGCAGAAAGCGGCGTCCCCTGTGGCCCCAGTTTGTCATAAATCATCCGTTTACGGAC
This sequence comes from Myoxocephalus aenaeus, assembly GCA_038501785.1. Taxonomy (NCBI): domain Eukaryota; kingdom Metazoa; phylum Chordata; class Actinopteri; order Perciformes; family Cottidae; genus Myoxocephalus; species Myoxocephalus aenaeus. Next base: position 2,612,371 of record JBAMJR010000175.1, on the reverse strand, counting down.
TATTAGAGGGTGCACTTTTTTGATTTAAGCGTTATAAAGTTATTGAGTATTAACTTAATGGAGAAACCGCAGGCGGAGCAGGTTAGCTCTGATCTCTGCTCCCCGTGAGAACCAGGCGCCGCCGCCTGCACCTCGGCCTGTTTTGCATTAGGGGGGCCCTTGGGGGCCCGCCGCTCGGTGCCCAATGATAAGCTGTGTGACTCCACTGGGCCGGTGGTAACCCGGCACTCGCAGGTGTTTACAGCCGCATCTGTTTTGCGTTGCGCCGCCGTGCATTATCAGGACTGTAAGAGGGCTCAGATTTAGCACATGCCATCCCCGGCTCCCATGGGCACATCTGCTTCGGTCTTCCCGCTGTGAGAATAACAAGCGCTCCCTCTGATAGGCGGCCCACGCACAGAGTTCGGTTTTTTTAGCGCTCCGACGTATGAAAAGAAAACAAAGCGTTTACAGGAACACCGACCAAAACCGATGCGAAGCATCCGGTTGAAACGTAAGCAAATTCTGAATAGCAACTTGGGAAAATTTTACGGACTTTCCAAAAATTATTGCGAAAATTGTTGTTTACCATAAAAACAGTGCGGTGCTCGGGACAGGCAATCAACATTTGTGTCAACATTTACAGCATCCCTCTGCAGCCAACTCTATTTTTACTCTGATTGAGGCCTAACTAGACTACACACTGTCTGTCTGCGTCGCCTCCATCTGATTCTTTATTCTTATCTTGTTATTATACAGCTGGGGGGAGGGGGGGCCACATTTGATCTGAGATCTTGGAGCTCCTTTCAGTGAAGGGTTTTCCCCTTGATGACTCGAGGAAACCTCTCGCTAATCTACTGTCCCCTTCATCAGATACACATGTACAGAACGCAATCGCCTCTCCCTTGATCAGGAGTAACTCGAGGAATGCTGGGGGCCCGTTTCAAAGCTGCCACGGGGGCCCCCTCCGCTCTCCATAAAACACGGAAGCGCACGCACGATATCTTGGTATATATCTTCATGACGTCGCCTGTTTGGACGCGGTTTGAACGCGAAGGCCGAGACGGGGCCCCTCCTCGAGAAATACTTACAGCCATTTGATGCCAGAGCAGACCTGGGACAGCAGCAGGGCCGCCAGCACGCCAAGAGGCAGGAACCGAGAGCTGCTCCTCATGGTGGGACGGTGGCTCCAGTTCACACACAGGACACGGACACAAAGAGGGGGCCGGTCGGGCTTCTCGGCTCAGGCGGCTGGGAAGTCAGCTCGCATGGCACGGCCTCCGCTCCTAAACCCTGCAATTAATAACATCAATAACGTCAATGACTTGGCAACGCGGAGTCTTTTTAACGCGTTTGTTTCCTCTCGGGAAGCCTTTTTAGAAACAGATCCAATCTGACGACAGGAAGTCTCAGATGGTGGACAATTATTTTAGTTTTTTTACGTTGACACCCATCACACATTGTGCGCACATTAAATAAAGAACTACGTTTGAGAAAATACAATAAAAAAAAGGTAAATTAGCAAACATTTGACTTACTTTTTGTAAAAAATAAAATAAAAAGTACAGATGTCGAGAAACCCCTTCAACGCTCTACATAAACACAAATACACAAAAGGAACAAGTAGTTGCAATGAACCCTCAAAGACATCTCCTCCATTCCCATTAGGGGAGCACATTGTGTGTCAGTGGGCACAACTCTGACTTTAAATGAGACTTTCTGTTGTTTCTTTTGGTCACCCTTGTATTGCTTAACAATCCCTTCAGGTACCGTGTTGTAGTCCCTTATGAGAGGACTTGTAGTCCGTCCTGTTGCTCCCTCGCCCTCAGGCTGCAGGAGAAAGATCCACGCGGTAATCTTCAGTCGGAGAGCATCGGCAGCTTTATCTTCATCTTCATCTTCATCTGATAGCTGCGAGCTGTCGATAAGCGATCTCTTTGAAGAGAGCTTAAACTGGGCCGCATTCAAGCCGCTGATAATGGGCCCGTTTTCTTTCTCTCGCTCTAAAGCGCGAGTTCCGCTGAAACTGCGCGATATTAATTATGTAAATGAGCCGAGGTGAAACTCGTCTCTCTCGGCCGACCGCTTTGCAAAAGCACCCTGACCTGCTCTCAGCCAGGAGCCTCCCTGCAGCCGGCTGCCGGCTATAAATAAGATATTCACGGCGCAGGGAGCGTCTTTATTTGCCGCTCGGCGTCACGTCGGTTTGACTGTTTAAATTTACATTTGGCCGAAGTGCGCTGAATGGCAGCTCCTGTTTCCCTCCTGAAAGATAAAGGCTGATAGCCTCACACACACACACACACACACACACACACACACACACACACACACACACACACACACACACACACACACACACACACACACACCATCCGATGTGTGTCTCTCACCGAGCCAAGATAAGCCGAGCAGGCACCGGGCTCACCAAGTGGACTATTCATCATATTTCACAAACGATTGAATTAGTGGAGATTAACTGACACAAGGTCAGACAGGGGTGTGTGTGTGTGTGTGTGTGTGTGTGTATATATATATGTATATATACACACATTTTTTTTTAAATATATATAATAACCTTCATAATAATGTTGTTGGCCGACATGTGAGACTGAGAGCAGCATGCATGAGGAGAAAGTCACTTAAAGAGAAGAAGAAGAAGCAGGTTGTGTGGAAGTTGTTCAAAGCCTATCTGTTGCATGATTCAATAAATACAATAAAAGATGCATACTTGTAATATAAAAGTTATTTATCCTAGCCTTAACTTAACCAAACTTAACAAACACTTAACACAACTTTTATCAGCAAATAAACTCTGCGACAAAACAATCAGCTTTGTACCCACTCAATAATCCCAAACGTGATAGATATATATATATATATATATATATATATATATATATATAGCAGTCGTTACTCCGGTCAAACGGTCTCTCCTCACCTTTGCCGCGGCGCTCTGCTTTTCAAAAAGAAGAAGAATAAAAAAAAGTGAATATCCTCTCGCAGTGAGCCGTCTGGTGTCTGTTGTCTGTTGTCAGCCAGACGACGCACGAGTACAATCCAGCGCGGGGTGCAGGAGCTCCGGACAGGTACGCATGGTGCAGCGCGCGAGGCGGGGAGTGAGCGGGACCGAGAGGACTGAGGGAGTGAGAGAGGAGAGGAGGCAGACGCTAAAGTACTACACCGCCCTGCTTTGATCTCGCTGCTGATGTCAGACCTGCATTAGCATAAGAGCGCACGGTCCAGATACTCGGACACAGCTAACACAGAAACACCGTTTATGTTGATACCTCGAGGTCAGACACAATAGATGAAGTATTCCCACAAGGGAGGCGGAGTGATCTACAGTGGGCCTGATGATGAATAGTCCCAACACTCAGCTTGTTTTATTATGTTTTTATTGCTGCTCTGGTATCATACTCCCATAAAATGCCATTACAGATTCTCAAAGGACACTTTGTAGTGACCTTATCATTATGCTTAATAGTAGCCAGTATGTTCATGACACCAGGTTATTACACTGCTGTGACGTTTTGGGGTTAGAGAATATATAAGATAATAAGTGTCTCTGGATTAAAGTATTTCCTATCCCAAAAACATTTCTGTGTAGTTTTGCAATCTTCTTTATCAATAGTTACACTGTCTTTCTACACGGTGCACTGCTAAAATAATACTATAGAACAATGAAGTCCAATATCAATTTTAGCACCACAACAATTGCTATAATTATAATAGAAGTGTTAAAAGGTCACAATTCAAGTAATACACTTTATTTCATATTCAATTCTTAAGATCTAAAAAAATATATGGAGGGAAAAGTGACACTATTGTTAAAAAAAATTAAATACAAATGAAATGACACAAGACATGCCGTGACTGCACTTTGTCTTCACAATAGATGTTTCTGAAGAGTAATGCTCTCAGACACACCCTTTTATCTGCACTGAAATATGATGTATTTCTTCTAGATACGGGAATAATTTCCCATTTGAAATGTGAACGATGCTCTGACTTCGCAACGACACTCACTCATTTCTATTCGTTTGTGCGTATCCCACATCATATTTAAAAGGCACCGTAATGCATTGTGACATGATATTGCGGTATTCTAAGCGCACACATGCGCGCTCACTAATGCTATCCAACATGTGTTCCTTACATTCTTTCCAAAATATAAACCTTCTTAAAGTCACATCGGGTTTTCCCGCACCGGCTGATCTCCTCAAATCTGAACCACACTGTAAGTGATATACGCTGCAGAGCCAGCTGTGGGGAAGCAGCGCTCCGTTTCCCAGAGGGGCCAGATGAGCTGTTGTCCAGACCTTGACCTTGTGGCGGGTGTCGCTAACACGGCTGGCCCTCGTGGCCCTGTGGCCCTCGTGCGCCGCTATAGCCGCTCCGCCCGAGGAAGCAGCAGATCAGGTTTTGTCGTGCCCTCTCTGGAGCGGACACGTTCGCAGACCACGACAAGACCCCGTCCTCTGGGGAACACCCGGATCGTGTGTCGGAGTCTGTTGGCCAAACAGCCTCCGCTGTTACGCTAGTCCCGTGTTTACAGTGAGTCAATGTGTTTTACATGGCAGTCAACTGGGAATGGGCACAGGTTGGAGTGTGTGTGTGTGTGTGTGTGTCTGTGTGTGTGTGTGTGTGTGTGAGTCGTTGGAGCTTCCAGCAGGACCGGGCCCGTCCTACCCCTTTTACACTCAGGCTCTCCATTCCTGAGCTAGGATCAACACGCAGCCCCTTGATCTTCACATCTCACCTTCCAAGCAACGCGGTGGGGGAGACGGAGGGTGTGTAAGTGTGTGTGTGTGTGTGTGTGTGTGTGAGCCACTGGAGTCCATGAAAATGAAATAATTCATGTTACATAACGGCAGAAGCCGAGCTGCGTTTAGGATGCAGCCCGTCTCTACGGAGATAATGTTACATTGTCCTTTTTAACTTTTACCATAATCTGCTTTCGACATGGTGGGATTACTGGAGGAAAACCTATAATGTGCATGAAAAGTTGTCCTATTATGTTTACAGTAAAACATTTCCAACTTTCCAAAACTTACTTTCTCACTATTTCTACTTTCCTTTCTTTTTCCTCGACGCTCCATGATTAAACCCGATGTGGTCGATGTGGTGAGCCTGATCTGGACGTTTATTTTCTAAGGAGTTTCGATCAGTAAACTAGATAAATCCCTTTTAAATTATGGGATATCACAACCCCAGTGAAATATTTCAAGAACCCAAACTGTAAATGCACATCAATAGAAACGGTACTTTAGTAAAACACTGAATGTGCAAAATTGGATATCACAATTCTCGTGTTGCAAAAACTTCACGGTTTAAATGTTTAGGTTTTTTTGTTGTTGCCGGAATGAAGAATGGAGTTTGCCCAGCTCTGGCATAATGTTGGGGAGGAATGAATGCTCTGGCTCACTCAGCGCGTTGAGCCATCGTGCTCGAGCCAATATCACAAATCTGGAGGCTCTCAGAGTGAAAAAAAACACTCAACTTTCACCCAGGAGGATCAGAGCCTGGATGGGTGCAGAGTTACTTTTATGCCCATGGAAAACCCTCCCTCGCTCCCATCGGGATACATTTAAACCAAACTGGGCTCCAATGGTCACTGCTAATATTCTCAAATAAAAATGTTGAATGTTTTAAATCTATTTCCTTTGCTGCTATAAATGTTTCATGATTCAAAAGGCAGATGAAAGACAATGAAGTAGATATGTATGCCTCAAACTTTAGTTTAGTTTGAATGCCAAACCCTCATCGGAATTTTTTATTTTTTATCTTAAGCACACTGACATGTTTTTATTTTTAATTCTAGTCCCTTTTTTATTTAGTCAATTTTGGATCAAATGACCACAATGATAAACTAATAAAGGTTTATTTCTGATGAGGTACATTCCTTTCTGTCTGCTCCTGATTACCAACTAAACCCATTTGCCCGTAGATAAATTTCCGATCAAAATCAAAGCCAGGAGTTTGATTAACAGCCTCAACGTAAATACAGTGAAGCCGGAACTTAAAAGGGGATTTTCAAATGGAAACCACCGGTGAACCACATCGTAGCCTCTTATCCCCGAGCAAACGGTAAACGGCGCAGGGCTCTGCTGCCAGCTGATTAATGACAAATAACAACAACGTTATGGATTACCAACGGTTTTCCTAGAGGCTCAAATGAATCAGAGACGGCGACAGCTTTGGGCCACGTGAAAATCCAGTCGGCCTCCGCTGTCCCTCCTGTGGAAGCTCACAGTGGGGATCGCCTCAGAAACAACAAGCCCCGTCCAATCTGCCGGACTGGACCCACATCTTTCGTACGCCATTTGTTAACAACCTCTGTCTCTATTGTGCTTTGAGGACGGGGCCCTTTCAAGTGGCAGATGGGTGGCACCTTTGAACACGTCATGTGGTCCTATGGGAGCCGGCACCGGGGCCTGTGTGCCCAGGAGTTCACCGGCACCGGACGATCATTCCCGGAAAAAAATAACCAAAAGGGGTTGCAAACGTTGCCTGCGTTGTTGGTAAGCAGCCAAGAGAGGAGTGGATTCCAGTAATACAATATCACGGGACATCATAAATCAAAAAATATTAAGAGCTCATTCATTGCATGAGAACCAAACACGCTTTAAAGGGAAGATTCACCCTAAAATAGAGCTGTTATTGCATTTGTTGACTCCAGTGATGAAGTCATTTTAGAAGATCAAGACATTTGTTGACGATGTCATCGGGTGACGTTATTTGGATTCGTTTCACTGACACAGAATCAACGGATAGTCCTCCAGTAAGTTATATTTGAATGTAAAGCAGCGCTTACCATAAGCCTATAATCCACTGAAATATCTCGGGATGATTATATCACATTAGTATCTTGTTTTATTTTTTACCGTCTATAGAGCAGCTGCACGATTTGTCTCGTGACATCATCATTGTCTCTTTTGCCGTTCATCTGGTCCAAGTCATGAATTATAAAAAAAACTGAGCCATACGTCACGGCAAAAGGAACACATGTGAATTATATCCCGGGGTGTACTTTCCCCATAAAGAGAGGCATCGCTTCCAGCGTCAAGCGCCGTCTCGCACAGGTCCTTCGTCAGGCCGCACGAAGCCACGTCTCTGCGTCTGAGGAGGTGTCGCTGAAGAGGAGCGAGAGGTGTTGAGGGCAGAGGGGTCGAGGTGCAGCACGTGGGTTGGGGTGATAGCTTCAGCAGAGTCTGGGGGGGGCGCTCTCTCCAGCTCGCACGTCCCGCATGGTGAACGGAAAGAAGAAGAAGAAGAAGAAGACGCGTCATGAGGAATCACGAGGACATGCAGGCCAGCAGCCCGCCAGCAGGCCCTCCGAACAGAGCTGTCCATGCATCTGGTTCTCATGAATCTGGCCCTTTTTAGATTGCGGTTGGCGGAGGCGTGAGAGCACCAGATCATCCTTTATAAATGATTAAAGCGTACGTCTTTGAGGATTGCGAAAGCGTTCGAAACTCCAAGCTCCGAGGTTTCCGGGCCCAAATAAAAACGCACGCTTCTGCCCGAGCACTGGAGTGAAGCTTGTCAGCAATCAATTTAAATTGCATTCACTGCTCGGTGATGGGATAATCCCTTATACACCTCGGTATCGGTTAAACACACTCGCCAAAGACAGCCCTTCACATTTCACTTCCAGTTTAAAACCCCGTAGCTTTACAATGGCAAGTACAAATGATGTGTTCTTAAAGAGAACAATCAACAAGCTGACATCCGAATAATTCAAACCAAAGGTTTTTGCTCGTAATATGGGGAGGATCTGAATCCAGGCCTGGGCTGCCAATTTCCCCTGAAAGGGAACCTTGAAATAAAATCCACTTAAGCCCTGTGTCTTCCCCTCCAGAGTGTAGTTAAATCCTGGCTGTGTATGGACATGATTACGGAGTGCCACGGCTCTTACATCAGTGCAGAACCTTGACTTCCAGCAGGAAACCTGCTGCACGGGTCAATTACGGCAATGCCTTGTTTTGCTTAAAGATGGAGGATGTGTTCTTCACGCCCAAACACACCGGCTGCACCTGAGGTTTGAAAACCGTAACAAAGTCCACCTCGGCATCCGACGTGTAAATAAATAAAACACGGCTCGGGAAGGATGGGGTTACGAGACGAGGCCTGTGTGCCGCACATGGCCGAGGCCCCGAGCCCACAGGAGACAGCCGAGCGGGGGACACGGAGATGCTCCCCCCCACACCGAGCTGAGCACCGACAATCAGGGCTTTGTCAGGGAGGCATCTGCTGTTACGGCTCACAGGAAGAATACATGTTTCTTTCTCTTTTTTTAAGTGCACTCGGTGGGGTTATCGGCGTTAAAAGATAAGGCAGCTTCACGTCAACAAACAGAGTGAATGTATATATGGACAGGTTTTTAACAGCAGCGGTCTTTCTCTTCATGAAACCTGCAGAGAGTTTCAGGGGAAAGGAGAGAGGGGAGGGGATTCAATTTAGTCCTCTGGATCGTGTCTAACTTGAATTTAAAGTGACTTGAATAAGCCCTGGGGCATTGAGTCAGTATAGACTCGGTCAGTTAATAAGTCTGGCTTCTAACCAGCTGTTCTAGGGAAGAAAAGTGGAATAAATCAGAAAGGTATTTTTCGTCAGCTTTAAATTCAGTATAACGTTTGGGTGGACAGTTTTATAAAAGAGAACTTGTGGCTGAAACCAAGCCGTGCTGCATAACATCCAACAGGACCTTTCTAATGGTCAGTTCAGTCCCTGTGTGTTATTGAAATTCCTCTCATAAAGGCTCATACACCAGATTGGAATTCATGGCAAATAATTGACAAGAAAGCCAGACACTTTGCCACAGCACTCACAGAATACACTTGTTCTTGAAATTACACATTAACAGAGCCACAATGGAGCCCCGAAGCCTCGATTTGCATTACTGCAAAATACGAGTGGAGCCGGTCTCTCTCGCATACCAGCATCGCAGAGGCCTTACACTTTATTTGAGGACAAAAGGTAATTGTAAAATAAATATTTACCAGGTATCTTGAGACAATGCAGCGGGTTGTATGACCTTAACAACCCTCTCTCTAAACCCACATCCGTGTTGACCAGTGAGTGAATCACGCAAGAGTTTAGTTTTTTATTTAATATTTAATTTATATCCTAGAGGGTGAACTGCCTATTTTCAGTAAGCAATCATTAACAATTGAACACAATTGAAATGACCACAAAGCTTATCACAGCAAATATCTCTTCCTTTACCTTTTCAAAAAACTAAATTCACACAGGTTTTGTGCAGTTGTGCTTTTTTTGTTTACCAAAATAGTCATATTAAATCATAATAACTGCATGTGGACTTCCTTCTGCCCAGCTGGACCTCATTAAGGACTCCCTAGCAGAAGAGACCTGGAATCTCAATGTGACCCTTTTGGATCAATTTAAAGTTAATATAAAACCATCCCCACATGTATTATGATTAAACTTGTACAAATTACACTTAGTGATAAAACTGGGGAGGTATATTCATGTACTTAGAGTGATACTTCTCATCATTTCCTCTCCGGGCCAGTTACAGGCCCACTGCGCCATCTTGTGGTGACTTACAGACCGGACAGCACATTGAGGACAACTGTAGATTCATCTTTAAAAAGAAAGACAGAAAGAAAGAAACAAAAAGCCAAAACATATTTTTGGAGAATTTTATTACTTTTTTGACAAATATATATGAAGGTTTTCCTATTGAGGAAACATTCTTTCAAAAGATACGTTTACAGCAAATTCCTTCCTGCAAAGAGACAGGACACATGAGAAATCAGAAGACATGATGGAACTAACCATTTCTATTTGTGCCCAGGAAAGGTTAAGGGTGCATTTCATTATTATAATAAGGTCATGACAGAAGTCAGTCAACGGCAATGGGACATTTTTCAACATCTGAATTATCATGATTACATGGAGTGAATTATTCGTTTCGCATCAAGGCACACAAGCATTGCTCTCTTTTTTTTTTTTTTTTTTTTTTTTTGCCAAGACATTGGTCCCATTGGGCAGTACAACTGTACAAACTACAGGATAAAAAAAAAAAAATTAACATAGGGCTTAGTTTGCAGGATAACAACGAAAGGAAATCTCAAAGAACTCAGATCGATAATGTACACAGAACATGGGACCTCAATTAGGGCTGAGACACATCAGTTCTTAGGTATGGTTGGCGCTCAAATGTAGCGAGTGACGGAAGACCTGCATCTCCTACAGAGGATGTAGCTCAGCGAGGGACCGCCTCTCCTGCTGTATGAACTCCTGTAAGCTTCTTTTTCCCTGCCTGAAGTTGCTCTCCCTCCTTGAAAACGGCAAGATGACCTGGAGTCGGAGGAGAGTTTCGATGTTGCTGAAACTTCTGATCTGCGACGTCTTGAGCGTATCGAGCACGGTGGTCGGCAGATAGCCTGCCAGGGGATCCATCCACTTATCCTTCCACGACTTCATCTCGGTGTGAAGCGAGACCTGATCTGGCAAGTCCTCCTTGTACAGGCGGAACACAAGACCGCTAAGGATGCTGTTTTCTACTTTGGACATCGCGTAAGGCACAATCTCCAGACACCTCAAGGTATCCAGTACCTTTTCTGTGAAGAGGTCGTCGATCTCTGCCATCGAGTGCTCTATGACCTTCATGCTCACGGATTCCTTGTAAAACTCACTCAGCGGCTCTAGCAGCACCGAGTGCAGCGTGGTTACGTGGAGTTTGGAGGCCAGTGCCGTGGCCTCCTCGAACCAGGCCTTGTGATGGGTGTCAAGATCGCTCTTCAGTTTACCGAGGGACGCTTTGAGGTCGGGCAAATTATTCACGGCGAGCAACATGTCTAAGGGTTTGCCCAGCAGAGACTGGCTTAGCTTTTTAGTGACGCTCGAGATGTTCTTCTGCACCACGGTCGACAGGATGAACTCGAAGTTTCGGATGGCGTCGAACAACTGCGCCGCTTGCTGCCGGTCCGAAGCGCTGCCCGCCTCCTTCAGCTCGTTCAGACAGAGCATGACGGCTTCTAAAACCTCCACCATCACCTCGTGCATGTCGTGGCTCTTCTCCCAGTTTTTGATGAGCTTGTCCCTCAGCTCGTTGCCCTTCACCTCATCCTGCTGGAACACGTGGAGGATCATGTCTTCCAGTTTGTTCTGGCGTTCCGTGTCCTCGGTGAGCCAGTGTAATATCTTCCCTATGAGAACCGCTCCGTCCGCTGCTTCTTCAGCGGGGGACGATCTAGCCAGCCATACGTTAAGAGACAACGCTGAGCTGACTGTTCTCACAGCTTGGGGGTATTTCGTAGCTATGGCTAAACTCACGACCCTCATCTGAGCTCCGACTTCACCAACACTCAGCAAGGCCTGCCCTCTACAGTACTCCATGTTGAGCCCCCACTTCTCAGACAGGGCGGTCTCAAGAGCGTCGGCGAAGACGACTGGGTCTTCGCCAAAAGGGATGAAAGCCAGCGTTTCCTCACACTGGATGTCCTCTTTGTTTAAGTACCTGATACACAGCGGGACATAGAGCTCGCCGTCAATTTCGACGGCTCGCTCGGTTATAACTGTAAAGAACTGAGAGTCCCAGAGTTCCTTGAGGATTTGCTCACGCAGTTGTGGCTCATAGAAAGACACCGCTTTCCTCGGTCCCTGTGCGACCTCCAGCATCACGTCATCATCGGCCGATTTCACCTCAGCAGGCTTCTCTGCTGCAGTGGAGGCGTGAGATTCGGTCGGTGCTGCCGGTTCTGCTTTAACACCTGATTTATAAAAGAAAATTTAAAAAAAAAAGAGACAGAAAGAAAATAAATGTTAATGCCTCACATACAAATACATTTCTTTTGTCGTCATCTCATAATTACAATCAAAAGACATGATAATGTAGTTGCCGTGAATGAACTTACCGCTGCCCAACTTTAGTCTTTGCAAAGTTCCCATCACCTAAAAAAAAAACAAATGTGTATGTGGTGATGATTAGAATGGCTGTAAAAATGTTTTAACTTAAGTTTTCTTTTACAACATGGTACAAATAGCAGTGTTAAAACCATTTTAAATGTACCTGGGATAGACATGGACTGCTCTCTGGATCGACCTCCATACACCTCTCGATGACCTCGGGCAGTCTCTGCAGAGTTGTGGCGTGGGAGAGGAGCACCACATGGTCCTTTCTGCTGCCTTTGCATACGGTGTTTTTTAACAGATCCCTCATGGAATTCAGAGTGGTCTTCATCAGGTCCCACTCCATACTGACGCTGGGCAGGACCGCTACTAGCCTAAGCAGCGAGGCAACAGTCGGGTGGCTTTTCGACTCGGGGTGGGCTAGTGTTTCAGCGATGGATGATGGAGGAGCAGCATCCTGGTATTTCTCCTCCCAGACGGCGGCCCACGCATTGATTTCCTGCTCGGCTGCTTCCGGCTCAGAGAGCTCTGCCAGGTAGAGGCTGAACGGCTTGTCTTGGGTCTCCGGCAGAATGGGCTGCGGGTTGCAGGAGGGCAGTAGGGACAGGACCGACAGGGCCTTCAAGTGGCCGTCTGAGAAGCTGTACTTCATTTCGTCGACGAGACTCCTGAGGAGAGGGACGCTCAGATTTTCTCTGTAATAGATCTCGGGAGATTCATAGGTGTTGGCTTCCTCCGAGAAGCACACCTGTTCAGGCGCCACCTTGGTCGCGAGCTGGAACGCCTGCTCGAACCAAGAGGAGTGCAGGGTGCTCACGTTTTCTAACATTTTGTTAAGCGTCTCTATGATCGAGGGGATTCTTTCCACTTCGCAGAGAATATCAGCAGGGTTTCCACAGCGGAAGACGGTGCTACAGTTGCGAAGAGGAGCACAAGCGTGCTTCAAAATCACGAGGGTGACGATGAAGTCCAGATTTCGCAGAGCGGTGGAGAGAACTTGTGCGTGCATGGACTTGGCGCCGAGGGCGCTGGAGCTGACGGCGTCGAGGCAGCTGAGGATGCCCTCTAATGTGTCGGCGAGGATGTCGAAGAAGTCCTCTCTCTTTTTCCACCTCGAGCAACACGTTTCTGGCATTTCCTCCAGGGCCTCTCTCGGCCAATTCAACAGCCCGTCGACAGCTTGCGCCAGCTGTCCCTCCAGACTAGGAGACTCGTCAAAGAACAGCAGCAGGTCTTCCGTGATATCCAACATTTTGGCGACTGAAGGGCAAGGCACACTCCCCGCCAGCCAATGGGCGAGGCCGCAAGACTCGCTGGGCGTCACGACGGAGAGAGGATAGCTCATGAGGAAATCTAACGACATTTTCTTCAGGCTCTGATAACCGGAGCCCAAGTGCATGAACGCTTGTCCGCGACACTGAGACATCGGTAAGCCCCAGTCTTCGGTCAGAATCTTTGCCAGGTTATTCGCTTGTGTATCGACATGGCAGCTTTCATCGAATGGTAAGAAACCCATGAGCTCTACTTTTGGAGCCGATTCGCCAACAAACCTGACAAAAACCGGCAGGTGGGTCTTGTCGGCGATCTTGACGGGTTTGTCCGTGATGAGTGAGAAGAACGGCGATTCCTGTATCTCCTTCAGTATGACATCTCTGATTCCATTGATGAGGAGGTTCACCATTTCATCGTCACCTATAGAGGGCGCGCATTTGTTTCCCTCGTTTCCAAACCAGTGGCACATGCTGAGCTCCTGGATGAAAAGCTCTCGGTCCTCCTCTGAGAGGTCAGAGAGACCGCTATTCTTTTTCCCCAGCAGCGTGGCCAGTTTGAACACCGTCGCCAGACTTTGACGATTATCTCCAGAGTGCCCGTTCTCATCGGCTGGTTTCATGTCCTGGTCCTCAACTTTGTCATCAAGAGATTGATGGATTTTAGGCTCTTCAGTTTCCTCCTTGACACAATCAACTAAATATATTGGGGGAGAAAAACGTAGCAGTGGTTATGACACATTCAAATCATGGCAAAAAAAAACTACTTTCAATAACTTAGTATAGACCAGTGGTTCTCAAACTGTGGGGCGCGACACTCTAGTGGGGCGCGGAGGTATTACAGGGCCTGTACTTTCATGGAAATGTTTACGTCATGCCGTTAAAAGGTTACGCTTGCACGACTTGGCGATTCTTGGCGTTTTGCTAAAAGCCTCCGTGAGGTCTCCGTGAGGTCTTTTCTGCTGTTGCGTCTCTCAAAACAGAATATAGATCTCAGCTCAACATGGAGCATGAATTAAGAGCGGCCGTATCAAATCTACCATCTTATTTAAAAAAAGGAAAGCAGCTCACTGCAGCCACTAATACTGATACAACCTGATGCTCATATCTGTTTTGCACAGGTTGAACGTTATTATCTTGAAAATATATTCAGTGCAAAACAGGTTATTTGGAGCCACAATAAGTATTTTTTTTTGCCAAATATTAGTTCTTTTTTGCAGAGATAGAACTTTATTTGCATTGTTCTAACAAAGTGATTGCACATGTTATTTGTTTTTGTCTGATGGAGCGATCTGGTTTACTTGAAAGGGATTGTAATTTTCATTATTGTATTATTTGAAAAAGCACGGAGGGAGGAGTCACAAAAAGTTGGACCATTTTGTTACAATTTTGTTGGGGCCTGAACATTTTTCTTCCTCCAAAGTGGGGCCCGACAGAAAAAGTTTGAGAACCACTAGTATAGACATTGGTTAAGTCATGTACTAAATGTAATTTAAAAAAAAATCATGCATACCTTCCATATTGTTTTCAGAGTTTCTGTTGAAACTTTTGGATTCCTTGTCCTGTGAATACAGCCAAATAAATACAAATTAGCTTTCATCATTAATAAAATAGAGAGTAAAAGAAATACAACTATAAATGTAACACACTGCCATTTCTATGAAAGAATACAAGCACGTACCAGACATATACCCTCCAAGGCTTGCGGAGTGACCTTCAAACACTGGGTCACCATGCGGTCCAGGTCTCTGCTGAAGTCCGTGCCCACCTGCAGCATCGCCAGGCACTGGGACCTGTCTTTGGGATTTGTGTTTCTCAGGTACTCTTGGAACTTCTTGTGGCGCATTATGACACCGCAGTCCTCCAGCGCCGTGCTGGGCAGCACGGACATGATCCTCAGCAGTGCGTTGATGTTGCCGAAGTATTGCATGAGCGGCAGGCGCAGGGTGTGAAATATTGAGCCTGGGACGGTCACGGACGCAACTTTGGTCTTCCATGTTACTCTCCAACAGCACAGCTCTGTGAAGAAGTTGTCCGCGTCCGGAAGATCCCCGCTGTAGAGAGGAGGCTTCGACTTCAGGCTCTCAAACATGTAGCTCACTGTGACCGAGCAGGGAACTAGGGAGAGGAAGTTGAGAGCTTCTTTGTGGTCCTCTGAAAAATGATCCTTTACGGCATTGATGAGGTTATCTACTAGAGGTACACTTAAGCCGTCTTTGTAAAAACCGACTGGCTTCATCATGCCGTCTCTTGCCGTCTGCACGGCATTTTCGGGCACTTCAATCTGCACCCGTAGACTCTGTGCCATCGCGCAGGCCTCGTCAAACCAGTTTTGGTGAAACACTTTCATATTCGTTTTCACTCGGTTCAGCGTGGCCACGATTCCGCTGATTTGGCAAAGTTGGGATGCGGCGGTGAAGTGGTCCTTCTGGAGACCTGCACTCAGCTCTCTGGTGAAGGAGGACGCATTCTTCAACACCACCATGGCAATGATGAAATCAAACTCCATCACCTTGCGGAGGAGTGCCCCAGCTTGGTCGGACACAAAGGGTTTCCATCTCTGTGGGTTATTTTTGATTTTCTCCAGACATTCAACCAGGGGCTCCAGCATCTGCACAAACACCTCGTAGGAATCGTGCTTCTCTTGCCAAAGGGCGCAGAACTTCCCCTGTAGCTCTTGGACCTTTTCATAGCTCTCTCTAAGACCAAACGCTATCACGTGGTCGAGCTGCTTTTGTATCGTAGCGCTGCTGCCAAAAAACATCAAAACCTCTTCGAACGTATCCAGGGCTCTCTTAATAGCAGGCACTGGGATGGATTTGGACCACCAGGTGTTGAAGGAGTAGGTAGAGCAGTGTGTGCTTATAGCAAGAGGATGAGTCTCTTGGACTTTGCAGGCAAAGGCTTTCAGCTTATAGGAAACATCACCAGAGCCCAAGTATGCTTGACCTCTGCAGTTCTTCAAATCGAGCCTCCACTCGACGGTTACTATTTCCAGCAGACGCTGCCCCATGGCATCACAATCGAGATCCGCCTCGAGGAATCCCATCAACTCCAATCTCATGACGTCAAAACTGTCCACGAACCTCAGGAAGATCGGAAGATGGTCTTTCTCCCCAAACTTCACAACGCAGTCGATGAACAAGGAAAAAAATGACGTCCCCACTTCCAAGAGGATTCCCTCCCTGACGGCTTTCTCGCACACGGTGAGAACTTCTTTCATTTCAGACTTGGTCACGTACTCGAGTTCTCCCTCCTGGCCAGAAGCGTCGCCGTGTTGCCGGCTTTGGCTGCTGTATGCAGCCGTCACTGCAGTTTGCAAAGCAGATTTTAGAGAATCTCTATCAGTCTCTGCACACTTCAACTCCACAAGCCTTTCAGCGTCCATCTCTAGGTTTAGGAACTGTAATTCTTCTTCAGTGTCCTTTTCAGCATGGTTCCCATGGGATGCCACTGAAATGAGAGGTAAAAAGAAAGAAAGGTCTTGTGAACTGACATTACAGTTCAATAAGCAAATGAGTGTTCATATTTAAGATTGGAGTTTAACAAAAATATCATTCAAATGGTCATTTAGATCCAAAACATTTTTTTTTAATGTAGCCATCATTATGTCTGCTGCTCATCTTTGTGTCTAGAGCTCTACTTTGAGAAAATGTCCCTTAATTGGTATATTATGTGATAGAATAGCTGTGCGATTAACCAAAATTGTTGCATGCTGAAATGTTTAAGAAATAATTTCAAAGCCATCTCACCTTGGGGAGGCTTCTCCTTTGTGTCATCATCCTGTAAAAACACACAAAGTATTATGTCATTTCGGGTAGAACAGCTGTTTTATCACTAAAGAGAGCAGTGAAATGTCAACAGCGCTCTGCTCATGAGAATCTACTCACCGTTTGCAGCAATTGCAGGATGTCTGGATGCTTCTGGGCATACGACTCCACCATTTGTTCGACATTGAAGTGCACGTCTTGGTTCACGTAGACGTACGCCATGCTGCATTGCCGTTGGTCCTCTGATGTGCCTCTCAGGTAGGAGTGGCACCGCTCCAGCACCATGTGGTATTGACCGTACACATCTGCCTCTGCATTGACACATGGAACCGTGCCCAACACCCGCAGCAGGCTCTGCACATTGGGGTAGAACCCGATATCTGGAATCTTGAGGGTCGCAAACACCGTGGTCGGTAGGATTCGGCGCTTGCTCGCATGCCTCCACTTCACCTCCCAACAACCGAGCTCTTCGTAGAACGTGTCGGGCCTCGCGAGGTTGTTCAAGTTGGCGTCCGCTACTTTATCCCTGCGAATGCTGAAATTGTGGTCAGCCATGTAAGATGGCACTAACGAGAGCCAGCGGAGAATCCTCACCATCTCCGTGCTGAACACTCTCTTCACCTCTGCAACGAGATACTGCAAGATGGGGCGGCTTAGAGTTTCTCTGAAAAGGTCCTCCAGTGGGGTTTCTTCTCCGTCTCCTTGGTCCGCCTCTGGTTTGGTGACCTCCACTCCCAGCTTCTTTGCCCTGCCAATTGCATCTGAAAACCATTTCCTGTGGAATATTGCAAGCTCCTGTTGGTATTTGCTTACCAGCTTTAAGGCATTGGAAATTGTGTACTGCAACGTGCTGCTGATGCTAATGATTCCCCTGAGACTCGAGTTGAGTATGCTCACACAACAGAGGGTGTTCTTCAGAACAACAAGTGTGATGATGAAATTGAAATTCTTCAGAACCGGCTTGAGCTTGGCCATCTGCTCGGCGGCATCTTCGTCCACCTTTGAAATCATCTCGTTGATGCAGTTCAGGAACGGCTCCAGAATGTCCAACATGGTCTGGAAGGCATCCGTGCCATATTCCCAATTCTCAGCGACGGCTGCCTTGATCCGGTCCACTTCTCCTTTCATATGCCCGTATGTCGTCTGGATCTTTCCCTCCAATCGTTTGCACAGCTCTGGCGTTCTCCGGAGTAACGAGGCCACCTCCTCTACAGTGTTAGCGACGCTTTGAATGGAGGGCACGGGCATGCAGCGGATGATCCATATGTTGAAGGCATATGGGTCGCTGGGTGACAGAACTACTTGCGGGAACTCCAGCAGAATCCTGGAGGTAAGGTCTCGCATTTTCTGACACATGCTGCCCGTGACCAGATAAGTCAGTCCCCTGCAGTGCTCCATCCTCAGCCCCCACTTGTTTCGCAACTCTGACAGAAGCATGTAAAACAGATTCTCTGTATCCATGTCGCATGGTAAGAACCCAATGAGGTGCTTTTGTGGGAACCCATCTACTGTGACAGACCTGATGAAAACGGGGATCTGCTCCTTGCCCTCTATGATCGTCACATCTTGAAGCAGAATGGAGAAGAAGCGCGCCTGCCTGAGGCTGTTTTGGATCTCCTCCCGCATGAGGTCTTCGCTGAACTGGAGGATTTCCTTCTTGTCAATTTTCTCCACGCAGATACGATTGAAAGCCTGCTGTCCTCTCGTACCGCCGACCGGCTCGTCGCTGCTGATGTTTGCACCATTTATGCTGAAGCCAGTAAGTGCCAGGATTTCCTTGAAATAGACTTTCAGAGTCTCTTTTGCTTTACAGCTGGCGCCATCCTCTTGGGTTTGGTTCTCGTTTTGCAGTTCAGACGCTGCACCAAGTACTTCTCTCCTCTCTTCAGTCACCTCTGTTGTTGCTGCGTTTTCTGATGGGGAAAAAGAAAACCTGAATGAAAAGCTGAGATGATTATACAAAAATGCTAATTAAATCTGTGATTACATATTTACAACGGGGGCTCATTATATTCTAACAGACTACAACTCAAGGGGCTTAATTAAGTGAACCGGTTACTGTACCTTTCGTTTTCTTCACATATGTAGGATCCTCTTCAGACTATGAAGATGGAAAGGATGATTATACGTTTGCATTTTTAGTGTCGTATTGGCTGATGAAAA
This sequence comes from Myoxocephalus aenaeus, assembly GCA_038501785.1. Lineage (NCBI taxonomy): Eukaryota > Metazoa > Chordata > Actinopteri > Perciformes > Cottidae > Myoxocephalus > Myoxocephalus aenaeus. The sequence continues at coordinate 2,593,308 of JBAMJR010000175.1, read as the reverse complement.
ATGTTCAGAAGAGACATTTTAAAGATTGAATGAAACACTTACAGGATCCCGAGCTCGCTTCCTGTTGCAGGTTGATTGATTATTCACAGGCATTGTTGAGTCAAATATTGTTGGAACAGCATCTTCCCTTAAGACACAACTGGAGGCGCTCTGAAAGAGAACAAGGAGAGAGCCCACTTTTACTAATGCAGAATATTCTATGTGAAACAGGAATTTACAATCGAGTGATTTGGGGATTAAGAAATATAACTACACATACAGCAGCACTGGGCATCACTGAGTTCACCAATATGGATTTGAACAGCTGTTTAATCAAAATGTGACTTTTACGACCCACATTTTTGCATTAGCAAACCCCCTAATAAACCTAAGTGTTTTAGTTGCCGTTTTAAAAAGGAAGTTGGCGTCGTTTAAAACCAAACCACATCAGCAATATATAACAATAAAAACCTCCAACTTGTGTTATACATTGATTTGCATGTGATGCGATTGCATTACATGGATTGATTGCATAGATGTTTCTAACATTATTCCCACCATGTGCATGTACACAATGAGCATTATAAGTTAGTGTGTTTTAACATTATAAGCTTCACAAACATAGGCATCATTACTTGGCTGTTACCCTAATAAACTGGTAATAGAGGTTATCCGTATATAGTTATGGACATATATATATATATATATATATATATATATATATATATATATATATATATATATATATATATATATATATATATATATATATATTATTTGCTCACTAGGAACAGCAGCAGTGGTACTATAATAAATTGGTAATAGAGGTTATCTGTATATAGTTATGGACATACATATATTATTTGCTCACTAGGAACAGCAGCAGTGGTACTATAATAAACTGGTAATAGAGGTTATCCGTATATAGTTATGGACATATATACATATATATATATATATATATATATATATATATATATATAGTATTTGCTCACTATGAACAACAGTAGTGGTACTACAATAAATTGGTAATAGAGGTTATCTGTATATAGTTATGGACATATATATATATAGTATTTTCTTACTAAGAACAGCAGTAGTAGTACTATAATAACAACAAAAGAGAGCAAAATGACAACTATTAGAATTATAATTACACAAAGGGTAATGAGCAATAGATTTGATTCTTACCTGATAGATCACAGAGGGGTCGAAGTGCTTTGCACAAAGTCTGTACAGCTTATGCAACTGCTCAGGAGGTTCTGATGCCAGATCTTGGCGATGACAGTTGTTCAACCATTGATTGCATCTGAAAAATACAGGGGGAAAAGGCATTAATTAATGCATGTGCATTAATATTCTGTATTAAATAATGACTCGACAAACAGACACAAGCTCTCAAAGGTTTGGGAAAAAGTTTGCTTCAATTTTAGAACTGTTCATTGGGACGAGCATGGTGACTCTGCACTACCAAAGACCACCCCTAAAATGTTCCCATAGTAGTAGTTTGAAATGTAATTCTATAGATCAGAGGTGTTCAGCAGGAGGTCCGCGACCCATAGGGGGTCCGCGGAGGTACCGTAAGGGGGCCGTGACATTTTTTGTTGATTAGACAATTTTTCACACTTCATTAAATATTTCCCCCCCACAAATGTAAATGTCTTTAAATACACATTAACATGAATCCAACATATTGTAGCAAATGGATGTATGGAAAGACAGCAACGATATATTAAATAATTATTTCAATAATAAAACTGTTCCTACTTCAGAGAGTTCAACACGCTTACTTAGTGGAAAACAAATCATTAATGTGATTGTATGCAGACACTATTACTGGACTATTACTTGATTACTAGATCACTGTGCAAATACAAGTTCAAATGCATTTTTTTAGACAGACATACACGACTCTGTGAGAGACGATTTGGATGCTTATTGCACATGCATGCTGTGGTTATGCTTCAAGCTGTCATGACAGCTACAATTACATGGATTAGGTACACCCACTTGATTGATACACGCCTGCTTTGGTTAAATGCATATGTAACACCACCCTGTGTCAATGTTGGCAGTGATACAAATAGATTAAAAAAAAAGATATATGATTTATTTCAACTTTCATAAAACAATTCTTTCTTTCTTGTTGATTTCATTGAATATGCACAGAATAAAAAAAGGTGGGTGGATTCGCCCACGAAGAAATTAGATTTACGTCTCTCAATTTAACACAATATTGGGTGGGTGGCGGGTGAAGCTTAAAAAACGAGTACACAATGCAGAAAGGAGGAGACACAAAACATACAAAACAAGCCCACAGCAGGGCTGGACGTGACCCCGTGATCTATTTGTTTTCCCAGCGGCGTGGAGGTTATATTTCCTGTCCACGGCCCTTAAATTTATTATTTTGATTTTTATGTAACATAATAATCCTATTGCACAATACTACCGCAATCGCAGAGTGCACAAAAACAACATCTAGTTGAGAGGTAACAGCGGGATAAAAGGGGGCGCTAGACCGCTACTTATTCATAGGGACATCACCTGTTAAAACTACGGAAATATATAAGTTTCACTTGGTATTGTACCGTGAGCTGCACAGTACAATTAAATGTATTTAGTGCCGTTTGGAAGCCACAATCACGCCAAATAGCGTCATCAATGTAAAGTATTGTAATCGTGCTAAGCTAACGTCAGCGCCTCCAGTAACGTTACCGCACCGCCGAGGTGGTCGGTGTCGTGTGTGTGCCGATGGCAATTTAAATTACAGCACAAAAAAAGTTTTAAACTATGTTTTCTCTCCGTTTGTGAAATAACTGAGCGCAAAGATGAATAGATATCAGCCAATATCACACTTTGGCGCCCGTCTCCGGGTCGGAATGAGTGCCCGGAGAGTCTCTTTCACACGGACTTTTTCTTCCAAGAGTAACGTTAGTCTGCGCCATTTTCGACAGAGTTGTGTCACTGTTAGCCAACATGATGTTAAGCTAGCGCCAGTGCTAACAGTGGGTAGCTAACACATTCATTTTGCATGCTCGGGGAGCTCGTTTTTAACCCACGTCACAGTGAAATAAGCACAGCTCTTACCGCTCTGGATCCACGGGGAAGCTGAAAAGTGGAGGAGAGTTTTCGGATCCCCCTTGCTGGTAATCACAGTTCGCTGCGGCGCAGCAGTCAGTCATTTTGGACTGCAATGTTGCTAGCTAGCGACTTAGCTAGCTTCGCTGGCGGTTGCAAGCTGGCAAATCTACTGTGAGCAAACCTGCTGGAGAGTCTACAGAGCCATGGCTTGGGCAAGACCTGCAACCGACGCGGTTGAATTTCAACGTTAGTTTTCGCTGAAATGTCTCTTTGGTAAACTAAGAACCGACTTATTCCATGCTTTTAAAAGTTGATGTTGCGTGGTGAGCAAAAGAGTCGCCGAAAGCGTGTTATCCCATCAACCAGGAACTAAACCGTGCAGTAGAAAATGTTAACCAGCAGAGGGCGGAATGTCGCCGTTGGGCCTGGTCAAAGAGTTTAATCGTCAAGATAGTTCACACCCTACTCCATCCTAACCGAGCAAAGCCGGCAAGTGACTCTGAAATCCAGGGCCCTCGAAAGCTTTGTCAACTGGTTTTGCTAGACTTTTTTTTAATTTGGTAGTTTGCGCAACCAAAGCAAAGTATCAACAGGAACTCCTCGTAGGTTTATCCGACCATGAATTATTGTTTTCGAAATGTCAGTGCATTAATGGCCTTTAGCAAATCTCCTTTTGGGCTGTTGAAGGAACGCCTTCACTTGCATTGTGGCGCCATATAAATGCTTTTCATGGCAACTATAGTTAGGTATCAATTGATTTTGATCATACCTGACATTACACATGCAAAAACGTTTGATAAACATTAAACTATATATTTGTCTGAGTTACATCAAATCTTGAAGTGCAGCACTGCTCTTGGTTTGACTTGATACTCTCTGATATAGATTTCGTCTCCCTCTTCTTCGCACTTTGTGAAGTAGATTTGTTGCCCTTCATAGACCATGGATACACATTTTATTCTTCCTTAGACTATTTCAATATGTCTGACCATGTATCCTAAATCCCACCGAGCAATCTTCTTGTCATCTGTCATTTCAAATTATTGTAATAGTCAGGTTTTACATCAGTCGTTATATTATTTTGTTGTCTTGGCAGAAAAGAACAATGTGTACACTGACTGGGACCAACAGTATAGCAAGTTCATTTTTTAAATTAAAATGTCTGATATAGAGATACATTCACTGGCAAGTCTACTTGTTTCTGCAAGTGTCCTTCAGGGAAGAAATGTGTTACATAAATATGTGCTGTATGAATGTTTTGACCAGACACACACAGAACAGGAACACATAATGATATGCAGCTATCATCACAGCTGAGCTTTTTCTGCTAGAATATAAAAGGTCTATAGTGGAAAAGGTCTAAATCAAGCAAGGGATGAGTCATTCATGGCTTTATTTATACAAAAGAAAGATTATGCATTCAAATTATACAAAGTTTTTTTCTAAAGCCATGCAGTAGTCTGAACATAAAAGTGTAATTCATACAAGCATTTAGCTGCAGATGATTGGTTGTCGTGACGCCCCATTTCATTAAATGGAGAAAAACAACAGATAAGAAAACAGCCTCCTAAAGAAAAGGGAGGGCAACAAGAAACAACTCCAAGATGTAACTGTATATGCAGTGGAAAGGGGGCTCTGGCTGAAACAGCATTTTATTGTTATTTGTCCACTGCAGAAAACAGTGCAAGTAGTCCAAATGGTTTTAGTCTTCAATCATATCAGATATCATTAACACCAAACGCTACGCTGGAAATTTGAGTCTCAGAGCAGACGGGAACTCAGCTGTTTAGACACAAGCATACAGTCCATTTGCAGATCTAATAGCCAACGAGCAAGATGGAAAGTGAACGAACACGAGTGGAGCTGAGAATTGTGGGCCTTATTCCCAGGAGGAGACTTTAATCCTCGCACTACTTTGTCCTGATCTCCAACTCACCATGAACTCAGCACTCCCCAAAACACAAGCATTAAAAAAACCTAATTCAAAGATGTTTGGTATTCATCACTCAATTAATGCCACTCTGCAAGCAATTCTTTCATTTACATTCTTATAAAAAAAAAAAAAAAAAAAACAGCCTGTAAACTATGCTATTTAGTACGAGGGCTAGATATACATTAACATAGCTGTTATCCCGAGTGGCGGTTTAGCTACCATATCACAACTGACTAAGACATATCCTCGCTGTCGGGGTACGTCTTCATGTAGACCTCAACCATCGAGTCCAGGTCTAACCCGACATCATAGTTCATGTTCAAAAGAGCGAGACTTTTTGATTTGAATTTGTCAGGCGTGTTGTCCACGTACAACTGGAAGCGCTTGAATGCCACGTCGCAGCCGTCTTCCAGAGCCAAGGTAGGCAGGATGCCGATCCGCCTCAGCACCACCAGCATGTTTGGGAAGAACTTCACATCGGCCAGCTGCAGCGTCTCATGCAGAGTGGATGGGAAGGTCTCGCCTTTGCCCTTTTTGCTCCATTTAACCCACCAGCAGTGCAGCTCGGTGGACAGGGTTCCTGCATTAGGAATGTCGTTTTTGAACACTTGCACACTCTCCTCCTCTGGCTTCGTAGACTTTTTCTGCTCTATGAGAGTGGGGACCAGTGACAGACATCTCAGAACCTTCAGGTGGTCCTCGCAGAAGATTTCCGTCATTTCTCTGATGACGTGCTCCACCACGGGAATGGACAGGTGCTCTTTGTAGTGACTCTCCGGCCGCGTGGCTCCAGATTCTAACTGGTGCTTTCTCAGGAACGACCGAGGAACCTTAACTGGGATCTCCATTGCAGTGGCTAAGTTGACGGCTTCATCGTTCCAGAACTCGTGATACACGTCGATGTTGTCAAACACTTCCTTCAGGGTGTGCAATACAGCGTTTAAGCTGGTTGAAGCAAAGAAGGCATCCGCTGTTGGCCCTTGCACGTTCTTCCCAAAGGCGTGCGTCAGTGTCAGGGCGTTTTTCAGCACGATCAGCGCCATGACAAATTCAAAATCAGCGAGTGCTTTTGAGATCTCTAAGGCGTTGTGTGTGACTTGATCGTTCCACCTCATGTCCTCATTGTCGTGAACGCTGTCCACGCAGAGTAGTAACGCCTCCAGGATTTCCACCGCCACCTCAAACGCATCATGCCGTCTGGTCCAGCTGCCTCCACAGATCTCCTGAAGTTCTCTGGCCTTCTCCTCTTTGTCCGGGTAGAAAATCGAAATGGCGTGCTCCAACTCAGACACCAGTAAAGGGGACTGACTGAAGAAAGACTCGATCTTCTTAAAGGTGGACAAGACCAGCTGAACCCCTGACAAAGCCATACCACTTGCCAGCGACAGGTTTAATGTACGAGTAGATCTTTGTGCCAGCACCGCCATTGGAAACCTCTCGGTCAGTTTGGCAGCAAATGTTTTCATTTTACCAAAATGTGTCCCAGTGCAGGAGTGGGCTTGGGCTCGACACTGCTCCATATCCAAGCCCCATTTTTCAGTCATTTCAGACAGCAGTGTCTCTGCTAAGGCATCTCCGTCTCCTTCAAAGGACAAGAAACCCACAAACCTCTCCCGTGGGCAGTTAGACTGATCCACGTAACGGAGAAAGACGGGGAGGTACCAGTCTCCTGAGAACTTCACCAAGTCGTCGGTAATTAATGAGAAGTAGCCATTTTGTTGAACCTCCTCCACCAGCTTACTGCGGATGCATTTCTCACTCGCCTCAATCAACTGGTTCAGCAGAGCCGGGGAGCAGCACTCCTTGTTCACGTCGTGCCTCTTCTTAAGGACTTCATCTCCACAAGTCATGCGATATTCCAACAACGCCTGAAAGTTGCTTGACCCGAGGCCATCCTGTTTGTCATCACCAGGCCCCGTCGGAGGAATGCTTTGCTCCCCCAGCAGCACGAGAACTTCAAATAATGACTTGAGATACACTTTGTACTCCTCTTCCTCTGTGAGTGTCTGGACATCTGTCTGAGCGGCGTCTGCGTGAGACTCTTTGATTTCTAAAAAAGGAAAGAGAAACTGTTGCAACTGATAGCACTTTGTGGTTTAATTTTGTTGAAGAAATTGTACTTTCGTGATTCCTGTCGTTCTGAGTTTGTACTCATGGTTGAATGCACTTATTGCAAGTTGCTTTGGATAAAAGCGTCAGCTAAATGAAATGTAATGTAAAAGATAGAAACCAAATCAATTATTAATCATGTGACCAATATGGGTGTTGAAGTTATTTGTCTCACCGTCGATCAATAAACGTGTGCGATTTGATATTTCGACTTACTTTTTCTCCCCTTGCTGTCCTTTTCATCATCTTTGGTCTGCAATGATAAATAGTCAAATACAAATTAAATGTGATTACTTAGAAACTATAAACATCAAATCATACGAATTATTTTCCCTTATTTAAATCAATTAAGATGTATTTATTTGACCCACCGTCTCGTTACTGCGCTTTACCTGTCCATTCTGAGGTTGGCTTGGTGCGTCAAAGATAGTTGGTATGGCGTCATCCTTCAACACTGTACTCTGAGCGTTCTGAAAACAAAGGTTCAATTTACATCACTTATGAGAAATATACCTGTGTTAATACCTATGTTATCTACACATCCACCCATACTACATAACATTATGTTTTGATTGAATAATATGTCAAATAATATACAAGGCCGGATTAAGCCCTTTTTCCATTTGACTCCAAGTTTGCCAATTACATTAAAAGTCCTGCAATGTCTGGGGTCACATTGTCCTCATAGTAACTTGCAAACACAACTTACGCTATCGACCAAAGATGTTTCAAAATGTTTTCCACAAAGTCTGTAGTATCTGTACAACTGGCTGGGTGACTTGTCGGTGAGGTCTTGCTTCTGGCATTTTTCAACCCACTTCTTGGACCTGAAAGGAGAAGTTAAAGCTAAATTGACCTTTAAACTTGCTTTAAAAAAATGAATGGCTGGACACTCATCTCCGGTTAGTAGGGAATGATGTGTATTTAACTGAGGATAGCATGAGATATTATAAACCACCCTGTTGATGCTACACAAACAACAATGGACTCTTTTGTTTGATTTACAAATGCATGTTGCTGAGGGTGCAATGAATATGCACTGTATGGATGGACACAGACGCTTATAGTAAAGGGAAATACGCCGACAAGTGAAGTCCCTCAAGCATCCAAGAGGAGATGAATAAAATCATACACCAGTAGTGTTCCTACTGAGAATATTAGACCTTTTTTTCAGGGCAGACATATTGATTTGAGATGGCAGAAAGAGCAGAGGTAAAAGTTAAAAAATGTAATTAACGATACGTCGACCCAGAAACCAGCCCACCTGGATCTAATGTTATTAATTGCACCTGTGCCTTTATTAATTAACGCTACGCCTGTGCCTTTTCTGCTATGGGGAAGGTCTATCAAACGTTATGGACATGCCCATTTAGGATATTAGGTCTGCTGCAGTTGTTGGAATTGGAGCTTAACGCCATGCAACTGTAGTATTTGTTATAGCGTAGAATGAGAAGTGTAGAATAAGTAGTATTTCTTAACACTTCTTCTGATGTGCATCCTACGTTTAGTTAGAAGCAAGGGCGCGTGAGCCTGCTGAACGTCCGCGTGTTGAGAGGAAAATGGGGATATCTGTATATGTTGTAACGTGTTTAATAAATGATGCGCAACTGGATCAAATGAATTAAATGTCGCAAAAAAACTAAATTTCGACAACTCAAGCCAAGTCCCCCCTCGGTTTAAAAGCCATGCCGTGTCGTATTCTACGTCTGGTTACAAACAACCGCGCAGCCTGAGAGCTTCCTGTTGGCTTTAGCATCTTTAGCAATAGTTACCTTTCTGGGTCATGCGGGAACCTGAAAAGTGGCTGGGGGTCTGCTTTTCCACTCGTGCAGTTCAGAATCGCACAGTGATTCTGCATCTTACGTGTGAGAATAATATCGGTCCTTTTAGCGGTGAAATCCTCCTCAGGGTACCTTACTATGTTGCTAATGCTAGTTAGCTGTCAAGCTTGAAACGTCGATTAGCAATTTCCGATTTTTTTTTTTCTTCTTTCAAAGTAAAGTACGTGGTAACTACATATATAACTTCCTAATACAAAAACCCACTTTCTTTATTTTTGTGTGCAAATTATTCTAATGTATGACATTTAATTTGTCAAAACCCCCTAAAAATCCGTATTCCAATTAGGCTATGTTAGGCTGTGAAGTCATGTGGCAAAAACATAAACGTTATAGTTTTACTTTGAAGGCGCTTTCGCTTCCTTGTTCAAACAAGTGTTTGAGGCTTGACGTATTTATCAAATGGCGCGCTGTGCTTCTTTCCCACAATCCTCAGCAGTCTTTTCAAAACCCGAAGGTTGAAATAATGCAACGTTTCGGAACCGTCTCCGCAATGGCACATTTCCAAATTCACTTTTGTGAAGTGAAGTTTGAGTCATAGGGAATGTGTTATACACTTATTATAATATATATATATATTTTTTTATAATAAGATGGACGACATGAGAGTTCTCCTAAAATAAAGCCAAAACATCTCGAATGGCCATGGGAAATTTGGTTACTAATGCAGTGATGTGTGTCCAAGTTTGATTTTAATTAGTTATTTGATGCGATAAAAAGACGACGAAGAGATTCATTTTATTGCAGCCTTTTAGCCACAAGAAATATCAACATCAAATGTAAACTGTATGATATTTAGTTTATCATTTAAGGCACTAAATGTACATGTATGCTCTGAGATGGCCGGTGATGCTGGTGCACAAGCCAGTCCTTGGGTTGCTATGGACAGGAGTTGCTATGGACCGTGCACGCCTCTCTTTCAGCCCTTTCTCTCTGTCTAGACAGGAGGATGTCAGCATCCCTATCATCCATCCTCATCTGTATTTAATGGTAAACGGATTAATCAGTGAACTGATAATACAAATTATCCTTCTAACATCTGACTGACTGATCAGGTCATAAAACGCCCATGTCAAATCCTCTGACTTTAAAGTCTATTCAGAGATCTTTGGATTTTTTGATCATCAGTTTTACGAATCATGCTGCCCCATCTGTGGTGGGGTGGCACCAGAAAAAAAGCTTTTACGGTAAAGTAAGAGTCATCAGAGGTAAAAGTCATTAGAGGTCTGACGCTGTCTGGTGGAGTGTCTTTGTCTGCAGGACACTTCTTCATGGGGGTCATGGCAGCCCTCCCTCTGGAATGTGTCAGCGGTGGCTGTTAACCTTCATGTAGCTGTACACACATACATTATTGAGATGTTGAGAAATACTCAAGTCAAAGATGTTATTCTAATAGGTGTGTCCAATCAGATAATAATATTACTACTTTGACAACTATCAGTCAGTTATGAAAGAAAGAAAAAAAACTATTTAAATTCCCATTTCCATGCTGGATGATGATCACACTTTAGATTTTTCGTTACAGAGCCAGCGTATTGTTTACTAGTTTAATATGCCATTTATTTATCATTCTCTGGCATGCTACTGGAGTCCGTAAAAGAAAAGGACTCATCCTCCCATTAATGTGATCCCCGAGGCGATCACATAATGGATACCACTGAACCCTTACACAATTCCTCAGCAGGTCACAATGAAATGAACGCTGATTTAGTTAAAGATGTAACTCTAATCCTTCCAGGGACTCATGTTCGGTGGCATGTATCCATTCTAATTACAATATGGCTTTCATAAACATCTTTCAACTTCCTCCACACAGACCCTCCATGAGAGGGCAGTCTGACCATGTAGGATTTGTCATATTGTATTTAAATTAAGAAAACATGTACAATGATCTCAATAAAGATTTAAATTAGATCAACTCCTGCTCTATTGACAGATCCATCGATAAATAATCTGGAGCACAGTGAATACGCAGCACTTTGTTAAGAACATTTGCTCTCTTCAGGGGTGAGGTTTTCATTTGATTTTGCTTCTCTAATACAGACAGAGCACCTTTTAATTCACCTCTGAACCCCAGTGGCTGCTGTCTGCATACAACTTAACACTATAGCCAATAATTGGCCACAAGCAGACGTATGGTGAAACATCAGATGTGTGTCCTCCTAACTTTGAGGACACATTGCAGACCAAAGACCAGTAATCATTGTTAAAGGGTCAGGTTAGGCTAAGTCTAAAGTGTGTGTGTATGTGTGTAATGTCAGAAAATGCCGCCCCTCAATTCCCCAACATTTAAAGTGACGCAGCATTCGGCCGTCCTTGAAAACAAACGATATATCTTGCACAGGTTTAACAATATTTGTTATACAGTCATAAACTAATGGTATTCATGTTGATGGGTATGAAGACAGTGACAACCCTTTAGTTTCATTTTATATGTATTCACACTAACATGTAACAAGTAAAAAAAGAATATGAAATACAATGAACACTAAATATAGCAAACTGTCAATGAACAAAGAAGCAACAGTAAAAAAATAAAAATAATAATAAGCTAGGCCTATTATAGATTATTAAACTGTTAAAAAGCTAAATATGACCGAACCGTTGAATCTACATTATTGCACAAAGTAAATATTGATAGAAACAGTTCCATTGATATTGCACATCAGTGAATGATCAGTTTCTACAGTGTTGGTTGTTGAGTGTGACAGCAGCAGAGAAACATGTATAAAGCAGACGTTGACATTATTGTGTCTGGTGTAGAGAAACGCCTATCATGTCCTACAGCGCCCTCTGGTGGGCCGCCTGGGTACAGCCGCTGATGTCCACTCCAGTTAGAGTTGTGCGCTGGGCTCCTCATCTCCTGCACACGACTAACCGAAAACCTGTGAGCGTTTTAATGAAATTGAGGCCGCGATTTACTCTTACATCTCCAGCGCACGAATTAATCAAAGCATGGGAACGAATGAATTAAACTGAGGCCACGAATTATATCTCCGGTGCACAAATGAGCAGAATGTGGCCTCAATATAGACATTTGTTTGTTTGTTTAGCCATCGAGTCTCTGATTAACCTCATATTATGAAAGAGGGGGTTTTCGGCAGTTAGTATCATTTACATTGCATTCTTGTCGCCTACCGGATTGATTCGTCCACTGTTGCTTGTTACAGCCTTGTAAACAGTCCAGTTGCTCTAACAATTAATATTTATTTTCTCCTCTCCTCCAGTCTTCACTGTCAATCATATATTTAATCCTCGTCCTACAGCCTGTATATTAATTTCAAATGGGATACTTTCTACACACCACCCGTCAATTATTCTAGTTCGTCTAGTTTCCAAATATTAGAAATACCAAACACTGGAGACAGTCTCTATATCATGTAAATGGCATGCCTGGTTACTGAACTGCAAACACTTCTTTGGCTGGTTGTAGTTATTATTACAAATATATATATCTGCTATGACCACCGGCATGTAATAATGTGTATTTCCACGTGATGACAAATAGACCCAGGTCCAGTTAAAAGCAGCTGATGTGCACGACAAACTGAGGCCGCTACAGCTTTAACAGGTTGCAGGCGCGCTCCCGCGAACAGCAATCACTTTTGGGCGCGAGCGTCGAGCCAGTATTCGTGGAATCCTATTTGGTTTCAAACTTTCAAACGGAGGGGCGGAGCCTGAAAGACCGCAGCTTCTCCCGTTCTCGTTCTGAGTTCAAGACACGCTATTGGCCAACTCTCTTATCTCGCGATACTTGTGTGACCAATTGTAGCGCAGCAACCCCAGGTTAAATCTCATGTTTAGCAAGAGACGTATTTGGCTCTTGTTGTGCTGCTGTGGATGGACTGTCTCCTCGGACTATAACTGACAACATAGCTGACCGCAAGGTAGGTTATCGGTTCTAACTCTACCGAAATATAGGTTTAGATACAGCGAGTGGACGAGATATAACGTTATATTACTTTGTTCCCCTTTCAGCAGTCTCCATTGATCTAACTGGTCGAGGCTTCACGATGGACAACGTCGCAGTTTCTAGACGAAACAACACCGATAAGAAAGTAAGTTCGTTACGTCAATGAATATCGTATGAAATATTACTACGTACAGTTTTTAACCTATATTTCATTATTATTAGGGAAACAAGGAGAATGCTAAGCCTGCATATGAAAGCAAGTCCTTCATCAGAAGAGACAAAATGTCCGCTAACTCCCTCCAACTGACAAAAGAGACCCTGGCAAGAAACGGTCCTCCTAAAGCCAAGCTAGACCCACGGTCAACGTCTGCCGAGGCTCTGAAAAAGGTAAAGACTGTGCAGAAAGTAGCTGCTGCCGCTTCTGATGTCAGACTACGTCAAACACACAGCCGGGCCTTCCTCACCGAGCAGACTGTGAAACACCGAAAAATAGTGGCAGAGGCTCCAAAGCTCCCGGCCGCTCTGCTGTCATCAAAATCCGCTCCCGGCATGTACAAAGGAAAGATTGTCCAGTCAAAGATTGGAACTATGTGGAAGTCAACTGCCACCATGGGCGGGGCAGACCCCAAACCACCAGCACCCAAAACAGTGGGTCAAAGGGTCGGGAATGTGACGAAGAGCAGGTCCAAATCTGTTGCTGACCTTCCTGGACTCGGCGCACACAAACCTGTGCAGACCAGGCCCAAGTCGGTGATGGATGGACCCGCCCAGGTGACCAAGCCTGCTGTCGTCAGCCGTCCTGCTGGGTTCCACTCCGCTCGCCCTCCTGCCAGGACCGTCCCATCAACGCTAGCCAGCGCCAGAAACGCCAGAGTGGCCCCCGCCAAGGGAAGTGGGACTCAGAGCTCAAAGCCAAAGAGTCTAGTGACAAACAAGCAGGTCAACAAACCTGCTGTCTCAAGTGCACTCAGTCAGTACAGATTCACCATGGTGACTGCCGAGGAGAGAAGGTAACACACACACACACACACACGTACACATTGTCCCCGTGCCACTGTCCATCAGAAATGCTCAAAGTGGTTGCGTGTTCCCTCCTGCAGGGCGAAACTGGCCGAGTGGCTGGCCTCCAAGGGCAAGACCTCCAAGAGACCCGCCGCCACGACGACCACGGAAACCGCTAAAGCCAGAGTCTCTGCGGCGCTCAATCCACAGCCTCAGCCGGCGGCGCAGTGCGACCCCCGACCCAGACTGGACGCTCGCGAGCGAGACTCCAAGGGAGCAGTGGTCAACACTCGCAGCCGAACTCCGACGGTCATGAACACCACCCTGGACCTGCTCGACACCTCTGATGATGACCCGCAGGGTAGCGTGGATGATGTAAGGAGACTCACTGTGTTTCTCTCTCTCCATTTGATCTGGATTAAAATATATTATTGTTTCATCACGTTCTTTTCTCCGCTTCATTCTGACAGATTGTTGTAAACCTGTGTGACGCTTTGGAAGCCATGGCGACGCCCTCTAGATCGGATGGTAAGTCCACTATGATTTGTGTTGCCGTTAAGGGCGGCATGAGGTTAATTTATCCACTCGGGGCACCGCATGACTAAAATGTACACCAACACCTGCTTGTGTCCATTAGAGCTCTCGCAGGTGACGGATGTGCTCGGTGATGCCAAAATGGAGGACCGCAAACCACAGTATGAATGTGAAGGGGAGCTGAAGGAGATGTCTGAGGATGTTGAGCAAGTGAAGGACGAAGCAGAAGAAAGTGAGGACGAGGAAGGACAAAGTGACGTTGAGTGTGTGACGGAGACCATTCCACAGATGGAGGATGCTTCAGTGATAAAGTACAGTGTGAAGACCACGCCGTACCTGCAAAGGTGAGTCCATCCACTTTTCCTCTGCAATTAGCTGTTTATTCAAACAATGGCAATAGAGTTATCTTCTCCACGTCTGACGTGAGTATTTCTTTCCTTCAAACATCCTTTGCTTAGGGTCAAGAAGACGATTAACGAAGAGGCCAGCACAAGTAGGTCCAGGAGAAAGAGCAACATCAAAGACCTGAAGTTCCTCACACCGGTTCGCCGTTCCTGCCGCATCGAGCGGCAAGCCTCCCGCCTGCCACCGATGCTGGTGGATCCGGATCCCTGCGTGTCGTCGCTGGCCGAGCTGCTGGATGACGATCACAATGCCTACATCTACAGAAAAAACCATGCCTTTCCAGAGGACCTGCCAGACCAGAATGTGAGGGGCTCTGTCAATGTGTAATGTGCAATAGAAGAAAAAAATACTTAAATGTATGGGACTGGAGCTAATGGACACTTTATACTGATGGTTTTAAATGGTTTTTATGAATTAAAATAGTTATCATATTGGGAGGGGAACCTTATTCCCCTCGTTATTGTCTTCTGAATGTATGACACTATCGTTCATTTTAATAAGTTGCCATGTATTTCTAAATGCACTGTAATAAAAGAATATTGTCTAATCATAAATGGTTGCTTTGTTTGAATAATTCTAGAAATCTTGTATCCGTCTTAAACGCAGCTTTATCCTACATACTGTATAGATCACACTAAAGTCTTAAGCTCCAGATCCATCCGGCTCATTGTGAGCTTCAAACCACACTGTTGGCAGAATTAAGTAAATCATTCCTCAGTAATTACAAACACCGGATTCAAGTTTCCAGAGTTGGCTTTTTATTCAACTAACTCCGGGGTCGGCATCCCGCGGCTCTTCAGCCCCTCTGCGGCTTTGACCAATAAAACTTTTTGCACAGCAGGCAATCTTTCAAAGGGAACGCCTGATCTTAGTACCAGGCCACTGAAAATACATTTCAACTAAAATGTGTCACATTGCTGTTGAGTCTTTCCCTGCAGGTGGCTATTCATGATTTGCAGAGCCCCGCCCTCTAAACTGATGGCTAAATCCCTCAAAAGAAAAGTCCCGGAGGAAAGTATTATTTTGCTTTCACTGCCAACGCTGCTGGTTTACCTGTATGCTTGATATATGGTGAGAAATTAGCAAACAAAAGATGTCATGTTAAAAGACTTCCAGAACAAGCACACAGCGTTGGCTGAAAAGTATCAGGCTGCAGATGAGTGAAGAGGGATTTCTCAATCACTGCAGCAGTGAGAAAGTGTCTTGCTAAGGCCGTAGACTGCGTGGAGGACAGGGATCGAACCCGCGACCTTCTGGTGACAGGATGACCACTCTACCCATGAGGCACAAATACAGGGAGGCCTGACAGCCTGCATAGTGGTTTAATTGACTTCAATGTAGACCTACACATGACTGTCTTTTTTTCTTCTCATAACAGCTTGATATACATTTGTTATAACAGGTAAAATAGCAATACAATAGTCTTTATTCTTACTCTGTAATATCATAAATACAACAACCTATATATAAAAAATATGAGGTTTCCCAGCTACTTCTGGAGTCCCATCCAGATTCATAAACGGCTTTGACTACTTTAACTCCATGTGAGTTCTCTAATTAATTGTCTCAATGTGTTCTGTGCAGAGGTGTGAGAAAAAAGAAAAAAAAAGGACAACTACTTGATCATGTTTAATCCCACTTTAATAGACCACATTGTAAAAACCCAAAGCACTCTTAAGGAACTTTCTTTTAACCGCTTCACGGCGAATTACATTTCCTGACATCAGACTGGACGTTTCAACACCAGCTCCCTCTGATCTCAGATGAGACGTTTCATTATAACAAAATAAAAAAAGAAAATAATTCACAAAATCCGCCCCCCCCCCCAAAAAAAGAAATCTCTTTGATGCAATTTTCTTCCCCCAAAACAAAAAGTATAAAAAGTACTCTCTTGCCACTCATCTGCAGACCACAGGGGAAGGTGTTCAGTGCTGTGCGCTAAAAGGCTGTTTCCACCGACGGTTTATGTCCTTGAAAGACCCCGATTGTCCAGATCTTTGACCTAAAATATGGAACAAGAAAAAGCATAAGCCACCCTCAAAAGACTGTTCTATATAATTTAATAAAACTATATTGTAAGTCCAAGAAAAGTAGCAAATTCTCACTTGTTACATGATATAAATTAATACTCCAAATAGTTGTTGATTAGCTTTCTGACATTGATTAATTGACTAATTGTTGCAGCTCTAATTCCAAGTTTAAAATTGTAAAGAAATGTTGTAATTTAAATTTATGTTTTCCCCTCAATCTGTAATTTTCCTACATTGCCCCAAATAAATGGTTTTAGAACATCTGAGCTTGACCAGCAAACCCATTTGGGGTTCCAACCGTCCTTACAGACAGATTCCTAATGACGAGCGGGAGATAGAGTCGGCCATCTTTACCTTGTATATCCTAACCAGCCAGTGCTCTGTTGTGTAGGCCTCCTCCAACACGTCCAGTTCGAAGTCTTTGTTGCCGATCTCAGCGTTCCTCACGCGGTCATAACCAGGTGGTCGCTCTGCGGAGAAGATCAGTGAGAGCATCAGAATCGCAGGACAAGAGACAAAGTCTTCTCCGCTGGGTGTTTTGTGCACGGTTATTGCTCCACGAGTCGCCGTGGAGTTACTCACTGGCCTCTGTGTAGACCTGGCCGAAGCGGTAGTAGCACATCTTGTACATGAGGCAGTTGAGCAGGACGGGCGAGCCCTCGCGGTCCACCCGGAACTCTCCGGTGGGGGTGTAGTAGTCGTGCTCCTTGATGTGTTTGCCTGTGTCCGTGCTCCCCCCGATACGGACCATCCACAGGAACTTGTTGATGTCTGAGGATGGATGAATTAGAGAAGAATATTAGGCCCTATTCTTTTGCCCCGCGACATTCAGACTCATTTGACGATTTGGGGAACGATCAAAGTCGTTACTTTATGCAAAGTATAAAGTAAGATATTTTCTTGTCTGGCAAATCCCTGAAAAACTAAACAAAAAAAAACATCCGTTTGGCAGTTTATTGCACAGTGCACTACCAAGCAGTGGAAATATAGACCCGCTGCTTAGTAGTAAAGAAGAATTTTCTTTGCATTAGCTCTCATTTAAGGAGACATCAAATCACATCGAAAACTAAAAGAAGCACGGCCTGGTTATTGAAATATATGTAATTCCACCTGAAGGGGTCTGGTAGCTCATAGCACAGTTTAAGCATTGCGACCAGACCATTAAACCCAAGCCTATTACATCTCCGTCACACTTCTATCTGACAATGTGTGTGTAGGCGTGTTTATGTCGACAGTGTTGCAAGGACTGTACCGACTGAGCTACTGATAATGGGCACGTACCATCAGAGGAATACCCCGTCAGTCCTCCGAAGATGACCAGGACATAACTGACATCCAGCTCCCTCATGATCTCATAGGCCCTCTCCTCGGTGGACGCCATGGCCTACAGAACAAACAGCAGCCCAGTCAGCTCAGCAGCACCAGAGAAAACAGGATCCCTCCCTGAAGGTCACCCAGCTCACCTGTCCAACTCTGGAGATGTGCGTGTTGTTCCACGTGTTGTTGTCCACTAGAATGGTTCGATTTGCCATGGCGGTTATCTGGTAGCCATAATCCCACCAGGACATGACTTTGGCGTCCTGGAAACACAAAGTTACACTTAAAATCATTGAGTGGAGGCCCTTAAATCGAATGGAGATGATGGTGCGTACCTCAAACTAGTCAAAACTCTAGTTAAGAACTCAATATTGATTTACTTAATCTTCATTTCTTTAGGTATGACTGACCTCTGGCGTGTTGTGGCGGAGCCAGTAGTAGGCCTCTCTGAAGTCATCGAAGATGATGCGGCTGCCGTCGCCGCCGCGGGCCGACAGGACAATTGAGGGGGAGGAGTAGGCTTCGCTGGTCACCCAGGTAGAGTGGAAGGTGTATGTAATGAGGAAGAAGGCCATGACCAGAATCATCCCACTGGCAACCTGGTGGAATATGCAGGATACCATCAGCTCAACCTTTCTGTCCCTGGGACCAGCGACAGGCTTTTATTCCTAACTACTGAAACCAAAGATGGTGGCTGGTATGCTTCTCTTAAGAGTTCATTTCATCAGTAAGAGAGAACACAGCTGACCAAGAGAGACTTTTAACTTCGATAAAAGCACCAATACCACAACATAAGAAAAACACTGCAGTAAAAAGGTAGAAGTCCTGTATTTAAAATTATACCAAAGTAAAAGTCCTGACTTATAATTCCTCCAATATGACATCATAGGATGGTTAGTAGCAGCTTAAAGTTGTAGCTGGTTGAGGTGGAGCTACTTTTAACTTCTTTATATACAGTTAGGTAGCTTAGTCCTGTGGAACCCGACCTGAGAAGTCCCGTCCCCTCCAGAAGGGCCACCAGAGAAGACCGAGTGGTTGTGACATAATTAATGAGGTAGAATGTGTTCACGTACAAGGCTGGGGAGCTCTGCTTTTATCTCTTGTATTATGTATTTAATTGCGTAATCTAAATCGGAAAAGCAGCCAGTAACTCTAGCGGTCACATACATGTAGTGGAGCAGAAGCATAAAGTAGTATACAATGGAAATAATGGAGTTAAGTGCAAATACCTCAAAACTGTATTTGACAAAAAAAGCTCAAATATATTTATGGTCTCTGCAACCCTACTTTAAATATTAAAAAGGAGACATGCAGCTTTGTACAAGACTGTATAACATCTATTATTTTATTAATTATCAACTAACTCCGGACTTGCTTTAAAGTCTTGTTTGAAATGGAAATATATCTGGAACTTCCCATTTGGAGTTTATTTTGTTGTTTTGTTTGTATAAATCCTGTGATTACCATCATGCATCCTGCGGGATCACAATGAGGTTCAACCAGCTTCAGTCTAATGAGATGTCATGACATCCCCCTCAGGCCTCCTACCTCATTCTTGATGGGGTAGGTGGCGTCGTGCTGCTTCTTGCTCTTCTTGTCTGGCCGGCTGACATCCAAATTCTTCATGTACGTGGTTAGCACCTGGGACACGCCGATCCCCGACAGGATGCACATGACGGGAGCCAGAACCAACATCAGACGCACCTGAGGAGGCAAACAGCAGTACTTTTAATGAACCCAAATCACTTTCCTAAACCATTTCCATTTACTGTGTTAAATGTAGTTTTGGTTTATGACGCAAGTGCTCCACCTTCTGGTGCCACCGGGGAAATGTCACAACAGCAAACAAAAAAAGACTGCTCTCTGGGGAGAATAGTTGAGGACATACCATGACAGCTGAGAAGTACATGCTGGTGACTCCATACATGATGATGAAGATCCTGGCGTCCGACAGGTTGTTGAAACAGTAATACAGACCGACTGTGAGGGAAGGGAAGGTAACAAAGAGTCAAAACCCAACAACAACACGCTAAGCTGGGTGCTCCACTCTCATTAAACCCCCTTGTTACTCTGTGTGCACTACTTGCCTGGGAACATGAAGACCAGCAGCTGGAGGTCAAAGTAGTACGAGGACCAGGTTGTGGGCTGATGCTCGGAGACGGAGGCGATGATGGGAATGTTGTTCTTGGCATAGGAGGGATCCAGCAGAGAGTAGAAACGACCCGTCCACGGAGAGATCTTACCTGAGGGAGACATGGTGCGAAGCAGAAAGAACTGATGATCCGTTTCTCACAAGAGGAAAGGAGAAGGAGACATGATTTGCGACCGTATCTACTGGTGCACCTCGTCAACCCGCTTACCGGTCAGCATGAGAACAGTGCCCACGGACAGCAGCAAGAAGCCCACCAGGGAGATGACGCTCTTGAACAGAACCTCAAACTGCTGGGCATTGAGTTTGCTGCGCAGGTAATCCACGAAGGCGTGAATCTGGCACAAGCCGAACACACCGAAGGCTGCCATGTGCTCCGAAGACTGCACCGGCTGGTTTACGAGAGGACAGAAGGGGGGGGGGGGGGCACATGTATGCAGAAATGATAAAAGGTCCATCTGTCTTACAAAAATGTAGTCACACACCTATAGACTAAATGCATAACCGCATTCATTAAAAAAACGTTTAAAAGAAAACAATATTCAAGATCGTGAATGTATTAATGCCTGGCATTATTAATATTCTCTTCTTTTATTGTTTCTGCATGCTTTGTAAGGGGTAAATAATGCATAACTTTGTCATTTTAATCTTATATTCTGTTTTAGGGTGACTTTAATTCAGCGGTCCCCAACCACGGCCCGGTACTGGTCCGTGGATCCCTTGCACAGAAAGAATGAATGAAAAAAATGTTGGAAACAAAAAAATTAAAATGTCGGAAAGATGTTTTATTTTGAAAAATGACCGGGTACATCCGTCTGTGAGAGTTACATGATACGTTACCCCAAAAATGAAACTTAAAAAACACGTTTCAACTCTGCCGGTGTTCTGGATTAAAATCAAGGCAGAATATGCTGACATCGTCAAAAAAGCTTCTTTTTTTTTTTATTGGCAATATGTTTTAAATAACTATAGAATTGATGGCCTTTCTTAATCCCTGGTCAGAATTAATTGACTCTGCCTATAATGATTGGCTACTACCACCAATGTCTTGTGCCATGAAGGCAATTTTGCAATACATGCTTGTTTTGTGCGCAAAGTAAAAACATTTCTATGCACATATTAGTGAATAAGGCCCAATGACGTCTCTACTGCCGAGGCATTGCTGAGTATCAGAGTAGCGTGCGTAACATACCTGGAAACCAACGAAAGAGATCTGCATGGAGAGGATGGTGCCCAGGCAGTAGACTGTGCAGTAAGCCACGTAGATTCGGTGAGAGAATCGCCCCGTGAGCATCAGAACCAGGACGTGGAGGGGGATCAGGTTGATAAGGAACACGTAGCCACCCCAGGAGGAGACCTGGATACACACAAAAACCTTATTAGAATCTCTGTAAACTCTGAATTAGTTAAATAAAAACATGTGCATCTTTAGCTCTCCTCACCATGTAGAAGTAGGCCAGTGCGCACACGGATGACCAGTACACCGACCCCGTTTTGACCGCCTTGATCCACATGTAATAGGTCAACAGCATGCAGAAGATGGCAATACCTGAGTAGGGTAGCACAGAGGGAGTTCATTAAGAATCTTTCTGTTAGGTTTTATTGACATAATGTGTTACGGCCATCACGCGCATACCTTCATTATCATAGGAGCCAGCGACAGAACGGGAAATATAACCAGGCACCACTGCAATCATGGCGGCCGCCAGCAGTCCAGCACCGGCATCCTACGGAGACAACAGGGTGTGCATCCATATATCAATAAAAACAGTGACCTGGTTTTCTATTTTTGTCTAGGCAGTAAACCGTGAAATCACCTGCACAGTCTTGTGCAGCTTTGAAAGGGACATTCTTATGTGGGAGTAAATAACCCTGATGAATAAATTGAGCTTAAGAAACCAAATATTTAAACAAGCCATGTGAACATGTGGTGGTAAGGAGTTCAAAAGATGGCGGCATTTACCAAGCAAGGAGAGCCTAACCAGGACACTATTGCGTTGCATTATGGGAAATGTAGGATGCAGTTTTTTTTTTTTTTTTCTTTTTTTAAGAGTTATGCCATACTACTTTGACCACTTTTCTTTATATTTAAATAAATAATCTTATGATTCTCTTGATTTAATACAAGTTTAAAAAGGTACATCTCTGGAGTTCTCCTTTAAAGAAACATAGCGTTGCATTTTATTAAGAATGTATAACCATAATAAAATGTATTGAGGAGGATCTTATCTACCTTCAGCTCCTTGGTGAAGTGGTAGGTGACCACGGTGGTGAAGGAGGAGAACAAGGGAGCCAGGAAGACACAGACATTACGGATGTCAATGGTGATGTGGAAAAAATGTAGGACGTGGTACAGGACAGCAGAGGTGATCATCAGCCCTGGTGAGAGAGAAGAGACGAGGTGTTAGTCAGCTTTGTGTTCGTGCCAATAAAAGCAGGCATGAATCTCTTCTGACATTTAAACAGCACTGTACAAGTGCTCTACTTTTGGCATCAAAACAACCTAGAATAATGAATGAGCTTTCATTCATCATCCACATTGTACTGTGCCGTTTCATTTACATCTTATTTACATCTTTTTCGACTATACCTTGAATAAGGAAAGTAGCACCGTAGTAGCACTTAAATGGCACTTACTGATAGTACTCATGGTTGCACTTGTTGTAAGTTGCTTTGGATAAAAGTGTCAGCTAAATGTAATGTATTTATTTCCAATTCCTACCTGGATAAATGGTGCCACCAATGATCCTCCCCAGAGGGTACCATGCCCTGTCGTCAAACCAGTTGTGAAACTTATAAAATCCTTCTTCTGTCAGGAAGCGGGTGGTACGGTAGTTAAAGTACCTGGAGGTGAGATGACGGTGTAGGAGAGACGTTAGTAAGAACTAGTAACAATCCTTGGAAGAAAAAAGAAAAAAAACACACACACACACAACAGAAGTAGAACTTACGGATCAAACTCATGGATGACACTTTCAAACCTCAAGACGGAAAAGAGTCTGGTGGAGAATGCTGAAGGGGGAAAAAAAAGCACATGGGTCAAATGGGATTGCGGTCAGTATTGGCGAGACCACGCTCATGTGTGTGGAGAGTAGAGGACTCACAGAGGATCGCTGCCATAGACAGGATGAGCAGCTTCAGCAGCGTGTCCTGTTTCTCATAGGACAAACGGAGGAAGCCCAGCTTGGTCATTTTGGCGAGGTTAGGGACAGCTCACCGTACTACCTGAAGGGAGGACCAGCAGCACTGTCAGACCAGCAGGTACGCATAGGACAGGATACAAGTAAACGATTACTTTTTAAACGACAGGTTTCAAGCAAGCCATGTATAACTAACTCCTGAAATCAAAGTCTTCCCAACTGTACTGAGTCAACTTCCATCTGCAGCCCAACCAGATAAGGCCACGCACTCCGATGGGCGTCAGGAACCAGGAAGCAGCCGAACTGGACAACTTGCAGGGATTTCTGCCCGTCTTCTTCAGACCTTGTAAGCTTTTGCAAAAGCTAACGCACAAACTATCAAGCTCAACAGAGCTGCAATTCATGCGAACTTTGAGAGCTAGCTTCGGTTTTTTTTTCCTCCTGTGGTTTCTTACTGGCAACGGTTCCAACATCACAGAGCAACGAAATGAACAGCGGGTCATATTTGTTCACTGCGTTACCTATCAGTATGTATTCAGAGCACATTTACAATGAATGGACGTCTTGTTTTATCGTATAGTCACTCAGCATCAGGCCGGCTAATGTTGACGCTGCTTCCATCCTGTTTAAAGTGAGCAGCTAGCGAGGCTAACCTGCTAGCTGCCGAATAACGAGCAGCCCAGCCACGCGCCTCTTCTCTGGCTTATTGTAATGGTTTCGGCGCCACCTTCGCATATGGCAGCAGGAAAAGAGCCTAAAATAAAAACTGGTGCACCTAAATGAGTTTACGGATTTAACGTTTAATGTTCAAGCAAGACTCACCCGCTCCGCTCCTGTTACTCATACACTATTCACACACAACCTTCGCTAGGCACTAGTCCTGCCCCCACAACGCTGTACGGCGCGTTTATTGGTTGAGCGTCACTCAACGGTAATGACGCGTCAATTTGATTGGTCCTTCGGCTGTCGGTCACATTGGGTTTCCTACCTTGCCGCTGTCCTGTAGTGACGTGTCCTTAGTGAGTGAGCAACGTGTCACCCCCTACTGGTGAGAGACTCGAGATACTGGTAATGACATAAATCAGTGGTGCAACATAAAATTTAAAAAGTGAATATAAATTGTTAACTATACGACAACATACCATTAACTATTGATTTAACAGTTTAAAACCATAATTTACAATGTTGAAGCTGTCACAATAAATGTGTTTCTCGATGATGCAGATTTACTGCAAACTCACAATATCTGCTTATTTTAACCCAGCTCCATTATTATACTGATTGTCACACATTTATGTGAAATTAGTGGAAAACATCCACTTTCCTCTGCAGTAGAAACGTTACCTTATATCCATGTTGTGTGTTTTAATAGCTTCTCAGTGTGACCACTATCTTTGTGAGGTCTCAAACCAACTCGCCCCACCCTCCACCTCATCGTTTCACTCTCGAGACTGAATGTCCCGTCTCCTCCTCACCATGGTATCAAAAGCACTGAACGCAGTGATCAAAGTATTGAATACTGACCAATTTTATTGAAATTAGACGTATTACTTTTACAAAACCTCACTCACATACATCAGTCTGCACAAACACTATGCTCTTCTTACAATAATTGCACATAGTTTTTCAAAAAGAAATATCACAGCCCCGCTCTGATGAGTGAGAGAAAGGTCGGTGACTGGGTGGCTGCGTGGTGGTGGGCTTCTTGGTTGAACATTCGGGGTGTATTAACACTATGTACAGCACAGAAATCGAACAGCCCGATGATCCCGAGGGACCCGTTACTGTATATTCGCTTCAGCTCTCTCGGGGGGGATAACTAGAGCAAGCGGGTCAAGGCTGATCACCCTTTCGTTCAGATAAAAAGACGTTAACTATGCGACTCCTTCCTGTATTACAGAGCTGAGCGTTGTAGTGGTTGAAGTGAAAGAAACAGAACATAGAAGCAACAGTTTGGCAGTGTCATCTCTCCCATCACCTACTCGATTCACACAGACTGAAAACTATCCGGCAGCTTTTCCTTCGCTGGCGTCACCTCGTGATTTGCAACATGCACATCTCATTGGACGGTAGAGTGAGATTCAATTTGTGATGAGTCAAAAAGCTAACCTTCAGTCAACACACGACAAGAGTGACGATGTGACTTGGTTTCCATTACTTAGGTCACCAACCCTTGTTTTTTTTTAGCAGCTCCTGAACTGGTTTGTATATTCTACTAAAAACAAAGCTCTTACAGGATTTTTTTCAACTATACAAGATTACTTCTGTAACTGATAGGACACCATGATTTGACATAAAAACACATCCATGTGCAACAAAACATTCAATCTGCGAGGAAGGAATGTGACGTGCAACGCGACGCACACACTGTGGGTACAACACGACTGTGCTTTGCTTCTGAATACAAACAAGCCCCTTCAGTTTAAAAAACCCTTTCGTCACACGTTTGCTTAAACATATTCAAACTAAATGATTTATTGTGCTGTAATATACTAAAGGAGAGTCACTCAAATGGCACATTATAAAAAAAAAAAAAAGAGTAAACAAGTCAAGAGCTGAGTATATAATGTGTTTTGAGAGTGAGGCACGGGGCAGTCGATTTTTTTTTTGTGTCACACTGAAAATGTGTCTGGTGGGTTCTGCAAACGAATAACCAAAGAGATAAAGATTAGATTAAAAAACATGTAAACCCTTTGTCCTACACCACATGTCATCTTCAATTAAGGAAATCCGCCTGGAAGAATCACTTTTTTCCACACGGAGTGCTTTTCCTATCTCCTTCAAGCGGCTCCATCACTGGCTGGGGAGAGGTCTCTGGCGGGTCGGGGAGGTGTGGGGTGACGGCAGCCTCTCCGAGGAGGTGGACGACGTCAGGGAGGCCTGCAGGTGGACCGTCTTGTGGAAAAGCTTGTTGCTGATCAGGACGACCAGGGAGAAGAGACGCAGCTGGAAGTGGCTGAAAGAGCGGGGGAAACACAAGCGTGATCAGGGGATTGTGCATGACAACACATTTCTTTTAAAGAAAATTGTCTTTATTGCCTACTCACTACAGCTTTGATGGCGTCTTGGCCTCATTAGCGCTGATGATGAATAGAGGGAAGAGGATGGAGAACAAGCAGCCACTAGGTAGAGAATGAAGAACAACAACATGGCATACGGTTAATGCAGTAAAGGATAACTGAGCACAAAGAGTGCACGCCTCTGTGTTATGTGCTATTTTGTAAAAACAAATCGACATGTCATGTTATGTGTTACCCAAAACCCTATAACAACTCTATAATCATTATTTTAATCAATTTCATGAATGACATTTGAAAAACATTTTGGTGGTGCATATTAATTTAAACAAAAAAGAAATACACACACACACAAAACAAAAATGCAATTTCCAGGTCTATTGAAATATTCATGGGTACATCTTGATCAATTATGTTAAACATTTTTGGGAGTTTTCAATAGTTGAAAAAGTACAGTAGATCACAAAGTAACCTGAGAACAGTTTCTAAGATGATGATGGACCCAACATACACAATCATGCTTTAATTAAAGAAAATGTAAAAAGCAAGGCTACACCTAATGATTATTTTCATCATCAATTAACATTTGGGTTATTTCCTATCTTTCTTAAAAAAAAAAAAGTAATACAGGCAAAATAATACACATACCAAACCTAACACTATGATGACAAGACAATAGAACCGCACAAAAAAGATTTGAAAAAAAAAAAATGTCATCATTTCACATTTCATTTTGTGTTTTTTCCAAAATATATTAGCTTTGCACTATATATTTTTTGTTTTTTAGGGAACTTTTTAGGGATATCGAAATAGTAAATGCATCGTCTGAGAAGGAACAGACTATGAAGGGAAGCCGTCTCACCTGATGATGTATGAGGAGGGCATGGCGGTCAGCAGAGCCATGGGCAGACCAAAGCCGAAGTAATACGGCCAGTTCCTCTCGATGTTGGACAGCCGTTGGTGCATCTCAATGCCTTGAACAAAAATTAACAGCCTCAGTTTTGTTTGGGTTCTCCAATCGATCCAGATGATCTGGGTGTCGATGCAATGAGAGTATCTCACCGTGGTTGAACCAGCGATACTCAAAGCAGTACAGGGAGTAGAGCAGCGACATGTGGAGGAGGCTAACCATCTTTCCGATGGCATCGATGGGGAAGAGGCTAACAATCACGCCCTGGAGGACCACGAGAATACACAACACAGTGATGTTCACCGGGAGGAGAGACATGTGCATGTTCATGCTTTAGCTTAGCGAGCAGAGATTTAGATTGTTGTACTATCTATACAAAATGAATCCAGATCGGTTGTGGTGCTCAAAAAAAGTGTGACGGCAGAAAACTTTTTTTATATCTAGAAAATTCTCTGAAGTGAGAGTCTGGAGTGTAATTGTTGGCCTGACATGCTGGAGAACTCTGGTTGAGGAGCAGGGTGACTTTGTCGCTCACATTTGGAGTCTGAGCCTCCAGCGACAGCACATTTACATTTACTGTAACCATTTCAACTCAAACACTCTGTGAGACAACTAAAGAGCATCCGATGCAGAGGTTCTGGGTATAGAGGCACAGCGAGGGACGATATTTTTAAAAAGGGAAGAAAAACCGCGGCATCAGTCTACATAGAACGTACCTGAATGAGGAAGAGTGCCTGGAGAAGAAGGTTGAAGAGCATGTCTGCGATGATCTTACTGACACTGGGGAACGGCTGCGCTTTACATCCAGACACTTCAAATGCTAAGTCGGCTATATCCTGCAACAGAGAACAACACCTGATATCTACACCTGTGGCAGCAAAAGCATATGAAGAAGCAACAATATTATTAACATTAAGATTTGGGACGCAGTCTTTTGGTTTGTGATGGTAATACAACATGACAGTACACAATAAACTCCTCAGGCTTCTTCCCTTGTCCATGCACCTTGGAAGTAGGGGAAGTTGTGGCAGAAACCTCCACTTTTCTTCTACTTTATTCAAAAAAATCACAATGCAGTGACAATAAAAGCATGCCACGAAAGCCATTTAGGACCCTCGAAGAGGATGCAACTTTGTGGATATACTGTATGTGGATATATATGTAGATCGGTTTAGTAAACAACAACAAAAAAGACCACTTGCTCTGACATCACGTCATTACAGCCTGGCAAAGCAGCAGGGCCTGACCTGGAACCAGATGGCGTTGACTATCTTGCTGAGGACGAACAGAGGGAGAACCCAGAGCGCACTGAAGACGGACGTCAGGAAGAACTCTAACCAGGACCACACGCTGCCATGGAGGGAGGGGTCACCTGGAGCAAAAAAAACAGCTTGTTGACTGACTGGTCCTTACCGCGAGCCAGAGAGCAGATTCACTAGCAGCCATACATACCGATGATTTTTGCTGTGAGAGCCTGCAGCAGTGGGATAAACACCCGGTAGAAGAGAAACAGGCTGAGCTGGAGAGAGAAATGATACACGACAGTTAGTCCTCAACTCACGATTTTACCCGAGAGGTGATGCCTTTAGCTTACCAGAAGGACTTTAGTTCTACGTTTATAGAAGCTAAAGGTAAGTCAGGGTAAGTTTTCAGCAGTGTGTGACGGGGATGTACTGTAACAGTAAGTTAAAAATCGCACCCAGAACACTCCTCCATTCCAGGCACAGCACTGAAAAATCCTGCTCGCTACTTTGGGGTCACTGAAAGAGACAATAAAATGACATCAATGTGCATCACTGTTGAATAGGATACACGTGTAGTTTGGTTTCACGTAAACTTGACTTTTCTCCCTTAACTGGAGTCAGACAGACCGATGGATGCTGTGAACACGTCTCTGTTTGCAGACTGAAGGTATTTGGAATATTTTACTCACAAGTATGCATGCTAACAGATTGAGAATGAGGAGGTTATTGGGGGATATACTGTAAATGGGGATTTTGTTGACCTGCGTTTGACGCTTATGTTCAAGCAGTATAAACTCCTGCTCTTTAGCGAAGAATGCCAGAAAAAAACCCTTGTCTCAAGGTAAATATAACCATTTGACTGGTGGAGCTCGTGGGATATGGTGCACAGCATGAGAGATGCGCAGGAAGCTCTCCTAAGATTATCATATCAGGAGGAGTTACAACTTATTTTTAGCAGAGCTGCAATAACTCCCCCAAACAGCAATGATGTATGCAGACACAAAAATCTATGAGCATGTCTGACTCTGGCTGAGTAAGAAAATCAGTGGCAGTGCAACCATAATATGCAGCTTCTTCTTTGGCCTACTTGTCCGGTTTGCGCTCCTCACTCTGTGCCCGTCTCTGTGCCAGGGCCCCGCTGGCCCTTCGCCTCCGCTGCTCTTCCCTTTTCTGCTGGATGCGGGCATCCAGCTTGGAGATTGTTCCAATCCCCAATATGGAGTCCTTGATCCCCTGGAGAACCCAGAGCGAGAGAGAATACACATACAGTGATTATTTTTAACTCGTAAAAAATGGCCGCTGCAAAGTGTTGCCATGTCTCCTAAGTGCTTGTTGAACAGAATTAAGCCGAGACAGGAATTTGAAGGCAGATCCCAACAACAATATTTTTTTAATTTGATGGTTTCAAGGATGTTTTATGTCATGCATTGATCCAGAATCATATTCATTTCTTACTTAGTGCTACTAAAACCACACATATTTTCTGCCGTCTGCAGATGACTTGTTATAACTTAAGTTATTTCATCACAGTTCTAAATCAACAATTGAAGAGATTTGAGACTCAACTCTTTTTATTGTTTTGAAATGTTATTTAAGCTTTAATAGGACAAAATGCTGTTTTTATTCCATCATCGTATTTTCCTCAATAACAATATCTCACAGTGTCACTCTTTATTTAACACTTTTCATGACAGTGGCGTTGTCACCGCCCCTCTCACCTTTAAGCCAATCCTTGGCCTCCTAAGCAACTAGCTCACCAACTGCTACATGTTTAGCCAGTTTAGCTCCTGTTAGCTAAAGCATCAACAATGCTGAAGTTGTTCTAAGAGCAACCAACTAGAGGCTGCTGATATAAATAAACATTGTACACAGAAACTAACATGTGTTCTTATTTATTTTGCTTAGCAAGGCTGGATGTTAGATGACTAACAGGTGTATTTGTGAGCTTGGTTTACTATTTGGCACCGAGGTGAAATGACAGTTTTAGCAGCAGCAGGTGGATTACTAGAGTAGACTTTTTTTTCAAATTTACCAATTGCTGATTCATTGATATTCACAATGTATTCATCTGATAATTTACGTCATTACGCCTTCTTTATTTATGTAATATTGAATGCCACATAGAATGCTCCACAATGTCTATTCTGCTATATGCAGGTAGCAGAGGGACGCATTCATGGGAAAACAAAAGAAATATATGGAGGACAAACATTATCTTTGGACTCTTTTGGAGTACAGCCAGCTCACATTCAAGGTGATGGTACACAATGATAAAGTTCATGGTACACATAGAACATGAAGTTCCACCGTCCCCTTTTGTTGAGACTGTTAGAAATGTGATTATTGAGGTCATCGACGGTGGTGGTGTTGTGATGTCCTGAATTATATTCAAGGGTATCTGTAATATTTTGTCCTCCCCATTCACATGCATGAAGGTTGCAAAATATTATAATCAACTTTCGATTTAGGTTTAATAATAATGTGTGTGTGTGTGTGTGTGTGTGTGTGTGTGTGTGTGTGTGTCTGCTGACCGTCGCAACATTGCGGAGGAAGGCCCTGACGCTGTCTGTCATCTCTGGACCAGCTGCAGATCCATCAACTGCAGAAGGAGGGGTGGTCAGCGCTCATGGCAGAGAGGGGCTCACCCAGTAACCTGCCACAAGCCAGAACCGAGAGATTAACGTGAGGGCAAGAGCTCTTTCTGGATATCATCAATAGCCTTTTAGATGCATATCCAACACAGAACAAGACTCACTTTGGTGTGCTGGGAGATACAATTGCTAGAGGCACATTATTTTTGCTTGCTCTATAATAAGAGGTTTTGTTCACTTAATTGCCACATCCATATCAGCTTTATCCAATATCAGTCGTAGAATTCAGTACAATCATGAAAAACAATCAGCTGTCCTTTTTCAATGCATACATGAAAAAGCTTCAGTATTACATAGTTATTATTTTACTTCAAAGAACAATGACACAAATCCTCCTGGTCTGGTATTTTTCTTTGTCTTGGACACTATGCTATCATACCACGACATATTGTTGGGGTTCTTGTTGCAGTTTAACGTAGATCAAACAAGGAAAAACACAAACTAGTTTATTAATGTGTTGTGTCCTATCCTAATACTGAAATGAGAAACACATAACTAATATTTGCTTAATAAATGCTGCTATTGTCCCTTGCTTGTTTAACACACCCATCAATGTGTCTTGCTTGGTGATGTTATTAAACAACTACGTCACCAACAGACTGGGTCTCGGTCGATTATAAAGGTTTTATAACAAGTGAAAACGTTAATCACGTTTTCCCCTGTGTAACGTTAACTGCGCGAGCTGCCTCGGTGGGTAACCGTTAGCTCACGAGAGGAGCAACCGACGTTAACCGACAAAACTAAAGTCACAATAATTGTAGCGTTACAAGCAAAGCCACTCGTTGAGCAGCTAGTGTGGTTAGCATGGTGTCTCTCTCTCTCTCTCTCTCTCTCTCTGCTGTTTCACTTCCCTTGGTTTGTTTAGTGCTCTGCTAGCTCGTCTGTCTTTGTTGCTAGCTGCCCGTTAACGCTCAACAACTCATTTAACTGAGGTGTTTTCGTCGGGACGTGAAGTCCGACAGAGAACACGGCTCCACGCGGGTTGCTCCTTACCTCATGCGACAGGCCCGGGCTTATGTTAACTTCGTCAAGTCTTTCTTTTGCCCCTCAACGTGACAAAAACAACAACAACCAAACAGACACTACCGAGCAGCCAAGGGCCGAGCAAAACATATTGCGCAAGCTCCGACTTCTAAGGATCATGGGAATTGTAGTCTTCGTTGTTGGAGGCGGACGGGAGATGAATAGAGCGTCTCATTTGCTTAATAACAGTAATAAACAGGGAACGAGTCTATTGTCAATGATTGGAAATGTCTGTGTATTATTTACAATATTATTGAATATGCATTCAGTTGAGAGTATCATATTTAATTAAGGCTTTAGTGATACTGCTCGCAGTAGACCATAAAAACACTTCAATCACTTTAACTGGTGCAATATAAATACATTTAAAATACATTGTTATCCTGTCTGTATATGATACCGCTATTGTGGATTCTTTAATTTTTTATTGTTGTTTTACTGTTTATTTGTATTACTTGTTTTTTTTTAAATCTTATTTTACTATAAGTTTCTTGTGTGCACTTTACCTGTCTGCTGCTGTAGTCCTGCAATTTCCCCACTGCGGGACTAATAAAGGATTATCATATTTTATCTTATGCTGCATTTAATCTAGTTGCCATTTCTGATGGAAAACCTATTGTAAACTTAAGATATGTTGATATCCAACATGTTTTCAAATAGGTTTATACTTCGATGGCCCGATATAATCAAAATAATAGACATTATTTGTTAACCTATACACCTTGTAATTTTCACCTATATTTCTGCCAAGAAAGTAATTATAGTGGATAAACTATTTCGTCATCCTCACCTATACCATTTACGAACCGAAGAGTAACACGCGCGCGCAGCCTGCCATATTAAGAGGTGTGTTCGATTCCCATGGCTTCGCGCAAGGGTCACTCCCACGAGGCGGTGCGCCGCTCGAGTCAGCATCATGCGTCCGTCTGTGTTCAGATGCTCTAAACTTCACCACTGCTGCCCATGTCACAGGAGAAGAGCTGCTCCATGCACCGATGGTCGCCTTGAGGATAAGAAACGCTCACAAAAGGAAATATGCTCTTATCTGCCTGTGCATTGTTGGCTTCATTGTGTACAAATATGTCGGGTAAGTAAAGTTATCAATGTTAAATCTATTCAGTTAAAACAACTGGGAGACTGCAACTAATGTGGCTTAATGATTCGCTAAATTGAGATAGAAATGCTGTAAGTTTCAGTGCACAGACACTATCCAGTATTATATTGGTATATTATGTTGGTGTGATGATATTAAGTAAAGGGACACTATGAAGGGAAACAATTTGACTGGGCTGTACTCACAGTATCACTATTGTTCATGTGTTTCTCTGGAGGAAAACAAATACAGCTGCTTTACCTATACCATAAAGGATGGTATAGAAAAATATATAGAGAGTGAAAAATGAAATGTAACATTTGAAAAGCTTAAGCCTCTAAACTCAAATATGCTCCTGCTGTGTTTGCCAACGAAAGATGCCGGCAAATTTCCTTTCGAGCATGTCATGTGGTCTAACCAGGCACAATAGCCTGTGTGCTACAATATTATGTAAGTGTGTGACACAATTGAACTCCTCTTCCAAGCATGCCAGCTCGGGGATGGAGGCTGAGCAGGAAGGTGGGCCTGAGCGCCAACTCGTCCCAGTTCACCCTGGAGGGAGAGCCCTTCCGCGTCCTCGGGGGATCCGTCCACTATTTCCGCGTGCCCAGGGCCTACTGGAGGGACCGCCTGATGAAGATGAAGGCCTGTGGCATCAACACCCTCACGACGTATGGAAACAACCACTATGGATGTGTTTTGTCTCTCAGGATTGGCTCCAATGTTTAACATCCTGCGTCCTCGCAGGTACGTGCCGTGGAGTCTGCACCAGCCGGAGAGAGGGGTTTTCAACTTCAACACACAGCTGGATTTAGTGTAAGGAGTCATGTTCACGATTGTGTGTCGCATTAAACAAAAATAAGCAACCGGTACACATCCATAATAAGAATGAAAACACCTCGCTCCACCATCGCTGTTCTGGCAATACTACCTGCTCTCAGGGTGTGTGGGGAATACTCTCCCCTCCTTCTCATTATCTAAGCCCCGGTGCTCCGGGGACAAGCCGGAGGCAGAGAGGTCCCACCTGACAACGGCAGCATCTCCCCAACAACAGCAGCTTATCAAGCAATTAACCACACAGCCGGCGATAAGTGAGGAGGGATGTGACGCCTCGGCCTGCCGCCGTTGTTGCCCAGCACGTCCCACGCTCCTCAAACAACCAGATACGGGGTCTCGCTTGGGGGTCTGAACTTTTAAGAAGAAGAAAAATGCTTTTTCATGGTCTCCTTTGTGTGGGTTTCAGAGCTTATATCAACCTTGCTGCTGAATTGGGATTGTGGGTGATTTTGCGTCCAGGTCCCTACATTTCTTCTGAGCTGGACCTCGGAGGACTGCCAAGGTAGTCTTGTAATTACTTGAAATGTTAAATGTTAAAAATTGAAACATTATTGCGTATAACCAGATTTTCTGTGTATATATTGCAGAAAGATGCAGATTTAAACCCAAAGCCTGTCTTTGTTCAACTAGCTCTCACTAGTTTGTCCCTGAATAAATTAGATTACCTCTGTAAGGGACTTTTTGTTGAGTTAAAAAAAGAAGTCACATGTTGCTGGAAGTAAGGGAAGACTCACCCAGTGTGTGCATCTCTGTCCGGTATTTTAGACGTACTGTGGCCCTGTTGTACTTGCAGCTCTGTGACATCTTGTTTTTTTCTGTCTGGGCGCAGCTGGCTCCTCCGTGACGGCAGCATGAGGCTGAGGACGACGCACCCGGGCTTTACTCAGGCTGTCAATACCTTTTTTGACAAACTCATACCAAGAGTGGTTCCACTGCAGGTCGCTTTTTCTCACCAATTGCTGAAAAACAAGTCTGTTTCGGATCCAGGTCAATTTATTTTGAACTCTATGTTTTCTTTATGTGTTTTTTAGTTCAAGAAAGGAGGACCCATCATTGCAGTGCAGGTTGAAAACGAGTATGGATCCTTTGCGAAGGATGAAAGCTACATGCTTTTCATTAAAGAGGTGATGCGATAGGCTTGCTTGATTAAAATGCCACCTTTAACTTCAATGAAAAGACATATGCATAAAAAAAATGATGTATATTGATAGAATAAATCAATTGCATGGATCTGACATTCTGTTTTATTTTGAAAGGCTTTACAGTCCAGAGGGATCAGCGAGCTCCTGCTCACTTCAGATTACCACAACACGTTAAAGTCTGGGGGTGTGGATGGAGGTACAGCCTTTTATTAGCGCACACACACACACACACACACACACACACACACACACACACACACACACACACACACACACACACACACACACACACACACACACACACACACACACACAGACGTACAGCTTACCTTGTGATCTCCCATCTTGTAGCCATCAGGTCAGTGAAGCTGCAGAAGCTGAATCAGAGGGAGCTCCAGGATCTGAACGCTATCCAGGTGTGTATCTTACCTCTCATCACCGCTTCATCGTCTGGCACTGAACGACGTCACGCAGACAGGTAATGAAACACTGATAGTGTGTCTCTCAGCCCAACAGCCCCACCCTGGTGATGGACTACTGGACCGGCTGGTATGATGTGTGGGGGGGCCTCCACCATGTGCTTCCCCCGGAGGGTAAGGAAGGTTTCTCCTTGTCACCTTTCTGTCTCTGCTAACCTCTTCTTCCTAGCCTGGGTCATCCTTGGTCTGATTGTTGGCTGAAGTCTTTGTGTTGCACTATTTAGCCCAAGATAAATCTAAATCTTGGGTGAGATGTTGGAGCCTCTGCTGCATGACGTGCCCCTTTTTCTCTTCCCACTTTTCCTGTTTCCTCTCCATCAACTTTCTAATAAAGGTGAAAATGACAAAAGTAATCAAATACTTTTTTTTTTAACCGGTCATGGCTATTTGAAAACTGCCTAAAGAGCCGGAATGAAACGTTTCATTCAAAAATTGTCAATATTGCTTCTTCATATCGAGGTTGTTGCAGATCCCACTATTTCTTAGTGTTGTGTAGGTGGCCAAGCACATTTCACAATTATTCTGGATCCAAAATAATTTCATATTAACAGGGTTAACGGAGTCTGCCTCGTTCCAAATGCTGTTTGTGGCCTTTTGAAAGCCTTAAAAAACACATAAGAGTAAAACCCAATTCTGCACCAAAACGAAAACAGACGAGTCCTTTGTCACAGACACTGACTACCTTTATAGAACAATTATTTTAGTTTCATACAACAGCAATATTTTTGTAAACAAATGCTTTCCAGCTCCCTCCCTAGTTTGCATCATATTATTTTCCTACCGCATTGCTTTTTGCATAAGAGACGCCAGCTGCAACAATACAAATGCAAACGTGAGCTCAGCAGAGGGACAAAAAATATGTCACTGGCTGTATTATGATTTCCCTGTTCCCGGGACCTTTATGTTTTTAAGGTGTAAATGACAGTGGGAACGTGTTGAACTTTTCGTCAGATATGATGTCCACCGTGAGAGAGATTCTGAGGCGGGGCATGTCTGTCAACCTCTACATGTTCCACGGAGGCTCCAGTTTTGGCTTCATGAGCGGAGCATGCGCCGATCCTTCCTACAAGGCGTTGGTCCCCAGCTACGGTTGGTTGGATGCAAATTGACATTTTATTTTGTTATGATAATGATGAAGCGCTGCCATGTCAGAGCTGGAGAACATGCTCCTTGCGGTCTACAGAACAGCATTGACCTTAAGACCCAGCAGGTGGCAGCAGATTATAGTAAATCTATGTTACACTGTGATGTTTTTCAGATTATGATGCTCCCTTGTCTGAGGCGGGGGAGTACACTCCAAAGTATCACCTCCTCCGGGATTTATTTTCTCTATACAACAGTAAGTTAACACTAAATTGAAAAGAGAATGAAGTATGTGATTACGTGCTGTGACTAATCTCTTTGCTTGATGCTTTCTTTGACCTTTCTGTGCAGGAGGAGGCGATTTCCCTGACATGCCAGTCCTGCATTACAGGGAGTCTTATGAACCTGCTATCATGTACCAGCACCTGTCATTATGGGATGCTTTGAGCTTCACTGAGGGAGTACGTTTTATGTAAGATTATCTGTTGCCTCTATGTGTATGAAAAACAAAGCACATTTAGTTTTTTTATTCAGTAGATCAATTTATTTTATTTTGTTTCCGACAGCCATTTAAGTCACCCAAGCCAGTAAGCATGGAGAATCTACCTGTGAACAACGGGAACGGCCAGTCCTATGGATACACGCTGTATGAGGCTACCATCACCAGTGGAGGATTACTGAAGTCCGGAGACAATGTCCGAGACCGTGCCCTGGTGAGTCCTCATGGTACACGATGGCATGATCTCACATGATCTCACACTGACGCCTTGTCAGACCCCTTGCCGTCATTTTCTAACGCACTGAGTCGCCCATTTTGCTTAGGTGTAGGCATCAGAACCCCTTAGTAAGGGTTAAGGAAAAACATCATGGTTGGGATAAGATTAGTATGTATAAAACGTGAAATGCAACATCAGTACTTAAAGCACATCACAAACATCTCTAACGTAACTTCACAATAATTCAGCAACACTTCCTGGTTCAGGACTCCTCCGGTTTGACTCCTCCCACACACCGTGTGCAGATTTTTTCCCTCTTTATATAACGTCATCGCATTCCCGGATAATTTTGTCTGAGCGCATGGGTTTACACTGTAGTTACTTGAAAGCCCAGTGCGTCTAATACAGATGCCTACGGGGTGCCTTGTGCGTTGGTATCAGTCACTCGTAGCCGCGACAAAGCGTCAGTATTTGACGCCCCGGGAATTTGAATGTGATGGCCCTCTGTGAAACAATTTCATACATTATCATCCTTTCTATGTGTAGTTGCTGAAACTGATCCAAAAGAACATTTTGTAAAATATTTTATCTTATATATTTAGACGATATATCGCTACAACTCTAATAAGCCGTTACACAGTATGTACACAAAATATGAAGCAGGCAGTCAGTTAGCTTAGCTTAAAATCTGCAAGCAGGGAGTGTTACAGGAGTGTTGTGCCAAACAATTTCTCGACCAGGTGCAGTGACTTCCTGAAGTTCTCAGAAATCACCTAGGACTTCAGATATAAGATATAATGTGATTATTAGTACAAATTAGAAGTGCTGGTAGGCTGGTTTTGTTCCCATCGGACAGAGTCAGGCTAGCTGTTTCCCCTTGGTTCCAACTGTCGGATAGATATGAAAGTGGTAACACACTTCTCATTCTCAAAGCGAATAGGTGTATTTACAAAAATGTTGAACCAGTATTTTAATATCAGACAGGGCTATCAGTGGAAACTCCATGTTGTTAGTATGCCACAGTACACATTTCAGGACATACAGCACATAGAAGTTGTGTTCGGGTGATTAATGTGGTCATAGCTGGCAAACCTAAAGCCACCTTTGATATATTTCATTTAAGTGAAGCAGAGTATGTGTTATGTAAGATAATATTACCTATTTGACAGCGATATTTGTCCTCCCAGGTGTTTGTAGACAGAAGCTACATTGGCCTTTTCAAGCGCCAAAACCTGGAGCTGGCGGTTCCTGACGGTAAGGTATGGCATCAAGTTGGACAATGTCCAATAAACGTCTTTCACATTTATGAGGTGTGATGGATGCTGAAGTGTTGGCTGTTAAGACTTGCAAAATACATAAAAGCAATGAATCCTTACAGGGACGCCGTACCTTGAGTTT
The DNA here is from genome assembly GCA_038501785.1 of Myoxocephalus aenaeus. Classification (NCBI taxonomy): domain Eukaryota; kingdom Metazoa; phylum Chordata; class Actinopteri; order Perciformes; family Cottidae; genus Myoxocephalus; species Myoxocephalus aenaeus. The sequence continues at coordinate 2,554,285 of JBAMJR010000175.1, read as the reverse complement.
ATTGGTGGAAAACTGTGGACGAGTTCACCAGGGAAGGGACCTTGACAAACAACATAAAGGTGATCGACAGAGAATATGAAGTGCATCGCTATGCCTGCTGTTAAATCACTCAAGCACTCAGTGGGTAGCGTACAAGCCAATTTTGATTTGTGTTCTTGCAGGCCTTGTGGGAGACATTTTATTAAACAATACCCCTTTGCGGGATTTTACAATGTACAGCCTGGATATGAAACCCAGCTTTATTGATAGGTTTGTACGCTTTATTGAATCTAAAGCATTGCATATCACTTTAATTATGTCGTAATAGTGTGTTTGAAGCGGTTGCCTTATTTCAGTCTTTATCAGGCACCTTGGAGATCTCTCCCCGACACTCCCAGCTTCCCTGGATTTTTCATGGGGAGGCTGTTTGCCTACGGGTATCCGAGTGACACGTTTGTGAAGCTGCCTGTAAGTGAAGTTAAATGTATTGTTTTTGTGCTATGAACATTTCCGTGCACGTTATGAATAATACTTCATGTATGTATTGTGAAACCATGCAATTGTCTTTGGTCCACAGAGCTGGGAGAAAGGTGTTGTGTTCATCAATGGGCTGAATCTAGGCCGCTACTGGTCAATTGGGCCCCAGCAGGCTCTCTACCTCCCTGGTCCCTTTCTCAACAGTGGAATCAACCAGGTACAGATGTACACAACCCAGTACTTGGAAGAGGAATTGAACCTTTTTGGAAATACACTATGCTTTCTTGCTGAGAGTTAGATGAAAAGATTGATACCGCTCCCATTGTATGCACCCAATTAGCTTAGCATAGCATGAAGAACATGAAGACTAGAAACAGGGGACAACAGCTAGCCTGGCTCTGTGTGGTATACAAACTTCCCCAAAGCCCGTTTAAAGCTCATTAATTAAAACGTTACGTGTAGTTTGTCTTATCCGTAGTCACTGCGTCCGCCTATGAAATAGTCTGTCAGAAAAACGCAACAAGTGGTTGTTGTTACATTGAGGTTTTTGTACGGATTAAAGAAAGATATATGATATGTTAATAAGAGATCTTTAGAGGTGATGGTGAGAGATCATTTTAACCTGAACCAATTTGACTAGCTATTTCCCCCTGTACACAGTCTTTATGCTAAGCTAAGCTAAGCTAACCTAACTGGCCGCTGGCTTTAGCGTCAATGTTAGCGTACAGACACATCAATCTTCTTATCTAACTTTTGGTATGTTGATGGACTTGAAAGACACCTTATTACCTTACAATGTGTGAAAATGCAGCAAAAGTCAAGTGTCAAAGCTCTAACTCTCTTCTTCTTTGTCTTTCTGTTGAAACGAATAAGGTAATTGCATTTGAAGAGCAGGAGGGTGACTACAAGGTCCACTTTGAGGACACACCTGATCTTGACATGGCAGCAGACATCCAATGAAATGATTGTCATCCCTGCCTGTATGGGCATTGTTTCTTTGTGTAAAAATGTGTCTTTTGACAAAGTGCTTCTTACATCAGGTCAAACCTTTAAATTCAGGGATATCAATATTATTAATATCCTGGCCCTTGTCTGATATGATACCTTAAAATCTGCATATACACAAAAAACAGAGAGAGGCATGTATGTTTGGGAGCTGTTTATATCTAGTAACAGTACCTTCAGATACAGTGACTCTTTACACAGAGAAAGATTACCAAGTATATTCTCTTACCCAAGGATTTCCACTTAAAGGGTAATACATTTTTATTTGATATTTCTGTTAGATTTGTATTGCTTGTGTGAATATACTGCAGAGTGCAGTTAATGAAATCTTCTGTGCAAAAAAACAAAAAATGGTTTATGGGACAATCTGAGCAGGAGTGACGTGAACAGCTTTCAAATGAAACACAAGCAGCATTGTAGCAACATCAGACCCCGATCTTTGAGTGAAAGTTTCGGATGCCTGAAACATCGGCAACTCACCAAACTCCTCACAGCCACAGAGTCTGAGAACATTAGCATTTGTAAGCAGTGCCACTGCAAGTCAATGGGGTATGAAATCATCACTTGCAAGCATCCATCCATGGAGGGGATAATTAGATTGTGTAATACAGCTATTTGAAAGGATGCACATCCAATTTTTAGAGTAATGGCTTCGTATCCCATTGACTCGCACATGCATAGCTCACGACTAACAAGTGAATGGTACCAGTTACACCGAAACAATAAATAATTCAACTGAGAAACCCTCAATTCACTCAGTGGGATCTTAATTAGCTTATATGCAGATGAATGTGAGGTGAACAGGCCGCTAGGGATACTGCATCTTCTTTTTAAATACGAGTAGACCTCAGTAGTGTTACAGCATGTCAGGAATAAACAAGAGCTTGGAGTTGTAAGAGAAGACGTCGCTGTTATACTGTAATAAATCATTGTTCCGTGCTCTTCAGTGCATGTGTGTCTGTGTGCTCACTGTGTGCAGTGTGACAGCTGAGCATGTGTGAATGTGTGTTGGGGAGTAACAGGACTCTTAATTAGTGCTGGGTTCAGGGTGCTATCTAAATAGCTCAGTGTTGTACAGTACAAGTGTGTGGGGGGGCTCAGATCCCCTCAGTGCAGTCTGTCAGTCAGTGCTGACTCCCTTAAGACAAGGGCCCCTTTTGTTCCTCCATGCAGTCCTGTGCCCGACAGCCAGCTCGCCTAAGAACAAAAGGGTCCTATTTAATGCTGATTGGATGGTTGGCTGGTGTTGTTTGCGCTCAGAGGGCTCTTTATTGCTTGCCGTGCCATCTCTTCCTGCAGTTAAAATTACGTAACATCCTTTGTCTCGGCTCTCCGAGGAGACCTCAGTGGGCAAGCTCCGTTTGGCAACTCCTACCGGTGACTCGCGATCCACCAGTGCTCTGAGCAGCACGTTCCATGTGCAGTTGTGCTTTGATGCTCGGTGGTCTGTCCGAGCACCCGGCTTGTGCTGCCTCCTGGGGCGCACTGGTGTGCCTCCATTGGTGAAGTATGGCAACTGTACTGGGATGTGATGATATTTTGGACCCCTGGATATTACTGGAAGGAGCTCTGAGGTTGGTTTGAATCCACGTAGAATCCAATGGAGAAGCGCCCCTAATGGAACGGACATGACAACAAGACACATGTTAGTACTTTCATGAACAAGACAACCGAGAGCGTACAGCAACGTGTGAGCTAAATGCTAACTACGGCACGCTAACATGCTCACAGTTGCAAAGCTAACATGCTGATGCTAAGCAGGTTTGTTCACCACGTTCACCATCTTGGAAATTAGCATGTTAGCATTCAATGTTTGCTAGCACAAAATACAAAGTACAGTTGAGGCTGATGGAAATGCCATTAGTTTAGCAGGTAATTGGCCACAAACCAAAGTATTGAACAAATTAAAATTTCAATCTGATGATATCGCTAGAGGAAAACTCAGAAGATCACCAAAGTCATTAGGATCTATTCTCTGGGGACCATGAATGCTTGTATAAAATATTAAATCAGTCCAGTAGACAAAAAATAAAATAGAAATGTCAACCTCATGGTGGTGCTATATTAAAGGTCAGTAGGATTCATCCTCTGGGGACAGTGAAAGTCTGAACAAGCATTCACAGGAATCCATCCAATATTAGTTTGGACCAAAATGGTGGACTGACTCAGAGAGCAACATTGCCACCTTTAGAGCCACGCCGCCAGTGTGGCAAAAATTGCATGTGATAACCAATCATAGCAAAATCTGCAGGATACAATCCTTTAAAAAAAGTTCTGTAAAGGTCAGATATCTATTTCAAGTGAAGGTCCACATCTCATCGTGCACATATGAGAGAAGATGCTCTCCTTTGGCACATCCCCCAGAATAATCAGTGTGGAAATGCAGCAATTTGCATTTCTAAATCTCTGCCATTACCTGTGTCAGATGAAGTATGTCATATCTCCACATTAAAGTCTGTAAATCCCTTCTTGCCCTCATTTACGAGCACAGGCTTCTCTGTCCGTGTGTGCCATACTAATACCTGCAGGTAAAAAAGAAATAGATGGAGACAGGCAGAAATACATCCAGTATGATAAAACATTCAAACTTACATTTTGGCTCGCAGTGCTGTGAACTTGTAATACACGACTACATCATACTTGCTACACAATGTCTAGAGGCAGAATGTAGCATATTTTAACAGGACTGTAAGCGTATAAGAGTTGGCTGTAAGCTGACAGTTTATTGACTTTAAGAACAAGTTGTTATGACAGCTAGGGATCTCAAGACACGTTCTCTTACACAAGCAGCTTGTTTTATTGCCAACTCACAACATGCAGAGAGCCCTGTTTTCCTACCTTAGTGCAGTTAGCAGCTTTAGGCTCCAAATCGCTGAGAGTGACCAGCTCCCTTAACAAACTGCTCTCCTGATAACCTCCCTTCACTCCCCGTAACTTGAAATAAGCCTGAGGTTTGGCCAGAATGAGGCGCAGGTTCACAGCAAACCCAGCCATGTCGATGGCGAAGGGCCGGTGTGGGTCGAACACAGTCTTCCAGCCGTACACCTTGCCCAAGGTGTTCACTTTAGGCGACTCGTAGCGTAGGCCACCCACAAAGGCCACGGGCCACACCGACACCTTTTTGGTGGAACGCATCTGGTAGTTGAAAACAGAGACAGGGATACACATTTTTTTAATTCCCATAATCATGAAATGTAAAGTAAGACGTCGGTGAAAGGATGAGGTGGAGACATTGCATTGTTAGAGAGAAAGGTGACGCTCTGCATCATGTTTTGCTTTGCAACATACATCCTTACCTCCTCAAACAGCTCCAGGCTGTACGTGTTGTCATCGTCTGCAAAGTAGACAATCCCAGACTGGCTGCTGTTTACGCCGAAGGTCTCCCGGAGCCACCGCAGGGCCAGGTTCCTCTGTATGGTCCCCCGAGGTATTCGCGGGTCCCGAGTGTCCCCGCGCACCTTATAGTTCCTGGGCGTCTCCACGTTCAGGTGGGTGTAGTTGAGTCCCGTCTCCTGGAGGAGACGGCCGACCAGCGCGGTCCTCCTCTGCGAGTCCTCCACCAGGAGCCAGTGCAGGTTGGGCACGTGCAGCAAGGTGTTGGTCAGACGCGTCAGCTCTGCCTTCTGCACCGGCCGGCTGTAGGTGGGAGTGATGACGTGGATGGTGGGCAGGGCGTCGGACCACGGCGGGGGCCGGCTGTAGACGTACTCGGTGCGCACCACCTCCACGATGTCCCTGTTCTGTAGGGAGCAGGACTCCTTGAGGGCAAAAGTATTCCGCGAGTTGGAGCGACCATCCCGTCTGTCATCTAGCCAGGAGGAGAAATGATAACAGTGAGCCTCTGTGTGCTGACAACCACTGAAGACATATTCACACATAGTCAGTGAAGATAGTGTGGATTCCCTTTAATCCGTAAATAATTTGATGCTAAACACTTATCATATAAGTAATCCTCTGTGTATTACACTCCGGCATTATGGCAATTTACCAAAATGTGACATTTTTCATCTGGGCTCCAGACCAACACATCATTTAGTTGCACCTAAATTTGAACTCCATTGAAGTCACGGGGTCAGGAGGATCAGGCATCTTACCGGTGAGCCGTAACTGCTACCGATGATGTCGGGTCTGGGTTGGGCCTTTCAGGGCCGGGGACAGCATTTGTCTTTTAATATTGCTCTTAATTTAAAATTGGGCAGTGATTGTATCAGGGTGGAAGTAGCCCACCACGGCTCACACACACATGCTTTACTGTTTTTCAGGGTCAGTGCCAATCAGAGGCGGATCTGCAGTTGGGGAGAAGAACAACGCTACACACATTGGTCGGACCTTCCTTCCCCTTACTTACCCTTTCGTGTAGCGAGCAGAGGAGTGATGGCACTCTGGTGCCAAACAGTGATGAGCAGTGTCCAAGGCAACACGATCAACACAATGGCGACGATGTCTCGTCTCTTCGGCATCTCCAGCGTCAGACCTGAGTCATGCCTCTACCTGCGAGGCACACGACACATGACGTGGTGCACAACCATGAGAAGAGCTGTGCAATGACCAACAAGCTAACGAAACAAGCGTCTCTTGGAAATCAAATGTCATAGTTATATCTCTGATATCATATCATATCATATCCAATTACTGTTATAGTTTTGGACATTTTATTATTATTTTGGGGAATTTCTTTAACTTAGTTAATAACATTGGAAGGTGTTTTGTTTTTTATATAAGGGAACATATTTAAAATGTGTCATTCTTTCAGAATGCTGTATAATATAATATATAATGTTTAAAAAATATATATATATTCCGTCAGACAGACATACATGTATGGTTGGAGAAATGATGTGAAAAGCGTCTTTCTCCCGAATCCATTCAGTCATTCGCTGCTTTTAGAGTTATATTTAGCTGGCTGTCTTTAGCCCTTGAATGAGGGATGAGCTGGTTGACTGAGTTTCCCAATCTAGTGGCCCATCGCTATATCTGAATTGCATTTTGAAGTCCATATATGGTGGTTGTCTATTGAGCGTCAACACACTGCGCCTGCAGGGCACAAACTACAAGGAAGGAGGCATTGTGTTAGAAAGCAGTCTCAGCCTGCTGGAGCTGCCGCACGACAGAAAATAGGTCAGAAAATGCTCAGAGCTTTTTTCTTTTTTTTTGTCTCATTTGAAAGCCTACTGGTGTATTACAGAGAACATTTGTGCTCATAATTTGAAGAGGTCTTCAGTGTGGCCCTTTCCTGTCTGTAAACGGGTGGACAGAGGTTGTGGATTCACTATTCTGTATAGTTTCCGTTAAAGCTTGTTACAACTAAGGTCTATATGTTCTTTATACTGCAAATTCGCAAATAGAAATAAATAGCCAGGCCTTTATCTGGGCTTATATTATAGACATGCCTTTATTTCTAATTTGCCATTCCCCAGTTGATGCAAACTCCATCCTCGGCTCCTCTTGTTCACATGCCACGAGTTCTTTAGCGAGACCCTGAACCCAACCTTTCAGCTGATGGTCCAGGCGCTGCTTTGCTTCTGGAGCTCACGATGGATACAACAGCGCTATGTAAATACAATCCATGTTATCATACCTATGTTTATAGCCAACACACATGGTCAGTTCAACAGTGTGTGACTCGGGAGTCCAGTTCAGCCGACGATCCCTGCAGAGAGAAAACACGTAGGATGAGTTTGTTTGTCATTTATCTCGGGGAAAAGCAACGTCAAGTCGTCAAGGTTTCTGGAGATGTTTCTGTCTCTGTTGAATTCGTTCTTGTGGTCATGTGACCTGCCCGAGGGTACAATGTAAACAATGACGAGTCTATGATTGGGCACGTCTAGACAGAATTTGCGGGGCAAATGTTTCATATTCAGCTGTTTATCTGTTTATCTGTGCTTTTGGTATGATTCATTACCAAAGGTCATTCGAGTTGGAGTGCGTTTACAGCCAGGCGGTCTACAAAAGGTTCGGCTGATATTTGTTTGAGTCATACAGGCTTTTGTGTGGATGAAGGTCGGAAAAATAAATGCTGATTGTAGACATTTCACACATTGGGCCTCATGCAAAAAGCCACATGAGAACACATTAATGTTCGTGCTTATTGATTTCAGGGATTCAAGACTGTTTTATTATTGTTGCTCTTCTCATTTTACGAGAGCACTCTTACCAAGATAAGAAAAAACATCTTCTTTTCCCAGTCTGCAAATTGTTTTTCCAAAGCAAGGTCAAGTTTTAAATTTGAGGAACATAAAAAAATATATATTAATATCATAAAATGTCATTTAGATTATTGTATGTTTTAGACTATCTATAACTATCGGATTATAAAAAAATGCTATTGGTTCACGGATTCCATTTCAGACTATAAAAACCTTGGATGATATTGTCATCCAAGGTTTTTATAAAGCCTTTTTTTATTTGGTGGCATCTCTCCAATTGTAATTGAGTGTTTGCACACGGCACAACACCTGCCTTATATAGTGTTCATGGGGCGTCACTTATATGCTAATAAAGAGCAATCGGCCACACGGCGAGGGATTCATCATTCAGCACATGGGGAAGAGCAGATTTGGATGTTTATGAACGTTTTGTGCATCTGGAGTAATGAACAGAAAATGAAGAGAAAACACAGGAGAAGTTGAAGAGAATGTTTCTGCATGTGTGTGCGTGCTCATGCTTCCCTTCAACCTACAGGACAGGCGATCACAGCATATGCGATCACAACAACGCAGGCTCCAGTCACGCTGTGCGCTTTTGTTTCCCTTCTCTGCAGGAGTCTCTTCATGAGACGGATCCTCCGCCAGTTAATCACAAAGCTTTAGACGTAACTAATCCTCGATTAAAAAAGGATCAACCCCAGCCTGAGATCAAAGGTTGTGCTAGCTAATTAACCCATCTGGATAGGTTTAACAGGGTCATGTATGAACAGCGTGTTATTGCTTTAGACGAGCTAATTATCTTCTCATCATGTTGAAAAGAGATGACTCGCTCTCCACCTCCCCATCATTTTTCACGCCCATTTTAAGGTTAATTATGTCATGGCTGAGAGCAACGGCAACAGTTTGGAATGATGTGCTCTCGTCTACATTAGACACAGATTCGGATCAAACGACAATCTAAATGTTTATAAATCAGTATTTTGCTGAACATTTAGAATTTTGCTCCTTGCACCTGCATCCAAATACACATAGTGGAAAAATATCATGCCGATCTTTGGGGGAAGACTTACAACCTGTGAATGTTAGTAAGAGTACAGTATATGGATGAGCTACTAGCAAAATTACATTAATTTTAGTCGATATGTGCACTGGATACTTACATTTGGTTCCCTATGTACTGTACAATGAGTCATGGAAATGTATGATACAAATATAGTATGATATAAATAGGCCGTGCTAGCAATAATTTGGCAACCAGTGAATAAAATAAATTAAAGAACTTCTTTTGGGCTCTTACAAATATGCAGTGGGGCCAATTTGGTGAAAATATGGATGCAAATTATAAAAAATCTATCTATGTTGACATTTTTAGATTTAGTTTAGATGGATATATTTTGAACAATTAACAAACAATAAGAAAACAAAACAAGAATAAGCAATAAAATGAAAAGTGAACGCCTACAATAAATTATATGAACTAAATAAATATTATATGTTGGAAAAGGAGTAGGAGGAAGTAAAGACTTTGAAGGTCCTGTCCTTTTCTGCAACTAATAATGGACTGAATGTTTATCACATGTGCACATGAATAATCATTTTAATAAAAGAAAACCAGAGAACAATAACAAGGACAACATGGAGCGTGACAGCCCTGAGAGAGACAAGGCCACCTCCTCATCCCTGTACACTATTTGTGCTTTTATTTCATCTGAACCATTCCATGAATTCACCCCACAAATTTAAATACACATACTCTTTCTACAAACCTAAACTGAGAACATTTGTTGCTGCTGGCCAGGAAGTCTTAAATACCAGACACATGAAGTTGAAAGCGTCTGACTTTAAGAACAGTATGTTACTGTGATAGGGGCATCCTTCATCGTTTACTATCCTCATGGCTATTTTTTTGTAATCAGCATAATGGGCACAATGTGTTTCTGTACGTGTGACCCCGCTCCTCCATTCAGTAATTCAGATGCGCTTTATGATCAAGAATGTGCCTTGTTTGTCCCAGAACTGCAACGCTCCTTTCCATCTTTGCTCGCACATATCTTTAATACCATTTCTAGCAGATTTGGTCTAATATCACACTCAGAAGTATCACACTTATTTCTATAATACTCCTTCTATATTAACATTGTCTATCTTAACTTGTACGTCAGGTCAGTGTTTATCTCACAATCTTTAAAAAAAAGAAGCTTGGTTTTGTTAAATTGTAATGATCATTTTGATATGCCAGGCCACTGTTTTAATCTACTCATATCCATTGTGGATTATTGTTTTGTTACTTTGAAGTCTTTTTGTGTCTATTTGTAGTCGTTGTATGTTTCTTTGTGGTCATCTTGATTCTCGAGGCCAGGGGGCCCTCTGACATTTGGGGTGCCTTGGCCTGTGCACAACAGGCTCATTCAGTAATCCACCCATGGTTGTCATCACCTTCAAACGCTGCTGTCAATTCTCCCCAGAACAAAAACAATATTAGTGCTGCCCGCTAATAAAACACATTTCTGAATTTGTTCTACTCCGCATACACACCACAAGTATTATGCTCAGCTATGGAGATATGTAGTGTTAGTGAATCAAGGAATCCAGGGAAAATGTGTCTAAACTTCACACTTCAGGAGTTATGAGCAAATGTAAAGTAGTTTATAGAATATGTGATAATCCATCGTGTTGATGACACGATGGATTTAGTAGTTTTTGAGATTTTCTTCAGCCAACAGACAAGCAAACAGAAAAACCAGCAGCAGCTGTCTGGATATCCGGTGGCACAGCAATGACATGACTTCATTCAGACACTAGTGTGACGCAGCTTCATAGCTGGGACAAACGTTTAGATTAGATTACAATATTGTAGATAACAGTATGATGACAACACTGTCCATTGTCAAATCTTTGATACACCTCCGTCTTTACATAAAGACGGCATCGCCATCAGCCACCCAGTGTGTTATTATTTCTACCCACACAACCTGGACAAAGATTTCCTCTGCACAGTACAACAACAAAAAAGCTCTCTCTAAACATCTTCCATTGCAGCCTGAAAACTCATCAGTTCAGACTGCACCATGGCCCATAACGACAACTACAACTCTTTCTCTTCTTGTTTCTAACTGTAGCACTTGAAGCAGTTCAGCACTTGGATAATTATTGTAACTTTTGGTTTGTATCCATATTGGAAGTCGCTTTGGATAAAATACAAGTAAATGTAATGTAATGATTAACTGAAAATCTGTACTTTTACTTTTTGTGGCCAATGTCACGGACAAAGGCCTGTGAATGTGTGAACTTGTAGCTGACAAAGGCCTGAGAACTGAAGGCCTGTGACATTTCACAGAAGCTTGTGCCCAAAAGCGTAACTAAACAGAGTTGGTCAGCCCACTTGTTAATGACCTCTAGATGGGGGTAGATGGGTCAGGACACAAAAAAAAACGGGATTTTCACGATTGGATGCATCTTATATTTGATCATCATTGAATTCCTTTTAATGCAGCTGCAAAATAAAGCAGTTTTGTACGCTGTGGGCACTCGGCAGTGAACATGGCAATTTTACTTTGTGCAAGCACTGAGCCATGAAGCCAATTCAAGTGTTGTCTGTCAAAACACCAACCGACAACCTCTAAGTCTAGGAGGTGGAATAACGACTCGCACTGAACTGAAGCTGAAACTCCTGGAGCTGCCCCCAATCTCTTTATCTCCAGTCCTTATCTCGTTTCTGTCACTTTGGATTTAATCCAATAAACAAACTATCAAACCGTACAGGCCGTGTTATTTTGACGGGCTCTCCGAATTTTAGCAGTTTGGTGGAATTTTGCATATTATTTCCCTGCTGTTAGTACGTTGTTAGTTTTTTTTATCTATCTTATTTTATGAGGACTGTATATTTAGATTGTAGAGATCCAGTAGAGATAAAATGCATGCCCCTATTTGTTTGGAGCATATGACCACATCACTGCCCCTTTAAATGACACAAAACAGACCTGCACTCATTTGCACAGTCAACTTGTGTTTGTGCACAATCCTTTGATTGTGCTCTCCAACGCTGCTCTCTTTAATACAAAGGGTGTCATTCTGTTCTCGTGGCATTTTTAATGGCTTCATAATAAACGCCCCAAACAGCCGTAAATAACCAGCGCAGGTACACCTATGGACCTGCCAGACTCCGGCCTACATCACAGACCTAATGCTTCAAGCCCAATGCTTGCTAATGATGGACCTCGACTGGATCAAAGAGACAGGAGTTGAAGGAGGACGAGTGGAAGATGATGCCCGCCTCACTTAAAAAGATCGAAAGCTTTCTCGCTGTGTGTTTAAAATGTATGGCACGGCCGCACAAAAACTATAAATAGGTCTCTTTAGATATCAAACATCTCAGAGACGCGTCTTATAGTTCCTATCCCAGCGGGGGAAATCTATATTAATGTTGTCTGTGCTAATGACAGTCAAATGGCCGGGGCCTGTGAGGCGGATACGAACTGAAGGCTGAGACATCCTCAATTTAAAGGCTAACAAGCCTGGAGAGCGCTGCGCGGAACTTGAGACAGCGGGATCCAGGTAGATGGCTTCAAAGGTGCTGAGCAACAACACTAATGACCACGGATTTGCATTTTTTCTTTTTTAAACTGTGTTCAACCTCCAATTTATCAGCCCTGGCTTTGACACCGCAAACTAGATCCAGGGTGAACCCTCATTACCGTCACAAACAGTACAAAATAAAAGAGGTCCCATTGTCAAGAGAACGTGATTTCCTTTCATTTAGTCCTGATCCAGCCAACTGTTATTAATCCCTTCAATCCTAACGGTGTCTGGCGCATGTGTCTGTATTCGATAGACAGCTGCAGGTAATCTCATGTATTCCTGTTCCTGGTGTTTGATGTCCTGATGCTTGCGCTATCCCTTTCAACTGGTTGGAGATGTAAAAGTTGAGCCCGGTGCCTCGGTGCGCGGCTGGTTTGGAATTCTAATGTTCAGGTGCGGTGGGATTTTAGGGATGAGTCTCTCTGAAATAGTTTTTCACTTCAGTACCTTTTGTCTCAGCTTCTCTCCTCCCGGTGCTGCTCAACTTTTGTATTTAGTTGTGCTTTTGTGGGAAAAGGTGTTTCATTTCTGTTGTTTAACAGAAACGATAAAACTGATTTGTCAATTGAATGAACTACAATTCAACGTAATTCCAATCATAAAAAGAAGAATTACAAGTGTAAGAAATGTATACTTACAGAAATGAGCGAAGACCTTTAGTCACAGAGTCTAATCCTGTTGTGCTTAAGGTGCCGATAATGGTGCCAGGCCTTGATGCGTCAGCTGTGGTGAACTGAGGGATCCATCAAGTTGTCTTCCAGGGGAAGGAGAGCGTGTTTGGTGCACATATGAGCACCAGAGTCGGGGTGACAACTCGCGGATTTGGTTCGCAGCATCCGGCGGGGTGCTATCCAATCCCCGGGTAGGGTCGCGTCCTCAGTGCCAGCCCCTGTGGAGACAGAGGAGGTCATCCCTCTGGAAGAATGCTGCTTCTCATTGCGAAAAACAAAGGCCGGGATTGTCAAAGCTGATGGCAAGGGGACGGGGCGGAGGGGCAGCCATGGCCGGAGGACTTGGAACAATAGAATAAATCACATGAAAAATGTCACAGCAAATGGAATTCTTACTTGGGGATGAAGCGGGATTGGATAAATTGAGGGAGCCATGCATAACGTGGGTGTTGTTTATCTAAGGCATAAACAGCTATAGTCACATGGTTCACTAGACAGACAGTATGGCATGTCTATTCATCTTGCTTTCATTTCCTGACAGGCATATGAAAGGAGTGCATTCAGAATGGGCTCCTATGCTTACAATTTTAATAATGGCGTGATGTAAAAAATAAATAAATATGGCTGTACTGTAAATAACAGATGGAGAGGAGGCAGCTGTGTGAAAGGCAGTACAGCTCATATCAATAATTAAAGAGGATGGTCGTATACTGGCATGTGACAAAGTGCAGTGGCTGTAAATGATGCTTCTTATAGCCGGGTGGTTTAGATAAGTGACTGTGAATCACACCTACTGCATCAAAGTCAGAGAAATGTTCATTGGCTCACCAGCGTTATGAGGGTAGCAAATAAATGTAAGGACATGACTTATCATTGCAGAAAAATGACACGTAATGACACGTTAACATCATGTTGTTCATATACGAGCTGCCGCGGAGGGGAAACCATTCATGTTAGAGTCCGACCAGTAATTCTGATTCAGAAATATATTGGAATTCTGACAGCAATAATATCTTCAGCTTGGTGAAAAGAACTACAGAAGTGTCAGACAGCTGCAAAACCATCATTGTTGGCAGTCATAACATAATTACATTTAATTTAAAAGGACCTTAGCTTGAAGACCCGTAAACACAAGGGAAAAAGCAATCCTGGTGCCTAATAATAATGCTGCGTTCCCTTAAAAGCAAAGCACATTTTTCGCGCGAGTAGATTACATACGAAGCAAATTTCCGCCTAGTTGCACGAATGGCACGACGCAAAGAATTAGTGGCGCCACGGCGCTAACAGTGCTGATAGAGCTAACAGTGTTTATCTGAGGGGGAACCGGAGGGTGGGTGACTCGTCTTCCACAACGACGATCGGGATTGGTTTACCAGCTGTAAGTGCCATATGAGCGCAGTGCGATTAGCTAGCTAGTAGAGCATGCTCACCTGCACAAACATGCACTGAAAGGCACACGTGGAGAAAGCTTGATTGTGACTTGATTCTCTGCTCGGGTAGATATCACTCCACTGTATCTTAACATAGCAACTAGTGGTTTGATGCCATATTAATGCTCTAAATAACGTATCAATAACCTTTTAAGAGGTCGCTGATAGAACCTTGAACCTTCTGTTGCTTTCTGTTGAACCACAAATGTCCATGACTGGTCAGTACACAGTATGTCTGCAGTCTTATAAAAACCAACAGTGTCATCAACACGATGGATTATCACATATTCTATAAATATCTGACCTTGTATCTCAAATGGACTGAAATTCTGCGTCTTTCTAAAGGCGACATGGAATCAGTATTTGTACTTTCATTTCAACCTCTGCCTTCTCTGTTTACTTTTCCATTCCCGCTTCCTCCGACGGTTTGAACCGTCCGACCCTCAATTTCCCCATTCCAACACCACGATGTGTTATCATTATGCCAGTGATTTGAATCAGTCATCATCAATATTTCTGACATATTAAAAAAGCTATTTAAATATGTATGCATCTGATCACCTCTGTGAGGTTGTTTTTATTACTTGAGTCAACTGAATCTTCCTCAGGAAATATGCTGCTTATTCGTGCATATGTTATCAAGGAGCCAAATAAGACGGTAAGCTGAAAAGCGTATGAGAGTATAAGAGTATGAGCTGCATTGTGGTCTGCGGCACTATTAGAGTAAAGCGTGCACGTAAACAGATTCATTGTAGAAGAATAACTAGTCTCAGCTCAACACCTCTTCCCTGACTGGTGTCTTTGTATCCATCAGAAACCCAACGCCTTTCGTCAAATTTCTCAAAAAAATTGTAGTTTTGCCGCCTTGTCCTCACATGACACTACGGAGAAAGAAATACAACGAGACATTTACTTGATAAGAGGACATTTTAAGTGAGATAAACCAGAAGTCTGGACTTAAAAGGATCCCCTGATGGTTCTCCTTTGCGCTCTCACTCTTCTCTTATTTAATCACTTTCATTAATCAATATTCTGTCTGCATCTGTTTATGTGCTCAGGCTCAGAGGAATGCCATGCAGTGTTTTTGACAGATGGGCGATTAATGAGACGGCGGTGCACTTCCAACGGTGTCACATATAGAAAGAGGTGTAGGTGTGCTATTAAAATGCAAATCATTAAAATTCAAACTCAATTAATAGCTGCTTAAGCTGGCAATATTGATGTGTATGTGATGAAAACACCGTGAAGCGTAACTCCTGTATTTTCCAGTACGGCGGATCCTTTGAAAATCATCTGGGTAATAATTAGTGGCTTTTTACTGCGACAGCTCTATCTCCGCTGGTGTCATTTCTCACATCCTGCAGAATATGACACGACATGGCCCCAGTGAGTGGTTTTTTTGGAACCTGGCTTCAATGTTATTCTGGAGGTTGGAAGGGCAACAAGGGGGCAACGCAGATTGTGCGTGCCTCGTTAGTTTTAGCTTTCTAGGTCGCATTCAGAAGCTTAGATCTTTTTTTCCCTAACAGAATCATGCAACCACAACACACCCATAAGATGAGCCTTCAAAATAGGAACCAAATTCCTGTCACAATGTCAATCAACTACGCATACCCAAAAAACATTCTTCAGTTTAAAACCGTAAAACTTAAAGAGTGAGAGACTATGTGACTTTTTGAATGAAGAACCAACACATTCGTCCTCTAACAACTGAGAAGTTGAATTAAAATGCCAACAAACACACCCTTACTCAAGTCCATACACTCGGGGGTTTCGCTGCTACAGCCTCGCCAGCTTACGGTGGCTAATGCTAGCCAAAGTCAGTCACCAACAGGTGCTAATTAGCATAAAACACAGCAAATGCTGATGGGGAGTATGTTAATTGTGCAGATATTTGATCATAAAACAAAGTATTGGACAAATTAAAATTATGACCAAAATGAATACAACCATGAATGTGTGTACAAAATGTTATGGCAATCTATCTTTGTTGAGCTACCTCTGCGTGGACCAAAGTGGTGGATGGATACTCAGTGTTGAGGGTTAATACTGCATCCTGTGAGCCCAGTGAGTGATGCTTGATATTCTCATCTGGCTTCCAGCGGAACAGAATATTCCTCTCACTGTCAGCTGGTCGCCATTTGTTCATGACTAGATAAATATTGAATGAACTTGTCAAACATTAAATGCTTAAAGAGAGGGAGGAGTCCATACTTGGAAACCTTCCCGTGTTGTAACACATTGTAACACTGTTTTCTATAAGGAAAGATGACGTTAAGGTGAGGGGACAACGAGGAAGCACGGATGAATTGATGACAGGGCTGTCAATGTAACACTAATGACAGGGATGTCACGCATTATGATGTTTAGAAATCTTACACAAGCCGCCGTTAACTGAACTGATGCAGCGGCGCACAGCCTTTGGGAACAATTCGGGGGTTGTGCCTTTCCACAGAACACATGGACTAGAGGAGCCGGAGATCGAACCGCCGATCATCTGATTGAGGTACCTTCTGAGCCACAGTCGCCCACATTTACACTTAACTTTAAGAGTAACTACTACCGGAGAAATTGATTAATGCCCTCTTTATAAATGGAGTTATTAAAGAAAAAGTTTAGTGAGTGAGAGATGGCTATATAATTTGATACGTGGGTGTATGCAATTACAGCGTTCTACTGTGAGTGTCTGCAAGTATAAACGGTGCGAAGTCTGACATTTCAGTGAAAGTGTTAATGAGTACCGCATAGCACTGTGCCAGCATTGCATTTCACAGCTCAGACGGGGAAATCTTCCCACTTACAGTTTGTTATGAGAATCGTCTTGTGTATACATGGGCTCGAATTTAAAAAATTTAAAAACAACAGCAACAACTCTCAAACCACATATTATAAACTGCACCTGAGGAACATCACAACAATCATCAACAACAATCTAAAAGTTGGTCACATTTTTGTTGTTGTTTTGGAATAGTGGTAAAAACAATAACCAAAAGAAAGACTATGGCACACACAACACATTATGCTTTTTACAAATGAAAAGTTGGTATATGTGCAATAAACAACATCCAGAGCATAGCAGAAAACAAGTATTGTCTATGAAAAGATACAGTGGAGAAATGTTTACCTGAGCAGAGAGCGTATGCCCCCAGATAAACACTTTTAGCTTTGTCGGCATGTTTGCCGTAGTTAGCACCGTTAGCACTGTTAGCTACGAGCCGCCGGCTCTGGCGTTGCCATGTTGAGAGGCAATCAAAATGCTCCTAATCTGGTGTTATGCACCTTTAAATTCATAAGCAATACAACACACCACTGGTCAAATCGATAAATTCAAGGGTTTTGCTGCTATGTCTGGTCGGTAGCTAATGTTTGTAAACTTTAAGGAAATAATGCTCCCAAACAGACATTACTGGGTCAGTTTGCCGACTTAATGACTCTTCTGGACTTGCATTACTGTTACAATAGCTTAGCATTTTTACCTAAATGATAAATGGCAGTTTAGCCAGTCAGCACTAAATCCTACACACTGGTCCTTTAATTGTTGTAGCTTCAGTGGCCACAGTTCTGTAAAAGTAAACAGAACAAAACAGAAAAAAAAATGAAGCTCAATGAAGATGAAAAATAGCAGCAGGGTCTGTTTCCTTGCAGGCATTTTAAGTAATAAAAAGTAAACAGTCTAAATCCATTTGGTAAGCATAATTGGACCAATAAAGCCTAATACACTTAGGGGCTTATTTCACTTACATAAGCTCAATTACTCAATTGTACATGAATATGCCACAAAATCATTGTATTAATTCAAAGGATTGAATACAGATAGTAAAATTCATTTAAGCAGTAATGTGTGGATATACTCCAACACAAGCAGGGCAGTTCTGCATATTACAACTTAGACGAGAAGAGGAGAGAGACACAACGGCAGAATATTGGCGACAATGCAATACCTTTACATATCATATTCTTCAGTCCTCACATAATGCGGCGGCCTTGTAATACAGTCTTAAAGAAATACAATACCCTGCCGTGATTTATTGCAGTAATTTGAATAAAATGTGCTTTTAGAATGTGGTCCGCTTGGAGCAAGCTGTTGTGCCGGCCAGTAAAATCACGGGACCAAATCAAATTCAGCTCATTGATATTTATGATAAGCAGATGAGGAGTAAAAACAGTGTTGCGCTGAACTGCCCGACTCTCTTCATGCATCAGGAGTCCCATCTTACAAAAATAAAATCCACTTTCATTGTCAAAGTGATATCACAGTTGTTGGTCGTTTCGCAAATTCCCATATTGTGCTCTCAGGCGAGAATCATATTGCATCATCTCTTAAACACTGCTGCACCGGAGACTAATTCAATTTAAAGTTTTGAACTTTGTGTCAAACACATATTACATTACCTATTTAAAACTTTTTATGACTGTTGATATGTACCCAATCATTCACTATATCTTAGTTATGGGCACACAATAATTTAATTACTGCATGTACTTTAGCTTTTGAGAATAATTTGATCAAGCTGTTCCATCTGTAAATATTCTTGTTTTTTTGCTATTTTGCATACTGCATTTGTTGATGGAGTGAATAAGTATGTGCTTGTTTCCCTTGAGGCAATCAGCATTCATCAATATGCAAGCTTTATCACAATATCAATTTACTAAATATGACCATAATCAAAGTAATTATTATGCTAAAAGGACTATATTACCATGTCGTAATTGCTGCATTCTTGCAATAGAATTCAAATCTGCAGCTACAGGCAAATGACAATCAGCTCCATCAAAAAATCATAGTGTATACACGTTACTGAGCACAAGTGTACTATTCTGCTGGGCATGTAATTAGCTTAATCCAATTATTCTCATGATCAAAGCGAGAAACAACAATTCGGTGCAAATTGTCACAGTTAATGGAGCAGCATCTCATTTTGCCTTGAAGTGACATCAGAATGTTCCCGTCTCTACATTTGAAAGAAACGTGGTAATAATCACAAATAGGTTTGTGGGTAATTAACAAAAGTGTCTTTTTATGGCTCAAGGTAGCATGTGGTCTATTTTAGAGAGACCTTGCATTAACCTACAAAACATACTGGTGTGATCAACATAAAGCTCAGATTTAAATGCAGACCTTGAAGTGAAACAATAGGCGAAATGTATGTATTCATGTGCGTACACAGCTCGGTCCCTAGGAAAATGTTGGCATTGTATGCGCATACAAACACAGGATTTTACTGTGTTGGTACGTGAGTGCTGTTCTTTTACTGTGTGAAAGTGGAAGTTCACACAGTAGGGTTGTTACGTTACATTGCTACGTTACGTTGTTACGTTATGTGTCACGTTGTTACGTTACGTGTCACGTTGTTACGTTACGTGTCACGTTGTTACGTTACGTGTCACGTTGTTACGTTGACGTTACCGTTGTTACATTGCGTTGTTAATTTAAAACAAACCATGAGCTTTTGTCTCACCTTAACCAAGTAGTTTTGTTGCCTAAACCTAACCAATCGTTTCACAATGTTGACCACGTGGCAGTGCGCGTTTCTGCAAGCGTGATACAAAGGTGATATAACAAACTCCAATATGTTCAGAACTCTGCCGCTCGACTGCTCACCTCCACCCGTCGCTATGACCACATCACCCCGGTCCTACGCAACCTCCACTGGCTCCCGGTCAAATACAGGATTGACTTTAAAATCTTACTCACCACTTACAAAGCCCTGAACAATCTGGCCCCTCCCTACCTTTCAGACCTCCTCCCCCTTCACGCCCCAACCCGTTGCCTCAGGTCCGCCAATTTGAACACTCTGAAGACCATCAAGACCAAGCGTCGGGCCTGGGGTGACAGGGCCTTTTCAGCTGCTGCACCTCCCCTCTGGAACGCCCTCCCCATCCACATTCGTCAGGCTCCCACCCTATCGTCATTTAAGCAAGGCCTCAAAACACACCTCTTCAAACTCGCCTTCACCTACTAACCCCTGCTCACTACCCTCCACTGCAGGACTAATTCCGTTGCAGCTTCTACAGTTTTTCTTGTTTTATTTTTTTGGGGATTGTTTGTTTTGTTTGCTCCATTGTCTTTCTATATTTTTGTTTTGTTTTGTACCGTTTTGTCTCTGTCAAGCGTCTTTGAGCATCTGGAAAAGCGCTATATAAATTAAATGTATTATTATTATTATTATATGAAATTGTATTTATGAAACTTGTTTTTGGTCCAGAAACGAATCCCATGGTTTACAAAAAAAAATTAAACAGGCCCAAGATTCTCCCCTGGTTAACGGGTCGGCGTACCCTCTCCTTGGTAAATTTGAGTGAATCTGCATTCAATCACATTTCACTGATTGAAAGTATTGTACACTCCCGCAAGTAAAAATACATCCAGAACAATCACAGCCACATATACAATCAGCAAGCACAATCAGTAATCATGTGAATGAATGCATGGCCTTAACTCAATTACAATACACACAGGCAGAGCAGCTTCCCTTATATACAACCATATAATACTGCAATACACGCACGCTGATTACAAACACACACTTGTGTGGGGGACTTTAAAAGTAGTGCATTAAGTTTGAACTAATCTCATCATTATGAGAAGGACTCATTTAGTTGGAGAAACACACACTGCGGTTCGTCCTCTTTCCTTCCCTCAACAATCTGAGGTTCCAGCCCACTGTTGGACAACTGATGGAGGTATTCAGTGATCGATCCGTTGCTTTTGCGCAAGTTGAGTCATGCAATGCCCTACATTTGGTCGGTGCAGTGTTTAACTATTTAAAATGTTATACCATAGTGGCCCACAGCCTGGCCGAGTAGACGAGGTCTTTGACTGCACCTACCGTTTGCAAGCTCCTGCCTCAAAGTGTGTGTTTTTTTTTTTTAAACTCCTCGATTGTGCTGTTTGCTGTCGACACAACAGCCACTCACATTTGTGCAGAGGTCCGATGTCTGTGAAGTGTGAAGCTCATTAGCTCATCAAGAATCTGCAGTGGGACATGCTGTATCTCCTTGCCCTTGGCATTTCTTGACTGGCAGCGATTCTGGACACATTTCCATGCAGGTGTATAATGCAGCACAAGTTTCAGAGTGATTAGAAATAGGAGTCGTCCTATGATGCTGATATACAACGCATTCATGATCCCTGATTTACATTTTTTTTGTTTCATAAATTTACTTGACATGTTGTAAGGATGGGAAAGAGACAACACTTTATTAGGCAGCCAGGTGATCGTGCGTGCCCGTGGACTGGATACTTGAAATGATTATTAAATCGAACTATCCGTCGTTAATCACAAACTCCCATGGTTAGCATTAACGATACTGTTCCTGTTTGACTACAGTGGGAACTTCAGAGGAGTCAGCATCCTGGTCCGTAGGATGATGCTGCTGGTTTCGCCGGGAGCCGCTCTGAGTATTGATCTGCTCATGCAGCATTCCCTCCTCTTGAAGACAGAATTTGCCTCTGATCTGAAACAGCTTTCAAGTGGGCAAAAACAACCTCAAACAATCTGTCTCAAAGGCTTTTTTTTGTATGTACATCAAGAACACAGCGGAGTATGTAGAAGAAAAAAAACAGCACGCCTGCAGAGCTCAAAGCGTGATGATTTTCTCTTGAATAGCCTTCTGAGGCACTCTCAATTCTGCCGAGACACATTCGATCTAGATTACACAGGAACCGAGGCGAAATCAAAATTGTTGGGAAGGATTTCAAATGCTCAAATGCCCTCTGATGAATTGCCAAGCAGCAGCTCTTAATTCCAGATCAAACCATTTCAACAAGCACCATTTGTTAGCAATTTGTTAATGAGCAGACCAGTAAGTGCAGCGAATCTGAAATCTGACTTTCTACCAAATGTCTATAAAGATAATATGGCAATGATCCACGGCCGGTGCAGTCGTGGAATATGCAGCCGCATGCAGCACAGGTTCACGTCTTATGCCGGGAACAGGCAAGAGTTGGTTTTGCACTCTGCACAAAGAAAAAAAAAGATGCTTTTACTTTTGGGAAGTGTGAAAAACACAATTTTAGTCACTAGTACAGTCCAGCCGTAGTTTTTTTGTTGCCATGTTCAGAATTCGTGCTCGAGGGGTATTTGAAGAGGAGTAAAGAGATCATCTTCTGTGCTGATCATTTAGAACGACAAGGCGTTACACTGCAGTCAGCTTTGCAAGGCAAAGAAGCAGCTTCTGTAAAACAGCACAATTAATGCTGCTGTTAATGCCTCAATCAAGCATGCAAAAGTCAGTGTCTGCAAAGTGCGTCTCTCTGGCCCCGATTTGTAAAGCTGCTATGTCAGTAGTATCCCTGTGAGCAATTTTCTTTGCAACTCATTTGTGAGTGTTAATCAATACACTGATTTACAGTTTGTGCTGCATGGCTTAAGCAATATCACTAATATCCCAACGCTGGGCTTTTGCGCAGATATTTGTGTTGCTGAAGATTAAACAAATGGTTTTAAAATAGTGAGACAAAGACTAATGTCCTGCTAGTGGGAAATTAATGTTCTATTCTAAATCAATGTAAGCTTTTGTATCAAAGAAACAACTTATTTGGCAATACGTAACACACACACACACGAGGAACATGTTGTATGTGTGTTTTAGTGTTGGCATTTTGAGAAAGAATTGTTTGTGCTCTTCACTCCAGACAGTTTGGCAGCAACGTGCTAAAAGGATCTTTTGAAGATCATCCAAAGTCTAATTAAAAATAATTTACATCCCAGTGATGCTGAGCAGAGCCAGCAATAACACATCTCATGAGTATTAGTACAAAACACTAATGATGGTACTGTAGTGAGTATTTCACCAGTCAGATTATCTTTCCTCCTGTGACCAAGAGGCTCAGATCCTAAACGAATGCATCCACACAGTCTTCTTCAAATGACTTTTTACCCACGTGAAAGTTCTCTGTCATTCACCCAGATACTGTAGATTGGCAGGTGGGGTTGACTAACTCATCTCTTGTCCGACAACATACACTTGGCGACATACACGCAGGAGAAAAGCCTCCGGAAACAGCGTGTCCTGTCTCCGTGCCACGCACATTTCAAAAGGGCTGACAGATCAGGAGAAAGGGGGTCCAGACCTTACCGGTAGTCTCAGCATCCACTGCCCCGCATGTCGCCTTCTCCTCCTCCTCCTCCGCCGCCGCCGCCGCCGCCGCTTCCTCTGCCTCCGAGCTCATACGATTTCATCGGGACGGATAAAAAAAACACGCTCCTTCGCTGCCGTGAAGCGTCTCGTCGGCGCCGCTGCCATTCACGCGCGTGAAGGCTGCTGTTCGTGGATGGATGAGCGGTGCGTACAGGTGCACATGTCGGGGATGCGCTCCGGTGCTGCACAGACTGAGATGATGGGAGAAGAGAGGGCGGCTTATTTGGCACTCAACCCTCCCTCCCTCCCTCCCTCTGATCTGCCCTCCTCCCCGTCGCTCTTCCTCTCCTTTATTCCACTTTACCTTTTTTGATGCCCCCGTTTAGCTCCCCCACCACACACACACACACACACACACACACACACACACACACACACACACACACACACACACACACACACACACACACACACACACACACACACACTATTTGCACCAAATGATGCTTCCTGTTTGTTTGTTTTTGCTGTTGGTATTAATGCTAGTAATTGTCTGATTCCTGCAGGTGTGAAAGACATCTGTGACATGTGAGTGAGTTTATATTGAGAGAGTCTATTGAAGGGTCGACAGCCTGCACGAGCACAAGAGGATGAGGAGGAGAGGCAGCGTCATTTCATCAGATGTGTGCTCTTTGTGTGTGTGTGTGTGTGTGTGTGTGTGTGTGTGTGTGTGTGTGTGTGTGTGTGTGTGTGTGTGTGTGTGTGTGTGTGTGGATATTGAAAAGAAATAAAGAATCTCATTGCCACTGATTAAAACGAGCACCTTCAAAACGCGTGGGATGCAATTAAATTTTTTTGGACATTGAAAGATCACCCCTCCCCCCAGCCCAGAGGAGCCATTAAGTGCTACTTTTCCTCTTTTTTGAAAGGTGTGACATTTCGAAGAAAATGCTAAGCTACTGGGGGGGTAATCCACCAAACTTGAGCCTAACCTTTACTAAATAATGGTTTGGGCTATGCATCATGTGACACCTCTGTAATTGAAAAACAACAATCTAAAAAATCCTCAGAGAGTTGAGAAGCCCCGGTGGCGCGCGCATATAGACTCTGTAATGCAATGTGATTAATGTCATGAAAACAGTGTTGTGTCAAGTAAGACGTGCACCTCAGCCAAGAAAGTGATGAAGTGAAATAACGCCCTCTGAAGCCATCAATCATATCTTTCCTCGCCAGCACCGTGACAGAGCTGAGATATACACCACTGGCTGGAAGCCTATTTATACCTTCTCTTTAAAGCAGCTGTAGGCAGTTTTTTATTCAACGTCACACGGGGAGAATTCCATAATAACCTTTCAGTATATTGTTATTCACAAGGTCTGAGAGAAAACTAGACTTCTCTTGGCTCTGTCTTCAGGCTTTAGAAAATCTAGACCGTTAAGAGAGACTTTGGCCAATCACAGCTCATTTCAGAAAGAGAAGCGGCGTTCCTATTGGCGGTTCGACAAATGCAGATGCAGCTCTCTTCAGATAGTGAAAGTCTGATTCAACTGTGGGAAAATCCTGCAGGAAAAGTTGCTCTTCCAACATTGACAACAACTGCCTTCACTGCAAAGCAACCCAAAATAAAGGACTAAATTATTATGAATAAACGTGTCAATATCGTCAAAGTGTTTTAGAGATGGAGAGAAAATGTTGCTAATAGCTTAGCCTTCAGCTTACCATAAGCCAAAGACTCCAGCTAATACAAGTTTACATTACATTTAGCTGAAGCTTTTATCCAAAGCAACTTACATTTTTGCTCTATACACCGTAGACACAGCAACGGGGAGCAATTAGGAGTTAAGTGTCTTGCTCAAGGACACAACAACAAGGACTAGCGGGGCTTGAACCACCAACCCTCTGATTGAAAGACGGGCACACTAACCACTGAGCCACAGTTCATGCTCATATAGCACACTAGAGCCTTGAATCTCAGTATGTCATCTCAAAGGGCTTTACAGGCCCACATGTTTGGAGAGAAAACAGGACTGACATTTTCTTATAATCGCAGGTATATCTTTGCATTGGGATCACAATCATGATCGGGATGATGTATGACATGAATGACTAGTACTAATACATGTTACTGTATGGAGGATGTATGACATGAATGACTAGTACTAATACATGTTGCTGTATGGAGGATGTATGACATGAATCACTAGTACTAATACATGTTGCTGTATGGAGGATGTGACATGAATGACTAGTAATACATGTTGCTGTATGGAGGATGTATGACATGAATCGGAAGATGTGACATGAATCACTAGTACTAATACATGTTGCTGTATGGACGATGTATGACAGAAAACTGCCTACCCCAGCTTTAAGAGCCTTAGTGATTGTTCTATAGAAAAGAAAAGAAACAGAAACATGCACTTTATTAATCCCCTTGGGGAAATTCTTCTCTGCATTTGACCCATCCCTGGATAGGGAGCAGTGGGCAGCCCTGTGAGGCACCCGGGGAGCAGTTAAGGGTTCAGTATCTTGCTCAGGGACACTTTGACATGTGAGCTATGGGGGGACTGGGGATCGAGCCGGCTACCTTGTGGTTGCGGGATGACCACTCATCCCCCTGAGCTACAGCCGCCCATCTATATATAAGTACTGCAGCAAACTACAATTGCTTTATTTCCACAATCTTGCTAATGCACTGGAAAATATTTCTCGAGGCAGTCTGTAACACATCATCCCTCCAAGCTTCATCACAATGAGTCTTGAGGGTGCAGCAGCTGTGGCCTTTCAATGTTTTATAATTTGACCTTTTCATTTTTGTCCCCAATCACGGCGATTTAGACTTTTTGTTCGCCGTTTTGTTTATTTTCCTTGAAGTCTTACAAGCTTTAGTGGAGAAAAAAAATGAATGAAAAGCGCAGTCATTATTGTGTTTTTCCTCGTTAAGGAGCCGTTATGGAGCTGTATAGCGGAATGCCTCGAATGCATCGTCTCCCAGCTCAAACATCAATAAGCGCCTCATTTATTTTTGATCTGTCAAGTATTTCATGCATTTTAATGAGTGTTGATTTTCCCAAATGTCAGGAATTGGTGAATTGGCTAAAATAAAGAACAGCATCAAAGCCTTATGATCAAAATGTGCAGATCCATTTATCTTGGTGTTAGTTTGAATCTAAATTAACATCTATCTTTTATCTCACTCTTAAAAATGAATGAGGCAGAATGGGAAGCTTGTTGTACACTAATGCGTTGCCTTGATTTTAGTGAACAGAATTTTTCACAGATTTTGGATGTGAGTGACGGCGGTAATGACGGGATGCTCTATAGTTGTGAACAATTTTCTGTTTCTGTACGTCTCCACAGTTTGCCTTGCAAGAGGAACAAGTAGGTCAAAGCGCCTCGGGACCCTTTCAGCGTTTTGACAGACTTCCAGATCTCCTGGAAGTTGGTCTCCAGAGGGGCGACGGCAATATTTAGGGCAGAGCCCTGCACAGTAGTCTCCTTCCTGCAGCTGGTGCATCAGAAAATGGGGAATATGAAAGATATTAAAGAGAAAAATAAACAGAGAACGAGATCCATTTTCTTTGTAAATATAATAAAGGTAGGGGATCCATGATTCAGGTGTAATATTGTCGGTGAGATGATTGCTTCCAATATGCCTAGTTTGGCTCGTAGGTTATTTTAAGTACAGTGGAGTTATTGCATTTCCGAAGCACGTCCCTTGTGGGATAGCATCATCAACCTCGTCACTGCCACTGTTACCAGACAGCAGCTTGCACAAACTGTAGCAATGGTGGTAAAAGGGGTTGAGATAGAGAACAAGGCAAAGGAAGTTGCAAAAAAAAGGGCTCAGACAAGCTGAATGGACTGGGTATTTTGTCTCTGGGTGTCTCAATGGGCAGCCTACAATGTATGTTAATTCATCCTCCACAAAGAGCCTTGAAGCGAGGCTTTCCCAAACCAGCAAACAAATCACTTCCCCAGCTCAATTGGTATTCTGTGGCTGATTCTGTGCAGTCTTTGTGTTGTGAAATGAACAGCGTGGAATAACAAACACATTCAAGTTGTAGGTGCGGTTGACTTACTCAGAGGTGACTTTGACTGAAGCTACTCTTCATGCACACACAGACAGTGTCTCCAGATTGTAGGTGGAGGGAGAATAATTCTCTGAACACGTTGTTTTTTATAGTTCTCAATATGTACAGTAACTCACTCCGCGAGTGTTACTTGAGAAACTTGACATTAACCAACTGGACCAGATTAGCCCTACGCCACTGGAAGACTAACTTACTTTGCCGGTAAGGGAGTACACAGGAGCTACGGAGAAGATGGCTAGTTAACTAGCGAGCTTGTCTATCTCCAAAGCTTACTAGTTAGCTGGTCTCCGGAGCTTCCGCCACCTCCCTGCCAGCGAAGTAGTCTCCTAATGGTGAGGAGTGAGGCACAGAGACCGTAGACCCAGCAGCTCGCTGTTGTGCTCATTTTATGGAACCAGTGTAACATTAGCTTACTAGCCAGCAGCTAAACGAGTCAAATTTGACAACGTAACGTTTTATCCACACATTCTTGACGTAGTGTAGAAAAAGTACATTGTTATTACCAGATAAGGGATAACGTTATTTGGACCATTTTCTGTAACCAGTGTTGCATAAAACATTGGCTGAATTGGCAAGCTAGCTAAGTAGCCAGCTGTCCGCTAGTTAGATTGCTAATTCCACCTCGCTTTAATGCTTCACTGGTTACAGGAAATAAGTCTAACAGTGGACCATCTCTTCATCTCTCTAATAGTTTAGCCTATTAGCAACATTTCGCTCCATCACTCTAATAGTTTAGTCTTCTGCTGTGGTGCAGCAGCCATGATGGGTAAGGACGTTAGCCGAATGCTAAGCTCAACCATACTCAACATTTTATCTCCATCTCTGAAAAGCTGCGCCGATATAGCTCACAAGTTCTCAAATGCAATATTGATTCTGGCATCCAACAATCTAGCAAGATGACATTTTCATTGTGTAACATTAGCCCACTACTCTGAGGTGAATCCTGTTTGCCTCCAGTCTTTCCTTTGTTTTGTTTTGCGATGAAATCATGACATTGGCTGTGAAATATTCTATAGAGACCCCATGGTTCCATAATTGTTGCCCAATTAACGTTGTCTGGGATGGTGACTTGGCAAATAAAGACAGACAAGCATCTTTTAGTGGATAGTCAGAGATGGGCAAAAATACATCAAAATGTATTTTGATACAAAATACCCCTCAAATAAATGTATTAAAATAAAATACAAAATACAGGTGCCAGAAAATGTAACAAAATACAATACATGTATTTTGTATTTAAAATACAGGAAATCCGTTTTCTCACATTCACAATTTGTTATAGCAGAGCATTCAGGTTTGGGCTATATAATGTACATACAGCTCTGGTGAACCCCACAAAAAGGAAGAACAGTCACAGAATGTCAGTGTAACTAAGCAAATCTATTAAAACAACAAGTTGATTGATTATCAGGCACGTGCACAGATAGACCCCTAGTGGTGCTCAAGCACCTGCCCTTTTGCCCTGGATGAGAAAAGTGCCTCTACTGCTGGAGCCCAATGTTTTCTTCATTCATCAGTATTTAAGAATAAAAATTACTCTCTCTGTCATCGATTCCCCCCAAATGTGTTTTGATATCTGACGGGGCATTTATTTGAGTTCTTGTGAGAATAAACGAGCAAAAATAAATATATAAGTTGAAAATATCCTAGTGTGTTTTTTATTTATTTATTTATTATTATAATTTTAAATTTCATAAATAATTTTGGCGATGGGTGCCCTTTTTTTGTGTTTGAGCACCTGCCCCCCAAAATGTCTGTGCACATGCCTGTTGATTATATATTTATTAATGGGACTTAACTCCAGCGCCCCCAAAAATGGGGGCAGCATTCTTCATCAGGAGGTCTTTCTCACTCTCAAAGTCCTCATAGCAAAAAAAAACTGCAAAGCCTGGCTTTACAAGAGCATATAAGTCATTTTACATGTTTATAACACAATTCAACCATACATGTTAACATAAACCATAAACATGATTTGAGAGGACTCGAAGGTGACTCGAGAGAGGTCCCCCATAGTTATGAAAATATCTATTTTCATATCCCTAGCTTGATGCCACACATGATTGGCGCACGTTTCACCTACAGAATCCGCCAATTGCGCCAAAACCACTGTCAGACAAAGCCTCAGCATGATATCAACCACATTACAGCCAAAAAACTGAAATATGACTTACTTATGATTAAACCATATTCTACACAGCCTTGCTTGGTATGTATTGGTGCATCTGCTTGAGCAGAGTCAATATTGAATTCACATTCACCAGGTGACCAGAAACATGACTCCAAATGAATGCTTATGTTACTCCCGAGGCCAGTAAGGGCGAGCTCCTCCTTGTGGCACCGGCACCCAGTGGCAAGCGTGTGGCAGGCGTCAGCCAGGCGGCGAGTCTGCGACGTGTCTGCAGGGAGGTCTGCGCAGGCGTCGCGAGTTTGTGACATATCTGCGGCGAGTCGCCACTCAAGTGCCAGGACAGCGGCAAGCGAACGTCACTTGTCGAGAAGCTGACAAGCTTAGATCTATCTATCTATCTGTACACTTAGGCATTGAAAAAATTAAAAATAAATACGATATCATACTATGATCATAAAACTGATTTACGGCAGCTGACCTTTTGTTGAAATGTGGCTCCACCCACTCAGCTCGTCAGCTTCTCGACGAGTGCCGGCACTTGAGTGGCGACTGCCACTGACTCGCCGCGAACACGCCGCTGAGTCGCCGCTGACTGACACCTGGCTGACGCTTGCCACAGACTCGCCGCTGCCAGTGATCGCACTCGCTGTCTCTCCCCGAGGCCCCGGAAAGAGTGCAAGTCTTTGAAGTGAAGCCACAAAATGCAAAATAGCCAAATCCAGAGTAATTTTCCTCTTTCCATTTGAATGAGCCTGAGACAGAGGCTAGACCAGGGGTGGGCAAACTTTTTGACTCGCGGGCCACAATGGGTTCTAAAATTTGACAGAGGGGCCGGGACAGGACCAGATGGATGGAGTGTTTGTGTGAACTAATATAAATGACATGTAAAAATCATTACATGAAAGGATTTGGCCTTTAACAGGTAGCAAAGCATTTATTTGCAAGGCAATTTAACAAATTGCACGAATTGCAATTTTTTCGATTAATCGGATAAAAACATGAAAAAAGCATTAATTTCCAACCCTTTATTCAAAAACAGAACTGACAGTGCAAATTCACAGTGCAAAACATCTTCAGAAAGCACAAACAGGTTGCTCCTTGAACATTCCTGAGCTGTTAATAAAAAAAATTAAATAAAAATGGACTAACACTAAAAACATGTATGCTTTACATTTGCCAAATGTGAGCCCCTTTTACTGTAATGATCTCCTTGGAGCAGAGGCTGCATTTAGCATGACCTGCTTTATCAATATGTATGAAACACTGGACAGAGGAAGCTGTACTGCTCCTCTCACGTCTGTTTTGACCTCTTCATCTCAGCTCTGCATCAAGCTGCGCTGCATAGAGCGTCCTCTTCCTTAAACTATTTCATTCTGGGTCTCTTACGACCACGACGTCACGTTGTTGGCTAAGCCCAACGACGTGATTTGATTCATTCTACTTTGAGTAAAAAAACAACCTGCAGCCAGATCCTCCGGTGTGCCGGTGTACCAGACCGGGGGGTTACGGCATGTTTCATTTTACAAGCAAGACTGAACTGTAACGGAACATAAAGTAACTTTAACGACACTACACAACCCAAACACGTTAGCTAACGTGATAGCAAGCTGACTAGCTTCCATTAAAAACAAGTTTGAGGCAAATGAAGACGCTGTCGACATCTTAACGCTGATTGGCCAAGACTCGACACGTCACATGCAAGATGTTCTATTTTTCTCAGTGTCTCACTCCAATCTCAGAAATGCTGCCGGCCAGTTGCTCTGCTCCGCTCTTTTTTTTTTTTTTTTTCTCCGTGATTTATTGACTGGCGTAATAATCGCGCGACACAACGAATCGATAATGAAATTCATTGCCAACACTTTTGCTAATCGATTCGTTGTTGCAGCCCTAATAATAATATTTGGACAAGTTCGGCGGGCCGGATTAAAAAGCCCAACGGGCCGTATACGGCCCGGGGGCCGTACTTTGCCCATGTCTGGACTAGACCAAAGGCTAAAGGAAACTGCGCTTGCACTATCGGCCCATGGATGCGGAAGATTGCTGGAAAATCCAGATGAGTTTATCTGAAGTAACTTTAATGGGAATGAAGGGCGCCGCCTCCTACACTGTACTGAGTTATGTTTACACATCCATGGTTGCTCCGTGGGTGCCATTTGATGGACGTGTAGGCAATTGTTTGCTACCATGTTAGCCGTATCGTCTTAAAAGGTGATAATCGATGTTGCAACTTCTTTTGCCAAACAGTGACTATTGTTACTGTTTGGCAATGTGTTAAGTATTTTATTTTTAGATTTGTTGTACTCTTTGTTTATGTCATAGTCAGTATTGTGTTACACCTGCTAATTTTAGACGGCCATTGGGTAAAATAAACTATGGCCTATTGATTTCAACGCAATTAGCACAGAACTAAAGCCTAATTTCGGTTTTAATCTGGGTTTGAAACTATATTGCATCAAACATTTAAGCACTATTATTCAACTGGGTTAGACTATTACTGGGTTCTATTCTATAGCTCCAGTTTCCACCATTTTTCAAAATTCTTGTCTCCTGTCTTGGACCACTTTGTTTGCAGCTTCTGCACCTGCAAGCTAATCGTGAGCGCTGATGCATCAGTGATGATTGCATCTGAATGAGCAAAAATACTAATATTTGCATTGGCAGAATCACTCAGGAGCCTTAAGTGAGCCCTTTTGGTTATTAGGCTACCTGAAGCCAACTCATACGTTAAGGCTTGTTGGAAATAAGGTTACACCTCCGTGTTCTTTATGTTCCACATTCAAACAAGCTGGATGTTAAGTGACTCTTTGTCTGAAGCCATTTCTTGGCACTCTAAATGTTTCTCTGAAGGGTGCTTTACTTTAAAGTAGAGCTATGAAAAGTGAACTTTTATCGTTTGAGCAAGGTTATTTGACATCATAGTATGAATTATTAATAAACCAAATGGCCTTGCTTCATTATTCAATAACAAATGGTGTAAGACAACTGTCTTTGTAATGTTGATGTGTGATGGTTTTAGAGTTCACCGGGGACAATTCATATTTTATTGATAAAAAAACTAAAGAAACTGAATTTTCAATTCATTGGGTTGCTGTTTTGCGTTTTTCCTACCTCTTGTAGTTGTAATTTTTACTTGCATAGTAAAATTGTATTTTAATTTATTCTTTAAAAACTACAAGCAAACAAACACAGGACATTCCCCCAGGATACCGCTGTTCGTGTCCTATGTAAAACCAAAAGTACTTTATACTTGTTACGTAATGTTGTCACGCATGTTACACAATGTTAAAGTGAGCTTAGGGGGGTTGTTATTTATTTATACTAGTTACGGTTGTGTCGTGATGTTGTTACATTCGGTTGTTGATGGCACAACAGGAATAATTTGAGTAAGTGGTCACCGAAGCAGTTTCAGTTCGTCCTGAAAGCGACATGAATGTCTGGACTGTCTGGGAATGTCTGGCAATCCATCCAATAGTTGTTGAGACACAAAAGTCAGGGGATCACCAATGACAGTAAGATTCATGCTCCGGGTACCATCTCTGTACAAATTGGTATGGTAATCATCCAGTGACTGTTGGGACATGTCATGCTCCACAGTGGAGCGACTCGCATGCCATTAGTAATTCTTCATTTGTTGGGTTCTGTTTATCATCGCGGTTTGAGATTTGTTTCCAAATTAAAACCCTTCACTCATCATGCGCTTTGTGTATGTTTGATGTAGTAACTTTTTTCCGTGCAAGATATGAGTTACTGATGTTGAGATTTAGTCAAATTTGTATTTATATTTATAATCATTATGGTTCATTTATAGACTCTTCCATGGAAACATCTTGTTGGATCAATATTTTTTTCCGTTTGGTGACATCCTGCACATGCATGCATTGAACTCACCACTACTTGATTCTGTCTGCCATTCATCTGTAATTTCTGTGTTCTATATAATTAAAAATAGCATATATATTAACTGAACCTTTATTTCAAGTTATCTCCTTTTCGCTTTTCTACAATATAAGCAATTAATTATAGATCTTAACAACTCATTAACTGAACACTGAAGATTACCATACTAAGTAAACGTATGTTTCCTATCAATAGGGGCATTTTTTTATTTTACCTTTTTATACAATGTTTATTTTACTTTCTCTGTTATCTCACATAACTTACATGTTGGTAGAATTCAAATATACCTCATGTAAATTATACACTAAAACATTATTAATAATTGATGCAAAGTGGACAGGGTTTAAATATAAATCATATTTAATAGAAGTGTTGTCGCTGCTTTGCGCGACGGTCATAAATAGTTGATGTTCCGCAGCCTCCTTCAGTGTTGCTTCGGTATCTTTAACATCTCAGTTGTTGATCACACTTTAACACAACAATTATATCAACCTATCAACTGTGATTATTTGCCGTTTCAGCAAAATGCAGAGGTGCTGTAAAAGCAACAGAAGCATAATTTCTCTATGCCTGGAAAATGATGATGGATGATGCATGTTTGGGTTTTAAAGCTGCTCCTGGTATTGCGGTGAAACTCTGAATTGGATTATACTGTCCTGCAAGAGAAGTGACCCAGCAAACTACATACTGGATCAGCCTTTTAATAATTCATCTGCATAAAGCGAAACACTGCAGTGTTCACACACTGATACTACGTCAGTTAGTGTGCGTTTGCAAATGTAATATAAATTCACTGTAAACACACATTTCCTCTTATTTTCTGTGGACACAGGAACTTTGTGTGGATTTAACTTTTACACACTCATTAATAAAACATGCCTTAATGGTTCTTGTTTTGTGCTGGAATCAGGAAATATAATTTAATACATGAGCAAACAAAGCCTCCGAGCAAACGTAATGTAATGCTGTGTCCATAGCAGGATTACAGTGGAGGCCTATTCAATCCAGGGATTGTGGCAAAGAGATGTTAAACAGTTTCATTTCCCACAATTACACACAACTTCATGGCTCGGAGAATGACATTTGTAAAGTAAACTAGACATTAAAAACAGTCAGCATGCAGTTTGATTCAGCTTTCTGTAAAACAGAATGTTTTGTGCAAATTCAACGTAGATTCATATTCAAAGAGTGGACGAGGAGCAATGTGTCACTGTTTATGTGGACGTCTAATCAGTGTTGTTCGTGAATGTGTCAATTGAAGCAAGAAGTTCCTCAGCGTGTGCTTTGTTGACCGAGAAGGTTTTCGGAGTCGTGCCAGCAGTGACTACATGTACCAGGATGCACTGTGAGCGACGCTTCAGACCACCTGTAGTTCTTCTTTGCATCACTGTCACGTCAAATGACGGCGCTTGGATGCAGGAAGAACAACAGATTTAACAGCTTTTTGGGTCAATATAACACAGACCGAGGGATTTATCTGCTTCAATCGACTACATTTCCCATCAATACTGATTGGACATAAAAGGTTGCAAAATTGCTCATCTAATAGTGCTGAAGAAGGCCCTGCATTGAATTACAGCGATCACACAAGACGGGGCAGACTTTTTAAATGAAGATTAAGCACCTTAAATAGCAAATGGATACATTTGTTACTTTGTCTAGGTTCACTCATAATTCAGTGTTCAGCAGGTGGATAATGAAAGCAGCTCCGGTCAACCTTGAAACTAGGAGCGATTCAAAGACTGCAGATCAAATCCAGCCGCAATGAGAAGAAAGTGTGTTATAGCCCGTTCCAAAAATTGGACGCAACAAACAAAACAAATGGAGCCCATAGAAGAGAGCACAGCATTAGGAGGTTGCATGACTCACTCTAAGTGTGCACATAGGCCACAGTCTTGAAGGAAAGTGTTTAAGGTGCGTGTGGATTGCCACCCTCTTAGAGTTTTTAAAAGGTATTAGCATTTTAGTATTCAACCTGGACCTCTCCTGTGTCTAACTGACTAATAAGGACAACAATTTCTGAAATTGGTCCAGTATTGAGAGTCTCTTTCGAAAATCTCAAGAGGGGACGTGACGGCGGAA
This sequence comes from Myoxocephalus aenaeus, assembly GCA_038501785.1. NCBI lineage: Eukaryota > Metazoa > Chordata > Actinopteri > Perciformes > Cottidae > Myoxocephalus > Myoxocephalus aenaeus. The sequence goes on along the minus strand of JBAMJR010000175.1, from coordinate 2,518,714 downwards.
GACAACGTGTACTCAGCGTTATCTAAAAGATTTCATGTCATGGCTAAATATTAAGATGATTTCAACAACGTGAGTGAGGTCTTTGAATTTGATGGATTTTTATTTGAGCCCGAGTAATCGGATAAAGAGTTTCCACAAACTGCAGATGCTGCTGCACGTCCGCGAAGCTCTGGAGACGGTGGTGTTCCTGTGGGCGCTGAGGAAGAACGCTGTAACGAGCGGGACCTGTTGATCTCACAAAGAGACTTGAGCTCCTGAAGCAAGACTTGGACACAATAACAAACTGACCAGATAAAGCAAAAGGTTTTACTTTCCTGTCGTGTCCTTTCCATCAAACAAGCACTTCTAGTGAACGTGATGTTATAATGGCACATCGCAGTTCTTTTCACGGCTGCTGCTGCAGCAATTTCCAAAAAAATGTGTTCCCATTAGTCACTTTGGCACAAAAACAACTAGGTCGAGAAATATTAAAAATGTATTCATGAACATGCATGTTTGAAGATGCCACTGTACTTTATTGCTTTCTAACATCAATACATCATAAACCTTTTAACTGCATTACATATAACAGATGTTAACTGGCCACCACTGCCTATACACATTTTATATCTGCCAGACGTTGCTCTATAAAAGAAAGGCACTCAGCAGCAGAGGGGGAGGGGCAGTGGGAGGAAGTGGCGTCAGCTGTCTTCACCTCATCGGTTTACAATACTCGGTGCAAAGAATCCCAATTCACCTGACAGCAGGGGTTCAAAACTGCTTGCACGGCATCTTTAAAAAAAAAAGCTGGTGCACCAGCCGGCCGTCACCCTTAATTACCAGACAACAAAAACACAGACACGCTGAAGCGTCTCGCCACGGCCCTCGCGCTCCTTAACTAGCCTGAGTTATGCACATGCCCAAAATGAAGAAGCGCCACATTAAATCGAGCCCTCAGCTTTTATTTCCACGTCCTCCCACAACGCAAGGAGACAAACAACCTCGTGTTTAATAATGGGAGTGTGTGCAAGAGGACCTTTATCTCGGGAGGAGGCTGGGGAAATAATGTCAGTAATTAACTGAGCGTTACTCCTCAGCGAGACCTCCTGAGGACTCCCACAGCCATTCCAGCCTTCTCCTACTCTGCCCAAATTGACGCCGCTGTCGTGTCTGACATGCCCGCTCTCCAACAACAGCGCCTGTATCATAAGCTCTAAACGCAGCCCTGGAACTGAATGTCAATATTTTCTTTTGACGCCGTTTTAATTTACTTCACTGTCCTTCTCCTGTACTTAAAGAGTCACTCAAAATGGGGAAAAAAGCAGAATTTATCTTCACGTTACGATGGCTTTAATCATCACGCAGGCGTGGAAGGAGACAAATCGGCCGTCGCGCATAACCGTTCCTTTTATTGCTGCAACTCCCGAGGTGTTAATCAGCGTGAAGCGCACGTGTGTGCCGGGGCTCCACCGTGGCAGAGCGCGATAAATCACGAGACGCCGCGAACATGTATGAATACCAACAAAAAAAGGGAGGTGTGATCACTGTGCTTCGACAGCTCACCCATCCGCTATACACAGCAGATGTATCAGCCCGGCCAGGTGAAGGCCTTCAACCTTTTGCCAGGACAACTGGCAGCTGCAGGGGCCTTCAATGAGGAAAAGCAGTTGTTTCTCTATATGTATGTATGAGGATGCAGTCTTGTCAAGTGCAGTATGAGTTCTGGACTCCAGACTCACACAACCCTAATGGTTGCCTTCTGGTGGGAGTAATTCACGAAAGAGCAACTTGAGGTTGGTTTGAAATCAGCCGTCGAGACGCAGGTTACTTTTGACAGGACCATCAGCCCCTGCTGTTTCGCAAATGGCTCCGCCGTCAATGGTAAGAGCGGGTTCGGAAATTGACTTGACATTTCCCTCCTACTGCATGCGGCTTTCTGCTGGAACACATGTTCATCATCCGCTGATTGAATTTTTAATATCCCCGGTTTCCTCTCATTGAGCTTCCATGGAAACGGTTAATGCCGCTGAGCCTCACAGGTTGCGCTGTAATTGTCATTTCAATAACATCCCCGGTCATCGATTAGCATGATTCCACCCGCAGTATTTTTCTTTATGAGCCCTCGTGTTGTAACAATCAGCCGTTTCATGCAGCTCTCATATTGTGCATTATGCCTCTTTTAATTAGAGAACCCCAGAATTATAATTGCACTAAAAATGACTAAATACCACAACACAGTCCACAGAATTGTTTTAGCCATTGTTTCTGCAACTTACAGGATATATATGTTGAATTTGTAGATGTGTGAACCAAAAGTCAGTTTTATAGATACCTTTAATATCAGCCTGGAATAATTCTTGCAGATTTGCACAATTGCCCCGTGGTTAGGTTTTGGCAAAAAATAGCAACTACTTGGTTATGGTTAGACTAATCATTGTAGTTTGTGTTCAAATAATAATGTAAGAGCGATACATTACAACCATAACAATATTAACAAATAACAGCCACCCGCTTCTGACTTTCTCTAACAGTCAGAACAAGTGTAAACTCAAGATTTACTTTTGGTTTACACAGGACACGAAGCACGATCTCCTGGGTGAAAGTCCTGCATTTGTTTGACCCATCCTCCACCCCCCTATGTAGCATTTCTCGCTCTTTATACTCATTATTACGCCACGTAACTTTCAATAACAGCCGCTTTACATACTACGTCAGTCCAAATGCAAAAACTACCATTATACATAATATGTTCTCATACAGCATTGATGAACAGATTCTGGTCCGAACAATCAGTACAACGTCTCTTGGTGGTTTTAGTTATGAATTCAGCACGCATAAACACGTACTGATGATACAGATCATTTAAAATACTGTATACGGTATGTAAGATAAAATAAGATAAGATAGAAATGTATTAATTCCGAAGGGAATTATTGTGCCATAGTTTCTTTAAAGATGAAAAGAACAGAAGAACAGCAAAAAACAAGAGAATAAAGAATATGAAGATATATGAACAATAGAATAACAACTATTAAGTTTAAAAGAAATAATACTGACACTATTGGAAAATAGAATACAAATAAATAGAGAAAGGCAAATAAATAAAGTAAAAATGTGTTACCGTCTTGTCCTGGACCCCCAGCATCAATTTACAAATATTAATAAATACAAATAGCTTCTTTGGAATACACTTGAGGTCAAGCAAAACTGCTGTCATTCAGACAAAGCGTGTAGCTCATATATCTCCGTGTATCTGGGGGCACTAGATTACGTTCTTCTCCACCTGACGGTCGGCCATGCCCGCTTGACGTATAACGCTGTTGTTTGGAGCAGGGCCGGCTCTAGCCCTTTGGTTGCCCTAGGCGAGATTGAGTTTTGCGCCCCACCCACCACACAGACACACAATACTTTACATCACTGAAGAGACATATATTAACTTAACTGCTTTACTTTGCATAGCAGTTTTTCACCCACTTATAATTCTACTATTCTACATTGCTGTTCAACAATAAATGGTGCATGGACAACAAACACCAGAATAGTTTCAGAACATTTTCTTTTTTATTATTTTAAATAATTTATTACACACTCAAAGTTAGGATTAAATTAACTCCATAAACTGTGCAAAACACTCTTTTTTGTTCAAATATGTTTATTGAACAAACCTATACTTAACTTTCTTTTCCTCTTCTTCCTTTTTTCGTTTTCGTCCCTGTGCTCCAGATGGTTTAGACCGCTTCATTTTTGCAAATGTCAGGGGCCAGTCAAAGTTTTTCAGACCGCACAAACGATTTATTTTTTTGGAGTGAGTCATCTTTACAATAGAAGATCTTTGATGTGACGTGTCGAGTCTTGGCCAATCAGCGTCCCGTTTTCTCGACAAAAAATTCAGATTTTTGGCCGAGTTGTTGTCCTCTCCGTAATAGAACATCTTTGATGTGACGTGTCTTGGTCCCTGCTCGCGGGAGCCAGCGCCAGTGGTCGCGAATTGCTCACAGTGCTGAAATGTGCGCTGTGAGGGCGCCCCCAACCCATTTGTCGCCCTAGGCAGTCGCCTAGTTCGCCTATAGCAATCGCCGGCCCTGGTTTGGAGCACACTGGGAGAGCGACGGGCTCTGAGGAAACATGAAAACACATCTTTCAACGCAAAATAGTTCGGCGACAGGTGTGTGGGACGCGTTCCCACATGGCAGCGATACCGCCTCACTGTCAGGATGATTCCTCTGAGTACTGACTGTGGTAGAAGTCATGCCCGGGCTTTCAAATGCTACACAGAAAGCTTCTTAATGGCCATTACGAAGATGTTGGACAAGGTTGAAGCTCTCTAATAAAGCACCACGTTATCCTGTTACTACTTGTGACTGCATAAATAGGATGTGTGCACTTTGCAAGTGAACTTTATGCGCACACATATGCCATCCAGGCATTTTTACTTGTACTTGTACTTACTGATTATTTGAAGGAGCACAGAGTCAGTTACTATCTTGACAGGCCACCAAAAAGATTTATGGAATGCCATGTGATGCATTTAAAATAGAAAAGTAGGTCTATTTCTTTATTTATTGCTCATAGGATGATTTAACGGGCCAGAATGTTGCATTTAGGTGGATCTTTTGGCAGAAATGTAATATAATATTATTACGTATGTTTTCTTTAGATATAATCACCAGAAAATAATAAGCGTTATGTTTTTGTTACCTTAGAATGAGCCGTTTATATCTTCATATGGGGCGTGTCCTCTTCACTGGCCGCCATGTTTCTACAGTAGCCCAGAACGGTCAAACCTTCTCAGCTGCTGCACCCCGCCTCTGGAACGCTCTCCCCAGCCACATACGTCAGGCTCCCACACTATCATCCTTCAAGCAAGCCTTCAAAACCCACCTCTTCAAACTCGCCTTCACCTGCTAACCACTGCTCCATACCCGTCACCTGCTAACCCCTACTACTTACGCTTCACCTGCTAACGCCTGCTCCCTACCCTTCACCTGCTAACCCCTGCTTCCTACCCTTCACCTGCTAACCCCTGCTCCCTACCCTTCACCTGCTAACCCCTGCTCCCTACCCTTCACCTGCTAACCCCTGCTCCCTACCCTTCACCTGCTAACCCCTGCTTCCTACCCTTCACCTGCTAACCCCTGCTCCCTACCCTTCACCTGCTAACCCCTGCTCCCTACCCTTCACCTGCTAACCCCTGCTCCCTACCCTTCACCTGCTAACCCCTGCTTCCTACCCTTCACCTGCTAACCCCTGCTCCCTACCCTTCACCTGCTAACCCCTACTACTTACGCTTCACCTGCTAACGCCTGCTAACGCCTGCTCCCTACCCTTCACCTGCTAACCCCTGCTTCCTACCCTTCACCTGCTAACCCCTGCTCCATACCCTTCACCTGCTAACCCCTGCTCCCTACCCTTCACCTGCTAACCCCTGCTCCCTACCCTTCACCTGCTAACCCCTGCTTCCTACCCTTCACCTGCTAACCCCTGCTCCCTACCCTTCACCTGCTAACCCCTGCTCCCTACCCTTCACCTGCTAACCCCTACTACTTACCCTTCACCTGCTAATGCCCGCTCCCTACCCTTCACCTGCTAACCCCTACTACTTACCCTTCACCTGCTAACGCCTGCTCCCTACCCTTCACCTGCTAACGCCTGCTTCCTACCCTTCACCTGCTAACGCCTGCTCCCTACCCTTCACCTGCTAACGCCTGCTTCCTACCCTTCACCTGCTAACCCCTGCTCCCTACCCTTCACCTGCTAACGCCTGCTTCCTACCCTTCACCTGCTAATGCCTGCTCCCTACCCTTCACCTGCTAACCCCTGCTCCCTACCCTTCACCTGCTAACCCCTGCTCCCTACCCTTCACCTGCTAACGCCTGCTTCCTACCCTTCACCTGCTAACCCCTGCTTCCTACCCTTCACCTGCTAACGCCTGCTTCCTACCCTTCACCTGCTAACGCCTGCTCCCTACCCTTCACCTGCTAACGCCTGCTTCCTACCCTTCACCTGCTAACGCCTGCTTCCTACCCTTCACCTGCTAACGCCTGCTCCCTACCCTTCACCTGCTAACCCCGACTACTTACCCTTCACCTACTAACGCCTGCTTCCTACCCTTCACCTGCTAACGCCTGCTCCCTACCCTTCACCTGCTAACGCCTGCTTCCTACCCTTCACCTGCTAACGCCTGCTTCCTACCCTTCACCTGCTAATGCCTGCTCCCTACCCTTCACCTGCTAACCCCTACTCCCTACCCTTCACCTGCTAACCCCTGCTCCCTAACCTTCACCTGCTAACCCCTGCTCTCTACCCTTCACCTGCTAACCCCTGCTCCCTACCCTTCACCTGCTAACCCCTGCTCCCTACCCTTCACCTGCTAACCCCTGCTCCCTACCCTACCCTCCATTACAGGACTCATTCCACACAGTTTTCTTTTGTACCAAAAATGTGCTGTTTGTTTGTTTTGTTTGCTCGAAGCTCTTTCTATTTTTTTGTTTTGTTCTGTTTGTCTCTGCCCTATGTAAAGCATCTTTGAGTCTTCAATCTGCAACCTCCCCACCAGACGTTGCCAAATCCTACACACTCAACCTTATAAGGGCTGCTGTCTTTTTCTAGCTGTTTAAGGGGACAAGTTATGACATATTTTATTTGTAGAAATAGGAAAAGGAGAGAAAGTTACTTGTGTCCTGTGTAATGTTATGAAATAGTGTTCCTCTCTGGTTTCCCCGCTGTGGTGGTATTTTTTTGTGTCTTCTAAAAAAATAAGAAATAAAGCGATGACTATTATGAGGTCTCTGTGCATACACACTTTCTAAAAGAGAGTAGTATTGTGGAGCTGAGCTGGCAAAAACGACATAGGTTACACAACATGTCAATACATTAATCAGAGAAAGAATAGTGTACAAGACCTCTTGTTTGAATGCCATTTTGCATTTCTAAAGAGAACACAGTATGGTTGGTATGGTTCCAACTTAAAGAGCGCAGCATTGGGAAATTAATGAGTTCCTGTTTGTTTATGGGTGCAGAATTGATCCAGAGGGCAAGGACTGTATACTAACAGGACAAGATGCTTCTGAAATTGGTCCTGCTAATGCAAAGAGTCCATCACAGTACACACCAAGGAGACCTAATGTACAGCGGGTGGCATTTTACATCAACAACACTCTTGACAACAAAATAGGTCCCTCATTGAAAGCTTTAACCGAAAGGCTTTTGCCACTGACAGGTGAGCAGGAAATAATATAGGATTACAGATTGATATTGTTTAACTTTCCCTGCTGCAGTCACGCACGATCTGTGCTTTTTCACGCTGTATGCAAACAAATGCATATCCTCTTGTCTTGTTTGTATTATTTTTTAATATCTTCTTCTTTTTTTCTTTAATCAATGCTTTTACTCTTAGTCTTTTAGCTTTTTTTGTCTGGGATTGTTCATCCCTAAATTTAAGCTGCTAGCCAGCGGCTCGCAGTTTACGGTGCTAACAGCGCTAACAGTACTAACAGTGCAAACAACAGCAACAGTGCTGACAATAGGATACAGATAAGAAGTGGACGTAATCATCGTGACCTCACATACCTTGAGTTCGACGATTTCACTGTTGGATTCACTTGGATTACAGAAGTTACGATATTTGGAATGCGGAGGAGTCTCCATGGACCATCATTTACTAATTGAACATCATGCTGTATTGATGAAGACTTGAAACTAGAGATTAAGACCATAAACTCATGTTTACAGAGGAATAAATCTAAAGAAAAGTAGAGTCATTTTCTCATAGACTTCTATACAATCTGACTTCTTTTTGCAACTGGAGAAGCCGCCACCTGCTGGTCATTAGAGAGAATGCACGTTTTAAGATCCACATCGACTGCTGACAGAGATAACATTGCTTTCCTGAGGAGGCCGGGTACTACACTTCTGGGGCAACACCTTTAGTTGTAACTCAACGTATAGGGACAGAGTAATCCCTGAAATAACTGATAAATGTACTTCATATTTATATTAATTTAATGTATTTGTGTCGATCCTCTTTATTTGACAGTTCATATATGAGCGCTGTCACAGTCTGGCTCATGTCCTCAGACTTTTTATGTTGAGACTGGACTGTTTTACATCTCTCTGTTTCCAGAACATTGATTTTTTTTACGTCTTCTGTCTTTCGGTTTAGTGTTTCCTGCTTTCATTTTTAACCTAACTCCTCATGTGCCTTATCTTGTTTTTCTCCTGTCTTTGTTTTCCCGCCTTTGTGATTGTCTGCCCCGCCCTCGTTAGTTGCACCTGTCTCTCGTTAGCCCTGTAGTGCCTGGGCTCCTGCTCACTGTTCCCACATCCCCATCACCCAGTCCCTGTTTCAACAGACCAGGTCTTTAGTTCTTCGTTGGTTTATCCTCAGTTATGTTAGGAGTTCTGTACCAGTTTACTTTTAACCTCCTGATTGTTATTTGTTGTTTATTTTTTCAATCATTGCATTGTTTCTTCCTTCTTTTTTTGTCTGCTGCCTGCTCTCTCCAACCTTGACGAGCACGGCCTATTGCAAAAGTGTTTTTGTTGAGAATTATCATTTTAGAGCTTTATTTCACAAAAAACACTAATAATGACATTTTCAGTCAATAACTGCTGTGAACACCTGCAGATTGCAAAAACAGACGCACGCACACACACACACACACACACACACACACACACACACACACACACACACACGCAAGCTCTCTCATTTTTCCGACAAGAAAATGTGCATAACCCAGTTCCTCTGATGTCACTGCACCGTTCAGTGAATGTGTTGCTTTCAGGAAGGTGAGGGTTGCTGGTTGCTGGTTGCTGGTTCCGTCTTCGTCTTCTCACCGACGGGGTTTGAAGACTCCGTAACATCCCGTCTGTTGACTCTGCAGCCCACTGAAGCCACGGCGACATCTTCAATCAATCCAAAAATATAAATTTCACAGAATGTTAGCAGACGTATAACAGTTTTGTAATGTGTATTGCTGTGTTTCTAAAAGTTACATCAGAAAGACCCAAAGATGGTCCCCTCAGCTGGCTATATGGTGCAGGCTCATCAGCATACTGGATAATCTATGCGTACACTGTAAATCAGTTCATAACAGAGTGATTCACTCTACATTTCATTGTGTTTTGGCACCCAAAGATGAGGGTGCTCTTCCTTATGGAATCTCACTTTGTGTTAATTTAGCTGCATAAGTATATGGTGTCCTTCTTCTTTCTAAGTGATGCATAGTGATATTTCTTAAACTGCCTGCCTGGGAGAAATGTGAGGTGAATTTGTATTTATTAACGTGGAACACCGAGCAGTTGATAACAAGCAGCTTCTTCATAACTGACCCTTCACTAAGCCCCGCCCCCCGCTGCTCCTCTGTCAAGCTGTCAGAGCTACCACCGGAGCCCACACTGTCACTAACTTTTTTTTTGGGGGGGGGGGGAACAAAGAAGTTATTTCAGAGTGAAGCAGACAGAAGTGTCTGAGGGTCTATCCACTGATTCAGCAGTGAAAACCGGTTAAAAAGATAGAGATGAAGCTAAAGCCAACAGATCACAGTGTGAAAGTGGACCAGAGATCGACACGGAAGACAAGGAAATTAAGGAACAACAGTGTTCCTGTGAATACGGATGTGTTATTCACTGTTACAATCACTCATTATGTTTCATGATGACTCGGTCTTCCTACTTCCAGGCGGCATGTGCACAGCTGTCACGGCGCTCCCTCTGCACAAGACCATTAACAAATAGGGATGAGGAAAATGGAATGATTGCCTTCATTTACAATGTGCCTGTTGTGCCTCTTTCCTTGTAAGTCTTTTAAATTGATCGGAAGACACTGCCAAGATGAAATGTAAAGTGAATAATGAGTAAATACTTTTTTTTTATTAAGTATATTAAATTCCACACTGGGCTTGACACTGTTCTTTGACCTTGAGCTTTTACTAATGTGCTGGGATGTAATGCAATCAATGGGTGAACGTCCTTATGTCACCCATATGGACAGACTGTTATCCCCAAAGCCTGATACATGAGACTCCTCAGTATTAGAATGTACTTTGTGAGATTATTTTATTCAATGAGATTAATTTAACCTGTTTCATTACATTATTTTTTAAAGTATTCAAATAAGTGAAAACACATTTTTCTTGAAAGACTGAGGGTAATGGAATAAAATAAAATAAAAAAGCTCCATTAGGGAAGAGGCCTTTTATTAATGTATAAAGGAGAGCTTTTCCTTGCTGCAATCACTCAAATGCTTGCTCATGGGGTAAATGCGTCTCTTTCAGAATGGTCTAGACCGGCTCTCCATGAAAAAGATGTCTTCTGTTACTATTTAATCAAATGGACATGACTAACTTGAGCCGCTAGCCCGGCTGTTGTAGACTTCAGAGTTCAGAGAGACACCATGCTAGGTTCAAATACACATTTTCAAATGTTTTCTTCTTTTCAGATCCCTCAGCAGCACTGCTAACATACGTATGTACAACAGTATGAGGCACCGCATGGCACGTCAGTCTGCACTCTGCACCGACATTTAAAGCACCCTCCCCTTGTTCGATCATTGTAGTGGGAACACACTCTGACCTCACATGGTAATTATACGACAGTGGCAATGTACTTTACAATTTCTAAACTGGGGTCGAGGAAACGCTCCTCTCGTATACATTTCACTGCTTCACGAATGGGGAACTACAGAGTGCAGCCTGAAAGGATATGAGAGAAGGTTATGACTTATGCTTAAAAGTGCATCTGGATTATTATTCCGCGCTATTATTTCGCTCCCACTAATTCATTTATTCTGTGAAAATGTACATAACACTTGTGCCAAGCCTTTGGATTTCTTCTGCATAATTTAACAATGGTTAACTAATTTATGATGGTGCAACTATGCAGTGATGGCGGCCTAATCACGATTGAGCTGCCTGTTTATATTGGATTACAATTTGCGTAGAGAGAGAAACACTACAGTCCTCTCGTGTCATCTGTTGGTATGCCATCCCATGTCCACACCGGGGTTTAGTAGCTCAGGAACCTAATAGCAAGTCCTGCTGCCTCCATTCAATAAACAATCAACACAGCCCATCAGCTCGCTTATACCATCCAATTATCCAAACGTTGCTCTGCAGATCCTCAAATTGATTCTTCGAACTCTTGAGAGAAATTTACATTTTTATTAAATTTCCATCTTTACTTTGTACGTGTATTTTTATCTATTTATTTTTGCCTCGGCACCTGTGATCATGCTCCGTCACTTCCCATTGGTCTCTGCCCCGCAGCCTTAAGTGCAGGTGTGGGCTCTGCCTTTGGGAGGTAAACCCCATGCAGAGTATTGCATAGTGAGTCCATCGGCCTTTGATGAAGGATAAAACCGCTTCACTTTTCATAAATATTGCAGAAACACAGATTATTTATTTTTTATTTGATACATTAAAAAGTGCTATCAACAAAACATTTACATAACCCACCCCTGGACACGTACCTCCTCGTATTCCAATTTGCATAGAGGAGAGCATTGTGTATTTTCCCCCTCACGCCATGTATGGCGATGTATATTTGTGAAGTCTGCACCAATTCCCTCCAAAACACGATGAAGATGAAATTAATTGATTATAAGAGAAAAGAAGTGAGAACGCGTGACATTTTCTCGACAGACGCAGTGCTGCATACGGGAGAAATTGGATTTGTGGGAAATAAATATAACCCCGGGGGGGGATAAAGAGAAGGAAGAGGACTTGTAATGGCCCTGCCAAGTCCCCAGCAGCAGGGGCTGAGTTTGATGCATTAATTGGGATGTGGAGCTTATTCCTGCACTGTGGCCTGTCCCTCTCGCTGGGAAACCCTGATTGCTGTTGGTAGGAGTCACCTGAACGAGTAACTCCTCATGTGGTGCCATGATGCCAGACTCGTTACTTCTCTTATGCTGGTGTGTTATTCGAGGTATCAGTGATGTTGAGGGAGCCTTTATACAGATATGCGTCTACATAGAGATAATTAATTAAGTTGTATTTGAAGGTGCTCATTTGAGATCATGTAGCAACAAACGTTGTCCCGACCAACAGTGCAGAAAGCGTAGCGCCGTAACACCGTTAGCTCAACTATCACCGCTGCCGCTGTTTGCGCTGTTTGTGCTGTTGTCCCCGTTAGATGCTAGCTGCCGCCATGATGAGAGCCGCGTGGAGGCAACAGATGCTCTGTATTGAGCACCTGTAACCGGGTAGCCTCGCTGAGATCAATGTCTCTTTTTTATGGATGGTAGGACGCAGTAAATGGCCGCAGCATTTGGAGGCAGACTGTTAATGCAGGAGCTCAACGCGCTGAGGAGAAGAAACAAAACACATCTTTCCCCTGACAGTTATACAACGCAGATCCAGTCATTATTAAACGCATATTGCTCGTAGACTCTTCAGAAAGATCATTTTTTATTTATGACATTTTCATAATGTTTTTTCCCCAAAATGTATTAATCAGACACCTCCATCTGCACTACTCTGACTACTCTGTTGTCTTTAATATCTTTTTTAAATATGTATCTTGTTTAATGTATATAATATGTATATACAGTATGTACGACGAGAGCAACGTGTAACCGGAGTCAAATTCCATGTATGTGTACACACACATGGCCAATAAAGCTGATTCTGATGGTGGCGTGTTACATGTTATGTTTCTGCTGTACTATCTACAAAGGTGACTGGATCTCCTCATAGACTCACACCTACCAAACCTTGCTTGTGGGTATTGTAACAGAACTGTGTGGCTGGACAGATGTCTCTCTCTCTCTCTCTCTCTCTCTCTCTCTAGAAAAAAAATCAAAGACTTTTAGAGTTTCCATCAGCTCATGGAAGTCGTGGCACCTCTTCCCTTTCCTCCAGTCACAGCCACAACAGCTCAAGGCCGAATTTGTTTAAGGAAAGTGCGACGCTTGTGATGTCTTCTGGTTTCCCAAGTTGGAAGCATGGCCGAAAAAAAACTACTCGCATGTTCAAAGCACCATGGCCGAGGCAGTTGAGGTAACTACATGAGGTCCCCTCATCAGTCCTAACATCCGGTCTTGGACGTTGTCCGAGGTAGCTTTGATGTTCTCGTGCTTCTTCCTTTAAATCCAAAGCAGTTTTCTGTCATTTGGGAGTACATCTTTAATTCATTACACAATACAGCCATGGGGCAGTGTCTTGAATAATTTAAAACCAGGCTGAGGTATGTAGGTTGTGTCATTGCAATAGTGTCCAAAAAACTGTTGCCTCCCGATTCACCAGCACATCAATTGTGTATTATAAAGAACAACTGCTGTGTTATTTGATGGGGTGCAGTGAACCCCTCGCTCTGTGGTTAGGGCTGGCTGTCACTCACCGACGATCAATGCATCCCCTCTGCAGGTTACAGAGCAGAGACGAGTGGAAAGGGATCACCTTGTGTCTTCAAAATGCTGCTGTCTCCTTGGGCGGATGAATAAAAGAGATATCTGGTCAGCTAGATCACATTCACAGTGAATAACACTGAAACTAATATTTGAACGAACATACCGTCAACATGTCAACGGGTCAAAACATAGATAGAAAACCAACTAACAGATTGAATTACTCTTATAATGTATGACATAATGTATGACATCATTGAGCAAGCCTCACCCTCTAACTGGTTGACATGCAGAGCTGGATTCTAACTTAAATGCTCAACAAAAAAAACCTCTCACCAGGAAACAAACAAGCACAACTTTGACTCTGGACGACAACATGATTCAGTCATTTGATCTGCGTAAAGCCGACTGCATGGCCTCCTGGAATGTGCATCTACTTTCTTACAGATTATTCACCTGTTCTGTTGTATTACATGTGCAAAAATCAATACGTCCTTCTGTCACGACCTCAAACATCCACCACAAATAACACATGTTCCTTTAGCTCCATCTGCTGGATTGAGAAGAAACAAGGCCTTCGTTGACCAAAGAGTTTATGTAAAGACAAGATCACAATCCTCCCTACATTGGTAATGCATCGGCACCGGGGCTTTTAGTTATTGTGGCTTGTTTGACCTGTCTGGGAAAAGTTTAGTGGAGTATTTTGTTAGGCCACTAAACTCCATGTATGACACAGGTCTGAGGGTGTGGGTGGACAGTGGTTGTGTGGGGCCCTTCTGACCGCCAACAAGGAATCGGTCATTAGCAATATATTGCATATTGGTTATGGGAGCCAACTTACATGTATTGGGCTTAAAGAGCTTAAATAATTGTATTTGATGGCCAGTTTTTGGGACTCCATCGCGGATAAAAACACATTTTACACAGTGAGAGTCACGATTCACACACAACACCGGAGCACAAATGACATGATCATCAAAAAAGGATTCTTTAAAAGCCACATGCTGTATAACAGCTATCACTGTGAGACTAATGCAGCAAACAAAACATGCAAGCAAACGAAATTCCCAGCAGACTTTTTGACATGTCTCAAAAGGTCACTGGAAGAAAAGCACAGGTGTAAGTAATAAAATGAAAGTGGATTCCATTCAGCTGCTTCAGTTTCAGGGTCCTGGCCTGTGTCTGAAACGACTCCCTGTTGGTGCACTATATTTACCCTCCACCATTCTGTGTGAATCTCTGATGTATTTGTACTATACTAACCTACACTGTAAAACATTTCAAGGCAGTTCATTTTGCAAATTAAAGTTCACCTGCTGCCTTGAAAATGCAGTTGTCAGAGTTGAGTGAACTGTTCGTCCCTTGTTGTTTAAACTTGATCCATTGAGTTAAAACAAAGAATTGTTTTACATTATCAGTTCAAGAAAACGTTCCTTATCTAGTCGAACAAACACACATTTCTGCTTTTTTGTTACTCACAGTTTCAACTTTTACCATGTGTGTATATTTTGCCATTTTAAGTTAAAGATCTATTTCAACAGTTAAAACTTCAACATTCTTAAATGTTCTTTCTGTTTCTACCACCATCGAGGAGAATAGTGTCCATCAACAGCACACTTTAAATCGACTTGTTTTTTTCCTTCCAGTCTGCACACTGACTTTTGGCACTTTTCCTGTGCATATAACCTGCTGAGAATTAGTTAGTGTGTAGTCTGGATATAGGACACCGAGTGAGCGTGAAATGTATGCGCTACAGTTCTCTCAGAATGTAAAGTGTCCGTGGCATGCACACTACTGCCTCTAAGTCATTATTCAATTCAATTCAGTTTATTTTGTAGAGCCCAAAATCACAAATCTGCCTCGGAGGGCTTTACAGTCTATACCAGACATGGGCAAAGTACGGCCCCCGGGACGTATACGGCCCGTTGGGCTTTTTAATCCGGCCCGCCGAACTTGTCCAAATATTATTATTAGGGCTGCAACAACGAATCGATTAGCAAAAGTGTTGGCAATGAATTTCATTATCGATTCGTTGTGTCGCGCGATTATTACGCCAGTCAATAAATCACGGAGAAAGAAAAAAAAAAAAAAGAGCGGAGCCTTCAGCGTTTCTGAGATTGGAGTGAGACACTGAGAAAAATAGAACATCTTGGATGTGACGTGTCGAGTCTTGGCCAATCAGCGTTAAGATGTCGACAGCGTCTTCATTTGCCTCAAACTTGTTTTTAATGGAAGCTAGTCAGCTTGCTATCACGTTAGCTAACGTGTTCGGGTTGTGTATTGTCGTTAAAGTTACTTTATCTTCCGTTACAGTTCAGTCTTGCTTGTAAAATGAAACATGCCGTAACCCCCCGGTCTGGTACACCGGCACACCGGCGGATCTGGCTGCAGGTTGTTTTTTTACTCAAAGTAGAATGAATCAAATCACGTCGTTGGGCTTAGCCAACAACGTGACGTCGTGGTCGTAAGAGACCCAGAATGAAATAGTTTAAGGAAGAGGACGCTCTATGCAGCGCAGCTTGATGCAGAGCTGAGATGAAGAAGTCAAAACAGACGTGAGAGGAGCAGTACAGCTTCCTCTGTCCAGTGTTTCATACATATTGATAAAGCAGGGCATGCTAAATGCGGCCTCTGCTCTAAGGAGATCATTACAGTAAAAGGGGCTCACATTTGGCAAATGTAAAGCATACATGTTTTTAGTGTTAGTCAATTTTTATTTAATTTTTTTTATTAACAGCTCAGGAATGTTCAAGGAGCAACCTGTTTGTGCTTTCTGAAGATGTTTTGCACTGTGAATTTGCACTGTCAGTTCTGTTTTTGAATAAAGGGTTGGAAATTAATGCTTTTTTGATGTTTTTATCCGATTAATCGAAAAAATAATCAACCGATTAATCGATTATTAAAATAATCGTTAGTTGCAATTCGTGCAATTTGTTAAATTGCCTTGCAAATAAATGCTTTGCTACCTGTTAAAGGCCAAATCCTTTCATGTAATGATTTTTACATGTCATTTATATTAGTTCACACAAACACTCCATCCATCTGGTCCTGGCCCGGCCCCTCTGTCAAATTTTAGAACCCATTGTGGCCCGCGAGTCAAAAAGTTTGCCCACCCCTGGTCTATACACATAGACATCCCTGTCTCGGGACCTCACTTCGGATCAGGAAAAACCTTTCACATGGAAAAAAATTGAAGAAACCTTCAGGAGAGCAACAGAGGAGGATCCCTCTCCCCGGATGGACAGAAGCAATAGATGTCATGTGACCAGAATGAACAACATAACAGAGTTACAGCACATTCATTCATATAATGAGTAGTAGGCATGGACCACGATCCAGATAACCACGATCCATGTCAGCAGAAGGAGGTAGAGAGGAGGGGCATCAGCAGGGCCGTGAATCTCATGATTCACCAGACAACCACGATCCATGGAAACTTGAAGCGAGGAAGCGCAGAGAGCTCCTGGGAAGAAATAGTTAGTAATGTGGATTGAAGAGACATGAATTCATCCAGGAGAGAGAGAGAAGAGGAGAGAGGAGCTTAGTGTATCCAAATACCCAGCAGTCTAAGCCTATAGCAGAACTTCTGAAAATTGGAAAATTATGCTAAGCTAAGCTAGCTGTCACATGACTCACACTTTATAATTAACAGCGTTTTAGCGTATAGGCCTCCCAAGGAATTTCTCTGCTCAAGGACTGTTGCAGGGTAACAACAGCCACTCTTACAGTTCCTCTGCATTCTTCTGTAGCTACACCGAGATCAGATCTCCTGTGAAGCCTTTCAAAAAAAAATATTGTTACATTGTGTGCCATATCTGGCGGAGCTTTAATTGTCCTCTCAGCACGGTTTGCCCATCCAACTTCATTAATCCTCCTTTGCCAGACAGGCCCCAGATGTTGCGTTCGAGGACATCCCACTTTTGAGGTCTTACAAAACACACGGGAGACCAACGTTTGTTTGCCTTTTTCTTTCCAGCAGTGCTGTACGCTTTGGATTGTGGGCTCTGAAGGTGACCTGATGCAGCATCGCTCCAGCTGGCAGAAGTGAATCTGACGACCTTTTCCTGCTTTGACTTTTAAAATAAACTATTCACGAGTTTTAAAACACAAAACATAAACGAATCTTTGTTTTCTCCAGCAAAACCGCCAGAGGGTGGCAGTAGTGAGCAGTGTGAGCTAAATGCGGAGCTTCTTCAATATATCTACATCATATTGTCGCCTATTTATATACAAGAACGTAGACTATGCCGAAGTTTATTCTGCAGGGCTAACTGTTCTAGAAACGCTGTTTAGACCACGCAGCCGTCCACGTTGGCGGGCTGTGAGGAATTACACATGTAAAGTGGCATATTTTACACGGAGCTTGGTAATACTCCCGTTGGTGTTCCGCGGTGCAACGTTTGAAACGACAGCAGCGCGCGCTGGTTCGTGGTCACGGTGACGCGCTCACGAGCTGCAGATTCATGAACGCGCGTCGTCAGTTTTCTTTTTTTTTGTTTTGTTGCATGGATGGGATCAGCGAGAGGGACGCGAATGAAAGGTAACCAGCTTTCCGGGCTCACGCAGTCACCGTGTCAGGGGAGACGGGAACCGGCGTGTCGACACGTCTCGCTTCATGTCGGCGGTAAAGCCCTGAAGGACACGCGCGTAACGGGACCGCCGCTCCGCAGTTCCGTTTGCCACGAGTGACGTTAACTAACTGAGGGTGTGCTCGTACCAGCGGCGGCACCGCCATGGTCCTGTTCAACGAGTTTATCAGTGCGTTGGCATGTCGGGCCTCCGGCACAGAGTACACGGTGTATCGTCTCAAATTGAACCCGGAGCTGAAGGCTACTGATTTATGAGTGGACAGGATACACGTAGAGGCCAATTAAGGTCCTCGTATTTCCGTTTATACTACAAAATAAAAGGCACCTCACTTTATCCTGAACTTGTGGCATCACAATTGTGTGTGTGTGTGTGTGTGTGTGTGTGTGTGTCACATTGTTATGAGAAGAAAGTTTGTTCTGTTTATTCATGAAGACCTGTGTCTTCTTATTCATGTATACATGTGTTGTGTCCAAACATAAGATCATTAAATTATCTTTCAACCCGCTCGTTCAAACTAAAGTGTCCATGTGCTAAATATCTTTACACAAATATCTGTGGTAATAATTTGCTGTTATTTATTTTCAGGCCGGTGTAAGGTTCCCTCCCCCCCCCACACACACACACACCTCTGTCCTCTTCTCTACAAGCAGCAGCAGATGAGACAGACGGACCTTCCAGCCTGCAAGACGAGAGCTTGTCAAAGAGTGTTCGTCCTCATGGAGAAGATTTAATCAGCGCCCCCGTCTCCCCGCAGCAAGCCAATGCTGCGTTTTGTCTGCACCGTCCCAGTGCAAACAAGTAGTCTATAGCGTTTACTTTTTTTATTTGTATTTTTACTACCAGGAACAGTCCCAACGACGCAACACTCTCAGCTCGATTGGACCCAAATTCAAGACCCAGAGGGAATACTTCTGGTCTTTATTTTCACCCCGAAGTTCTGCGTCTGTGCTTTTGGGAACCGAGTGCAACCATGGGGGCCACAGGCTACGGCTATTACCGCGCAACCATCTTCTTCTGCATGTTCTTCGGCTACTCGCTGTACTTCTTCAACAGGAAGACCTTCTCCTTCGTCATGCCCGCCGTGATGGAGGAGGTCGAACTGGACAAGGATGACTTGGGTGAGACGGCAGCATTTCACTTTTGTTTGTTCGGTGAAGTAGTATTTGCCCAGGCAATTGTTGGGTCTGCGGTGAGGCCGTTGTTGTGCAATGAATGCCTAAATCTGGTTTATTTAGCTCGCTATCCAAGCGCAGTGCAACGGCATAGCTCTTTGATGTTTTGGAATAGTCACCCTCACCTATGTTTAGTGGTATTGTATGACTGGCAGTGAAATGACTTAAGTCTCATCCATCTTTGGTTGCCTTTCGTGGGTACAAAGCAACAGTCTCTCTCGTTGTGCGTTGCTTTTTACCAGCAACCTTCATTGTGTCTCTGCAGGGCTGATCACCAGCAGCCAGACCTTGGCCTACGCCATCAGTAAGTTCATCAGCGGCGTGCTGTCAGACCAGATCAGCGCCCGCTGGCTCTTCTCCATCGGCCTCTTCCTGGTGGGCGGCATCAACGTGGCCTTCTCCTGGTCCTCCACCGTCCCCATATTCTCCCTGCTCTGGTTCGTCAACGGCCTGGGACAAGGCTGCGGGTGGCCCCCGTGTGGAAAAGTGCTGCGCAAGGTAATACCACGCCACCTGCCACCTGCCACCTCATGCGACACGGGGTCCCCTTACTCAGCGAAGCGCTCCGAGCAAAAGGAGGTCTGACGAGCAGCTGGTGAAAACGCTCGCTCTTTGAGACCCCGACTCGTTCTGCTGTTCTGCGCTCGAGGTCGACCCGAGGCTTCTGAGACGCTGCCTTTTAAAACGTAGCAGTGCTCGAAAGGTGAAGGAATAAATAGGCTTCGGCATGCGGTCAGCGTGCCGAAGGGGATCAGATTACAGGAGAAAGTATTTATAGAAGATCCTCAGCGGATCTTTCCGAAGGAAAAGCAACTTTGACCAAAAGGTGTTTCCGTTGTCTCGAGACAGTTCACGATCTTATGAAGGCTCCAAGTCTTCCCCGGTTTTGCCACGGCTTCTGTAGCTCCCGGTCCGCGGAGCCGAGTTAACATCGGCACAGTGTGGCTGGACAAGGTGTTGATTCAGGCTGAGGGCGGCCAAGTATTTGCCAAGTGGATTCTCAAGTTACTGGTTACTCCGTGGGGAATGCTGCTGGCTGCCTTCAGCTGTGGTACATCATGAGGGCATGTGGTTCTGATGCCATTTGTCCAGCAGCAGTCAAATAAAAAAAGCAGAATCTGCAAATCTTGGCAAAAGAAAGTGCCGAACATGCGAACGTTTGTTGATTATTAGGTTGAACAACTACTTTTTTGGGTGTTATTTCAGCCTCTGAAAGACACTTCAACTGCAATGACCTCTGCTGCAGTGTTGGATTGAATGATTACAGCCCACAATGTGCCAGTTAAGAGTAGTGAGCGAGGAATGATAGAACAGGAAATAAAAGATCTTTTGAGAACGTTTGAGACCCCTGCAACCACGAGGTCTTTTAGCTTCCAGCCAGTTTGCTGCAGCAGAATGGGAGATGTGTCGTGGACGGACGCAGAGATGCACACTCACTCACAAACTCATACACCAGAGTGATTGCATGACTCTCCTGACGGAGATAATGATGATGTGAATCAGTATGTGTGTTGCTTCAGGAACATGGTAAGCAGCCGACAATGTGTACAGTGGTTGTGAACATGCGTATTAAAATGACAACATTTAAATAAGTCCGTATTCTCTGCCTTCACTGTAGGATTTTTGGAAAGTTGACCATCCTCTGCTTTGCTTTCTCCTTGCGTCTCTTTTCCCACCAGTGGTTTGAGCCCTCCCAGTTTGGAACATGGTGGTCTGTGCTGTCCTGCAGTATGAACCTGGCCGGGAGTCTGGGTCCGATCCTGGCCACGGTGCTCCTGCAGTACTACGACTGGAGGACCATCCTGACCATGTCGGGGATCTTCTGCGCCTCCTTCTCGATTGTTTGTATGGTGTTCATAAAAAACGACCCGAAGGACGTGGGCCTGCCCAGCATCGAGGCCGCGGCCAAGAAGGGGACTAAGGGAGGTGAGCCAAGAGAGGAGAGGAGAGGGGAGCCAGCAGGGTTTTATAGGGAACAGAGGCCACTTCCTGTGTAGCTTGAGGATGTTTACCTCAAAGCCTGTCAAGCTACATGGTGCCATGTTGGCTCCCAACATCCCAACAGGGGGTCTGACCCAACAACCACGTGTGCGATATTTTTAATTAGTCAAATGCCTGTATGATAAATGTCTGGTAACTGCCACAGCTTCAAAGGTGCCTTTTTAAAAGGATGTGTGTGTGTGTGTGTGTGTGTGTGTGTGTGTGTGTGTGTGTGTGTGTGTGTGTGTGTGTGTGTGTGTGTGTGTGTGTGTGTGCGCTTATATGAGTTCACAGGGACACATGTGATTAATTAGGGCCTCCCTAATGTACATGGCACGCTTCATTGGTTGTGTTTGCCTCAAAAAACAGAAAAACTCCCCCAAAAAATAGAGAAAACCCTTTCACAGGGGAAAAAGGGAAGACACCTTCAGGAGAGCGACAGAGGAGGATCCTTCTCCCCGGATGGACAGAAGCAATAGGTGTCATGTGACCAGAATGACCAACGTAACAGAGTTACAGCACATTCAATGAATATGACAGAAAGGATTCATATAAGAAGTGGGACTGTCCGTGCAGCGTTACAGCAACAAACACATGAAGGAGAATGAACAAGTAATCTTGACGCGGGCGGGCCGACATAAAAGACATAAAAGGAGTTGGCTGTGAGCCACCGGCTAACGGCGCTAATAGTGCAAACTACGTTGTTTACCTGAGGGTGTGCCGGAGGGTGGACACGTTATCAGCTGCTCTCATACCACCGTATGATAGCAGTGCAGAGGGGCAGCAATGAGCTAACCAGTGGGGCGCGCTCACATGCACTCACAATGACTAAAAGCACACGTGGCATGTCCTGACTATGTCAATAAAGCAAGGAGAAGCTCAGAGATAATGACACACACACAGAGGGAGAGTGATTTCCTTCTCTGCTCAGGTAGACATTACCACACTAGATCTATACAGAGACAATAGTGGTTGCTGCTATATTAATGATCTGGATGTTAAATACAACTTATTTTTTAAATAATAATCGCAACCTCTTTTGTCCACAGGCACCATCAGAATCTACACAAAATGAAAGGCAGTAGCTTTAATTATGGCTGAAAATGTTTGTCTATTGTTCGGTTGCTTGACTGAGAATGAATCTGCAACTTCATTTACACAGGAGGAGACGGAGTAAACCTGAGTGTGATGGATTATAACTCCAGTCCCAGCTGTAACCCCTGAACCCCTGTCACTATGCAGAGGAGGTCATTGATAACACTCGTGATCCTGACATCAATAATGTCCTCCCACATGCAGGCAGAGCACTTAGGACCTCATCAATAACAACCTCTCTCTAATTTTGTGTCCACGGTTACATATAAATGACCTAATCCATCCCTCCGTGATCTGTGTCATTGTGGAAATTTAGTTTGAGGACCCCTGAGGATGCCTGAATAGAATCTTATAATCCTCAATCTGTTGTCAGCAGAATATGGCTGGACATTACATGAGAGTTTTGATAGTGTATCTTTCAGAACTGATGTGCAGTACAAGCGTTCATACACCAGCATCACCAGATAACTGCAGGACACACTCCATAGATATAATACTGATTTACACCATGTGACTAGCGTGCTGCAGGGACACTCGACTCGCTTTGCCCCGGGGGCCGTTTAAACGAAACAGACATTCCTGATATTTACCAGATAAAATGAATAAACAGTTCTTTAAAAAGTACATAACTTGTCTTATATCCAAATGAACTGACTTATAACTCAACTAACTAAATGAACATGGCCGCACACGGCTCGACACTAGGCCCTTATGACGGATGAATCAGATATTTTACTACATTTAGCTGCAGTTGCCCTTAAATTGTAAATGCAAATAAAAATGGCTTGTTAATGCATTCTGCCACCTTAGTTACATTCAAAGTACAAATAAAAATCCCACTGTATCTATTTATTTTCATTGTGAGTTTAATAAACGGGCCCCCCGGCCCCCTTTCAGAGGGCCATGAGATGACTATCACTGGCATGCTGTGTGGAGTCAGTTATTACAATCGTTTTATAACCAGTACGCTTGCGTATCGATCCATTTCCGACATCTATCTCCCCCACCCAGGCAACGGTGAGAGCACCCTGAGGGAGTTCCTCCTCTCCCCTTTCCTGTGGGTGCTGTCTCTGGGCTACTTGGTGGTGTTCGGGGTGAAGACGGCTGCCACTGACTGGGGACAGCTGTTCCTCATGCAGGAGAAAGGCCAGACTGTTCTCATGGGTATGCTTTTTTTTTTTATGATCCATTCCGCCTCTCTGTTTTTCCCCTCCATCTGACTGGTGAGGGGTGCTGCCACCGGCTGCTCTGTTTCCCACAGGGAGCACCTACATGAGCGCCTTGGAGGTGGGAGGTTTCGTGGGCAGCCTTGCGGCCGGGTTCCTCTCTGATCGAGCCGTAGCTCGGGTGAGTAAAGGGTGCTGGGATTGATCAAGCAAAACTGGGATTACTGAGCGGGGTTCAATACCATCCTCTCTTTGACCTTCCTCCAGCGAGGCTTGGGCACCCACGGCAACCCTCGCCACGGCCTGCTCCTTCTCATGAT
The DNA here is from genome assembly GCA_038501785.1 of Myoxocephalus aenaeus. Taxonomy (NCBI): domain Eukaryota; kingdom Metazoa; phylum Chordata; class Actinopteri; order Perciformes; family Cottidae; genus Myoxocephalus; species Myoxocephalus aenaeus. The sequence continues at coordinate 2,495,064 of JBAMJR010000175.1, read as the reverse complement.
GGCCGGTATGTGTGTGTCCATGTACCTCTTCAGGGTCACCATCACGCCTGAGATGCCGAAGGTAATTGCGATTTCATTTCTTCTTTTATTACTGTGTTAAAAAGCTTGAAATGTATCATAGGAGCTTGTTGTGTTGGCACAGGAGGCTCCTCTTTGGGTCCAAGCCCTTCATCCGGTCTCCGTCCTCGTTGGTGTATCAGAAAAAGAGGTAGGCGCAAAAAATGTCCTGAACAAAATGTGCTGTGCTGAATCTTAGGAAAGCGTTGGCGAGCACTGTTTTTTTTAACTTATTGTCGCACACAGATCTGGATCCTGTTCCTCGGTGCGATGTTTGGATTTTCTTCCTATGGCCCAATCGCCTTGTTCGGGGTGATCGCCAGTGAAAGCGCTCCTTCGAATTTTTGTGGAACCTCTCATGCCGTTGTCGCTCTGATGGCGAATGGTAAATTCCCGTCAACCAGCAGAGACACCCGTATCACCCGCGAACGTTTGCGTGACCAAACAAGCTTTTTCCTTTTTGTTGCAGTTGGGGCTTTCATGGCGGGCCTTCCCTTCAGCACCATCGCCAAGAAGCACAGCTGGGACATGGCCTTCTGGGTCGCCGAGGTGATAATGGCCGTCGCCACTGTTGGCTTCTTCCTGGCGCGCAACATGCGCACCAAGATGGGACGGATCGCAGAGAAAACGGACTAATGCGTCGTCCTGAAATGAGCCGACCGTCGACGTCCTGTCATGTGACTAGACGGACAGCGGTCCCGCTCTTTATACAGAATACTGCACATTAATACAACGGCAATTAGGCCAAACAAAACCACGGAAAAGATCGGGTGCTTCCGTCACACACAGACGGTTCCTCACTTAAAACCTAGAGATACACCGATATCAGATATTGGTCTGATACTGACTCAAATAGCTAGAAATCTGTGACTAATAGGACCATCTGGTATCTGATATGATTATTAAAATTCATAATGATATAAAATAGCAATTCAGTACATTTATATATCAGTATTTATTTGTAACATTCTGTCTCACAAAGCAATGTTTAAGTCAAGCCTGTTGTTGCCTTGCACATAAGATCCCAGTCTTCCACACAGTGAGGCACACAGCTCATTATTAATCACGGTTAAGGGATCGGTACTCTGTATGGGCCGACCCCCAAAGCCCAGGTATCAGTATTCGTATCGGGACAAAAAAAGTCTGATCGGTGCCTCTATTTAACAAAACAAAGATGCTAGACGGTAGCGGCTCATCACGAGCTAACCTTTTAAAGGAGCAGTGTGTCGTTTTTAGTGCCATCTAGTGGTGAAGTTGCAGATTGCAACCAACTGAACACCCCTCTGCTCACTTCTTCCTTTCCGAGCGTGTCGGACAACTACGGGGGCCTTCAGGTAACGGGGCTCCTGTAGAAACACGACAAGATTTTAAGGGCTCATTCTCCGCTAACAAACTATTCTTATTTTCAGTTGGTTGCACACTAATAAAAACACAATCACGATGTTACATTTCTAGCAATACATCCTGCACACCGGTCCTTTTATTGCTCTTACTTCATCCGAGAGGTTGTTTTCATGTGGAGACATTTAGCATTTAAGACGGCTGTATACTAAGAAGAACATGGACGTGAAGGTGTGAACGTTTGAGCTGATTCCGTTGAGATAAGTGAACGCTGCTGCTGCTCATATCTTGCCTTGAAGTCAGTTGGATGTAACCTATTGAATGTTTAATGACGAGCCGTTTCTTCTAGACCATTCTTTGTCGAGGTATGTGCACCGATGTCGTAGCACGTATGATCAAAACTGTAAAAGGCTCATTATTTCACCGAAATGAAGTGATAGGAGAGCATGTTATTTTTATACACATGATTCAGAATAACACTGATGTCTTTGAAGATGACAGGTGTGTTATCACTGCCGCTGACAACACTAGATTGTATACCAATACGTTTCTCATCTCCAAAAAGAAATCTGTGACTTTTGACAACTCCAATTACTGGTAATTGTACCATGGACATCTAATAAATGTGAAGTTTACTTTGTTTGATTTGACTGGCAGTAGTTAAACGTATCACCTAACACCTTCCTGCGAGAGTCTGGTCTCGGATGCTTTCGCCAATTCTGAAAAGAAAACTTGTTCTGAAGCTCACGGGCGCTCGGCTTTCCTTCTTTTCTTCCTGCTCTCTCCTCTTTCGTTTCAAAGGCATGTGTGTTTGTTCAGCTCGACAGATTACGCGCCTGAACTAGCTACCGTATATCTTATCGTCTCGTCACGTGATCAAATAGAGACATGACATTGGACAATGTCGGCATGCTCGGAGATCATCGTCACAAATCTGTGTTTGACAGAAATACCAAAGAACTTAATCCATCCATCCATCCATTATCAGCCGCTTATCCGGGGTCGGGTCACGGTGGCAGCAGGTTCAGCAGGCCGACCCAGACTTCCCTCTCACCCGCAACACTTTCCAGCTCATTCTGGGGGATCCCGAGGCGTTCCAAAGCCAGCCGGGAGATATAATCCCTCCACCGTGTCCTCGGTCTTCCCCGGGGTCTCCTACCAGTTGGACGTGCCTGGAAAACCTCTAATGGGAGGCGTCCAGGAGGCATCCTGATTAGATGCCCGAACCACCTCAGCTGACTCCTTTCGACACGAAGGAGCAGCGACTCGACTCCAAGCTCCCCCCTGATGTCCGAGCTCCTTACCCTATCTCTAATGCCGTGTTCACACCAGACGCGGCGCGACCAGATTACATGCAAAGTCAATCCACAGACGCGCCGCCCCGCGAATCGCGATTTTTTTCGCGGGGCGGCGCGAACAGAGCGTTTGACGAGGGGCGAACAGAGCGAAGGACGCGGCGCGAATTCGCGTGAGTTGAATTATCCCAACTCCAGCAGAGAAATCGCGTGATGCAAAGTTGCGGCAGCCAATCAGCGTTGAGAATCAGCGTTGAGAAGCTCCGCCCGTCATCACCGCCGTCTTGCCGGTCCTGAATGAAACTGCTGCTGCTCCGCCAGAACCAGCGCTGGCAGCGGCCGTCATTCAGACACTGTTGTGGGACTACGGATAATATTATGAACCCAGACACCATGGAGTTTGATGTTCCCACGTATGTGGAGTTTACACAACAAGTATAAAGCAGAACTAGTGGTTATGGTGGATGGCAGAATCGGTATCCGTTTTACGGAGAAGCCAGACGCAGTTCCTGGAGGAGTCGGAGAAATTCACCGAGCTGTGTGCGGCTACGGATGGTGTTATGAACCCAAACACGAGGGAGTTTCATGTTCAGACATGTTTGGGACTTCCACAACAAGTATAAAGCAAAACTAGTGTTTTTTTATTCCATGGTCGATAGCGGAAATGAAAGCTCCTTTCACAGAGACAAGCGACTGAGATAAGCCACGCCCCTTTCGCGGCGCGATGTTTCGAGTTTGGTGTGAACACCCTCGTTTCACTCGCGCGAGTAAACTTCCGCGGTGCGCGAAGTGAACACGGCATAAGGCTGAGCCCGGCCACCCTACGGAGGAAGCTCATTTCGGCCGCTTGTATCCGAGACCTCGTTCTTTCAGTCACGACCCAGAGTTCGTGACCATAGGTGAGGGTTGGAACGTAGACCGACCAGTAAATAGAGAGCTTTGCCTTCCGGCTCAGCTCCTCTTCACCAAGACGGACCGGTACATCGCCTGTTTTACTGCTGCAGCCGCACCGATCCGCCTGTCGATCTCCCGCTCCACCTTACCCTCACTCGTGAACCAGACCCCGAGATACTTGAACTCCTTCGCTTGGGGTAGGCAGTTTGTCCCCACCTGGAACTCCTCCAACAAATCGCCACCTTAACGTGGTGGAGGAGTTTGAGTGGCTCAGTGATCCTGGGAGCTATGTTGTCCGGGGCATCAGCCCCTGGTAGGGTCTCCCAAGGCAAACAGGTCTCGGGGGAGAGCCCAGACTAAGAGCGGTTAAAAAAAACCCTGATGAATAGCAGCCCACGGTCTAAAGTTACCTCGCCCGGACGAGGGAAACCGGGGCACCCTCCCGGAGCCAGACCCAGGAGGGGAGCTCGTCGGCGAGCGTCTGATGGCCGGGCTTTCGCCCATGGGGTCCGGTCGGGCTCAGCCCGAAGAAACATCATGGAGCAGCAATCGCCCTGTGGACCCACCACTCGCAGGGAGAATTATCGGGGTCGGGTGCTATGTAGATCGGGCGGCGGGCCAGGCAGGAGACCTGGGCGAGCCGATCGCCGGCAGCATAGACTAGCTCTAGGGACGTGGAACGTCACCTCGCTAGCGGGGAAAGAGCCGGAGCTGGTGCAGGAGGTGGAGCGGTACCAGCTAGATATAGTTGGGCTCACCTCCACGCACAGCACGGGCTCTGGAACCAAGCTCCTGGAGAAGGGTTGGACTTTGTCCTTTTCTGGAGTTGCCCAGGGTGAGAGGCGCCGGGCGGGAGTGGAAAGGGCGCCGCCTGCCGACTCCATAGTTCTCCTGGTAGACTTCAACGCTCACGTGGGCATTGACAGAGAAACCTGGCTGGGCGTGATTGGGAGGAACGGCTTGCCCGATCTGAACCCGAACGGTGTTTTGTTGTTGGACTTCTGTGCTAGCCACAGTTTGTCCATAACAAACACCATGTTCGAGCATAAGGTGGCTCATAAGTGTACCTGGTACCAGAGCACCTTAGGCCGGAGATCAATGATCGACTTTGTAATCGTATCATCTGATCTGCGGCCAAATGTCTTGGACACTCAGGTGAAGAGAGGAGCAGAGCTGTCAACTGATCACCACCTGGTGGTGAGTTGGATCAGATGGCGGGGGAGTCGGCTAGAAAGACCTGGCAAGCCCAAACGTGTAGTGAGGGTGAACTGGGAACGTCTGGCAGAGGATCCTGTCCGGGAGGTCTTCAACTCCCACCTCCGGAAGAGCTTCTCACAGATCCCGAGGGAGGCTGGGGACATGGAATCCGAGTGGACCATGTTCAAAGCCTCTATTGTGGACGCGGCCGCTAGGAGCTGTGGTCGGAAGGTCATCGGTGCCTGTCGTGGCGGCAACCCGAGAACCCGGTGGTGGACACCGGGGGTGAGGCAAGCCGTCAAACTGAAGAAGGAGGCCTTTCGGGCCTGGCTGGCCCAGGGGTCTCCTGAAGCAGCTGACAGGTACCGGCAGGCCAGAAGGGCTGCAGCTGCGAAGGTCGCGGATGCTAAAACTCGGGCATGGGAGGAGTTCGGGGAGGCCATGGAGAAGGACTTTCGGTTGGCCTCAAGGAAGTTCTGGCAAACCATCCGACGGCTCAGGAAGGGAAAGCAGGGTCTACCCCAGGCTGTTTTCAGCTGTTGGGCTGTCTTGGCTGACACGCCTCTTCAGTGTCGTATGGGGGTCGGGAACAGTGCCCTTGGACTGGCAGACCGGGGTGGTGGTTCCCATCTTCAAGAAGGGGGACCGGAGACTGTGCTCGAACTATCGTGGTATCACACTGCTCAGCCTCCCGGGAAAAGCTTATGCCAGGGTGCTGGAAAGGAGGCTCTGACCGCTTGTCGAACCTCAGATTCAAGACGAACAGTGTGGATTCCGTCCCGGCCGTGGAACAGTGGACCAGCTCTTTACCCTCGCAAGATTACTGGAGGGGTTCTGGGAGTTTGCCCAACCAGTCTACATGTGCTTTGTGGACTTGGAGAAGGCTTTCGACCGGGATCCTCGGGGATTTTTGTGGGGGTGGTGCGGGAGTATGGGGTGCCGGACCCGTTGGCACGGGCCATCCGGTCTCTGTACGCCTGCAGTAGGAGCTGTGTTCGTATCCTCGGTAGTAAGTCAGACACGTTCCCGGTGGGTGTTGGCCTCCGCCAGGGCTGCCCTTTATCACCGGTCCTGTTCGTGAGTTTCATGGACAGGATATCTAGGCGCAGCCAGGGGGCGGAGAGGATCCGGTTTGGGAGTCTCGGGATCGCCTCTCTGCTGTTCGCGGATGATGTGGTCCTGTTTGCGTCCTCGGACCGTGACCTCCAGCATTCACTGGGGCGTTTTGCAGCCGAGTGTGAAGCGGCAGGGATGAGAGTTAGCACCTCCAAATCTGAGGCCATGGTGCTCTGCCGGAAACCGGTGGATTGCTCCCTCCAGGTGGGGACAAACTGCCTACCCGAAGCGAAGGAGTTCAAGTATCAAAGAACTTAATAATTTATTGAATTAGTTTATTTAAAGTGTTTTATGGTTTATGTAGAATAAGTATTTTGGGGTATAGATTGCTTCAGACTATTTTACCAATAAAACAAAATGAAGAAAACCATGACGGAGGTGGGATTGCCTTTTTGAGCAAGTAGTATCATTTGGATGTTGAGAGGGCTATTCCTTGAACACGGAAGTATTTGAGAGAGAACTGCTCTCCCTCTCACCTTCTACCCGAGGGTGTGACATTCATATCCATGTGGACCTTTGGAACATGTTCCTCTGGCTGTGAAAGGCTCTCTCTCTTCCAATGTGAGTTCAAATCAAGTCCTTGACATTGAAGTGACACTAAAGATGTTGGTATCTTCTCTTTACCACGAATGTTTTGTCTTGGTGTTTCTCTCCGACTGCTGAACCCTCACTTCATTAGCTTCAGTTGAACCTCAGAAGGATGTATCTAGGACTGTGGTTTGTATCACCCCATCGCTGGAAGCATCAGGGAGGGATTTCTTTGTGTTTCTTTTCATTAGCATTTTAGCAACAGAAGCACGTGGTTTACAATCTTGAGTGCGTGTTTGTGTCCTGTGTGACGACGGGGGAGAGAACAAACAACACATCTGACAGCAAGAAGGTGAATCTTCTCTGCACCCTCCTCGTAACCTTCTCCGCAGACCAATCGCAGCAGAACCGGAAGTGGACGTCTTACCTCTACTGCATCAGAGACACGTAATGGCGCACATTATCGGTTTGTTTACCAACACGGAAGGTAAATATAATGTTTGTGATGGCGACGTGAATGAAACTGGTAGAAGAGGAAATAACGAGAGGTGATAAACCTGAAGGAGCTGTCCCTGGTGCTGAAACTCTTCTTCGTATGTTTTTTTATCAGGATTGTTTGTAAAGACACTAGTGCTCTGAGAGTGGCTCAATAAGCGACATTTTAAAAGGCTTTACAGGGAGGAGTTAAACAGTACACGTGTTTCTGCTGCTACGATGCTGCTGTGTTGCTATTTCAGTCCTCTGGTGAAGAGCCACCCCGCGGACTGAACTTAGACTCCTCCTCTTCACCTTGAAGACACATTGGCTGGTACACCGTGGCCAAAATGCAAATATTTAATACAGCTTCATGTATACGTAGAACATGATATACTAACAATATGCAGTTAGTTGTGCTTTAGATGCCTTTACAAAAAGACGTGCACACTAAACTAGTGAAATCACAACCAGCGCTGAACCCTGCAGCGAGTCCAGCATGCTTTTTGTCAGAATATAGTATTTTTTACAAAGCCAAATAAGCAATATTTCATTTCTCTTTTGAACTTCTTAAGCTTTGGCTTTTAGATCATTTACTGCAATGTTTCTACGGTCTTCTATCATCAAACAAGCCCTCAGAATGAAACAGCGCAACAACTAGCAACCAAGTTTTATTGGTTTGTTGATAACAATCATTACACAGGTACATCTATAAACAAATAAAAAGAAACTGCACACTTGTACTTGATACAGATATCTAAAACCCACATGAATATTGCTACTGCTGGTTTGCATTTGACATCTCAAATAAATGTACAGTTTGTCTGTTGGCCTTTAGGACGCCAATCTCAACAGTTTTTAGTATTTTTTTATGGTTACACACCTCATTATCCTGGCTAAGAAAACAAATTCCATTTTTACCATCCTTACTATGTACCATTAAACACTGCATATAGAAAGATTGAAAACCTTTTTTTTTCACAGCAGCTATACAAATTTATTGCGATGCTATCACAGAACAGACACACAACCAACACACGCGATGCACAGTTCTGATAAGGAGATCTCCAGTACTAGGGATTTTAGCTTTATTGATCAGATTCATTATGAAAACTGCATGAGTACAAGAGTTAAAATAGAGGACCAAAGCTTACAAACATTCTATAACACTGTTCTTCATTATAAACAATAAAACAATGAGTTGCCTGTGACTTTGTCCATCCCACCCCGGCACAGATTACATACACTGTCCCTTATAAAGCATATGGAATGTAATCCACACAGACAAGCTCCTCCGGTTGTTGCCCAGCTCCTGTGAACGGCGTGCTCGCGCGTTGACACGGTAACCTGTCCTGCACCCTCCCCTCTTCACATTTAAAACTGAAATGAAATCCACTGACAGTAACAACAATGACCGCAAACTTTTGTGGCGATGCAAAATTGTGGGATGTGACGAAATTCCCGTCTCCAAATTGACTTTTTTTTTCTTCTTTCATTAAAAAAAAGTGTTCTCTACAATCAAACTACTAAAAAACCTGTATTTAGAAAATAGTTGATAAAAATATTCCCCTGAATTGTACAAGAAAAGAGGTACAGGGAGCACTGGTAAAAGATGTGGTTTGTAAGATGTTATTCTGCCGCATCATCATCTTTTTCATCAGCTTCTTCTGTAGCTGGTGCCTGGAAAACACATTTTTAGAAATGTTTAAGTTTAATCACCACAGAGAATAGTTGGATTTTACTGTTTACTGTATATATGATGCTGTGAGCCTCACCTCTTCCTCAGCTTTGGCTTCGCCGTTCTCAGCGGGGGCCTCTGGTGCTTTCTCCTCGGGCTTGGCCTTCTCCACCTCCTTGGCTTTCTTAGGCTTAGCAATTACCTTCTGCAAAACAAACATATTCACCTTATTATTAGGCACTCTGTCATGGGTTGAGTCTAATCGAAGGGAATCCAAACAAAGACCCACCTTTGGCTTCGGTTTGGCCTCTGCCTTTGTAGGTGCAGGTTTCTGTATGGACAAAAAAAGAAAGATTTGTTAGCATTAAGAATGCAGTTAATGTTGTGCATATTGTCTGTGACAGTCTGGGGCTTGTTTGTACTTACTTCACTCAACCTGAGAGATCTCCTCTTGGTCTGTCGAGAGAGTAAACAAGAGACATGGTGATTACTTTTTTGCACATCAGCCAATCGCGCTCACTGATGGGGTGTTACTGACCCCTGGTGGGTGAACAGACTAACTGTTATATATATATATATATTTTATATTTAAAAATCAGACATGTAAATGTAAATTTGTACTCACCGCTGGTTCTCCTCCTGCCTGTGAGAGACAACAAAAAAAGATAAATCCGGTTATAGAATTGTTCTGTATTGTAATGTGCCTATGGTGAGTTGAGTTGGTGAGGGGAGTGGGTCATGGGCTTTAAGTATTAGTTATGTAACTCAAAAGTGGGCGTTTCCAGACAGAGCATTAGCCTATGGCTGAGCAGCTAGCTTCATACATGATTTAGCTTAGACCAACCGCTGTGATTGGCTGAGATATGTTCTAAATCTTCGAACAATGGAGCTCGTAACCCTGGAAGAGCTCAAGACTTCACTTCTCAATCAGCATGTTTATATCCATTATACCGATTAGAAATACAACTTTGCAAGACATCACAGTGAATCAACGTGGAAGTGCATCTGTCTACACTACAATAAGATAATAAGAGAACAAGACGTGCAGTTTTGACCTGCTTTATAGACAGAGGTGCAGTTTAAACGGCGGCCTGTGGTCGTGCTCTCCCGAGCTCCTGCAAGAGATTTTGTCTGTACTGTAAAAACTCCGGTGGAGGAGGAGGAGGGTGGACTCCGCCTCCCCGCGAACACATCCATTCATTGGTAATAAACGGGATTGCCAGTGTACGGAGCGAAACCGACTGGTGTAGCGAGCGGTTCCCGCCACGAATTTGAAAAAAAGAGAGTCACTCCGAGACGCTCAGCGGCGACTCTGTCGATCCGGTAGCAGAATCTACTAGAACCCCCAGCAACAAGAGCGGGCGCTTTGCTGACGGAGGCTCGCCATTGCATAACCCTACGACTGGCCTGAGCCGACAACACACATAAAGACACTCAGCTGACACGACGAACGCCTTCCAAGAATGCTTCTTTTTTTTTTTTTTTGACACCGTTGAAAATAAAGGCGGCCATTCATTAACAAAAACAAACACATGCATGTTAGGTTTAGGGAAGGGACATTCGCATATTATCGTAAAAAAAAGAAGATATATATATATATATATATATATATAATTTGTTGCACAAGAAAGCCGTAAAAAAAAAAAAAAAAAAGACAACCATCAGCTTAGCATTGAAAGCCAGACATCCACGAAATAACAGCCGCTTAATTCAAGTGTACGTTTTCGAAACTTTAGCAGCCAGAGCGACGACCCCCAAAGGAAACAATCAATATGCCGCCAACTTTCTCTGCAGAAAAAGCAACCCGTCGACAGAGAAAACGAACCCGCTTTGCCCTGCACTGCAAGTAAAATCATTTAATACACAATTGTGACCGTGCATCTCACCATTATGCAGTACAGAGAGAGAAAAACCCGGCATACTGAAACACCACAAAGATAATCACTGCACGAGAGAGAGCGGCAGCGCCGAGAATCGGACACTTTTCAACATCAAAACAGACCCTACACGCCAACTAAACTCCGGGCTGCAAGCCGCAACATTGTACACATTCACCCGGAACCGAAAAAGCAACATTTGCAGCAACATTTTTTAAACAACTCTGACCGCTAGCTGTAGCGAGCCCGTTTTACAAATTGCAGTTGGGGGTTATACACGCCGTATTACTGAATGCATGAAAGATGTCGGTCTACTCACTTTGCTCCTTTTAGGCATGGCTGGTTTGTGTGGGGTGTTTTTTTTTTTTTTTTTTAAAGAAAAGAGCGCTAAATGTTGCTCAATACAGGAGAAAAATACAGTGGTATATTCTGGATAAAGCTGTACCAGTACAGTCTAATACAGCGCAGCGCGACGGTAATGTTCCATTGGAAGAAGAACTAGCTCAAACCGGATTGGATTCTCCCCCTCCCTCCCTATTCAAACCGTTATAGTTCCTGCATGATTGACGGGGCTATATCCCGCCCCCGCTCCCCGGCGATTGGACAACTCAGTGGTCAGCAACGCGATTTGAAATCTAGGCTCCTACCTGTGTGGGTAGGTCACGCGTCACTCAACAAACGCGGCGAGCCATTTGTCTTTCTGTGCAGCCATCTGCTGTAACAAGGCAAAAAAATGTCATTAAATCTTGACTTCCACCTCGCTCAGAAATCGCTTGCATTTCCCACCAAAATGCGACATTTTTGCCCGCGTGAGTTCTGTCTTTTATAGATGCGGAAAGTGGCATTTTATCACGAGTGATGAAATATAAACAGTGGCTCGTTGTGGGCATATTAGCAGAAGATTGATAGAGGAGTGTGTGCTCCCCCAACCAAGTCTTTTGTATTTTCGCTTGGAGGGGGGGAAATGGCGACAGGGTACAGCTACCGAGCATATGTGCGCTCTCGTGCAACCCTCTCGCAGTGTTGTCAACCGTCCACTCGCCGCATTGAGGGCGCGCGGGTCCAAATGTGACTCCAAGTGGAAACAACCGCGGCGGCGCTGCAGCGTTAGTTAGTGTGTCGGAAGGAGTCATTTGAGACATTTCGGCGGCGCGGAGACGTGCATTAATTCCCCCTCGAGTGGATGAGACATACATTACCCTGACAGGGCTCTCTTATTTACTCTGTAGAAAACAACACCGAGCACTCTGCTCGTTACGGTAGCAGTTAACGCACTGCAACAACAAAAAAAGAGGCACATTTCATCAGACATGTTGGTATTTTATAAAAATCTGGATATTTTGTGCTTTTATGAGCACTAAATACATTTACTCCCCTTCTATGTGGACTGTACTCACAAATGGCCGTTATCATGTTAGTGAGGTAATAGCTAATTTAGGATTTTTTTTTGTCAATAATTTCTCTTTATATTTTATATTTAGCTGGACATGGGGGAAATTATTACATTTTGTAATGAGCGTTTCTTGTGATATTAATCCTTGGTTTATGACATTTGAACAAAGACAGTAGATATATTCTAAACTGGTGTAGTCTTGTGTTTTTGAAATATTTGGCATGTTTAGATATGAGGATGTTAATGATGATTTGCAGTATTTAAGCATAAATTAACCCACAAAATCAGTACAGATTTTAAAAAACATGCCTCTTGTCTTTTTACTTTGAAATGATCCCTCCCTGCCTCTTGGACAGCCCAACATCCTGTTTTAGCAGGAAATACATCACATTAAGGAGGCGACATGCTCTCAACAATCAGCTTCTTTAAGTCTAACGTTCATCTACTTGCATTGCTAATCAGGCGAGAAGAAAAGAAGACGTGCTCTTAAACAGCCAAGGACACACAATCTTTCTAAATTCAAACTTGGCCCAGTATCCTGCTGACTGGTTGAGGTTAAAACAACTACAGGTTGATGCAGCATTCAGCCCACTATTATTGTTTTATGCCAGAACATGCTTATTCCCTTTTCATTTTCACAATGCCATATTTATTTTTCTGTCTTTTAGTAACAGTGATTGTGCACAAAGATATTTTTATTATTATTTTAAACTAGTAAAACAAGTTTATAACTGAAAAACCCTGCCTTTTACTTTTCATTCAACAATGCCATATGATTATTTATGGGCCATTTATTGAAATTAATTCCATTCAGTTATATGTCACGACTTCTTTTCATTTAATTGCTCCAAGAGCGGTAAATAAAGTACCCTTTGAGGTGAAGCCCCTTGGACCTGCTCTTCCATCAGGTGTGAACACAATCAAACATTTCCGCATTCAACAGCAGTTTTTGAGCCCATAAAATGTGATTTTTTTTTGGGTGTAAACAGGAAGTATAATTAGTTGCTTAATTACAGAAAATACAACAGTATTATAGTACTCTTTAATAATAAAAGATAGTGCTTGATACGTACGATTTTCCTCTTTACACTCAAGTTTTCTTTTTCAAACTTAGTTACAAGGCTGCATGTCTCTCTCTCTCTCACTCACACACACACACACACACACACACACACACACACACACACACACACACACACACACACACATAAATCCAATTTACTTTAAAATGAACACTTACAAATCAAAGTTGACTAGATTACGGGTCAATACATTTGGTCAACACACGTCTCACTCGTTTCCGTTGTTGTCTGTTCTCACACATAGCTCTGCCATGTGGCTGAAGTCCCTGTCCCATTTATGCTCTCCAATACTGGACCGTTATCCACGTTGAAATGAATCACTGATAGATCTGGCTGGGGTCACGTGATAGGTGCGTTACGAATCAGGGATGACACATCGTCACTATGAGAAAACCCAATCAAGTTGCAAACACGGGTGTCTACGTCAACGTTTCCAAACTCATGCGGTTACGCCTGTCTACATTACCAGGTAACCCTGGAGTTTTCAAAGTTATCCGGCCTAGGGAGCATTGTCAAACTTCTTCTTTTTCAGTGCCCTAAACCTCGGGATTAGTGTGGACGCTCAGTATAAACGTAACAAATATGGAATGGAAACTGTCTGGATGTAGCTCAAGATGCAATAGTCACAGATTTCAAGGTACATTTGATGTAATGTAGAAATGCATTCATCTTTTTAAAGAGGGTTGCAAATTGGCAACAGATACAAGCAGCCCATCCCCCATTTAATACCCTGTAGATTCACCCAGTTTATCCAAATAAAAGGTTTCAGTCTGATCCCCATGGGCAGAGAGGTGTAAACAATTAGGCCAAGTCATGGTGATGCTTGCCAGTATTATCATGGTAATGACACCGGGAGTTTACTTCACTCCACTGGTCCACTTGACAAAACAAAAGGCCAGAGTGGGTAGCACATGAATTAGGTACCTGCATATCTTGTTAGCACTCAAAGCAACAAGCTTTAGCGAAGCATCAGCAGAAACATCCTCTGTGGTAGAAATGTAAACCTCTATAACAGTAACCAGTTATGCTGGCTGTTTATAGTCTTTGAGTACTTAACTCAGCAACGTAAGGACGCACACAAGGTATCAATCCTAAATTGTTTCGAGCTTCAGGGGAGATAACAGAGCTGGGGTCCTGTCCTTCACATTTTTGCACATAATCTTGGCTGAATTATTTCCTAAATTGACTGCAAAATGATCTCTCCTTTATGACACAGAAGTGTGTAGTGATACAGATATGTGAGACAGGAAAAAATGGAAGAAGTGCGCATACTGCACATTGCATAATAAATATGATGGGCCTTTTAGGGCCGGTTTATGATCTATCACTGTTATAAACATTATCTTACAGCTGATGTATTAAAAAGACTTTAAAAGCTTTTTGTTTAAAAGGTTTAAAGCAAGCTGTGTGCAGTTCCAAGTCGCAAGACAGCAAACTTATACTTAAACACCTAGAAACTCTGTATTATAGTTACACATCCTGGGGAGAACGTACGTCAATATCTCTGTTTTTTAATTGTGTTGTCAGTGCTTTATCCCTTCATTTCATGAGCAGGGAATGAAAACTTGTAATGTAACTAAGGACAATAACTTAAAGATGGTCAATACGGACTTCAGAGCATTTATATTGCCTCCACACAGCTCTCAACATGGCGGCAGCTGAACCGCCGACTATAAGCTAATGGTGCTCACATAGATAACAGTGCAAACAACAACATTACCAAGCGCGCTAACAGTGCAAACAACATCAACGGCTCAAACAGCTAACAACGCTAACAACGCTAACATCGCTAACAATGCTAACAATGCTAACAACGCTAAAAATGCTTACCTTAGTTGGAACCAAAGGGTGGGCACTACGCTTCTGCAACGACTGTCGGTCGGGATTGCATTATCAGCTGTAATGGCTATGTAAACAAAGATAGGAGAAGCTGGCATTACAACACACACAGAGGGGGAGTGACTTAATTCTCTGCTCAGGTAAACGTTCCTGTGAACAGATGTTTGCTGCTATATTAATGATCAGCCATTTTTATTTAGCACCTTTAAGTAGAGTAGTTTGGGATTCCATCTTATACTTTCACCACTGCATTTCAGAGATGGCGATATTGTGCTTTATAGTATACTACATTAATATAACAATACTTACTAGTTTCATACAGTAAGATTGTATGTACAAACCCTGTGATAAACTACAATGTTATAGATGACACAATAGTAAAAGTAGTTATCCACCTTGATCAACTACTACAGCATAAACAATGCTTCATACACATGAAGGCAGCAGTCATTCTGATACAATAATATATTATATATAATAATATAATAGCACTGTGTCATTATTATACTTGTGATGCTGTGCATTCTGCTCATACCACCTCTGTGCATTTACACAAGTTCAATGTTGAATGCAGGACTTTTACTATAGTTATGGATTTTCTTTCTTTCTTATTTACATTGTGGTATTTGTACTTTATGTCTTCCACCACTGATTGTGTAGTACTTTAAACAGAAATTCTCTCATTTGGTAAAACAAAGAAATACATAGAAGAAAATGTGACGCAAGGAGCTGAGTTAGTTTATGTTGGTAAAAAAACTGGGGGAAGAAAATGGCTGCATCATAAGTAGAAGTGATCAACAGAACAACATGGAGTCGGCTTTACAGTTTAATCAGATTTTCTCTTATGGCAGGCAAAATTCAAAATGGAGTATCAGGGCACAACAAGGTTGCTAAGATAAGGGTGTTATCTATGGCTTTATACTAGCTAAAACCTGTCCATATCATTTCTTCATGGAAGTTCCACCACTGAACTTTGACTGTTCTCCACTCTGTCTCGTACAACTGGCTTTGCAGAACGTGAAAATCAGCACATTGCAAAAGAATGTCCTGTAGCACGCTGCCGGAGTCTGTCAAGATACTGTATATGCATGGTGGAGGAATGGAGGGGTGGAGGGAGGAGTTAGGTAGGTCTTAGATAACAATACTCGTGTTGTGCTGAGTGCGGGGCAGCCCTTCCATCACAGCTGCTGCCTGTTGCTGTCCTTTCCCTCCTTTTCAACTCTGGAGTCGTAAGAACACTGTGGGAACGACTGCGACTCCGACAACTGCTCTTTTTTTCTTCTTCTTCTTTTGACTCACAGAGGGAAGTCATAATGCACATGTTTGGCCTAATAAAAGAATGAATGGAACATAGAGTTGTCTCTGAGGTTACTGGAACAGAGACGTTGCCATAATCCTCAAGGGAGTGTGACAGGATGAGGTAAAGGTGACCTCATCCAAAGCCTCTTTGACCGAGGGCAACTTCATTTATCTTCTTCACTCTCTCTCTCTTCCACAAACACGCACGCACGCACGCACGCACGCACGCACGCACACACACACACACACACACACATATTTGCAAATGGTAGACCAGGAACAGGTGTGACTGGGCAGCTGTGTTTTGCATAAACCACAAACACACCAGCATTAGTCAGGTGCAGCATGTGCTGCAGGCAGGTAAGCACAGATATGACCGTGAATGGATCAGCTGGATGTAAGGAGACTCTCTCTCTCTCTCTCTCTCTCTCTCTCTCTCTCTCTCTCTCTCTCTCTCTCTCTCTCTCTCTCTCACTAAGTGGATTTCTCCCATGCAGCACATGCAGCCTTCCCATATGGAGCAGCGGGTAAAGCCAGATTACACTAGTATGTGTGAGAGGGGCTCCAGAACCAGCAGAGGGTTAGGGGGTTCAGAGGGTTCACATTAGGAACCAACACAAACATGACGGACACACGTTATAGCTTGACGCTATAGTGTAGCGCAGTACTGATCTCCATGTTTTTTTTTGTTCTTAATTAAATATTTAATCATTCATATTTTGAAGTTCCTAAACGTGCAGAATTTGCCTTTTTTTGTAAAGATGCTATATATATGCTATATACAAAATTGGGAGCATTTCGATTGCCTCTCAACGGCTCTCAACATGGCCGAGCTTGCGGCTCGCAGCTAACGGTGCTGAGAGCGCTAATAGTACAAACTACAGCAAAAAGCTAAAAGAGCTAACAATGTTTACCACATTGTCAACTGTAACCGCCGTATAAGAGCAGTGCAGAGCGGCGGCTAGTCGTGGGACACGGTCACGTGCACAAACATGCACTTCAAGGCTATGTAAACAAAGCTCAGAGAAGTTCAGATTACAGCACACACAGGGGGAGGATGACTTCATTCTCTGCTCAGGTAGACTTCACTCCACTATATCTTTACGTAACAGGAGTTGTTTGTATGTGGCACCTCACAAGGAGGACATGTGATCAGAGATGTGTCTCTCTCTTTCTCTCTCTCTCCCTCTATATATAAATCATAATATAAATAAATAATATGACAAAATGAGTCATAAAGTTGTCCACCCAGCAGCCAACAAAGCGTTGCAGTGTAAAGAGGGGAGTGCCCATGACCTGCCGTTAACGCAGTCATTTACATGTGAGAGGGTGGAGGCTGGTCCCAGTGGCAACGCTGCCTAATAAGCTCAGGAACAATAAACCTTAGTCGGCTTTAACCATTGATTAGCCAACGAATGACACAACAAAAACAAGTCCCACAAAGACAAGTAACGCTCGCTCTGAAGGAGGGCCGTTTAATGTATAGAAAGCACTCCATTGTGGGCTCATATCTTCTTCTCTCCCGTAAGGTGGCAATTGAATGGAACTAATCTGTGTTTGCAAACAATGACATGAAACAATGGGATGGCCGTGAAGTCAAAGGCCCAGAGACAAAGACGAGGAGGCATGATGAGTTATGACTGATGGTTTCTGACACAGCGGCTCGGGTGGCAGAAGAGGCCCTCTGAATCACTTCCATGGCAGGCCGTGTGCAGGGGATCGGAGGGGCTGCTGACCCTCCCCCACTATCTACTTCCTGTTTTTCATGGTTGTCTGCTCGCTTCTGCCTATACAATACCAGCTGTGTCTGGAGACATTCCCGCTCATACGACGCTGCTTCCCTCATAAAACCACAACTGTGGGCTAAAGGAGCCTATATAAACAGAGCGGTATATAGAGGGGATCGCGTGGATCCTCTCTGCTGGATCAGAGGAGCTCTGCTATCAGGAGGCGGTTCCACTGAAGGCCTTTTGAAAGGCTTTAGGCCGCCAAGTAGTTCCTGGACAGTTTTTGATATTTTTCTTCATGTTTCACACTGAAAAATAGTTTTGAAAACAGTCGAGAGGAAAACAACTTGAAATATGATGTGTATTAGCATCGTCACAATGTGATTATGCATGGCGGGTCAGTTATTTTATCTGCTACATATTTAAAATCTGCAATTTACTGCAAGAAAAACACAAACACGATACATCCATTTTCACTGCCAGCCCAATTCAAACACACAGTCAGTGCTGGAGAGGAACAAGGTACATTCATTCAAGTACTACTTGAGAACAATTTTAAAGTACTAGTACTCTCCTTCACTTTTCATTGGGACAGATTGTACATTTTACTTCTTCTACATTTATCTCACAGCTATCGAGACTTTGCAGATTAAGATGTGATACACAAAGCATGAGATCAGTTCATAAATGATGACGCATTATAGATTAAACTAACCAAATATTACATTAAACTTAGTACTGCTTACATGTAAATGATAATGATGATGACAATAGAACACTATGCAAGAAAGTCCCTTTACTCACTAAGTATTCTTAAATCAGGACTTTTATAGTATTTATATAGTGTGGTATTACTTCTTTTATTCAAGTGGATGATCTGAATACTTATTCCACAACGGCATACATTATGTGCATGCTTTATTAGTGCGTTTTACTTCCTCGGTCTTCATGCACACAGATTTCCACCTAACAAAATATGGCAACTGAATAATAAAAGTCATCACATTTGTTGTTGGAAACATGAACAGAGTCATTCATCCTATTACTGTGCAAGTAAATCACAATTTTTGTTGCGTTGAAAACATTTGTAAAAATGTATTTTATAATTGTCCATTTGATTTAGTTTTTCGGCACAATATGTTTTTTATGCCTCAATTATTCGTGGAGAAACAGATGTGATAAAAAACAAATGCATTTAAAACGCCTGCATATAAACATTTCTGCATGACTAAAACACATTTTGTAGAAGTAAAAGTGATCCTACAGCGACCTCTGGTGGTAAAAAAAGAGAAACTCAGTCAGTGTCTTCTGCAGAGGGTGGTTCAGCTTGTGTTGTCCTGATGACCTTGGTGGTGATGACCTTGGTGGTGATGAGCTTGCTGCAGCCATCCCACTGACACTCATCATAATGTGTCACAGGTCCACAGGACGAGTGTGAACTCTGGTTCACACACAGACTCCCTTCATCAACCCTGCTGCAGGGCCACAGCATGACCCGGAGGTAGATACAGTGTGCTTCTGATCCAATGATTTAAGTAATGATGTCGGAGTAAAAGATACTTTTGGTGGTGATACTTTTTTTTAGTCCCTCTTTTCCCCATGATCTAAAATAATCGACAGTAGATTGGCTATCTGGCACGAGTATATTAAAATCATGTCAAGTTTCAAATTCGTCATTTATTGAGCATTTATATCTGCACTGCACCTTTGAGCCACATGAGGGAGTGTGAATGTCCATATTGTTCTTATAATAGTCGCCTATTATAACTTTGACTAACATGAAAGGCTAGCATAACATTAACGCCACCCAAATACTTTAAGCTTTTAAATAAAAGTATGTCTAGTATTTAACATGCGTATATTTAATAACACATGAAACAAAGTTGTGATATCTCAAACATACATCTCTTCTAAATGGCTGGTTTACCTATTCAAGATGTTATAAGGTGCTGCAGGAATGGCAGTAGAAATGGTCAGGAGCGTTGATGGTTTGTCATTTTTTAGTTTGGAAACACTAAAGGTTACCCTCTTTTATTCTTTTCTGTCCTCCGGGAGGTCAAAGGTCAGGTCACTGAAAGACGCGTGCTGTCTTTTCCCCTCATTATAGTGATTATGTCTTTAAAAAGTGAGGCTATAAATAAGCCTGATTTGGGTCTGGGGAGCTAGGACGGGGGCTTATCTCTTTTTTTTCTGGAGAAGCTTAAGTGTCAGAACACGACTCCCGTTCGCCCGAAATGTATTTACCAGAAGTAAAACACCACGATGGACGAAATCCTCCACGGCAAATAAACATCCTGCGACTCAAGTGTGAGCAGTAAAATGTTCTTGTGTTTGCATTTAAAAGTGCGCTTCAAAGCACACAGTGACGGGGAGTTTGGTTTAGTGGGTGGGGATTTGCTCCCAAGTCTGCTGAAGGACTATAAGCTCCTCTACAGGTCAAGTGAATTCTCCAAAACTCCTTCTGAAGCGTCTTACAGTGATTGTGTCGTCAGGCAGAAACAAGCTGGTAATGAGAGTTCCTCAATAAAACCTGTTCTCAAGTGTTCAGGGCCTTTAAGAAAATGTATTCGGTCAAAGAATATTTTTCTGTTCTTTTCAATTGCACTTCATTTCACATTTTTCTTAATTTAGTTTCCCCCTTCTGTCTGTGTACTCAACAACAATCCAACTGGAGTGGACTGATGATCCCTTTTTTAGAAGAATCACACAAGATGGATTGGGGTAAGAATTTAAATTATGGAAAGACATGGACATTCTGTGACATGAATAAAAAAGATTTACATAAAATGTATTATAAATATTATATTTCACCGAGAGTATCAGGCAATAAACACAGACATAAGCCGTCTGACTCACACAGAATGCGCCTTGAAATTAATCTTGTGATAAGACTGTGATAAGTGTCTTTTCTTTCAGCAGGTGGAAACGTCAGCCTCACACCCACAGCCACACGCTTTATTACTCACTGACAGGTAGACTGAAGGTGATAAGAGTCTGAGTTTCAGCGGCCGGACCTGGACCTTGCTCCCTGTGGGAGTCGGTTACAGGCTCAGCCCTGCTGCTCACCTGCTGTTTCAGGAAATGAAGCTCTGATCCAGTCCACACAGCTCTCATGCAGTACGTTTGTTCAAGCAGAAGATGCTGTTGCTTTTGAGCAATATTTGGTCACGAAGGCAAGGATTTCTATCCACGGGGACCATTAGTGAGAGTCAACGCTGGTGAGTATGCAAACGCTATGAAGGCGTGAAGACAGCATGTATCACTTTCAATCTGAATGCAGAGAAGAGGAACAGAAAACTGGATCACATCGTTTTTTGCCATGTATTCATTTTGTGCGAATGAACTATGAAATGACGTAGAAACCTCGGACCAGTTCCCTTCGTGAAAGAACAGAAATATGAAACAAGCTTGTAGATTTCATACAAACAAAAAAAATCTTTAGCTCACATCAGATATTATGTAGAAAAGGGAACAACTCTCCCTCCAAGCTAAAGTCAAGCTAAGCGGCTAACTGAGGAAGTCATCGACACTTTTCTCGATGCCCTGTCCTCCGTCGAGGCTCCGTTTTTGTTCTTAACGCCAGAGAGTTTTCTACTTCTTCTGACGTCTGTTCTTGAAACTAGGAAATTCATCATAATACGGTCTTCTACTGTCACTTTCACAGACGTTAACCGGCCTTCAGATTGTCCTCCAGCTCTCATTTGAGATCATTCAAACCAAAACAATGTGCACATACACATACGTGTGTGATTTCTGTTTGCAGAGTTACTACCTGAAGCCTTTTCCTGAACATTGTTAGAGGACAGCGGACTGAGCGTTCTCACAGCTGTGTCTCTTCCGTCTTTTCAGGACAACAACACTGGCATGACTGTTCCGTGGAAATCAAGGCCCGGCCTCCTCCGCATCGGATTATTACTGTGTGCAACTGGAGGTCAGCATTCATCTTTCAAATAGGACAATACGGTTTGTAAAAACCTGGACAGAATTCAGAGGAAAAAAATAAACACGAGTAATATTTATTTCTGGATTCTTGCAATTTGTCGTCCAAAATACTTACTTTTGGCTCATTTCCCACATAGTGTGACAATTCAATGTATATGTTTCATTTAACATTCCATATTCCTTATTTAACAGCCCTTAATAACAGCAGAGCAGTGAGATAAATGGCCTTACAGGAGGACTAGACTAAACTTAAATGATCCCTGTGGGGAAATTAAATTGCTTTAATCACTTATATCCACTCCTGATCCAGAGAGAATTAACTGAACCAACAACTACAAGTGTGACTTCAGCAGTACTATTCTATGTAACCTGAAAAAGTTTTGTCCGTTTTGAACATTTGCGAAGCTCTTCATCATGCAGGGACTAGTCAGAGAAAGACTTTCTGAACACAAGAGCAGGTCCCGCAGGTTTTCTGGGGGCTCCTAATAGAGATGAATTATTACCCTCGGTGGAGCCTTGAGGGGAAAAGAAAGCTGAACCAAACCAAGCTGTCGCAGGTCTAATCAGTCCTCATCAAAATGTAAACTGTGCTGCCTCTGTCTTGAGATGCAAAAACAGCAAGAACATATCCAAGGAAACATGCGCAGACTCCCGCCTCAGCTTTGATGCTCGACACGTGAAGGATCACTCCAGGTCGATGCCGTGTTTGAGTTTCAGTCTTGTCGAGAACCAACAAAACAAAATCCACGACCTCTGCAGTGTTCACGCACCTTGAGCAAACTCAAACATGTCTCAGGCACGGACTTGAACAAAGACCGACGTGTGCCTCATAACATTCTCTTTGTCCAGAGTCAAGAGGAAAGCTCAGCCAGTGTTGCCAGACTTGTTTTGTTTCACATTGCATTCCTTTGCAGAATTAACTCATTCTGTTGCTTTACTTTGCAGTGATATGTGAACGACTGCAATGTGCTGCAATCACACATGAACCTGTAGTTGTACTACAACTTGGGCTACAAAGATGATTTTTTTCTTCATTTTCTATATTTTAGGGGGATATTTACTATTATTATCACTATATACTATTATAAACTGTATTATTATATTTAAAATATATAATATTATATAGTATTTATTTATTTATTTATATTATATATGATTAATTATATTAATCATATATTATAAATGTTAAATATGAATAATATAGTACAAATAATAATAATAATAATAATAATAGAACAAATAATTAAAATCTAAAATAAGAATTACATTGGTAAACATCTTCAGGCAAACATCTCAGAGTAAATTAAGTTAGGGATTTTCTTTTGTTACAAATAAAGATAGTTGAGTCTTCAGAAAAATCACAGAGTCTATACATCAATATTCTTTTTCAGTCTATCATTTAAACCCAAATCACGTCTTTTAGTAGTTCCTTCATACAAAAAGAGGGCAAGATGCCCATGAAGAGTCCTGTGCCATAACAACAAGATCCAAAGCTCTAAACTCGGTCTCATTCCTGCCTGACATGTCGTCTCTTTCCTCTCCAGCGGTGTCGGGACAGTTCCAGCTCGAGCCGCTGAATTCAACAGTGCTTCGAGGCTCTGATGCGCGATTCAACGCCACAGTGCAAGGAAACTGGAAGGTCATGACCTGGACAGTCGGAGAGCTTCTGGTCCTCAGTTTCCCCATCATCGGTAACATAACCCTGTACTCAGAGAACTTCTCCGCCGGGTTCTGCTCCAGTGGTGACAAACGTTGTGTGGAGTTCACCATCCATAACGTCACCCGCAGTGCTGATGCCGTCCCGGTCGTTTGCACGGTGCTGGGGGATTACGGGTCGAAGACGGCACAGCTTTACGTGGAAGGTAGGCTCGTCATCAGGCAGCACTTATTTGTTGTTCAGTGACTTTGGGCTCGGTTTGGTACTGTCCTTTGACCTCTGACCTCAATGTGGTCAGATTACCTTCAGGTAATCTCTCTGTGTAAACATCTGGGCTCCAATCTGGCTGTGAATGGATATTGATTATTTAAGTGACGGAGCTCTATCTCATGCGGCTGATAAGGACCTCAATGATTTCAGACAGTCTCCTCGCATGTTGCAAAACCTTTACCCAAAGCTAGCAAACCCACCCAATAGACCTGCCAGTTTAGCACATTGGTTTGCTTTTCTATCAAGGGATGAGATTCAGAGCATTAAACTCAGCAAACAATGTTAATGTAAAGACATCGGGTGGAGTAATGTCTACCTGAGCAGAGCATGAAGTCACTCTCCCTCTGTGTGTGTGATGTAAGCCCTCACCCTAACCTAACCCTAACTCCTAATCCTATTTATTGTTTGAGTTGTGTTTAGAGGTTGTACATGGGGATTATATATTATTGTAGCCCTTATTTTTATGTTTAATTTGATAACTAACATGTTTTTTTCTTTGGATTTATACCATGTTTTTTTCTCGATTTGTACCTTGTGACCTGATATAAAAGGGTCCCCTAGGGCTCAAAGTTAATGATATAGTTGGGCCGACCGCGCGGGCCTTTTAGTGCATGTTAGTGCATGTGTGTGTCCCGCTGCACTTCTTTCACAAGTTCTCATCACTCAACGATCACGGCTCCTAAAGGCACAATGTGCTCCCGACTTCACCTCTCCTCTGTCCCTGTCTTTATTCCTCAGAGAGCGGTACGGTCAACGTCAAGGGGGGAAACGTGACGGTGGAGCAGGACCAGCAGGTGGAGTTCCAGTGTGTGACATCCGCTTGGTTCCCCGCCGCCACTGTGAGCTGGACCCGAAACGGCCGAGCTGTGAACAGCAGCCTGTACAACACCACCGCCGTGGCCGACGGCGAGGCCTTCAACTCCACCAGCGTCCTGAGCTTCCAGGCCGTCAGCAACGCCACGGTGGAGTGTCGGGCGACCGTGCTGTCACTCACAAGCCCGAAAACCAGCTCTGTCTTCCTGGTGGTTGGTAAGAAGATCTTCCACAACTTTCTTTTCTCATTGAAGAAAGTTGTCTCAGCTGCTTAGTTAGTTTCCCATTAAACGCAAGTGCAGGATGTGAAAAGGTTCAGTAAGACCGGGTCTACTGCTACACCATAAGGGCAGAGTGGGGCAGCATTTGGGCACAGCTTGGTTTGAGATCCATTTAAGAAGCTTACAATGACAATTGTCCCATGTTTACCATGTTTACCATGTTAGCGTAGCATGTTCATATTTGCTAATTAGCATTAAACATCCAAAGCCACACAGCCAGCATGGCTCAAGACTATACTCCTCAAAGCGAGACCGAGTCATGACCAAGACCATAGTGTTCCTGAGACCGAGACAGGAACAAGACCTTACTATACCTAAGACTGAGTCAGGACCAAGACTAGTCCCACGCTGCATGACACACTTACAATAAGATGGGGAACATGCAAACAGAAGGATCCACGATCCCATAAAAATCCCCCACAGAAAACGAATTAAGATTTTTTTTCTTCTCCTCATTGACCTCTTTCGTTGCCATGTGCTGTATCCTTTGTTTCTATAAGTGTACCATGACAAAGGTCCTGATGAAATAATCAAAAGGCTTTGTAGTGTGTTGGAATCACAGTAATGGTGGAAATCAGACAATGCAAAGGCAGTTTAGTGAAATCATCGCAGTTGTGGTCTTGAAATAAAATCCACAAATAGACCCTCTCCACTCCTTAACATATGACCCCTTTAACTGAAGAGTAATCTAATGAAACAGTTATTTTAGTTGAATACAATGCAAATACAAAACATTTAACACATGCTGTATAAAAATTCCATGAACAGCAACAACCCCGAGTTTCCACCAGAGTCTGCACACTGACAACATGGATAACATTGAGAGGCAGGCTGACGAGTCAATAGTCATTTCTGACTAGCTGCAACCTGCATGTTGGAGGGGAAAGAGAAAGCCAGTTCTGAGAAACTGGTTTAATTTGGACACATCATAACTAAACCTATTGGAGATAACAGCAATATAAATGTATGTGTGATACAGACACTGTACCGTTTTCAGTGTACTTCACAGTGAATATTGTGCTTCTTTCCTCCTTTTGGGTTGTGGTCAGTATTTGCTATTTGACCGCTTTATTTGACAACAGGCTCTTAAGTCTTGGAGTGTCTCCTGAACACCGGTTGTCTCGTTTAGGTGTAAACAGATTCCTGTTTACACCTAAACGTGAAAAAGTCGGTCTGTATGTTTTTCACAAAGACGGCATGTAACTCACCTGAGCCGGATGTCTATGTCTCTGGTGAGAGGCTCCAGATAGTGCCTGAATATAAATACCTAGGTATTTACCTTGACTCAAACCTTTCTTTTAAGAAGCAGGTAAAAAACGTGGCAAAAGTTGTCAGATTTCATTTGTTTAATTTCAAGTACATAAGAAACAATCTAACCATAGATACTGCAAAGCTGTACTTTAATGCAATGATCATTCCATATTTGACCTATTGCCTAACCAGCTGGGCTCAAGCCACCAGCACAACTCTAAAATCAATTCAAATCCTTCATAAGCAGGCTCTTAAAATACTTGATAAAAAGCCCAGGAGTTATCACCACTGTGCAATTCTAAGTAAACACAATCTCCTGAGCTGGGATAACATCACTAAATTCTCCTATATGTGTCTTGTTTTTAAAGTTCTTCATGATATGGCTCCTCCCCCACTTGGTGAATTTATCAAACGAAACACGCAGAGTGGTAGACAAACTAGATCTGTGGAGAGAGGTGACTGTATCATCCCCTTTAGGAAAAGTTCCTTTAGCCAGTCTGCACTCTCAGTAAAAGCAGGACACCTCTGGAATGTTCTGCCTCAGCATATCCGCACTAGCAGAACATATCCCTCTTTTAAACACGGCCTGAAGAACTGGCTTATTAGCAATCAGGTGTGTGAGCATGAGTCGTGACTCCCTCCTCAATGATTGTGTGTACAAAATGTGTGTATGTTTATTGATCTTTATGATGTTTTTATGATTTTATGATTTTATGATGAGGCCTATTTATATATTTGATCGTAACCTGTGTGTTTATTGCTTTTTAAGATGTTTTTGTTATAACCATTTCTTTCCTTTAGTGATGGCTTGTTATATCCGGCCACAGGGACTATGGTTGAAATTTAGCTTTAGCTAAGACTGACACATTTACCCCTGGGTTGATTGATGTGTACGGTCCCTGTTCAAATAAATAAATGAAATGAAAAATGAAAATATGCAACAGTTCCCAAGCCTGCTGACTGGACCGTGCTGATAGCTGTGGTCGTGTCCATCGGCGGTTTCGCTCTGCTGGTTTTGCTCATCATCGGAATCATCTTCTGCTGCAAGCGCAGGGAAGAAAAGCGTAAGGCCCTCATTAAATCAGTCTAACTTACACCGTGTCGTATGTCCAAATTCACAAATGCAAAATCAAATCGCATGTAGTCCTCAGCAAAAAGTTCTGTACTTCTCATTCACATGGACTAATTCGCCACCTTAAAATCCTCCCCAGAAACCAACTACCAGGATGAAATGAGGTAGGAGTCCACCAGATATTCAACCTTTCTTTACCCGACTTGACAGCATGTGCTTCTACATGTTTCCATGCAAAACCCTCTGTTTGTTTGTGGCAGAAGAGCGAGGACGCAGAGCCAGATGAGCGGTGGCAATGCAGCTGGACAGAGACAGGGTCAAGAGAACGCAGGATACGCGGCGGAGGATCAAATAAGTGAGACATGTTCATACACATGTACAAACACGCACAAGCTTCAAATGAAAATCTTTAACAAATGGGCACTCTATCACCATATGCTACCATGCAGCCGGTATCTGGTATGTGGCACAATAAAGTCACAGCTCCTCTCCCTTCTCTCGTCTCGTTCACAGGTGTCGCTCCCAGCAAACTCACTGACAGCGGCTTTTCTCAGGCAAGCACCTCCGGAGTTCATGAGGTAACTTTATTCAGTGGCAGTATAACATGTTATTCAATGGACCCTGTTAGGTCTTTTTTTTTATGCTAATTGCTAATTCCACCTCTTAGTTGGCCATTGGTGGTAAAATTATAGCATACATATATTAAGGTTTAAATTAGATTAAGTCTGGGTTGCACCAACATGGATTAAATTAATCCTGGTTTAGAGTTAATCTAGGGTTAGTAAATCTAGGTTTAAACTGGTTTATAATTAATCCGAGATGTGTTGCACATCTTAATTTTAACCCTGGATTAGTTAAACAAGGGTTAAAACAGGTTTATGTTGCCATGGAAACATTCCGTTACTGATATCGTTAGTTACTGCTGTAATCCTGTAATTTCCCCACTGCGGGACTAATAAAGGATTATTTTATCTTATCTTACCGTTTATAGCTACCACTACAGCAGCTATAGCTAATAAACTCCGTCACTCTAGCTAGCTATCATGGCACGTCAAAGAGGGTCAAACTTTTCAACATTTGAAAAGATGTTGCTGACCGAGTTAATGGAGGAGTTTAACTCCAGCTACTAGGAGCTGGAGAAGTGGAGGCACAGCAACATTCCTCTCACTTCCATGCTTGATTGCTGGTCCAACCTTCCCATTGAGGTATATGACAGACTCCTTTGTGAATCTATACCGCTGTGAAAACTCGCTGTTGTCATAAAATTCAATCGGGTTTAACCTATCTCTAATTTTTCTGCGAGGAACTCTTTCCTCTAACCCCATCCAGCGAAGATATGCAGCCATGTTGTCAATAAAACAGAGATAAACCTTCTCCAGGGGTGGTTTAAATATAACTGCTAATCCAGGTTTAGTCTAGGTTTAAAATAACTGGTGCAACAGATTTGATTTTAATCTAGATTTAAATGGAGATTACCAAAGGGTTAGATTTACCCAGGATTAATTTTAAACTAAGGTTAAACTAGGTTTAAAGTTTGGTGCAACTGGATTAAAAGACAAACCTGGTTTAAACCTAGTTTAAGAGTTAATCCTTGTTGGTGCAACCCAGCCTAAGTCATCTTAAAATCTTTATGCTTTGCTTTTTTAGTTATTAACTATCTGACGCGAGTGGCACAAACACAGTGCTATCAGAGGTATCAGGGGGAGGGGGTTGCAGTTAAAAGCAGGATCCAAGTAAAAATATTGATAATGCTGGGAAAGGAATTTTGAAAACTGAAATACAGGTTTTAATCTCCTTCCCTGCCTTAGTCATTTTCACTCAGTACCTACATTGGTGTCATTTGGGATGCCTCTCTCAATGCTTTGAGCTAAATGCTAAAGTCAGCATGCTAACATGCCGACTTTTAGCAGAAATCATAATTCCCATGTCCAACATCTTACTTTAGTGCGTTAGCATGGTAACATTGAACACACACAACTGAGACAGACATTGTGACAGTTTGTGACTCATCCATTTTTGGGGATTTTTGAGATATTTCACATGAGAAGTGAAAAAAAAAATCTACGATGTTGGCTACACTGCCCCACACTGCATACATTATTCTCAATAAATAGAGTTTTGGGAGAAACACTCAAAAGTGATCCTTCCTCTATGCTGTATGCTTCTGTAGGAAACGGGAGAGGTGGTGATCTATATAGATAGCTTAACATGGCACTTATAAATGAAAAAATTACCAGCCATGTGCATTTATTATCTTTAATTATAAAGATGCTAATCATTTTAAGTGGCATTCATCAGCCATGGCACAGTACATATGGATAATTCATTGTTGATTCAACTAATTTTGGTGATGAATGAGGTACCTCATAAACAAATCACTACATTATTCAAATCCACAATTACAGCCTAGTAATTCCAAAGTGATTGCCTTTCAAGTGGAGCAATATAGTTGTACAGTTTATGAGTTCGATAAACTTTGATTTGAAATCGCAAGGAGGAAAAAGATATATGAATCTGCACAGTTTTAACTGCAAGTCTTTGCTATCTTTGGGTGGCAAATTAGATGCATTACTAATGTCAAATGTGTGTTGCTTTTGATTTATTAGGTGGCCGGGAACACTAACCAGGCAGGAAATGTCTACAGTCGTTCCCCCATCCCTGTGGGTGAACCAGGCGTCAGGAAACACAGACATGTCACCATTGTGTAAGGACAGGAAGAGGACCACAACTTTTAGAGGTTTTGGTAACAGACTTGAACAGCACCTTGAAGCTTCGCTGGTTTTGGTCTCCAAACATTGGAGAAAGATGGGAAGAAGGACTGAATCCGCCCAGACTAAAAGCCATTGGCAGAGGCAGGACATTTTAATTCAGTGCACTGCCTGTATAGAGCTGTATGTGCAGAATGTAAACTTTATGTATTGTAGGACATGTATTTCTCCTCAGTAGCAGCATCATCACAGACCAGAGGAGGGCTGCTAACACTTAAACCAGTGGTTCTCAACCTTTTTTCAGTGATACCCCTGTTAAATATTTTTTTAGCTGAGTACCCCCTGACCAGTGCAAAGCATTTTTGGTTGAAAAAAAAAATGTAATACACAGCGCCGTGCCATCAATTTATGATAGAATATAGAATATGTACAATTCAGTTTATGAATTTACACTTATATTTGATTGAATATTTATTAAATAACTATTTTTAAAGGATTTTTTAATGGATACTCATTTTAAATATATATTTGTTTTAATCTCACGTACCCCATTTGAGAACCACAAACTTAAACAACTGGAGCAGTGATTGAGGTTGTACCAGCACTACCGGTTTTGGTTGTTCTCAGGTGGTTGACTTAACGGGACAGAACCATATTTTTGTTGCATTGCTATTGCAGTTTATATTAAGCCATATATTTGTATTTATGAGTTATGTCATTCAAATCACATGTTCAAAGGGACCATTATAATCCTACTTTGTTCTCCCGCATCTTTAAGTGTCTTAAAATGTAATCCTCCCTAAATGTAATGCTTCTCTGCTCGGTGGCCTATTTTTAAGACGTGAAGAAATAATGAATTAACCAATAAAACCCATACAGTGTTTGAAATAGTCACCATGATGAACGATTCACATGTATGAATTGTTAACACGTCTTACATTTTTTTTGTAATTTATTAACGTCATGGTGTTGGGTTGTTTCCCGTTTTAAGCCTTATTTATGGTTCTCCGTCAGGTCGACGGCGTAGGTACGCCGTCGACCTGACGGAGAACCATAAATAAGCCTTTACTTTGAAGTCTGTGTCTCTTGTGTCCTCTGTGTCCCCGCACTTCCTGCCCCTGTGATTGTCTGCCTTGTCCCTGATTGTTTCCTGCTGTGTCCAATCACCTGCACTCTTCCCCTTGTATTTAAACCCTGTTTGTCTCAGTGTTGGTTCGTACTGTGTGTTTGCCTTGTTAGCCTGTGTGCGCCTTGTGTATTATTGAGAGTAAGTCTGTCTACCTCTCCGTTTCAATCCAGTGTTTTTTCTGTTTCACCTTGTCATTTTTTGATCCTTTTTTTTTTTAAGCCTTGTCTTCCCTTTTTTGTTAAAATACATGTACCGTTGCCTGGCACTTGGGTCCTATTTTTGCTACCACGACGTAACAATTAAAGGTGCTCAATATGGAATTCAGAGCGTATCTATTGTCTCATGCAGCTCTCGATATAGTGACGGCTGAGCCGCAGGCTAGAAGCTAACAGTGATAGATGGTAAATGGACTTTTAGTTGTATAACAGTTTTTGGGGTTTCCGGGGATCGAAGGACGACCCTGCTCTACCACTGACCCAGTCACCCTACACTGTAAAAAGATAACTGTAGAATGTACAGTAACGTGCTGGCAGTAATTAGCAAGCAAGTAGCTGTAGTAAATTTCACAGTATGCTTACTGTAAAATGAATCATAGTACCTGTTTGTAGTCATTTTTACAGTAATAATCCCAGTGCCATCATTGTTATTACAGTAGTTATTTGCTGTACAGTATACAGCTGTTTAAATCCTCATTTTACATAAAATGACCTAAATGAATAACAGAAAATAATTACATACATGCAGTTTTTTTCAACAAGTCATTTAAATACACATTTTACATTTAGTTTTTAGTTTGTAAAAAAAGAAAAGGTTTTGTAAACAACATTTTTTATGGTATTCTTGAACATACAATATTTTAAATGGTCCTATTTCTTCAAGTTACTATGACAATTTAAACATATTTTAAAGTGATTTGATAGTAAACAGTAAAATTCAAGCACTGGAAGCAATATAATATTCAGGTAAAGCGGGAAATGTATAAAAACTATTTGAACTGAAAAAAGTACAATTTCTAACAATAAAATGTCCATAACTGACTTTATTGTTACTGTATTGAACTGGAATCCTCTCCCTGGGCAGGAGTCCTCTTCCCTCCAGTGGAAGGACAGAGAGACATTGGTTACCGATTCCCATTAGAAATACCACAATATGTTTCTACTACTGACAATGTCAGCCTATGTTGTGTTTTGTCTGGTACTGGGATCTTACCAACATGATGAGCCTTGGAGTGCTCTGCAGGGACACTTGGGCCTCAACATCAGCCTGGTGGAGGTTTCCTCAAAATAAACAGACAATAGTACCGTATTTATAAGGAGAGACATGAAAGAAACCCTTACTTTGATGTTCCCGGTGTATTTAGGGGGAAAGTGAGAAGATAAACATTGTTTAGTCTGGAAGGTGTGGTTCACGTCGGGCGATGGACACATGAAGCAGGACAGAGATGGTTCCCATAACAAACACCTGCTTTTTTGTTTGAAGTTTGAAATGTGTACAACATGTGAACTGCGAACAAGTGTGTGCGTGTGTGTGTGTGAGAGAGAGGGGTGTTGGGGAATGTGATCAGCAATGTTATATGTTCAAATGCCTAGTGTGGAGGATATCATAAGGTCTTGAGGCAATCAGATGTAAAACACAATATTTGTGATTGATTAAAGTTGTAAATCGGTCAGATTAGACCCGAACACGACAGCAGGGTTAAGCTAGCAGCAATGTATCAACAACGTTATACCAGCTATTGCAGTCTGCCCTGCCATGTAGCGTTAGCTCAGAAAACACACGCATGTTGTGTGTGTAAAAGTCTGACCTGGTGTGGCGTTCTGGTTCACTCACAACGTTCTGGTTCACCTTCAGTGGTGCTCGGTAACGTTACTCGTGCCACGTTGTGCCGCACGGTAGCTAGCAAGAGAGAAAAGAGTCAAAACTTCTCCAAACGGCGCTAGCCTTAGCTAAACTAGCGCACCAACACACACACATACACGGCGACGGCGTCACACGATTCCAATTCATTTACAAGTTACACTAAACTTCTGCCATTTATCAACTCTATGAAGCCAAATGATTTATTTCACAATTTAATGAGAAAATACTATATTTTGGCAATATTAGTAACACTACGTTAGCTTACTGGTGCAGGAAAGTGTCTCTACTTCCCACTTAAAGTCACGTAGCGTTACACGGTAACTTTACTTAGGTTTTGACTTGGATGTTATTTTCAGATTTTCTTTCTATTTTTTAACCTGATTTACTTGATTATTTTATTCTTTGGGAAAATATTGAAATAACACCAGAACAACTGGAACTCAAAGACTGATGCAGTTGGTGATGGAGGGTCGAAGAGGTTGGGAATCACTGATCCAAAGCGTATCTATCATGGAAATGCATTCTGTTCTCTTCTGTCGAATGGCAGTCAGTTTCAGTCTGACCAGTCAGCATGGTTTTTGCGCTGCTGAGCCAGCTGAACCCCAAAGACCTTTACTTGGCCAGGACACAAATTACTGGACTTGTTGGCCAAGATGCACCGGCAGGGAGCAAGCTCACCCGAGTTGAGCTTTGGGATCAGATGCAAGCCAGCGATGGCATCTCTTGCAGTGGATCAATTAGATGATGATGTTCACTGTGCAGTGGCAGAGTTCTGCATTATCAGGCCAGTTAATGAGGTGTTTAATTAAATTGGTTGATCGGTGATTGGATTTAATGTTATCTTTTTATCAAATAGTCTTGAGTGGAAATCTTGAAGGCCTCTTGGTTATAAGTTTGCTTCCGCCACTACACAGCAGCCTCGAGGCTTGAGTCAGCAGATTCCCTGGGTTCCTGGAAAGGTTCCTACACTGGAAAGGTGTCATCCCCAGGTGTCCATTTGTCCAAGGCTCACTGAGGGACATGGACACATCTATTGTTGGTGATCCAACAATGGTGCTTGGAAAGGTCATTCATTCAATGGAATCAGCTTAATTTAAATAGGATTTTATTCACGAGAAGTTAACCAATTGTGTAAGGATGACTACATAAAAAAACAGACAGAAATAGTTTCATAGGCTTAAAATGCTTGTAGTTTATTAAATAGATTGTTTTAGATTAGTATACCCTTGATTTACTTAAACCTGCATTATCACTTTCTTTAGCCACAGTCTGGAAAACATTGACATATTATCACTTGTTAAGATTACTGGCTAACTTGTTAGCAAGCACATGGTTACTTTAAAGATACAGAGCAACTATGTATTTTGAGTTATGTTTCTGGTCTCCTGGTGAATGTAAGTGCAAGATTTACTCTCTTTTTGCCTCCACCAACTACAGAGAAAAAAAGTTTAGTTTAGTTTAGTTTATTTTAGAAAACAGCGTCCTGCTGCATCTAGCAACAGTGAACCGGACTTGGATGAGTGGCAGAAAAAGGATGGATCCAGGACCTTACTATCACTCAGTGTACAGCATGCAGACATGACCACTGTAAGCATAATGTCACTTTTGCGTCTCCGTGTCTGAACAAATGATGGGAGTAATGCACATTAGAGTGCTGCTGTGTCAGCCTGACATGCTGAGGATGTTTGTCTTCACTGGCAGTGAGGCTCTTCTCTTACCAAGTCAAAGAAACCAATTACCTGCTCTGTTTATGTGTCTATGTTACAAACAGGATAAATGGCATTAATATGAAAGATCCTTTTACATCATATTATCTCTACTGAGAAACTAACATTGTTTGAAATGACACTCCATAATGACTTTTTTTGCCGTGTTGATGTTACTATTATACAGCACTATAATGTGATCATGCTTTGAGCAGAAAAGCTCTCCTAATGAAACAACTAATAAAATGAATGAATAGAGCTGTAGTAATGACTATTGATAAGCCATATATCGTGTGGCTTGTCAAGTCATGCTGGCTTTCAGGGCCCTTCCCTAAGCACTTTTATCATTACATGAGGAATGTCTGGCAAATGAATCTCCCAAATCAGCCCTCGATCACCAAACTGCTCTGTGCAGGGAGCCGGGATGACACGCATGCCTCCTGCTGGCATGAGCCACAGTCTGTCCTGTCAGATCATAATGCAAAGGAAAAGTGCTGTAGGTTGACCAGTATATTATACGGAATTATCATATTGGCTTGTCTGTATAAAAAGCAGCAGTTGCACCTATAAAACGTATGTTGTTCCTTATGCATGTTTGGTTATTAACCTATTTATAAGTAGTTAAGGTTTTATCTCAGTCATAAATGACACTGAACTGCAATGATTTCAAGGAAAAAGGGCAAAAAAAATCAAGGTTGGTTGATGATGGTTGCTATAGAGATGTTTCTTCTTTCTTCGTCTGCTCTCAGGGAGCAGGAAGTAAAGGGCAGCATTGACAAAATGTTAACAATAGTCATCACCACACACTTTACATAGAAATGAAGAGTGGAGATGATATATAATCAGGATTGAGTGGCTGAGGTCAGCACAGATAAAAAAAAGAACAATGGGATACATTGTTTGAGTGATAGTCATAAAAAAATCTGTTCTTTTAATACAATTTTGTATTTCTTCTTTGAAGGTGGAATTGACTGTATCATGCTGTGAAGTTATGCTGACTTTATCGCATTAGCAATGCAGATGGGACTGATTTAGACCTCACACAGTGGGATGCACTCATCAAAACTGTCATAAAAAAGCCCCCCCTTTTTCTAAGACGCTTCTTCAGAGAAGCAATACCAAAAATAGCAGGTCTTAAGGTAGCAGCGATTATCTAAAAATGCCTCAGCAACATTATAAGAGCCAGAGGGAAGCTGGGTGACAGACAGAGAGGTGGGGGTACTTGCCATGCACCTAGTAATGAATAACCCTGCAACTTGGCGTGCAGAAAGCTGCAGCACAGCTGAGTGCTCACTTTGTCAGATTGTCAATATGTCTTCAGTACACGGAGGCAGGCGCTTTAGAGTTTAGAAAGAGTTTGCAGATTTGATCCCAGCAGAAGCCGACATGTTCATCAACGGCATGTTCTACCACTGCCTGCACCCGGATCGCTCCACAACAGCAACTGGGATTATGATTCAAAGTCTGTAACACAATGCGTCTTCACAGAGACTGGGAGGTCCTGTTTCTTTGCACTAATGGCTCAAAAATGAATGTGATAATGAATGCCGGTGCTAAACTATGGCACCGTAATGACCCCTCGCTGACTCAAAAATAGATGTTCTTTAGTGGCCTGTCTACGGGCCGGAGCCCTGACTCATGACAGTAGATTCTTGTCAGCCGTGTTTGCATCATTATTTTACATTCTTATCTACCGCAGCTCTTTTAATGACCTCTTCATCGACGTGCTGCAAATAAAAACATGTCCGAGCCGTGATTGCTTCTGATTCTTGCCAGCAGCAATAATGACTCACTAATATGCACACGGTCCTATGTGTGTCTTTACAATAATTGTATTCACGATGCAGCAAAAAATAGATATCTCCCTTGTTCCAGACCCACAACTCAGGTTTTTTTTCCATTTTGTGTTACAGTTTAATCATCAGGCTAAAAACATGGAAGGGATTACAACAGGAATATATTCTGTTAATGCGTATTAATTATTGGATGCCTGGTGTAGCCTCCGGAAGAATTCAGTTCAACAACTTCTCTCGTTCTCTAAATTTATTTACTAAGTGATCACACGTAAAGTAATAGGCGCTCCAGTTGCAAAAGCAGGGAGTCGTCCAGTCAACACGCAGGTTGACCGTCCAAAAACACCCCGAACAGCCGGAAGTTCGGCTCTTTAATACACGGTTTTCCGTCATGAACATCTAACATTTCTATTGGCTCTAACCTTTCTAAGAGGAGGAGAATCGCGTCCTCATCTTTTCTCACAAGACTGGAACGTGCAACGACCAGTCTGCTTCCCTAATGTCAATATACTGATAAACAGTTGTGGGTGTTGAAGTGCGCAGGCGTGTGACTAACTTCCCTTGAGAACTGGACATTTCATAGACACAACCAACTCCAGCTGCATAGCTGTGTTATACTGACCTCGCTAACCTTTAATAGACATGAAGAGTAAGGCAGAATATAAGGATTTATATTATCAATTCCCAGAAACAATTCTTGGTCAGTTAACTATTTTATCTTTTGTTGCGACCTAGAAATACTAGGATTATGCACCTGCATGTATGTGATGAGCCTGTTCTCACTCCCAGTCAGTGGGCCTAGCTTCAAACGATGACGCTCTACATGGCCGTAGGGCGGGAGTAAAGGCAGAAGTTAGGCCACATCGTACAAAGACAACGTTCACATAGGGAGGAGATCAGGGTTGATAGATGGGTAAAGAAACACAGGATTAACCTCCACGAGACCGCTGTTGGTGTCCAGTGTGAACCCAAACCTCAACGTTGAGAAACTACGTTAACAAAGGTACTTATTTTAACCCAATCCATAGTTTTCCTAAATCTTACCAAGTTGTTTCCCGTGAACACAGAAGTTGATGTTGAAAAGTCAGAGTATGTGTGTATTGATTGCAAAACTGAAGCTATAGTGGGGAACTCAGCGTCGTAGTTTGAAGCGTGAGCTTATGACCAAGCTGCCGTATTTGATGACAGACAAAAATTATGCTGTGAGAGCCGCGAGAGTCAACCGTAACACTTGTTTTGTCAAGTGTCTTTGAGTACCACGAAAAGCGCTATATAAATTAAATGTATTATTATTATTATTATTAAAGGGGCAGGCCGGGAAAAACCAAAACAGTGTCCTGAAAGACACCAAAAACTAAACTAAAGAGAAGCCGGTGATGATTATCTGTGTGTTT
Organism: Myoxocephalus aenaeus; assembly: GCA_038501785.1. Classification (NCBI taxonomy): domain Eukaryota; kingdom Metazoa; phylum Chordata; class Actinopteri; order Perciformes; family Cottidae; genus Myoxocephalus; species Myoxocephalus aenaeus. Next base: position 2,457,391 of record JBAMJR010000175.1, on the reverse strand, counting down.
GTCAGTACAAGCAACATCTTTCACATAATTGTATCTACTGTTATTAAAAATATACTGTTATAAAAAAAAAAAGGATTTTAAAAGTGTTATGTCTCCTGACTTCTCCTCTTGTAAGAGATCTCTCTCTCTCTCTCTCTCTCTCTCTCTCTCTCTCTCTCTCTCTCTCTCTCTCTGTGTGCTTCAGGTCTGCCACGCCCCTCCCTCAGTGCCTGATCACCCACACCTGAATCTCATTCAGCAATCAGTGGAGATCTAGGCTCTGTTAATCCTTAATCCTTTGTTTTAGTGACTTTATTAAGTGTCGCCATGTCGAGGTTCTCTGTTATTTTATTGTATACTTCTTCTAGTCCCTTGTTCCTGTCTCTCTGGGGATTAATATTCTCTTTTTGCTTGATTCAGAGAATAATGGTTTCATTCTCTAGTTAGGTGGGTTCTTTTGTTTGTTCTTTGTGCCTTGGAGACCCCGACGCCTTGTTTAGTATTTTTCTTTTATTAATGTTGTTCCTTGTGTTAGAGTTGTAACAAGCAGCTTTAAATATCCTGTGATGAACTGAATCATAAACAAAATAGACCTCCTTTATCCCAGTGCAATCCAACGGTGCTTAGCAGGCAGTCAGAACCGGTTGGCAGTGCAACACAATCTGCTGAAGGCCGCTGAAACGTTGTGCGGTGACTGTGGTCGCCCGTCCAGGGATGCTGGAGCTTCTCTTCTCTTAAGCGCTACACAAAAAGCCCCCTGAGCTGCTTGGAGTGGAATCATTTCTACTAGAATGGAAAGCGTCAGTCATCTCACATGCTTTCGACGAGCAATAGCTTCAAAGACTTAAAAACTCAAATAATATTCAGACTTTTTTGTTGTTGTTGCGGTGGGAGCTGAGTATGCTTTGAATGCACGCCCTGCATTTCTTCTCCACACGGTCGTCATTCTCCCACTTTACATACATTTCTCGAGAATAATACGAGGGATTATCTGAATGAGATGGATCATAGGGGGGGAAAAAACTGATAAATAGGCACAACTTATTTATGAAATAATGATGTGAAGTGATGAAGACCGAAGCTTTAATTCAAGTAGCTGATGAGATTCCGTGTCTACGGGCAATCCAAACGAATCGATGCTCGGAGTGGCTGGTGATCGATTAGGCCCCGAACACGCATCCTGAGGGACACCGGCTCTGTTGGATCTCCAAACGGCCGAGTGCTCTGATTAAAATGTGACTTAGCGTGTGCCAAACTCGGCCTGATTAATCACTGTCATCACACACACACACACACACACACACACACACACACACACACACACACACACAGGCGTGTCCTCCGCCAAATTGCTGAAAGCATTTAAAGAGAACTGCATTGAGGGACAAAATATGTGAGCACAAAAAACCACAAAGACTTTTGTGTGTGTGTAGCCCCGGTCATGAACTGCTATAGAACTCTAACATGGTCTATAAAATATAAAAAACGTGTAAAAGAGCATATACTGTCGGATGTGTTCTTCCATCACGATAAATAGTGTCGTTTATTCTGTGACCGCTCAGCATTTTTACTCTCAGGAGAGTAGATAGTCCTCTTCGGAGCTCTTTAATTGGATTTGCTGATAACAATAATAATAAAAAGATAATACAGCAGCCGCCATATGGTTTAATGTAGAAAAAGAGAAGAAAACCAGCCTCTTGAGATACTTACACTCTTTGTTCCCAAAAGTTCTTCTTTGCAAAAGAGCTCAGACATTCCTGATGCTCGGGGTCGTTGATGGGAGAACCAATCTACTCCAAAGTGGCAGCTCTCTCTTTGCATTTTAATGTACTCATTTCCGCTCCACCTCCACAAGCCTCCCAGGACTCGCTGCCGCAGAGCGTCCCCGTCATCCTCATCATCATCATGCTGCTACCGTCACCATCGCTTCCATAAACCCTGCTGGGTTAAATGCCACCCTGGGTACCTGATGAGGATGATGCGCTGTGTTTTCCTTCCTCCTCGGGTCAGCGTCTCCCACGTGCCTCCTGACGGACACCTGCCCAGATGACATGCCACTTCCTTTCAAACGGGCCACTGAGCTTCGGCCCGGTAAAGCGCCACGGCAACGGTTGTCATGCACAGCATCCCTCCCGTCTCTTATGGAATCCTGCAGCTTCCTCACATCTCGGTGGCCTCCTTCACGACAACGCCCGTCTCTCACGTGTGGTGGACATGCTTCCTTCCTCTTGACTTTACTGTGTGTCACATCAAAGAGTTATTGTGTGGTTCATGTTTACTCTATATTGAATTTAGATCGATTACAATCGCTGTTCCACAAATCCTAAATGCACCCATGTGATTCACAGGTCTAAAACATCCAAAGAAGTCCAATGAGGATGATTCCATTTATAAACATGGAGTCAGTCCGTGTGGGGGTGTCTGCATGCAGATGTCCAGCAACACACCCTCTGACTCACGTTGTAGAGGAGGTTAAGTGGAAAAACAAAAGATAGCCACAGGCGGTGGTGGTCCACCAGAATGCTTTATTCAGTGGACTCTTGTTTGGATATTTAACACATGTGCAGACTGCACAATTTCACACCCAGTGGTCAATTTGGTCGGATTAATGTCTTCCTTACTCAACGGTGGATGTGTGTTCAGTATTTCACCACCAATCTACTGCCAACAAGCACGAGAGAGAGAGAGAGAGAGAGAGAGAGAGAGAGAGAGAGAGAGAGAGACCCACGTGCCCATTGGTTTTCATGGAGACGCGGATGAGGAGAGCGGCGCGCGCGGGCTATAAAAGCAGAGCGCGCGAGCGGAGCGGCTCGAGAGGACTGTAGTTGTATAGCTTCCTTCAGCCAGCTGGAAGGTGCGCATCACGGATCACCGGGAAACCACGCAGAAACCACGCAGAAACCACGCAGAGAACACGCGCAGCCATGAGTGAGGTAGGTGGTCCGTCTCGCGGTAACTGCTGTTCCAGGCACCTGTAAGTTCAACAGCAGCGGGTGACATGTGATGCGCGCGTTGGGCTGGTGGAGGAATCCTCCTCTGATTTGATTAAACTAACTGAACTTTTCAAAGATTGATCTTTTGATTCCTGCGCATGCTGCATTTCACCGTGACGCGTATTGCATGGGTGCATTTGGAGTAACAGTTTATTTATTAATATTGTTTTCCCTGCACTTGTGCCATCGGACTCAAACTAAATCCAACCTGGCAGTTAACAATGAATCCCTCTGTTAATCACGACTGATGTGCAGTGCCCTCCTGCTGACTGGCCGACAATAAATGAAGCAGGCAGCAGGTGTGAGAGATGATTGTCAACTCTGAAACTTCAGATGACAGTCAGGGCAGGGCGCGTGGCGTGCACGAGACTATAGATATATATATACTGTACGTCCATGTGGGTTACTGTGTGACATTTCAAACTAAAGCTCAGCCCAGCATGAGTACATGCCAGATGAAGCAGAGGCAGTATTGACCTACACGGTTAGTGCATGCACCATTTCATTGGGGGCCGAGCCATGTGGGGATCAGCAAGGACCCCCAGCCAGAGTATTCTCCTAAAGATGATTTACTGGTGCACTGAATTATTCAAGGCTTGCCGCTAACCCAGAGAAATAAAACGTTCTCCAATAAGATCCCATCATGAGTCCATCATGAGTTCGTTCACCCCGAAGGAGCTAGTAGTCCTCTTGGAATCTGGATCCTGCTGGATGGGGCGCAGTCCTGGTGTGTCGCTCCTGTTGGGAGCCTCATTATGTAGAACTCTAGTAGCACTTTGATGTCTCTTATTGATAGCACTTTTGTAATTTTCTGTAATTTTTGTAATTTAACTCTATTGAAGAAACTGTACTTTAGTGATTATTGATTATTGATTCTTGTTGTTCTGAGTTTGTACTCATGATTGAATGCACTATTGTAAGTCGCTTTGGATAAAAGCGTCAGCTAAATGACATGTAATGTAATGTAATGTAATGTAGAAAACTGCAGAGACATTCCTCAATAATATGTGTGTGTGTGTGTGTGTGTGTGTGTGTGTGTGTGTGTGTGTGTGTGTGTGTGTGTGTACACTGAACAACAGCTGCCACTTCAGTCCTTATGAATCTTTTAGCGCGGACTTGCAATGTCTTTTTGTACACTGTCTCTCTCTCTCTCTCTCACACACACACACACACACACACACACACACACTCACAACTTGTACGGAGTGAAGTCTTATAAATAAGACATTACACATGAGAAAAACAAAACTGGGTTGCATCTCACGTCCGTGATGGATTCATGTGCCTATAAGGAGCTGAGGCCCGAGACAAGTGTACGTTGCTCTGAATGAATAATGAAATACAAATCGATGGCGGGCTCCATCTACCTCCACTGCTCTGCCTTACCTTAACTCCGCTCAGACTCCCACAGAGCAGCAGAGGGGAATGCACATTTCCATTGAATCATAAAGATGTCCAGATTGGAGCATTTGTCTCAACAAAGGGAGAAATCGTGCTCACTTGCCGCTCACCGCCTGCCTTTCAAATCCCGTGTCTGACTCTGGCTCTTTGTAGCAGCTTGTTGCTCCAGGGACGCTTTGAGAGTATCATCTCAGGCGAGTGCAGGCGGTGTTTTATTAATAATCACTTTTTATAAAAAGCCATGTTTCACAGTAACTATTACAGCAATCCACTCAAACCAAACTGCTTCACAACCCAAATATATAGAGAGAAAAAGACAGACACACAATATCTAGAGTTGCTGCTGCACAAATCAATATAATCGGCCAATGTATTGCGCGAGGATAATGGGGCCGTCTCTGGTTGGTATTCATCTTCAGCCGTGTCCATGAACATCCAGCAGTTTGAGGTTCCTGTGGCGACGGGAGCTTAGATGGGTGGACTGTCGCCATAGTGATGAACAATTCATCGCTCCCCCGGCTGCACTCGCAAATTATGACAACACGGAGGCCGGCGCTCACAACGCTTTGGAGTCTCACCGCATGTTAGTATTTGTGTGGCCATCTCTCACAACCCACCCGCCTGCCGCTCTGCAGCAGAGCATCGCTCATCGTCGTGACATCATCGCGACGTCGGATTTGGAGATATTGTGCCGTTTCGATTTTATGTAACGAAACAAGCATCTTCTCAACCCATCTGATGTGAATATTCACGCTGTCATTAGTGCCTGCTGTGTACTGTTTGGCTCACGTGATCATCTGGAGACTCCCTCCCTCCCCGCTCTGCTCGGGCCTCAGGTTGTTCAACAAAACTTTAATTAGATGGCACTCGGTGGAGAGGCTCCAGCCAGATGCCAAGCGATTGCCAAGATATGTCAGTTCCACTTTTCAGATGTTCAGCAGATGGCAATGATCTCCTCCGTAGCCCATTACAGGTTAGCTACACGCCCAAAACCAAATCTGTAGACGTTTCTGAACCAGGTGATGACCTGGTGCAGAAACGTCTACAATCTACGGATGCACAATGGAAGAATATTTTCCGGCGACTGGGTTGTTAGTCATCTGTGTAAATCTGCTTGAAAACGCAATTATGAAGGAGGCCTGCTTTAAAACCTGTCCTTCAATCAATGCGTCAGCATTTAAGTGGTCCTCTCGCTGTGTTCACCCACCACGCACTGTAATTACAGTGAGAGCGGTGGCTATGGTGACGGCTTGGCAAAGCCATTTGTTTCATCAACCAAAGTGGACTAGAGCCTTTTTTTTTTATCAAATCAAGGAGAGAGTGTTTAAAGTTGCTGATCAATGTAAAAAAGGACAGCATGCTGAGATGGGGAAAAGTAATCAGGGATGGCTTTCCTTAAAACTTATTTTTCGCTGACTGAAGACTGACAGAATGATTGCAATCGTCCCAAAGCGGTGATTAGATTAGAGAGAAAAGGCCCTTGGACTCCGGAGGGAAACGCTCTAATACCATTCGGAGCGCGCTGAATTTTAATGGGATCCTTTTCTCACTTACTGACCCGAAATGTAAACACACTTTTAAATCCGCAAATTCTCTGTGATTGGTTGCGAGGCTCGTAGACTTGACCCTAATCCCGCTTTAAACAATGAACACAGATTAAACATTGAAATAATCTGCAATCCATCTCAACGGTCAGCGGGCTTTGCGGAGAGAAAACGCCAAACATTGGCGAGTGAGGAGAGAAGAGTGAGCGGTCCACACGAGAGGACACCACAGCAGGGTACGCCTCAGTGAGCGCTATAGTAGTCTCACAAAGTCTCACAAAGACATTCATGTCACAGACTGCAGCAGCATATATATACCCTACATATCCATATGTGGCTGAGTGAGGATTACAACAATATATTTGTGAAGCTGTTCCAGGTTAAACCAGGAGGAAAGATGCCTCCTCCGCTGACCCAGTCTTCGTCTCCCCTTCTGTCTCCGCATGCTGTGGCTGCCTGCAACTGACACGAACAATAAAGTCACACTCAAGTGAGCCAGCTCATTGGAGCGCTCATCCCACGGAAACAACACATGACGCGGCGCACCTGAAAACCTCCTCCTCATTCTTTTTTTAAAATGAGTGTGGGCTTTCGAGCCATGCATTTTTTTTTTTTTGTCACTGGATCGGTTTGCCGCGCCTTCCAGTCGCATGTCATCTGTCCATCTGTGAGTGTTTTCTTGGACCTGGATCTGATCCCTGTCAACATCTGCAGATCGATTATAGTCGCTTTGGGCAGCAGAGCAGTAAACATTGTTGCTCATTCACCATTTTAATTAAGCCCTCCAGAGTGTTTTCAATTACTTTCTGACAGATAAAGAGAAGGAGAAGTCTGCAGTTTGATGTATGCTAGTGGGTGGGCCATGTGCCTAATGCATGCTAATGTTCTGTGGGGTAACCATGCTGCTATGCCATTAGTTTCACTTGAATAACTCCAGCTGGAAGGCAAACTGTACCTCCCTCATACGTAATGATGCTGTTGTACATATTTAGGGGATTGAAAAAAGTTTCTCCTCTCGTTGTTGAGATTTAAAAGGGGTATTTTACCCAAACTGCAAAAACAAATCTCACTAATACCTAGTGGTATGTATCATGCAGCTGTTCTTTTCCCTGTATATGTCTCTTAGATTTCTTCCTCTAACCAATAAAGTAAATGGAACTTTCTTTGTGACGCTCACAGCATTAAATGACAAAATAAATAATTAAATGGGAAGTCGGATAATTTTCTCATGAACTTCATGTCGCCCCCTGGTGGATAGTAGCAAGAATAAATGTTCTGCATTGGCTTCGCCTTGTCTAACACTTAAACAGCACAATTTGTAAAGGTAATAATAAACTCTATATGGCGTATAAGCATTAATACAATATCTAAACATTTGCCATTTTCCGGGCGAGAGAGAGTAATGGTAATGTTAACTTTATCAGTCACTTGATTCATTAGAAAAGTCACTCCTTTTTTTTCTTCCTCTCGAAAGCTGTCTTCAAGATTAATACTCCCAATTTAATTGAAGTCTAGGGTGTAACTGACTCACTTTAATTAGTGAATATGTCAGCGTCAGATAAAGATGAAAGTCGGACCAGCATTCATATTCTGACTTTTCTGTCTAAAACAAGAAGAGGACACTCTTATTATCCCACTGCAACATAAACATCCTCTTTCATGTCTTTTATTAGGAGGGGGGGGCGGGGGCATTTTACAACATTAAACCAACTTTCAGTTCATATATTTTCCTGAAGGGCTGGTAATTAATCTGAATTGGCTTTCATTATTTCTGTATTGAAGGACCTGCTTTGATGTGGACAGGTAATGAGTTGGGGACGGAAGAGGGTCTTGGACTCGTACAGGAGAAGAAGTCTTAGATCTGGAGTCCAGTGTTCATTAGGAAGTTTTGCCTGAGTGTCGGTGCAAAGCTTTGACAGCTGATACCGAGCTGGAGATTGTAGAGTTGCACTGATTAGTTGCACTGCTAGTTTCCTAAACTACGCGAGTGAGATCGTTAGAATGTAGTAAGTCAGTATTATTCAATAGTATCAATGTAATAACTTTGCATTAACAGAGGTCACACTGCACTGCTATACATTTTCTGGGTATATTTATGAAAAATTTTAGCATTTACTTTCATGTCTCGTAATTCATCTGCTCTCGTCATTTCAAGCTGTCCCCGAGAGAGGCTTGACTGTTGATTGGTTGGGATCTCGTGATGGACATTGAAATAATTAATATGTGTTTAAAAGCCTATTGTCGTGGAAAAAGTAATTCTATGTCTCGGGAGGAGAGTTCAAAGGTGTCAATCAGATCGGACAAACAAACAGAGTTCCTCTGGACAAGACAAAATGCCTCTGTCAATTTATTAAATGCTTGCAAGCAGGAAGAAATCCCAACAGCCAAGAATCGTCAATGTCTGTCAGGGTTTCCACAAAATCATCAATTCGACAGTCAGTTATATACTTTTTAAAAACGATCATCCCTTCCTTCCCATCTCATCTCTCATTGGTTCTCACTAGCTCAAACACGTGTTATACATTAACTGTGCGTACTTTGACCTGATCGAAACTATACGTTCAACCAATCCCCTGTCCCCACATACATCAAACCGTGCAGTTAGAAGAATGACTGTGCACTTCAGCGTTCTTATCAACTGGTCAGAATCAGAGTAGGCCCCTAAGCCTAACAACCCATGTTATCAGTCCCTCCATCTTTACTTATGTTACTCATTAATCTGAACATACATCAGTATTTAACCCACAGGTTTAACAGTGAATGATTCTTTAAAACTGACAGCATATGCATTTTTCCCATCACACTATCAGACGGCATGAAAAACAGTTTGTAACACAGACAGGATTTTACAAGTCTGGAAAGTTATTTAGGTTGGCAAGCGCGGATGATGTCACATTGGGTGACGGCAAAACATTTTTCTCCCAGAGCCACCCACCTGCGTTGGCACCATAGACCTCCTATAAAGTCTATGAACATAGTCTCCTTGACGTCCACCTTTCTGAAGAGCAGCTGTTAAGCTAAAAGTGGGCGGCTCCAGCCGGCGCCATCTTGGCACTGACAACACAGCCGAAGTCCCGCCTAATCCAGAAATTTGGTAAAGAGCGGAGGCAGGTCTGGGTGACATAGCAGAGTAGACAGTTAGCAGCCAGCAACCTGACGTGGCACCCACCTGTCACGCCAAATGGCCACACCCTTAATTATGGATAACTTTAAGCCTTAATATGAATTTAACGTGTTGTGTTATATAAAAATTCAACCCCATACAGTTGTCATTAGCTAAAGAGACCCAACCCGTTTTTTGTCGAGTGGCCATAGAGACAAATGAGCCGATCAGGAATCAAAAGCCGTGAGGTTGCAACTTCATTTTTATTTACTCTTTCTCCGTTAATTTGTCACACCAACGTCAGCCAGCCTCTACTGGTCTCCACATGTCTCTTTGCAAACAAATTGAGCCCCTTATATACACCCCCGGTGACTAATTACACCAGACCTACCATTGAGAGGTCAGTCTCTCTATAACAAAATAAGAGCACTAAATAATTACATGATTTTACCAACACCAAAAATATCCCTAGTAATTTACTCTCATTCATAACTCTTATAATAAAGTAAATTATAAATCCCTATAGTTTTATTTAACTAACACAGCAACACATATCTTCACTTCCCCCTACCCGCTTCCTCCAGTTGCTATTTCCCAGAACTATAATTGGATGCTCAGGCCCCCGGGGAAGTCTTTTGCCCGAACACCATGGGAAGAGGAAACAGGTAGAGGTAAGTTGTTGCACTAAATATATCCACACCAATGTTCTGCCACTTTACATTTATCACAATTTCAGTTCAAGCTATCACTCTTATCACCACTATACAATATCAGTGGTCTGGGTAACGGCGGCGTGTCGTTACAGTACCAAACTGTAAACGTGTTTATTTCGTATTTGGTTGGACATTTTATGGGAGTCTGAGGATTGACTCGCTTTTAGAGCCGGCCTCAAGTGGCTATTTGAGGAACTGCAGTTTTTGGCACTTATGTATTAGCTTCATTTTTCTGCATTTATGGGTGTCACCTCCTATGTGCCAGCACACTGGCTCCATTCAAAAGAAAACTGACAAAAAAAAAATAGGCAATAGACCCCTTTCCCATTACCAGTAGACAAGTATACATTTAAGATGTTCTTTTCTTCTGATGTGTTTCTTTTGGTGTCACCGACCTGGCGGGTAAACAGGGTTTGAAACAGTAGAAAGCAACATGGAGGCCAGTGAAACTGGTATGTTGGTTACTTCTGTTTTATATCTGTTACTTATTCGGTCTCTCTCCTAACGTGGTGCTGACTAATTTGGAACGATGTTTGAGTGCAGATTGGACGGAGACTGACAGGATGTGTGGATGAAATTAGCGCGTCCACCCGAGTGTCATCACTGCCGATTGGAGCTGGAGCTGATGAATACCTGTGACTAATGCAGAATCATTTATCACGGGAATGAATGCTTGTAACTTTTCCCACTAAAAACCATAGCCAGATGTGAGTGGGTGTTTCATTTTTTATTTTTTTTTGGGTCCAGTGCGAAAGGAGTCTTGTTTGAATAAGGGCTTTTGTTTCAAGAAATGTTTTAAATCACTTACAAAAAAGATTCTATTTTAAACTTGGTTGTGCCTGCGCTGAAAATATCTCACTGTGACGATGTTTCTTCAAGAGTGTGTTACATCATCAAAAGAAAGGCAACTTGTTGCTCATCTCCAAAAGCTGCCTCCAAAGCTCGGTCTTCACAGAAAAATCTGCGACAACGCGGCGTCTAGGGAACGTGATGTCGTCCAAACCTGGACTCAAGGATGAACTAGTTAGATTCTGGTGGTCAAAGGTTACTCTGACTTCACAACCATTTTTATTTTGTGCCATAACTCAAGAATTGATATGACAATTTCATGCAAAAGTCTATTCCATCAGACTTTTGGACTCAATGGGCAAACATTGATGTACAACTTGACTGGTTGGTGGATGCGTACAACCACAAGTCAGTCCATCACCCCTCCAGAGTGTCACTCTTCCATGTCTGCTGGTGGGGAAGCTGCTGAGGAGCTACAGGGATGCTGGGATGAGCTGTCTGTGACCTAGTTTCGCTGTCTCCTCGTTAAATTGTTAATAGATCCTGAGTGCAGCATGAAGTCTCTCCGGGGAGCCCGAGCTGCCATAAGACCCAAAAATAGCCCCCCACACACTGAGAAGGTAATTTATTTATTTCACCAATTCCCTCCGTGTTCACGCCAACCCTTCGTGTCATCAACACGTATGAGCATCACAAAAGGATGCGGTGACGGAAGCCGCAGCAATTCAACTCATCCTGGTGCACATTTGAGCCTTTGCTGATCCTGCAAAATACAATCCGTCAGCTGTGCGTAATTCATTTGTATGGAAGCACTTTGCAGCAATAGCAGTCCAAGTATTGCTGTTTCTGTTCGAAATCAGAAAACAATAAAAAATGAAATATATTGAACTATTAAATGCAATAGTTTGCATGCATCTATTTCAGTTTTTTTTCCGATCAAAAGATCACTAAAGATCATTTGAAAGGACAGCTAATGTATTCTCATTCATTTAAAAAAACAAAAACAGTAGCTGGAGGGAGAACAAAATCATAAGTTCTAGTGTTCATCAAGCTTTGCACATTGTTAGTCATCCGCGGCAGACAGAGCCATATGTGGCCCATACACTGTGCAGAAGGACATCATCATTAGCAATGTAATTATCGTCACTGCCATCCATTTGTCAAGCTCCCTCCGTCTCCGGCATATGGGACCGGGTGCAAGCAAACACGGCGGTTCGTCCTCCGGGACTCTGCTTCAAGCCGCACACGAGCCCTGCTCAAACACCAGCTGGCAGCGCTGGGGAGGCTCAGTGGCGCTCGCCACATTATTGGCACTGACGGCATGCGAGACTCCCGCGATCCCTCGTCCAGCCTCCTAATGAGGAGCCGTGCTGTTTGGCAGGCCCGAAGGAGAGTCTGTTGCTTTGGATTTGTGTTGATGTTTGTGTGTTTGTGCAGCAGTCTGGTCAAGTATGAAATGTGCACGATAGTGTGATCACTATTATGATAAATGCAGATTGTAATCTGTAGCCTGGATGTGTTCAGTGAGCTCAACCCTGTCAAAGCAAGGTTGTTAAACACTGTATCATTAGACAAGAATCAGTATTGGTTTCATCATTTCCATTTAATTTTTTTTAAATGTTCTATAATATCTTCACATAGTAACTGCAGTGTGGTTAAATGGCAAGAGACTTATTGACTGACATCTTCCTGAGTCTCCGGGTAGCTTTGTCATACCCGTTAGGGCGGGACAAATTACACCTTCATTAATATTGGTAGATAAAGATTGACATAGTGAATTCCCTTCAAAGCCAGAATAACTGAAATCACCTGTGCGAGCGCACAGAGGCTTTAACAGTTGATCCCATGTCGCTTGAAAGCACAGAGAATTATCACCCGACTCTGCAGTTCCTCTCCACTCGTCGTCTGGGCTTTACAACGCTTTGGTTCATTCTCACACTCACCAGTGTCTCTTTTTTTTTTGTAAAAAGCTCTAAAAACCAACTCTCAATAATTGATAATGCTACGCCGTAACTGCTGGGCGTGTAAATAGGCAGCTGTTTGCGTCATAACTTTAGGTTTTCTTCAGGTGGATGTCAATGTTATGTATTGAGTTAGTTCCTGGTCTGGGAGTAGACCTCCAGACTCTCACTTTTGGACTCGCTACGTAAAGGGCAGTCCTGCCACTGCCCTTTACGTAGCGAGTCCAAAAGTGTTTACTTCATGTTCACAACCCAGTCAACAACGAGTTCATTTATTTTAGTCTCTCAACCGTTTGGGCTCTTGAGATCTTTAACCTTTTACAACCAGAGTAGCACACATAGTTTGTTTCAGCAGCTGCGATATAGTTTTGATTGTATCTAATAATGGCATTGTGTGGTGCAGCTACTCACATTCCAACTGGAGCAAAAATACAGTATCACTCTGTATTTAGCGTCTTCGTATGGGTTACCTGTTGGCAGAATTAGGATTTTACTGCAATACTGCACAGCAAAAGCTGCTCTAGAAAGGAAAGGATGCCATGATGGATGAACAGTTTGCATTTTGGTGAGAGGTGTGAGGACATCAGTCCCCAGAAACATGTATCTAACCCAGTAAATGAAATGCATTATTCTTAATGGCAGATGAAGGTGGAGACGGTAAATGTTTTACGTTGGTGCGTTGACGTGTCTCTGAACGTGATACTCACCCACTGCTCAGGAGGAGACTGACCTATGGGCCATAAACCTCAACACCATGGTATTTATTTAACAATAACTGAATACTGGACTATGTGGTGGCTCCCCAGTGGACATTGGTTGTTGTGAGCCGCTGCTGGTCTACACCCGAGTGGTAACTAACCTCTGTTTAGGAGACAGTCGGGTATTAATTCATCCCGAGCGCTGAGAGGCTTTTCTGATGGTCACCAAACCCTGAAATTAATCTGGAGGGACCCTCCAGGACGCCGTTCTGTTGTGGTCACACCAGGTGATTTAGGCCGATACGATGCTGGTATCTTTACATAACATGCTGCTTTGGGCAGCTTTAGCGCACGGATAGCTCTGGCATGTCATTACATCATACATCCTTTAACCGCGGTTCCTACTGGCTGCTCCAAAGCCTAGATTAAAAATATGTAGGTCCCTCCCAACTGACTGCTCCCAAATGTAGCTTTAAAAAAAAGAGTCCTCTGCCATCAGCGCTCTGAGAGTTCACAGTGACCTGCCTGAGAGGCAAATTACCATTCAAAACTCTTTTTAGGGTTAGTTTCACCTAACTTCTGATTTGTAAAGCGTGTCAGATTGCCGTATTTCTAACACTGCAATACAATTCTTCCCCTTCTTTGTTTTTTCAGTCTTTCTAATTATATACAGCAAACGCTCCTGTGGCACCTGTTTCTTTGCCAGTTGCTGCGCCAGCCTCCGTATCACAAGTGAAATGTGATGAAGTTGAGGTCACAGCGGGGCAGATGTGAGGGTTAATGAAAAGGGGACAGCCACAGATCGAGAGAGGAGTTCAGATGTGTTACAATGATGCTACAATGATGCTGCCGTGCATTAGTCTGAATCATTCAGTCAGTTGACTGTGCTTACTCATACAAGGACTCCATCATTTGTACTGGATCTTTGCAGGCGCCAGACGAAGGTATTCTACTCTAAGCTGCTACTTTAAGATGGTGGCACATGGAGCGCTTTGTCCTTCCAAGATAGATTTCTGTTGTGTTGTCGCCAATTCCGTTAAAGTCTCAGTGAAAGGGCGCTTAGTGTCTTTAGCTTCTGCAATGTAACATATTTGGGCGATTACAATGCGGCGCTGTAGAGAACCATTGGTCCCCCACGAACACCATTAGGAAGACACAGCAGAAATTAATGAATTAGACCTTGATCAACGCTCTGCCGGATAATACAAGCTAACGGTCAAGTGTGCTTTTACATGACAAGAGAGGTTAGCGAGTCATCTCAAGTTGAAAGGCCCTTCAGGACGAGCACGCATCAAGTGGACCGTTGTTCAAAGGGCCACGACATTCATGCCGGTTCTGATTCAGCCTGTTGCTCGTCCAGGCTGAAACGATTAATTCAGTCCAAACCGTGGCCTTTTTTATGCACCGTTTACAAGGTTGGCATTATTGATAATCATCAGATTATGATTATGATACGTACTGCCTTCTGGCTGAGCTGACAGCATCAGTCACCACTGACAAAATCTACTGCTCCCTGAACTGACGATGATGATTCAGTATAACTAAAATATATGTAGCCGTCTCAGGAAATGTTCCTCCTGGCTTCTGTAGGGCTGAGTAGGCCTTAGCCCCTCCTACTTCCTGGTTCCCAATTAGTTTGGGCCACCATATAAAAAGCCACACCATGAGCTGCCTCTTTCTATCTTTGACTCCCAGGCTTCGGTAGGTGTGGACTTTAGCTCCCTGAGTTGAGGCATATTTGCTGTGAGTTCATCCGTAGCTGTCTTTTAGCCTCGGTCCAGCTCCAGAGTTTCCCACTTCCCCGTAGAGCTGTCTGGATGGGGATTGTGCAGTGAGCAGGCTAAAGACGCTGACTGCCGCTGCTGTTTTGTTTGACTCACTAATTTCCTTATATTTATGGTTTTGTTTTACTTAGTTTTGTTTTGCATTGCTTGGTTTTGTGTTGCATGGTATTATGTTAGTTCATTTAGTTACCCTTTTTTGTGCATCTGTACCTCACAAGTATATTATATTTTATTTATATATATACTTGTTTTATTGGTTTTAACCTTTTAGATGTGTTGGACGTCCTGTATTTTAATATTCTGTCAAAGTTGTTTATTACTGTATAATAAATGTGACACTCTTGAGATAATCCTTGGTCTCATTAAGCCATCCACTGCCACATGGATCCTTTTAAACGGCAAGCTCTTGAGTTGTTTTGAGCTAGTGTTAGAGTTGCAGTACAAGTGTAATTTGAACCTGATCAAGGCCTCGTCGCGGCCCGTGGTCACATATACGTTATGCATGTAAGGACGCAATAATGGATAAGAAGACTTGCATTTGCAAATACAAATTGGAACCTAAACACAGATCGTCAATCCTTGTCCGTCTATGTTTCACAGTTTTTCATGTTAATTTGCCAATTTTCATAATTTTAGGGGTTTTAAATGGGGCTGTTTTGACCTTTGCGTAACATTGGCCTCAAGATTATCATAAATACTAAAACATGGTGCAATCACAGGCAAAACAAGTAGAAAAGGGTCATAAAGTCAGTGAACTAACTCATTCACGTCAGCGATATCTGTTAGCTAGCATTAGCTGACATTAGGCTCCATAAGCTTCAAGTCATGCCATCCCAAGTAATGCATGTATGTATGTATATATGTGTGTGTGTGTGTTTTCGGGTTATCCGTCCGATACATTCGGTCAAACCTGGACTCAGTAGGAACTAAGTAGATTCTGGTGGTCAAAGGTTACTGTGACCTCACAACAATCTTTATTTTATGCCATACGTAACTCAAGAATTGATATGCAAAAGTCTATTCCATCAGACTTTTGGACTCAATGGGCAAAGATTGATGTACAACTTGACTGGTTGGCGGAGGCGTACAACCACAAAGCGTTAATTCTAGGTTTATTTTAAGAGGACTGTGGTCTTGGAAAAGTTACATAATCTTGCCTTAAAAAGAAAGACATGAAGGAAACACCTCCAACATGGCGAAGCTTTTACTTGGCCAGTTTGTCATGAGTTCAGGCTCAGCGGCTGTGCTGTGTTTGGGGAGAGGAAACCTCATTCAGCTGTGATGTCCTCCAGTGAATTTGATTTAAAGTCACCTTCAAAAAAGGGGAACACATCAGCCTGGCTGTTCCCGCTCAACCGACTTTTTCTCGTCTACTACTTAAAATGACTTGTGAGGTTTCGAGTCATCTGTTAAAACTGCTGCTGGCAAACAGAGCGACGGAACCTCCTCAGCTACCGGACTCGAATAAGTTATGGGAAGAGCAGCGCCGATCTCGAGATGAGCCACGGCAAACATCTCATCTGAAATTCACTCACTGCTCCTGAAAATCCTCAAATGGATTGTTTATCAAGCACATTAATTAAAGCAAAGCATGTGCTGCGATGAGTGAGATGGAACCTCCACTGGAGAGGAGCGCTTGAGCAGAAAAACAGGGGAAATGTGCTAATGTGTGGAGAGTTATCCCATTGCACATGAGGACTGGAGCCGTTATGTAAGCCGACTGTATCCAGGCAGAAAGAGAAAAGAGGAGAGACTGAGGGGAGGGGTAATGATGATGATCTAAGTACTGTTTAGCAGAGGATTCACTTCCTCAGTGTATGAGAACATGGTCACGCTATTGTTGCTTTAAGTCCTAACTTTTTGGGTTTGTGGTAACAGTGTGGCATCACTGTTGAAGACTAAATTAGAAGAAGAAATGATCCTTTATTAATCCCCTTGGGGAAATTAGCTCTCTGCATTTAACCCATCCTTAGTAATGAAGGAGCAGTGTGCTGCCGTGAAGCGCCCGGGAGCAACTAGGGGTTCGGTGTCTTGCTCAAGGACACTTAGACATGTAAACTATGGGGAGACAAGGGATCGAACCGGCTACCTTGTGATTTCAGAACGATCACTCTCCCCATGAGATACTTTTATCTACAACACAAATAGCACACGCGTCATCATGGTGTGATCAGAGAGATATTTTAGTCCCCTCGAGAAGTCTGCAAATACTTTACAGCTGAAATGTGTCCTTAAAATGGAAAAAGAAGTCCTTTGAACTTAAATGAGCTTCGCTTCATATCTGTTGGTGTCTACCGCCGTGGTCCATCTGAGAAGGCTAATTGAAGCTAAAGGCTAAAGCAGGAGAAACAAAAAAGGAAATGAAAATGGAGGCAGAGGAAAGTGACGAGCGTCGCAGCTGGTTATTGATCTCAGCTTACATGGCGTCTGTCTTCATTTCTGGATATTGCGGCGCATCTTTCGAGACAATTACTCAAACGCGGCCGTCGCTCTGCTCCCGGAGGCCGGGATGCTTTGCTGGCGTCCCGCTGGGTGGAGGTGTGATGTATGGTGCCAGCACTGCGTGGCAGCGCTCCACCCCGATGAATACCAGAGCACATCAAGCGGAGGAGGGTCGGCGTGGCGTTGGGAATCCCGGCGGCATTGACTCTCGTGTAAACAGAGAAACAGATGGCCACGCTGCCCAACTGGTTTCTCTTCCACGGGCTCTCGTGCTGGAACATAAGCGACACACAGGAGGAAGATGTCGGGTTTTATTTGAGTCGCACGCATCGAAACTGCTTTGGCATTTGAAGTTCATCGGATTAATAATTCAGGTGGAGCACGGAGAGATGGAGAGATGGTCTTTGCTTTGTTAGATGGATTAGTGAAACACAGAATTCTCTAAATGAAATCACACGACACTTATCTGCTCTTGCATTGATAATAAAAATGATCGTGGAAAAACACCGGATGTGAAGTGAATAATTGTAAAATGAGAAGATCTGAACGGTGACTCTGCGCGTGGAAGCCGAGAGCATCCTGTGATGTTGCAGCGCAGCGGCGGCCTGTCAGGGGAGAACATGCGGAGCGAGCGTGGCCCGACAGCAGAAACATGGATTATAGATCCACATCTTACCGAGCAGCACTGTGACGGGGTTTAGTGCGAGGACGTTCTCTCTGTGGGGAGCAGGAGGAATGTCTTGGAATATAGATGTTTAACTTGAGGCCAAGGAGCATTTTGTGGAGCGATATAGAAATGAACAATATCTAAAAAAATATATATATATTTGTATTCCACTATTGACACTGTTGGTTTTTATGTTTTCTTTGCAGAGACAAGCATCTGGAGCGATGACTGGAAACAGCAAACCGTCTGCTGCCCAAGGTATTGTATCCCCATCATGCTCAATACAGAAATACACAATATTACTAATGTTTTGTTCTCACCAATTTATTGTACGATGCAGAGGCAGCTTCCAGATTACAGATCGTAATAGAACAAAGCTTCAGCTAGTTTTGCACTTTTTGTTATTATGGGAAGTCAATAAATACAAAACCCCACAAACTAAAATGGAAACTATAATCATCTGATTGTAATTTGCTTTGAATAACAAAGTACATTATATTGAGGAAATTGCCCTTTATCAACAAGTGAATGTAAGCATGATGGGAGTGTTGTTTGTCTGATGTCTTAATAGTATAATTATATATAAAGAAAACCTTATTTAATCAAGCACAGTGAAACAAAAATGTAATTACAAGCATGCATTAGTTGACATGGAGACAGTATTCAAAGGTAAGGGACAATCCTTGGATCACTTTTATTTTGTATATTCATAAATGATCTTCCATCAGTCCTTGATGATTGTAGAACTCATCTGTTTGCAGATGACACAATTATGAACACGTTCAAATCTCCAACCCAGTCGCCACAAATGTGTATGGTCGTTGTAAGTCTATGCAAAGCACAGGGTACGTTGAATGTCAACACCCTCTCCTCCTTCTACAGCTACCAAGCGTAAAGCAAAGCCTACACTTAACTTGTGACCAAACTACACACGCTTATTTATTTTTTGTTGTTCATTTAACTGCAACGACGTGTCAGGACCCTTAAAAGGTTTATCCTGTGAACAATTCATGTGTTCAGTTCGTTCATATGTTATCATACATATATTTTATTTAATGTCAAAATATCCCAAAATGTACTTATCGACTAATGTATTTCATGGTGAGATCAGAGATAATTTGACACAGAAATGTATTTGAATATCTCTGTGTTGCTTTTTATATAAGAAACAACGTGCCACAGGGCTCCTGGTGGTAGAAAGGCTCCACCGTGGTATATATTCACAGCACAGAGTTCTCCTCTGCAGCCTGTGAGCATAATGATGTAAATCAAACCCCTTGAGTTATTAACGGTAAAACTGGGCCTGCGGTACTTGGCAGGATCCTTTGAAATTCATAAATGGTGTTAAGTGCAGAACTGTCATCCTGACAAAGTTCAAGTGTGCAAGAACAAAGGCCTGTGTTGGAACACATGTTTCTATAATGAACCTCAGACCGCTGAATTATGATTTTTTTTTTTCAAGACCTCAGCTCAGGTGAGACTAATGTGAATCAGCCGGACATTTCCTCTCTGGCTTGCAGAATTACCACATGTTAATTTAGCTGTAAAAAAAAAAAAGCAACTAATATCATGATGAATATCATCCAGCAGGTCATGTTGAAAGCCATGTTTAAAGCAGGAGAGCAAGTAACAACTTGCTCTCCTGCTTTAAACAAGAGGATCCTGCATATCTTTTAAGTGGCTTCCGCAGTCTGCACATCCACAAAATGAGGTTTCACGGCAGCAGACGGTACAATACACGTAATCTCCTCCACTCCTTGAAGTGAAGCACAATGGACGCAGCAGGTTAATAGCAGCCCGTTCCCTTCTAAATGTCTCCGTGGCCCCATTGGGCCCATAAAGCCGCCCTGTGTAGCTGGAGACCCTGAGCCTCCTCCTCCTCTCTCCGGCTGATAACAGCGTTAAGACCCCGGGTTGAAATGGATTTCTGTCCCAACTTCCGTGATGATGAAGTGTTCTGCAGCTCAGTCCTCAGGGAAACATCTCAACGGGGACCAGGAGGGATTTCATTTCATTTGATAGAGGCGTGTGTTGCATTCATTCCACATTTGCTCATTTCCACACTTTATATTGCTTTTTGGTTTCGGAAGGTATGAACTCTAATTCACTACAATAAATGAACAGTGTTGGAAAGCGCCATAAAAGTGTCTTCCATCATTCATATATATATATTTATTCAACACATTATCACAATATTGGAGACATAAATTATACATACATTTTGCACAAATGTTTCACACTAGCCCTCAGTTACTTGTGTTTACCGGAAAATTCACAGAATATAATATTGTATCTCTTTGAATTCATTACAAAGAGAAAGAGAGCACAGAAACATTTTCTCCCACATCTTCATTTCATGAATATTATTATTACGTCAGCTGGATAGCTGTTATGACCTGTTGGGGTGGACATCATGTCTGTATGGAAATCAATAACTTTAGAATCTTTGTTCCGTTTGAGGGAATAAGTCCGTTCTTCCTCATAGTTTGTTAATATATTGGAGTAAAACTCGTGGTTCAGTTTCCATGCTTGACTCCACCATTCTGTGGCTTAGTTGCTCAGTGTTCTTTAGAGCGGGCCGTCATCAATCATAGGCCATATCATCTTAGGTTGCTTTAAGTCTCACAGGAACCAATTTGACCGTGACCTTTTGCAAACCTCTTATGGAAATACTTCCATCCTTCATTGGGGCAATATGATTTATTCATGCAGCAGCGCGACACATTACTGAAACTGTGATGTGCCCTCTGTGGTGTAAAGGTCATCCACGCTGTGGAGCAGGTGTAATTTTAGAGAGTGTGTGTGTGTGTGAGAGAGAGAGACACTTCTGCAATCATAAAATATGAATTTGTTTTCATTGCCACACGCGTCATCCAAGGGCCTCAAGGTCAACAAAAGGTTCCACCCAAACGTAAGTAGGCCACTTGGAAAATAATGTGTGTTTCTGCCACAGAGCTCACGTCCTGCATGACAACTGAGCTGCTCCAAATAAATAACTCACCGTGTCAAACTGCATAAAGCAGAACCTTGTCCCTTGTTTTATTCTGCTTCTTCCTGTGTGTTTCACTAGTGAGCACCAACTTGGCTTCGGTCTTCACTGTACACTTATTGTTTGGGCACTTAAGCGCTGAGGATGTTTTTTTTTGTTGTGATATGGAACCTTTTCATCTGCAGTTTCTTTTTCCTCCCATTTCAACAAGGCCGTCTTCATACAGGATAGTGTTATATACATGTTTGAATATTTAAAGGTTTGACTATTGCTGCTATTTATAAATGATTAGAGGAGTCTGTCTCCTGTCGTTAAAGAACAATGCTCCCTCAGTCTGTGGAGAACAGGTAGGCTTCGTTGATATGTGTGGCTTCTGTAGTGTCCTTTTATTGACTGTCAGACAAATGTAGTGACACGTCTGATATGATGAGGTCACCATACCACTGAACAGAAAAAAAACTGCCAGAAAAAAACTATTTTCTCTGCATGTTTTATGAGTTCACCATCTCTTTGAATACCATTTTTCTCAATAGTTTTTTTTTTTTTTTTACCCTGACAAAGATCAAAATGAAGGAATAAATATAGAACAGACTAATTCTCAGCACAACTTCCCTCTTGGGAGCGTCTCAGCCGCTACGTGGGACGCAGCCCCGGACGGTTCCCGGAGAAAAGCGCAGACCAGCAGCTCCGTGCCGCTCGTTAGCGGAGGCGGGATGTGCATTTACCAAACCAAGCAGCTAGACTTCATCCGTCAAGTCTTTTTTCTTGCAAATGCAAAAGAATAAAAGGTTGGATATGGGAGTATATTGACGTCAAATCAAAGGATATACTTTAGCACAGCAGTGCTTTTGGCTAAATGCTAACGTCGACATGCTAACATGTGGATGTTCAGCAGGTAATGTTTATCATGTTCAGCTTTTCATTTAGTGTGTTAGCATGCTTACATGTGCTACTCGGCACTAAACACCAGGTACAGTACTGGGATGGAAATATTAATAGAGTAGAAATGCCTGCTTGCCACCGTGAGGGACGTCTGCAATCTGCTAAGAATGGTGTCATCATAAATAACATAAAAAGAGTTTGAGTCCAAAGACATGCAAGTTGGGTTGATCAGAGACTCCAGACCAGCGGTCCTCAACCTTTTTTGCACCACGGACCGGTTTCATGTAAGACAATATTTTCACGGTGTGGCCGAAAAATATGACGTCATAAAATGATACGACCAGTATAAATACAAAAATAAAGTGAATTAAAATACAACTCACCATTACGCTGAATTAGTGGAGCTGTGAGCTTGTTGCTCTGCAAAAAGTCGGTCCCATCTCGGGGTGACGGGAGACAACGACACCCGACGTGTGTTCCTTATGTCCAGTCTACTCCTTAACCTAAACCTTTAGTCCAGTCTACTCCTTAACCTACACCTTTAGTTCAGTCTACTCCTTAACCTACACCTTTATTCCAGTCTACTCCTTAACCTACACCTTTAGTCCAGTCTACTCCTTAACCTACACCTTTAGTCCAGTCTACTCCTTAACCTACACCTTTAGTTCAGTCTACTCCTTAACGTAAACCTTTAGTCCAGTCTACTCCTTAACGTAAACCTTTAGTCCAGTCTACTCCTTAACCTACACCTTTATTCCAGTCTACTCATTAACCTATACCTTTAGTCCAGTCTACTCCTTAACCTAAACCTTTAGTGCAGTCTACTCCTTAACCTACACCTTTAGTCCAGTCTACTCCTTAACCTAAACCTTTAGTGCAGTCTACTCCTTAACCTACACCTTTAGTCCAGTCTACTCCTTAACCTAAACCTTTAGTCCAGTCTACTCCTTAACCTAAACCTTTATTCCAGTCTACTCCTTAACCTAAACCTTTAGTGCAGTCTACTCCTTAACCTACACCTTTATTCCAGTCTACTCCTTAACCTAAACCTTTAGTCCAGTCTACTCCTTAACCTACACCTTTATTCCAGTCTACTCCTTAACCTAAACCTTTAGTCCAGTCTACTCCTTAACCTACACCTTTATTCCAGTCTACTCCTTAACCTACACCTTTATTCCAGTCTACTCCTTAACCTAAACCTTTAGTGCAGTCTACTCCTTAACCTACACCTTTAGTCCAGTCTACTCCTTAACCTAAACCTTTAGTGCAGTCTACTCCTTAACCTACACCTTTATTCCAGTCTACTCCTTAACCTACACCTTTATTCCAGTCTACTCCTTAACCTACACCTTTATTCCAGTCTACTCCTTAACCTAAACCTTTAGTCCAGTCTACTCCTTAACCTACACCTTTATTCCAGTCTACTCCTTAACCTACACCTTTATTCCAGTCTACTCCTTAACCTAAACCTTTAGTGCAGTCTACTCCTTAACCTACACCTTTAGTCCAGTCTACTCCTTAACCTAAACCTTTAGTCCAGTCTACTCCTTAACCTAAACCTTTATTCCAGTCTACTCCTTAACCTACACCTTTAGTCCAGTCTACTCCTTAACCTACACCTTTAGTCCAGTCTACTCCTTAACCTACACCTTTAGTCCAGTCTACTCCTTAACCTAAACCTTTAGTCCAGTCTACTCCTTAACCTACACCTTTAGTGCAGTCTACTCCTTAACCTACACCTTTAGTCCAGTCTACTCCTTAACCTACACCTTTAGTCCAGTCTACTCCTTAACCTAAACCTTTAGTCCAGTCTACTCCTTAACCTACACCTTTAGTCCAGTCTACTCCTTAACCTAAACCTTTAGTCCAGTCTACTCCTTAACCTACACCTTTAGTCCAGTCTACTCCTTAACCTAAACCTTTAGTCCAGTCTACTCCTTAACCTAAACCTTTAGTCCAGTCTACTCCTTAACCTACACCTTTAGTCCAGTCTACTCCTTAACCTACACCTTTAGTCCAGTCTACTCCTTAACCTAAACCTTTAGTCCAGTCTACTCCTTAACCTACACCTTTAGTCCAGTCTACTCCTTAACCTACACCTTTAGTCCAGTCTACTCCTTAACCTACACCTTTAGTCCAGTCTACTCCTTAACCTACACCTTTAGTCCAGTCTACTCCTTAACCTAAACCTTTAGTCCAGTCTACTCCTTAACCTACACCTTTAGTCCAGTCTACTCCTTAACCTAAACCTTTAGTCCAGTCTACTCCTTAACCTAAACCTTTAGTCCAGTCTACTCCTTAACCTACACCTTTAGTCCAGTCTACTCCTTAACCTACACCTTTAGTCCAGTCTACTCCTTAACCTACACCTTTAGTCCAGTCTACTCCTTAACCTACACCTTTAGTCCAGTCTACTCCTTAACCTAAACCTTTAGTCCAGTCTACTCCTTAACCTACACCTTTAGTCCAGTCTACTCCTTAACCTAAACCTTTAGTCCAGTCTACTCCTTAACCTAAACCTTTAGTCCAGTCTACTCCTTAACCTAAACCTTTAGTCCAGTCTACTCCTTAACCTAAACCTTTAGTCCAGTCTACTCGTAACTTAAACCTTTAGTCCAGTCTACTCGTAACTTAAACCTTTAGTCCAGTCTACTCTCTAGCATCTTGACATGTGTCAAGAGGCTTATCGGATGGATCCGGTCATTTTTCTAAATAAAACATCTTTCCGACCTTGACCATCAATCAACATGTTCTTCATTCATTCTCTCTGTGCGGCCCGGTACCAAAGGACCCGGTGGTTGGGGACCGCTGCTCTAGATAGCCCGTAGGTGTGGATGTTAGCATGAAGGACAGTCGGCCCTCAGGCCATCGTCTCACTCCCCCCCCCTCTCTTCTCCACAGACGAGAAGAACAAGAACAACCTCCCCCAGGACTTCGACATCGACATGGACAACCCGGAGACGGAGAAGGCCGCCGTGGCCATCCAGTCGCAGTTCAGGAGATTCCAGAAAAAGAAGCAGGACGTGAAGTCGTAGAGCGGAGCGCCGTCACTCGATGTGGGCGTGGTCTTTGCATGTCAATCAAACTGCACCGTCATGAACTGAGAAGGAAGGGTGGGGGTGGGGTTCCTGAAGGCGGGTGGAGGGTGGGTCTGGGGCTAAATGTTAACTTTGTGAAAGTCTGTGTGTAATTACAAAACTTATAATGACTATGATATTCAAAAATTATACAATTCTGGGTGTGTGTATTTAAATTTGTATTATAATGTAGCTGTTTCTGTTTTTCACGTCGATGACACAGTGTAGCTGCAGCTTCAACTTGAATATTCTTTCTTATAGCACAATCAGTGTACTATGTTAACAACAAGGTAAAGTAAGACTTCTCGTAAATGATCAAACACTGATTATCTATAGATCAGGGGGAATATAAAGCCACACACATTGCTGTGATTGACACGTTGACGGGTCACGGTTTCATCGAGCGTCCGCATCAAACGATGTTTCAGCTCCACTGGAGGTCTGTTAATGGCGTCTCCCTCCGGCTGGGTAAAATGATCCCAGTGCTTTCACGGCGTACGACTGATGCTTTTAAAATCACAGCGATGTCCGATTGTACCGGGACGTCGGAGGTCTCCTCTGCATCACTTCTTTTCATCCGACGGCGTGAACCTCTCTGAGCTGTGCGTCTGTGTAGACTCGCTAGATGTTGTGCTGGTGAATTGATTCCACTTGTGTTTTGTTTCCGTTGTTGTTGTTCCAACGTGATTTTAAACCACGGCATTGTTCAGTTGCCTCACACATAAACTGTACAAGCACACACACACACACACACGTTTGCATGCAACCCTGCACAGATACACGCACATACAGATAAATAAATAAAGACATTGTAAAGGAGTGCAAGTTGATTTCTTTTAAACCAAATTGTTCCGGTTAGCGGGTGTGACTTGTCGAGGTCTCTGTAAATTAAAGAGAAAGGTCTTCTCTATATGAAAAGTTAAAATATATCAAACAGATAAATACAATTTACACTGTCCATTATGCTATACACAGTATGTGGTGTAGATCATATTCGACTGGATTTATTTATTACCATTTATCCCTTTTTTCTAAACCCAAACAAAAGGTTGCATATGTATTTTGGATTATTTAACTGAACTGAACTTGGCCTTGCAATGAACTCAATCTTCCGTTTTTAAGATTGAAATTAAATAAACTCATGATACAACTGGACTATAGCGACTACTTTCTCAAGAGAACTGTACCGTTGGGTTGGAATTCCATTGCAGAAACATATTCCACCGGCCCGAATGAATCCCAGTGAGCGAGTCGCCTCTGTTAGCATGGTCAGTGGTATCCATAAGAAAAGGAGAGTAAGAATAGTGATCATAGAGAAAGGTTTTAAAATGTTTTGCTGCATTTAACTTGACTTCCAAAACAGTTGGTAACTAGCGAAAACATAATCTCAACTGCTGCAGCAGAATACTCTGTTAGCTTCCGGCAGGTATACCATTCACCTTAACTTTACTGTCATACAATTTCTTTTATATATATGTATTCAAACTTCTCAAACTGCTAAACACTTTCCTGAAGATGCTAAAGAAAACGAGTGGTACAGTAAGACCCCAGGGTCAGAGGGTGGAGAGAAAAAGACTAATATATAATATAATATATAATATAGGCTAATATGTCGGGTAGAAGCTTTGCGTGTGGACGATCTGCAACAAAAGAGGAAAGAGGAAGTGCTAAGGGGAAACCTTGATGTAATTAAGGACACAGGTAATAAAGACTTAACCCTTCATGGCGAGCTGACTATGAATGAGTTGGAAATAAACAGAACTAGAAACGCAGCAACAAAGACTCATATCTCTAGAACAGAGAGGATCAATAGATCATACCATAATGGATTCAGGAGAGGAAGATCATGAAATAGAGAAATATTTTATCATGAAAGATATCGAATAAGCCAATTAATCTATTGGAGTGAAGTACTGCTGATTCAAATGAGTAGATGAGCAGGTGGAAGGTTTCACTACGGGGTAGATCTGGAGCTAAAGTGGCCCAGAGCTGTCTGATCGGTTTGATACAAGGAAGTGTCATTATTATAGTGCAGTGTTATTTACCATCACGGTCAAGGATATATTGCTATGAATCTAGATAGAAGGATATACTTTATGCCCATGGCGGAGCTCTGACACAAGTGTGCTGAGAAAGATAAGGGAGGTTTTCTAAAGGGAGAACTATGATCATACAATTGGGGATTAAACTAAAAGAGGAAGGCAGATGAGCAAAAGCTCCAATTCATAAGGCAACCGATGGAGTAAGTTAAATAATGTAACTACCCTGGGAATTTGGCTTGACAAAAAGATGTACATGGAAAGTACATGAATATATATATACACACACACACACACACACACACACACACACACACACACACACACACACACACACACACACACACACACACACATATGTATATATACACATATAGGCCTTTTCGTTCCTTTTTGTTTCAAAACAGCCTAGATCATAACGTTGTTAGCGGAAGTATTTCAATAAATGAAAAGTGCTAGCTATATTAACTATACATTCTATAAAAGTGTATTATTGGTGTATGGTTGATACTTCATCTGTTAGTTGTCACACACACAGATATGCAGCCTCAATGGAAGAAGAGGAGAGAATATCTTCTCTGTGCTGAAGCTCTGCTATAGGATAATTAATAGCATTACCAGCTGTGTTATCTTTAGTTCGTTAATAACTTTCTTGAAAATTCCTGAAATTCTGGATATGGTCTGTAATAGAACTGAACATTCAGACATCGTTCAATGTCCTTTACTTCCCATGAATGTTTATCTGTGATGTCCAGAGACATCACAGCCTATTTAAGGAGCTCATATGTCTTCTTTGTGATGGTTTAGTAAGTTTAGTATGCCATAAAAATGTCATAGTATAGTTTGCCATAAAACATGTTGTAGTATAGTATTTAATAAAATGTCCTATCTAATGTCAAATATATGTACTCTTTACTTTACTTACTAATCCATTTTAGATGACGACGTTTGCATTCGTACGGTGGCTCTGAGGGGTCAAACCAAGACTGGCACAAACACAACATACCAAAACGATTCAGATGAATACACCTGTGGAAATGGGATGTATGAATACATAAGAATTCATCCATTATTTTTGGTCTCGTCTCGTTTTTCCAGTCATCTTTGATAAGATCTGTTGATATATAAGCATTCATAACCGACTGAAGATGAACAGCCCATACTGTACTTAGAAGATCTCCTGTCCCTCTGTCAACACTCATGTATTAATTCAAAAGGACCAGATTGACTCTGACGAATGAAACACAAACAATGCCTGCTGTCAGCTGCACACTGCTCAGGAAAGGAGTCCCATCGCTCAGCTCTGCACGTGTTTATTACGTCATCATTTTCCCTGTAATTTCCCCAGCGACCGCTTCATATTTCTCAAGCTGATCAGAAGGAGTTTACTTCGCCCGAACTTGATTAATGGATTTGTTGTGGACTTCAGAGGTGGATGGCAGACGTGTGTGTGATGCTGAGTAACGCTTCCTCCTGTCTGAAGGCCGGACATGTGACGCTTCAGGGTGATCAGATAATAAACCAGCTTAAGAAGTTAAATCTTTATAATGCTCAGAATGATATGACTGCACACTTGACACCTCTGGTGAGATTTAGAGCGAATCTTCAGAAGATATTGGTGTCGTTTGTAGAAGCGTTGAGATTTAAATTCATGAAAGGATGATGGACCCTCTGCTCAGCAGTTTATAATAAACTTAATCCTGTGATCGCCTACTTTTGACGGCAGAAATGTTGGCGACCGCATGGCTTTAACGGGTCTCCAGCTGCATTGCATTCTGGTCCTTTGAGGCTTAGTCAGGGGGAACTGATTTCTCAGGTTGTCCAAACTTGCTCAGTCTATCTTTAATTTCCCTTCTGGGTTAGGAAGGCTGGAGCTTATCCCAACACGGGAAGAGAAAAATATTAAATCACCTCCAAACAACAAAAAGTGTTTCTAAAATAAGTGTTTTTTGTATTAGTTTACTGTAAACCTTTTAAGGTGTCAGGCTGCACAGAGTAGCTCACTTCACACTGATGTTGCTGAGGAGATCTGGGATGGAAGTGAATGCAACACCGCCACTTGCAGGCGGGCAGAGGAGCTGCAGCCCCGCAGAGGAGCGTCCCATCCGACTGACCCACATCGAGGAGGATTCATCAATCAGCGAGGACTCGGGTTCTCCCCCCCGAGACCTTGAACCAAACCGCCGAGAGCAGAGCTTCGCCTCCACACCACCATCAGTCACTCATGTCAAACCCGTGGAGGACACTTTGGGGAACAGCCATTTTATTAATCAAATTTGAACTTTTGTGTTAGTTTCTCTTTATTCTAGTGCCACCATGGTGAACACTCATGTTAAAAATAAAAAGTGACATCTTTTTTTTTTCTTTTTTTTCTCGTTAAAATGTATAATCATAATGAAGACAGTTAATCATAGAAACTAATCATAGAAACTGACATAATGACCTCACAGCATTTTGGATCAAACTCTTCTCCCTTCAGGCTAACTCAAAGAAACAGAAAGAACAGAAATGGGCCAGGGTAGACAGGAACAGAAAGAACAGAAAACAGCTTCTTACGTATATCCACATTTTTTTTTTTTTTAGATATTTCCCATAGACATTATAGGTTTGGTTTGAAGGGGGGATTCTGCTGGATTGTCTCACGATTCTTTTTTTTCTTTCCCTGTAGAGGAGCGTCGCTGCGATGCGGCGACAGTAAATCTACTGAGGAGTGAGAGCCCTGAAGACTCTACCTAGTGCACTGAGAGTAAGGGGATCTATCTGGACACACTTGAGTCGGGGTGTTGTGAAGTGCAAACCATTGGTTCTCTAAACCCTCCCTATTCTAGCTAACATCATTCACCACCCTGGCAAACAAGCAGTGGCAAACTACACCTGAATACATAGCTGGAGTGTGACCGGCCCTGTAAGTATACTCACAACATAGTTATTTTTCATCATTACAGTACAGTATAGAGCAATAGTTTTCATATACTTTTCATATCTTTTTTCATATTGCACCATCAGAGAATGGGACACAGAGAGAGATCAACAGAGACTCCATTTCCTAATTAAAACGAGATATGTGCAAACATGACTAAGGACTTTATTAACCAAATCAATTCTTCCCTGTAATATCCACAAATAAAAGTGATTTCTCTTTTTATATATATATTTATAGTAATAAGAATAATAAATCTTCACATTGGATCATTTCATAGTGTGACAAAATGCTCGACTGGGCTGTGCAGCCTCGATCGTAATCCTCATTGTCTTTTAATTGGTCAGTCCCCATGCATCCATAGGAAATAGATTTTTTTTTCTTCAAAAAAAGTAACAATTTGAGAGCAGCTGAAAAGTTTGGACTGGTGTCAATTGCTTTCATTCCAAGATTTCTCCCGAGTTTCATTCAATGTTTCAGAAGGATATTCCATAGGAAAAAAATGACTCCAAATCGTCATCTTCCACTCCAGAAAAAAAGGATGTCCGGGTTCTTATGAAAACATTGTAGTAATGGTGATAATAGATCATTTGGTAATCAATAATTAATGATCATTAATAGCTGACAACTAACAATTAATAATCACTGATTAATTATAAAGAATTAACAATAATCAAGAATAAATAACGCTCCCTCGTTACTCAATTAGTTTGGCAAAACTCCGGCTAGAGTTGTTTCCGATGAGTGAATTTTTTCTCAAGTGAAACATAAAAAGAAAACCGAAAAAAAGAAAGAAATACAAACAAGAGATAAAAGAAAGCTCTAAAATAAATAAAAGGAGATTAGTAAAAGTGACCCCGCCCTTGGAGAGAGAGGGGGGGCGTATATACAGAACTGCGTGGTGAAAGTCAGTTTACTGCACTTGAGTGTTAAGTCCAGTGTTCGAGTCCCGGTCCCGCCCTCGGGGCCCCTGCTGTTATACCAGCGTGTAGGACTTTGCGTAGGGGTTGCTGCTCGGTTTGAGATGTCCTCGCGAGTCCAGCAGGGACTCCTGGGAGGTGCTGAGCTTGGCGGCCTGGGCCAGCTCCGAGCCCTCTCTGTGGGGGAGTGTGGCTGCGGAGCCCGGCTGCCACTGGGGCGCTGGGTCCCTGTTGGCCTGAGGGGCCTCTGTGGGCGTCGGGGGCGCCATGCGCGAGGGCCGCTTCAGCGAGCGACTCTTCTGGGGCTCCAGGCAGGCCTGACCCATGGCCGCTCTCTCCCCGCTGGCCGTCCCCCTGGACGACCCGGAGCAGGTCATGCCTCGGTTCAACAGGAAGTCCATGCGCAGGTACGGAGGGAGGTGAACCAGCTCGCCGCCTGCGGGACAACGCACACAGATCAGAGTTATTAAAGGAGAACACATTCCTGGATTGTATTTAATAACTTCAGTCTGCAATGTAAGAATCCAAATAGCATCAAAAAGCTGTTAAAAGACATCAAGCTAACATTCCACTTGGAGCTGACTGTTTTGGAAGACTTTGTTCATAATGTGGTCCTCAGAAGAGTCCATCTTATTATTCACCTTCATAGGTGATGAAGATACAGCTTTATTATCATCTTATTAAGCAATAAATCAAGTGTTTCTTCAGTAGGACCATTACAGCTGTCTCTTGTGTCCTTGCTCTGTGAGCGACCTCATCTAGTTTAACTGGAAGATGTAACCCTCAGCCTTCATCCCGTCACGATTACAATATTACTATTACAGAACTATAGCTAGGAAACATGCAGCGTCTCATTAGCAGCTCTATTTATCATACATGTTGGTAAAATAAAAGACAATAAATTGACTTTCTCATTCAGTTTTAACAAAGCATCCACAGGGTCCATCCTTAGATTTGAATTGAGCTCTCATTAATATTTTAGTCAGCGGTGTGAAATATTAAACGACTAATATTCTGGAATGTCCAATTTGATTTAACTCGGTTTGAATTTTCGCTTTTATGGTTCGCCAGTTTCTTTCTTAAAGACTTTGATCCCAGTGTAACTGAGACAATCATTAACTTGAGTACATTTTGCAGCTCTTCATCTGGATTCACGGTCGGTATCAGTTACGGGTTGGATATTAATATTAGACAGGAAGTTGAAGTTTAGTAGTGGCATAGTGAGGCCAGTTGAAATGAAAGGTTAGCGTGCCGCCGGGGGGTTCGGGCAGACGGGTCTGCGGCCTCACCCGGTCTGTGGGCCTTGGGCGCGGCCATGTTCATGACCCGGCTGACGTCCTGAGGCTTGGGCGGGGAAGCGGTGAAGCGGCAGATGCCCGATTCGGACGGCGTGCTGGAGGTCAGGCTGTCCGTGTAGTCGTTGGTGCCCGCCGTCATCTGCTCTGAGGAAGTGTCAGAGATGAAGCATTCGGTGATGGTGAACTTGGCGTGGCGAAGCTGCTCCTCCATCTTGGCGTGCTCGTAGGCTCTGGCGAGCTCCTCGTAGGTGGAGGACGCGCTCTCCGTCGACACCATGCTGCTCCGTGCTCGGTCTGGACACGGGGCCGGCGTTAGTGGGGGGGGGGGATTAGTGTCGAGAGTTAGTGGCAGAATTGTTGGGATGTCACTTTGTTAAAGACACTGATTGGCTGTTAGAGACGACGAGCAGAGCCGCGTGTCCTGATGGGCTGCTTACCCGTGTCCTGAGATGGGCTGACGCTGTAGCTGTCGCTTTCTTTGTCCACGGAGCCCGCCACCCTGGGCGTGGGCAGCCTCCAGTCGGTGCTGAGCGTGTGGGAGGAGACGGGCGGGTGTGGGCGGTTCAGGGTCCACTGGCTAGCGTAGCGGTTGCGAGCGGCTGGGCCGGCTTTGGCCGTGCGGCGGGCGGTGGGGTCTGAGAGGGAGGAGGAGAGCGCAGGGTGTTAATGAATCAACTCGTCACGGTAGCAGTGGTATAGGTTATAGCAAGTAGAACAAAAAGAACAAAAAGCTGGACACACATGGAGCTAATGACTGACATTTTCAAATATCTTATATACAGGTGGTATTGATGCTAAAATATGCAACCAAGTGCCAGCAAAGGCAGAAGAAAAAGGAGGCTGAAAGCAACAGTGCAGGACGTAAACTTAAAGTCGGCCTTGCAAATGTTCTTTTGAGGAAGGAAATGATCCCAGGGGTGTATGTAAGATATACGGTGGTAAACAAACAGAGTAAAAATAGAAATGTAAAGAAAACACTGCTTGGAAACATATCTGGGAAAACGAAAAAAACACCAAAAAAAAACACATGTATTTTATTTGATGTGTTATGAAGAAAGAAAAACTAAAAAAACGTCCGTACTGAACTTACTGGTTCCTGGCCTGGCATCGGACACATCCACCAGTGGACCGGTGGCCTGGGACAGGGACTGGTAGTGGACTGTGTGGGTGACTGTGGACGACTTCTGCTTCTGGGTCTCCCCGAAGTCGTTATCAGTCAGTAGCACAGTGGACCTGTCGTCTGTGGGACGGCGACAGAAAAGAAGCTCAGCACTGCGACAGCCATCCTCATCTGCTGTGTGAGTTACTGGTGACTTTCTTCTCTGGTGCCGAGGCTTACCGACAGTCTCCATTGTGTCTCGCTCCTCGATGAGGAGCTGGGCTCTGGGGATGTCAATGTGCATGCGGAGCGTCTGCTGCTGTTTGTTAATTGGCTCTGCTGGACGTGTGTTTTTACTGGGGAGCACAAAAACAACAAAACCACTTAACTACGGAATCTCCTGTCGGTATTCATGAAGGTCAGAGAGCTGTCGACCATTCTTACCTCATGAGCATCTCAGCCAAACTTTTTGCATCTGTGAAAACAAACGGGGGAAAACATCATTAAATTAGTTGAACCTAAAGACAAAAAGAGGCTTGAAATGATTCCGGTCAGATGATCGCTCTCTTCTCACCACGGAGCCTCTTGAGCCTCTGCTCCCTCCTCCTCCTCCTGAGCACCAGCAGCCCGATGAAGATGACGACGATGCCCACCAGCACGCAGGAAATGGTCACCATCATCTTCAAACCCTCGCCGCCCCCGGTGTGGTCCTCGCTCACGTTGGGCGCCTTCACCAACGGTGCGATGGTACCTGTGGAGAGGTCATATGGTTTATGACAGATACTGGTGCTCTATGACATTATTCCCATGAAAGAGTTTATCCAATGCAACACAAGCTGCTGCATTCTCTTGATCTCGGCACTTGACCTTTGGCAAAATGGCCTCTAACACCTGGTTCCTGGTTAACTGTACTTAAAAATGCAAATGACCTCATCCTTTAAAGCTAAATGTTGAGCCCGACTGTTCTCTTCAACAGCTGCAGGATGTAACTGGAGGAGGAAGTGAGTTAGCTGGTCTTCAGACCTGGTTATGGCAGAGTACCAACGTGTTTTATATTGTCTAGTTCATCATGGGAGCCTCAATCACCTTGAGTTCTGCTATTAACAGAAAAAGGGACGTATTCCTCTTTGCTTTAAACCACTACTGTTAGCCAGACTCACTGGGCTCCAGTTCCTGGGAACATGGGTGTTTTGTCACAGATTCTCTGCTGGCTCAGCCGTCAGACTGCCGGTGCTCCAATTATACTACCTCCGGAGCAGTCGGTGAATCATACACTTCCCTGCCACTTCCAGCAGGCCGTGACAGATATTTCAGTGGCTCCGCTCCCTGCGAATAAATGAGTCGTAAACGGCATCGGTGCGTTAACTTACTGCCGTCGTAGCTGAGTGTCGAGAACTTGACTCTCTTCTCGGCGTAGCCGGCGCTGTTGTAGACCTTCATCTGCAGCTCGTACCAGGTGGCCTCCTGCAGCTCGTACAGGATGTAGCTCTTGGTGAGCGAGGTGCGCTGCGCCGTGGTCCACGCGGGCGCCTCGTCGGCCCGGTACTCCAGGGTGAAGGAGGTGATGGGGCATCCGCCGTTATTCCAGCCGTTCAGGTTGAGCTTGACCCGGGTGGCGTTGATGCTGGTGAACAGCTCCTGGTCTTTAGAGTACTGAGGTTCTGCAGAGAGCAGGGACGAAACGCCTCAGCGCGTTAGGATGAAAGTAAACACCTGCTGACCAGGCCAGATGTGCTTAGTGCTGAGAATGATCACAAGTATCAAGAACACATGTTGGGCTCCAACTAACACATGTTTTCATTCTCAATTAAGGTGCAGATTATTTACTCAATTAATCAATTATAAAATATTATACCTAATCCATTAATGTAGAAAACTAAGAAAACCAGCAAAAGTTTACATTTGGAACCAAAAATTAAGTTGAAGACTGGATATTATAATTTCTTTAATCTTAAAGGTTTTTTTTATTTTGTAAATAATAAAAAAGGCTGATAGCGATAAATCAATAATCAGAATAGTTGCCCATTAGTTCCAATCATTCAGTTCTTATAACATGTGACTGTAATGTACCATGTTTACAATCATGTTACTTTATATTTTGCAGTATCTTGGTGCATCTAATAATCAATTACATAATTGGGAAAGAAAAAAGCAACATGTATGTAAAGAAATGACTATCAAATCATAAATCAGTCTCATAAAAGGCATTTTTTTCTTCTCATTTAGAGGGACGTTATATTATGTTTTAAATAATTAGAAAACTATGCTTATCGTGTTTATCACATGACGACAAAACAATAATCTAAATGGCACTAAATAAAGTCTCTATTTAAAATAAACACAACTTTAGTCAGCTTTTGAAGTTTGCTTCCACTACAAATGTAAATCCTCTACTAAATAATAATAACATACTTGGATAGCGTAATGTCTCAAAATCTATCGAATCAACTCTAATATTATGTGTTTCTCAAAAGAGAGTTTGTTTCTACCTTTCCCATGGGTCTTTGCCTCAATGATCTCACTGATGCGTCCTGGCCCCACTGCATTCTGGGCTGTGAGTGTGAACTTGTACCAGGTGCCACACTTGAGGTTCTCCAGCCGATAGGAGCGCTCACTGGGACTGATGGCGAAGTTGCCCCACTGCTCGCTGTTATCCTCCGAGTACTGCAGAATGTAGCCTGGAAAAGAACACGTTGTATTTTTTGTTACTATCTTGAGAGACGATTACTTTCAGGAACAACAGACTGACGACAGGTACTGAAAAAGACGAGCAGTGTAGTCGCCTGACCTCTTATGGAGCTGCCCCCGTTGTCTCCAGGGATCCAGGAGAGGGTTATGGAGGTGGTGGTGGTCTTAGTCACTGTGAGACGAGGCTGGTCAGGTGGAACTGAAGCAAAGAGAAAAGAAAAGAGCGTTTACTATTTGGTGCGTGAGTCCACAGGATCTAAACGTCCGTTAAGCTCTGATGGGCACGAGTAGTTAAGGGTTGTTGTTTGTCTTACCTTGAACCTGCAGGTTGAGGACGATCTTGTCCGAGCCAAAGCTGTTGCTGGCCACACAAGTGTAGTTCCCAGAATCCTCTGCTTTCACCGTGCGAATAACAAGGCTGCCGTTGCCGTGGACGCTGCGCCGGCTGTCCATCACGACAGGCGCTGGGGTCCCATTGCTGAAACACAGATGGTTTAGCGTCAGCGTCTTGTCGCACAGCAACTTCCAGTTTGAGACCCTATTCACGTTGTTTATCTCGACCGCCGTACTCACATCTCCTTCAGCCACTTGATGGTTGGGGACGGATCACCCACTGCTTTACAAGGCAGCACGATGTCCCGCATCCAGGGGGTCGTTACAGTCCTGTTGAAGGTCAGGATCCGAGCCGGAGCTGCAGAAACCCACACATGCTTCATCAGCCCACAGAGGACACAGTAACAAACACATGTGCTGTTGTTTTTCTAAATGACTTCTCCTCATTTTATGTCCTTTCATTCACTCTCTAAGCCTTTGGCTCACTGATTCAGGGCTACAGCCACAGTCTAATGCCGCTTTCTTTCTCCTTCTGAGCAGTGGCGCAGGGAAGGGGGCGGGGCATCCATCACATAGACCTCAGGCAGGATGTGAATAGATAAGGAGTTTGTCCTGATCCGATGTGAGGGTCCTGGGACAGGGATGTCGTATGCGTACAGATTGTAAAGCCATCCGAGGCAAATTTGTAATTTGTGATTTTGGGCTATACAAAATAAACTGAATTGAATTGAACATCCTGATAGGAGCTGTGGGTCCCGACTCCAGACTCCACGGGGGTCTATCAACATACGCAATCAGCTTATCGGCTTCCGCGAAGCATGTTCAGTGTTGAAGGGTCAAACACGGGTTATTTACATTCAGCTGATGCTTCCTTTCCAGTCTTCTTGTAAGGAGATACGAGGAATAAGAGGGAAGCAGACAAGGGATCCTGATGAATCTGAATTTACTTGCTGCACTAAGCTTTATAAAAAACACATGGCAGTAAAAGTTAATAACTGGACCTAATGCAGTTACATTGTATACTTTATATTATATGCTGCCAGATGCTAGTCCCTTTAGGCGCGTAGACGAGGACACCATTTGCCTTTTACATGCTGAATATAGACAGGGTTCATACACAATTTGACCAATGTATTTCCATGACTTTAAACCAAATTTCCATGACCAAACATTTTGTGAAATCTTGGT
Organism: Myoxocephalus aenaeus; assembly: GCA_038501785.1. NCBI lineage: Eukaryota > Metazoa > Chordata > Actinopteri > Perciformes > Cottidae > Myoxocephalus > Myoxocephalus aenaeus. The sequence goes on along the minus strand of JBAMJR010000175.1, from coordinate 2,419,884 downwards.
GTATACATAAAAAAGTGAGAAAATGTAGTAGACTTTTCCAGGCCTGGAAATAACCATTTTAAAATTCCATGACTTTTCCAGGTTTTCCATGACCGTATGAACCCTGTATAGACCATCAGGAGGTTACTTCTCAGTTTTTTTGTTTACCAATAGATCAGGCAATCTGCCTTTAGATACAACGTGGAACAGAGTTTCGGTTTTATTCAACACTGACTGTCAAACTGCACCAAAGATGGGCTCCACCTACCCTCAGCCATGGGTTTGACGGTGATGATTTCACTGGCGTTTCCACGGCCCGCGGCGGTGACGGCCACCACCCAGATGCTGTACTGACGGTTCCTGCTCAGGTTGGGGATGCGGTAGTAGAACACGTCTGGGGCCGCCTCAAACTCACTGCTCACCTGGGCGAGGGAAGACATTCGGGAGGGTCATAACGTGCTGCTGCAGATCAAAACATATTCTACCAAGACGTTAAATGCTGACTTAATACAAATGAAGGGACTGAGATGTGGCAACGGCTGGAGTTCAAGACAGACAGGGATGGAAAGTGTTTATCACTGGTTGAAGGTTCCAGCTGTGTTGGGGCTGTATGTGATGTCACGGTATGTCTCCATCACTGAAGCACGTGAGAAGTCAAACCACTGGGGGTCAGCAAAGCCAAGATTTTCAGGTGGTGTTTCAACGATTAATATCAGCATTCATTTGGCACCTTTAGCCGCTCATTGTGCCACGATGATCACTGGCTCGTCACTAACGCAGCCTGTCTGCTGTTCGGCGCTGGGCAGGTAGTGCACAGAGGGGCCAGAATACTAAAACAAGGACTGTGAGACTCTGAAGCTCAGTAGAGCTGAGGGAAACTGCAGAGTCTGGGATCATTCTCAAGAGTGACAATAAATGAAATGGAAATATTGGTTATAGCTGCTTTGAGCTTTTGAACCAATGTGTGTTAAAAACTACAGTGTCCACCTGTTTAAGGAAAATACTTAACTTGAGTAACAAACAGCTCGGAGCTGAGCGCCACAGACAGGGTAGGGGCGGAATGGTCTTTTCATGGGATTTGTTGACAATAAGAAAAATATAGATCCCTTAAGTCATGCTTGTTAAGTTACATGGCTCAATGGCCCGAGTGAACAGTTTGTTTGAAATCCACTCGACTCAAGGCACTAAACCGCTCCCTCTGTCCGTACCGTGGGGTGTGGGTTGGAGCAGAACACGGTGTATTTCCTGATGATGCCGTTCACTTTGAGAGGAGGGAGCCAGGACACAAACACCACGGAGTTTGAGGCAGCAGCCGCCTTCACGCCCGCCGGAGGCCCAGGAACTAAAAGGAAAAGAGGATCTGGTTGATATATTTCCCACATTAAGCCTCATATTGTTACTCAAGAGGATTCTTACGGGGCTTTTTACATTGATTATAAAGCAGGATAACAGATGGACAAATGTCATATTCTACAGGCAAATTACAACCTATTAATGAGAAGTGAAGACCTTTTTTTTTTTACCACAAGGGTTCATTTGGTGCTGAAAAACAGCTGACATTTCTCCATCTTATGTTAAGACCAGACATACTGTAGCACACACTTCGGCACAAGCCTTAACAAGTGCAATGTGATTGTACTGGGAGAGGTGACTTCATCTTCCTACCGTCCTCCTTGGTGCGAGTGTAAATCTGTTCGCTGCGAACGCCGTCTCCAGCTCTGGTGAAGGTCAACACCTGGATGCTGTAGTTGGTGTACTTCTCCAGTCCGTCCAGGTCCAGGGAGGGCTTAGAGGTCGTCACATTCCTGATCTCTCCGAGCTCTGGCGGACAGAAAACAGCGGACAGGAGGAGAGATGAGGGGGAGTAAAAGTAAAGATTTAGTGACGACGCCTCAGGTTTCTTATTGTAAATAAATCCAGCGATATGAAAAGGTGCTGCTGGTCCAGACATATATATATATATATTATACCAGCAGATCACAGACATAAAAGTAGGTGTCGGGCCCAAGGTTGACATAGCACAGCCTTGGATGTGATGCCATACTCAATCACCAAGTTTAAACAACCCTGCGTCCAAGGTCTGCTGCGGTGGCCGGCCTTGACTGGTAGGGTTTACATTAATGCGTCAATCCCTGTCTATATCGCTGCTTAACATACCTCTTCCTCCCGTCTCTCTTTTCACTTCTCAAGAGATCTAAGAGGCCAGCTGCACCTCTTCTTCTCTGGCTTTTAATGAGCAACTAAATGCCTGGAATACCGATCGCACAGTAAATGCTTTCACGCATGATTGTATGTTTGCCTCGTGTCTTGAAATGCTGTTCAAATACAAAAATTAAACCACCATTTAAATTGCTCCTGTTGGTCTTTGCCTCACTTTGTTGTCTCTATTTCCTGCTTAGGATGCTCCATTTGTGTCTGTTTGGTAACGGAGATAAAATGGGGAGCGCTGCTCCACCTGGGCGTCTCATTGGACGGACAGCCACGAGTCTAAGTAGAGTTGGGCAGTGTTGGACAGTGCAGGACTAATACAGGTGAAATATGTACATTTAGAGGATTTCTTTCACGATTAAACTTCACAGATCGTATTCCAAGTGACAAGAAAGATGTGTGTGCAGCGCAAATTTAAACCAGAAGTAGATATGACCTGTAATCTGTTGTCACGGCTCTGGTTGGAGTTTTTTTGGAGCTCATTAGTGCTATATTGAGTCGAGACTAAACAAATAAAGTATATTACCATCTTTTTTTAATGAATGCAAGTTACACCTGTATGTGTAGCAGTTCATTCACAGGAAATGATTCAGTGTGACATGAACATAAACCCTGAACTGTAACCGTCTACAAAAGAAGACCCTGTTTGTTAGAAAGGGCTCGTGTCTCCCTCTGCTGGCCAATGACAGAACAGCTCTCATGCTGAGGAACAGCTCTGGTCTCAAATAGAGTGGTATCCATAGAGTAGTGAAAAGTTTGATCGTAAAAGATACATGTTAAGTGTAAAGAGGCTGTATTTATAGATGTCATATTACAAACAATGTAATCCAAACCATTAATAATTAACAACACTAAAATCAAACTTTGAGTGCCCACCCGCGGAGCTGCGGACTGTTACCACGCAAACTAGTCCTGGCTGTCAAGTCTGGAGCGGTCCTGCTCTGCAGGCAGGCCAACGTGATGTGACAGTGCAGAGGTCAAAGGTAATCGCGCTGTCACAACCAATCCCGCGGACACAAACCCGCCATGTGACAATGGCATGGCACGCTGTCTGACTTCAACACGACCGCGCAGACTTTCGGCCCGTCGTGGAGGTTACCCAGATACAACGCAATGCATCCTGGGAACTATTAGCTGTCGTTTACTGATAAGCATCGACGGCAGTCCGTATTACTTTATTCGTTATAAAAACAGAGCATTCACAGTTTTTAGCTCTTAACCGTTGCATTCAGCAGAGATAAATAAATACTGGACCTCAGCCAGTCAGCAAACAAACAAATCTGATGTATTGAAGTTTCAGTTTGACACAGTTGAAACACCAAGGTTGCTCTCTGTATCCTCCTCTGTGTGGAAATCTGCAGTGGTTTTCTACATTTATCAGGAATACAATAATGACTGAAATGCCATTTAAAGCATAATAAAGCTTAATATTTGTATTTTGTTTTCTATGTAGTAATAGTAATGATTATTCTCATGGTTTCCTTTTTGGATAATTATTGTTACTCATGTTTTACACTTTGTATTTTAACTCTATTTTACCCCTTTCCATATGTGGTGTGTATCCTGACAGCGTAATGGAGCTCTGCTCTGATTGGTCCATTCTGAGAGTTGACTCTTAAAGGGGTCCTGTAGAGTTTGTTTACACTCAGTGTTATTCACCAAAATGTAAGTTCACATACATCCCTGTTTGTGACAAGACTATTGAATGAAGGCGGTGACGCCGTCTTAAGCTACAGGTTAAGGCACATGTGCATTGTAACTGGAGCTGCGATGTTGGAGGTTTGCTGCCGATAGACGTTTTCAAATAGAAAGCATTTGCTTCTGGTCTTTTATCCAATATCTTTTCAATAATAATTGCAGAATTGTCATTCTCACCTATTAAGTAGGCTACTATGACACCCTCCCTGCTGCTCAGGTAAACACGATCATGTGCCAGCGAGTGAGTCTCTCCCCAAATGCAGACCAGATGTTGTACCCCAATAGTTCTACGCCATATGAAGCTGTGGAATATACTCTTTAACATTTGATATATTGCTTGTTTGTTGCATTTCCAGAACACTTCCAATTCCTTATTAAAAATGTAATAAAGCAGCTCTCAATTTATTTCTGAATATGTTGATGACAACATATATATGTGTATATATACAGTTTATATATGTATGCAGATGCCCAAGGACAATTTACATAACATTTCATGTTGTTAATAAGTGAACAGACATAAACGTGTACCTCCATCGGGCAGGTTGGCCCAGTAGATGACCCTGAAGCCCAGCAGGTTGCCGTTGAGGGCGTCTTTGGGAGGGGTCAGCCAGGACAGAGAGATGACCTCCGGAGACGTTGCAGTGGCCTGGACGTTCTCCGGAGGACGACTGGGCACTGAGAGGGGAAGAACCAGGAGACGGGCCGTCAGAAACAGTGGAACCCTTTGGACTGACAACATGTGGCAGCACCCTCAGATCTCCACTAGGCTGCGATAGATCCTCACTAATGTCTTCTCTTTGAGAACAGGGGATTCTGTGTTGTGCTGGCATCATGAACAGGAATCTAAATACATATTGAACACGTCTCAAATATAGAATACCTGTGTTGACTTTTACCAAATAGATATACTGTATGTTGTTTCTGACTTTTGTTCGTTATATTCTGCACATCACAGAGTTTGATGTCGTATTTCTGTCTCACCGTCTTCCAGCGTGGTGGAGGCCACCTCTGTGGAAGACGGCCCCGTCCCGGCGCTGTTGCTGGCCTGCACCACGACTCCGTACTGGGTGAACTTCTTCAGGTTGTCCAGCACCAGGCTCTCTGCATTGTCCCCTGTGGTCTCCACGCTGATCACACTGAACTGGTAGTTCCCACCAGAGCTGTACTCCCTGTAGCCCACCTGGTAGCCTCTGATGGCTCCGTTCTGGAGGTGCTTCTTAGGCGCCTGATGAGGGAATGACAATTTGAGACAATGGGGTTGAACGTTCCTGCTTTATTTATTTATTTTTTACTTGAGTGCAAAAGTATCAGAAACATTTGACTGAATGAAGTAGCAGGTCAGTCTCTATTTTGATGAAACAAGAAAACGTAGCACTTTTATGAATGCATTTTATTACGTTCTTGTACCACAAAGCCACACATAATGCACAGTACGGTATGGTGTTAGCTTGTGATCGTTCCCCGCACTCCTAGATATACCTAGATATACCCCCAGAGACTGTTACAAGTACAAGACCCTCTTCTTATCATTTCTGAAACCAGACAAGAGTCTGGTTTCAGAAATGAGACCGGTTTCTGGTCTCATTTCTGGTTCTGGTTTTGGTTCCTGGTCTGATACTCTTTCTGTCTGAGCAGCCTCCATCCACTCTAATGTCAAAGGGTGCTTGAACGTCTCAATAGCCTCTTTAAGTAATTAAAAGAGATGATTCAGCAATTTTCTTACAAACGTTAATCACTTTCTACGACAGAGACGAGAGAATGCTTTACATTTTTACCAATTTGTGAAGAACTCTTTGAACATTATTTATGTTGTCTGTCTTCCCCTGAGTGCCTTGTCCACCTGAGACCTTCAAGGCCCAGGCTCTTTTGTTTTTCACACATGCCCCTGACAGCATCTGCCAATAGAATGCCTCTTGAATATAATGGGATGACATATGGAAAGCTGGTAGTTGCCACTAGAGCCAACCCTAAAATTAAGTGATAATCCCAAAACACAACCAACACAATGCTATTCTCTCGCTGCAGGGTTGAGGGAAAAGGTGCACTTTATTTTCTATGAAGAAACAGTCACAGGAAGTAAAATGTGATTACATGTCGTTATTTGAGGCATTCTGTATATTTAGACGCATTCTGGCCAAAACGTCTGTCCACATGATGGAAATAATAAACCAAACTTGTAGAAAACGGCTCACCTCACCTGAACCACCAGACATGAGAATAAAGACTGACAACGGCAACGAATGCCCCCGACGGTACCTTTCTGGACAGAAACACACATGATCAACCCTCGTGGTTGGATCCACTTACCCGCCAAGAGACTCGGATGCTCTGGGAGGAGAGGGCCTCCAGCTGCACCTCCTGAGGGGGTCCATCAGGAGCTGAGATCACATTCGCCAACATGTACACATTATAAAACTGGACACATTCAACAATCTCAACTATTTTCCAGAGGCTAACAACATTGTTCTCAAATAAACAGTCTGAGTTTGGCTTCTTTAACAAATGTGACGGTTGTATTTATAGGTGGCTGCTCTGTGGGGTGGGGGTGCAGAGAGATGAAGGTAAAGGAGGGGGGGGGGGGGGGGGGGGGGGGGGGGGGTTGGGGGTGTCCAGCCTCAGTCTATAGTGTGACATTTACTACTGAGGCCGCTAATTGAAAATTTCTGCTTTTAATGCGGGGTCAGCGTGTGTTCAATAATGCAACAGAGCCAACCAGGCTGTTAATGAATCGACTCAGCTGGCCCTTTACCTCCTTTTGCCTCTCGTCTTTCACTCGCCCTTCGCTCACAAGCTTTTTGTTGCTCTGATTTGTCCTGTCATAGTACCAAATTAGATCTACTCTTGTTAGTGTACCTGCATATGGTTTATGCACCACAGAGTAAGAGTGAAAAGCGAGTGTGTGAACCATGTGTGCGTGACAGCGTCAGTTCATTCCTCACCCGCTTCGTCCGTGGTGATGGTGAGCTCGTTGCTGGCCTCGCTCTTGCCGATCAGGTTCTTGGCGAACATGCGGATGTTGTACGTGGAGGAGGGGTGGAGGTCGATGATGGTGGCCTGGTTGAGCTGAGGTGAGACATCTTTGGTCTTTTGAGCGGTGTCCCAGGAGGCTGTGGAGGGGAGAGGGGGGAGCGAGGTTTATTGGGGTCGCTGAAGTCAGGGGAGATGTCAAAGCTAAGTGTATTAACCAGGTGATATCAAATCACATCACCGGGACAAAGTGAAAGCAGGGATAATCAACCAAAACACATCTCAACCAAATGCATTGTATGATCATGCCGTCTAATCTTTGATATAAATGTCTTTTCTGGTACCTGATTTGTTCTTGCTTTCAATGTCGAAGCCAGTGATTGGGCTGTTGCCATCAAAACCCATAGTCCAGCGCAGTGCGATGGTCCTGTCCTTCACTTCTCTGATCTCCACCTCTGGGGGGTCCGGGGGCTCTACAGGGAAAAACGGTGATCGACACTTTGTTATTTCAGTGTTAATGAACTTCAAAATGGCAGGTAAAGGTGGGCAGAATGGAAAAACGGCATTGTCTGCAATTGTTTTAGAGGTTGTTGAGCTTTTTTCAGTTTTTGTCTTGGAGCAGGTGAGGAAGGTGAAGTCATACCTTGCACTGTGAGCTGTATGATTCCTCTGTCTTCCCCAAAGGAGTTGATGGCGTGGCAGGAGAAGAAGCCGGAGTCCTCCCTCACTGTGGGCATAATCTGATGGAGGCAGACCAATGAGAGGAGTTTAAATAAAGAAATACTATGCAGGTGGTGTCCACTGGTCATTATATATATAATGTGTAAAAGGAGAAGGCAGTAGTAAATATTTATAAAGGTACCTTTATTAAGTTTTCTGTTTAACTTTTGATTTGTGACCCATCATAACAGGTCCTGGTCTTAGCGTAGACACGAGCAGTGAATAGTTTAACTAAAGAGTCTATCAAACTATGTTTTAAAAAGGATTTTATAGTCATGAAGAGTTACAATTTCAGTATTTAATAAGAAACAAAAGAAAGAAAAGTCCAAATAAATCATAAATATATATATATACAAACAGCAACAATACAATATATAGCCCTGAATTGAATTATACTCTTCCAAGTGTCACAGCCTCCTACCTGCAGGGTGGAGATGACCTCGTCGCCCACCTCCTTGACAGAAACCACATAGCGGCTGGTCTCCGGGTTGATGATGCGTTCTTCCTTCTCCCAGCGTACCATGATGGGTTTCTCACCGTGGGCCGTGCAGCTCATCTTCTTCTCCTCGCCCTGCGTGGCCAGCGTGGTGTTGGGGTAGGACGTGATCATGGCAGGGACTGGGGACAGAAGTAAGAGGAGAGGAAGAGAAGAAGATATGGCGTTAGATCTATTATCCGGATGAACCACATGTGTTATAAGGACATAACAACTATGTACTGAACATTGCACTAGTCTAGTAACGTTAGGCAGCTACTGTTTATTATTATGCACTATTTAACGTTCACTCAATCTGTATTACCTAACTTATCATACGCCCATTTGCCTTTTGTAAATTATGTTTATAGTTCCTGTTTATAGTCTACCTACATTTAATGCACAATCAACCTGTATAATATGTTTATATTACCTCAATCAATCTATCTGTATATTCCGTATTTATATATTACAGTTCCACTTGGAGCGTTAACTTATTATCTATAAAATACTTACTTATTATCTGTATATTGGTACTTACTACTATTGCACTTCTGGTTGGATGCTAAACTGCATTTCGTTGCTCTGTACTTGTACATGTGTAATGACAATAAAGTTGAATCTAATCTAATCCAATTTCTCCAGTTCAAATAGTTTTTGACCATGCCGGAGGGGGTCCATATTAAATAAAGAAATGAGACATTACAAAATAAATCATCATAAAAATATATAGTAAAATATAAATTAATAAATTGTGAAAAAATTATAGACATTATAGATTTGCATTATTATTTTCCAAAGACTGCTTTTATTTAACAATTGTATTTTTCTTAAATGTCATTCTTCGTTCATCATGAACTCAACTTTCCGCCAATCACAGACCCGTGGCCTCTTTTAGTGGGTTCAACAAGCTAGCCGGCTAATTCATAGTTACTGAGTAACATTTAATGGTTTAATTCAAGACGTTCTTCAGAGGAAGACACAAAGCTTTGTTAGGAGCATACACAACTAACCAGATGAATCTGAAGGAAACATTTGTGAAGTGTTTGACAAATGTTTGAGCTGAACAGGAGTATCTAAATGGCAACCATATTTTTTTTAAAGATGTTGTTGAGTCCTGTAATGCAAAAAAAGGAGCTTACTAATTGTCTAAACTAAAGTTTACACTTTTCCATGTTTTACAGCAGCTGCATGAAAAAACAACAACATAGAGTATTCCCAGCATTGAGAATGTAACTGAACGTACAGCTTCCCTTTCAGCGTGTATCTTGTATCTAAGGGCCCTAAATGGTACAGTGATGCTTTAACAACACTCTGAAGACCCCACACTAAACGCACACTAACGACATGCATGCCTCATTACACCCACAGCAGAGTGTATAACAACCCCTTGCTCCCAGATGATCACACACACTCACACCCACACCCACACGCACGCTTGTGCAAGCATACAAATGTGAGTTCTTGCATTTAAACACACAGACACACACACACACACACACACACACACACACACACACACACACACACACACAAACACACAAAGCGTGACTTCAGTGATGTGATGGGAAGTGTCAGGCAAGAGGTTGCAAACATTTAAGCCTCATCTCTTATTCACTCGGCAGCCATTTGGGGCTCGGCTACGGAAAAAGAACGCTGATTTATTTTGCATGACAAGTATGAATTTTTTGTGAGACACATTTGGAAAAGTGAGCAGGGAAAGGGAAAAAAAAGGAAGAAGCTCTAGCTTTATTTAAACGTTATCGTTTTAGTGCACAGCTGCTTTTCATTTGTGCGGTGTGAGCGGCTCAGAGGTGGCACGGGGCGATGTTGTTGACACCGTGCGAGGTGACAAAAAGCAAAGACGGCGAGAAGATCGAGACGGCTACGCGTTGTAGAGGATGTCTTACGGCATCCGGGCTCTGGAGGGGAAGTACAGCCGTTGAGGGAACGGGCTATTAACATTTACAAAAAGACTGCACTTATTAAAACGTTTTAAAAGGAACAGATCTAGAAATAGATAGTGATATTTCATGTTTTCTTTGCTCAAAATAATAATAAAAACATGTCCCTACGTGTTTTTTTTTTATTCCTTATATGTGTGTAGAACAATAATACCTCAAAGGGGCAAGTCTGAGCATGATCAGCTGGTGATTTGAACCAACTGGTGTCGACCAATCGGTGTGTGTGTTGAGGGGGGAGTGAGGGGGGTTGGGTTTTTATTTCACAGCCAATCGACGCGTTGGGTTTTCCTCGCTGCTGGTCACGCCCGAATACAGAGCTCTTTAGTTGGGAGGGGCAGCAGAGAAAAATAGATCTCATTGATTCAAACATGATGCAAGCATCGCAGGCGCTATATCATTGTAGGAAAGTGATAACAAATCCATTCTTGAGCACCTTGGTACATTAAAGGACAGATCGATACATAGATAAAATAAATTAAGTTAAAAAAGAAACTGTAAAAACTGAAATTATTCTGACAAAGCACACTTTTCAAAGAGCTGTCCATCCTTCAAAATGTTAATTTATTGTTGATCCAAATCATTGATCATCACCACTGTTCATTTGTTTTTTCTAAATCAGTTAATCAGCATATAGAAAATCAATTAGCAGGTTTGTATATCATGCGATGTGCTTCTCTGACTTCTGAAGTCACATTTATTTTTGAATATGTGAGCCAGACAGCCACTCTGCAGTTAATGTGACGCAAACATCGAACTAAATCTATTTTACAACGCGACATCTTGAATGTGTAGGAAGGCGGAGACGCAAATGCAAACAATGAGAGCGTCTATGCAACATGAAGAGGCCTCAGAAACGAGGTGCACGCAGTTTGTACGCCCGAGTCTCTGTGTGTTTAAACGTGCATCAGCTTGTGTCTATGTATTTGCATGTGTGTATAAGCGTGTGTGTGTGTGTGTGTGTGTGTGCAAGCAGCCCAGCTGAGCCAGCCCTGAGGCGCACTTTGTGGCCCTGTAATTGTTGTGTTTGATGTATTTCTTTAATATCCAGTGGAATTATGGGAACGGGACGACGGGGAGGAGTGACGAGAGATGGAGAAAGAAAAGAAATAAAGAGGCAGAGAGGAGGTGAGGGAGGAAAGAGGGAGTCCCCCGTCTCATTAGGCATCAGCTCCCCTGACATCTAATTCAGCCTTGAACACAACACATCGGGCAAAGCGCACAGCCGGACAGAAAAGGGCAATTTCATCACTGTGAGCCACTGTGAATCATCTCGCCTTCATCTCACCATTGAAATCTTTGCTTATATATCGCACTGTAATATTAATAACTTGCTGTATGCACACGTCTGGAGAAATACTCCTTTATAAGACGTATTGACACGCTCAGATGAAGCATAAGTGGCCAGCACTGTAATAGACTAAAATAGTGCTCACTGTCACAGCACTGCTCCTCTTCAGAAAGCAACGTGTGATGTGTTTATGGTGGGAGAGGGGAGGATGATGGCGGAGGACAAACACCTTTATTTTTCTTGGAAAATATGGGGCATTATCCGCAGCTTGCATTGGCAAAGAGGAGAGAAAACATCCGCAATACAGCGCTTGGAAAACCTCCGAATACCAAAGAGAGTGAGCGGTGTGCGTTCACAATGTGTGTTTCATGTGGAGGTGAGGAGAGCCCTGTTCCTCCACAGCAACCCAGAGGGCAGTGATGATACGCTTAAGCCTGCAGGGGATTGTGGGGGATAGGCTGGCTGCTGATAGGCTACTCCCGTGAGACAAAAGCACCCCTCCTCCCTCCCAGGCTCCCTTTCACCTGGCCAGGTTACCATGCCAACCAGCGTCGGACAGTCTCTCCTCTCTCCACCTCGCCTCCCTCCTGCTCTCTCTCTCTCTCTCTCTCTCTCTCTCTCTCTCTCTCTCTCTCTCTCTCTCTCGCTTCACAGTCTCCACTCTTTGAAAAAAGGGCCATTTCTAGCCAGGAATAGAACATGGACCTGCCATTGATTTTCACAGGAGTATGATGATGATTACACAATCACGCCCTGAATGTCGCAATGCAGGGCCAAAAAAAAAAAAAGATACAAAAAGAAAATGTTACTAGTGTCTCTAACTGGTGGTGGTAGTAATGTGGAAAACAGAATTAGTCAAATGGAGGAGTCAGGAGAATAATAATAACACGTAATTACAGCAGAAGGGCTGCACTCCTTCAGTGTGGGGCAATTCATCTGCGATCAAAGAACGAGAGCAGAGAGACCATCTCACGCGTTCAATGAGATGGGATGGAAAGGGATTACGTTGTATTTTTAAGAGGCATCATTTGAGGCAGCTTAATTGTTAATAACGACCAAAAGGAAAGGACTTCATCAAGCTCCGTTTTGGAAGTCAGATGAGGTTATGAGGTGTCTGATGTTTGTAATGCACTATTTTCTTGATCGTCAAAGTTGAAATCCTATAAATTATAATTTTTTCTAACATTCTGAAAGTGCTGACATTTTTTAATTAAAACAACAACAACAAAAAAACACCCCTCTGGTGTGCCCATCTTCCTCGCCTGATGAGCTGGCGTCATGACAGTATCGCCCACGTTGAGCGCGCTGGCATGCGAGCCGGCATTTTCATCCCACACCGTGTCACCGACTGCCTGGCTGGCCCGGCGTTCGCCACAGGGCGCCGGACAGGGCCGGACGAGAGACGACGAGCCGAGATGCGTATAGCTCCTCTGCCCCGGGGGCCGCGCTGTAAGTGGGCTGGGGAGGAGACGGTGTGGATGGGATGCGGGCGCTCTGCAGCAATAGCACAGAGATGACTGGTTCACTGGCCGCCTGCAATGTACTGAAATAATTCTCTTAGCTGCACAATTGGCTTGGACGTGGAGCATGAACCAATGTATGCTCGCACACTGGGCGGGCTTCTGTGGCGAGGTGGGAGAGAGGAAACTGGGGGGGAGGGGGGGGGGGATGCAGATGAGTAAATGGGATGAAAGAAACAGAGATCACAGGAAGAGGGGACTTCCTTATGCTCGTCTGAAGGACGTCGCGCTCCGGAGGCCGCTCGGTGACCACAAGGACGTTTAACCCTTCTCTTCAGTGAAGCCTCATTAGATGCTCTGCCCTCCCCACCTGTGTCTGCCAACATTATGATGTCTAATAGGCTTGATTGGTCTTAATTGGTCCTGATAAACATTGAGTGGCTGTTGACTGACTCTGATAGCATCCGCTGTGGATTGGTAATGAATTGAGTGAAGTGCGTCTGTTTCGGCGGTGGGGCTACTTGACTGGAAATTGCACAAAAAAAAAACCCATTTGTTTAAGCCCACACCTGCACAACCGGTGTCAAGACAGGAAAACAAACAAACCGATTACTCCTCCTATAAAGAAGCGCGACCTCATCCTGGTGCGGTGGGTGCAAGCCATTTCTACTGGCGGATGATGCATGGTGTATTATGACGAGGCGCCAGCCGAAGCGCAGACGCTCGTCACAATGAAAGTGCCGAGCTAGGACATCACAATAGCGGCAATTTATTTCCCTGGGAGTCCGCCACAATAGCCTGGCGGAGAGGGATCTATCTGAAGCGCTGCATTAGCCGCGCGGCTCATTACTCTTTTGTAATGTCCCCCCCCCCCCACCCGTATCTGTGCCTTTACATTACGCCTCTTGCATCGACGCGTGCGGTGCTTTGTGTCTCTGTGTGTGCGTATGAGCCTCGCCCGCTCACCTGTGTCACACACACACACGACCCGACAGCCTCTTCGCCATGCATGCGTCTATACCGCACATCAATCAATAGATTGAATCTATTGTTTTTTTCTCCCGCTGTTTGTTTACTCATGCATCAAGCCCCCACTCGGACAGCCAATAATACACAGCGAAGATCATACTATCCATCACGTGAGGACTTCGCCGTGCGTCAGCTCGTGTGCCTCCCTAATTGGCTCCTAAGCCTCTTAAGTAGCTGCCGCTGCTCAAGTGGTGGAGGCTGGCCTGGATAAACAACGGAAAAACCCCAGCACAGAGTGTACAGAACATCACCGCGTCCAACATTACCGAGCATTACGGCCTCGGACGCTGCTCAGCGCTGGGCCTGTTAAGTACATGGAGAGGCTTTAAGGGTTCCTGAGCTTGTTGCCTGTACGCGTGCACGCACACGCACACACACACACACACACACACACACACACACACACACACACACACACACACACACACACACACACACACAGGGGAGGCAGGATGAGGTGTGGCTCCCCTGGCGCCCCGGGGAGATTCGGGTTACCACAGAGAGCAAAGAGACACAAATCAGGACAGCACAACTATCACAACAACAGCCTGACACTTCAGGAGCAGAGCACGCAGCTTAGGGACTGCTGACACGCACAAACACAAAGCCCCGAAGACATAAAGAGACAAAGATCAATAATGCGTGCATAAAAAAAAAGAAAAAAAGAATCTCGCAGTGTATTTGTTTTTCCAGGGTCATGTGTCACACAGGGATCTGGTTAGTGTACAAGTCTGCCACACCAGTGAAACTAGTTCCGAAACAAACTGGTTCTCAAAATCTAAATGCAGAAGCAGTTGCACTGAGTGACAAAACTTTGCCTGTGCAGTAATCAGATTACCATGACAGGAGAGCAGTAAATCCTCACACTGAAAAGTAAACACAGAAACAAAGAAATGTCACCACGTTTTTAGTTTGCTGGCTGCAATCTGCTCTGTAAGCTAATTTATGCTAATTATTCTGAGCACGGTACAAAGATGGTTTTTTTCTTGCCGTAAAGTGCCTCTCTCCACCTGTTCTGTGGTTTTGTCAACCGTGAAACACCACAGCTGACTTTTCGCCTGCTAGTGTACACCAGGTGTTCTCAACCTTCTGTAACTTTCTGATTGTTTTCCGAGGACCATCTTTTCAAATGAATGAGAGAAAAGCACAACGTGAAGACAAAAGGAGAAGAAAATAAACTGGGCTGTGAACATTTAAAGCTGTAATGACCCGTCACTGCCTGCCATTATGAATCTGCATTTAATAAACTCAGGGTCGTGTTTCCTCACCAAATGCTTTGGAGCGCTTACTGGCGCAGGGTCAGAAAAGGGAGCGCTGACTCAAGCTAACGGTGGCTAAAGACGCCTGTCTCTACCTGGACATTTGCCGTGATTGCCGTGGTTACATTCAAACGTAACTGGTCATTGAAACTGTGCTTTGTTTGAATTACTAGTATTTAATTAGTTCTTGAGCACATTTAGATATGAAAATAATTAGCTTTGTGAATTATCCCCCCACATTTTCTTGTATTCAATCGAACCATTCGGCAGTAACTGCGCTCGACTAGATGGAGCACCAAGTGAGAAAAGCTATCTTTTAGAATTTGGTAAAATAAAAATTAGGTACATTTTACATCGGATTCAATCTACAATCAGCGATATTATGCTTTAAATGTAAGTGAAAGGAAGAAATACAATTTAGAAGCTTGCTAATCAGCAAGGACTTAAAGAGTAAAAAGCTCTTTCTCCAGTCAAAGGTAAGGATTTACAACAACTTCAGACCACGGAGGACTAATCACCGGTAGCATCCTACTGTGGGAACCTTCAAAAGATATTTGATTGTAAATCCCACTTGATTGTCTGAGGAGAATGTCTGTCTGTGAGGGAGCGTGATCGTCAGACAGGAGGGGTCATGAAGGAGTGGTAGCCTATTTTGGCTGCGGCTGGCAGACAGTGAGACTCTCAGCAGGGGAGCAGAGCTCTGCTCGGGCTTGATAAGAGCCACGGGGGCATAAGCCTCATCTCGCAGCGACTGATCAAAATGAGCGCCCGGCCCCGGCGGACTGGCTCCAGATCACACTCGCACATGCAAATCCACAAGCACGTGCACCAGCTCAGACTCAGAAATACATGCGACGCAGTTTTTTCACACAGAAGAAGGATGTAGGCGGTCAAATCTATGCTTTTAGCGTCTCTCTTTGGGAACATACACAAATAATGCTGTATTAGACTCCTATGGTTTGTTAAGTGTTATTTCAACCTGAGGAGGGCAGTATTCATATAGACAAAAAGTGTTTGCTTATTACAAAATCACTTTGTAGTAAGCAAGAGAATTGCATGACTTTGAAAGCTACTCTTCAAAAGAAAGCACATTATTTCTGTCTCGTGATTGTGATAAAATACAATCACATGATCCGTTATTGGTTAAAACTTGAAAAGATAAATCCATAGCTGTGCTGCATGTATGTGTGAGGGCGATGTGTGTTAGCTCCACTCCTTTGATCATGTGGTTGGTAAAAAGAACACTGCAAATATAACATTGCTCAGGCACGAAGGGGAGGACACACATATATATATATATATATATATATATATATATATATATATATATACATATATATATATATATATATATATATATATATATATATATATATATATAAAAGAGATGTAGGGAACATGGATAACCCATTCCTCCTCTAACCCCCTTTTCCCCTCCATCCCTCAGCCCGCTTTTCCACATGGCAGCTCCTGCCTCCATGCAGAATTCAAGGCTTAATGGAGGGGAGCTAAGTCCTTGGCCACACAGCGGATAAATGCTGTACTTTCTGCGAGAGATGCCGTGGCGCTGGCTATGTGCGTTGCTTTCGTGGGATTCATTCAGGCAGAAAGCACAGAGCGGGCACCGTGACGGCATCTTGCTGGTGGCCTGACTGTCGCGGACAAAACCGACTCAACTCACTTAACCTTTGTGCTTTAGAGTTAACTTTTTACTTTAATGTCACCGGCAGCATTGAGCATGGGAAAAATTGGAAAATGAGTTGTGCAAAGCTGGCCTTAAGAGTACACTACACACAAAGATAATCTAATGCAGACAAGTTTCACGTTTACGTTCTCAGGTTTTGGGTGGTGAGACTTACTTTTCACATTGAGATACATGGACTTGCTGACATCAGCTCCAACGTCGTTGCTGACTCTACACAGGTAGAAGCCGCTGTCTTCTTCCAGCACATGCTTGATGAACAGAGAGCCGTTGACCAGCACCTCGATGCGGAAGCCTGAGTTGAGGGCGATGGGTTTGAACTGAGGGACGCCGGCGCCTGTCAGAGGGCACAGAGTGAGAGTCCATCAGGATCAGGCCAAAATACAGGGAAACATACGGCGGCTAGTTACATTTTTTCTCCCTTTATCACAGACAAACCTCCAACACAATTCTTAATATAAAGGATTCATAAAGTGCCTCATCAGATTAAATTAGTTAGTTTATGACTATAAACCGTCAGTGTGTGCCAACGCCAACATATGCGTGCTAAACGCCAGCATATATGGACAGAGGCAGAATATTTCATTACATTTTGGATACGATTATCTTTTTTTTCAATTAAGTTTGTAGTTTGGACTTCATAATGCGAAAAATCACAGGAGTGGGAAACCATCCTAAGCGCTCACCACTGGAATCTAATTCTACAAATAGTAAAATACGATTCAATATTTCAACTATATTCATTCATAACCTCTGCTCTCGTGTTTCACCAAGGGAACTTCTTTTGTATCACGCTCAACATGTGTACTCACTGCTTTGTATATCCTTAGTAGTTTATGGTTAAAGCTACAATAGATATTCACCAGATGCCAACCTTGTAAACTGTGTTTTACCATTGTATATTACTACAATGTATTCATTAGTGGAGATATAGCGTCGGTGGGTGGGTTGAGGATGTAATGGATGTCTACGTCCACGCCTGTGGCTCTCTGAGGCTGTAATTAAGACACAGTGCTTACAATTAAATGCTATTGTCAGCAAGCTGACATGCACAGAGCGTAATGCTTACAGGCTGATGTTTAGCAGGAATAATGTTGGTCACCATCTTTGTTGAGCATTTTTAGCATTCAAACCTTTAAGGCTGATGGGACCTTTAATAGTTTAGCAGTATCTGGTCATGAACCATAGTAGTGAACGGATGATGACCTGGTGATGGCGCTGGGTGAAACATCAGAGGATCGCTAAAGTTATTACAAAACCAGTGTATCAAATGTCAGCCCTTCCAACAGTGTTAGTACATTGAAAGCCATGAATATTCATGTCAATGCAGATCCTTTTTGTTTTCAAGAATCACTGGTATTGTGTCCAGCCAGGATGGGATCATGTTAGTTGAGTAGTTACATAATCTCTCTCCCGGAGAACGGAAAAGCTCTTGCTTCTCATCTCACAGTGCTTGTGTGGACTTAAGGTGGGTGTTATTATGCGTTCAACCTCAAGGCTGTGGACATTATATTTGTTGTGTTGGCTTAAAAAAAAATAATCATCTATCACGGAGAAAACGCTTGCCGTAGGACAGGAAAAAAAAAGTCTGAACATATAATCCGGCGCGGTTGTCAAAAGAGAAGACAAGTTATCCAGTTAAAAGACTTTGAAAACACGTCCAACACTTTCACCGATACCTGGAAGGGACAGCTGTGCGTTACCACATGTAATACATGTGTGAGCGTGTGCTGAGAAGGCACATGTACATGAATGCGTGTGTCGTGCTGTACGCTTACCTTTAGAGTACTCCCACTGGATGGTAGGAACAGGATAGCCTTCAGCTGAGCAGTTGAGTATCACCGCCTTTCCGTAGATGCCGTCCTGGTCCTTCGGTTGCACCACGAATTTGGGCGGAACTGCAAGTAAAGTAGACATTACATTACACTTAATTATCCCAACATGCAATATATACAGTATGTCTACTGATCACCACCAGCTCACTTTGAAAGAAATCTCTTGAGGTCTTTTCACAAACCAATCCTCAGTCATAAGTGTTTGTCATTGTATTCAGGGAGAAAGATCAAGGACCAATATCAACCTGACAGATAATAGTAGAAGAACTAGTCATTTGGATTAGATACTGATAACCACCACTACGCGTTCACTCAGTTTTGTCCCAAAAACTTTTAGCAGCAAAAAGACACAAGGGTCTCTGCTTATATCTCGTAACCAACCCGCTTCTCTTCCCCGCCTCACCTCGGACGATGAGTTGGCTCTGGTGCTCCACGGCGGCGGCCTGGTTGCGTGCGATGCAGGTGTAGTTGCCGTTGTGATTCAGCGTGAGGTTGGAGACACGCAGGGAGCTGGTAAAGTCGATGTTGTCGATGGTGACACTCAGGCTGGCCGGGATGGGCCGGCCGTCCTTCTGCCAGGTGATGAAGACGGGCTGGTCACCGGACATGACCACGCAGGGGATGAAGACTCGCTGGCCGATGGAAAACCGAGGGAACTCAAACGGGTGGATGGTCGGCGGAACTGGGGATGAGACGTTCAAATTAAAATCGCATCGCAGGAGTTTGACCAGCATACGTTCAATTTAGGTTAAACAAAAGAAAATGTATTGTGTTTTTTCTTTGACTTCTTTTGCATAATGCCATTGTTTAGCACTTTGTGACTTATGTCATATGTACATATAAAAAGACTATATAGTAAATCACACTCATAGAAACTCATTAGTCACAATTCTTCATCACCTAGTTCCCCATGCTGTGATTTTTCAGGAACGAGAGAAATATTGTATTACCTCCACCCACGTGGAGCGGCTGAATTCTCACTCAAACAACATGCATGGAATCTCTCTCATGGTCTTTCGCTCTCTGGGGACACTGTAGCCATCGTGAGAACCAGATGCTTTGGAAAATGAATTATTTAAAATAACATTGGAATAAGCTGCACTTCAGCGCTTATTTAAATCACAACAAAATAGGCATAATAGGCTCCTGGGGATTCCCTCTCGGCAGCGCTGGAATGCTAAGCAGCCGAGAGGCAAATTAGCCGAGGCGGAATGGCGGCGTGGCTTTGTCTACGCCGCGTGCCCCCCCCACCCGCACACTTGTTAGCACGTCAAGACCCGCCGGAGAGAGGGTGGGG